>JARJEE010000010.1:12750833-14087500 GCA_030180105.1 Hyles lineata | reverse complement strand
TTTTTTATTTTGAAATAATTTTCTGAGGCGGGCTATTCAGCTTGGGTATTTTGAAATATGGGTTTTATCTTTGTCAAAAGAGCAATAGCCATGCATTTAAGGCCACTCACAGAAAAACACAACAGCTAAATATCAATAACTAGCAAATTTCCCATTAACATGTAATATCTATTTCAGGAAAGCGTTGACCGAGTACATCTTTTGGTGCACAACATTGTACCACCGTTCTTGGATGGAAGAATTGTTTTCACCAAACAACCTGAGCCAGTCATACCGGTATGTATATTTAATGTATTTTTTCTCATACCATTGTTTATGCTTAATTTTTAGATTAATCTAGTCTCTAAAAGGCAAAATATTCAATATGTTTGATGATTGAATAAATAAATAAATAAATAAATAACACCCAACAGTCACATACATAGTCCTGACCCCACACTAAGATCAAGTCTTGTGTCGTGAGTATCAGGAACTACGAGACACTTTTCGGTCTCACAAACACCCAGACCCGAAAGAAATATTTGTGGTCCGCACAAACATTTCTCTCGGTGCGGGGATCGAACCCGCGGCCTCTCGTTTCACAGGCGGCGTTTTACCAACTGCGCCACGGAGGCTGTCAATGAAGGTCTTTTGGGTGTATTTATTTATTTTTTCCATAATTATACCTGCAATCAGTTTCACACATCGATTTTATTCAATTATTATCGTTTTCAGGTAAAAGATCCAACATCTGATATGGCTATAAATGCTCGCAAAGGATCTGCTTTAGTAAAAGCATTCAGGGAACAAAAAGAAAGAAGAAAGGCCCAAAAGAAACACTGGAAGTTGGAGGGAACTAAACTTGGTAACAAAGTCTTTTTGTTTATTAATATTTTGTGCCTACTGTTGCAATTTCTTTTAATATTTTTATCAAAGTTTTATGAAGTTTTTAACTCTGAAATTATTATTATTATAGTTAACTAAGTAATTTATGAATCGGGTATTATAAGAACTCAATATAGATTGATGTGCAAAAAAAACGGTCTATTGTTGCATATTTTTTTTAGCATATATTTATCAATGTCTTATGAAATTTTTAACTCTGAAATTGTGATTATAGATATCTAAGTAATTTATGGACTGTCAGTGGCATTATAAGATCCCAAAATAGATCAGTGTGTAAAAAAAATATACAAAAAATATCTTTCGTTAACACCAATAAGTCCTATTAATAGCTTTTGGTATCTAGTCAATATATCTACAAGCATTGCAACATGAAGTTGTCATATTTATGCAGCTTTATTTTTTCAGGTAACATTATGGGTATTCAGAAGGAGAAAGAAGATTTGGAAGATGGTCCTACGAAAGAAGCTTATAAGTATGCTGAACATTTGGACAAAGGTTTGTAGATAGAGTTTGTTATTATAACCTGTATGGCTTAATATTAATGCTGCAATGCATAAAGTAGATGACATGCAAGTAGACTGCTGCTACTACTGCAGTAGTAAAACGCTTTAGATTTTGTAATAAATAGGTCATAAATTAATTGGCGTGACGACAGTATCAAAATATCAAATATTTTATGATGTTAGGGGGGAAAACATATAAGAAGTGTTTAAAACCTTGTTTTAGTTTTAATCCAGAATTGGAGATTAACAAGATGTTCAATAAAATAAAAGTACAAAATATAGCAATCGGCCATTTTCGCAGAAACGCTAGTCACGACGCATGACGTCACGCCTATGTAAACCTGCCGTAAATATTTCCAATTTCTTTAGAAATGTGGAATGTGAACTTTACCGGAACCACTTATAGACTTTATAATTCATTTTTATCAAACGAAATATGTTTTGTTTCGTTAACTTTCTTCACTGCGCATAGACACAATGACATGTTTACCTAGTGGTGACGTTATAACGGACGCCATGACACCTACTAGCTTTTTCTGTGCACTATTGAAAGATTATTAGAAAAATGGCTTAAAACTGTGTTAAACCTTTGTTAATTCTTGAAATATAGATTATTTCGTATATAATAAATGTGTATCCATATTATAAAACATGATTTTAAAATAATTCGAAATGCCTATTGTCATGTTTTGTCTTTTAGTTAGCTACTTTCATAAAGTATTTACAGAGTCACACAAAAAATACAACAAATTTTAAACGTGCGCAGTTAGTTGTTGGCAAAAAAAAATTACAATGCCGGCATATAACATAATATATTTATAAGTATTTAATGTCAATACAAAAACTAATAAAACTTGATAAGCAAGTAAGTATTAGAAAAAAAAAACACAGTCATGACTCCTACCGAAACGATTATATTTTTGCAGAAGGCCAAGAACCGGAATCAAAGTCAGATTTCGTGAAGAAGAAATCGATATCCGAACAAAGACGCTATCTACCCGTATTTGCTGTAAGAGAAGAACTGATGCAAGTGATTAGAGAGAACAACGTCATTATTATTGTTGGTAAGCATTCTCTTTTTGACGTCATAACCTTTAAAAAAATTTATGTTTAAATTATAATTCATGTGCGAATAAAAATTGTCGGTGAAGTTTCTAACGAATAGGGAATATGCACGAGACTCCAAAGTAAGTCAAATATTTTTTTTTGTAATCTTTATTGATATAGAAATATACCTTAAAGATATTTTTTAAATTCATCAACTCTAATTCGGTAAAATAAATACTTAAAAAATGACATTTCAAATTTGCCGCGCAATTTTTTCGAAACGCTTGAAAAGGAAAGTGACGACAAAGTACACTATCTTATGAGGTTTAAGCTCGTTGGGTATATTGTTTTACGTTCGTTTAAGAGTTATTTTGTATTTTCTTTATATTATTTTAAAAAATGGGTGATTTTGTGAAGAAATACAGTTCTGTAGCAATTAATCAAAGAAACTTAATCCGAATACTAAATTGTTGACATAGTGTACTCTGACGTCACAACGAGTTCGCGCCAAAATGGCGTTTAAATGCTTCGAAACTGGTAGCAGTTTTGATAAAATTTTTTGTACTTTTTTGATTGATATTTTTAAAGCCATATATTTTTTTCTGGTAATGTAATAACATACAGAATCGATTAAAAATATAAAAAAATGACATGCATATTCCCTATTGCGCATAAATATTTATCTTATTTAGTGCTTGCAAAATTGCTTGAATTCATTTACTTATTACGTCGACTGGATCTTTACATTACATAGTAAAAGAAATACTCAAAATATGTTGCAACTTGTTTTATGAATTTTTTGGCCCTTCGAGCCATTTTGAGAAATAGCGAGCGCACGTAGTTCACTTGTCTGTCTAATGTCTCATTAATATTATATTTATTGTTCCTTTATAATAAGCTAAGGGTTTTTATAATCTAAATAATAAAAAATAATCTCAATAAAATGAATTTATCTCACGTTGTAAACAATAACACTGCTTGCACCTTTTGCTCTTTCGGGGCTTGTTTACCCCTAAAACATGTTGAAAGGTGTCCGTAAGTCAAAATATTTTCTGGCATTAATCATCAATTAAATATTATGTTAATTATACAGAAATAGTTCACCATCAACTTTCGCGAGTATGTGGTAATGTTATACAATGTATCACCTGTCCTTATAATTAGCACCCGTCTTATACATGTTTGTCCTCGGTCAAAGCCATTACTAATGCCGTGGTAATTGAGACGTTAAATACGCACTGTTTAATATAGGCATATTATACTATGGTACATAAATAAATAAATAGTTACACTCAACAGTCACATACATAGTCTTGACCCCACACTAAGATTGTGTCATGGGAATCAAAAACTACGAGAGACTTTCCGGTCTCACAAACACCTAGACCCAATACAAATACTAGTGGATACACATATTTTTTTATCGTAATTTTAGTGTTGCCCAAATTCAGTCTTGGTCTTGCAGTCTTGGTCTTGTTCTTGCGTTTTTGCAAGACCAAGACCAAGAACAAGACCGCGTATTTTTAGCAAGACCAAGACCAAGACTGACCGTGCAAGACTTGAGCAAGAACAAGACATAGCCTGCAAGACTCTTGCGTCTTGCAGCTAGGACTTAGCGCTATTTCACTGAGTAGTTAGGTGTAACAGTTCGGTGTATAGGTAGGTACGCTTAGGAATTCTATGAGACGCAAAAAATTGTATCAAAGAATATGAAAAACTGGACCTATGCGCATTACGACTAATACCATAAACATAGCGAATAAAAAAATATCTATTAAAATCAAACTGAGTGCATGCATAGTTATGTTTTAACCATCGGCACTTTGATAATGCGGCATCAAAGGTTTTGTACTTACTTCTCAAAGAAATTTGCCGCTTTTCGGAAGTACATGGTTATGATACACGATAAAATACAGTCAAGTTATTGTAATTAATTTGTTTTTTTACATGTTTTAGTAAATGTAAGCTTATAAATCATAAATGTTTATTAAGAAACAGTTACTTCCATGGAAAACGACATATAGGTCAGTTGATTTTTCGAATTTCTTATCAAATCTTCAGTTATTTATTAATCTGCTTGATCTTTACTATGGCTATGTTAATTCAAGCTCACAATGTTCCAATTCTAATACGTTTTTCTAAGATTTAAAGTAAACTTTAATAAATAGTAATAGACTAATAGGTAATTGCAAGACTTGCAAGACTCTTGCTGCAAGACCAAGACCAAGACCAAGACTGGGAGCGCAAGACCAAGACCAAGACCAAGATCAGGTGTATTGGCGCAAGACCAAGACCAAGACTGGCTAAGTCTCGTCTTGTTCTTGCATTTGGGCAACACTACGTAATTTATATGGACCTGCTGCAGAAAAGAGTTTGTGAGACCCAAAAGTCTCGTTGTTCCTGAAACCCACGACGCAAGACTCGATTTTAATGTGGGGTTAGGACTATGTTGACTGTTGTGTGCATTTATTTACTGGATGTAAACCTCTTCCAACAGGTCATTGTGAAAATCTTTAGATAAGCCTTGGCTTCGCTTTGTCCAGAGAGAGAGACAGAGGTATACTTGGTCCATATTTAACATGTTTGTATAATTGTAGGTGAGACTGGCAGCGGCAAGACAACGCAACTAACACAGTACCTGCACGAGGAAGGGTACAGCCGGCTCGGTATGATCGGATGCACGCAGCCGCGTCGTGTGGCCGCCATGTCCGTCGCCAAACGTGTGTCGGACGAGATGAATACTAAGTTAGGTAAGGTTATTATGATTAGATGACTTTGTAATTAATGTTTTGTATCATCTTCACTATCTTGGGCTTACAGTGGTCCATTTTTTTATTGCAATGACTGGCGAGACGGGCATGCCGTTCGCCTGATGGTAAGCGATACGATCGCTCATGAACAGTAGCAAAACCAAACATCACCTTGAATTTCAAAGCAATGCTTGGCATTCTACGTGAGATGTTAAGTCTCAATATGGCCAGTAGTTACTCTAGCTACAATGCCCTTCAATCTGAAACACAACAGTGCATTTTTTTCTCTCTTCTTGGCAATGTACTGTTTATGCTTTTGCCAGTGTCAAAGTTTCAGGTGTATTAAAAGCATAATTATCTCGTTCGAATAAAAAAACGTATTAACCAATTCCTATTTCTACCACTGTATTTTCTTCCACGATAAAAATGATTATCTAAAGTCCATCCTCCAACTCCCTCCAGGCGACGAAGTAGGCTACGCGATCCGTTTCGAAGACTGCACGTCACCCAACACGGTGATCAAGTACATGACGGACGGTATACTCCTGCGCGAGGGTCTGCGGGAACCCGACCTGGACCACTACTGCGCCATCATCATGGACGAGGCTCATGAGAGGTCGCTGTCTACTGATATGCTGTTTGGACTGCTTAGAGAGGTTAGTGGTAGAATAATAAGGAGGGTTTTAGACTTCGATCAAATATACACTAGATTATAAGTAGTAAGAGCACAAATAAGCGTGTGCTCTTATTTGATTTTAGTATGATCCAAACCATAATCAATCTTAATTTAAAGGAATAAGGTTTATTGTTACCTGAAGTTTATTATAATATAAGACATTTTGCTACATCCCGTAGTTCGAAATTCAAATGTATAAGCAACCTCTGCCACTTTTGGCGTATGAATTTGTTCCGGGCCCTGTATCTAGTATATATTTGATCGAAGATTTTAGGTGATAAAGATTTGATTTTATTTGTGATCATATCGATCACTGCGGATTGTGATTTCTTTTTTAAAGGAGTGTTGTTTTTAGGATATTTTTATATTATTGCTGTTTCGATTCCAACGATATGGTATTTAGCTGAAAATTCGGGTAAGATTTATTGTTAAAAAAATGTCGGTTAAAATATGTTATTTAGCATAGCAGAGGGAATCTACTAGACAAACAACGGAAATGTAACCTTAATTATGAAAAATATGTTGTTAATTATGTCGATCGATACGGTATAATTTTCTCGAGAATCGATATTAATCTATCAAATAGTATTATAATTTCGCGGCAATACGGTGTGATAACTCTGACAAGATAAAAAAACCTTAATATTTAAATATAGTCCTAAACAGCAATAAAGATTACAATGTCAAAGCACAATAAAGAACGTACAAACAGGAACTTCATAAATTGATCTTGACCCTGGCATTAAATTTTGCTCAATAGAAGTATAGACGGGTATATATTTACGTGAATTGTTAAGATCGTGTGTTATATGTATTATTGATATGAGTTCTAACATCTATTAGTTATGAATTTAAAATTAACTGGTAGGTATCTTATATGTGAGAGACAGCCTGGGTAAGTACCATCGCAATGTCTATACCTTCCACCAAACAGCGGTGTAAATGCGCTGTTGTGTTCCTGTTTGAAGGACATTGTAGCCAGAGTAACTACTGAACATATTGAGACTTAACATCTTATATCTCAGGATGGCGAGCGCAGTGGAATGCCAAGCATTACTTTGAATTCATGTTGTTGTTGTTTTGACTACTGTTCTTGAGCGGTCGTGTCGTTTACCATCAGGCATGCTCATCTGGCTATTAATTGAAGTAAAATACATACAGTGGTAAAAAAAAACCCTCTTTTTGAAATCGTATTTGGTTTTGGATGTATTTTTATGCCAAAACTGAATGACGTTTAACTAATGTATAAAATCTTATTAAATTCATCGCGCTACGTACTATTGAATACTTACTATTATATTTACTGAATTCATTTCATAGATTGTGAATAGAACTTGATGACTTTTCAAATTGCAATATTATGGTACCTATCGTTAATTGTTTTTACGCATTATGCTTCGAAAGAATATATATCTCGGTACCTATATTATCATTAGAGTCTTCTCTTAACGCGGAAATATCATTTTGATCTTTTATTATATCGGCTTCCGCAAGTCGACGTCTTCAAGGTGAATCAATCAAGATACACGTTCTATTCTACTGTATAATCAATAATTATGTATTTGATTATATATCCATTTGATTGTATTATATTTAATGTGAAAAGTATAGGTAGAATGTCGATTTGCTTGTATATGTTTACACGTGTACGTATGTATGTATATGTAAGCACTCTTTCAACTGACTCTTCATTTAATATATTCTTTTTCCTTGGACTTAAGTATTTCTAAATTCTTCTTTATATCATTATTTTATTTTTCCTTAATTCTCTCTCCCTCTCTCATACGGTTTCATAAGAGAACGGCCTTCCCTTACTTAGATAAAAATATTTTTTTTAGTTTTTGATACTTCCTTCACGCTGAGGAACAGAGTTTATTACTGACATTCACGATAGAGGGGAATTTCATGTCAAAAACAATTCTAACCTTGGTAAATCTAAATGTATTCGGATTGTGTTGAGACCAGCAAAAACATGTTTTTTCTATCTGTCCAGTAGTTTCAAATCCTATTAAATGTAATCAAATCTTTCCTCTTTTTAATATTAATATAGATATAATACAACAAATAGTCTCCCTCTCAAATATCCTCGTGTTGTAACATTGTAAGATCTATTGCGCAATGTTCATGGCTCGATGAAATCTAGTTTGCACACTACTTTTTACAGTCACCGCAGTTGATTGACCCGAGATTGATAATGGATAGAAATGATTCAAGGCAAGTAAATAACTTCGTACTTTGTAGTGCTCCGATTAGAAATGTAATGAACGTTTGTTAGATTTTTAAGTGTTAGGAATTGGATGGGATATGATAATTATTATAGGCTTTGGTTGTATATTGTTTTTTGTATTTGTGTATTGTTTCGTGAATAGTGTAATTATAAATAACCATAAAGAGGTGATAGTCATATGGACTATCGTAGTCTTTAAGGAAATATTTCTGCTGCATGCATGTTGGTAGGAGAATTTCATAATGTTGGTTGATCTCTAATCCTGAATTAAATTTGCTTAAGAAATCTGATTTACTTGACCTTATTTTGGGTTTGCTAAATCGTTAAACTGTCCGATTATTGTGTTATACATGCCCCAGATTGCTTGACATTTAACTTCTATCAAGACACAGTTTCTTAATAGGGTGGGTCGCTACAATCAAAATAAATTAACATTATCAAGTAATCACTTTATTCATAAAAAAATGCTTCATTATAAATAGAACATTTAAAACTTACAAACTATTACAATTCACAACAGCCAACACGCTTATTTCACGTTAACATTATATTATTTCGACATTATTATAAATAAAATACTTGTTCCTTCAACCCGTCAAATATCTAGTCAAATTAAAAATCATGTCAATTTGGAACGTATATGTCAAAACTATTATCCACCTTCAAGTGAATAAAATAAGTATTTTTAAGTCTATAAATTCGAGTCTTTTCCACTACGACGGGTCAAAAGGCATGAATACTTTTCATTATATTAAACTGACTACGAAATGCACTTAACTTTCCATTAAAATAGAAATTATTCATCACTTGTACATTCGTAGCCGTCTGTCGTAAATAATTCATCAATAGAAATTAAACAGTCTTATGTGAAAGAGACAGTGTTATAGAAGTACATTTAAGACTAGGGTGTCACTCTTCAACCGCGGTAATTCCTTCTTTCCTCCAATGATAACACTAATATCAATAAGTTAGAGCGAAGTATATAGTCATACATACGAGCCAAGGGGCGTCTTTTCTTTATACGAAGGAATGTTTTCGAGAATTTTTTTTTGATAAATAACATTATTAAAGCTCCCGTTAAGGGCTACTTTCACAATAAGTACTTACGCGTATTTACATTTTTCGTAAAACAAGCGCTGAAACGTAACAGATTGATAAAATTCAAAAATAGACTTTAATTGGTAATGACAACAGAGCATGATGAATCGTGAAAGGTGCCCTCGAGCGACGACGAGAGAGAATCGTAAACAGTACGTGTACTGGATAAATTTAGTGATATTCACGTAAGGAACTATACAGAGTTCGTTCTGACTGAATGTTAGACGTTGTCTATTTTCCTGGACGCGTTTCGCCAGAAGCAAGGATAGCAGGAGTATTTGGCAGCGGTCTGGCCGCTGGATAGCGACACTCAGACCGACTTAGCCTTGTCCCGCGTATGGGTTTGACTGACCAGCATGACGCCCATGTTCATTCCGATATTGCCCCATTTGAGCGACTCGCTTATCTGTAACAATGAAATTGAATAATCAGACAACTGTTTATTAATCAATAAATAATTACTATTCACCAATTAATTAATTAATCGAATAATTGATAAATAATTAATCAAACATGTAATTTAGTTACAACATCGACATGGAACGTAAGGTTAACGTTTAGATGCTATAAATAAGTGACTAAAATAAATTGTATTTATGATTCAAATGTATTACTAAAGATAACATTCTACGTCAAAGTTAACAATTGTAATATTCGTGAAAGCCACATAAAAATGTTAATTACTGTAAACAGTTTGAATCTATTTCAACAAAAGCGTTAGTCACGAGTCAAAAAGTAATCTATATCGGACAAAACTATGAGAACATCAAGGTGACGAATTTTATTTTATCGCGAGTTAAATTACAAACCAATAAATTACGTTCAATATATTTGATAAGAGTTTCTATTGTTACTAAATTGAATTCGCCTTGGCTCTATGAATTGATACCTTTATCGTTTAAGTTAACCTTTTAGTCGATTGTCTGATTCTTCGTATTTAATTAAATATTACGCATTTAAAATCGTTTTGGAGTGTTGTGTGTTTTATTTATTATAATAATATCTCGTGTAGTAATATAAAAAATACATAAAATACACATTATATAAAAAAATGCTTCCAATGCACTGACAATAATTATGAAATAATTCTAAGAGTAGCTCATTGATTTTCGTAATTTTCAGAAACATGTTACTAGCAGTATTAGGTTGACATTACTCATTATAATCTATTTCTTTTGCTGCACAAAAAATAGTTGTCATCACATGCGTCATAAAGTTTTTTATCAAGTACATTTTTGACAGTATTTGTGATAAGATATCGTTTAAAAGGCGAGTTTGTTAATGTCTACTAGTATCTTATCAGAACTGAACGGTGATACCGGTTTTCTGTACATGTGACTGATATTTTTTTTCCACGTAGTCAACCGTTTTGATGTTAAGGTCGGCTCAATGTTTATTTACAATTCTATTCGTTTTATTGTTATTTTTGAACCAATATTTTTATGATTTTTAGCTCATACATAAAGATGAATATTTCAATTTTAAAAATATTGTAAGTTATAGCAAAACGACAAAAAAAAATATCGATAAAAATTTATAAAGTAGTTACCAAATATATTCGGATTATAATAAACGCCAAAAAATAAGGAAAGCCCCGCATTGATTAAATCATTAACCAAACAATGACCCGGCTCAATGTCCCAAGAGTATCGCCATTAAAAATATAACTAATAAACTGTCAATTCGTCCCACAATTAAAGTTTGAATCTACCTTTTTCCTGTCGCGCAAATCTCCCGCCAATACGTGCGTCGAGTCACGGATGCTCCTTTCATTGCGATGAACAGAAGCGGTGCGAACTGGTTTTTACCGGTTCACAACGATCAAAGTTACAAAACAGTAAACAATGGCATTAGAGTTAACTAGTTCTTTTCTCTATTAATAGCATCGATTGTTAATTACTGTTCCGTGCGGCTTTTCGCTAGATCCATTGTTTTTTAATTCGAAGCGATTTTTTTACAAACATCTGCATTTTTAGCACTTTACCAGATTGGTTTCAGTTATCTCTCAAAACCTACGAGTGGTTATCATATCATCTGTCATAAATTTTGTCTCGGTTAATTAATTAGTTAACCGAGATCAACTTTATTTTTCTTTTAAATGGCCATGTCAAGTTATACTTTTCCTTTAACTCCAGAATTTAATAAAATAATTGTTTCTTTGGATTACTAAGAACTTTCTATTAAGCTGATTGTCTAACACTATAATGGTGCCTAGTATCAAATACATTTTAGACTTGTCCATAATACAGCCAGACAGGATAGTTCACAAACATTCAAATCACATATGGGGGAGTCCTACCAATGATACTTCCTCTTAAATCCTTATGTCTGTCAATGAAACTTCCTTACAATACTTGGTCATAAATGTTGTCCTTATTATGTTTATTAAACATAATATTAGTTTGAAAACAATAATATAGTTATTGTTAATGTTGTTTGTTTCCTCGTAATAATTCATTCATGTCTCCCGGATTTGCATTGACGTATTACAAAGGTGTTTCTTGATAAATCATTCGCATTGACGTGTTACAGCATTGGGTAACCGCATTTAGTTTTCAATTGTTTAAAATTTATTCGTTATTACGATTGGTTTTTGATTGAAATATAACTGGTAGCTAATAAACTTTGAGTTTATTTTTCCGGTAAGTGTATTTATGAAAGAAGTTACATGTCATTGTATCTCACATAGGTGCGAGAAAAAACGAAGTGAAAATATTTTTGTAAAGCAGTACATTATTGTATAAAAACTCATTGACAGAAAAATCGCTTCCAACGTCTATCTCCCAAGAAATACCATTAAAATTATTTTGCTTGAAATGCAAATTTTATTACTGTGACGTGACAAAACAGCACAAAATGTTCGTGACAACTTGATGGAATTTGAACAAAGTGAAAATTATTGTGGACACAGATGTTCAGACGATGCTCTGTGAATTAAAACATGTAATTGAAAAGCAATTTTGTTGCCATGTGGATTAAGATAAACAAATAGGTGGTATATTTGTGATAAATCAGCGTGTAAAAATAGATTTTATAGTCTCATTCATTCTGTTTTTGTTCGATCATTCTCTTACTCAGATTGTATTTTTAACTTTTTAAATTCATTCTGCGTGAATATGCATGCCCGAAACGAACCCGAACTAATTACAACTTTATTACTCATCCATTCAAAATATTTTCCAATCAGTCTGGATATATTTTCGTCTATTCAATATATCATTTACACACCAAAATAAATTGATCAACGGCAAATGAGACACGCCAATTCATAATATCGTTTGCAATCCGTTACACGCCATTACTCAAGGTGAACGGACTTTGAATTTGAATAATCGATCGCCTCCAAGACTAAAATTTGCATATTTCAATATAAAACTTCAGATATTTCGCAGTATTTTCTTATTTTGCATTTCTAACTGCACATAATTAAAATGAGCACGATTTCACTCGTATTCCGGTAATTCTGGACATATTTACATTTAACATAATCCAACCTTCGAGCATTCCGTTAACAATCTTGCTTATCTCACTCACGCAATGCAATTCGCTGGCGTCTCACGTGTGATGTGTATAATACATTTATTACATACAAATACATTAGTACGTGTACCTAGCGATGGATTAGAAAGAACACACATAAAGGGGGCACATTGAATTCAGCAACAACGTCTATCGCTAACAACCCAATCTTTATAATCCAAATTCTCACCGGTAATATAGTTGCCAGCAGTAAGTGTCCAAAGCGCCTCAACGATTACCATCAAAAGATGATAATCATGGGTGTTTTCGACGTCGTTAAGCTGATCTGTAAACAAAATTGCAGCGTTGTGCGATCTCTTTTTTTGTATTTTTCGATCCCATTGTCCCCATGCAGTCTGCATGAATGATCGCCGCTCTCCGGTGCGTCCGATTCTCAATGGCCCGTTTGAAGAGTCCACAAAGAGCGCAAATTTGTACAATGGCATTGATAAGCACATAAAGCTGGATGAATAATGCGTTGCAGTTTTTGTTTGAAGCACTAAATGATGGTACTAAAACCGCCTTTACAATATGTACGTGAATAGACGTGTTGTAAGGACAGCTTTGCAATTTTACGACTGTCGACACGCAACGGCATGCAATTCAAATTGTGAAATAAACTATCAAACATTCTAGAACCGAAAATAACTATAGTCGCGGAAATGTGGCATACGGATGATATTGTATTATTGGTATGTGTTCGGAACCGTAGATGCAAGTGTTTGCCGGCGCGAGGGGTACCGTTATTGAGAGTTCTAGAATTTTCAACGAGCTCGGATTGATGTCGCATTTTGTGTTTACCTGTCGCATGCGAGCCTCTTGCGGCGTCTCCCCGTAACGGCACCAGTGGACGAAATGCAGGGTATTGTGCCAGTTCCTCTCGAACCTGGACTTAGTTGCCATATCCAGCTGCAATCAGTAGAAGCCTCCTTAGTAGCCGTTCCACTGTTCAACCGTGCCCACAGTGGCCAATAAACGAAAGCCCCGATGAGGCTTTCGCTATCTGAAATGAGAGGTTTCCAATTCTGACGCAGGCCTACGGTGTTGAAGGAAGAACGTTAAAGTTCGATCGAAGATAAATGACAAAACCATTTAAGGTTAGAATACATGCATTATTTAAAGAATCGATGGGAGAGATAGCAAAGAGTAGAAATGTTATGGATTCAATGAATGGCACGAGGTAACTCTAAATTGTCGCACGTGTGTGCGTTAAAATTGGGGCAGCATTGATTTGCATATAAATCGAGGTCAAACACTGAATCTGCCTTACGTATTACGAGCGGTTGTTATCGAGTAGCAATTGTTTCTAAACTTTGTTTATAAAACAGTGCGAGTGTTACCATGTCGTAAGTAAAGTTTACGGCGCTTACTATCACGCTCTTGGCAGCGGTGAGTTTGTAATCTCGTGACTCGGTTTGGGCATCTTCGAAGGCCGTCCGGTTATGTCATTTCGAACGGCTCGCTGTGTTGGACTCGTTTGTCGAGTGTTTCTAACTTTTTGTTGAGATTGTCACACGTGTGTGTGTGTACACATGTTAACATTTCTTTGAGATGTGATTGAAAATAAATATTTAAGTTAAGTTATATAGCAAGTTATGTAAGGTGTGTAAAGAATTTCGAATATGAATTGAAAAATATATTTCCAAATGCAATAATTGTGTTTCGAAGTAGAGAGATATGTATGATGTGTGAAAGATAAATGACTCGTAATACGTAAAGAGATATACAAGTCATAGATGTACTAGGGACATGGAATTGGAAACTTGTTTTCTCCGGGTTGCTTGTTGTTATTACCTTAGCTCTGATATCTTTTTCTATGTTGGGGGTCTCCTGTTTGTCGTCCACATTGTTGATGCGTATCACTGAGTCCTTCTTCCAAAAGGCACCGAGTGTTGTTTTCACAACACGTTTTCTCACACCCTTCTGTTGTACTGTGTAAACTTCTATCTGTTCCGGGTTCTTTGTTTTTTCTGTTGACAAATAAGATTTATTAGGAAATGTTTATTTTTTGGTAATTAAACTATGAGAAATTTCTTAATGTTAAACGTTTGTTTGAAATCAGAAAATAGACATTAATATTTATTTGTATTGCGATTGAGGCCAAGGCCTAAACCCGTATTGTAATATTTATGATGTGAAAACATTAAAAAAAGTATGCAACAAAAATCAATGAAGGCTGTTGCACTTCCAAATCTTACACCACCAATGTCCGGACGAATGAATTAACATTTGTTAATTTGATATTCATCGGTTGATCTCATTATACTTGCACGAGTACGTGTATACGAATAATTTACAAAGGCATTGTGATACGTTACGGTGTCGGTGCGCGCCGCGCCGGCCGCGCCAACTTTAGTCTCGCACCGAGGCTCACGTACTCCGCACGTTATCTACGGCCACACGTCGGCACGAAACATTTCGAAACCGCTGCAGACTATCTACATATTTAATATATAATCATAACCCACCTTTACCCTTCTTCCACATGGCGACCGCGTACATGTGGTAATCCGGCGACAAAGCAGAGTCCGGGGGTAACGGGTCCTCCGCCCTGACCTCCAGTATGAATCCAGACTCGAGAACAGCACACAATATGTTCTGTTCATCGTGTTTGAACCACTTGGTCTCGCGTAGTTTGTGGATCGCAACCGACGAGCCGAAGCGCGGCTTCTTCGGCGCGAACAACGCCTGAGCCTGACTGCCGAAACGGCTGAGCAGCCCCTTCACCGTCGGCTGCGGCGCCAGGCTCTTCTCGGGCGGCTTGATCTGCTGGAAACTCCGGCAGGTCACGAACCTCGCTTCCATTGAACCCACTCCTCGCACTTATTAACGAGACAAGCCTCCCACCGACACTTGTATTAAGAACGCGGCTGTGTTCGCGGCAAATACTCTCACTTGAGAAATCACGTTTTATAAGTGGCACTTTCACAAACGGTGCGCGTGGTATAGCGTATGTTGGAGCACTGAGCTACACGGTGGCGCGGGCACGATAGACGCGGCGCGCGCGTGGGGGCGCGGCTATATACCGCGGCCGGCGGGGTGCAGGGCGCGGCGCGCAGAGGGGGGGAGCCCCGCCGGTCTCCGCTCTCGTTCTGACCTCACTAGTGCTGGGCGCCGCACGATAATAATGTTATTGTGCATTCTTTATTACATCCTATTTTTACTTCGCCATTGTCGGAACTGCGATTTGCTCTTGTAACTCAGGTGGCTTCTAGATGGCCTTTAGTGATCACAAACGTCCTTTTTCAGTTAACTGTCGTGTGTTGGATAAGAGGTTTGGCGGGAACGATTTTCATTATAATATAAATGTTTGCTGCTTCCCTTGAATTATATAACATAAAACTTGTGTTTCCAAAAGTTAGGGTCCACTTCGAGTTTTGGTAGCATATTCCTTATATTTAACATTTTTTTAAATAAAAATATGCATCATATTTCATGTCCCATGCACCTGCAAACAAATCATACTATAAAACGCATCGAGATAAAAACGCTATACCGATATCCTATAAACGTTATTTAGAAACTGTTATCGGGTATGCCGACTTCACTGTGATGCACCAGGCTTGACCTCACTGGGTACTTGTCGCAGTTCCCCCCCTCCCGCCGCGGCCACACCCCCGTCCCGCTCCCCGCCGCGCCCCGCCGCCCGCGCGACATGCCGGCGCCAAGCGGCAGCTAGTTTTTTTTTAAATACATTTTACGATACCGTAAATTGAGAAAAGTTATTGATTACACGTAAATATCCGGTTTATGTGTTTTGAATTATGAGTAGTTCCATTCATACATATCATTTTCGTCGGTTCAATGGCCTAATTGCAGTGAATTGGCGCGAACCGCTAGTTTGTTTCATTTGTGGATCGGCTGTTTATTTTTGTTAAAGAAACTTAACATGTTATGTTTTTCGAAAAGCTTTGATGTTGTGATTCGTTGAGTAATAGTATCAATAATCATCGAGTAAGTATTATTTAGGGTTAAGTTGACCCCAAAAAGTGACTATTGGTTTTTGTATTCAGATTTTGCCACTACTTCCAATACGTTTTATCACCTTACATTCAAGCGCATTATTACTGTAAATCTATATATATAAAAGAGGAACCTGACTGACTGACTGACGTATCAACGCACAGCCGAAACTACTGGAGCTAAGAACGTGAAATTTTCCACAAGGGTTCCTATTGGGACGTAGGTGAGCACTAAGAAGGGATTTTTGGAAATTCAACCCCTAAGGGGGTGAAAAGGGCAAAAAACTGTTGTATGGAAAATCGAAACCGTTAAAGCTACAATTGTCAAACTTAGCACTTTGGTTAGTCATTTAAAAAGGAAACTAATTGCATACTTTGTTTGTCCAAAATTAGTCATAAAGGGGTTAAAATAAGGGTTGAAGTGTTACGAGTTTCGGGTGATTTAATGACTATCTAATCAACGCACAGCCGAAACTACTGGAGCTAGAAACGTGGAATTTTCCACAAGGTTTTCTATTGTGACGTAGGTGAGCACTAAGAAGCGATTTTTGGAAATTCAACCCCTGAGAGGGGTGAAAAGGCTAAAAAACGTTTGTATCGAAAATCGCAACTGTTAGAGTTACAATTGTCAAACTTGGCACTTTAGTTATTTATTTTTCTAAAATTAACCCTAAAGTGGTTAAAAATAAGGGTTGAAATTTTGTAGAACCGAACAGTTTAATCAACGCACAGCCGAAACTGCTGGAGCTAGAAACGTGGTTTTTTCACATAGGGGTTCCTATTGTGACGTAGGGTAGCACTAAGAAGGGATTTTAAGATATTCCTCTTCCAAGGGGGTGAAAAGTGAAAAAAACAGTTGTATGGAAAATCGAAACCGTTAAAGCCACCGTTAGCAAATTTTGCAAATCTATCAAAAACAAACATAGCTGCATACTTTATTTTTATTAAATTAACCCTAAAGTGGTAAGGGTTGAAATTTTGTAGAACCGAACTGTCGCATCAACGTACAACCGAAACTACTGAAGTTAGGAACTTGAAATTTTACACGGGGCTTCCTATCATAATGTAGAGCAGCGCTAATGAAGTATTTACTGAAATTCAATCCCTAAAGGAGTGAAAAGGGTGAAATTGTGTTGTATGGAAAAACGAACCGCGAAAGGTACAGATTTCAAACTTGGCAGTTTAGGTAGTCAATTAAAAACAAAAATAATTTCTTACTTTTTTGTCTTAAATTAGCCTCAAAGGACTTAAAATAAGGGTTGTAATTTTGTATACAAAATCGTTGCTGAAAAAATGCTGTTATTGGTACGAAAATTCGTATTTCAGCTACCTGTTATAAACACAAGAAATTGGCATGCGCTAATTTTGGAAAAATGGCACGAAGGGGATGAAATTTTATAAAAAGTATTTAGGTTTCCGTGGGTACAAAATAACCCTTAAAAATTGAGCTTGATGGTATAATTCAAGAACTGGATAGGGAATTTAATTTTAATTTTTACTAATTTTATACGTTGTTCATGAGTGTAAGAGTTTCACATTTACGGTCAGGGAAAAGGAAGGAATGGACGGAAGGTTGTGTTGGAATATCGGGCATAAGCAACTTTCATTTTAAATATCCATTAATGGGTTTCGCGCAAATAATACTCATAAGTAAAATTGTGCGTAGTTCTGGGATTATAAATTTTAGAGGGAGGGATTTATTATGTTTAATAGTATTTACTTATTATAGATAAATAATGACCAATTGTAAGATTTTGTCTTTTTATGTTTTAAGTGGAGTTAAAGCGGGAAATCGTTGTTGATAAAGTAAGTAATATATATAGCCACATGATTTGCCAACAGGATGCTCACTAATAAATAGTGACGTAATTCGGAGTTTTAGAATTTTCTCAGTTTTAGGGGAGAAATGAGGACGTACTATTAAACATATTGTAAATAAAGTTAATAACGCAGACGAAGTTGCGGGCAAAAGCTAGTATTATATAAAGAAAATAATATAAAATGGTTATAATAAACTTCACATAACGAATTGAAAATACATTGGCTTACGGATCGATTTTTTTTTATTTCATTCTCCATGCCACGGACTCAGCAGTCAAGCAAGTAATTTACCTGATGGCTAGTTATTTTATACTACACTCGTGTAGTAGGTATATTGGTATTCCACCTCAAAATGAAAGCAGAAAGGGATGAAAAAAAGAAAAAACCAAAGCAAAGAAAAACTCTTTTTCGCAATAAAAAGGTCTTATCGTACCAATAGCAGTAACATTGCCGTTTCCGATTAGTTTTTACGCTTGTTATGAACCTTTATGACGTGTAGTAAAAGGATTGTTCGTTCTCACAAACCACAATACGAACAACATGTGTTTAGATTCACAGAAAGAAATGTGTGAATAGCGGTTAATGTTTTTATCATCAATTACATCACAGCTAACGTTCAATAGAACGGTATTTGTATATTTTTAATTAATAAGCTTTATGTAATTTCCACTACTGAGTACGGGAGTTCAAAAGTATGATTAAATTGACCAATAATATTAAAGTAAAACGATGCGGAATTCTACCATGCATGTAAAGCTGATGAACTTTTACAATTCCTGTGGAGAAAGCTGAGTTTTCAGGTTTCCTCCCAATGTTAACATTCGCCATTAAATTGACTCTTGATTACAATTGGAAATTTAAAAAATAGATTTTCTCAAAATGTATACATTCACCGTTAAATTGACCATTTAATACTAATAAAGATGTAAATTTGAAAATGAAAAATTTATCAGCTTTCGAATCTACATCATCGCTCCAAGTAAGCTATTGCTCGCCTACCACAATAAATAATTTCAACATTCCTGTTATAATATTAACAGAAACCAGTCGTGCTGTTTGTTTAACTTTGGTATTACGTAGGCGCACCTTAAATTGTGAGATCCAAGGCTCGGAGGCGGGTCGCTGAGTCATTCGCAACGTTTAAAATGCCGGCCCATGTATTGCTTATTAACTGGTTTGTAGGCGTTTCGAGTGTTTACCGACTGAGTTCAGTTATGTTAGGTGCGTTGTGAGTACATGTGTACTTGATAGAAGGCGATAGTTTTTTTTTTTATACGTAATCAGTACAGTTTGTTGTAGATGAAGTGATATGAGTTAACTACGAAGACTAGACACTTTTACATGTCCAATTTGTCTGAGGTTGGATTCGCTCATAAACTACCACGTTCCAATACCAGAATTTTATTTTAATGACAGATTTTTCGATTTATCTGTAAGGCTTTTGATATTTGTGTGTATGTGTGTATCTAACAAAAAGCATAGAGCGATTGGCGATTTTATTTCACAACACATGATTGCTTGGTGGTGCTTCCGTCGTTAGATACTACCGGCTCGGCCCGGCTCCGTCCGGGTCCGTCCCTAGTTACACTTATATTGGCGACCAAAATGTTGAATTCCGACTTTCAATTTAGAATATCGGAGCAAAGGATCCCTCAGATGCCGATTTCGACACCAATCGGACCACGAATAAAATTTCCTCGTGTTTGCTAGATTTTTCAGTACTGCTTCCCTCCTACAAGTCACAGCGCGATGATATATCGCCTATAGCATTCCTTTATAAGTGACGTATCCAACACAAAATATTTTTTGAATTCGTACCAGTAGTTCCTGAGATTAGAGGTAACAAACAAACTCTTCTGCTTTATATAATATATATTAAGTATAGATAAGCCTATCACATGAGCGAGTACAATCCTCGGTCCTTATACTCAGTATAATAGTTGTACTTGCATTAAGAAGAGTTTTGGACCGTGACCTCCTTATCAAAATACATACTTCACGCGTTGACGTGTCCAGCCTTAATGATCTCAATTAATTTGAAACTGTGTCATTAATACTTTGTGACGGTTTGCTCGGATATATCATGTACTGGCAAGGACGAAAGGACGTTTGTAGAAGTTTCTACTTCTACCTGATCTTATTTCGTACTCATTTAGGAACTGCCGTTGGCTGCTTGACCATCTCGTTCAAAAATATCTGATATTGGTGCATCCACACCGAAGTAATATTTTGCGTAGCAATTTTGTGCAACAATATTATCTATTGTTACCACATGTTAGGCAATTTTTACTAAATATAAATAACGTTTTGCTAGCAGATGTTGCTGAGTAACATTTGGTAACGTTACTCAACGAAAACTAGTAACTGCGGTTTGGAAGCAGCAAAATAAATTGATTATCTATTGAATCCCACCTAGTACTGACCAATACACTGCTTGGGAGAAATATAAGAGACCTACCGCCAGTTAAGCAGATATAAATAAAAATAAATAAATAAATAACACCCAACAGTCACATACATAGTCCTGACCCCACATTAAGATTGAGTCTAGTGTCGTGGGTATCAAGAACTACGAGAGACTTTTCAGTCTCACAAACACCCAAACCCGAAAGAAATATTTGTGGGCCACACAATCATTTCTCTCGGTGCGGGGATCGAACCCGCGACCTTTCGTTTCACAGGCGGCGTCTAACCAACTACGCCACGGAGGCTGATATAATCACATAAAGCAATTTAAATCATAGCACTCACGTGAATTGTTAGTTTTTAATTTCCTGCCTCTTGTATCTGTCTTCATTGATATGCTCTGCAATATTAATTACCGTTGGAATGTTTCCTTATAATTAACAGAACGTTTAACCTCTTGCAGACTTTGCATTTACGTCAATCCCTTCTCAAATATATGCTCGAGTGTGTATATCTCCATTTACAACATCAGCTAGCCTTGACTTGACTTGGATGTTTATTGCTTCACTTGGGTCTTCCATATAGACTTCGGAACGATCTATTTTCCATATAGACTTCGGAACGATCGATTCTATTAGAAGTAGCTTGAGTCCAATCTGAATATTATTTGTTTTAATAATCTTTTAATAAGTTGTTGCAAGTGCTTGGTAGTTAAGAGGCCAGACGCGACTGCAATATGTTCATGGTGGGCGTAGGTGCGAATCCCAGGGCACACCCCTGTCTTTTCGGAATCATGTGTGTATGAATAGTCAATCACCACGCACTAAAACTGTGAAGGAGAACATCGTGGGGATACCTGGATACCACAGCGATTTATAGGAATATCTATGCTAAAACCAACCCGCATTAGATCAGCGTGGTAGACTACATGACCTGTTCAATTTTAATCGTTGCTGGTTCGTGGTTCGTTGGTGGGTATTGTACTTACTGCTTCGGAACGGTACAGTTGTGAGGAAGAAACGGCTCAAGAAACTGTCCATATAACACGGATAACGTTTTTTTATATATTTTTCTGCATCTCTTTCATCGAACAACTCGTGTATTTGATAACAAATTAATTACATTTTAATCTCCAGAACATACTTATGCAATCCGCATAATATTTATTATGATTTCTAGAAATTACGTTTCGTAAAAGCGTGTAACCGTAACATAGATCATTAACATACAATAGCAATATTCTAATAAGTAATTAAATTGCGATGATTTCATTAACGAGTTTATTGACTTTTTTTAATATATTTTATTCCGGGTACGACTGCATTGCATCTAATGGCAAGCACAATGTCGACAAGAGAGTCCAGACCGAGTATTGAATGACATCAGACGGTGGTTCGCCAACCCGGAGAATTCCAGTCGCACGTCACCACTCTCAATTGTAGACGAGACCCATGCCCTGCAGTGGGACGTATATGGCCTGATACAAGAGGGCGGACCCAGACCTTTCGACACAATTATACCGTTCCACTCAGCTGCTTCTTCACGGTACGGCGGACGTACCTGGGATTGTAGGAGAGAGGAAACACGAGGGTCGGCAAATCATTCTACAGCTTGAAAATGCCATTAAAAAAGGCAAAACTTTTGTTCGGGCCAAGACGATTTGACCATCAAGCTGTAGGCAATTACTTTGTAAATAACCACGAAAGTATCGTATACATTGTCTAGTGTCAATGATTTGAAAAAGTTCATTTCAATTTAAAACAGCTGTGTCTATGCAATAAATTACAATATAGACAACGAGCTAGGATCATTTAAAACACATTCTTGATAAAACGATGATTGTTTTGAAGATATTTCATTAAATACTGTAAGATTTTAAATGAATAATTCAATAAAAAGATGGTTATTTTTAGGAATTCGTTCACGTAGATACTAATTTCTCCAATCAAATCGATTGTACAGCACTATATTCTAACATGTTTTATGACAAGACTAGCGGTCCGGCCCGGCTTCGTCAAGGTGCAGATTCTTTTTGAGTCCTGGCCCTTTAGAAACTTAGGAACTATTTCGCCTGATAGCTATTTAAAAATTACTCCCGTACTTTATACTTCCCGGCTTTGTCCTTTGAGTTTGAAAGAGTATCGAATATATTTCACTTCCGTGTACTTCCCACGGGAATACTATATTTTGCCAGGATATAAAATAGCCTATGTGTTAATCCGGGGTATCAGCTGCCTCTATACCAAATTTCATCACAATTGGTCATGTGGTTTGAGCGTGGAGAGGTAACAAACACACAAACTTTGGTACTTATAATATTAGTAGGAAGTAGAATTAATAGGATAGGATTAGGTTTCTTAAATAGGAATACTTGATAATAAGCCACATCAACATTCTTATACTCAATGCAGATATTATCTTCATTAAACTTCATTATATTCAATGCAATATTTATATTCAGTGATCTATGCAATCTGACAATCACTTTAATAAATATCAACAGTAAAAATGAACATAAAAAGACAACATCGTCTCCCCGCTGAATATAAAAGTATTTTACTTAGTATATTCTAGAAACGTCTAGGCGACATAAACGAAAGCGAGCTCTGCAACGGGCTTCAATTTATCTCGCAGATAAATTAGATTGTATGCATCGTGAGAGGAACTTGTTTGCCATTGAAGGTGTGGCTGTGGAGGTAGAGCGACCAACGACCATCGAGACCCTTAATTCAGTTATTGTACATAGGTAGTTCATAATTGAATGTATAAACCAAGGGATATGTAGTCTAGCCCATATATAAAGAACTATGACTTAATGACAAAAATAACAGTATTTTAAATGTGAATCATTTAAAATACTGTAACAGAATGTTAAAGACATGTTTGGCTGTTAAAATATTCAATTCAAGTGGTAAGTTTTCGATAAGTGGTACATACAAGTTGTTCCAAAACGTATGTGCATTAAACTGTTTACGCTTATACAGTAAACCAGTATTTCTCGTTGTTGAGATAAAAGTTATTTTCTTCAAAACACTGTTGCTATGCTTGTACAAAGACGGGTATATGGAAACAAGAAACTGATATCAAATGAACATGATTCATACACGGTTGTCTGGTATTTCGTTCCTCAATTTATTTATTTTAGGATCTATACTAAAGGATACACCAGTTTAAAACTAGGGCAGACGTAAAATATATTGAGCCGTGCCTCCAATTACATAAAATCACAATATTCACGAAAACATCACTCCAGCAACAATGAAACTGAAAAAGACAGTAAATAAAAACTTTAATGGTATCAGAACTAGGAACAAATTAAACTTAATACACATATAAACTCATGAATTGGCCATTGTTTCTCCCAGAAAGGGTAGGCAGAGGTGCTATCAGAACACCCACATTTCACCTAGTATGTTCCGTCCCACGATGTGATAGAGGGTGAGCCTATCGCCATATCGGCCACAAATTCCTGCATCCGAGCTAGTTTATTACTTACGGCTATTATTATTATTATTAAGTGCCATTAACGCTCATAATTATTGCTAAGCATAATAATTTCCACGACTAATTGACAAATTAAAATTATACTAGTTTTATAACTTAATAAAACGATGACAGATCAAGTTAAATTCACACCAAGCCATGAAATAACGTAATTAATATAATTAGTAATAAAATATAATGTATGTCCGCAGTTAATAGTTTTTCTTAGTATATTTATATAAGCGACCATTAAGTAGTTAATTAGCCGGAATTCAATAATATAAATCGTGTATTTTCCAGTTGGTAATTTGATTTTAAATTAAATAATATGGGTAGTAAAAATACATTTAACCATGAACTATATGTTTAAAATAGCAATCCGACTTGGTATTTTCCTGGTACAATAATTATTTTAGGCATTTAACAATCATTAACTCAGAATTGACAAAGGCTGATAAAAAACTTTATAATTTATATATTCATTGATGTTCTTTTATTTGAATCTCCTAAAATTTGTGGTAAAAATAAAAACAAAAACAAGAATTACAAACAGTCCCGGATCCACATTACATACGTGTCTTATGATAAGGCTATCAAAAACAACGAGGTTTTTTTCGATTTCACACCTCAATTTTATTGTATTGTCTTTATAGACAGACTAGAAAGAGGCCTGATGGTAATCGAATTGCTGCCGGTGCTGATACACTCTGCAATGCTAGGGGCATAGACATGTCACTGTCTACCGTGGAGTGAACAATTTCTTAAAACCTCGTTTGAAGAAGGACAGATCAGATCCCTCAGAAAACACCGAAGCAGGGATTTAATTCTAGAGCTAGCACGAGTGTGGTAAAAAATAACACTGAAAGCGTACCGTTCGGGAACGAAACACTTTCAGGTGGTAGAGGTGAACTGTATTGCAGTGACGGGGGGTGCGATGGTAAAAAAGGCGACGGTGGTACCATCACAGACAATTCCTCGGGGAACTCCTCATAACAGAGGATGGAATACACAGAACAGATTCTCAGAACGACCATTTATTTTATTTATGACTATCATTTTAAGCATGCAACAGTTACAAATACATTCGTCACCGTATAGAGACAATACAGCAAATGTGTTGTTATTTTGACAGCTGTTTCGCATTAAACACATTTGCAAGGTATTAAAATTGCATTCATTAGTGTTATAATTACAAGCCAGCAGACAGCAGTTAGTGAATTACGTCAGGGATTAATTAATTTGATGTCGTCAACTCTCAACGGGTTGATTTATGAATATATCTTTGACCTTGAATGCGGGGTTGAGTTGGTAAATATGAAAGGGTTATTATTAAATCCTAACGAATATTTGTAGTATGTCTTATGAATGCCTCTAAGCAGCAATGCTTCTATCACAATAAACTAATCTATGTTATAATAAATTATTAGAAGTGGAAACACAAACAATTATTCACTATTATTGCCAAAATTTGGTTAAACAGTTGCAATATTTTAATCGCACGATAATATATTATCTTAATTATGGCGTTATCTAATCTTATAAAATAAATTACGCTCTATACATAACCTTACTCAACGTGACTTGACACAAATTCCTCTAATTTATTATATCAAATATTTTTATCCATCGATTTATGAAGTGGTGCAGAAATGTGCAGTTAAGTATTATTTAAAATTATTTTCAAATCAATTTCAAGTGATAAATGTATTTTGGATCTATCACTTAGTTAGGATGGAGTGTGTGTGTGTATCAGCCCACATACGTCCCACTGCAGGGCACGGGCCTACTCTACATTCGAGAGTACGATTGAGAGTGGTTAGGCCATATAGTCCACCACGCTGGCCTAGTGCGGGTTGGCGGACTGGGTTGACTGGGTTAGAGTGACTTGGAATTAAAAGCAAGCTGCGTAATTTGGCATAGTTTTGAGTTCCTCAATGCCGATTAGGACACACGTGTCTGGCGTTTACGTTTTTACGTATAAATTAGCAATAATGTTAATACCGTATTAAATATACGAGAGTAGTTAATGTGACTATTAGAAATTCTGGTAGTCTTATACCAGAATGGCAATTAGTTTAAGAATATTCATTTACTGCATTAATATTCTATGCACAGTGCTAGCTTGGAATGAAAGAGAAAAAAACGATGAGTTCAATGGCTTGTATTTGTCCAGAGATGCACTGCTATTTTTTTCTCTGACCCGGCATAATTACCACACTGCGCCTGATATACTTTAAAAAAATAATTATAGTGACATTACTATCATACAGTGTATCTCAAGACTGCTACCGAAAACGAAGTCGAGACTTCAAACACATTACAACAGAAAATGTTGAAAAAATGGTGACGATATAAAATAATAGTGTATACCCTTTTATTTATAAGGACTCTAAGGCATAAAAGAGTTTAAATTATTATTTCAGCAAAAACTGGATTTACCACCCAACAAAATACGAAATTTAAAAAATCATAAAAAATGTCGCGTTTTTTGCAAAAATTCTAGTTGCATTGTGTTTGTACTCACTAAAACTACCACCCGGCTTCGTTTTCGGTAGCAGTATTGATATACCCAGTATGTAAGGTAAATCTGCAAAGGATCATACGCTCGCTCAGTACTCAATATTTATGAATACGTGGAATCTATTACTATTAGTAATACGTATTCCAAGACTATTGACGGAAATAGTAATTTGCACGCAGAACCAGTCGGCCTCACAACACGTGGTAAAGCTTATGTGTGCCGTAGGGTTTGGAGGTCATTCCCAAGGTCCAAGATTCGCTTCCGACAACACTCGGAAGGGCCCGAGATAAATACTTTGTCAAACGGAGATTTATTGGTATGATTTGTGTTCTGTGGTGTTTCATCTTTGAGTTATTGGGTATAATCATGCGATTGGTAGGATTCATTTATAAAATGTGGGATCCTGTATGTCAATTTGTCTTTTTTTACGATGCATATATTCTCGGTCTGGAACAAATAGTTTTGAAACTAATTGAACAAAACAAGCTCATCAAAAATGATAATTTTTAATTAGCTGAACGAGTCTTTAGAATAATTAAGATTTATGTTGATCTGATAGTGTGACAGGAAGTCGCTGGATTCAGGCCTAACAGGTAGCTATTCAAATCTGAGTTGGAAGCAATTGGAGTTAATCTGTATGTTTAGTTTACGTTTAAAAATAATTAATATTCCTGGTCCAATTGGTTGAGGATGACAATAATTAAAACACAGATGATTTTTAGATGTCTTAGACGCAGTTGTACTTCAGTATTATTGCAAAACTAAGATCTCGGGTTCGAATCCCGGATCGGGCAAAGTGATATTGGATTTTTCTATTCTTTATCAGCCTGGAGTCAGGAATTTGTGCCCGATATGGCGATAGGCTCGCCCCCTATCACATTGTGGGACGGAACACACAAGTCGAAATGTGGGTGTCCTGGTTGTTACTTTGAGAACCTCTGCCTACCCATTCTGGGAAATAAAGACGTAAATTATGATGTATTATTATTATTACTTATTTAAAATTCAAGTTACAGAGACTCAGTAGTTTACAAATGTATACAAGTTAGGTTGGCAAGATATTGTCATTACGAATGCTAGTAAAAATAATCTCAAACTTTTTTGTCACCCTTGTTTGGAATGTTCGGTTTAGTCACTGTATTAATAATAATATACAGATTTCAGTTGCAGCCAATATTTTTTGTAGATGACGTCTTCATGTTCATGCGAACATTGGAATTTGATATTTTATTTGCTGGTCTAAAAATAAATTATTTATGATTATATTTTACTTTTTTATAATAAACCGGCTGTCGTGATTCACGTCACTGCACTTGATATTTTTAAGGAATTTAACTTGCGCAAAAGAGATCGGAATGTCCTTGTATGAACTACTTTCTACATGAATAAATATCTGTAATACAATAAGTATAGGAAATTAACTTAATCATTCGTTAACTATTATTCTACAGTTCATACATATTTTAGTTGCCGGTACAAATTTGTAGATTTTGTGTATCGAATAAATATTATGATTGAATAAAATCGTTTGGTTCTGTGTAATAACTTTCATAGTAGTAAAAATGCAATAATATGTATATCACGATGATTTTGAACGCTCGAAATTTGGATGAATTCAGATCGTCATCTTAGATTAGATTTAATATCAAACTAATCTCACGGATTTTATCGCGATAAAATTTGCGTCACGCGACATTCGCGCAAACGCATAAACTAGTTTAATATACTTTGTTTCTACTATCATCCCACAAAAATAAAATAAAAGTAATGATATTCTCGTGTCGATGTTATCTGAGGTATTTGACGTCGCTGGAAATTCTAATGCGATAATAACAACATAATGTATTAACGATGTAAATAAAATACGATTAAATTAATTTCTTAATTTATCAAGTAACTAACAAATAGAAGGGGCTTAATAAGTCTTCTATAATCGCCAAATGCTAAAAGGTAATTTTTATGTAGAGCAAAAGTATGACTAATTTCATAAACAAAATACTAGAAGCTTAACATTCCACAAATAGAAGTCCACAGCTGGAAAAAAACCACAGCGACCTGTAGGAAGCGGCCAATTCAAGGCGTTGTTTGGTTTTGCTACTGTTCATGAACGGTCGCATCGCTTATAATCAGGCGAACGGCATGCATGCTCGCCATTCAGTGCAATAAAAAAACCTATATTAGGTCACATGTCCACGTAATGTATGGACGCCCGCCACCGCGCTTGCCACGTGCCGAGTGCAGCTCCTGATAAGAAAAAGATTTGGAATGTTTTATAGCCCGGCCTAACAACAATTGATACATAAAAACAAGTGCTAAGCGTGCCATAAAATACGTCATGAAAGTGTCAAAAGATATGACGTGTTCTGCCCATTAACAAGACAAAATGTATGATAATAATATTAATCGTTTACGTATAATATACGTCACCTTAACCTTGAGATCTCTTGAGGAATTTTGATGAATTCAGCGGAATTTTAGACGCGTCTTTACCGTACGTAGTTGTAAGAAACCTCTGTTTTACACAACTATTTAAGCAGTTCTCAAATATTTTTTATTCTTTTTAAAATAGTTTTTTTCGCGTAGCAGGCCAGAAGATGCTGCCTGAATGCCTGCATGTTTGTGTAATATTTTACCATCTGTATATGTAGGATTGAAAAGACTCTCATTACTCCAATTACCTACTTACTTTAACCGTATCTTCTCAGAGTTCGAAGCCATTCAGGTATCAAACCGTACAGTGCACAGAACATTGCGAACAAAATCTCTACAAGTGTACCAAACGCGATTCCAACAGTTCCATGTGGAGATCCTTGGGAGAGGCCTGTGTTCAGCAATGAACTTCCTGTGGCTGAAGAGAGAGAGAGAGATAGATAGAGAGTACCAAACCTTTGGGGAACCAGTAGAGCGCGACGGGAGATATTTAATTGTAACAGCGTAGGAATGACAGTCACCAACTGAATTTGCGATTCGCGTACCGTTTTTTTGATAGTTCCAAATATTTTGATCTTAGTGTATGCAGTTTTGTAGTCTATCGAGATATTTATATGTTTATATTATCTTACCTTCGATCAAATATAATTCTTCCTACCAGTTACTTAATTTACATAATACGAGTCGACAAAATAAAATAAAATCATAATGGAAAAATTCAACTTTATTATCGATTCGCAATGTCGTGGCAACATACAGATATTATTTAATATCAATAATATTGTATATAAGGGATTATACAACAGCTTATTATGCAATTGAAGATATCTCAATTCTGCTCATTGTAATGAGCAGATGCAATGCAAATGTATTGAAATAATATTACACATGTATCATACAATATATTATACAACATACACGGAATAATAATATTAATTTAATGTTTTAAATAATACTCAATTTTAACGAGAACAAACCTTCTCTCTTGTAAACTGTCTTTTTTCTTAAAATATAAAAAGTTATAATTTGTAAAAAGTATGAGAATATCTCCCTAACGTCAAATTTAACATTTGAACTTGGAATATGAATGAGGAGAAATATATCTGACCCCTTAACACCAGTCTATGATTGCCATCAGGTTTACTGGAATCTTTATTGAGCTAGGAAAAAAAAAAACAAAAATATCGCTTGAGTAGCTACCACCGCAATGTCTATTTCTCCTGCCAAACAGTGGTGTAAATACACTGATATTTGCCGGTTTAGTGGACATTGTAACCAGAATAATTACTGAACATATTGAGACATCGTCTCAGAATGGTGAGTGCAGTGGAATGCCAAGCGTTGCTTTGTAATTCATTATGTGTGGTTTTCCTACTGTCTATGAGCACTCGTATCGCTTACCATCAGGTGAATGGCATGACCGTCGTGCCATTTATCTCAATAAAAAAACATTAAAAAATATCAAATATTAAACATTTAATATCACACTATAAACATTTAGTAGTATCACATCACGAAGTCGTGAAGGAAAACCACGGAGTACCTACGTAAAGGAGAGTTGAAAGTCTCCGATATGTGTCGAGAGCTTGACAATCAATCAGAGATAATATCCGACGTTTATTGATACCTGCAGCTTATAGTTGGACATATCGCGTATATTTTGTACATAAGAAGATATTTTCATGGCCTTCGCAGTCAGATGAGAATGCCACATTGAAAATGATAACTTTAGACCTACCGCCGCTCATGGTATATGGCATGGCGATGGTACCACCGTCGCCTATGTACCATCGCACCACACGTCTCCGCAGTTCATTCCCACCACCTGGAGGCGTACCGCTCCCGAACGGTACGTTTCCAGCGTTCTTTCCTACCACGTACGTGCAAGCTCTGGAATGAACTCCCTGCATCGGTGTTTCCTCAGCGCTATGACCTGTCCTTCTTCAAACGAGGTTTAAAGAGAGTACTGTCCTCGAGGTAGGCAGCGACTTTGTTGTGCTGGCCCCCTGGCACTACGGAGGTCCATGAGCAGCGGTAGCCGCTTACCATCAGGCGGGCCGCTAGCTCGTCTGCCTACAAGGCAATAAAAAAAAATGGACTTTCGCAGTGCCAGGGTGCTAGCGTCCCCTACAATAAATGCGCTACCTACAGAAAGTCACTGGCCTTATTTAGAGCTGTGGGATTTGAGCCCAAATTATGTTAGGTATGGGACTTCGTTTAATAAAGATAATTTTGATATTAAGTTGTTTATAGTGTTGTTTGTTTGATACTAAGTCATTGTGATACTTTATTGGATGTAGGTCCCTTTCAACAAGTCACTTGGAGAATCCTTGAGGAAGTTTATGGCTGAAAAGAGAGAGAGAGAGAGAGAGAGAGAGAGAATATTCGTTGTATTTTGGGAAATAAGACAAAAAAATACTATGCTAAAAATTAAGGTTATTCTTTGTGTGCAGATATTTTTTAAATTCAATGTACAGTAGGTAGTACAGACTTTGAAAGAACGAAAACATTCTCGTGGTTTCTGATACCGATAGTTATTAAGATTTGGGTTTATATTCTTACAGGAACAGATGGAGACAAAGTAGTTCACAATTAAATTTTTCTCCTCTTTTTCTGAACTTACTATCAGTATTATTTTTTATTTACTAGCTTTAATGTCCTCAACAAAAAGGAAAAGCGAAATTGCAATTGCCAACTGATATTTTCGATATTAGATAATTTTTCATTTTATAGTTATTTATTGATGAAATGCCGAACGTCGTGCGGTCTAGTATTTGTTGATTAAAATCAGAAGTCTGTTAAGTATAATATTTATTTTAATCGTGTTATCTTTCGGCCTTTGGTTGACATTTGTAGTCAGTATGGAGATTGGGGTCTTTAGTGATATTGTGGAGATATGAATGTTATTTATAGGTCATGTTTTATTTTATAACTGCTCTGGTAGATTCGAATTTGAATGTAAATAATTTTTATTTGTTGAATTTGTTAAAGTTTTTATTGACACGTGGAAGACAGAAAGATATATACTTTGGTCTTCTCGATTACAAATCTTTAATGAACGTTTCCCAAAAAATAAGATTTTTTAGTTAGGTCTCTTTAATTCTAAAGGTGTGACGTGTTTATAATGAACCGCCAAGACATACTATCGATAACAACAATCATTTTAATATATTTAACCACAAGTCTACTGCCATGAGCATCCCCAAGGATAAAAAAGTCAAGGGGTACTGTTTAGGAAGATAATAATTATTTATTTTTTAGTTATTTAACAAACATACAGTTTCGTTTGATATTTAGCGCTGATATGAATGTTCAGAGAAAAAAGTTCCGCCTATCGATAAAATCTTTGTAAAAAATGACATCAACCACAGAATAGGATCCAAGACAAAAAGGGTTTTATCAATTATCAGATAACGATTTTAGCATATCTAGAAAAATATTCCTTATCAATAAACATTCATAGTGTTATCGGCTCATGATGCGTATTTCCTCGGATTATGATATGAATCATAATCAATTGTGCATGTGCAAAGATTTTCCTTTATATTGGGAAAACCTTTCTATGCAAATACTTATGACAGCCTCCGTGGCGCAGTTGGTTAGACGCTGGCTGTGAAACCAGAGACCTGGGGTTGGATCCCCGCACCGGGACAAATATTTGTGTGACCCACAGGATAACTCTGTAGTTTGAAAGTTTTCAAACCAAAAATCTAAAATTAAATTGATTAAATATGAGACGTCTGAGAAACTTTTCCATATTTTGGGAACTTTCCGTAACTTATCTGCTTATGAATGTAATAAGCGTGACTTGAATACGAATCAATCATTGAAAAATATTTGACATTGTTATCTTTTGGATTTAAAAATATGTCCACGTGGTGATAACATAATATTTTGACAAGACACGAGTTGTGTTGAGTTAAAACCCGACTGCGGAACAGGTTGAAAATACTTTATTGAATCTTTAAAATGTTATACAGTATTTAGATTCAGACCCTTTTTTTTTCTCTATCACCCGGTTCACAAGCCTGTTTTCGCCAGAGAAGAACGGGCAAGATACTCTAGCGCTGCTCTTTTCAAAACAAGTTGTTCAATTATGTTGTACGCTCGAAGCCCATGCCATAAATTTTCTTAATCCCACAAATTTCTTAATCACACTCATAGCGAAGTTCTTGTAGTCGTAGAACGTCATTACGATGTGTTAACACAAAAAACTCACAAGATTGAAAGACTACATCAGTGATTCTCAACCACTGTGCCGCGGCACTTTTGTGTGCCGCCAAATTTCAAAAGTGTGCCGCCAAATTTTGCATTCCAATAATCGAGATTTAATGTTATTTTTCCACATCTTATTTGTGTGAATTCGGATTTTCAGCATTAGCCAACATTAAAACTAAAAAAAAAACAAGATTGTTAAATGTAGAAGACGATATGAGAGTAGCATTGTCATTTTTACGACCAAATATAAATGAAATTATCAAAAAACATCAAGCTCAAATTTCGCATTAAAAATATTTTTATTATTAGCTTGCAATTAATCCCTTAATAAACGTTTAGTTATTATTGTAGTATATATTACTTTATTTCATATATTTATTTTTTTTGTCATAAACTATTTTGCAGTGTGTTGTAGTAAGTAAATCATTTTTATCTTTTTCTTTGTGTGCCGCCAAATTTTGAAATCGTTAAATATGTGCCGCAACAAAAAAAGGTTGAGAATCACTGGACTACATCATAGCATCCAAGTTTTCGGTGGAGAGTGAGCGGAAAAGTCTCTTGTGAAATACCAACGCAGAACCAAAAAACAGAAAGATAGATAATTTTCCTGTAGGCTGTAGCCAACATGTCAGAGCAAAGAATGCGCCATCAAAACAATTGCGTTACAAATATGAGTGCAAAGAAACAATCCTCGTAAATTCTGATACACATGACACAATGCACGTATGACTGAAGTTTTGTTAATGTGACGAATGAGTATTCTTTCAAGTAAATAATAGAGTGATTCAATTGAACTAAATTCAAACTCGATGAATGTGCTTGTTTATGAGGGAAACAAACAATCCTCTTATTACAAGTTACAACATATGGTCACGAAATAATCCCCGGTAAAATGTAGGTCAAAAATGATGACATGTTTGCCTTTTCTTATGTCTCTTAACATTCCGAACCTGAGGATATGGACGAATAGTGTCATAAAATCAATGAATATTTGTGGTTAAATATTTTTCATAAAGGAACTATGCTCTGGAAGTAGGGAATTACAATGATATTATTTTCAAATTAAATGAAACCACAAGAAAACGCAAGTATATTACCTGTTTCATCAAACAGATTTATCATGACGTCGTTATCAATGATTTACAAAGGAAAGTTCTTAAAGGCGAATGACTAAGACTGACTTACTGTGTGATGAAACATCTAACAATACTGTCGCAAATAATAAACAGAAATACGAGTATTTGTCATCATAATAAACTACGTAGTTCATCGAAGGAAATCACAAAAGAACTAAGGTACCTATTGAACATGATATGGAAATGTATAGGGGAAAACCAAATAGCCACCTTATACAAAGGTGTAAGTGCGTGGTGGCGTTTGGAAATGGATCAGACGCGACTGCCAACATTTTCATGATGGTTGTGGGTTGAGATCCCAGGATACACCTTTGAATTTTCAGAATTTTGTGTATTCATAGTCAATCACCACGCACTAAAACGCTGAAGGATAACATCCTAAGGAAACCTGCATATCACGGCGATTTTTATGAATTACTGTGGTATGTAAAAATATTTGGCCTTACCCCTCTCATTCGTAAACTCGATTGTAAAAGAGACCGATGCCCTGCAGTGGGACGTATATGGGCTGATATATACATACACATACATACATACATACATACATACATACATACATACAAAGGTAAAAACCCACAACCACTGATATACGTAAATGCGTCGCATTCAGACTCAGGCTACGTATATCTTCTCTCACCGGTGGAAAGTCTATCAGGATTACATTTCCCTTCAGGGGCATCTTGCATCTTCAAGACCGTCTTATGTTGTTGGTATCACATACTACTTAAGACATCAATCAAACAATATACAAAACCAGTGTAAAAATCCATATTTGTGTCTGATATGGCGATAGGCTCGTCACCTGTCACATTGTGGGACATAAAATACCAGGCGAAATTTGGGATTTTGGTTGTACCTCTGCCTAGCCCTTGTGGGAAATAGGCGTGAGTTTATGTATATTTATAGATATGTCCCACTGCGGGGCACAAGCCTTCTCTATAATCGAGAAAACAATTGACAGGGTTTGAGAAAAAAACAATATCTATTAAAACACATTATATTATTAGGCGTGATAAAATATATTTCGTGTTGAAAAACTGTTTCTTTTTGGAATTCCTGTCTTATCCTTATCAAAGTAAAAACACAATCAATTCCTATAAAGATAAAAGGATTTAAGTAATTGATGGCCGTGATAAAGATTTTTTAATTTTATCTCTAGCAAATTGCTTAACTTGAAACATAGAATTTATGATAGTTACATCACTTTACTAATTATTTTGTCTGATTGTGAAACACCCTTATCGTATTATACGCATTCATATGGATATTCAATACCTTTTTCACGTGATGCCGTACCTAATAACCATTTGTATCTGTATCAGCCCATATACGTCCCACTGCAGGGCACGGGCCTACTCTACAATCGACAGTACGATTGAGAGTGACTAGGCCATATAGTCCACCACGCTGGCCTAGTGCGGGTTGGCGGACTTACGTACCATAGAAATTCTTATAAACCGCTATGGTATGCAGGTTTCCTCACGATGTTTTCCTTCACCGTTTTAGTCTATTTCATAACTTTAGAAATGCGATTTCTAAAAGCTAATTGTCTAATATGGAATAAAGATCCCAATTATAAAATATTTATGATTATCGACTGTTTCGGTAGTGCAGTTGTACAACGATACGATTGAAATGAGATGATGATGAAATGATGAATCCCGAGTCGAGCAAAGTGATACTGAATTTTTCTATTCTTGTGTTAGGAATTTATGACCAATATAGTAATAGACTCGCCCCTTGCCACATCGCAGGACGGAACACACAAGGCGAAACGTGGGTGTCTTGGTAGCACCTCTGCCTACCCCTTCTGGAAAACAAGCGTGTATTTATGTATGTAGGTATGTTCTAATGATTATAATTTTAATGTTGCAAATAAACTCGATATTGATAATATTTAAGGTATACCTTGCATATTAAGTACTAGCGGCCCGGCCCAGCTTCGCCCGGGTGCAAATAGATATCTCTACAATAATATGTATGTATTATACACATAAACCTTTCTCTTGAATTAGTATATCTATTAAAAAAACGCATCAAAATCCATTGCGTAGTTTTAAAGATTTAAGCATACAAAGGGACATAGAGACAGAGAAAGCGACTTTGTTTTATACTATGTAGTGATGCATGACATGCTTAGGATAATGAAGCCTTTATCAGTAGTAGAACAGAAAATCTTTTTTACTTTTTAATCTGATTGTTCTGCATTGATCCACAGATAAAAAATAAAAACTAGTTTCTGATAAACTTGTTTGTTGAGTTTTATTTTTTCCGCATTTATATAAGATCTCTACGGTTTATCTTTAAAGGGGTGGATAGATTTAAATAAAGGTCATATTGTTTTTAGAATACCTATTTACTCACCCTGGTTTCATAAGGGCCGGCATAACTGTGTCAACCAACACATTTATTTTTCATCAGACGATATTCTATGTACATTGTAGATTCAATAAGGTGTAGAAAAATCCATGGTATTAAAGAACCATAATAGTTGAAATATACATAGAGAAATGACAAAAGAAAGTAGTATCATTTATATTTTTACTGATATTTTGACTATCGAGTTGGATATTATATCATTGTTATGATTAAAAAGATTATTCACTATAACATGTATAAAAATGTAGGTATAAGTTATTCTTACATTTCTTTTTCTTTAGGTTAAAATTCATTAGTACTAAAAATTGCTCCTATCATTTATTTACTATATTTATCATTATTGATTATTAACGTAGAATTAAAACAGAACCATAAAATGTACTAACAACAATTCATTCGATAACCTCATTTGCTCAAAACGTGATTTTTCATACACAATTTCTTGCTTAAAACCTAAATCAGTCAGACATTGACGAACGAATCTAGAGCGATAATCTGATCGATAAATAATTCTAGAAAGGCTTGCCGACTTTACAAATACATAGAAAATATTCCTTTAGCCCAGTTTCCTTTATCAACAAGAAATCTAGTCTGCTGGAGGTTTTTATCTTTTTACCTTGTGTCCAGTTTTAAAAACTGCGCAGTTTGTTTTATCGCTTTGCGGACTTTAAAACGAACATTTGTTATTCATTATTGATAAATGTTGGCATGTCATGAATATGTAGTAATAGTTTTAAAGACCACGCGGATTGTTAATTCTTATGAAGATTATGGAAGAAAATAACACATTATTGTCATCATATTTACCTTAAAATAGCTTACTGAAAATTAATTATTTAATAATCAAAACCTATTTGTTATCTGAAATAATATACTAAACAATATTCCATGAAATTATAACGTACATATGCTATTCTTAGCTGATAGTCAAAACAATAGGAGTGATAATTCAGAAGTTAATAAAGTATCCGTTTAACTGTTTACTTCGCGTTATCCAATTCATTAATTCATTGTGGCAGGGGTCGTCACCTACCAAATATAAACCGTCAAATCACATTATCATTGACACTTGATCTGTAATAATTACAATTTACTTTAATATAGTTAAGATTCAGATTCCAAAAATCTTAGAACATGGCAATTTTTAGGTATTGAAATATTTCTTGAGCTCTTAGTACATCTATTCCAAAAAAGCTTTATGACAATAAGAGTACAAAAACGCATACTCACGTCTCTAAATTAGATACGTTCTGTCGTAGTACGGTCGAAGCTATCAAAAACTAAACTATGTTCTTAGGTCTAAGAAAACCGAAATCCGATACAATTATTAATGTTTCACATCAACAAAAGCTTAATGGTAAAATTATAGCCGGTCGTAATCTCTATCGCAACCCTAAGGATCGGCCCAGAAAATGAACCCATCAAAATACCTCAAATATAATCTCATCGATATTTCTTTGACCTAGTTGATCTTGAGATTGATTCTTAGATATAAATTAAAGTCAAGTATTAATTTCGGCTTTCAGTAAGCCATCTGGTCCTCTACGTCACAACTGCTGACAAATATATGTGGTAATAGTTCCACCTCAGGTCAAATCAAAAAAAGATTGGTATAATCATCTTCTTTTTTAATTCGTCTTAAATTGCATCTTCATTCAACGTACTCCATCGGATTCTATGCAGTTCTCTGCCATTCCATCCTTCGTTACTTTAACGTCCTAATCATTCATCCTCTTAACTCTTTCCATCTTAAGTGCCTTCATTCGTCATCGTTTTCACATAAACTACGTTCCATATTAGTCATTCGTCTAAAGTTTAAACTTTTTTTAACTTTCTTCATAATATTCAAATCCTAAATATAATATGTAAATGTGCGTGGATTTTACCTAAATGAATTTGGGTCATTCCAATTTAATTCCATAGAAAAGGTTGATGTTAAATGATAAGATTTAAAAATATAGAGTAGATACATTGAAAGATATTGATTGAAATTCACAATCGATCCAATCGATTTCCTTTACTAACACCTGGTGATTCCACAATTGGTTCTGTGGACAAATTCAGCGCGCTTCTATCATTGCTATTCCTATTGCATTCCGTTTCGTTCCCATCCGAAGATGTATGTTTTAAAACAATGGATAGACTTGAATTTAAAATAAAGCATTCTTATGAATCATTACGAATAACTTTCTGAGTATGGACGTAGTAAATGTCGATTTTATGACTCATTTTGAGTATTGGAAACGCCATGCTCTTTCTTCCTTTCCGACGATTTATTACAACTGTTTGACGGAAGAAATAGACATTGCGGTGGTACCCAGGAGGATTCTCACACATTTTCACCATTATATATATTGTGATATAATGATTTATTTACCAAACACTTCATCGGTATTATTGTAATGATTTTCTAGAAAACACAAGGTTCTGGTTTCACCATAGTATTTTGGTATGTGACATGTTTTAATTGAAACAACTCGTTTTTTTTTTATTGCTATGAATGGCGAGACGAGCATGCCGTTCGCCTGATGGTAAGCGATACGACCTCTCATGAACAGTAGCAAAACCAAACAACTCCTTGAATTACAAAGCAATGCTTGGCATTCCACTGCGCTCGCCATCCTGAGACATAAGATGTTAAGTCTCAATATGTCCAGTAGTTACTCTGGCTACAATGCCTTTCAACCCGAAACACAACAGTGCGTTTACACTGCTGTTTGATGGGAGAAATAGACACTGCAGTGGTACCCACCCAGATGGCCTCTCACATATGAGAAACCTACCACCAGTAAATCGTTTATTTTATTATAAATCAGTTGATAAGCGGAATTGTCTCGTAATCTTTGCTTCTATTATAGTTTGTCACAAATTAAGTAGGACTGTGCTAATTAATTAAGCTTTCGCTCTTCTAAGTAAACTAGAGTATTCATTTTTTGAAAACTACATGTATTATTTGATCTTCAAATATATTTTTTATCTACGACTAAAGTCTGCCAACCCGCACTAGGTCAGCGTGGTGGACTATATGGCCTAACCACTCTCAATCGTACTGTCGATTGTAGAGTAGGCCCGTGCCCTGCAGTGGGACGTATATGGGCTGATACAGTGAAAGCTCGCTCAGTGACTTAGGGATAAGATAAATCTACAATTGGCAATGATTCTGAAATTGACTTCAACGCAACAAATTCTAATAACTCAACCATCATTTTAACTCCTTGCTGAATTAAAAAATTGAATAAATTTTCGATTTTGATGAAAATAATTATGACAACCTTCGTGGCATAGTTGGTTAGGCTGGCGACTGTTAAACGTTAGGCCGTGGGTTCGATCCCCGCATCGACACAAATGTTTGTTTGTGCGACAATAATATTTGTGTCAGGTCTGGATTTTTGTGAGACAGAAAAGTTTCTCGTTGTTTCTGATACCGACGACACAAGATTTAATTCAGTTTTTGTTGAATTTTATATTGAGCGTGGTAAATTCTTAAGGCTGTAAGTACTGAAAATTTATTGCCAGTATATTTCACTGTTTGATATACAATACATTTTTTATGTAAATATTGTTTTTATACCACTAAAGTTAATTATTTTTATTTGTGTTGGGTAATTCTAATTTAAATAATAATGAAAATTGCATACATCTGCAAGGGTAATTCACATAGTACCTTTTATAGAAATATGCACTATATTTTACTCAACTCATATCAATGTTGTTTTTTACAACAACAAAACACATTTAGAAAAACTTAAACAAAACCCAAACAAATGGTATTTATGATATAACTGTATGAAGAATATAATCAACTAGCATTTACATAACTCGGAAGCCTTATTGTGAATCTGATCACGTGGTCTAACAAGGAAGCGATACTAATCCCTTAGAGGCCTTTGTAAATGTACTAACGCCCTTTTATGTTCGCCTTCCTTGCCAAAAACTTTACTGCGTCGTTTCGTGCCTACGGTCACGTACACCTACCGTGATATATACAGGCCCTTTATGAACCTTCATTGGAGTATCAACGTTATTTCTGAGCAATAGAGTCTATTTGACATTGCTAATGGATTTGTACTTAGGTTCTCGTAAACTGAACAAACCCTTTGTAAACCTTCATTGGAATTTCAAATCTATTCTTTACGTGATAAAGTCAGTTTTTGATTGGCTAGTGTTAGTACTTACTACTTAGGTAAAATGCAGGTACAGTGATCGATGGTAATATTTTTAACGCCTGCTATTTGTATAGGAATTTCATATCGAACTAATTGTGGAATCGCGTGATGGGTAGTAGGTTCAATGTTATGTTTATTTATTTATTTATTTATTTATACACTTTATTGCACAAAAAAAAAAAAATACAAATAAAATGAAAATCACAATCATAAAAGTACAATTGGCGGTCTTATCGCTCAAAAGCAATGTCTTCCAGACAACCATGGGATGGATTTGAATAAAAGGATAATTAGAGGGCAGTCGTAAAGTGTAAGACGGAAGAAAAATATATATATATAAAAAAAAATACAAATAATTACTAAGTAATAATAAATATATATATATATATATATACATACATCAATACATACATATATATAACTAATATACATACATAAATAAATACATATTTATATATAATATAAGAGTATCAGTACATACATACAAACAGGAAAGTTATCCACATCAATGTGTAAATGTAGGAGATAGGTAGTGATCTTTGACCATTTTTTTAAACGATGAAAGTGACTTCGCCCGTCTTACCACAACTGGTAGGGCGTTCCACAATCGGACAGCTTTGACGGTGAACGACCCGTCCATAAAATTAGTGGAGTGCACAGGCATTCTTAATTCCAGTCTCTCTGACGACCTTAGGGATCTTGAATGGGAGTCATCGAGAAATACAAAACGATCTTTGAGATAAGATGGGGTGACAGGATTAAACAATATATTGTAAAGAATTATAATTATGTTCTGTACATAAAGGGTTTAAAATGTAGTGTACCTAATTTATGTTATTATGTTAGACCTTGACATGGCGCCTGCTGGTTGTTCCATGCTAACACTGTATTAGTGTTTAAAATCGATGTATTTGTGCCTCTATGCCTAGAAATTATGTCTTGGGGGCCTAGACAAATGTCACTTTTCTGTTGGCGTGAACGCCTACGGAAAGATCAGATGTATTGAAATGACAGAACAACCGTGACTGCCAAATGTCATTTCAGTCTGATATATTTTGTGGCAGGAATATTATTATTTTATTAAATATTTGATTTTTTAGTGGTGGCGTAGTTGTACTTCATTACCATTACAAAGCTGAGATTTCGTGTTCGAATCCCGGGTCGTGCAAAGTGATATTGGATTTTTGTTTTTATTATTAAGCTGCAGTCAAGAATTTTGCCCGATATAGCGATAGGCTCTTGTCACATCGTGGGACGAACATACAAAGGCGAAATGTGGGTGTCCTGGCTACCCCTTCTGGAAAAAAGGCATACGTTTATGTATGTATGTATGTAATGTCTCTTTTAATTATATATTTTACACTGCCCTCTCTTTCTCCTTATTTTAAATCCATCCTATGGTTGTCTGTAAGACATTGCTTTAAGCGATAAGACTGGCATTTATACTTTTTATTTTTGTAGTTTCTGTATGTTGTATTTTTTATGTGTACAATAAAGATTTAAATGAATAAATATGTATGTTATTATCCGGTGATTGTGGCCTGAGCCTGTATTCTGTAACGTATGAAATAACACGCCAAGCGTGTGATATCCGCAGTTAACCTATTAAGTAATTATTATTTATCTTTCTTGGAACAGCAAAATTGCAACTATGTATAAGTATTACATGATATATCTCTGGAAGGGCTAATAATAGTTTAGTGACACATTAAAAAATTTCAGCACAATTTCAATCACCTAATATGATACAGAATCGCTTGAACTTTTTCTCAAACTCTTTGTTAATCTAGATTGCCCCGCGCAGGAATCAAACTCCAGCCCACGCGGTGCGGCATTTAATTTCACTAGTACAATAAAACAATAATAAAATTTAATTAATACGTAGGAACTGTCTCATTATCTCAAATAAACATAATTACACTGACATTGCAATGAAGTGGAAGCCATGACCCTTGGCTCCCTCGTGGTCGGATGTTCCCTGTTTATCACCAAGACCCAAAGACCAACATAAATATCATCCTTTACTTTATGCCCTGATAATAAGTACATTGCACTTTATCTTATGTGTAAAATATAATGTTGGGTGTGCGTATGCGCATTGGTTATCCAAATAAATTATATTCGAAATTTAGTGGAAGTATTTGACATAATACAAACAATGTAAAGTAGATAGTAAAAATGCTATACGACCGTAACATAACGCCCATAAAAATCAAAATCAGCCCTAATCATACTGTGGCATGGTTGAAACGTATTGTTCTGAAATAAAAGCGTGAGATAAAGGCATGCAGAAGAAGAGTTACAATTATTCGGTAATTAATTTAAAATAATGAATATTAAGAGGAGAAATTAGGCAATTTACTCCATCACTCCTTTCAATAGTATTCTCTATTGTAGACAAGACCCGTGCCCTGCTATGGGACGTATTTGAGCAGATACAGTACATTAAAGCATAGAAATAATATTAGTCTCATAGCATTTTAAATTTTAAAAGTATTATTAACTCAAACGGAGCAGAACAAACCAACAAGTCGTATTCAAGATTAATTAATATAAATAAACAACATTGGAAAGGGAAAATAAGTGAACGTTTTTAATAGTCGAAGATAACGTGTTAAGAGTACAATTAATTACTCACCGCTGAGAATAGATTGATAAATATAGAATACTGACGTGGAGTCAAGGCTGTTTCCTATCAAACACCTCATTCGTAGACATTTTATAAACCTAATGTTTTGTCTCCTTCGCTCAAATTGAATTCAAAAGTCGTTCGAAAGGGACAAAACGTTCGAAATTCAAAATAGTTTTTATAAATGTCTATAAATGAAGCAGTTAATGTTTTACACAATTAACTCCGTAGAACATGTGTGTTTAATTGAAGAGTATTTTAAAAGCCAATTCTGTTTCAGTAGTGTTTGTATTAATTCTTTTTGAAATGATGTGATGTAGTCATTTATTTTCAATAACTATGATGAATATAATATATATTATATATCGCCTAGTTCCAGTAGTAATGTAGGTAAGCCCACAGAGTTTGTTTCGCCGAGTCTTCTTAGGCAGGGCGTTGGACCCGGTGTTAACATAAAATCACTGCGCATATTTTTCGACTCATGGTCCGGTTGATGCGTTACTAATACAGCATGGTTGTACCTAGTAATGTATTTTCTTGAATAACATTTTTCTTACTATACTATAAAAGTTATACATTAATTATAAATAAGTACCTAACACGAAATAAAAATGTATACTCGTGTAATAAAATATTGTATTTTTTTACATGTATTTTGTTCATGTTTTTTTGTACTTTATGTATGTATATTCTGTTTTTTGTAAATTGTAATTAAGTATATTTTGAAATATATAATTGTCTACATGGCCAATAAACGAATTTCAGTTCACACTAAAATTATACACTTTTTATATGTACCTACTTTTAAAAGATCTATGCTGTGCATACCTGCATTTAATAAATTATTAGATTACGCAAAAAGAATTCGTGGAAATGCAATAAATCTTAAGTAACTAGCGTATAGAAGCGTAATATCTCACAATCTCAGACCAATATATTGCAAGAACGTTATTTATTTTCTCACGATGCATAACCAGTGTGTTTGAAACATTTTTCCGCGTATAACCACTTACGTGAACGTTGGCAAGCGATATTTTCTCAATCGATTGCAGTGTCAAGAAGCATGAAATATTTTTGTTGCTTTATAGTCTTCGACCCCACGTATAGTAGAATGGTTGTACTATGATGACTTTGGAGCCAGCTGAAAATCAGTGTTGTTGTAAAACAGCGTATACTGAGCTGGTATCCATTCTCCACGCATATTACAGCAAATACCAGAATGGGCTTGTTAACTGTTACCTTATTATTAACTTACTTATATTGTTATTTTCTTGTATTGTGTGTGTGGAAGAAATAAATGGTTTAAATGATAAATGGATCATTTTGATAAGGAACACAGTACCACAGTACAGGACCCTATCATCGAAGCAGATTGATTGACAGTTTATTTTGGCCTGTAGCTAGGATTTCCAGCTACCCATAAGAATTCTGCTTCATAGCAATGAGAAGAGTCATAAGATAGAAGCCATAAAAGACAACATTGATTCTAAACTACTAACGCCCGAATACTGGGACGCCATTCAAATAATAAGTTGCTCTTAACAGCGCACGGCCCACTTAGCCAGTACATTTAAGCGGGATTAACGTAATTAAGCGTTATTTATATTTAAGTTGCGTTCCAGTATTCGGGCGTAAATCCTTCTCATTCAAAGATCTTATTTGTGTGGTCTTTGTTTTTTTATGTTCCATGAGTGATTCACGTCCTAATTCGCTTTCATCACCTAGTTTTTTGTTCTATTCATATAAATATAACACGAATTATCTGAGCATTAAATATGACCGATATGTTACATTAGATAATTTTTACAGTTCACCGAATATTTCAGCCATTTTTGCTAAATATAAATAAATCTTGAATATAGCATTATCTTGAAAAAACAACGCACATCAGTGAATACTGGATTTACGATGGTGTGTACACGCTCCATATATTTTTTATGGAATCGATTCTTGCCATCATTCTTGGCAGGATAGTGGAAATAATCGACAAAGTATTAGTGTATATATAAAACGGTTTCTATATCTTGCTTTATTGATTTCAGAGTTAATTGATGCATAGTGCTTTGGCAGGACACAGACAAGCCATTGATGCAAGAAACCTCCTTCCTATAATCCTGGGTCCTTCCGCCGTAGTGTGAAGAGGCATCATAGCAATATGCCGGGCCAGAAAGAAAAATAATCATTACCATATAGTAATAAACTTTATTCGTCTCGGTTTGCAGTCCAATCGATTTTATTTCATATGCAAATTCTTCGTAAACTCTGCGGTTATTCTACTATACTTTAGAAATCCATAATTGCCTACTTGAGAAAGCTTAAAGTTTGGATCATAGTCCACCACGAAATGCAGGCTTGCGGACTTCACATACCACGGAAAATCTTATTAATATCTCTAAGCTAATTAGACTTCCCCACGATGTGTTTCTGATGATGATTATGTTTTCCAACTGCGTGGCTATTGATACGCACGTGACTCAAAAAAGCCCAAGGGGTGCCCAGGGATCTACGTTTCGTGATTCATCCTTTATCAACAGGCCACTACGCAATTAAAACTCTACCCAAATGTAGTAAAAACTGCAGTATTGTGCTTCAAGGCTGATATACAAAAGGGTATGAACAAAAGTTGCAAAACTGCGCACAAGCGACGTGGCGTACACGATATTGATTCGGCTACGTACTTAAAGTTGGCTTGATGCGTTTTACATCTAGGTACTTTTAGTCCTTGTGTGCGCTTTATAATACTGGTTACCCAAAATGCATTCATTTTTGTATTTCTATGAATGGCGAAACGAGCATGCCGTTTGCCTGATGGTAAGCGATACGACCGCTCAAAACGATACAAAGCGATGCTTGGCATTCCATCATGAGAAATAAAATGTTAAGTCTCAATATGTCCAGTAGTTTCCTACAATGTCCTTCAAACCGAAACACAATAGTGCATGCACACTGCTGCTTGACGGGAGAAATAGAAAATGCGGTGGTACCTACCAAGGCGGCCTCTCACATATTAGAGACCTACCACCAGTAATAAAATCCAACACATCTTCTGACTAGAAATGATTATGTAACATATTTCTAATAAAACGGATTTAAATTATTATTTTAACAAAAACTATGTATTAATCACCCAAACACGATGATACTTAAAAAATTGCTAAAGAAATCGTCGGATATATGTACTAAACACGAAACCACTATGATAGGCTTTTCACCATCGCGTACGGTATTTGTAGTCTGCATGGAAACGCTTATTATCCTGCCTTTAGTCCTTATATAAAAACAATATGAACGCCACATTGACATAAATATATGGACAGGGCGGAAAGTGCGTAAAATGTTCCAACATAAGTGGTGCGCGCACTCCAGTGCATCTCTAGTGGAGCGCTACTAATATTATTCGTCGCTAGCAACGATTTTGAAAATGCTTGCATCATGACAGAAAGTTTAATAAAAATGAAGATAGTATTTTTATCACCGTTTAGATGAAATCTATTAATTTAATATGTATTTATTTTGGCGCGATTTTCACGGTAATTTTTTTGAAACTCCAAATGTACTAAATGGCCTATCCTTAGTTTTAAATCAATGCAACGCCAGTTATATTCATAACTTTTACTTATGTGTAATATTGACTTGTAATACATACATAACTTATTTGACGGCCAGTCAGATCAGTGACTGCTGGATCAAATATTTGTGCAAGTGCTCATTTACCGTTTTGTTTGTGATTTCTTGTGTATTGTGAATTGCTAACAAAAGAATCCTTGAGTATGACGTATGTTATTCTTTTAATACATTACATTCTATAGCTGTTTTGTGTGTATTTGAGAGAGTTGCTTAAAATGTATTAATATAAACTTATAAAAAAAAGTCATTATTGTATACGAAATATTTATTTATTTATTCTTAACTGCACAAAAAGAGCAAAAACACTCAGATGTTTCAAATTTAAAAAAGGACAGATGGCTTTCTTATCGCTCTATGCGATTTTTAACAGACAACCTTTGGACACAGCTTTAGATGTATATGAGAAAAGGAAAAGAAAACAGGGCAGTCTAGAAAATAAAAAAATATAATTAGAAATAGAAATAGAAGTAACTAACTATGTAAAATATTTTAGTCTTTGATGATTCGTAATCCCTTCGTTGGCAAGTTGGGCAGTATTCCAGCACTTGGCTCAATATGAACTTATGTAGACGAAATGGATTTAGTTTGTTTTTATTGTTTGTGGCAAGTGGCACTGAATTGTCCCTATTGGTGTCCCCCAGGACTCCAAGAAAAGAGTTTCAATGTTTTTATTTAATAAACAACCTGTAGCGAGATTCACTTCAGAATTTTTCGCTACCATTGTTTAAAAATAATTGACTAAACTTGTAGAAGTTTGTCAAATATATCGCAAAGTTAATATTAACTAAGAATCCTTTGTAACAGTCCCTCCTTTTAAAAATCCTTTTCACCAACCCTAACGACACTTTCTAACGGTTAAAATCTAATTATTTGTACAAAGTCAACTCGCAGTTGAGTCGCAATGCGGGTCACATCATAAAGAATAGCACAGTAGGGAGGCGGGAGGACTTTGTGTTTGACTTTTTATATAACATGCCTTACAGTAAATATAAAATATTAGCTTAAAAGTAGTTTTAATAAAAGAAAAATAAAAAAAAACAAGAAAAAACGTTGTCTTCACTTCATCTGATGAGTTCATTGAATAATTGTTTCTTATATTTAAACGTGAATTTCTATGGTATGTAAGTCCGCCAACCCGCACTAGGCCAGCGTGGTGGACTATATGGCCTAACCACTCTCAATCGTACTGTCGATTGTAGAGTAGGCCCGTGCCCTGCAGTGGGACGTACGAGGGGCGATCAAAAAGTAATGATAATAAGTATAATAAAACAACGATTGTAGTTTAAATTTAATTTATTTTTCTATATAGTCTCGTAACAAGTCGATACATTTAGTCCAACGTTTCTCCAAACCTAAAATACCCTTAAAAAAAATCTGTATCTTGACTATCCCAAAATGCCTCTACAGCATCCATCACCTCGCTATCATCCTCAAATTTCTTGCCCCTGAGGTGTTCCTTGAGCCTACGAAACAAATGAAAATCGCTGGGGGCTAAATCTGGAGAATAGGGCGGGTGTTCGACCAGTTCGAAGCCTGCTTCTCGAATGGCAGCGATCGCAACTTCGGCTCTGTGTGCAGGAGCGTTGTGCTGATGAAACAGGACTTTCGCTCGGAGTTTGCCCCGTCTTTTTTCCTTTATGGCGTCTCGCAGTCGTCTTATTTGATCAGCGTAGTAGGAGCCCGTAATAGTAGCTCCCTTTTCCAGGTAATCAACCTTTACGATTCCCTGAGCATCCCAGAAAACGGACGCCATAACCTTGCCCGCCGAGCTCGAGACTTTGAACTTCTTAGGAGTCGGTGAGGATGGCCTTTTCCAAGTCATCGATTGTTGTTTGGTCTCAGGATCAAAATGATGGATCCATGTTTCGACCATGGTCACAAATCGTGACAAAAATAATTCTTGGTCAGCCTGGAACTTTGCAAGATTGGCTCTTGAAATGTCAACTCGCTTTTTCTTTTGCTCGTCCGTTAACATTCTCGGGACCCAACGCGCGGAGACCTTCTTCATATTCATTTTGCTGGTCAAAATGCTTTGGATGCTGCCATATGAGATCCCTGTGACCTCAGCTAAATGTCTGATGGTTACTCTTCGGTCTGCTAACACGATATCTTCGATTTTTTTCACGTTTTCCTCAGTGAGGGACGAGGTTGGGCGTCCCTCACGATGTTCATCTTCTGTGGATGTTCTACCCAGCTTAAACTCTTTGCACCACCGTGCCACCGTAGAATATGGAGGAGCAGAGTCCCCCAGTGTCTCCACCAAATCCGCGTGTACCTCTTTGGTAAACATTTTTTTCAAACAGAGGTACTTGTTGACGCATCTCACTTCGTGTTTCTCCATTTTCGTGTTGTCGCTCCGACTGCTGGTATTCAAATGAATGTAGCTCCTCCAAATGACGTCCTATTTATACAATTTTTTAGCTGGGAAGTGGTGAAGGACTGAAGAAGCGAAATGTTTTTTTTTTTAATTTTTATCTTTATTAGAATTACCCGTTTATCACTACTTTTTGATCACCCCTCGTATATGGGCTGATACAGATACAGATATTTAAACGTATGTTACATACTCTTTAAAAATTCCCCACACTTTAAAGCCATTCCGCTTTCGTGATTACGGGGTTGAATAGGCATAAAACTTAGTTTTATTACAATGAATTGAATGAAGTTGCATTGGTTATTAAGTTTTACTTCCAAAACAATCTCGGGTCGGGCAATGTGATTTTGGACTTTTCTATTCATTATTAGGCAGGAGTCTGGACTTTGTGGCGATTCCGATATGGCGATACGACGCCCCCTATCAGAATATGGAACGATACACAAAGTGAAACTTGGATGTCCTGGTAGCACCTCTGCTTACACATTCTGAGAAAAAATATTTATTCATAAATACTTTATTGTACACCACACAAATTAACAGATATAATAACACAAAGCACTTATATATTCGTAACAAACGGCGGTCTTATCGCTATCGGCGATTTCTTCCAGACAACATTAAGGTCTTATGTTTATACATGTATATTTAATATTGAATGTACATACATATGTATGTAGACACTTCCTAAACAATTGCTCTGATATTAACGGCACAGGGTTCACAGGTCTAACTAATGCATCTATTATTTAAATAACAGTTTGTTCTCTATTCCCTAGTATTTGTCTAAAATAGACGCGTTGTTTATGCGGGATACAATGGTAACTCCTTGACCCAGATAAAGGGTCATCCACAAGCAATACTACGTACGTACTGGCTGTACGTAAAACCGATATCGATAAGCTACAACCCTCCCACTGTGGTTCTATAGTTAGGAGTATATTTACTTTTTAAACAGGGTCTTTTGTGGAAAAAAAGGGAAATAACAGATTTTTATGATTTGCTTACTTTGGGACACTTGTATTAGTTATATAATTGTAAAATGTGTATCCTGTATTTATTCGGAGATTTTTGCAATAAAATCTTATTATTATGTTATGAATCTTATAATTAAGGATGTCAACAGAAATTTAAAGCTAATACAATATTTTCTTAGATTGAAATTTAAAAAATGTTTTATATCCCGTCTCGTCTAAAAGGCATTGGATTATTTCTTAAAATATCTCAAACAAAGAGTTTTAATGTCATAAAACAAGTCTTTCTCTTTTAAACCATAATAGGAAAAGCAATCTATGCCTTCAAGGACCCTGACAAGGTCATAAACAAAATTAAAATACAACCAAAGCAAAACATAAATAAGACATAGACAGCGTCTACCGCAAACCACGCAAATAATTTCGAAAGCGGTGCGCGTTTGTATCAAAAATTAGCAACCGCAGCCTAGATTCGAATCCGCGACACCGAACACGCAAACCGATACTGAATGAATTATGCATCTATACGCCATAACACACTTTATACTGGGTTAGTGAACGGTTCTTATTGTTGTGAATCAAAACAAAGTTGACCTTGAGTGATAGCGATCGTTCTCCATTGATAGATCGTACTCCAAATCGTAAATACGTGGGAAATTATCATATTTTTCATTTCATTATCATATTTTTATTTGGAGTTGTAAAAAAATCTTACTCCAATTTACATATAAGGTACGTGGGGTAACATCGTTATCACAAGGATGGAAGGGGTAATAATAATAACGTAAACTTATAAGAGTTCTTACCATTACCACAACGCACCTCAGTAATTATTAAGTATTATTATTCTCAATATAAAACATCATGATATATCCGTAACCGAAAATAATGTATAAAATATTTTCTAAATGAGAAGTGAAGGGTGAATAAAAAATAACTAATGCTGTCAGCAGGTTACTTGCTGACTGATTAAATATACAGGGTATATCAGTACTGCTACCGAAAACGAAGCCGGGTGGCAGTTTAAGCGACTTCAGACACAATGCAACAGAAAATGTTGTAAAAAAAAGCGACATTATTTTGATATTTGTTTTATATAGTCGTATTTGGGTGGTAAATACATAATAGTGTATACCCTTTTAAATTTTTAGTTGCATTGTGTTTGTAGTCACTAGAACTACCACCCGGCTTCGTTTTCGGCAGCAGTATTGAGATATCCGGTATAAATATCTATATATATAAAAGAAAGTCGTGTTAGTTACTCCACTTATAACTCAAGAACAGCTGAACTGACTTGGCTGAAAATTGGTGGGGAGGTAGCTTAGAACCAGGAGAAGGACATAGGATACTTTTTTATCACGTTCCCGGTTTTCCGAGTTTCTATTAGCTTATTAACATTTTCTCATACAAAATATTCATGAGTTCGTAACTGTCAAACATTAATGTTCATCCCGTCGATACGGTAAACTCTTCCCTCAAATGAAATAACGTATTTAAATGAAGGTTTCGAATCGACAACATATATCCAAAATATTCGATTAATGGCGTATTTTAGGTTTTTAAAGATGTAAATTAATGACATTAATAAAAAGTGATTGACATTTAAAATGGTTGTCAAATATTCATGCATGCGTTCAGAAATTAATTTTGTGTAACCAAAAGAGAATATATTATGAAGCTAAATAAATATAGGACAATTATTATATAAATGTAATATCTAGCTTTATAATTTAAGTGTTGGCACTCAAAGTCTGTAAGTTGTAAACATATTATAATCTTTATTTTTTTTTTTTGTTGATGTACACGACTGTTTGTTGTCCAAAATAAAATAAATAAAATAAATAAAAAAATAAATAACATTCACACCTAAGAACATTTACTTCTTTTCAAGATAGAATATTGTTATATATAATATTAACTTGAAAATGAAAAATCTTTAATAAAATAACAATTTTACATAATATGGAGAATATTACAGGGATTCTCAAATTAGGCGTTGCCTGTGTTTTGAGGAACCAGTTAAATATAAATTTATTGTGGGTGTCAGTGTGAGAAAGTGCTAATAGTGTATGTATGTATGTGTGTGTGTGTGTATGTGTTATTATGTTTCTTTTATTACGAATTTTTACAGTGGCTTTTCCTTCGCTATAATTCACTGATAGAAATATTATACATTTTGAAATGCTATGTCGAAGAAGATCGAAACCACTAAAGTTATTTCTATGAAAATTAATTTATTATTATTATTATTTAAATCTTTATTGCACACAAACTTAACAATACAAACAAACAGAAATAATTATAACAAAGAGTACAAATGGCGGTCTTATCGCTCAACAGCAATATCTTACAGACAACCATGTAATTACCATGTAATTTATTACTAACAAAAAGTAATGGCGTAATATTTATGGACAAACAGCATAGTGGGGGTGAAATAAGGGATGGAATATTGCATGGATAATCAAATTCGCTAAAGTGTTTAATGTCAAAAATTTATAAGGAACACTATTTGGATATAGAGAATCGGGATATTATAGAGGGAGAGGTACGGGAGAGGACTGGGTTAGCTGACAGATTTGATAGCACGAATTGTAAATGCACGGTATAAGATGGGATGGATAATGAAGAGAAAGGACGGGACGTATCGGGAAGTGACTGAATAGACGGGTTGGGACGGAATTGAGCAGGATAGTAGGATAGCTACGTCATGTTTAGGTATACAAGAGCTCATACGAAAAATAACATGTATTTGGTGTGAAGTAACATAAAAAAATATCTGCATCCAGGCAAAGGTGGGTCGGGCTTTTTTGCTATACTAAATAATTGAATATAATATTAATCATATAATAATTAAGCCATAGCGAAGCGTGGCCGGGTAAGCTATCATATCTATTAATTGATTTCAATGAATTTCGTCGGAGTAGTAACAGTGTTATAATATCTCCGTAGCAAAATAATGATTTAAATCTGGCGAGAGGGGATAGAATAGAATATACGGTGTATAAAATATGAAAAAAAAAATGGACTGGAATCTGTATTTGCACCAGGCGAAGCTGGGCCGGGCCGCTAGTAAATTAATAATTTTCTGCTACAGACATTACGGAGTTTGAGTATAATTAACATATTATTAGGCTAATAAAGATTAAATGATACCGCGCAAAGCACACGGCGCAATACGGTAAAAAGTCTTATCTAGATAATTATAATCCGTTTACAGCAGTTACAACGGCTTGAACTAAATCCGTTCCGTAAATGTCATCACAAGTGCACATTTTTATCACTGCATGTGTTCAAAGAGTGTCCTCTTTTATCTTTCATGTGAGAAGGAAACATTTAAAGATACTCTGAACCTTAAGTCTAAGCCTTAAGGTTTCATTACGGAGCTCCTTTACATTATTAATTATTATAGAAGTCAATATACATATATAGTCGACATAGCCCATAGGATTGGCAAGTTGAAGTGGCAGTGGCACATAGCTCGTAGAACCGATGGCCGTTGGGGCCGAAAGGTTCTTGAGTGAAGGCCACGTACAGGCAAGCGAAGTGTCGGACGCCCGCCTACAAGGTGGACGGACGATCTGACTAAGGTTGCAGGAAGTCGCTGGATGCAGGCCGCTTCCAACAGGTCATTGTGGAGATCCTTGGGGGAGGCCTATGTTCAGCAGTGGACTTCCTGTGGCTGATATGATGATGATGATGATGATAAAAGTCAATTAGCTGCCCGTAATTTGTAGATCAATAGGGAGGTATTTAAAAAAATCTTGATTTCATCGTCTCATGTAGGTGCATCATCAGTGTTAGATTGAAAAGCCAATAAAACATAATTTTCATAATTTATCTGACCCAATATGATTTAACACAATTAATACTGTAAATATCAGACGCTCGCCCACACGGTGGACGGACGACTTGGTTAAGATTACAAGACGTTGTGGTGATCCTTGGGGGCGGCCTTCATATGGCTTAAGTGAGTGAGTAAATACTATCATAAGAATTTATATGTTATGTAAAGTCCGACGACCCGCAATAGGCCAGTGTGGTCGACTATATGACATAACCCTTATCAATCATAATCTCGATTGTAGACGAGGGTCGTACCCCGCAGTGGGATTTTATGATCTAATACAAATACACATACAGAATACTGTAATCCTTTATTAACAGTAAATTCTTTATAAAATCGATTACATACAAGTGTACTTGCTACCAAGCACTGACATTTAGGTAAATCCACGCTTTCACATTCCTGGAATACTTAATGCGGCGTAAATCGATCGATTTGAATGCCGATGTAGTGAGGTTCGTCCATTCCCTGCTTTAATCTATATTTAAATTGTTTTTTTTTTTTACGTATACCTTTTCTTTATTGAGTTGTGAGAAAACTAGATTATTATGCCTACGTGTCATAAGATTAAGTTATTATTATTTTGTTACTGGCTGACTTTTCTACTCTGACGATTTGGTCAAGGTTGCAGCACGTCGAGAATGTGGATATCCTTGAGGGAAACTATCTTCTGTAGTGGACTTCCTGTGGCCGAAGAGAGAACGAGAGAAAGAGAGAGGGAACTATGAGTTCCACTATAGTCTGTATGTTTTCTTTTTCAAGCAAATAGGCGTGAGTCTATACAAATATATAACTACATCAATCATACCTAAATCCTTCAAATTCATATGTATCGCCTATAGCTTAACGAGACCATTTCTTTTATGTACATTTTTTTATGGACACTAATTAATTCAGTGGGTAATAAATAATACGTCAAGATAAAACTTTCTAAATCAGCATGGTTTTTAAAACAAGTCCGAGAGCATTAAATGAAATGAATATTTATTATTTGTTTAAATCACTACTTTGTAAACTAGTTTGTGCTACCATGACCTATCGCAAAACACACATTCGCGACGGACATTGTTCAATGACTAAAGAATAATATTTGCCAACATTTATCTACGCACGTTTCATTAACATACATATTGCTTTGTTTACAGTATATTTTATTTAAAAAAGAAAATCTTGGAGGTTTAAAATAGTTTTTAAATATTAAAAAGATTATGTGAAAATAAATGTATATTAAATCACAATGCCTCATTTATAATTGTAAAAATAAATGATCTTGGTGTCATTATAAAATATTTGTGTCACAAGTGCATAAGATTTTTTGGTTTCTTATAACCTGAGAAAAATGAAATATAATATTACAGTTGTATTAATTCAGAGATTGAATCCTATTTGATAAATATTTAAATGAATACCTTTATTTGTTTTGTATAACCTAACGCTAAATGTTAATAGTCAACATATTAGCAGCATAATATATTGTTTGTGATTGTACTACTTACTATCTTGGGAAACAACTTATTCTTCAAAACAGGTTTACCCAGTTTAAGAATTAGTGACTGCCTCGGTGACGCAGTTGTACCACAGCATGATTGCAAATCTGAGGCCTCGGGTTCGAATCCCGAGTCGGGCAAAGTGATATTGGATTTTCTATTCATTACCAATACGGAGTCAAGAATTTGTACCCAATTTGGCGATAAGGTCGTCCCCTATCACATCGTGGGATGGAACACTCAAGGCTAAATGTGGGTATTCTGGCACCTTTGCCTACCCCTTATGGGAAAAAGGCCTGAGTTTATGTATGTATCTAAGAATTTGTGAACAGATGTATTGGGTCTAGCGAGTGTCAACAAAAAATAAATAAACACCTATAAAAAGGCAATATCGCAAGGATGCCTTCAAACCATAACATGTAATAAAAGCCATATACCGTGACTGAAAACATCACCCTCCTGCTGGACAAGTCGGTTCAAAAACATAAAACAAAGGCTACTTACTGATAAGACTATCTTTTGAAATTTAGGTTAACGTGACTACACGATTCTTATAATTGATAAGTACTACTGAAAATAATTGTAATATAATACTTAAGTTACTCTGTTATATCAGTCTTGAAGATTATTAATAGTGGTAATAATATAATTAATAATAAAAAATAATGAATATGACTATGTTCGTGCGATTTCGCTTAGAGTCAGTTGTTGTAGTCGCACCCCTATGGTTATGGGCAAAGTTAGTTTGAGCAATTGAGCCTTAGTGTATTTCCAAAATGTTCTTGGATGGACTACGACGAAATGAAATAAAATTCGTTTATTGATCATGTAGGCAAATAAATAGCTCTTATGACAAGTCAATACATGGTACTTATTTTATATTTACAAAATAATTGATTATATTAGGTGTCTGTAATTCTATTCAGAAAGAGCATAGCCTGGCTAAAAAGAGTATCTTACCATTCGGTACAATAAAGCCGACTCGACTCAGTGAGTCCGCAAGCACTGCTAATAATTTTATACGTAAAGTTTATTTTTACTTCGTTTTATTTCTACCATTATAAATGAACAAAAATGGCGATGTTTATCGTAAAGATCAGACTTAAGGAAAGTCCCTATTTAACCCAGTAAAGGACAAACCTTGAAATGTCGATGCTCTTGTTTGATTCAAAAAAAAAAGTATCGTACCAGTTGCAGAAATACATTTTTGTTTGAATTCGATATTAAATTCGGTGTGTACCTTGGGTTTTGATTCGGCTTTGGCAATTCAGTCCCCACCCAGCTGAGGTATCGATCGCAATCTCTACAATAAAGGCTTTCTTTCCTGTTTCGTTCATTGATTTACTTAATTCTACCCTTCCTCTTTGTAACGCGGGCCAATTAGTTCTACACATTAATTAAAAGCCGCATTGTTTGGCTCTCTTCAAATTGCCCCTCCGCACTTCACATCTGCGTAGGGAAAGCACATGCCATTTTCACTATCTGTGAAAATAAACAAAATTAATCTGCTGTTACAAATTGACATCAAAGTTGTTTTCGTGCAGACGGCCAGATTGCGCAACACCGTCCCACGCAATATTTACGTGTAATACGCCTTGGGCCGTTGGGACAAATCGGATGCCATTCCCGCGCCCGTACATTATCTGGCAGTGGTCAGTTGATGACGTAAAAGGGATGTCTCTTGAGGAATTAGATTCATCAGATTGTTTAGGAATGGTATACATAGTTATAATTAATGGAATCTCGTTTTCAGAGATTACCACTTTATCTTTTAGGTTTTCAGTGTGTTGAAGTTGAGAATGAAAATGATGATAATATAGAATTACTATTTAATATTGGCTCTAGATTCTTAAATTTCATGGTTTGAACAAGAATCTGGTAAATTAATGTTCGATCGTGAAAGACGATAGACTGACACCTTGCATTTATCATTTCTTTTCATTCGATTCTTTCACAAAATAATTTCTTAATTATTAATATAAAAAAATCCTTTATTTATTACACAACATTATTCATAAACAAAAACTGAAATATATCCACTTGTCCCAACCGCAAACCACTGGCGTCGTATCTGTTTTCCTCAACCCTTAACACAACCGGTTTATTTTAGACCCTATCCATTTGATTTAAAGTTGTTAATCCAGCAGCTTTTACTGTGACGTAGATGTTGCATAATGACAACGTAATGTTCACACGCCCCCCGTCTCATTACGTCTTCAAACACATAAACATATGCTTCGACATCGCTTATCAAAAGGTCGCGAATCAAATGCGATAGGAAAATGTTCAATGAAGATAGTTTTTTTTTATTTGAGGAAGATTTACAGACAAATAATATCTTTAGTTGTGGAATACAATGAACAGTTCAGTGCAAACAAATGTTCAAAAGTAGATAAAAATACATAAACTTACGCTTTTTTACCAGAAGGGGTAAGCAGAGGTTTTACCAGGATACCGGAATTTCACCTTGTGTGCTCCATACCACGATATGACTATGACTCATGTGTCCAGGCTGATAACGAATAGAAATCTACTATCACTGTACCGACTCTGGATTTAAACTCAAAACCTCAGCGTTGTAATAGTATCGTAGTACTGTGCCATCGATACAGTGCAATGAAGATACAATGATGAAGAGACGATGTAAAAAAGATTGACTTCGAATACAGCTGGATCAGTGATTAGGGAATATGGCTTGTTTTGATATCTAACTAGGTACTAGACACATATTTTAGATGTATTTAATAGTTTAAATGGTTTAAATAGAAAAATAGGCTTTTATTATAATGTGACCAAATAATAATGTGACTTTCTATAGAGAACATTTTTTAAAGTATCTATTTAGCAAGTCGCTGTAGGCAACGGCAAAGGCAGCCACCGGACTACGTAGGTTACTTGGCACTGCAGTTAACCATAACCGGCCGAAGGAACAGGGGCAGGCCGAAGACAAGGTGGAAGGATGTAGTGCGGAGGACATGGGAGAATGCCAGGATTCCGAAGACGACATCAGGGACAGAGCGAAGTGGAGAAGAAAAACGAAGAGAGCTGACCCCACCACCATGTGGCATAAATACCTTGGAAGAGAGAGAGAGAGAGATTTAGCAAGTCGCTGTAAAATTCTTTTTTGGTAAACCAAAGACCAATGTTCGGCAGTTTTGCTTCCTGTGGCAGAAATATTATGTTTATAACAAAATTATTATTCCCTAAGTTCAAACACAAATGAGTGTAGTACACGGTTAATGAAATGAATATTAATGTAGTGCGAGTAAGAGATAACCACAAGTCATGTCAGGTTATAACATATCATTAATTAATACGATAACAATATTACATTATGCTAGGGGAACCCCGAGTGCCTTAATTAGGTTAATCTGTAACTAAATTAATACACATTTTGAAAAATGGTTTATAGTAATTTATCTTTGAATGTAAACAACATTTTTTTATTTTGTTTTCTGTCTGTCATTTGATTATGACTTTATATTACTATTTAGCGTCTAATCTAATTTGACACATCGCGTCGCCTCGTGACTTATCTCTGAAACTTTTTTGTTTGTTTTGAGTTTTAACTGACCTTGTTTTCAGCAGTAGTACTGCCTTATCAATTTTGTTTCATTTTTGTTTCTGGTTAACTGTTCCTTGGTTTAGTGATCTGGTTATAACAAAATAATTCTTCATCTTAATAGTAGAGTATAGAAGGTGCAAATGGGATACTTTGACCGGGCATCCGCATTATCTCACAGAAAATCATTCAAAGTGTCAACTTCCTTGTCGGTTTTCGTTCAGAGAGTTAGATTGCCAAAGACGCGTCAAGTGCATTGCGGACAATCAACTCTAGCGCTATTTCATATATCACATCATATTCAGTCCAAAACAATATTGATGCTTTCATTTCTCGTACACAATATTTGTGATCTGATGTGTCATCGGTATTGTCAACAAACTCATTTACCGCATGTCACTCGGGGATTTTCCGTATCCTAATTAATATTGGATATTGTTTAAACAGTATATTAATATTAATACAGTCTAAATAGTTTATCTGTGAAGTTAGACGGCCATGTCAGTGGACTTTGCGTTAGATATAAAATCGAGTGCCCTTAGTGTAAATACCGTCTGAGTAAAATGACGCATTGCAAGATTAGTTAATACGTATTTGGTAATTAGTGTTTCAATCTCAATTAGTGATGTTATTTCGGTTTAATTGATGTGGTTTATTTATATCGGGGCATTTGCTAGTACGTTTACTTCTAAATTTAGTTTATTAGATTTCGTTTTTATTTCTTGAAAATTCAACGACAGTATATTTTTTATTTAGGCTATGTATCGTAATTGTGTCTTTTTTGCTTTGCTAGTGTTTTTTACAAGGATTTTATTATTTCTTACTTTTATAAATCCTATTTCATGGTCGTGAGTTTTTAAATGGAAATCTCTTATCTTCATACTTATATCACATCAATATTAACTTTACGATATCATTAAACATTATATGCGCATCCAAGGTCCCTGCAACAAAATTGTACGAAAATTAATCAACTAAATATATTGGCAAAGGAATAAACCTGACTCATTGTCAAGGATGAATCCATTTGGCAAAAGTTTGGCGACATTTTCATATTATTGCACCATTTTATATAAGCACCAATTTGTGTGACTTGCTCATTGACAAGCAGAGCTCTCTAAATTCGGAAGTCCGTTGGGTTAATGCTATAAATTGTGCGGACTATTTTTGAGAAGGCCAAATGTGGATATCCAGGCACCTCTGCTTACCCCCCTGGGAAAAAGGCGTTAGTTTATGTATTTTTGTAAAGTTATCAATTGGCAATGATGACAATCCCTTTAGCAAATCTGACATATTATATGAAATAAGGAATTGTTACAATAAAAGGAAAGGACTTGAAGATTAAGTCCTTATGTTCAAGTACAGAGGAATTGTTAAGGAATATAAATTGTCCTAGAAAATGTATTGTGATATTTACTTTAACTATTGACATGATTAGATACGAAGCTTCTCGAAAGCAACAATGTTTGTTTTTCCTTTATTAAATGTTGCGTTAATTCAAGGCAGCACCTGTTATAATCTAATATTGATTTATAAATCCAACCAACTATACATACTTGTAAACTATTTTTAATTAGGAAGAATGTAACGCATTTCTAGGATTTGGTCATCAATCTAGTAATTACTTTTTAACCACTAAGCTATGATAAAGTACCAAGTAGGTTTAACTATTATATCAATACACATAACTTAGACTCAAGCTTATACTTATAGCTATATATGTAGCGTTGAGACACATAAAGACAAAACCATAGACATATTAATTCAATAAAAAAATACAGCCAACATTCACATACATAATCCGGGCCCCAGGCTAAGATCGTGTCTTGTATCGTCCGTATTAGAAACTACGAGAAACTTTTCGGTCCCACAAATACCCAGACCCGAAATAAATACCTGTGTTTCACACAAATATTTAATTCAGTGCGAGAATGCTGGGAATGGAAATGCGATACGGAGGTTGTAAAAAATAATCCAGCTTCTAATATATAGTTATCATAATAGTCAAGTGTCTAATAGCTTAATCATTCCCCTTCAATGTTGGTAATGTTTGTAAACAAACGCGGCGTTTCTCAAAGATGATAGTATTATGAGAGTTGGCATTGTTCCTGCGAATGTGAAGAAATTCAAGTGTTTGCATTAATGTTTATATGCTCCTTTAATCATGTCGTTGTACTGGCGCAGTTGGCTCGTGCGAACACATTAATGCATTTGTTTGTTCGCTGTTTGTATCGAAGGGCTCCGTAAAGATATCTGTCAGTAATTACCAATAGGATTGAGTCCAAAATTTTGAGCAGTAGTATGTGAGGTTTCTTAAAAAGTATCGCTTATAAAAAACATGAGTTTGAAAACAGCGTCAATAGTCTAGTCAACAAGTTCAAAAACGTGTTAAATAGACATAAAGCTCCTAAAAATATGTGCCATAGCTCATTCGATTCGGAATGACGTCTAGAAAAATGTTTTTTAAGGGTTTATTAGCACATAAAAAATTGCGATTGTTGTTAACAAAATAAGATAAAAAAACAAAGGTATTTAGTTTTTCGTTAATAACTTTTAAAATAATGATATTTAAGGAATTTTGAAAAAAGAACCTGAAAGAGGAGAAAATTTCCAATAAAAAAAGTCCTAACTCCCGGAACTCTATCTATATTATTTATAATTTTTTTTAACGCTGAAAATAGGGCTCCGCGAGGGCGTTACGGCATAGGCTCGCCGCGTAAAAAGCCGGTATATCACCTAAAATAATTTATTTTTAATATTAAATAACAATTTAAAAATTTGAATAAATTATAGTGTAATCTAGACACTTGAACGAAAAAAACCTCGGTGAAAAAAAAAATTTTTGTCAATTTTTCAAAAAGTTACACCATTGTTAATTAACTAATTTTTTTCCAATCTCTGTTTTTATAAATTACGGTATAAAAGTTTAAATAATTGGTCTATAAATTTTTCGCTTCGTGGAGCTCTTTTTGTTTAGGTACTTAATAAAGTTATGCAAAAAAAAATTATTAAAGTTAATTATTTTGTTAATTATAATTTTTTTAAACTAACTAAAAATGAAATTTCTAAAAAATGTTATCAAAAAAAAATTTTTTTGGTAATATATTATTATTGCTGTTTTCGCACCTGATATAGGTATTAATTAACATTGGAAAAAAATTTTTACGTCATTTGTTAAGAAATTGTTTATAAACAAATAGACTATTTTGGGATTTTTTAAAATTTTTTTTTTATTATCTTATAGCATAGGTGAAATGACGATTTTTAAAAAAAAATTTTTTTCTTAAATAAATTTTTTTTATTGTTTATAATCGTTTTTTTTATATTTCAATTGTTTAAATAATTAGTTAAGAAATTATTTTATCCTTAAAAATCATTATTTACCCTTTTCAATGGAATAACAGAGAAATAATTTTTTTTTATAAATTATTTAATTGTTTATTAACTTAACAATTTGTTATAAACAAATAATATTAACCGTTATATTTTTATAAACTTCATGCTTCATATTTTAGAAAATATACCCGAAGAAAAAAAATAGAAAAAAAATCATTTATTAAATAAAAGATGTCATTTTTTTGTAAATAAATAATTTATAGAGCTCCAGTAGAAAGTTATTAAGGCTTATTTTAATAAATAAATAATTAAACTTATCAGAATATTAATAATTCAAGTGATGAATAAATGAAGAATGATCTGTAGCAGAATATAAATTGGGTAAGTATAAATTTGACTTAATATATTATTTAAACAAAAATGGATATTGTTTTAATTTATGCGTAATTAGAAAGATATTTTATCACAGAATAAAAAAGTTCTTGGGTCCGTAACTGTATCTATATTATTTAACAATTTATAAGCTATGGAATTTCAAAAGATGTAAAAAAAATCTAAATTTTTTATAAATAAATGCTTATAACAAGTGATAAATAATAGTTACAGAATCGATTTTGAATTCATTTTACAGATAAATAAATCCTTTACAAAAATGACTCAAATGTTCTTTACCCTATCTCTAATAGTTTAAAAGTTATAACAATTTTTAACTTGACAAATTATGTAACGGCTGTAATTTCATTATTGTATAATATTTAAAAGTGTTGTAAAAAATACAAAAAAATGTTTTTCTTAACTTTGTTATATATGGTTGTTTTTGTAATTTTTTGAAGTTTTCGAAAAAAAATATAACGGTTAATATTATTTCTTTATAACAAATTGTTAAGTTAATAAATAATTAAATTATTTATAAAAAAAAAATATTTCTCTGTTATTCCATTGAAAAGGGTAAATGATGATTTTTAAGGATAAAATAATTTCTTAACTAATTATTTAAACAATTGAAATATAAAAAAAAACGATTATAAACAATAAAAAAATTTATTTAAGAAAAAAATTTTTTTTAAAAAATCGTCATTTCACCTATGCTATAAGATAATAAAAAAAAAAAATTTAAAAATCCCAAAATAGTCTATTTGTTTATAAACAATTTCTTAACAAATGACTTAAAAATTTTTTTTCCAATGTTAATTAATACCTATATCAGGTGCGAAAACAGCAATAATAATATAATACCAAAAAAAATTTTTTTTGATAACATTTTTTAGAAATTTCATTTTTAGTTAGTTTAAAAAAATTATAATTAACAAAATAATTAACTTTAATAATTTTTTTTTGCATAACTTTATTAAGTACCTAAACAAAAAGAGCTCCACGAAGCGAAAAATTTATAGACCAATTATTTAAACTTTTATACCGTAATTTTTAAAAACAGAGATTGGAAAAAAATTAGTTAATTAACAATGGTGTAACTTTTTGAAAAATTGACAAAAAAATTTTTTTTCACCGAGGTTTTTTTCGTTCAAGTGTCTAGATTACACTATAATTTATTCAAATTTTTAAATTGTTATTTAATATTAAAAATAAATTATTTTAGGTGATATACCGGCTTTTTACGCGGCGAGCCTATGCCGTAACGCCCTCGCGGAGCCCTATTTTCAGCGTTAAAAAAAAATTATAAATAATATAGATAGAGTTCCGGGAGTTAGGACTTTTTTATTGGAAATTTTCTCCTCTTTCAGATTCTTTTTTCAAAATTCCTTAAATATCATTATTTTAAAAGTTATTAACGAAAAACTAAATACCTTTGTTTTTTTATCTTATTTTGTTAATAACAATCGCAATTTTTTATGTGCTAATAAACCCTTAAAAAACATTTTTCTAGACGTCATTCCGAATAGAATGAGCTATGGCACATATTTTTAGGAGCTTTATGTCTATTTAACACCTTTTTGAACTTGTTGACTAGACTACAAAATTTGATGGAAAATGACTGAGATGTTCATATTTTTGATAGTGCGGTGGGGACTCTGGTTTTCTCTATCGCACGCATGCACCTTATGCAAGATGACGTCACGCCGTGCATGTTGCATCCTTTTCTATTACTCCTACCACTAACTTTAGCATATTTGTTGCTTGCTTATTACAATACGGACTTTGAAAATTCTTTCGAATCATGTTTATACATAGCGTAACCTTTCGACATAACAATAATTAAACACTAGCCTATTCTCCAAATATTATGGCCGTTTAAAGATGACGTTGGTTCCAAAATTTAACAGCTCGCATCAGCCACAGAAACAAAACTTCCGTTCTTTATTTTCGCAGAATAATATTTACGAAACACGCAAACCAAAATATTTACAATAAATTGTACCACGTGTTATCACTATTCTATTAATAACGACAAACAACACTCGGGTCAAATATTTGTATGTTTGTATTGATAACATTACAATTAATTAACATCCCGTCATTACTGGACATGTCTTCCGTCAAGCAAAAATAATCTTTATGTTCTTGCAATAAAGATTGTTCTAGAATATAAAAACATAATCGTATTTATTATGCATTACAGTAAACACATTTCATCGTTTAAATGAATTATGCAAGGCTATGTGTGACATAAGTGCAGTCTAGTATAAATACATAGCGCTTAGGATAAAAATACATAATGGTATATAGGCAAACATCATCCAAGGTTCACGTCGAGGTATTAATAGCAAAAAATGCTTTTACTGCTATGAATTTTAACGGTGTTATGATTCTCTTTAATTTTCGCTCGATTAAAAGTTAGATTGCTTACTGCACTAGAATGATCAAATGAAATGTTTACTGTACTGTATCAGCCCATATACGTCCCACTACAGGGCACGGGCACAGAATACTAACAGAAGTCAAGCTTATGTATGTACTTCACTTTTGTGCCTACACTCACACTACGCTCGGCGTTCGCGCTAGGGCTGTTAACTCTGGCTTATGCAAAAACAAGTATCGTAGTAATAGCACTCGCATCGTTTGATTAATTATTAAAATACAATATAAATAAATAAATTGTCATTTTATTTACATAGTCGTTGAGAATGTGTATGTCATAATCTAAGATTTATTTTATCGTTTTTGTATAATATTGTGTATTTTATTAAAGAAATTTATATTCAATTATTATAATCTGAAGTTTTATATACAAGTGTAATAACTTTTATTCATTCGCTCCATCTTTGCACAAAAAATATCACTAGATGCGTGTCCGAAGCGAGTGACACTCGCGCTCGCAGTGGTTTCAACTGGTCTCAAATATCGTGTCGGTGAACGCCGTCTATGTGTGCGTTGGTTTAGCGCGCTTTGTATGGAGCTTGACTTCTGTGTATATTCTGTGGCACAGGCCTCCTCTACAATCGAAATTACGATTGAGAGTGGTTCGGCCATTTGTCCACCACGCTGGCCTAGTGCGCTTTGGCGGACTTTACATACCTACCATAGAAATTGTCACATATCGCTATAAGATGCAGATTTCGCCACGATGTTTTAATTCACATTTTTCATTCGTGGTGATTGACTATGAATACACACATGACTTAATAAAGCGAGAGGTGTACCCTGGGATAAGATGTTAAGTCTCAATATCTCCAGTAGTTACTCTGGCTACAATATCCTTCAAACCGAAACACAACAGTACATTTACACTGCTATTTGGCTGAAGAAACAGACATTGCGGTGGTGCCTACCCAGGCGGCCTCTCACATATGAGAGACATACCAACAGTGAAGAAATCCTAATAAATAATAAAATATAATTTACCTGAACGTATTATTAAAAGCAAGTTCCACGTTATTACAAAGTAGAAATAATAGTGCATTTTCTAGACGGTTCGAGCTAATGTATTTCCATTTTTAGTATAAGGTCAGAGTTGGCGCCACTTGAAGGTTATTGTTGAAACTTGGCTTTTAGCGGTAAAGCTCGAGTGCTTTGTTTACTAACTTCAAGATGTTAATGGCTTCAGGTAGGAATACCGCGACTTTTGATATTCCTGTCTCGAGTTTCACTAAGATGTTTTCTTTATGCTTGGTTTTCCGATGTTTTCTTTATCTTGTTTTTCGTGTTTTATAAAGTTTGTTGAAGTGAAGATGCGAATTCATGAATCCTTAATTGTACTGATGTTTCATGGGATTGAAAAGTTCTCGAGTACCGGTCACGTATTAGTAAGAGTAGCTCAGAACGTCTACTCACATCGTGGACAAACGACCTAACAAAGGTTGCAGACGATTTTTATTATTATTGCAATGAATGGTGAGGTATCAAAACGTGGTTAATATGAATTTAAAAGGAAAAATCTATGATAAATACATTGATTTAAAAACCAAAGATAGACCGTATCGCGCGCCCATTAATGTTAATGGATAAATATTTGTTCATTGCTAGAAATGTAGGATGTTGAAAACCAATATTTCCATACCTTTCGTGTCTTCCTTTGAAAATCACGCCAAAATCGTCAACTGTCGGCGAATCTGTTTGATGTTGCGAATAATACGCGAAAATCCCTCCATACAGCTATAAAGTTGGATATCGCAATATGAAATGATAAACTTCTCATCATAGATATATTCCAGCTTTAGATAAATCGAAATTACTCCGCTATTGATTATAATAACTTTTATGAGAACTTTCATATTAATGTTTAGATCTGCAGAAAATTATATTCATCAAAACCTGTAAATGAGATGATTGAGGCACCACGGAAGAGGTTCTTGTAAATAAGTTCTAAAATTACTATAACTTTTACTGATTAATGATATATCTGAAGCAAGAAATAAACGGTAAATCAAAAAAAACCTACGATCTTTAATGAGTACTGGACAAGAAAGACTTCAGAACTACAATGTTCATTCAACAGTGCTTACAACATAACATGGTGGGGATTTCGTATCTTAACATAAGTTTGAGGATAATTTCATCGCAAAACCGATGCTATTCTCAAAAGGAATGCATACTAACTAATCTCTTAAAACGTGAATAAAAGGGAAATACATATCCCTGCTCAATACTATATCAGTAAAATCAAGTAATATCGAGTATACAGCAGCAATCTCCGATCTCCAAACCAGTTGTCTAAGATCTGGGAAACAGGTCGCTCGGCTTGTTACTTTCTAAACTATCGATATTATTTGTACTCGAATAACATTGTCTTCTAAATGCACCTGCTGTGGATTATTTAAATTTTAGATGGTTTAATATTGTAAGTGCGTGGTGGCCTGTTGGTAAACGGACCGGATGCGGCTGCCAACATGTTCACGGTGGTCGCGGGTTCAAATCCCAGGGCACACCTGTGACTTTTCGGAGTCACGTGTGTATTGATAGTCAATCACCACGCACTAAAAACGGTGAAGGAAAACATCGTAAGGAAACCTGCATACCATAGCGATTTATAAGAATTTCTATGGTATGTAAGTCCGCCAACCCGCACTAGGCCAGCGTGGTGGACTATATGGCCTAACCACTCTCAATCGTATTCTCGATTGTAAAGTAGACCCGTGCCCTGCAGTGGGACGTATTTGGGCTGATACAGATACAGAATATTGTAAGAAATATTTTTTTCTTTCTATTGTCTACACCGCAACAAGAAAAATGTGATATGAAAGGCCACACAAACGATATTCTTACCCAAACAAATCTTTGCATGATCAAATATAATAATAATGAATCGTGTGGGTTTCGTGGACCTAAAAGTTATTTGTAGTTTTTATGCTCTAAACATGTATCGTAATGTAGAGTAAATTCTATGTGTTTGATTATAATAATTAATTTATTAAAAAAACAGACTGAATGTTTAATCCACTTCTTTCTAGCCAGAGTATTGGACATATTGAGACTTTACATCTTATGTCTCAGGATGGCGAGCGCAGTGGAATGCCAAGTGCTTTGTAAATCATGTTGCTGTTCATGAGCGGTCGTATCGCTTACCATCAGGCGAATGGCATGCTCGATTTCCCATTCATTGCAATAAAAGAAACCTTTCGATATACTCAAGCAAGTTATATGTGTAGTAGTTTTTGGGTATGATTTTATAGGGCTTCATTGTAGCTAAGCGATAAAGCCCTTAAATAAAGAAAAAAAGTATATATTCTCAAACCCTGATAGTTAAAACCTGCTGTAAAGGTAACTTCTCACAGTGATAGTGATCTTGTGCAACAGCTTGCAGTGTCACGTATAGATGCCGGTGCACACGCGATGCATAATGCACACGTATTAGCATTAAGTGGTGTACGCACTAGGGGAAGTCTAGACACATGTCATAATGCTATTTATTTAAAGCAAGTATCTTGCGAGAGAATCATCTACATTATTCATAATATAATTGATATAGGTTGAGTTGACACGAATTAATTGTTTACAAAAATGTCCAAAATAGTAATTAATTGCGTAATAGCGTTTTGTTTCAGCAAGCATCAGTACCTACTCGATTTAGACAGCAATATACTTCAATAAACATGTTCCCATTATTTGTTTTGAAACCATGTAGGACAACTATCCATATCATTCATGATGTCCCAAGACGAGCAATTTTCAGGCAATAGTCACGTGTTCCAAAAACAAGTGCTTTGGGGATTTAATGTCTCAGGAAGAATCAACAGCTTATTGATACAGAGTAATATTTCCTACAATGGTAGGTTGTAGGCCGCTTGGGTAGGTACCACCGCAATGTCTATTTTTCCCGCCAAACTCGAGTATAAATGCACTGTTGTGTTCCGATTTGAAGGATATTGCAGCTAGAGTAACTACCAGACATATTGAGATCTTATCTTATGTATCAGGAACCAAAACATATCCCGATATATGAAGAAACTTCTTAAGATAAATATATCATAGTGCATACAAGACTTTAGACTCCAACAAGCCATTTATAGCTGCAGTAGTCACCGGCGACAACGTGCCGTGAGTCGCGATGCGCTGATTCACACACATTTCACAGGATATCTGACGAATCAGAGGTATTATCCAATTGTGCTGAGGGGACTGGGTGGACGAAATATCTCGTATGTACCAGGTTGAGCGCCTAATTGAATTTATAGTGTATGTTGTGTATCGTTCTAGTCGTTTCTTCAAAGATTAAACAGATTTATGTTTTGTTTATGCTGCTCAGAGCTATTGCCTTTTATGTCCATCATAATCAAATGATGTAACTGTACGTGTGTCAGTATAATTTATATATATTTATATATCTATAGGCAGTGTGTGAAGCCCGCATATCCGTGTTACACCATCGCCTAGGCTTTTATTTTATTAAGCTTCATATACAGATGTATACAAGGCGGGCGTAATGCCTGTGGCATTTTCTCCCAGTCGACCTGTAGGTGATGCAGACATGAGCTGAAGTAGGTGTACGAATACATAATTAAAAGATAAAGAGAAAAAAAACTACATAATTATCCAAGTAATTAATAATTCATTCTTAGAAGAGGCCAACGTCCTACAGGAAGACAAATAGGAGCTGATTTATTTTGCGATATTGCCGGTCACCTGCCTTTAACTTATCGACTCTTCTCTTAGCTTTCTACACTAGTGACAATATCATACTTTTATAAATAATATACAGAATCTCTATGACTCAATGTCTCAGCACCACTAACATCGAATACAAGAATGCTCCTTTTAAGGCACAGTGTTCAACGTTTAAAATAACTTGTGTGTTCGCTTTATACGGCGTCGGGTCAGATAACACTCACTCGGCTATATTCGTCTTAAACGGACCCATTGTTCTTACTAATTGCGTCATTTTATTACTATTTTTGGATATCTCAGTTGTCATCTGTTAAACCAGCCTATTCAATTTTATGAGTTATTCGATATTGTTGGATAAAACGTGGCCAACGTGTAATGCACCTGAGGGTTTATGTACAATTCAAATAATGTACTGTGCTGACTACTGTATCAACCCATATACGTCCCACTGCAGGGCACGGACAATCAATCGAGAGATCGATAGAGGGTAGTTAGGCCATATAGTCCACCACGCTGGCCTAATGCGGGTTGGCGGACTATAAGAATAGTGAAGAATAGTTTACTGATGTGAGGGTTATCTGAGTAGGTACACATAATCGGCGAGTCTACATTTTATATTAAATTTAATTTGAAATTTCAGTTTCAAGTCGTCAACTGACCATTGTGGTACTATTTAATATTATGGTAGCACATGATGTTTACACTAATATACTTTATTGCAGTGGCAACTCAAAAAGAGTTGACCAGAATATCTGAGATTGGAATCGCAAGTCAGGTTACAGTTATTTCGTAATTATTGTGTATATGTATAGCGCCCTGAATTGAATTACTTCACGCTACACTTGACGCCTCGTTAAATCAGAATCTAAATCTGTAACATGCGGATTAAAGCAGGCGTCAACATTTCCGCATCGTTAGTATCGGACGCATCGCATCATACGGATTATTATTTTACAATGCGTTTACAATATCAGCAGAGATAGGATTTGCTTAGATTGCCCCTCAGAGCTTCGATAACAGCATCGCCAACGGGTAGATTCATGCGGTCCGTACGGTGTATTAGTGGACGCAGTTGTATGAAGTCCTCTAAAAAGAATACTACGATCCGTTTAATGCGATGCATCCGTAACGAACGATGCGAATGTGTGAACGACTGCCTTTAAAGTATGTAGCGCGAATACCGCTTTGACAGTCAGGAAGAAGACTCACGACACTAAAAAGTAACTTAAAGGACTAATAATTTACGCGTACATTGCTCCTTTCCTTTTGCGTTCTGCTCTCGCCAACCGCTTTATGTGTCCCAAAATAACACTTTTGTACAAGCGAATTGTATCACCGTTTGTTTTGTCTTTACGTCGCAGTGTACTTAAAGAATTCCGTAATTGGTCGGGTTTATCGCGACTTTGAATAATGTTTACCGGATTTTTTAAAATGTTCGCTGAGTGAGTTTGTTTAGGGTTTTGGTAAACGTTATACTTTATTCCGGGTTTGATGTATTTTAAAAGATAATTTATAATCTTCTGACACCGATAGCGTTAAGGAATAAATTAAAAGTGTTAAAAAATAGATAATTGCCCCAGTTTATAATCCCTGTATGTCGTAAACAGCAGTGTAAATGCACTTTTATGTACCGGTTTGAAGAACATCGTAGCCAGAGTAACTACTGGACATATTGAGACGGTATAATGTTAAGCGTTGCTTTGTAATTCATGGTGTTGTTTGGTCTTTCTACTGTTCATGAGCGGTCGTATCGCAAACCATCAGGCGTATGGCATGGTCGTCTCGTCAACCGTAGGAATAAATAAAATCTATTTGGACATATTTGCACTTAACTGTTAGTTAATAAAGAAACCATAAGCACGGCCATAAGTCAACGTCATTACAAGTTATTATTACAAAAAAGTAACTATTACAAAACCAAGAAAAATAACATAAATAGTCGGCACACTCGTCTTGTTTTCAACAGCACGTTACAGAAACAAACCTTGATCGTTTCCGGCAGATTAATTCTAATCACTAATCGCCGGTCCATTTGCGTTGCATTTACTGGTACTTGCACATACTTGCGTTTGGCAGGCGAATCAAAACATCGTTTCGATACATTAAGCTGCATTTCCACTGAAGGTAATTACTAGGACGGATATGTAAATAAAATTGAAGTGTCTGTTCGTAAAGTGAACATAAAAAAAATGTCCAACTACATATCGTTATATACATGATACCTGATAACGAAAATGACCATAGAAGTTTTTTGTCTATTTGTCTGTCTGTCTGTTTGTTCCGGCTAATTTCTGAAATGGCTGGACCGATTTTGACGGGACTTTTATTGTCAGGTAGCTGATAAAATAAGGAGTAACTTAGGCTACATTTATTTTAGAAAAAAATCTTTATGTTAGAAAAATAAAGTTTCTATTAAATTCCACGCGGACGAAGTCGCGGGTACAGCTGGTCGTAAATATATATAATTCATAATAAATAAATACACCCACTGCCTCGGTGGCGTAGTTGTACTATGGTAAGGTTATAAAGCTGAGGTCTCGGGTTCGAATTTCGGGTTGGGCAAAGTGATATTGAATTTTTTCAATTCATTATAACCCGGCGCGGCGTCGGGAATTTGTGCCCGATATGGAGACAGGCTCGTCACGTGGGATATAAGCAAAAATAACAAGATGGTTATGTCAATTAGAAATAGGAACAATGTCCATTACTAATTCAATTTACTGCTATTAATTCACACATTGTTTCTTCAGGGTGTCCGTTCGCCTTATTAATCTGGAGTATATTACGAAGGAGTATATTACGAAACACTGTTTATTCCCAAATAAAATAAAATAGTTCTAATCTCTACTATAATTGGCCAATGGTACTAATATTTATAATAGGCGTGTTACTAATCTGTAGAAGCAAGGCGCCGTGTGGCCGGCTGCCAATGAGAAGAGTTTTAATAGCTGATGCCCTAGCCCGTATTACTCGTAGGAGTATTGTAGCAAGATAGAACAATATTAGTATCCTTTGTATAATTGACGGGAAGCAATGTTTTTAAGTCTTGCTTAATGACTGAGGTCGCCTGAAGCTTAATTTGGTTGTGGTAGGATATTTGTACGCACTATAACGGTTAAGAAAAACATTGGGAAAACTGAATACTATAGCAATCTGTAAGAATTTCTATGGTATATTAAGTCCGCCAACCCGTACCAGGCCAGCGCGGTGAATTATATGACCTAACCCACTCAATCGTACTTTTGATTGTAAAGGGGGCCCGTGCCCTACAGTGGGACCTATATGGGCTGATGAAGCATACAGTAATCACTATGTAACTTGAGATGTACAATAAAGAGTATAAATAAAGTAAATATATATTGAACTTGGTTTAAACAAATGCGCAGTTTCAATGATTCAACGTGTATTACAAACATATTTGTTACCTTGAATAAGCACAAGATTGTGAGAAACGGAACCTCCAACTTGATAATGTCATGTATAAAAATAATGAAATCTATTTGTGTTACTATAAAGTTTTATACGATGTTCTGTATGATACAGCAGGCCAGTTTATCAAGAGGAATCTGTTGTAAACAGTATTGTGGTTTTATACGTATCCATCGTGTCAATTCTAATGATTTTTGTAATTGCTAGAATACCCACCAGATCAGACAAAATATGAGACAGTATAATTGGTCAGTCAAAGAAAACCGATTTAAACTAACAACCTAACGTTGTTTTTAATTCAATCAGTTGGTACAGGAGGACCTATATAATAGAACCTAGGTTTCATTTATTTGTTTATTCTATGTATAGTTTAAGTAGCTGTAATTAAGGTGATATACAAATAAATAAATAATATCCTCACAGCGTTGAATCTTAATCTCCAAAAGCCAGCAAATCTCCATGATTCTCATACCATTTACATTTAATATCAAATAGTTCATTAGTAAGGGTTGAAAGGAAGAAAAGCGATTGTAAAGAACGTTTTAAATGACAATTTAAAAAACTTTACATTGTCTTCTCAGTCAACAGATAAGTACGTAGTTATTGGAAATGCGCCAGGACGTACGCACCTCACAGCACGTACTCACTACTCACTACTCACGCGCCTCTCGTGTTTACGCATAATTACTCTTGTATTACAGAGTGTTTATCTCAAGGCACTTGTAAATCTTCTTCCATGTTTTGTATTATATTTATAGACAGTTTTAACACCAATTTTACCTATCCAATGCTCCGTCTTCTTTGCTCAAACTGAATTTAAAATTCGTTCGAAAGGGACGAAAAAATCGGTAAAATAGGCTTAAGGCCATAAGAGTTTTGATTCTAGAATGAACTAGCGAGCCGGTCTGGCTTCACCCGGATGGAAAGACTTTGTGAGTCCAGTCGGTATCAAAAATATCAATGTGACTGCCGCATGCCGTCCTCTATACTGCCACACTCTATACTCTATACAGTCCTATTATAATTACCCTAAACTATATCCCATACCATCTTTGAGTTTCAAAAAGTAGCAAATATAGATAAATTTTTTGCTCATCCCGCACGAGCACTACTATTTTTATACGTCATATGTCTAGGATGTCAACCACCTCTACATAAAACTTGATTGAAATTGGTCCAGCCGGTTGAGTGTGTAGAAATATCAAACATAAAAACTTTTGCCTTTATAATATATAGCCCGGGTGCAGATACACTTTTTGAGAATATTCTATCGCCTATGTCCATCAGAGAAAATGCAGGATCTAATGTTAAAAGATTTTTTCGGATCGGTTTAGTAGTTTCAAAGCCTTTTTTAATACATACAAAAAAAATTGTCCTCTTTACAATATTAGTTTAGATAAGTAGGACCGAAAAGAGCATAACTCACGCACTTTTCGATATTTCGCATAATTACTTGAGTATGTTTATCTAAAAACACTTAACGAACTTCCTTATGTTGTAGTTTCTAGAATACATTGAAGAGTTGATGAGCTGTTTCACACGTAATGTAAAGTATGTAACTGAAGTATTACGTGACTTTACACTGTTTATTTAATTGTTAGAGTTTAGTCCTATCTAATAAAAGTTGTTATTTATGTGTTAGTATAGATCACTTTTTTTCTGGCGTCTTGCAAATCAAGGCATTGAAATATATCCTAGGTGCTAATGCCAATTCCCGTGACCTTGTCGAAATATCTTGCAGTTCGCTTCTTGAAAAGTGTCTTTTGTATCCGTTTTTGGGTAATAAAATATACGTTCAGGTCACTGCATTCATTTATTTAAAGTTTGTATAATATAAACACTAAAACGGTGAAGGAAAACATCGTGAGGAAACCTGCATAGCGATTTATAAGAAATTCTATGGTATGTAAAGTCCGCTAACCCGCACTAGGCCACCGTGGTAGACTGTATGGCCTAACCACCAATCGTAGTCTCGATTGTGGAAGGGGCCCGTACCATGCCTGCAGTGAGACGTATGTGGACTGATATAAGTATAGATAATATGATATAATTGTACAGGCGGACTTTACGCGTTAGCATTGTCTACCAGTCAACCTTTGTTAGATATTTTTATAGTAAGAAAAAGTTCTGAGCAGTTATTCAAAAGAATGGGTGGACGTAATGAATTGTAGTCCAACTCCTTTCCACCAAACAGAAACAGTGCCCTTTAATGGAATATAAACACTGCTATGAAGTAAATTACCGTAGATTTTCATAGTTGTAAATCATCATAATCATCATCATTTCAGCCACAGGAAGTCCACTGCTGAAAAGCCTCTCCCAAGGATTTCAAAATTGTAAATACATGTCTTTAATTCTGTTATTTTTTAATTCATAAAAGTAAGCATTCGCCGAAATCTTATAAGGAAGTAAAATTTTCTTCCTAGCAAAGAATAACATTTATTCAATCTTATGATAGCTCACAGCGTTAGACGTACTCAGTTCCGTATCGATGAACGGACATCTCTATATAAACTGTATGTATAAATGTATATACAAGTGTAAACAATGTGCGTGCATGCGGAAATGTGTAGGGAGCAATGTACGACTCGAGTCAACACTCGCAAATATGCAAGGACGATGAAACTTTATATTACGTAGATAGATTAGATTGTTCTTATTCTTTATTTTCACAAACATAATATTGCTTCCGCATTTAAAATACGTGTCTTGTATAGCGGCTATCCGAAACGACGACAAAATTTTAGGTCACATAAACACAGACGATACAAAAACTTCAAATTAAAAAAAATGGTACACTACGTAATTTGGTGTTTGCTTCGTACAGCTATTACCCATCATATTGGCATACAATAGTTTAAGATAAAACTTGTGAAGCCACACACATTGTTCGGAATATGCAATATGGGGATAAATCTTGAGATATCTGTGATTTCAGAATACATTTGTATTTTACGGTGGATTTTAGTCCTAACACTAGGTGTGTTACTGTTGGGTATAATTATACATTACGAGCCCGTCCCAGCTTCGCCTGGGCCCAGATGTTTATTAATTCTATTCCACACCAGATACCTGTTACAAACTGGGATACCCTATTTATTATACATATTAACCTTCCTATTGAATCACTGTTTTAATTAAAACTTAAATTAAAAATTATTTTACTGGCAGTGGGTCTCCATATGTGAGTGGCCATCTGGCTGGGTACCACCGCAGTGTCTATTTCTCCCGTCCAGTAGCAGTGTAAACGCACTGTTGTGTTTCGGATTGAAGGGCATTGTAGCCAGCGTAACTACTGGACATATTGAGACTTAACATCTTATGTCTCAGGATGGCGAGCGCAGTGGAATGCCAAGCATTGCTTTGTGATTCAAGGTGTTGTTTGGTTTTGCTACTGTTCATGAGCGGTCGTATCGCTTACCATCAGGCGAACGGCATGCTCGTCTCGCCATTCATAGATAAAAAGATAAAAGTTTTAAATATCTAAGCCTATATACGGATAGACGGATGGATAGCGACTTTCATTTATACTATGCAGTGAGTTATCCGGTAATTTAATATCCACGACGTCTGTATCCGTCTGTATCAGCCCATCTACGTCCCACTGCAGGGCACGGGCCTCCTCTACAATCGAGAATACGATTGAGAATACGATTGATTGAGAATATAATAATATAAAATTTCGCATAAACGGAACCAATTTAATTTAGAGTCAAAATGTTGTATTGATCCAAATCCATTTAGTCCAATAACTTCACACAATATAAATGTAACAGATACACCAAACAAAATGTCATAAAAACGTTTTACACAACTCCTGCGGCACATTATCAAGCGAAACGGGAAACAAGTGTATTTTAAACAGTTACACAACGCAGATAATGGCATTTCTGCATTTCCTATATTTGTGCAACTCGGTTCATGGCAACTGGCATGGCAACTAGATAACTTGAAACATGCGTATACGAAGAATGGCACGTATTTTAGATATATAGTACGTACCTAAGGCAAGTTTTGTGTAACTCCTTGGTTGAACGTTTGTTTATTGAATTTGTGCCCGATTTAACGTAAGGCTCGCCCCCTATCACACATATGAAAATGTGGGTGTCCTGGTTGTAGCTCTTCCCATCCCTTCCGGGAAAAAGGTGTGAGTTTACGTATGGAATAAAAAATAAAATATATATTCACAAAAATCATAAAAATCATTACTGTAGTAACTGCTGATTAGTATGTATAAATATAATAAAGATACTGAGAAGTATTTTTGACGCGTCCAAAATCAACAAAAGCATTGCCAAGCTTACGTTGCAATGTACGGCGAGTCGCAGGTGCACAATGTCCAATGACGATGACCGCTTATCACACACGTACTATTGTTTACTAAAAAATCACGCGAACATACTTTTTTTCACATGTTTTGATATAGGAGTTCAGTGCGACAAGGTTCGGTGTTTATTAATGTTGGTCATAAACGTATTGATACGTAATTGATGCGCAAGCCTATATTTAAAGATAGAAGCCGAATTCTATTTATCTTACCCCCCCCCCCCCTCTCTCTCTTTCTCTCTGTCTCTTTCTCTCTCTTCAGCCACAGGAAGTCAACTATGAACATAGGCCTCCCAAAAGGATCACCATATCGAACTATTAGAAGCGGCCTGCATCCAGCGACTTCCTGCAACCTTAACCAGTCTTTGTAGGCGGGCGTCTGGCATTTCGCTTGACTGTGCGTGGTATAGTGTATACCCATACCCGAAACTCGTTATACAAAATCGTGTTTTCTTGGCTACTGAATATGCCATAAATATTTAAGCAAAGCAAGATCTCAACCGTTTATATGTGGGCGTATGTACACTAGACAAAAAATCTTTTAACATACCAAATAAATCTTACAGATTACTTTATGCACGTTTTTGTGTTAAAATTATTGTTTGCTCTTGTACAAAAATATATTTAACATTCCCTTGGATATTTTTGTACATTGTTTTTTCTTATTTTAATTAATTAAACGTTTATGTTCCGACTTACCATAAACATGTCGACGGCTCAAATAAAGTCACGGGCGAAATCAAGTAGGTTATTTTAATTATAATTATTGTCATTGAAACAGAAGCAGTATTGTTCGTTGCCAATTCTGCATCGTACGGTCAAAAGGATGTATGTTCACAAGCAATTGTTTGCACATAAGTCCTTTTAAAAATTTAGTGCTATACTTTAAAAATAAATTCAGCTGATTAATTATACCTAAACTATTCAAATGTTTTAATTTAATCCTGTTTCTTAAACATGAGATTTTTTTTTTTCAAATTTGAAATTGAATTTTAAAATTTCCTATGTACCTATTCTTATTACGTACGACGTTTTAGATTTTTAGCATTGTTATTATGTAGCATGCATTTGTTTGCTTACGATAGTTTACATTCTTTTAACAATAACGATACAATTGTACATCGCTTTTATAACGTTCACTTTCTAATAATGTACGGTTATGTATTTTTATATAACTATTGTTTTTGTTGGGTTTGAATAGTATTTCAATTAAACTCCTACAACTACATTTTATTCAATAGTTTTATTTGAAAGAAACGCGTAAGAGACACAAAAAACGACATTTGATTAAACCGGAACTCTTTGTATCAGCCCATATACGTCACACTCACAGATCACGTCACACTGCAGGGCACGGGCCTCCTCCACAATCGAGAGTACGGTTGAGAGTGGTAAGGCCGTATAGTCCACCATGCTGGCCTAATGCGGTTTGGCGGACTTTACATACCATTGAAATACTATAATTACCCGGAACTAATAATTGTTTAGTGTAAATTTGTTTTTAATCGTGTAATGTTTTCATATTTGTTTTTTGTATAAATATTTATATTTGGAATAATTAATGGAGAAGTAAACATTCGTGTTTATGGTTCCCTAATTTATTAAACGTAAACAATCTCAGTGGGCCGAAGCAGCTTTAAAAAGGAAATGGGTTAACAGTTTCGTCTAAAAGGCGAGCTATCTTTAAACAGGCACAGTAAGGCCGGACATACTACTAAAATGCCACTCGACCCGACCCGACAAGTATCAAAACGTAGTATTTTCTATGACTAGCACCACACTATGAACGCGCCACGCAACGTAGCTTCGCGTATTCATAATGTGGTCTTAGAAAATACTTCGATTTGATTTGATTCAAAACGTATCGTGTTGGGTTGGGTGGCGTGGCGCTTCAGTCGTATGTTTCCGACCTAAGGGATTCAGTAGAGCTACTTTCCGTCTCTGTACTAATTGTGCGCAAGTTTTATATTATTTAATTAAATTATGACTTGTTGTCGCTGGTATTGTGGTGGAAGGCTTAGGTAACTTGTGAGACCTTTAGTTTGATTCCTTGATCAGGAAATATATTTGTGTGAATTTAATAATGCTGGTAACAAATAGTGGGAAAAATGATTTGAATTGTGATTTTTGACCACTTGTCTACTTGACGCTTAACAATAACTTGTTCGGGGGATTAGCACGCTTCGTGCCAACCAGAATTTTAAGTCAAAAAATTCACAAACAATATTTTGTCCGTCATGGCAATTGAACATTGATGTCTACAGATGCCAAAATTTGCCTAACACATGAGAACTATACTTCCATCGGCCGCCATAATAAGCGCAGTTATAAAATCCCAAGATCCGACAGGTAATGACCGTGCAATCGTAGTAAAGACACGTAATAGAAAAATGTAGACACTATAGTCTGGCGTGTTTCCGTCCTAATCATACAGACACGCACAATGCGACTATTTATAACTGCGTATTCGCAGTCCGGTCACGCACCGCGAATAATGTCGCTTGTATATATTAGATTTTTATTACATGTCTTGTAAACTAGCTAGATTGTCACCGGAAGCAAAGTTAATCTTCTATTAGTTTTACTTTGTGCATTGATTAAAAAAAGGGAAGGCCCTTTATTACATTTAGAGTTTTTAAAAAAAGACCGTTAAAATCGGGCTAAAATAAATAAATAAATACACCCAACAGTCGCTTACATAGTACTAACCCCACACTAAGATCGAGTCTTATGTCATAGGTATCAGGAACTACGAGAGACTTTTTTTGGTCTCACCAACGCCCAGACCCGAAACAAATACCTGTGTTTCCCACAAATATTTGTTTCGGTGCGGGGATCGAACCCGCGGCCTCTCGTTTCAAAGCCGGCTTCCAACCAACTACGCTACGGAGGCTATAAATATAAATTTTAAATTTATTTTATTTCGTCCAAACGTTGAAAAAAAAATATCTTTATTAAACTTTCTGTCATTATACAAGCAAGCGTTTTCAAAATCATTGCAAGTTACGACTAATTTTAGTAACGCTCCACTAGAGATGTACTGGAGCGCGCGCACCACTTACGTCGGAACAGTTTACGCGCTTTCCAACCTGTCCGTGTCCATCTATTTATGTCAATGACGTTTTGATTGATTTGTCATGACTACGCGTGCCACTGTCATTCCGGGCTCAAAGGAGTTGCAGTGGCGGGTGTGAGGGCGGGACAGTTTATAAATAGAAAAGTAGATTTCAGTACTTAGAATTACGACATGTCAAACTCAAATATCGTTTTTTTTATAGTAACCCTCGATCGCGGAATAATTCTAGAGTTTCAAGTGCAGCATGCATTGGATTCACCCTTATATTCGCGCCCCTAGGTGGTTTTGCTTGACATTGATTTTAAGATCCTGCCCGGCATCGAAATCTCGACGCAGACACAAATTGACATGGGTAAACGTTGCAGAATTAACTTTCTCCTTAAAAATAAGACAGAATCCTCAACTATTCCGGCTATATAGCCTGATCATAAACACAAAGTGAACAGATTACTTATCACAGCTACGTCATAATGTTCTATCAACTGCACTAAGCGCCAGTTAATCAAGTTATTGTTTTCTAATAATAACCGCTATGACGTGTTCGAAGCATTATCAAATTGCTTACTTAATGATAAATAACATCCAACGACGCATTTACAACGTAAGTGCCACTTACCTGAGATAATGCAGTTATTTAATTGACATAATTTATTTATCGGTATTGGTCTATTAGCAATATAGTTGTTTGTGTATTAGAACGAGGATAAAGATACGCAAATTAAAGCTAGTTAGGTCCGTCTCAGTAATTTCATACACGTAAACAACTGTCTAGAACCCTGGTAATAAGATAGTTCGATTCATATGGATAATGACCGCCCTCCATTACCTGGGTATAAGAATCCCTTGAATGAATATACGCCTATTAAAAATTTAAGTCAGTCTAAGTAATATCAGACACGCAAACAGCTTTCTAGAAGCCTGGTAATAATATAGTTGGATTCACATGGATAGTGACCGCCCTTCATATCCTCGATGTAAGCAGCCCTTCGTCAGGTTCCTTTTCTTACCAATACCCGCCAGAACTAGTCTCTCGATCTGATAATTCTGCCCTTCATTAGAATTTCATATGAATACACCATCTTTGGGATGCTTACTTTGTCATCATTCCCAATTGTAATTATCGGCGCTAGTGTCACCCAGCAGAAGATATAGACGTTAGCTTATTTACGAATGTAAAAACATACACTCAAATCAACATTCAATAAAAATCAGCAGTCCACAAACAAGCAATTAAAGGAGCAAACGTCAAATCGATTAAAGCAATTAATTTCCCCTTTACTATCGCATACCACCGAGATGAGAGCGTGGCACGTATTATCATCGAGTAACCTGAAGCCAGCACGCAGGCAGACACGTGTCTAGGGAGAATTACTACAGATTTTACGCAACTATGTATCGCTGCGACATTATTGAGATTTATTTTGATCATCACAACAGGCTGTAAAGTGTTTTATGAAATCAATGCAATGATAAAGAAGTAAATAGAGGGAATCATAGAATATATGGTGTCCCAGAACTTAACAATAGAGAAGATAGAAATATAATTAAAATGGTTGCCTGTAAAGTCGGTTTTACGGGCGAAGATTTTACGTGACAACGTCTTTTTCTCGGTAGAATATTTATTGATATGAATATAATTAAATTAATCACTCAACTATAATTAGATCATAGTTGAGTGGGAGAGAGACGCAAGGCATTCGGCGGGCCTCTCTCTCGTTCGGTGACTCATCGTAACGTTACCGGGCGTTACACTTTTTCATAAGTGACTCCCAGCCGCAACCTAATTTAAGACGTTGTCACGTCAAAAAAAAAATAGAAATAATATGATTAATAAAAGACAAAAGAAACTAATTCTAAAAGAAGTCAAAGACGAAGATAAAGAAATTAAAGACGCTCAAAGGATTATCTAAAGAAAGTAAAAGTGGGCAAATTGTATCGCGTAGAGCCAATTTATTGCGGTATTGCCGCCTTTAGTTTGATGAAGTGTAATTTCGGGGGCCCAACAATCCTTCATCTTCGCCTTTACCTTAATCGATTTTCGTATTTCATTCTTCCAATTTAAAATTAAATTATTGTGAATGAGTGACGATGATCGCTTACTAACCGATTATTTACCGATCCCAATGTGAGATGGAAAATTCTCGAAACTTCTCGATGCTGTTATTTATTTGTTCGCAATTGTCAACACATAGCTCAATAACAGTATCGATGATTTATATGTGCATTAGAAACTGCCTCTAATGATCTATCACATTGATCACGACTTCTATTACTTTACAATCGTAATATAGTTTTATACGTTAGAATAATGTATTGTAAATAAATCGAGGAATGCCTATAACTGGAAATTTTGCATTAAAAATATGTTTTTATTGGAAGCAAAAGATGTGTACACAGAACATAAATTATGTTTTTTTAATTACCAAGCTTCGTTTGTTTTGTACCATACAGAGATTATGTTAAATTATTACCTTTCGGAAAAATATTTCTTTATTTTGATTCTCTTCGAATATGATATATGGACGTACTACGCATATTAGCCCCCTATACCACTGGCGTTTTACGAGCGTGGGCGTTTCCCCAACTTCTGCGATACGTCGACGCTGCCTAGACGCGACGTTAATGTCGCGTTTTTCTAGCGTAATGCGTTCTGTGACTTTATTATGGGATATGTCAATACGACAAAATATAATACATGACGTTTTCTTTTTACGTAATTTTCGTCGAAGGAGCAAAGTCAACAATAGTGTTTCTTGACGGAATTCTCGCAGACAACAGAAACGTCAACGCTGTGTTGACGCTGCGCAGACGTTTGAGAAACGCCAGCGCTCGTAAACGCCAGTGAGATAGGGCCCTTACGGCTTTACGTATTATAAGAAACCTGCATACCTTATACGGTATGCATTTACAAGAAATTCTACGGTATGTGAGATCTCCTGATTTGCTCTAGGTCAGCATCGTAGAAAATGGCCTATTGTAGTAATTATTAAGATCCGTGATCTGTAGTGGACACATATAAGCTAATTGCACCACAATATATACCCAATATTCGTTCCCTCTTCCCGTCCTTTTTCATTCCCGCTCCCCTTATGATTTAATGGCCCGGCAACATATCCATGATCCAAGAGTGGGTGGCAGTAACAACTTACCATCAGATCACCTGGTTGCTCGTTTTTCGGACCTAAGCATTATCGCTTAGGTAATAAAAATCACAATATGTACACGCTACCTACAGAGTTTTGTCATAGCAAGTACATGCCGAATGTGACGTAACAGTCATGAAAGCTAAAATAAATGCTCAGCTAAATTTATATATAGGTTAAACACATCACTGAGTTTACGATTATAGCTTCTCCTAGGTCGGCGTCGTACATTGACAAACGTCGTATAAATTGCATTGAACATTTACAGTTTATAGACCTTTATCTAATTCAGGGAGGGTATGAATAGGTCAATCAGGATAATGCCACTAGTCCAAACTGACCTGTAATATAAGAAACACCTGTGTACGTTCTACTAATAACATGAAAAACCTTTGTTAACGTTGAGAAAGAAAGAAAAATGTTACAGGTGGCCAATAATGGGAGGTTTTACCATTGAACTTTGTGCTACAATACAATTAGACTGCACTTCAGCGCTGATTTTCAGTGTGGTGCCAGAAAGATGACGATAGGCCGTGTCGACATTTAAAAAAAATTGAAAATGGTTTATAATGGTCTACCATGCTTTCCTAATATGGATAGGCGATCTCTTCAAGCCTTTATAATTCTTTTGCTAAACTTTTAGGGAAACAAGATTCCTCACGATCTTTGCCTTCGATTAAATAATTATGTTTTCTTCCCTTGCTCGTAAAGTGAAGGATATCTGGCTTCTGCATGCCAGATATGGCTTGAACCAGTATCCTCCGATTTGTCAGTTCACTGTTCAGCTAATTTATGGTTCTACACCACACCATGAAGTCAACGTGACCAGCGCCTGCGCGTCAGTTCCGCTCGATCGGTTCGAGACGGCAGAGATCGGGTAACGCCGCCACGGCGACAGACGCCGGCGCCCACGTTACACCTGCACGTGAGCTTGTGTCTCGGGTGGTTCTTCCATGTGTCAACCAAATGGGCTTAGGATCTGAAAATCCGAAACCAAGTTCAAATCTTCGGACGATCGAAGTTTATGACGATGCGAATGTACCTACTCTGTAAATGTTCGGATTCGTTTAACGTACATCGTAACCATAAGTCTATGGTCCTTCTATAAATTTAACTTTTTGATTGATTTCGTTGCGGCTTAAAGGCAAGTAAGACATTCTCGGAGACTAGGCGGGCTTCAATGCTCGGTGTCATTACATTACGTACCACTGTTGATCCTGGCTTACAGGAGTTACATTAGTGGGTGTGAGGGCGGGACAGTCTCCTAATGTCGTGTTTCGGAAACCAAGTACAACTCTTCTCTTACTTTCTGGTTCTTTTTCATTTCCGTCTTTTTTTAAAGAAGTCAGCGCGTGCGATCAAAATTGTGTAGATTTTCATGAACTGCGATATTATAGTCACTTGAGAAGTTTGGTAATTTACGGGATCTATCCAAAGAGAATAATCATAAAGCAGCGAATAAGTTTCTATTTTCCGGTCGGACAATCCACTTGAGTAGGTATTTCATCCTCTTTGCATTAGTAACCGGTATCGTCATAAGCTTAAATAATTAAAATAATAATAAAACTCTTTATTATTACACCACAAAACATAAACTAAATATATGAATCAGATGTACATTTGGTGAAACAATAGGAGGCCTTATCGCTAAAAGCGATCTCTTCCAGACAACCATTCAAGCAGGTAAATAATGCCAGGAGACATTGGCGGAACTTAAAGTACTGTAGGTGGCACCTTTTCTTTCGCAGATGTATGATTCACAGTGACCACTCAAGTCTATCTTGAACATGAAAGGCTGTATGTTAACATGTAGGGGTCGGGTGTCGGCGCCACGTGTTGCCTCGCACGTTGCATGAGTCACCTGACGCCTACTATTACTATTTACTATGGCATTACTGATACGTCACATCTCAGTAGTAAACATAGGCATATTTAAAGTAGTTAATAAATGCCGTATTTTAGGATAATTAATGGAAGAATTTCTATAGTATGGCAAAGTCCGCGAACCCGCACTAGACCATCGTGGTGGACTATACGGCTTAGCCCCTCTTAATCGTACTCTTGAATGTAGATGAGACCTACAGTATAACGTTTATGGGCTGATACAAAATGGTCAGCAAACTACATTGATGTAGTCGCAGCAGGTTTGAGCATAAGCTAGTGCTCTCGGGTTTGAATCTCACTTTAAGATGGTCCATTTCGAGAAGGCTTCTCGGTTTTAGGATGCTCCTATAAGTTCGGGGCTGGAATATGTGGAAAACTCACACAATGGATTTTCTTACTAGAATAATGAGCGGCTAAAACAAACAAAAAGAGTAATTCAGTGCTTAATTATTTTTATGAAATAAAATAGCCCGTATTTCCTGTAACTTATCGCACATAACAAACAAGTCAACAACTTTGTTAAAAATTAAACTGAATTATTGTTTTCCGCCTCCGGAAAAATGTACATCTGCATAAATTATTCAGTTTTTTGTCGTGTGTCGACATAAACCTGTTTTTTATAATCTGTTTATGCTTCATGAAATAAAATAAAGGTATTTAAAACTACCCGTCTGTCTGGCGGGATTTCCCATCCTCAACATTTTAGGAGCAATAATTCAAGTTAACCGAACCGTTTATATTAAGCTTCGTAACGTATAACAAGTATATGAGTACATACATACATAAAGTCACGTATTTTTCTCACTTTTGTGTTTCGATTTGAAGAACTATGTAGCCAGAGTAACTACTGGACATATTTAAAAACACCTTATATCTTTTGTCATAAGAGCTTTTTTTTTTAAATTGCCTACGTGACCAATAAATACATTTCATTTCATTTCATTATGTCTCAGGATAGCGAGCGATGTGGAATACGATGCATTGCTTTGTAATTCAAAGTGTTATTTGGTATTGCTACTGTTCAGGAACGGTCGTAACGCTTACCATCAGGCGAACGACAAGCTCGTCTCGCCATTTCACTAAATAAAAAAAAGGAAAAAATGTTAAGTAGTTTAAACTTCAAGCTATGAAACCTACCGACATAGGGAGGTATCAAACAAGCATATACTAATTGATTATTATCATAAAAATTCGACTTCATCGAAACCTGCCCGACTAGACCATGGCCTCCATACGAAATTTATTGGAGAAATAAAATACAAAAATAATGTTTTATTTTTTCAAATCAACAAAATAGTGGTAGTGAGAAATAGTCCAAGATCCCAAGCGCACAAGACGTCACCTATTTTCTGAAAATATAACTGATATGATTTATATTTTTTTTTCTTTCTTACATTTACAAAAAACTGAATGAAAATACAGAGGCTTGTGAATAGTTTGAAGGCAATTTATGAACCTAAATGGTATCCTTGTATTTTTAATAGATAAACTATTAAAAACTTACACTATGAATTTAAAACTAAATTTTATTCTAGTTTTTTTTTGTTTACTCAAGTATCATGAGATACTAAACTAGCAGAATATATATTACCTACGCACATAAGATTTCTCAAATATCTGGTGTTATTTCAACATCATTTATTTTATTTATTTATTTATTTATTTAACTCTTTTTTGCACTGTACAGAGTAACAACAACGAAATCACAAGATAATAATAATAGTACAAGTGGCGGCCTTATCACACTAGGTAATTTCTTACAGGCAACCATTTTTTTCATTTTCATTTTCAACATGATGATTGCGGTTTAACCTGTAAAAGTCTGTAAAAGTAGTATTTTGTGGCAAATAAAATAAACTTATTTTCATGAAAAATAACATTACAAAAAATCATTTGCAAAAATCTGCATGCCTCAAATAACAAGTACGTTCTAAATGTGCATTTAAAGCCGACGCTCGTTACGGTGTACAAACATTTAAAGTTAATAAAGTATAAAGTTACGATCGCTATAAATTATGTTCTTGTTAAGATGATGGCTCTGTATAGAGGTTTTCAGTGAGGCAGATGCGTAGAAAATAATAAATATCCATTATATAATACATACAATAACAGAATAAATACATTATAGAATGCATATCTACATTATATTATAGCATACATATAAAATGACGGTTCTGTACGTAGAGGTTTTCAGAGATGCAGATGTGTAGGAAATAATAAATATACATTATAGAATACATAGAATATATTACTATCTTTTGCGTGCCTGTTGTTTTTTTTATTGGTTCGGCAAATTGGATATACTGTAGCCTTTGCCTGCAATGCTTTCCTGATCCCACGACGGTTATATAGAATTTAAATACTACTACTTTGCCATCTCTCTCTCGATACTAAAGTTTTATGGAGGAACTAACTTATGAGTTGGCATATTGTGTTGCAGCTTGCCTGTGCGGCAAAAACTACTAGTACTAGCTGACGACACACTCTGGGCCAAGATTCTAGTAAGTGCAAGGCTGTGATTCAGTACAAATAATCAGCTTGTCATTCAGCCATTATGCTTAGTTTTGTCGAGGAAAGTAGAGTATTGAAGTTTTCACTCATAACAGCACATTCTAAAATTGTGTTTTATTTGCAAAATATATTAAATATTGCAACGAATGGCGTGACGAGCATGTCATTCGCCTGATTTAGTAACAAAACTGAACAAGACCATGAATAACAAAACAATACTTGGCATTCCACTGCGCTCGTCATCCTGAGACATACGATGTTAAGTCACAATATGTCCAGTAATTACTCTGGCTACAATATCCTTCAAGCCGGACACAACAGTGCATTTTCTGTTTAGCGGGAGAAATAGACATTGCGGTAGTACCTACCCAGATGGCCTCTCACATATAAGATGCCTATCACCAGTGAAATATATACATTTTATTAATAAAACTCTTTATCAAATTCATTTCAAAACAAACTCGCCATACTGTTCAAATTATCACGGAACGAAGAAATAAAACGATGACGTAAGTGTCACCCGTATCATACACTGTAAAACAGTGTACATTGAAGAAATCAGAGCGCGGCCTCGCATCTCGCCGACATGATGCTCCATTTGTCATCTATGACCTGAAAACACGGATGTAGGCTGTAGGATTATTGATGGGTTTTATCAACGCCTGGAAAGCCAGCTGAGCGGTAACCTATTCGGTTTGACATTGAGCGATAGCTGATAATGTGTCAATCGTGTTATTATGATCCGTAAATAATGGTTTAATTTAAATACGTAACAGTCGCGTAAATCTATGAAACCATTATATAACTATAAGAAATTATATATAAAGATGCTCACAGCCGTATCCTGTTGAGGTTGACAAGATACCCAATAAGGATTGCCCACTGGGACATACGTCATGCTACCGTTATTCCAATAAGGGTTACTTGTATCAAAGATTTAGATTATTTGGCTTCGATATTGATCTATAGCTGAAAGAGTGGTGTGAGGGCGGGACAGTCTCCATCTTGAAAGAGTGTCAATCGTGGTATTTGCTGAAATAGCAATTATGAGTTTATGCTGACGCCGACCACAAGATCTCACTATTCGTTCTATACACGCTACCGCCAGTTTCATAAGGCTTACGTTTATCAGCTACTGAAAATCCAGCTGAGTGGAAATGTATTCGCCTCGACATTGACCGATAGCTGATAGTGTGTCAATCTCTGGATTATATGAATATCCTTGTATGAGCTCATAGTAGTATCAATAAGCGGATGTGCAGAGGTGCCGCTAATACCAACTAATATTTGCTAAGCTTATTTCCCTCATATGGGCCAGGAAGTGAGATCATCGCCACGCCGACTTATAGACTTAGTTCACCACCCATCCATCAGTCAAAGGAAATCCACTACTGAACATAGGCCTCTCCCAATGATTTCCACAGCGATCTGTTGTAGGCAGCCTGCATCCAGCGACGCCCCGCGACCTTTACCTGGTCGTCTAACTGCCTTGTGGACGTCCTACGCTACGCTTTCCGCTACGAAGCCTCCATTAGATAACTTTTTGATCCCATCGGCAATCAGTTCTCCGCGCTAAGTGCCCGCTTAATTCACAAAAAGCTAATATTAGAATCACAATCTGTATCAGCCCATATACCTACGTCACACTGCAAGCCACATGTCTCGTCTATAATCGACAGTACGATTGAAAATGGTAAGGCCATATAGTCCAATCATATAGTACCTTGGCCTAGTGTGGGTTGGCGGACTTTAAATTGAAATTTATACATATCACTATGCTATACAGGTATTAATTCAAAAGAAAAAGCGATACACAAACTGAATGGTATTTCCTGACTACTAAACCTAGGATTTTTTTTTTTTTTATTGTGGCCCGACATAGTGGCGGCATTGCACCTGATGGTAAGCGCAAATGCCGCCCAGGCAGAGTATCCATTGGCATCGGACGGCAGTCCCATGCCAATGGAAACAATTATGCCGGCCTGCTAAGGTGCCTCTTCACACTACGGCGGAAGGACCCAGGATTGTAGGAAGGAGGGAACACGTGAGATGGCAAACAATTCCTAAATGAATTTACAATTTCTAAACTATATAAATATCGCTAAATCAAAAGCTAGGTTACATCAACGCCTGGATATCCAACGGAATGAAAATTATTGCGTCCGCGTCCTGACATTGACCGATGGCTGATAATATGTCAATAAAAATATTTACTGGATTAGAGATGTTTAATTAATTAATTAAACATCTCTAATCCAGTAATCTAATTGACAAAACGCTAAGCAATTGCTTAGCGTTTTGTTACAATGTATTTGTGAGCTGAATGTCATCGATTCGCATTTATACGCTGAAAGAGAAACGAGGAGTTCACGTTTATACTCCTACACATTTCACGTTTCTTTTCGAAATTTTAGTTGCATTGTGTTTGTAGTCACTAAAAAACTAAACTTCTTCTTATTCTTGCTTCGTTATCGGTAGCAGTTTTGATATACCCTTTCTAAGTGCTAAGTCTTTTTTATTGCATAAGTCCGGCAAACGATCAAACAAGTCACCTGATGGTAAGTGATCACTGCCGCCTATGAACATCCACAACGTTTGGATCATGGATGTGTTGCCGGCCCATCAAATGGAGAGGGCAGCGGTAAAGAGAAACGATGAGAAGAGAAAAGAGGAATGGGATATACTACAAACTCACTCACCGAACGAAACGAGACAGCAGAGTTGTCGCTTCATGTCCTTATTATTTGCTTATAATTTTAAATTATATTCAAATTATCTTATTATTTAACAATCTGCGTTCGTCGGTTTATGCAGTCACGCAGTTAGAAAGCGTGTTATATATAAATTAATATAGATTTGTTTGTCGCTTGGATTCATATAAATGTGGATTAGTCTTTCAATGGTGGTAATGTGACAAAATTGCGAAAATGTACAGGCAAGCGCAGTGTTGGATGAGCATAAACAAGACAAACCAAAGATCTGATAAAGTTCGCAGGAAGTCAATAACTTGCTTTCAAGTAGTTGGATCTCAAAAAAGACACAGAGCTACAAAAATTTAAATTAATGCATAAATTCTGCATTAAACCTTTGCAAATTGTTTTTATATGTTGAAAGATCCCACTTTTGTTAGTATGTATGTTGCATCCTATCTAATACAATAGATGTTGCAGTAATGTAATTCAATATTAAATAAACTATGTGGCCTGACCACTCTAAATCGTACTCTCGATTGTATATAAAGTGCTCTACAGTGGAACGTATACCGGGTATCTCAAGACTGCTACCGAAAACGAAGCCGGGTGGTAGTTTTAGTGACTACAAACACAATGTAACTAAAAATTTCGCAAAGAAACGCGACAATTATTTTTTATGATTTTTTAAATATCGTCATTTTTGGGTGGTAAATCCAAAGTTTTTGCTAAAATAATAATTTAAACACTTTTATACCCTAGATTATTTATAAATAAAAGGGTAAACACTATTATTTTAGGAAAAAATGTATTTACCACACAAATATGGTCATAGGAAAAAAATAACAAAAAAAAAATTGACACTTTTTTTTGCAACTTTTTCTGTTGCATTGTGTCTGAAGTCGCTTAAACTACCACCCGGCTTCGTTTTCGGTAGCAGTCTTGATATACCCTGTATAGGCTGATACATATTTTTTTAAATAAATATTAATATAATGAACTGCAGAGACTATCCATAGTTATAAAATCCATGTAAAATAGACTACAGAGCAACGCAATCGTCGCCGTGAGCAATTGTTCGCGCGGTATCAATTTTTATTATGCAAATTGATTGCAAGGAAGTTATGATTACTTGGCCGTGTCGTCTGTACTTTACGTAAGTTAATGCCGTATACGTAATATCCGGTTATAACCGCCGGCTAATTTCATAGATTGAGTGTAGTAAGCCTATTGAACAATATTTTAATAAAGAGTTTGGTACAATCATATTTATTGCGCAATGTTATAATTAATATATAGGCCGTGTGTCTTTCGTGTTCACTGTGGTCGCAGGTTCGGATCCCAGGGCACACCTCTGACTTTTCAGAGTCATGTGTGTTGATAGTCAATCACCACGCACTAATACAATGAAGGGAAACATCGTAAGGAAATCTACATACCATAGCGATTTATAAGAATTTCTACGGCATGGTAAGTCCGCCACGCTCCACTAAGCCAGCGTGGTGGACTATATGACCTAAGCATTCTCCGTCGTACTCTTGATTGTAGAGGAGGCCCTTTCCCTACAGTGGGACGTATATGGGCTGATACAGTGGCTTTTGTATATATAATTGACTTTTTCTGTAAATTTACTAGACTAATATATATACTTAAAAATCAGACGAATGGAATAACAGATGATTAGAAATTGATTCACAAAACCAACATTCAAAACGACTGGTTATGAAATCTCTCAGTTGGTCGTTAAATCGACATTTAGATGTATAGACACAAAGAAAAAAAAAAAAAGTTGTGAAATATGCTATAGATTAAAATTTGAATACTCCCAACAGTGACGCACACACTGCGACCGCACAGTGAGACACATGTCTCGTGGAATCTATGAAGAACTTTCGTTCCCACAACACAAAAAAAGAGTTGTCGATGGCAAAAGTTTTGTCTCAGAGCGACAATCCAACCAGCTGTCTCACAAAAACTGTCAAATTACAAGAACTTTGAAAAACAAGAAGATAGTTCTCCAGCTGTGAAATAAGAGGCCGTGGGTTCGACCCCCACACCGAGACAAATGTTTACATATTTGATCAACGGGTATTTATTTCGGGTCTGGGTGTTTGTGAGGCTGAAAAGTCTGTCGTAGTTTTTGGTACGACACAAGACTCGATCTTATTGTGGGGTCAGGACTATGTATGTGACTGTTAAGTGTATTTATTGAAATCATGTTGCAAAATGTTTTGGCTTATAATTAGACCAATTGCCAGACATCAAAATTAGTAGATCATGTAATTCAAATTTATAGCACGTTTTTTTCTCGTATTTACGCAATCAGCGCGCGTTTCAAGAGAACTTACTCTGAATAGACAAATAAAATTAATCTATACGAGCCCATGACACAGAATGAACGAACCGTATTCTTGTTTACGTATTGACACTATACAAATTTACATACATGTCGCACTCGACATCATTTCACAGGTCTTAGACCTCCGTAATGGATACTAGATCTAAAATGAGCACTAGCTTCTCGCACTGAGCGATTTATTGAATTATTTAACTGACAGAAACGAATTGCTATCATCGTCGAATTTGCCAATATCCAGTATTTAAACATGTTTTCAATTCTTTGCATTACAATTAACTAAGATTCAAGCCATAACAAAAAATACGGTTTCAATCAACGGCTAAAAACAAAATGCATGGTATTTGCATTATTTATTCGAAAGTAATATTTGCCGAAAACAAGTTTTCGCGAGATGTTTGATTAAAATTCCAACTTTCTTATCAAAACCTTACAATCTCCTCAACGAAATAATATTCATTATTCAAAAATGAAATCTTATGATGCCATAACTGGAATAAATATGACATATAAATATTATAATGATTTATGAAGTATACGAGTAGTTATTAAAATTAAATTAAAGTTATAAAGAAAGCTTTACTGAGTTTCAAATGTTTTAGAAATAAGAGCAGGAATAGTACTGACCCTATAATAGTAACACTACTAGCGGCCCGGCCCAGCTTCGCCCGGGTGCGTATAAATTTCTCTACAATAATATGCACGTTTTATACACATAAACCTTCCTCTTGAATCAATCTATCTATTAAAAAAAACCGCATCAAAATCCGTTGCGTAGTTTTAAAGATTTAAGCATACAAGGGGACATAGGGACAGAGAAAGCGACTTTGTTTTATACTATGTAATGATGAAGTAATTTCAGGTCTAAGACATGGAAATTTTGTTGATCTCAAAAAAGGTTTACTTAGTATTATCATTCGTCAAACTAACATCATTTCACAATCAACTTCTAGTCTCCTGGACCAATGATTCAATATTTTTTTTATAAACACACACCATCTTTTAGCATTAAAACTTACAAAAACACTCGTTAAATAAAATGCTGATGCACATGCGTATTAGGGTTGTGAACGAACGCAGCGAGGGTAACATACAGTAGTGGAAAAACATTAATATAAACTATAATACTCACAAAAAATTCTTGGTAAAAATTAGGAAATGAGGAATAACAAATCTTATAATTCAATTCATTTTATAGCGATAGCGTCCTTAGGTATCTTTCTACATAGATTAAATTACATTTACAACAATTTTATCAGACAAATCCAATCTCCACTGAAATTCAATCCAATACTCGACAGTTTTCGATTTACCATTCAATTTAACAACAAGTAAAGCATTTGAAAATAACAAGGATCTGTCATTTGAAATCGTAATCTAATACAGAAACCCATTTGTGGTTTTCGAATAATAAGTATAGTATTGTGACGCATGACGGCATCCGTTGACGCAGATGGTTGGTGTTGCCAGGAATAATTTTATAATCTGTCTACAGATAATAAAATTAAATGAGTAATGATGTAATTAGTTTTGCTATGAATTAACAGATATATGACTCTTCTGTAGAATAGACGTATTAAAATGAGTACGACGACGAATTGGTTTTATTTGTGTTACTAAATCATTTTAATATTTGCCAAAAAAATCATTATATTTAGCCTTACACCCATGCATAAACTGTAAATACTTGTTTATTTAGGGGCATGAGTCTCTTATGTGTAACTTTTTGCTTTAGCTTTTGTGTGCAGAATCTCACCCACCGAATAAAACGCAAGAACAAAGCTCATATCACGCCGAGTTTTTGGTGAGATCGAGGTGCCCCTTCGATCGAGCCAATCATTTGTAATCCGTCATTCGTATCATAGTTTTAAAAACTTCGATTTTTCTTAGTTATAAGGCGAGTAGAGTAATTTTGTAGAGTAATTAATAAATCACTAATTACTCTGCAAATACTTTACAAACGCCTTTTCGAACACACGAAACTTAATATAAGGAATCTGCATACCATAGCGATTTGTAAGAATTTCTAACGGTTTTCTGGTGGGGTATATAGCCTAACCCATTTCACTCGGCTTCTCGGCTCTTCTCGGCTTCTCGATTGTAAAGAAGGCCCGTGCCCTGCACTGAGACGTATATGAACTGCTACAGATACTTTCACAGTCGTTTACTTGGTGCCAACTCTCCCGTGGGCGGTATTGTGCTTCAATATCTCACGCCGTCGAGCGACACGACATTTATCATCCACGCTGTATATTCCGTGTTTACTATAGTTGTTGGTACTGAGTGATTTATGAATGTATCGAGGATATATCTATCGATTTTGTAATCACAAAGGCTTTATTCTAGAACTTATGCTGTTTATTTTTATTATATGTAGAGAATACAGTTTCGTTGTTCGTCTTGTCATCTTCATCGTTCATCGGTCGTTTGGTATGGATAAAGTCTCCTTCATCTTGGTACTTTTGCCACAATATTTTGACATCTTGAATTAAAAATAACGTTGCACCTGTACCACACAAAAATGCATTGCAACAACTGCCTCAACTAAGCTGCTTTTAAAATAAAGATTTAAACTGAAATATTTACCTGCCTATCCAACGTAAAATAGTGCATTCAACCGTCATGGTTAACATTGCAAAGGTTAAACAACGCAATTTAAGCGTTACATAAAACTCTACAGACGCATTTAATCCCCAAAACTAAATAAAATAAATTCCTTTACCAAACTCATATTTTACTCTACCTGACGTCTTACCTCAAACTATTACTTCAGCACGTGCTCTTGTATAAATAGATCGTGCTTGTGGTATTTTTAATTCGTTACTAACGTGTTATAAATACTCCGTCGGTTTCTGAACTATCAATGTCGAGAATAAGTAGAGTTGCGTCGACTCTGACGCATGCGCAGTGCTTTATGTGACGATGATTTTTAGAAAATAAAATACTTTCACTTTATAAACTTTTTATATAAAGGAAATTGTGTATTTAAAATAGTAATTTTAAATGATTCTCAACATTTGGTTCGAAGGACCATAAAATTCAAATTACCATTGCCTGAATAAGTCCCGTACCATAACTGTTGGTATACCCTGTAGAATAAAAAATCTTTAAGTCCTCTCTTTCCTATTTTTCTTATTTATCAGTCATGTGGGTGTTTTTGTCTAACGGTAATCTGTTATCTGCTAAGCAGTAGCTCTTTTGGTGCACTGATACAATTAAACCGCATTTCAAAAACAATAATGCATACAAAAAGCAAAACCAAAAGCAAATTGCCAACACAAATTGCTGACCACGTGCAAAACAATGATGCGTCCAAACGTGAGCGGCGATTTGGTCTCGCATAAACTCATTTTTATAGACATTGACTTGGCAGGGACCTTGAGCTGATACAATTATTCGCTTTGGTCCCCAGTAATTTTAAAGACATGTTCACAAGGTGCTTTATACTGAAGTTTGATATTTTTAACATGATGTTAAGCTTATTTTTTTAAGATTATATTATTTATTTATTTTGTAATAATAAATGTGAATGACAGTTTTCAAAACATTCATTCAATTTTCTTAGCTTGTTTTCTGCACAAGAAAATAAAATAAACTGGAATAACATTACCTCATCCATTATTAAATAGTTAGAGAATAACGTTAGTGAAATATGGACGTTGTACTCGCTGAACTTGTCCCACATCTTTAAGCAGTATGAAAACTATAGATTTTTCTTTATTCTCATTAACATAAATTAGGGATTTGTAGATTTCTAAATAGAGATGCAAGAGGGTTATATGTAAAACTAGAAACTGGCTTTACATGGGCGGTTCCTTGAAAAATGAAATAACAACTATGAAAATCAAATAATATTTTTTCTTTCTTTGCTGCCGCGTTTCATATAATAAATAAGATTACCTGAGCTTCAATAACGTTTCCACATTCCCTCGTTTATAATATCCAGCCTATATAGGCCAACCGGGAAAGCACCTACTAATTTTCAAGTGTGGATGGATGTTCATGACCGACGATATACACTTTCCATTAGATGACCTGCTTGCTCCTTTACTACTCCCGTATTGTAAAATATTCAATTATTTGATGCATTTTATTTTTTATTGCCAGAATTGGTTAACGATCTTGACCACTATCTCAGTTTCGGTCCACAAAATGGACCAGTCTTGAGAAAGATTTTGCGACGCGCCCACGTTTTTAAATTCTAGTTGTTTTATTTATGGCATTAATGAAATAGCTATTCTGATAAGTTATTATTAAGGCCCTTATTCAACATGGATCTCAACAATTTTACATACGTACATGAACTCACGCTTCCATGTCATTGGACTAAGCAGAGAGACTATAGAGTACCAAGAGCTACGGACTATAGTCCATACATATTCTCTTTCGTACACTGCACATTATGAGTATATTTAATTTGATTTTTTTGAAGACAATATATTGTACACAACTGTTTGGTTTATCCATTTGTGTTGTTATAATAAATTAGTGTACAAAAAGATGATTAATAGTAAACAAAACAAATTGTCTAATACCATGTATCTCCCTCAAATTCTTTTCACCTGTCGAACGTCACGTATTCCTCTAGTCACGCTCTTATCACTTATCTCGGATTCATAATGACCTCTCGTTTGAAATCACTCTTTGAATCATTAGTAAATACTTCACACGGTAATAGTTTGGCTGTTCAACTTTCTATTTGAGTGACATTGGGCATGTAGCCAGGTGATATGCTCCTAACTTCATTAATATTGAGAAGGACTTTGCTCTGTGTGTAAATTAATATTATTATTTTTAACAATGCAATGCATTGGTATCAACTTACATATGTACGAAAATAAATATCAAATTTAATTTACAATTCACCCTATATAAGTCGGACTGCAGTTTACGGGTCTCCTCGGCAATCGAGCGATCGATTGGGAGGGCTTAGGCCACAGTTCACTACGATGGTCTAGTGCAGATTAGCAAAAATAAATATGATATATATTTTTTAAACTAATAATAATGTGGTCACTGGGTGTAAAATTAATCGTCCTGCTTCAATGATAAATTTATATTGCAGTGCTATTAAAGTAAGACTTAAAATAAAACGCGTAGGCGACGAGCTTTGACGCGAACACATATTACATATGTATGTATGGAAACTGGTGCATTCAGAATATGTATCTATGAAATACAGTTTGAACTTAAAATTACTTTGAATGTTATACTTTTATCGATGTTATAATTATAAAATATGATGTGTTTGTTTTTTGCTTCTATACTTCCAAAATATCTTCTACTATTGTGTACAATAAGTGACTGTTATTAAACATTGAATTGTAATATATAGCATAAAAAACTACATTTCTTTAAAAAATCATTTTTATTTCGTGTGAACACGCCCTAAAATCAATAAAATCGTATAAAACAAATGACCGTTACTCGTTACGTCAAATCGAACATAAATTTCAAATCGACCAATCACGAATGCGCATTTAAATTTCGAACGTTTGTCACGCATTAATTTAAATTCTGACACGGCTGGGGGCTTGGCCGCGGGAATGTCGCTCCGTGTATTTTAGAATTAATCCGAGACGCGTAGTGAAAGCTAGCTTGACTTGTTATTTTTAAAACGGTCAGGATTTATTGTCAATTCGTAATGCGTGTGGGTGGAACGCAGGAGCGAGCTAAAGGGAGCACTGATATAATTTTAGCAGACGTGAATTACAGAGTAAAAAAATTAGAGAGACATTGCTAAAATGGAAGTACCTAAAAATCTTGTTCTTGGCCTCATATCGTGTATGTTTTAAGCGTAATAATCGTTTGTTGCAATTATCCCTGATCTTTACCATAGTTTACTAGCCTCTAGCTTTTAAAATACCCAATTTTTAGACTTTTATCCGTCAATGGATTTTACGTTAATCTCTTTCGAAGCGAAAAAGTCGAAACTGTTGTTTATTGTAAAAGATCAAGATCGCCTCTTTTATCCAAGCGTGAACTAGATTCCGCGATCCACTTTGTCTGATGTTTTTTGTTAGTAAACTATCATTTTCCCCTGATTGGATGGTTTCCAAATGTGTTATCAGCAGGTTGTAAATCATAAACAAAATGTTTATGCAACGTACGTGAATGAATTACATGGCACAGTTGGCTAAAAGGATTATTGGTGGTAGGTCTCTCATATGTGAGAGGCCATCTGAGTGGGTACCACCGCAGTGTCTATTTCTCCCGTCAAACAGCAGTGTAAATGCACTGTTGTGTTTCGGATTGAAGGGCATTGTAGCCAGAGTAACTACTGGACATATTGAGACTTAACATCTTATGTCTCAGGATGGTTAGCGCAGTGGAATGCCAAGCATTGCTTTGTAATTCAAGGTATTGTTTGGTTTTGCTACTGTTTATGAGCGGTCGTATCGCTTACCATCAGGCGAACGGCATGCTCGTCTCGCTATTCATCGCAATAAAAAAAAAAAGACGGCTGTGAAACGACGAGCTGCGGATTCAATGCCCGCAGCGAGACACATTATTGAGTGATAGACTACTAGTATCGGATTTGTTTTGAGGCCAAATTAGTGTGGTCGGAAGTATGTGTAAAGCTGTCATTCTCATCAGACACAAGTCCACTGCTGAACATAGGCCTCCTCCAAGGATCTCCATATCGACCTGTTGGACGCGGCCTGCATCCAGTGACTTCATGCCAATATAACCAGGTTTTCTTTCCACGTTGTAAACGAGCGTCCCGACCCTTCGCTTGTGTATGAGTCGTGGAGTACATTTTCCATTACAAATCGTTTGTCGTCCCACGCAATTGCTAGATTAATGCACCTGCACAATGGAAAGTGTTAAGAATGTAATCACGCTCCAAGTCGCATTAACAATAGATTGCAGCCACATAAACGCTTCCTCAATTTTTTCTCAAGAAGTTTCCAACTTCCTGACGTTTTTGCTTGACGTTGTTTCCGCGGCGCCCTAATAAAACGTTGGCAGATACTAAAATACAACTCGTGACCGAATGGCGTCACTATCTCATGCGTATGCGTAAATAATACGTATAAAATAACTTAGTAATATTTGAGAAAACCTGTAATCTGAGACTGCCTTGGTGGCGTAGTTGTACTAGGGTACGATTACAAAGCTGAGGTCTCGGGTTCGAATCCCGGGTTGGGCAAAGTGATATTGGATTTTTCTATTCATTATTAGCCCAGAGTCAGGAATTTGTGCCCGATATGGTGATAGGCTCGTCACCTATCACATCGTGGAACGGAACATACTGGCGAAATATGGGTGTCCTAGCACCTCTGCCCAACCTTTCTGGGAAAAAGGCATGAGTTTATACATATATGTAATATCTGATAAAAACGATATATAGACTTTTACTCTTAATACTTATTTGAGAGTTTTACCGCTGCAAATTACATCACAACATACAGTTTCTCTCAATGAAACACACTGATTGATAAACGGCAGAAAGCATTCACCTATGCAACAGATTACGCGATCTGTTAACAATTTGATATGTATTGAGTATTTTGTAAATACCAAACCATTTGAAAATAACATTCGTATATATAACTGATAACTCATTTCACAGTCCAATGAGAGATCAATCGGCTTACCTGATTGCAAGTGATCAAAGGGCCATAAAATAATAAATAATAGTATGTATATACCGGGTATCTCAAGACTGCTACCGAAAACGAAGCCGGGTGGTAGTTTTAGTGATTGCAAACACAATGCAACTAAAAATTTTGCTAAGAAACGCGACAAATTTTTTTATCATTTTTGAAATATCGTCATTTTTAGGTGGTAAATCCATAGTTTTTGCTAAAATAATTATTTAAGCTCCTTTATACCTTAAAGTCTTTATAAATAAAAGGGCATACACTGTTATTTTACGAAAAAATGTATTTACCACCCAAATAGGATCATATAAAAACATTTCAAAAAAAATTGACGCTTTTTTTCCAACATTTTCTGATGCATTGTGTTTGAAGTCGCTTAAACTACCACCCTGCTTCGTTATCGGGAGCAGTCTTGATATACCCTGTATATCGACCCATACATGCTCACTGCTAAACACATAACTATTCTATCTACAATCGAGAATTTGAGCAGAAACATAAACAGATATTATTTTGAGGGCTTGGACCCTTCAGGGCTTTGGTAGGTAAATTGAAAGTAAATATCCAGAGTTCAATTTGTGGTGCGAAATCCTAGCATTAAATTTACGCTAGGAATCTATTCCAAGCGTATGTGTGTACATATCTATACTAATATTATAAAGCTGCAGAGTTTGTTTGTTTGAACTCGCTAATTTCTGGAACTACTGGTCCGATTTGAATGATTCTTTCAGTGTTGGGTAGTCCATTTATCGAGGAAGGCTATAGGCTATATATCATCACGCTACAACTTATAGGAAGAAAGCAGTAGTGATATTTCTAGGAAATACGAGGAAATTTTGTTCGTTTTTCGTGGTCCGATTGGTCGATATTCTAAACTGATAGAATTAAACATTTTGACCGCCATTTTAAAACGTGTATGCACCCGGGCGGAGCCGGGCCCGACCGCTAGTTATACATATAAAGTAAGGATATTCCGTAGTTTATTGAGTATTCGTTCTAAATCGCTTCTGAACAACAGAGAACGCATAGATAAGAAGTTATAGACTTTTAGGAATTTATTGTGAGCGAAAACAGTAAGGGAAGGACAGCTAAAAAAAATGTTAAATACTAAGGAATGTTATGATACGATCTACAGCAACAGATAATTTATTTATTTATTACTTTTTTAAATCTTTATTGTACACATAAAAAAATACAATATTCAGAAACTAAAAAAGAATGCAAAGTGCAAATGGTGGTCTTATCGCTTAGATAATAGTAGATCGAACATTAAAATGTATATCTGTTATGGGCCAAGTGATTAATGCGGGCAGTATTCATAATGCTCGGGCATTATGAATATGGCTACATGATGATCGGGCAATGTGATTAATAGGTGATTTTTTACGTGGTGCGCTGCCGCATTGTCGCATCTGCGATAGATCTATAAATTAGATAGGTTGATCTGCTTATGTTTAGTTGTTTTTTAACGTCCGAAACATTATCTTCAGAAGAAAATTAGTGTGTCCACTTTATGGATCAGTTAGGTCGACTGTGCCCCAAAACCGACTCGGAACACCCCGACTTCACGTAGTCTTTTGGTTACCGACCCTAGAGTGTATATAAAATGCCGGAGGCGCGGAGGGAGAGCAGCCCCCGCCGGAGGCAACCAGCAAGCCGAAGCTGCGGAGGTCAGCATGGGTGCCTATCTTTTGTTACGCAAGGACGAAGGGGCTGAACTTCCCGTAGCGCCGGAGACGATGCATAAGCTAATTTGTATTGACAACAAGTGTTTCAAGGGTCAGGTTGCTATAATAGATATTTCTCAGGAATGGTGCGTTACCTTTTCATGGGAGTGTTACCAGGGGAGGCGCGACACTCCCTCTCCCCCTCCACTCCTCCCAACCCACCCCTTCGTGCTGCTCTATTCTAAATTCTACCACTTCGGCTCATTGTTTTGATTTTAATTTGCTTTACATCACTCTGCCCAATAGGTACTTTGCATTATTCATAATGCCCGGGCATTGTGAATAATGCTCGATTAATCACTTGGCCCATAACATATCCATTACATCCAAAAGCGTGGAATGTAATGCAATAATAAATGCTTAAAATTCGAGAACTTTCAAATCACAAATATACTTGCGGAAGTCGTTAATTTTGGTAAAAATTTAGCGCAGTCATGTTTCAGCGCTCTTGCAAAAAAGCGCATTCAGCGTGAATCATTTATAAATATAGACCAGAGAAAAATATGATCTTGTAAAAAATCTTATACAGCGATCAAATATTATGGTGATCTCTAAAGGTCATTTCAAAAGGGACGAAGAAAACAAACACTTGAATTATTTTAGAAAAATGTCGCTCAGTGTTGTTGCCAAATTCGAATCTTTAACCGGAGTCAATAACCTTGTTAGATGAGAAAAAATAAAACTTTTGTCCTCGCGGAGACAAATTATGGTGAAACTGTCAAATATTTATTTCAGTTTAGATGTTACGGGACAAAAATCTCGTAGTTTGCGATTTGACATTTGGTCTCAGGACGATATGTGTGACGATTGTGTATTTATTTGAAAATATTTCTTAGATTTTATAACACACAAGACTCGAAGAGATCATAGACCCGATACTTATATGTAGAACTCAACAAAAATAAACATAAAATTTAATTTTTGTTTTGTGTCAAATAATTATTCCTAATTGGCTGAAATAAATGATATTATTATAACAAAACCCTACAATAGTGTCGACCTAGGACCTAGATATTTTGCTTTATAATTTAATATTACAATGAAATAGCTTGTCACAACAGAGATAACAACCATACAACATTTATTAAGCTCAGCTTTCCATTCAAATAAAGATTACGATCCCGATTGTGCGTCTAGACGCCATTGCCGATGTCACAGCTATTTGTGTCTGCGGACAGATAGAAAGTGTGACGTCATGTATAAATCATGTGCCTTATTACCATCGCAATAGAGTCTATTGTATTACTTGTCTTGATTGGTTAGTTGGCAATTAGTTAAATAGCTTGAATTTTTGCTAATTGTGCAAAGAAATCCTTGGATTGAAATAGTTTGACATTGATGGTAATGTCTTTTTTTTCATGTTGTTGTATGTGGATTGTGACTTTTGATATCCTGGGTTTGGTTTCTTAAGTGATAATAATTTGGGAAATAAATCTCTTTTCCTAATGCGGACTGTCCTGCCCTCACCTCCACCGCTGCAACTCCTGTAAGATAGAATCAACTGCAGCGGTTCCCATTGAAATGACACCTAGCATTAAAGCTCGGCGAGTCTCCGGGAATGTCTGACTTGTTGTTCTATAACCCGCAATGATACCAATCATAAAGTCAAATTAATGGGAGGAGTTGGAAATAAAATATAAACTTTGCAAAACTAGATTGTTGATAATTCTACACTGAAAATACACTTTATGGTAATAAAATATCTAGTAGATGTACGAAGGCGAACATTGCGTACAAATGCACTTCATTTGTTCCACGATCAAACACAATTCAAGATGTGCTATCAATAGACACATATTAAGATGTAAGTAATTGGAAATCACGTGTTAATCCATTAAAATCTCATATTACTTTCCTTTACGTCTTGGCACGACTGTTACCGTATCTCCTATCACAATTGGCTCCGAAATATCTTCACTTCCTATACATTCGCTGCCAAAGCGTAGAAACTCCTTGAAATTGTTATTATGAAGCTTCGATATCACGGAAACAAACTGTACCCTTCCATTCAAAGACGAATTCTTGACGATGTGCCACGGACAAACTGGTAATGGACATCGTTTTTAAAATTTTCATATAAAAATATCTTCGTATACAGTACCGTCTAAAAATTTAAAAGCATAATGATATTCACTTACAAAACTGCGATTTTTCATGGTATACTACGAAATGTTATATTGTACAATTAAAAAAAAATATTCATAAATAACGGCAGTAAATTTTTTGCACATTTTAAAAAGAACATTAGAATGCAGTAGTAACACCTACAAAAACTTTTAAACATGTTATCTAGAACTTACTTTTTTCTGTAGTTTATAGGAGCTCTGTGTATAAAATAATATCAAATAGCGTTTTTACATCAAATATTCTTTATCCAAACAATCTCTCACAACATTTTAAACTCATTAAGCAATAGGTACTACCACTCTGAAACACGTAGCTCCAAACAAAACAAAGCATAAAATATTCAACAAGAACACGTCGATTCATATGTCTATCACAATGTCATACGTTCAAAACTAATTAACCGACTTCAAAAAAAGGAGGAGGTTCTCAATTCGACTGTACGAGTATGTTGCTTTTTTTTATGTTTGTTACCTCGTTTCTCTGGACTGCGTGAACCGATTTCGATCATTCTTTCTTTAATTGAAAGCTGGTGCTTGTCGTTTGGTCCCATAAAAATATGGTGAAGATCTGATGAATATGTATATCGGAATATATATATCGGACCTGGAGAGGGGAACTCCTTAAAATTAAGGAGAATTGCAATGGTTCTTTTTAACCGACTTCAAAAAAAGGAGGAGGTTCTCAATTCGACTGTATGTTGCTTTTTTTTTTGTTACTTAAATCTGCAGATAATTGTTGCATGACGAGGCGTCATGTGCTGGAATAATCGTTTTTACGTAACGTGTGTTTCGACGATTATTGCAATCAGCCGTCCGTAAAGCAACAATGGTAATCCGACGTCGAAACTTTATTCAACTATGTACTAGAAAATTCGGTATAATTAAGCCGGATTAAGTAAATATGCACCAATAGGTACTTAGTGACTTGATTTTGTGTATTATAATTTTTTATCATAATATTATAAAACATAGGTGGTAGGTCTCTCATATCCACCTGGGTAGGTACCACCGCAATGTATTTTGCTCCCACCAAACTATAGTGTAAATGTTGTGTTCTGATTTGAAGGATATTGTAGTCAGAGTAACTACTGGGCATATTGAGACTTAACCTCATATAGCTTAGGATGGCGAGCACACTGGAATGCCAAGTATTGCTTTTTAATTCGTGGTTTTTTGATTTTGATATTTTCCATGAGCAGTGATGGTAAGCGTATGTTACCATCAGGCAAGCTCATCTCGCCATTCAATTAAATAAATAAAAAAAACTGTAAAATTAAAGCCATCCAAAGGTTGTCTGGTAGAGATCGCTCAAAGTGATAAGACCGCCTTTTGTTTTATTTTATCTCTTTATGTAGTTATATTATATATATTATACTACGAGTAATGTACAATCTCATGTACAATAAAGGTTAATAAAAATATGACGCAGTTATTATTATTTTACTGTCAACATCGCAATACCGTTTCATATGACGACACTGCAGTGTGCAACATGCAAATTGACGTCATTACACTTTCTGTGTATTAATTTACTGTTATCTCGAATACCAGAATTATAAAGTTTAACTTGATTAATTTTGAATTGATAACTACAATAATTCATCTTTTTTTTTCAATGATGTTACTTATTAAAAAATAAGGTTTCTTAATGTAGTCTCGTCCGTACAGCGTTTACCATATACAGTAAATAAAAAAGTCTTTCTTTTTTATAAATTTCCCTTCACATCGTGGGGTTAAAATAAACCCACTACAATATCACAGCGTGCTTGTATCGATAATAACTGACACTCACATTTCACACCACATGGCGCCCTCGCGAAGCTCATTATAGCTCGTAATATTATATCGCTAATGTCATTGACTCTTTGGCCCTTTTATCAAAGGGATTAGGTTGCAATAGCCCTAGACCGAATTTTAGTTGCTATGAAAGGTTTGAAATGTTTAGTAAGCACAGGCACGAGAAAGGCTAGCGATCAAACGCCCACCTGGTGATAATTGTTGATTCTTGTCCATATTCCCAAAGGAATCGTAGCCATTACCAACCTTTCAGATTATATGTTGATGATCTTTGATCTGATCGTTTCTAATACATACAGTGAGAGAATTACCATTGCTATCTATATCTTGAAGCTGTTTTGATTCCAATCTTTCATTTCTAAACGTTTATACAATTTTCCAATAACATCTTCGGCGAAATAAGTCCTTTTAAAACAGAAAACTTTCAAAATCAGAAGCAGTATCTGCTAATTCATCACTAAAATTTAATCACTATTTGCCACACTCATCAGAACTATGCTAGATGTTATTAGATTTAACTCCTTAAAATTGTCATTTGAACATTATCATCAATTGCTTCCTGTTGCCTCCGGTAAATCTCAGTCATGAATCCACATTATCCATTCAGTGTTGGCGCTACAACTAGTTTGCTCCAAAGTTAATCTGTACTTCGGCAGTTGCGGCCTCTGTAATTGATTTAATTTGTCCGGACTATATGATATCGCAGGCTACATCTATGTCGGGTGATACTAGTAATATTCAACGCTTTCGTGGTTTTAAATGTTATTGCTAAATGAATAAATGTAAACGAAATTTTCGCTGAATTTTGGCGTACTGCAGTAACACCTCGAAAAGCCAACCTAAAGACATGAATATTGTCTTAAGTTGATAATTTTGCTCGTATTTTTTTTTCATATAATAGGGAACAAATCTGTGGAACAAATCAAATAGCTTGGGATGAAATATATGATGTTACGATGTGCAACAGAGCAAATCTTATGTCAAACTAAGCTTAGCAAACTACCTACAACAAAAAAATACACCCAACTTTACAGGAAAAGTAGCAGCCTTGAAAAATCAAGGATACGCCCAAAGAGAACGCCTGAAATAAACGAAACTATTCATACATCCAATTAGTTTTTTCCCGCCCATTGTTACCAAACTGTTGGTATTGAAATACGCAAGTTTTTTGCCGGCATTGCACAAGTGCGCGCCTTCGATCAACCGTGAAATCGATTCGTTGTTCACTTCTACTTACATGTTGTATCGGAATTTTAATTTTAGCATTTTTTTTATAATGCATATTGGTTATTGATAAGTAACGCCTGTTAAAAATAAATCTTTTGGATGTCATTTAAAAAATTGGATATCATTAATTGTTGATGAGGCATGTTACTGATACTTTGCCCCGTACAATAATATTAAATATTCATAAAATACACACTAAAATGCAAAATATTTTTTTTAAAATCTAACCAAGATTTTTCAGCTTTATATCTCTTCAAACAATAGGGATGATGACTGTTATAAAGAATTAATGAAATTATGATTTATAATATCTAATAATATATATTATAGAGAGTCTAAGAATATATAAATTTGCTTGAGGTTATAATTGCGATTGCGATATTTTAGTAAAAATAAAAGTAGGAAACCTAAGAATCCGCCATATTAGGTAAAACGCTAATAGGAAGCAAGTGACGTTTCACTTTCGTAAATATTACTTTGGTTGGCAGTTGACATTCTGCTTCCCTTGACGCGATCTTACTTTTATACATCAAAAAATAGAACTGTCAAATGTTTACGAAAGCTTCACGTCATACGCGGGCGCCATTACTAATGTAGCGTTTTGGAGCAGAGTATAAATTATTGTATTTGAAACGTACTTTTTTCCTGCAAAACTGAAAAAAAATGTATTTTAAGCTAAGTTATTGCATACGAACATTCTGAAGTAGTTTCTCAAAAACAGTCATCATGCCTATTGTTATTATTATAATAATCAATTTAATATTTATACCCTGACCTCTTTTAACACCAGTTTACAATCAGTCCATAAATTATACATCAACATTTATTACAAAATATTCGTAAGAATCTCTTTTATCTATACTAACATTCTTCTCTTTTACAGGTGGTGGCCCGTCGCTCCGACCTGAAATTGATCGTGACGTCAGCCACTATGGATTCCACCAAGTTCTCCACATTCTTCGGTAACGTGCCTACCTTCACCATCCCTGGACGTACGTTCCCGGTCGAGACCTTCTTCGCTAAGAACGTCTGTGAGGACTATGTGGATGGAGCTGTTAAGCAGGTAAGTCATAATAAGATTTTTGACAGCTTCCGTGGCGCAGTTGGTTAGACCCAGGCTGTAAAACAAGAGCCCGCGAGTTCGATCCCTGCACCGAAACAATTATTTGTGTGAACCACAGGTATTTGTTTCGGTTCTGGGTGTTTGTGAGACAGAAAAGTCTCTCGTAGTTCCTGATACACACCACACAAGACCCGATCTTAGTGTGGGCTCAGGACTATGTATGTGAATGTTGGGTATATTTATTTATTTATTAAGATTGTTGGCGTAAGGAAACATTAAACAATTCATTCAATAAATGGATACAGCCAATATCTTATATCCATATTATTTGTAACACCGTCCCATAAATGTTGTTCTCTTCAAAGAATCCGATGACAGTGACCCAAGACAATGTTATTCCTTTCGCCTAACTTATTAATTTTATTAGAAGGATGAAAAATCATTTGCAAAATTGAATAATTGCTCGAACTATGACTGATACACTCAAAAAGAAACCCAGATTTTAAAGGTACTCTGGGCGGCTTATAAGTACGCTACGTTTATTCCTCATTAATGGCGAAGATTAAATTACATTTGGGTCTGTATGTAACTTTCGATTCCAGGCTACCTCTGCCAAATTTCATTATGATCGGCTCAGACGTCTACTCTTTTAAAATTAACAAACGGATTCTCGCATTTAACATGCAAATTCGGGTTGAATCCTTGAACTCTGTAAAATAAGCACAAAATTGCGTCCGGAGCCAAACCGGTATAAAATTGTCCCTCGTTCGGGATGAGAGCCAAAGGTGCCGTCAGATATTTCACACGTTTTATTGAAGCAATATCATTACGCATGAGAAATGTGCGTACCTTTATAACTTCGGATCAGGGGATGCGGAATTTACATATTTGAATAAATAAAAGAGTGTGGAACAATAAAACGAATATATTATGTAGATAATAAGTGTAGCTGTCGAAATGAATATTTTTATATCATGGTTCTAAAATATTTAAAGTGAAGATGGCGGATGATGATAAACTCATTATTTATATATAGAATTCGTTCTGTTGGATGTATTTCTTTAGATTACACTTACCTTCACATCAGTCTAACGTGCCAGTGAAAAAATGTAAGTGATTTAGATCAAATGCAATAACGTACAGTATCTCAAATTGATTGCGCACCTAGACAGCGCGTGAGATGCCAGCCAGACAGCTGGGCATGGCGTCGGTGTTGCCATGCCAACGGACAATCACCTCTCTTTATTGAAAAAAATACGAGAACGGGCTAGTGAATTGGAATTTTTGGTGAAGTCAATTTCATTATAGATGAGTCGCTAAAATTGGATTCAGATCTGTGATTTTTTTTTGTTAAAATTGCTTGGTAAAAAGACTGAAAAACGATCAATAATATAAGAAGATTGTAAGCAAAAAGGTCACACATACTTTGGCGATTTCTAAAAAGTAGTTGATATTCAAAACGTTAATAATATTGGAAGAAATCTAGAAGTCAGAATAAAATTTGATATATCTTACCTAATTTAGCATTTTCATGTAACTGTACCTAATGTAAAGTTAGGAATAATGCTAGACAAGATTATTATTTTAGGGAAGCGGATTTTTTTTTATTTGCACTGAATGGCGAGACGGGCATACCGTTCACCTGATGGTAAGTGATACGAATGTTCATGAACAGAAAAAAACCAAACAACACCTTGAATTACAAAGCAATTCTTGGCATTCCACAGCGCTCGCCATTTTGACACATATGGTGTTAAGTCTCCATATGTCCAGTAGTTACTCTAGCTACAATATCCTTGAAACTGAATAAAAACAGTGCATTTACACTGCTGTTTGACGTTAGAAATAGACGTTGCAGTGGTACCTTCCCAGGTTGCCGCTCATCTATGAAAGACCTACCAGTAAGCATGTAAACCATATCAAAAGACTTATAGCCAAGCTAATAATATAGTACCTTATCGACCAAAATTCTTCACCATTATCCTTTTCGAGTATCACGAATCTAATTCCATCACCTTGAAGTTTATATACCGCGCCTGCGCAATATAAAAGCGAATATCCCTTTTTAATTTTTCAAATGATTATACAGGTCGTTATTAGGTCTCATGGAAACATCAGATAGGAGGTTAATTATACAAAGACCCGTAAAATATTATTACAATATTAAGGCCTTTTGGTAATTAGGGCATTATACGAGTAATACCTCTCTGGCAATAAATAATTTAAGGACTTGCCTCAAAATTAACATTGTGGCATAATTATTTTGATACCCTCAATGTATAATTGGAGTAGCTGGTATTATCGTTTTATGTGTTTTATTTACTACATTTATATTTAGTACATACAAAACCGTCTGTTAAATCGACCTGGACAGCGTTCACCATCTGTCTCTCTCTCTCTCTCTTAGGTCAACTAGTTACAGTTTCAAGCAGGCTGTCATTTTTTATTGATTTGAATTATGAGACTTTAATGCCATTAAGCAGTAGCAAAACCAAGCAATTCTAAAAAGCAATGGTTGGCATTGAGCCCAGTGGAATGCCAACCAATGCTTGGTATTCTACTGTGCTCGCCATACTTAGACGTAACATGTTAAGTCTCAATATGTCCAGTAGTTACTGTGGGTGCAATGTCCTAATAATTGATAGATACATTATCATGATTCGTAAGTCGATACCCTACTATAACAACATTGCACATACCATCTAGTAAATTAGGTACTCCTTCTATTATTATGTTTATTAATTTCGATGTTGTTAGTGTCCTTAAGAGACTCGGCGAGCTTCAAAGTTCGGTGTCAACTCATTGCACGCTATTGATCTTAGCTGTCAAGAGTTTGCAGTGGTGGGTGTGTGTGTGGGCGGGAAAGTGTTACTACCGCGTGCAGTCATAGAATAACAAATAAACAAATGTTTTATACTGAACATTATTGCTTTATAAACGTATTTACATGCTGCCTCTCTGGCGCAGTCGTACTACGATTCGATTAAAACACTGAGGTCTCAGGTTTGAACCCCTGGTCGGGCAAGGTGATATTTAATTTTTTTCATTCATTATCAGCTCAGAGTCAGGTCAGTCAGTCAATGTGTGCCTGATATGGCGATAGACTCGCCCCCTATCAGCCTGTCAACGTGAGACGGAACACACAAGGCGAAACGTGACTGTTCTGGTAACACTTCTGCCTACCCCTTCTGGGAAAAAGGCGTGGGTTTATGTATGAATGTATATATGTAAACGTACTAATAAACTCGTTAATATTACGACGCCATAAGAATTTAAATTAACGTTAACAATACTACGAGTAGAATAATTTAAATAACGATGATAAAATCTCAGACAGTCCTTCACGCACGCTCAAGGGCAAGCATTCAAGGTGAAATCCTTGCTTTGGCATTGAGCTATTAAATTGTATTGAAACCCTAGAACCGTGGGGGTACCTACATTAGAAATTGACCTTAAATGTCTACCTTTCGAGGTTATACACCTTAAGAAAGGCAGTCTGAGAATTAAATGAAACGTAGATTCAAATATTATTTCCTTAGCGCAGAACCCTACCCTACCCTAGAATACAAATCAATGGAAAATTAGAAAAGCTGACATAAATATAAAAGGGTATCGGTTTCCCGATCCAATAAAAAATTTGGACTCTCCCAATGCTTGGAAAGACATATCTAGAAATCGATTTCTTAATGACATTTACACAAGCAATCTTTAAGCAGGAACATCTGTTTCATGGCTTGAAGACAATAAGAAGACCCTCCCTTACACATCCATTTTCCGAAAGTAGAGAAACATATTATGATAGGCAAGCCTTGTGCGTGTGTTCTTCAAGTGAAAACCGCTTTCCGAACCAAGTGATAGATAAAAAAATGACATAATCTAAATGATGTAGAACATCTTAATGGATACAATAAATTATTTTCATTTCATTACATATGTTGACGTGGCAAGTAATACAACCACCATACAACTAACTATAGGTACTACCTCTTCACAAGAAGTATTTGATTAAATTCCCAAAAACCGCAAATCCGCCAACCTCGAATGGCAACACAGAGGTGTCAACGAACCCAGAGCGCGGGCCGTGGCTCAATTCCCGCTCCACAATGCAGATAAATCCTACGTTCACTGCAACCGACCTGACTGTTGCGTAACCAGATGAACAGTACAAACATATGTGTAGGATAAATCATTAGTGATCAGTGGTGATGAATGATTTTTGATGTATAATTTTATTATGTAACTGAAATAAGAGTGATAGGTATTGTATTTGTAATCGTAAATTATAAAACGTTTGTATGTGAGTGTTTGTGTGTTTTTTTTTATGACAATAATGTCGAGACTTTCATGCCGTTCGCCTGATAGTAAGCGATACGACAGCTTATGAACAGTGGCAAAACTCAAATAATTTAGTAATTCTTAAAAACATTATAACACTAATCATCAATATCATTATTGTCTGACATTTGAAGTTCCCTGTAGAAATCTCTTCCAAATGTATTCACTGCTGCCAGTAGAAAGTGGCCCTTCATCCAGCAATTTCCGACCACTTTTACTAAGTTATTGCTTTTCTACTTTGCAGGTTTGCTTTACTAACAAACGCAGTCGATTGTAACATTATATTTAAATAATACAACTGTTATCTCATCGTTTATAACAATATTTCAACTACTATGGCTATATATTTTACTGGTGGTCTGTATCGTATGTGACAGTCCGCCTGGGTAGGTACAGCACCATAGTGTATATTTCTCCCGTTAAACAACACTGTAAATGCATGGTTCTGTTCCGATTTGAAGGACATTGCAGCCTGAGTAACTAATAGACATATTGAGACTTAACATCTATGTCTCAGGATGGCGAATGGAATGCCAAGCATTGTTATGTTGCTGTTTGGTTTTGCTACTATTCATGAGGGTCGTTTCGCTTACCATCAGGCGAATGTCATATTCGTCTCACCATTAATTGAAAAAAAAAATGTGCAGTAAATATATGGACATCATAATTCATACATCATCCAAATTCCTTTTTACAATACATTTGCAATTACTACAATATCGCGAGGCGTGTCCAGTTTACGACTGTGCGCAATGGCGATCAGATATCGATTTCGGTTTAATTAAAACTATAGTTTAGTACCGCCGTACATTGACCTCGGCTTGCAAACTGTTTTGCAAGCTCGATCACATGCTCATTGCATTGACATTATCGACAATATTTACAAGTGTATACATTTTATTTTCGTCGTCATTTTTTGGGATTATTCTGGATTGATGTTTTAATACAATAAGCGGTTTACCTGATGCATATTGGTAATATAGTTTAACAAATAAATTTAATTTTGAATTTTGTATCAACTGCAATGAATAGTCTATTTGTTGTTTTTATGATTAGACTTTTATTATTTCTTAAATAATAATATTTTTCTCAATGTTAACCGGTTTTGTAGTTATTATTGTAGATACCAAAATTGATTTGATTTAAAAAAAAATACGAATCTATACTGAACTAACTGATCAATGGTGCATCATCATCCCATGGCAGCAATTAGCCATCACGGAAAGTAAATTATCAGCTATTTTAGGGAAGAAATGAGGACTCATATTTTTTCTTATTGAATATGGTTGACGGAATATGTGTATCAAATAAAGGCAGAGGTTAAATCATACTATCTAAAAGAATCGCGACTACAAAGCAATCGTTATTATCTTAGATAATGTCGAAAGAATTCTATGAATGGATTTAATTCTCAACATCAGTATTGTATCAGATACTACCCCGACTTTAAGCCCACCACTGGTACTCCTTAAAGCAGTTTTCAAATGCCGCTAATATGAGCTGTCTCAAAAAGTTACTGATGTCAACAATCACTAATCAGCTATGTAAAAGTACCTTGTCCATGCAAATTTTATATCTTTTTTTGCTGTTTATTTTCTTTATATTATTTAATTTTAGGGCGGACGTCTGCCAGCTGGACGTTTGATATTACTGTCAAGTAAATAAAATCACATTTTTTCTGTGATGTGACAATATTAGTTACAATATTTAGAAAAAACCATTATGATTAGCAAAACTTAATGAACGTTTGATCTCCTCTTAATATGAGATTAAAAATTTATGTTTTTATGTCGTTGATTAGCGGTCTTTTATGAAAAATGGAGCAAGTCTTTAATCCACAAATAAATTAATCAAATAATATAATGGATAAGATTCGGAAAGAAAATAATCACCATGTATAAGTAATATAATGACAAACATCACACATTGAACAAACTCCACAATCGATGTTACATATTTAGAATGCAAACGTTCATCTGTTGATCTGTTTGCGTGTGACGTGTGACGTCAGCATAGTTCTGACGACACTGGTTTATAGTTCACATGTGGTTTGATTAAGATAACATGAATAAAAATAGAATAATAAATAAATGTACCCAACAGTCACACACATAGTCCTGACCCTACACTAAGAACGAGTCTTGTGTCGTGGGTTTCAGGAACTAAGAGAGACTTTTCAATCTCTCAAACACCCATACCTGTAACTAATGCCTGTGGTTCAAATATTGTTTCAGTGCGGGGATCGAACCCGCGGCCTCTCGTTTCACAGCCGGTGTCTACCCAAATGCGCCAAGGAGGCTGGCAACATGAGTCACGTGACTTTGTTTTTTTAGTTTTATTCGGCTACCAAAACTAATAATCTAATTTATGCGACTAAAGACTTTCGACAATAGACTAGGTACGCATTTTAATGACACCGAGCATAAATACACATACATAGATACATTTATTTACACAGCGAATCCCCAAAAATGTCTATTTTTTTCTTTAACCCACAACGAAATCAATCATAAAGTAAAATAATTAATAAGAGTTGAAAATATTTTTGTCCACTTGTGTCCGAATTTATGATTATTTTTTTTAAAGAATATGGAATAGACTAAGGACCATTTAGAGGTCAAGTAAGAAATCAAAACAAATATACTCATCACTTTAGCGGATTAGATACATACATACATACATACATTTGTTAACTAGTTTTTTTTTATTTTGTACTGATAAATATATAAATGTCTCTAATTGTTAAAATTTTAGAAATAACAGTAATAATGTATATGTTCCATTGCTTATTAATTAGAATGTAAGTGTTTTGGTTAAAATACTGTAAACTTGCATTTTCCTTGAAATAAATAAATAAAAAAAATATAAAGTCTCGCCTATGTCCCGTTGGGGTAGGTAGAGACTATTGAGCGCCAAGAGCCGTAGCTCTGGACCGTAGTCCTTACATACCTCTTTCCGTTCTTCAACTTTCATGAATCTCTTCATACATTTCTCCGTATTTTTCCTCCTGTAGAAACTGACAATATAATAGGCAGGGTATACAGCGCAGAAAACTAAAGTTCGGTTGAACTGAAAGCATCTCGAGTAGAGACCACGCCAAATAAGTAGCTACTGTAGAAAACCCACTAAAACCCACTGTACATATTTACATTCGTTGATTTCCTGTAACTTCAAATTGTAATTATGACCATTTGAATTTCCCCCATGAATATTACAAAATATTTTATATCAGTCTCTCATGCTATCGTACTTACAATGATTTTTAACAATTGATAATCCACTTAACTTGAGCAAATTTAAAATATGTGTACTCGCGATACACATCTTGTACAGATAAAATATGACGCCATACCATATTGACGCAACAAAGACTTTAAGTGATCGATAAGTTGAATTGATTTACGCACAGGATAAGCATATGTGTTAACCTGGTGGTATACCTAATGATATATGTTCAGAGCATTATAAACATCTAATATAATAATTACTATTCTACTTCAGTACTATTCCAAGCAAGTTTAAAAGACGGAGGTTGTACGGAGGATACTAAAACTTATAATCATCAGCCACAGAAAATGTTCCTCTTTTAAGGTTATTGTGCGCATTGTTTTTTTTTCTTTTTTATACTAGCCCGGCATGCGCGTGATGGTAAAATGCCGTCCAGGCAGAGTATCGAATGGCATCAGACGACATTCGAGTCCCATGCCATTCGATACAATTATGCCGGCCTGTTAAGATGCCTTTTCCAATTTCTCTTCTTCTCTTTCTCTCTCTCTAGCCACATGAAGTCCACTGCTGAACACAGACCTAAATTAATTAAATTTTCCAATACTGTGCATTTGGTTCAAAATTATTTTAATTCGATAAGTGTATACCAGACTGTGGACTGAAAATTTACATAAAAGGTCATGATAAAAATATTTGCATTATTTTGTATTATTATAATAATTGTCTTATCGTGAGGTTTTAATTCTCATAACACCACAAATTAGTCTAACATTTATAGTTATATTATACCCAATAACAGTATGGCCTGTCGCCAAATACATTATTTCAGTTCTACTGTCCAAGCTAATTTTACTAAAAGTGGCTAAATTGTCCTAACACTATTATCACGCAGTTTATTAACCGAAGTGTCAACGCGTCGGTCAGTTTTCGTCACCTTTTAGCTTTTAACAATCAACTAATGGAGTTTATTGGGCCAATTTTCATGGCAGTTATAACTAGGTTTAATAAAGTCACCGACACCACCCAAAAACGTTTCTTGTATCAATTAGCAGTTTTTACCCTAATTGGTCTAATGGTTGTAAAATTTTCAGTTAGTATTTTCGGTATTGTAGGGACAGCGTCCGTGACGCAGTTGCTTAGACGATGGCTGTGAAACGAGATGCCGCGGGTTCAATCCCCGCACCCAGACAAATGTTTGTGTGATCCACAGGTATTTGTCTCGGGTCTGGGTGTTTGTGAGGCCGAAAAGCCTGACATCGTTTCTAATAACCACGAAACAATATTCGATCTTAATGTGGGGTCAGGACTATGAATGTGACGGTTGGGTGTATTTATTTAATAATTACAAGCTTTTGATTTTCGCGTACTAACTATATTTCCCGTTATATCCGGTTTATGTTTCATCTCATTTAGTCCCATGACAAAAAGCATGCAATCCTTTCTTCTCCTATCCCGTGCCACCCATTCGAATTTGAAAGAGTACCAAATATTTATACTTGAATTCCTAAATCATCCTACGGGAACAACACATTTGTTTCCAAATCAGTCGGGACGTGTAACAAATATATATATTTAGATTCCTGACCCATCCCATGAGAACACTTAATTTTTTTGGGATAAAATGTAGCCTATGTTGTAATTCAGGGTGTTAGTATGTATATCCCAATTTTCATAAAAATTGGTTGAGCCGTTTTTGCGTGAAAGAGTAACAAACATCCATACACCCATCCATACTCACAAACTTTCACCGTTATAATATTACTGAGGGTTTGATTGATCAGTGTCTGCTAAACTGCTTAAAGGTATATGTATAAGGTATTTTATTTAGAAAGAAAGTCAAACAGCCTTATTCTTAAAGTTTTTGAATCTATACCTATTTTATTTATCGAATGTCTCGTCCCTTCCAACGACTTATGAATTCAGTTGGAGCGACAGACAGTTGAAAACAAAACAATTGATAGCTAAAATAGGTTTATAAACAGTCTATGAATAAGGCTGAAAATGTTAATGATTTGATCGATCTAAGTATGTATAAGCGGTTGATCGTACAGCTGTTAGGTATTTTTATTACTTTGCAGATCCCAACGCGAATGAATGTTTACTCAGTCTGCAAATATTTACTCTGCGTGTGTAGGTGTCTGTAGAAATTGTAATTTTAAACTTACTTAAGTTTCGATATCTTTCGATTTTTATTGGATACATACATACTCTCACGCCTTTTTCCCAAAAGAGATAGGTGAAGGTGCTACAAGGACACCTACATTTCGCCTTGTATGCTCTGTCCCATGATGTGATAGGGGGCGAGCTTTTAAATATCACTTCAGTCAAAAAATCAATACGTGACAGTCTCCGTGGCGCAGTTGGTAAGACGCCGGCTGCAAAATTTGAGGCCGCAGGTTCAATCCCCGCACCGAAAGAAATATTTTTGCGTCCCACAGGTCTTTGTTTCGGGTCTGGATGTCTGTGAGACGGAAAACTCTCGTAGTTTCTGATACCCACGATCTTAGTGTGGGATCTGTATTATGTAAGTGACTCTTGGGTGTATTTATTTATTTATTTATTTGCATTAGTCAAGTTGGATGAAGAGATGCGAATATTTAAAATAGAGATGAATGATATTCAAATGTATGCGAATTTATTATTTGTTTTATTACTACGAAACGTTTGATATATTGTGTACAGGCTCGTAAGTGGGCTGAATCGAAATGACCCGAATCAATAATTTCAATATGCCAATTCGTGAGAATTGAAAGTATCAATACGTCAGTCGTTTGTAAAATTATTATGTTTTATTATTGTAACAGCGCCCGATACAGGCGGCATAAAATACATGACACTAGAAGTTTTAGTATTCATTTTGTATATACTTAAAACCAGTTTAAGACTGCGTAGTAGACTGATGATACCTCAGGCAAATTTTTATTTGGGCAAACTGCATTTAGTTTACCTGTGAGCTTACCTTTATTATGATTTTGTATCTATAAGACTTCAGATCGCAATATATCATCCCATAGATATTCTTGCTTTCATAAAAAAAATGGCTTCATCGGCGTTTGAAATAGACCAAGAATTCAATCTCTATGGCAAAATTTAAGTTTTCATATTATTCCAATCGTGAATCGCCTTTCATTTTCTTTGTTTTATTTTCTGCCTATAGTTTAATATTTTTCTCTTAGCTCCAGTATATTACTGAACTAGAGTGAAACTGATAAAGTTATATCGATATGTTCAGTAGATAATTGAAGGGTGGGACGACCTTTAGCGCCCCTGTATCCGCTGAGTCGTGTACCTGTGTGACGTCAATGTGGTGTAATGACTCACTTGGAGCGTAAATGATAGACGCTTTTACCTTCATTAGCTTCATATTTGATTAGTTTGACATTTAGGTTGTGTTTAATGAGACGAGTAAAACAGTATTAATTAAGTTACTTCGCCTACCTCTTCAACCACTGGAAGTCTCACTGCTTATAAATAATAGACCTCCGTTAGTTTGACATTGAGGTTTTGTTTATTGAGACTGGTAAAATAGTTATTTTAATTTAATAATGAATAAATAAGTCCTTTTCTTGGTCTACCTCTTCAACCAGAGGAAGTCTCACTGCTGATGAATAATAGACCTCCGCCAAGAATTTTCAATGTGAGCTGTTGTATGCAGTCTGTATTCAGCGACTTCCGAAAAAGTGTATAATACAGTGATTATACATCAGTCGCAGCTTGGTTGAATTCAATAAACATCAGAGACATTTATGAATAATTGATAATGATTCGCTTGCTTAGCTTCAACAGATTAAGTACCTACCAATCTATTTAACGTAATCCGTCAAATTTGACAAAGAACTTTATTAAAATTAAGATTATAAAAAGGGACTTCAAACTGTTTACATTTCAATTCGCCATTAGGGGAAGGCCGGGCAAAGTGGATACCTTAAGGTTTTTAAGGTTATAGCAGAAAAGGTATATAATACAAAATCAAAATAATTATCAGAAACCAGTCTTTATTTATTGCTCGTACAAATACGGACATCAGTTACCATTAATATTTAAGCAATAATCAACTACAATTAAAATTTAAAAAAGTACGAAAGTATTCGCTTTGCCCGGTACCCCGGGCAAAGCGGATACAGTACTTGGGCAAAGTGAATACCCATATTCAATCTCTGATAACATAAAAATAACTTTGATAAACTGAAAAAAAAAACTTTACTTATACAAGGTTTGCCTATACAAGGTCGCATAAGCCAAACCATACTTTTTAGCTGTGTTTTTTATTGATTCTCCAACTCTGCACAAATCAATAGCCGTTTGCATAGCATTTTCATCCCACGTCCCTTGCTTAGATTTTTTTTATATTTATTCACCACCTGAAACAAATAAAATACATGTTTAGATAATAAGTCACCAATGAGAAATGGCAGTATAAGTAAATAGAGCAAAGTGGACCATATCCACTTTGCCCTATTCACTTTGCCCGACTAGGTAAGTTTTGAGGTTAACACTATTTATACAGAAACTAATAATTCTGCCTTTCTGTTAAATATACCATAAAAAACTGCTTTGATATGCTACCAAATCAAGACATTCCTATAAAAAAAAAACTAGTAATACAGGAGAATTGATCAATGTACTTACCGCGTAAAATCAATCTTTTATTTACGAAAACACAAATCTCCACTCCGCGGATGGGACGCGACGCGGACTCCCGCTTCTATGTTTGCCGCGTATTAAAGCAAGATGGCCAAACGTAACAGTGGTGGCGTGTTGAATGAAAAAATAATAATTTAGGAATAGTGGGGAGTATTCGCTTTGCCCGGGGTATTCACTTTACCCGGCCTTCCCCTACCTAAACACTCTGTATATAAAGTAGTAACAAATAGATTCTCAAAATCCACACTTGAGCAATTAAAGTAATTATTGCAAATGTTTGTCGCGATACGGAAAATCAAATTAGCACTTCTCGCCCTAATGTTTGTTCACACTTCGTCATCCTCCATATTATTCGCAATAATTGCATTAGACTCAAGAAAATATTTGAAATGTCAATAGAACTGAGATCAGTTATTGTGTTGGGTAATATATCAACATTTCCCACCCTTATGTTCCTAGAACAAGGGTCGGCAGCCTTTTAATTCGGAAGGGCTATCAAATTACAATTTAAAAAAATCTGAGGTTTTACAGAGCCACCATTTTTTTCTGACGACAGCAATGACGCGAATGACGGGGAGGGGTGCGGTAGAAAGCGAGTAGAAGTGGCTGAGAACTAGAATTTTAGTCTTTATCAGTCCATATCCGACCCACTGCAGGGCACGGGCCCACTCTCCAATCGAGAGTACGATTGAGAGTGGTTAGGCCATATAGTCAACCTCGCTGGCCTTAATGCGGCTTGGTTTTTAATAATGGTGCTTAATCCTTGTCAAGCGAATCAGAATTAATTTTAATGTTTATTTTTTAAATAAATAATATTGGCGAATAAAACCAAAGAGCCGCAGCTTCACATTAAAAGAGCTACGTGCAGCTCGCGAACCGCAGGTTACTGACCCATGTTCTAGAACGTAAGCTTGTAGTAGGGCATTCACTTTAAAATCTAACATCATAGACGATGAAATCTATGATAGTGACATATGAAAGGACAAGTTTTGGGTTTAACCAGTGCAGATATAGCCAATGTCCTATCCAAAAGTTAGTAAAACCATATCTTGCCACTGGTACTTACCATTAGCAGTATTTTCTGTCTAGTCACTATTTCTAGTCTCGTTTTCATATCAGTATGATAAAACAAATACCCTCTCATACAAAGACTGTTACTTTGACTTAGAGGTAAACCACCCACCAAATGATTGCTTGATTTCGCATTAGGGGAGAGGAACCAGTGAATTCTTATCAAACACCAATTAAGTTATTAAAATACTAATAATAGTGAAGTGTTAGAGTTACAGTGATTTTGCAGTCTTAAATGTAATTACCATATTGTAACGGTTACGCTGAGATTATTGATGGCTCAATATGCCTTTCCTTCTTTCTTTTTCCTATTCCTTTCCTCCCATATTTAAGTAGACCGGTACCACCTTCGATCTGAGTATTATACATAGATGTTCATAGATGACGAAGAACTAAACTTATATATTCTACAAAAAAAAGAGTTCGTGTTGCTGAAGGAGTTTCTTGCGCCGTTTCTTTTTTACACGTTCCGAAACGATGGTAGCAGAAATTAACGAATCAAAAGATCTTGTGAAAGACTATTGGAATAAAGAATATTTTGATTGTGATTTTGATATCTGAACTAACATCTGATCTATTTGTCGGACCTATTCAATAAAATATCGAAACAACTGTAAGTTAGCATAGCTATGGAACAGCAGGTGACAATGTTCTAGATAACGTCTGTGCATAGACGTCCGTGCGTCGCATTGACGTCAGTGTTTAACGGTGATTAGATACGATGGACTGGTGGGAACAATAATCCTGCTGACATATTCACTATTTTATATATCCGTACTGTGTTTAATCAGATCATTGGTACTAAGAATGGTGTAATTTGTAAAGCAGCAGGCAAAGCTGCATCGAATATGTTGATGACGTTAATTAAGACTTGTACGGGCTTCTAATGAAACAATAGGCTGTGACTCGATGTTCGATAAGGATTGAAATAAAATGAAATGAAATTTTGTTATTATTCATGTAGGTAATTGAATAGCTCTTATGACAAGTCAATTCATATAGTACTTAAACTTTATTTAATATTTTTAAAACATTAGTCATAATGTTTTTCATTGTTTATATCAAATTTACATGTTTATTTATTATACACATGTTTATTTGATACATTATTCATAATTATTTCTTAGATTTACACGAATGTTACACATTGAAATGAAAACCACACAATGAAGTCATCGAAACGTCGCGTCGGGCAGTTAAAAATTAAACCAAATTCACTATAAAATCCCTAAAAAATACATGATTTACGTCAATTAATTTCTAAGTGTATCATGAGTATTTTTAAAATGACACGTAGAGATATAATGTTTCTAAGATTGTTGACTGAGGCCCAAATAAGTTTGGAAACACAGATATTATATCTAAAATGTTAGACGGCGTTGTTGAGTTGAGAGACACCAGACATATTGCCAGCTCAATTTACTGTCTCTGTAATTCAATTGCTTTACGCCAAGTGACTAATAGGTACAATATTATCTATTTTTAGGACACAATAATTGATCATAATATATCTACTTAAACTGTGACTATAAAATTGTGTTGAGCTTTCTGGCACATTGATAAAGCTATGAATAAGAAACCCAATTTGAAAATTAAAAATTCCGAATCATATTTATTTATCAATCTTTATTGTACACTGATTTATTATAACAACACAAAGGGATAAACTAAAATACAAAAGTACATAAGGCGGTCTTATGGCTCTGAGCGATCTCTGCCAGACAACCTTTGGATGGATATAAGGGAAGGAGAAAGAGAGGGCAGTGTAAGAATAAAGAAAAAATGCTCAAAAAGAAAGCATAAAATAATAATAATAAACTAATTAATATATAAATAATACTATTAATACAAATCATCTTATCCATGACTTTAAAAAATAATTTCTACCTATCATTTTAATGCTGTTTTAAGTATACCAATTGTCGTAAATATTCTGGACAAATAACATATTAAGGAGGTAATATTTCAAAACGCAAATTTTAACCACGCAATTTATTTCCAGGCTCTGCAAATTCACCTTCAACCAGATGAAGGAGACATTCTGATCTTCATGCCGGGTCAAGAGGACATCGAGGTGACATGCGAGGTAATATTGAGGAAAATATTGTACATTAGTAAGGACCAATGCATAATACATAATATTCTATACACAACGCTGTTTTACATAATACCATGTTGATAATTCTAAGTGACATGATAATAGGTGTGTAATAGATTGTAGTACTCGTGCGTAAATACGTCAAGATTAAATGGTTCGTTATTATGTGGTTCAACTGGCAGCTTTAGTCTACATCCTGGACATGGATAATTTGAGTACATCAGTACACATTTTTTTGCATTGAATGGCAAGACGAGCATGCCGTTCGCCTGATGGGAAGCGATACGACCGCTCATGAACAGTAGCAAAATCAAACAACACCTTGAATTAAAAAGCAATGTTGACATGCCACTGCGCTCGCCATCCTGAGACATACGATGTTAACTCTCAATATGACCAGTAGTTACTCTGGTTACAATGTACTTCAATCCGAAATACAACAGTGCGTTTACTCTATTGATTTTCGGGAGAAATAGACATTGCGGTGGTACCTACCCAGTCGGCCTCTCCGATAAATATTTGGGATTTAACTAGAAAACATTGCTAATCACAAACCCCCTTTTTTCACCAGGTGTTAACAGAAAGACTGACAGACCTGGACAGCGCGCCGCCACTGACAGTGCTCCCGATTTACTCCCAACTTCCAGCTGATCTGCAAGCCAAGATCTTCCAGAGAGCACCGCCTGGACAGAGAAAGTGTATCGTCGCCACCAACATTGCAGGTACGTAACTCTTGGGCCACGGAGACTGTCCAAAAATGATTTCTTGTCTGAAGTAATATTTAATAGAAACTATCCAATAAAATTGCATTGACTGCCTCAGTGGCGCAGTTGTAGTACTACAGTATGATTACAAAGTTGTGGTCTCGCGTTCGAATCCCGAGTCAGGAAAAGTGATATCGGATGTTTTATTCATTATCAGCCCCGAGTCAGGAATTTGTGCCCGATGTGGCGGTAGACTCGCCCCTGTCACATCATGGGACATTACAATATTATAAGATTTTAGTCGATTGGACAATCTTATTACTGAATAATAAATAAGAATCCGATCTACTTACATTATTCTGATTGATCGTTTTTGAATCGGATTGAAATAAAATAACCTTTTTCATCCAAAATGCTATAAATAGGTTCAATGATATATTTTTTGCACGTCTTTCCGTTCAGGATACTTTTGTTAAGTTTCATGTTTCAATAACAACAGGGCGAAATACAATTTAAACACAAAAAAGCACAAAAAGTGAATAAAGTTATAATAATAGCATTACTTACATACATTGAAATATATTTTATTTAAGTAGTTAGAAATATCTGGATTGAAGGTATCAGCTGTTGTTAACGCTTAGTATAAAAGAAAACCGCGAATGTTTAATGAAATGAAAATAATTTATTGAATACATTAAAATGTTCAACATTATTTATATTCGTTCATTTATTTATCTAGGTACCACCCGGTTCGAAAAGCGGTGTTCACTAGAGAAGTACGGGCAAAAAACTCTTTAATCATGTGAACAGTCATAGTTTCCAAGTAAAGGAAAAATAAACACCTATAATATCCGACATTGGCTTTGTTTCATTTCCATGTTCCGTCCAAACGAGCGGAAATAGCAAGTAAAATTGTAATTTGGAGAATTTTCTTTTGTACTATAATATTTTTTTTTATTCTGTGTGTATCTTAATTCGTATTATATTGCACTAAATACAGTGTGTAACAGATCTGTGAAAAATATACATACATACATAAACTTACGCCTTTTTTTCAGAAGGGGTAGGCAGAGATACGAGGACGTCCACATTTCGCCTTGTATGTTTGTGTTTGTGACCGTACCGTAGTACAACTACATCACCGAGGCAGTCGAAAATATAATATTAAATTACATTGTTTGTTTATTGCAGAAACTTCGTTGACCGTGGACGGAATAATGTACGTCATAGACTGCGGTTACTGCAAGCTCAAAGTGTACAACCCGAGGATCGGTATGGACGCACTGCAGGTCGGTATTTTACTTACTACATAAACTTACACTTAAACATGTGCTATAGAAGCGTGACTCGAAGTACGATCTATAGCCTAGTACGACAAAGAATATTTCCATTCTCTCTCTCTACCTTTCTCTCCTCTCTCTCCCCCTCTCTTTCTCTCCCCCCTATCTTTCTCGCTCTCTCTTCAGCCACAGGAATTCCACTGCTGAAAATAAGCCTCCTCCATGGATGGAAAAAGCCTGCATCCAGCAACTTCTTACATATTTCAAGAACTAACACCAATTGATTCCAATACTTATTGATTTCCAGTTACTACTAAATGTTTATTATGTTTAAAGATTGTGCAGTTTTATCTGCAGGTCCTCGAGAATTGAGTAAGGCCGTGATTCACTGTTCTTACTTAGGAATAAAAGAGTTGTTCCGGCTAGCCATGAATAAGGATAAGTTTAAGGACCTGACTGCCAACCTTCAGTAATGGAGAGGCACGTACAGAAGAAGAATATAATCAGTAATATATTTCATCCACATCTCCATCTCCTCAGATCTACCCAGTGAGTCAAGCCAACGCGAGACAGCGGGCGGGTCGAGCCGGTCGTACCGGACCGGGCAAGGCGTTCTGCCTCTACACACAGCGGCAATACCAACACGAACTGCTGGCGTCCACAGTACCGGAGATACAACGCACCAACCTAGCCAATACTGTGCTACTGCTTAAATCTCTGGGCGTAGAGGATCTACTGGCATTCCACTTCATGGACCCTCCTCCACAGGTAATTTGACTAAAATATGTTCTCTTTTATGGAACCTTTTGAAATAAATTCTAGCTAAATTGTGATTAGTGATTATGCTAAATTGTGGTAAATTAATAACTCTCTATAAATGTTAAGGTCTTCGAATACTAATAACTTAATATTGTTTGTATGTCAAATAAAGGATGGCAAGATCTTTATTATGCTCTACATTATGCTCTACAAGTCTTGCCTTTTTGAGAGGTTTGCAGCGCATTCCACACATACAATGCTGAACTATCTATTAGGCAAAAAGTAAATTATACAGGATATATCAAGACTTGTGACAAGCATTATATTTGTAGTCACTTAAATTACCACCGGCTTCGTTTTCGGTAGCCATCTCGATATACCCTGTATGTAGTATTCAAATGATCTATTTCGTCAATGATCTCAAGAAAAAATACCGCCTTTATTTAAGTTGAAATAAAACTAGTATTTACGAATTTTATCGCGGATTTGGTTTAATTTTTACATTTTTTAACTTCCCGACGTTTCGATTACTTTACAGCTTTCGTGGTCACGGGGCGATAAAATCCGTAAACAATATTTTTATTTCAATGTGTAACATTCGTGTAATAAGAAACCACTTATTTAAGTTGTATAATCCCAGACAGTTTGACTCCACATTATATCTATCTTTCAAACATTGTCTCAATACATGTGTGGGAGTTATAAAAATATCCTTTTCAAACAATGGTGGAGGGGTTTAATACATTCTGTTTACGACCGCCCTCATTACGTACGCGGATCCCGTGGTAATGTTGGGTTCACTCACCCGTTTTATGGCTTACATTTTTTTCCATACTTCTTAATTTTGCGATAAAAAAGCAATAAAGTTGGCTATGGACGCGTCTTGGATCTTAAATGGTGTGTCAAGTTTTTTGTTACTTTACTCATTGTAATAAGCTTCTTATTTTATGTTCTTACTTAATAAGTTATTGCTCAGATTTACATTTTACTATAATACTCCATCTTCAACGAATGTTCAAGGATAACTGAGGTCAAAAGTACCCTAACCCGAATAACGATTGAAGGTGATGATAGTGCCCGAAACAAAAGTGATATGAGGAAATTAATATTGTCTGCCTAATCTATTCAGGCGTGATGGTCATATACGTATGATTACATAGTGGCTCTACTATTTAAAAATAGGTATATGCGGGAGGAAACCGCCTTAACTTCCCATTCATACGTCTAGGATACGTCGGAAAGGATATGTCAGGATTTCCAGCCTATCAGCCTGACGCGCGGGGACTTACCGTTAAGGGCCCTTCACCAAAATCTTACGTCATACCGACTGAAACCTCTCTTTGACCCTCATACGCATTTTAGGTATTCACTGGTGATAGGTCTCTCATATTCGAGAGGCCGTCTGGGTAGGGACCACCGCAATGTCTATTTCTCCCGCCAAACAGAAGTGTAAAATGTGCCTTTCTTTCTTTCTTTCTAAATGCACTGTTGTGTTTTGGTGTGAAGGACATTGTAGCCAGAGTAACTACCGGACGTATTGAGACCTAACATCTTATATCTCAGGATAGCGAGCGCAGTGGAATACCAAGCATTGCTTTGTAATTCATGGTTATGTTTGGTTCTGTTACTGTCCATGAGCGGTCGTATCGCTTACCATCAGGTGAACGGCATGCTAATCTCACCATTCATTGCAATAAAAAAATGGTGGCAGGTGATATAGAAGGGTGAGAGCCACAAGTTTAGTTATAAACTAGATATTAACTACGACTCTATATCAGGTATTTGTTTCTTGTCTGGGTATTTGTGAGACCGTAAAGTATCTCGTAGTTCCTGATACCGATAAGACTCGATATGTAGAGTCAGGACTATGGATGTGACTGATGGGTGTTATGTATGATGTTGTTCAGGACACGATCCTGAACTCGATGTACCAGCTGTGGATCCTGGGCGCGCTGGACGGCACGGGCGCGCTGACGCCGCTGGGCCGGCAGATGGCCGAGTTCCCGCTCGACCCGCCGCAGTGCCACATGCTCATCGTGTCCGCAGAGATGGGGTGTAGCGCTGAAGTGCTCATTATCGGTGAGTTTTGCATGTTTTATAAGGTATACAGGGTGATTTTGACATAAGTTATTATGTCATTATGTAGGTAAGAGTCTTTTTACGGCTCAAGTAAGTTCGTGTTCGCTCCTGGGAAAAAGACGTGAGTTTATATGTATGTATTTTGTTCCCAGTATCAATGTTGTCAGTGCCGTCGGTGTTCTACCGGCCGCAGGGGCGCGAAGAAGAAGCGGACTCGGTGAAGGAGAAATTCCAAGTGCCAGAGTCAGATCATCTGACATTACTGCACTTGTACAACCAGTGGAAGTCTAATAAGTAAGATTGTTAAATCGATATATGATGCAGTTATATTTTTAAGGGTAGATGTTTAGTCTTTGAAGATGTTTTAGACTAAAAATGAACATTACGCTATAGGCTCAGGAATGAATTTGGTATGGTCAGAAAATTAGCATATCTGGCAGTTTTCCACTATATTTTTAAAATCATTTGAAAAGTGACATCAATCGTCCCGTCACGAGTAAGGTTCTAAATGTATTTACTCTTAAAAAAATTACCTGTTGATTAATTATTGATTTGCATGATAAAAATGTTGGTAGCCGCGTCTGGTCCGTTTACCAGCAGGCTATCACGCACGATAAGACAACAATAACATTAATAATATCATTCCCTCTTCCCCCTCCCCCCAGTTACTCTAGCCAGTGGTGCACGGAGCACTTCGTGCACGGCAAGGCGATGCGCAAGGTGCGCGAGGTGCGGCAGCAGCTCAAGGACATCCTGCAGCAGCAGCGCCTGCCGCTCGTCTCCTGCGGCACCGACTGGGACACCGTGCGCAAGTGCATCTGCTCCGGTCAGTATGCACTGCACTATACCAGCTTGTATACTTCAGAATATATGGAGTTTCAAAATCAAAACATGCCCGTGAAAATCACGCTAAAATAAACATTAAGTTAACTACCTGCAAGAGAGGACTAATTTCAGTAATTCTCCACTAGAGATGTTTGTACTTTACACGCTTTCGGCTATTTATATTTGTGGCTCTAATAAAAAAGTTGACCCTTGGGGGTTTAGAATTGATTCGATTATTTTAAATATCGAGGTATTGACGACTTTATTAACAACTGATGTACTTCAGCCTAACATAACAATCTTGTTCTGGCAACCTACTGATTGTTTAAAGTAAAAAAAATAGAAAATATTTTTAAGAAAAAAATATTTTTTATTGTAAAAAAAGCGTGGGGTGCATGTTTTCAATAGATATAATTATTTTATCGACAGATATACGTAGAAGGATTATCATTTTGATAATATCTTAAAAAGCACCCCACGCTTTTTTTACAATAAAAAATATTTTTTTCTTAAAAATATTTTCTATTTTTTAGTTGGGTTTTCTATATAAAGCGTGTTTTTTAGTTTTTTTAAACTATTATTTATTTTCTACTTTTTAGTAACATAACGCCATCTGTTGGTCAGTAGTAACATTTGACACTTGAAGAATACAATGTTAACGCCATCTAGCGATGAATAGTGCAAACATTCATTATTGACGTTATCACGCCATCTAGTGGTCAGTGGCAATGGTCATCAATTATAAAAATAATTAATCCTGGCGAATCTAATCAGGATAATCATATATATTAATCGAATTATTGTATTGTCATCGGTCTTTGACAGGTGTGCAAAATTTGAATGAAATCTGTCCGTTTAAAGTGGGTCAAAATCGCGTCTTAAGGAGTCGGTTACAAACATACAAACAAACATACAAGTGAAGCTAATATAAAGCGTGTAAAAAGAATGAACATAATAATCCACTCAATTTTAAAGCCTTGGACTCAAGTTAATCTATCGTTAATCCGAGTTTACTAATAAAAATTTATGAGTCTATTCTTAGTTATAATCCGTCAATACCTGTGTTCTAATTACATCCCGTACCAATACAACAATTTTACAAACAATAGCAACAATAAAAGTATTTTTTTTCTTCTTTCAGCGTACTTCCAACAAGCCGCCCGTCTCAAAGGCATAGGCGAGTACGTGAACTGCCGTACTGGCATGCCTTGCCACCTGCACCCCACCTCCGCGCTGTTTGGACTTGGCTCCTCACCAGACTATGTGGTGTACCACGAGCTCATGATGACGACCAAGGAGTACATGCACTGTGTCACCGCCGTGGACGGAAGGTGGCTCGCCGAGCTGGGACCCATGTTCTTCTCCGTTAAGGAGACTGGCAAGTTAGTAGAACGGTTCATTGGATAATATTGACAGGGTGTTTTTTATTATTATTTCAATGAATGGCGTGACGAGCATGCCGTTCGCCTGATAGTAAGCGATATGATCGCTCATGAACAGAAGCAAAACCAAACAAAACCTTGAATTACAAAGCAATGCATGGCATTCCACTGCGCTCGACATCCTGAGATATAAGATGCAAAGTCTCAATATGTCCAATAGTTACTCTGGCTACAATGTCCTTCAATCCGAAACACAACAGTGCATTTAAACTGCTGTTTCGCGCGAGAAATAGACATTGCGGTGGTACCCACCCTGGCGGTCTCTCACATATGAGAGACCAGTAAAGTAAGTTTTAGTTTTGTTATCTGTATCTGTATAAGCCCATATACGTGCCACTGCAGGGCACGGGCCTACTCTACAGTCGAGAGTATGATTGAGAGTAGTTAGACCATATAGTCCACCACGCTGGCCTAATGCGGGTTGGTAATTTTGTAAAAGGCTATGTAAAACTTAATCTTTTATGAAATTAATAGCGAATGTAGTGTTCCGATTTCTAGAATGCTGCACATAGAAAATCTGCCTCACAATTAATTTACAACAATGCGTTACGTCATTAGAAGATGGAAAATAATTATTCAGTGATGTGTTAAGGATCATCATCATTATCATCTTAACTTCAGCCACAGGGAGTCCACTGCTGAACATAAACCTCCCAAGGATTTATAAGGATACTAAAATAAATTTCCTTCCTTCCAGATCCAACCGCGACAAACGCAAAGAAGCTGCGGTGCACCTACAACGAATGGAGGAAGAGATGAAGCAAGCGGAACAGAAGATGGCAGAGGACAGGAAGAAACGAGACGAAGACGTGCCAGTCAAACAGGAGATAGCCACGCCAGGACTCAATACCCCCAGGAGAACCCCACATAGACTTGGACTATAAGTCTAGAATGGATAATAAAGTATAGCATACAAAGTACAATAGAACTTTTACGACATTTATGTCTTGTTTTGGTGTTATTTCACCCAGTAGAAAACGCTGAGTCAGGTTTAAGGCTAAATGCTACTCAGCATTTAGGTTAGATTATAAATATGACCTAATCATCAATGACGTTTTACAAATAGACGCGTCATACACTAACATAATGGCACAAAAAAATGGCGTGATGCGATGAAACGCGATGAATAGACATCGCTAGTTACGTAACAATAAGTACCGCACTGTTATTGGCTAAAGCGCGTGTGACGTAGCACCAAGCATCAAGTACGGGATGACGTGGCGAGAGTTGTCAAACGTCGCCATGAGAGCGAATTTAATAATTTTATTTTATAAAAAAATAAATTTGTGTGTACTTGCGCACTAAATAAAATATTTATTTTGTTTTACAGTTTCAGAATAATTTGTACCTTATTTTAAATCAGTCTAATCTATTTTTCCGCAATTGGTTTTGAAAATACAAATAGTCAGAGAAACGTGTATCCGCGCCACTGGTTGAAGCGTGACTGATTGCACGTGAGGCAATTACCTCCCAAACGTCTTGCCATTATAAAGCTCGGACAACGCATCTATGCTTTATAAACATCTTAGCTAATCATTCTCAATCGTACTCTCGATCGTAGATGAGGCTCGTGCCTGGCAGTGGGAAATATATATAGACTGATACAGACAATAAACTTGACCGAGCGAGGGATTAACTTTAGTCCAAGACTTTAGAATTTACTAGATTTTCTTCATTCTCTTTACCCTCAAATAAGTTGGTTACGGGATTACTGAAGAATTTTTAAAATGTTTTGTTGGGGTTATTTTATCACAACAATGACTTCTTCTGGTGCGTATAGCCAAATACGCACAATTTGCTTTGTTACCATGGTTACCATCGTTACAAAATAACCTATTTTGAAATTTGTCAAACTCGCCAGGTCAAAGAACAATAATAGAATTGCATTGAATTGAAAATCACATTTTAATAGTGATTTTTCAATGCTTGAGGAGTTATTACCGAATGCTGTTTAGTTTTGATATGATTATACTTTTGCTTTGTTATATTACAATGTGTAATTTCCATAAACGTGTTTAAGTTATAAGTAATTTGAAAGTTTTGTGTTTAGATAACTAAGATCAATTATGTAAAATGTGTAAATAATTCATTGTATTGAAAAGTGAATAATAAAGGTTGATTTGAAACAAAAAAAAACTTTATTTATATCACTTTCAAATAATTACAAACTCAATGATTTAAACAATCTCTGTTAGGGAAGCCGTTTGGCAGTACACTATCAACTAGGACTTACGCTAAAAATTATATGACAGAGTAGATTTAAATACCACTTGATACATCAGTTAAATTATTGCTAAAACCGGGCTCACATATTTATCCCGATCCAATAAGCATAGCAATCACCAAATTACATTATATTCTATATCATATCAATGATAAGTAAATAGAAAATTTAAACGAAGAATACTTTTGAGTATTTTGGTCTGATCTGTCAATTACAGAAAGTACAATAGAATTTAACTATGTGGGTAGATTTACATTTTGCTTTTTAGTGTCTTGGCTAAAGTATACGCCCTAATATATTCGCGTCATTTCACTGCAGTATCTTCGGAGTTGTTATTTTGTTTGTGTTGTAACATAACGCAGGGCGTATCACGTATTAGAAAAACGTATTATGTTTGCGTATTATATTCCGTCTGAATATCAAAATCTACGCGTCAGTGATACAAATATGATCATCGATTCGTGAAAATGATACATGTGAACCCAGCCTAAAGCCATTAAAAATAGTGATATTAAATTCCTTGCTATATTACAATTTTGGCAACTAATTTTATTTGAATAGGACGCCTAACAAAGGACTACTGAACTACTCTCGAATTGCTCAAAAATATACACTATTCTAGAAACAAACGAAAATAAACTTTATAATTACAGTATTAGAGTTTAAAATGCTTTCTACTGTGGGTCTACTCCGCATCCTAAATCTAATGTCACAATATTAATGTTGTACGTTATATGCATTCGATAAATACCGACAACAAACGTTCCACGCTTGGGTACACTGAGATCTAAACTATATCGCATTGCCTTTCAGAACAAACATACCACTTTCTTTAAAAATCTAAAATTATCAAAAAAGGATATGCACAAGAAGGATCATTCTAGAAAAAAATATAGAAAAATAGAGTTTAAAAATTATGATTTCTGTGGAATTATTGCTTTTGAAAACAGTAACATATACGAGTAGGTATTAATAATCCTTAATTCAAAACAGCATTTTACGGATATAAAAAAATATTGCAAAAAGAAAATTCAAATCATGCCAATATACAAAAAGCCAGTTTAATTTTTGATACAACTTCTAATTAATTCCATTTACCAAAACCATTCATTTATGACCAAGCCTAAAACAAGGAATAATTTCTAGCCTCTAGTGTGTCATACTATTTAGATCCCCATTTCTTTTTAGAAATCCCAGTGGTTCTAATTGTTCTGAATAACCAATGCACGCCTGATCTAAAATGTGATGACTTCACTCACTCCCCAATAAAAATATACGTTTTTAAATACATTTTTAACGAATCAATCGCTACCTACGTACCTAATTTAAAATTTATTAAAATAACTTCCTTTATTCACGCTTATTTTACAAGCACTGATTGGCCAATCAGATGTTTTCGTTTTCTCAAATCTTGCGTACAATTATCAGAAATTGTTCTAACATCAAAATTCTATTTTCATGTCGGTTTGACATTCGAAATAGACAGCTGTTTAATGTCAACTGTCACTTTGACATAAGCAACTGTCAGATTTACTATCTACATATGTGATAAGTAGTTTAGTGCAAGATATATTTATAAAATCATATTGCTAATAAGTTAAGGATAATTTCTAGCGTTAATTACGACAATCATTAAAACAATCCCCCATTTACGTCGGTAGGGTTGCCAGATGACAGTTTCTAGATGTGAAAAATTTAATCTTTTAAACCCAAATAATGTTAGAAATCACATCCATCAGTCTTCCTATTCCTTTGCCTTATAACTCTAATACACTACTGAAATTTTACTTCCACTTGTCTTTTAAGCACATGCCCCTCGTTGACTAAGATTCAATGATTTGATGTCTTAAATTTCACTGACTTTCTGGCAACCCCAGATGTCAGCCTTAGGAATTAAAAAACAGTATCCTGTGTATGGACTAGGGAAATCCTTTTGCAATTTCGTTTCAAGCCTCTTTATTCAAAGACTAGATTTACAATAATCTTGAAAATAACATTCAATATTTGACTGACACCAACAATTCCAGTGAAATAACATTTAAAACCTGCTTTTAAACAATCAAATTGGACTGTGAATCCAGATTGATCTAAATATAATAACACTGATATCAATCCTTACTGTAAAATATTTAACAAATATTTTAAAATATCTTCATACGATTTTAGTCTGATTCAAGATGTTGTTAATAAGTAAGGATAGAAAAATGTAACATTCAAATCCCACACAATTTAACGGCTAGGAACATTGTCGTACCAACAATATTGCTTGAGTACTAAAATATTTGTAACAATTTAATATACTTTTACTTCTCACATTTAACATATATTTTAAAATTGTCTTAATATTGATATCTATTTCTATAATGTATTTTACTCATTAGCACATATTTTCAGACATGGGCAATATTTAAAATTGACAATACATTTCCTACAACTGTGTACAAAAGCCGTGATTGTTTATTATAAAATTAAAATTTTGCTGATATATTTTAATATTTAATTTTCTTAACACTTTATGATAACAATTAGAGTATAATTGGACTATAAAAACTAAAGCAATCTGAGACAGCTATTTTACATTGGAAGGAATTAATGAAAATCTACGAAGTTGGCAACACTGACATTGTAATTCGTAAAGTCTCGTAATTTACTATCTAAAAGTGCAAAATAATACAAAGTTATATTGAATAATGTAGTTATAAAGAGAAATATGCAAAAAAGTATGTAGGTGTGTAAAAACTTTGCTTGCCTAAACCATTTCAGATTTTATCTATATTACCATAAAATTAGGGAGTCTATTTCCATATTGGGCATTGAACCAATCCCAGGCACTTTTTTCTCCATTGCAGTAACATTTAAAGTGATAATCAAAGTGATTTTAAAGATGGACATACCTCGTTAACTTCAGTTTCATAGGTCCAATCCTTCCCGTTTTGTGCAAACATCGAACAATTCTAAGGCTTTACATCAACGAACACAACACAGACATACGAATCACAACATCAGCCTTCATGGCCACTATATTACATGACACTTCTATCCGTTAGCAATGTATTTTAATTTAGGCACTAACTCCCTACCGAGTCATCTCACACACTCGCCGATGTCTGTATAATTTGTGTTGTTTAAGGTAACAAAAATTTGAAATTTGTGACCGAAATTAAGCGCTCTACGCAATGACGGGCAAACAAGATGGCGGCGACAAGATGGCGTCCACGTAACGTCACCGCTCCTTCGCGCCATAAACAACAAAATTAGACACGGACGAGGTTAGTTTTCAACAGTTGAGCGCAATGTTTAGGCCGTGTTTCTCTATGTATCTCTGCCTGGCTTCGGCTATCATCTGCGCCTTGCGTTCTTGGAAGCTGAGTTGTCTCTCGCGGGCGGTCTTGGGGAACACTCCGGTGGGCGCGGGGGTCACGTACCGCGGTGCGGGGGGTGCGGGGGGCGAAGAGGGTCCGGGGGACGAGCGGGACGTACTCGGTTGCGGCTCTGTGCTGGGAGTCTCTTCCGGTTGATACGGGGTTATGCCTTCCAGGAAGTTTGTGATCGTCACATCCACGCTGCGAGTGATTGCTGTAACATTACATAAATAGTTTTACATTAAATTATGAGACAGCTCAATGGTTATCCCCGCTAACCACATCAAAATATTTTCTATTAATTTCAATTTTAAAATTTTCTCAAAACCCGCACCAACCTCATCTCACTTTCATCACTCTCAGCTTCACACTAAAGCTAGACTGGGAGATAATGCAACGGGCATTAAGTTCGCCTTGTATACTTTTTTGTATGAAGCTTAATTAATAGAGTGATAGACTAGAGATAATGCCACAGGCACTAAGTCCGCCTTGTATACTTTTGTGTATGAAGCTTAATAAAGTGAATATAGCGATTTTTTTTAAATTTTTAACAGTCCCTGGTTTAGTAAGTTAAAAAAGCCATGTAGTGGTACATACCGAGGTCCCGCAGTATATCGTGCATGGGCACGGCAGGCAGCACCTCCTTGACCCGGGCGGCGAGGCGCGCGTGCTCGTGCGAGCGGGACGCACCGCGCGCCGCGCCCGCGCCCACGTTCAACTGCTCCCATCTGAACTCCGTCTTCTCGATCTGATGGGGGATGGTTATTAGTTAGATGTTTGTGGTGGTATATATACATATATATATCGGATTTCCGAGCTGACAGTTGCGTTCGTCCGCATCCATGGGTACGAGAAGCGGGTGTTGCGGCAAATTACACATAATTCACAATTTACAGAATTTACTTGATTGCTAAAACCAATCTACACAATTTCAAATCACAAGAGGAATGTAAAATTACAAAATTCCGATCAGCATTACAAAAGATAAAAATGAATTAATTTTCAATTTTGACAAGTCATAGACACGCGCCGTCACGGCCGTCCTGCGCATATACACGTCCTCGTGTATGTCGTTATCTTAATCATCTGTGAAGAACAACATTTTAATAATTAATAGTCACATTAGTTCGGCCATTCTGGCTACTTTAGTAAAACCTCACATAAAACTATTCACTCGAATGGGTTACCTTAAATTATTCAGTCATACAAAAATTCAAATTAAATTTTCTCTATATGACAGGGTCTTATCTCTGAGATTTCATTTATAAAAGTGGTATTGAGAGTTTGTGCCCAGACTATTAGGTGATGATGATCAAAGTCCTACAGGTTTTACCAATAATACTGCTTTACTGTACATAATATTATTTACTACCAGTATTACAGAAAAATAACAACACTATTTTTTTTAATTTTTAGGTATAGTCAGTCACATAGACTGGATGTAACATAGATTAGATGGTTTGTCACAAAGACTCGTTGTCACATAGACTGGTTGTCACATAGACTGGTTGTCACACAGAGTGGTTGTCACACAGACTAGTTGTCACACAGACTGGTTGTCACACAGACTGGTTGTCACACAGACTGGTTGTCACACAGACTAGTTGTCACACAGACTGGTTGTCACACAGACCGGATGTCACGCAGACTGATTGTCACACAGACTGATTGTCACACAGACTCTTTATGATTGCTATGTATACTTACATATGCCGTCACGGCCATCCTGGCCGTGAAATATTTGGCGCCGACTAACCGCTGTATTTGATCGCCGATCAGAGGTAAAGGATATTTGTTCGGAAAAGTATTGCTATTCAATTCGCGATAATCTACACAGAGGCGATCAGAGCCGTCTTTTTTTTAAGCAAGTAGTATTATTGGGCTAGCAAAGGGGGAACAACTCTCGCGAATGACACCTGCTTCAAGAAGTTCTTTTATTTTGTTACGTAACAATTCGCTTTCATTAGGGATCATTCGGTATGGGCGGTGTTGTACAGCTCGACTGGGATCTACAAGTTTAAATTCAAGGTGTCCAGAAGTAACTCTGCCTGTGGGAATTCCTTTAACATAAAAATTGGAATACGCTTCAAGTAATTGTTTGAGTTCGCTAAATGAATCTGATGGAATATCGTTATTTATGTCATTAAACTCCTTTATTTTTTCACCAAACTCACATTGCGCGATAACTTTGGTTTTATTGATAATTGTTTTGTGAAACCTCAACTAAAAACCTAAATTAATTAGGTCACGTCCTATCAATATTTCATGACTTAATGAAGCGTCAGGTACCACATGAAATATTAACTCCACTGAATAGCCTTGAACTGAAAATGTCGCTGTAATTTGAGTATTGCTATGCAAGCTCGATTTATCTATGCCTAAGAGTGTAACTGAACTGCAATTTCGTTTAACAGGAAAACATTGGGTTACTGTCTCTTTAATTAATTAACATTCCGATCCAGAATCAAAACAAAATGAAAACTTCTCACCCGGATTATAGAATTGATCCATTGCAGGCTGAATAAACCGTCGTTTATTTTCTGGAGCCTTCACGATCTTCAGTTGATTACAAATTATAACATCGCTGTGGTGGTTCTAAACGTTGTCTTTTAATAGCTTCATTCGTTTGATTTATGCGGTCGGAAGTGGACAAGCTTCTTTTTCGGTACACAAATGGCATTAAATCACATTTTCTGACCATTTTGCATCAGACTGACTATTACATGCTAACCACGTGGCTGCCGGACCTTTTAGAACCTTACTAAGAAGCATTATTAACTTAAACTTACTAAGAAGCATTATTAACCGGCTTCCGTTTGTAGGATTTGCTTTTAAACAAATGTCAACTGTATTACACCATGCCTGAGCAGCCGACTCTTGGTCCTCGGGATTGAATTCCGGAAGAATAAGTTTATTTTCTTTTCTTTGCGGTTCGAGAAATGCTTTCATGAATTCCATCATGTTGCGATGTTGCAATTCCAAAAGATTGTTCCAATTTGTGCGATCTCGATTAGTACGTAGTATTGGATTTGCTTGTTCTTCGCCATGGTTCTCCGCTTCTGAGTCCATTACCACTCCTGATATCGGATTTCCGAGCTGACAGTTGCGTTCGTCCGCATCCATGGGTACGAGAAGCGGGTGTTGCGGCAAATTACACATAATTCACAATTTACAGAATTTACTTGATTGCTAAAACCAATCTACACAATTTCAAATCACAAGAGGAATGTAAAATTACAAAATTCCGATCAGCATTACAAAAGATAAAAATGAATTAATTTTCAATTTTGACAAGTCATAGACACGCGCCGTCATATATATGTTAATGGATTTATAGAAGTGTTAGTTGATAGGCATGCCTGGCAAAATTACGTAAGACGGATCACCGCTATTGTAAAAAAGCTGACGCCCATAAACAAGAGTTACACATAAAGGACGCCCACAAAGTGTAACTTAATCGACGCCCACAAATACTGTTACATAACCAGTGCCTACAGGTACTTTTCTATAGCCTGTGCTCACAAAAGTTGTAACATAACATTTTCTCACAGAATATGCACATAACGGACGCCTATAACACCTCTGGCCATACATAACGCGCGCCCACAACAAGTACCTGCAGTGCATTAGCGATGGCGTCCCTGGCGCGTGTGGCGAGCGCGGCCTCGTCGTCGTCGTGGCGCTCCAGGGGCGGCAGCAGGCGCACGGTGTAGGCGGACAGCGGCGCCCACAGGAACTAACATAACGCGCGCCCACAACAAGTACCTGCAGTGCATTAGCGATGGCGTCCCTGGCGCGTGTGGCGAGCGCGGCCTCGTCGTCGTCGTGGCGCTCCAGGGGCGGCAGCAGGCGCACGGTGTAGGCGGACAGCGGCGCCCACAGGAACTAACATAACGCGCGCCCACAACAAGTACCTGCAGTGCATTAGCGATGGCGTCCCTGGCGCGTGTGGCGAGCGCGGCCTCGTCGTCGTCGTGGCGCTCCAGGGGCGGCAGCAGGCGCACGGTGTAGGCGGACAGCGGCGCCCACAGGAACTAACATAACGCGCGCCCACAACAAGTACCTGCAGTGCATTAGCGATGGCGTCCCTGGCGCGTGTGGCGAGCGCGGCCTCGTCGTCGTCGTGGCGCTCCAGGGGCGGCAGCAGGCGCACGGTGTAGGCGGACAGCGGCGCCCACAGGAACTAACATAACGCGCGCCCACAACAAGTACCTGCAGTGCATTAGCGATGGCGTCCCTGGCGCGTGTGGCGAGCGCGGCCTCGTCGTCGTCGTGGCGCTCCAGGGGCGGCAGCAGGCGCACGGTGTAGGCGGACAGCGGCGCCCACAGGAACTAACATAACGCGCGCCCACAACAAGTACCTGCAGTGCATTAGCGATGGCGTCCCTGGCGCGTGTGGCGAGCGCGGCCTCGTCGTCGTCGTGGCGCTCCAGGGGCGGCAGCAGGCGCACGGTGTAGGCGGACAGCGGCGCCCACAGGAACTAACATAACGCGCGCCCACAACAAGTACCTGCAGTGCATTAGCGATGGCGTCCCTGGCGCGTGTGGCGAGCGCGGCCTCGTCGTCGTCGTGGCGCTCCAGGGGCGGCAGCAGGCGCACGGTGTAGGCGGACAGCGGCGCCCACAGGAACCACAGCGCGTCGCTCCACGGGAACTTGTCGCGCGCGTCGCCCGGCCCGTGCACCGTCACGCGCGTCAGTGGACGCTCCACCGCTGCAACAACACGCACGGTGTATACTAACTGCGCAATGTATACCGTATAGCCAGTGTTCCCAGACTCTGACGCCGGAATACTCAAACACCATTCCATTCAAATATATTGTTTGACTACTTGCATATTGAAGTGCAAAGTAATATAAATGACGTTTGAGTAATCGGGCGTCAAAGTGTAATTTAAGTCTGTGCTAAGTGTACATTACCATCACAACAGCGAATGTCAATGACCTTTTGAAGTGGGCGCATCTTCACACATAGAGCAACCAATAACTGGCAAATTCAAAAGTTCTCTGGTCATTTTCAGGACTGTCGACTGTTTTCTGACTATAGACTCGGCGTCCATAATTCACATATTTAATAAATAATTTAATGAAAAACAATCATAATGTGACCTATACGTATTTGGATAAAATAACGAATACGCTATAACTTTATTACGTACTTCTTCTCATCTTACATCCTACATATATTCCAAAAGTTATGTTAATATTAATAAATAAATTCCTGTAAAAATCACAAAGATACATATTTTTTTTATTCAATTTGCCACTTACTGATAGCAACTGGTTGCACTCTATTTCCAAGTGGGAACGGCCAGTCAGTGAATTTGAGCAGGCCCTTGCCGTTCGTGGGCCCACCTTCCGGCTGAAGCAGTATCGGCTTACTTGGACACTCACCAAAGTGCTGCCTAGAATGACCAATAAATACATTGTTATTGTAGTGTATTTACCATTATTTTTTTTACCTTGAAAGGCCAAAGATTTTATTCATTATTTTTAGCCATATTATTCAGGTAAAAAATACAAAATAACAGTAGTATAATTTTGATTATTTTAGGTATAAATCAAAACTTCATATATTTTAGTTTATCATCTGTTGTATTGTAATTTTATATCTAATAGATATATTTATTATATTATATACTGGGTGGAATCGCTTATCGTCCGGAAAATTTAATAGTGTATTGTGTATGTGACATTAACGTTATATACGAGATTTATCATTAAAAACTACAAACTACCCCATAAACAACATCAGTACAAGATGTCCCCAAAACACATATTATCTAAATCACCCTACACTTAAAAGTGCAACGACATGTCAATACTCAGGCGCGCGAGTGTATGGGTCACGCCACACAACGGCTGACTGACGCGCATCGACCTTGAACTTACTTTGCGCCTATTTATCGGTATTATTACTCTAAATATTACCATATAACATTTTGATTTATTTAGAATTTTAGTGTGTTAGGATCATTTAAGTAAATGTAGTTGTTGCTAAGTTGTTAAGATTTACATTATTATTTTCATAACGTACCTACTACCTTAGAAAAAGCTGCATATGTTTTTATTTAAACGTTTTAATAAAGTCGAGAATGGACGACTTCGCTGTCAGGTCACGGATTCTTGCATGATTAGGAAGTCTGAACTTACCATTATCGAGTAGCCCCGGATAAGTCGTTAAAATAGTTCTTGTGCTGGGAACTCGTGGATTCATCATTCATGATACCATTCCTACGCAAAGACTGCAGATGTTCTGGACCTGCATACATCCTTCTTGCATGACCCAAGTTTTCATTGGATCGAACATAGCATGTCATTATTGTCACATACTCACTGTTCGTGTAATCACTCATTTTGACCGCAAGAAACTAACCAATAACCAAAATAATTTCATACAACGTCACTCGGTACCGAATTTCGCACGACTGAGGAAGTGGTAAGATCCCTGGAAGGTGTCGGCGGTGCGGGAGCGGGCGGCGCGGCGCGGCGGCACGCTTTATACTTGCGCTTGCGGCGGCGCAGCGGTAAGGGCGGCGCGATCAAAGGATTTTATTACTTAGATTTAGAAGTTTCTACTCGAATTAATATTGTATAAAGTAGGGTAACAATAATGTGTATTTATGAAGATTTTTTTCATTTATGTCATCTTTCTCTAAACAACGTTGTTTTATGAATAACTTTTTCTAAATTAGTAACTAGTAGTGGTAAATTAATTTTACACTACATAAACAAAAACATAAAAAAATTAAAATAAGTATGCCAAAGTGTTCTAAATCATGTACTTGCCATGCACAATTTTTTTCGTGACGATAAGCGATTCCACCCAGTATATAATTTACAAAGGTTATAATAATCTTTAATTTTTGTTCTGTTTGTTGTCCAAAATATAATAAATATATTGCAAAAGATCATAGAACGTGTACAGTACAAGCTTACTTTACATACATTATAATGAAAATACAAAATAGATTACACGTACAGTCAAATGTCAAGTGTTTAATGAAAAACAAATAACACATTGCAACGTATATCGGACACTCACTTTCTGATAAACTGCGCCGCATTTCTTATTCCCAAGGTCGACGCGAAGAATGGTGGCACTTTCCATTTTCTCAACTGGAAAAAATATAATTGTATTTATATGCTCAAGCTTTTAAAATACCAATATTAATTTGTATTCAAGTGTAGTGTTAAATTGTAGTTAATTTAATGTCATTTGTAGAATTACGTCTTGTTAGAAAAAAAAACTACATGAGCAACAATTTGGCTTTTTTTTTCTTTACACTGGCCCAGCATAATGATAACACTGCGTCTGATGGTAAGCGCAAATATCGTTTGGGCAGAGTATCTAAGAAGAAGAACAGTTTTGTTTCATAAAACAACATACCTTTAAAATATTACATAATAATTGTATGTATCCAAATAGTCAGACTTTATAACAACTAAGAACTATTAAAGGTCACAATTAATTATTCGACATATTCCTAAAATATTGTCGCAGATTCGCCTGAACGATAATAAGTCAATGACTATAAATTACTCAACAAGCAATCAACATTCTTAAATTATTTTTATTAAACAAACATTTTTATATACTAAAATACGTTAAATAACCTTATTTATTAACAGTTTAAACCTATTTTAGATATCAAATGTTTTATCTTCTTCACTCAAGCTGAATTCAAAGTCGTTCGAAAAGAACAAATCATTCGTTAACTAAAACAGGTTTTAAAATTGTTTATGAATAAGTGTAATAATAAATTATTTCTCACACTGTATTTGTCGTAGGCAAGTATAAACAATAATATATGTTTGTAGATACTAAAAGGGGAACTAGTGTTCCGTCAATTAGGGTCACAAACACAGGACATGTCATTTAACACTTGTAAAAACATTAGTCAACTATATCAATACACTATTGCAAGGCAAATTGGCTTGTTACTTTATTTTATTGATGCTAGTACATTCTATTGAAATCTGTTGTATGGATTGCAGTTATATTTATATTTTTATTCTCAATGATTTCAGTTATACAGAGGCTCCCACGGCTATACATTATACATTAACAAATTTTATGATCTAAATGAACATCATTTTGATTTTAAAAACAACTAAAATTATATTCAAAGAATTTAGATTAATTGCTTGTCTGAAGGGGATATGTGTCTTTATCTTGAGACTTGAAATGACTTGGAATATTATTTTCCAAAAATATACATTACCTGAGCTGTCTGCATTGCTTTGTTATGTATTACACAATCTCCAATACATAATGTAAAAATAATTATTCAAACAGAAAAATGACTTGCAAAGTACTTCACCAGATTAGATAGCAACATAGGCCCAATTATTTCTACATAAATTACAACATAATTTGAGTAATAAATATAAGCATATGATTTACACACTCATTTTTCATATTTCTTATCAAGGTTGCCAAAGAAATAAATTTACTGTATCACATATAAATTATAACCAAATGTTATTTATAATTATGTAGCACTATTCTAATTGCATAGAAAATAATGGCAGACTTAAAATTGCTTTATTAATTATAATAAATACACCCAATGGACACATACATAGTCCTGACCCCACACTAAGATTGAGTCGTGTGTATCAGGATCTACGAGAGACTTTTCGGTCTCACAAACACCCACCACATAAATTTGTTTTGGTGCGGGGATCGTCTGCGTCACGGAGGCTGTTATTGTTTGATTAGAAATACATTTTATTTAAAAAAATTAAAAGAAATTCAAAAAAACGTCACAAATGCTCTGTCTCAGCTGCCTTTGACCTTATAACCAATATCGGGAAAGGCCAATGCAAGTATACTATGCGCCACCTTGAGATGCAACAATATTCAATGTATATTAAATAAAGAAATTAATGTAAGCTAAAATTCAGTTCAAGGAAACGCTAATTTATTTATTGAAACTGTTCATTAACTGTGACCACTTGGTGCTAAATCTTAATGAACCTAATAAAAAGGTTAAAATGAACAATAATTTATGTTCTTAAAAGTCCATAACTTTATTGTTTCCAATGGAAAAATACAGCTGTTTTTTCAAAGTGTCACAATTAATCCATAACTGTCTTGAGCTACACCTGCCAATAGTCATTATCTACACATGCTTGTATCTAGTAACAATATTTCTATAATGTCAAGGATAATGCTTGCATGTTTGCCGGGCACCTGTCTGCCTCACATCCACCCCGCTTAGCATCTAAATAGCTTTTATTTATACCGTTATACAACTAATACAAGTAGAATAGATAGAAGAATTACATATTCCTATAATTTATAAATTAATTAATAATTCTGTTTTTTGTTTTTTTTTTCCTCTTTCACTATTTGCACTACCTCATATTGCAATATTACAACAATCCAGCCCATCCAAAGGTTGTCTAGAAGAGATCGCATATTGTAACCATGCCTTTAGTTTTAAGTGTTTTGTAAGCATCTTTCATTTTGGTAAACAATAAAGCATATATAAATAAATAATGATAAGATGTATCAAAGATTAGGATTTTTAGTATGTTGCAGGTATTTCAGCATTTTACAGACTTTCTACAACCAAGAGGATGTTAAACAGGCGATGTTTACTTACACTAATTGTGCCGAGAACGTGCGCGGCGGCGAGCGAGTCCAAACACGACACGTAGTTAGCGATCATCACGCTACACCGGGGGTCCCGCGTACCTTTCAGTGTCACATATACACCTGCAAACAAAAATATAGTATTTAACATATAATAAAATTAACAGATATGAAAGATTGGCTTTATTATATCGGTCTGTAATTTTGGAAGAAAAAATAATGTCATGTTGTTAGTCAGAATAAGAAATATGTTGATTGTTTTACTATATTATTATTTTTGAAACAGTTAAATTACTGTTGCATCAATACTAGAGGCGTAAGTTAGTAAATTCTTCTGAAGTTTTTACTGTACAACTGAAGTTAATGAAATCCTTAATTTGCCTTTTCCATTATCTTGTTTTAATATTACAATGTGTCCTTCCCACCATTCACAGTAATGTTCAATGTAGTGAGGAAAAAACTGCACAAATATAAGTTTTACAATCATTTCAGATGCATAATAGACATTATAGCAATGGTTTACTTTGTTGTCTTTCATTTAAAATTACTAGTTATCTAATGCTTAATAGACATATAATACAGGTAAAGGTTTGTTTTGTTCTCTTATCATTTAAATTAACTAGTCATCTGACTAATGATATTACCATCAATATATCAATTAAAAGAACTTAAAAAACTTCAAAAGAAAGTTTTCATATTTGTACACTATTATATGTAGTTTTGAGTTTAACATTTATTGTGTGGATTGTGGGCTACTTCAGAAGTTAATGTGTGACAGGAAAAACAAACAGTTAATTGATTGACCATGAGTTATTATTAAATTATTGTCATTCCCTATATTCAATAAAAAAATACTTATATGACTAACATAAAATTTTCAAGCATAAATTCACAGTATTTACCAAAAGTCCAACATGCCAATGTAGACAACATTTGCCTGATAGCCCATTTGTCGGGGAGTATTATAGCTGCTATCCATAGAATTAGTGCGAGAAACATGCGGACCACCATCAAAATGATCCCAAATGGCATGTACAGCAGGAATTGCAGAACATTGTCGCCACAAAACCTTAAAATAAAAGTAAATAATTACATATCACAAGAATAGCCAGAAAATACTAGTATCATGGATTACATATGGGCTAATTTTTTTCACATAAACAACTTTTTTGTGGTGTCTGCATAAAGCAAAGGCTGAATCATCAATTTACCATTTATAAATGATGCATTGTATCAATTATAATTACAATTCAATCTGCAAATTGGTTCACGTAAAGATTTATATATAAAAATGTACTGGTTTATGAAACTGATATTGTGGTGCATAACTTGAAAATATGTAATACACATTTATAGCACAACCAATCTTTTGACATTAGATGTAAACTTTTATAGAAATTTATTTGAATACATTAAAAACAAGAACCAGATTTGATATAAAAACAATCCATAAAGACTTCATACAGAAACCTGTATGGTGAATATCCATTAAAAAATCTAGCACACAAAAATATACCATAGAAAACATCTCTATAAACATAGATATTTTAATGTTGTCACAGTTACCTACTTTTTTATGACTTATTAAAATTATTTAATGATGAGAAAATACCACATGAGTTCGCCTTTTTGCTTAAATTGTAATTAAATGCATTTTTAAGCAGCTAGAAATAATTTGTATGGTATTGTTTACTACATTTACATAAGCTGTATTAAATAGAATTATATAGTTAATTATTTACCAAACTGTATCTTAGAAATATTCTTAGAAAATTCAGTATGACAAATAAAATGAAAAATATATTTTATATTATAGATTTACAGTACATACTTTGAAAAAAGCTATTTATTTTTAAACTACAAATGTAATGCTCAGTAAATAAAAAACAGTTTATTATTTTTATAGGTCAGGAATATTATACTATATGTTTATATATACAGAGGTTGCTATTGATATTCGAATATGTTTGGCATAATTGTTTCCCTACGCGATTCCACAGTTGGATGCACTCATAAATGCATATTACGACAACCTTTAAAAAACTGGTTATATGTAAATCCGAGTCAACGCAAGGACAGTGGTTTATTTATTTAAAAAATATTGTGTTACTTAGTTTGGTATTAAACTAAAGGTAATGTCATATCGCAATCTTAAGACCTTCAACAATTGTCTCGTATTATAAAGTTAAAATGCTATCTATATACTTGTTGTTGAGCGGCTATCACGGATAAAAATAGCACGTTGCCAGATCATAATAATAGTCTGATCTATTGTAAACTATCTATCACAGTTGTTATACACACAAAATACAAACTTTCCCTTAGAAAAACTCCTGATCACGTACGCACGGCACAAAACATGTTTTTACCTTTCATCGTTCATTAACTTGTCCACGGTGAGAGCCATTGTAATTTATGACGAGTAAATTAACACAAAATATCAGTTTCCTTATGGTAATTGCGTGATTAAATAGAAAATTTCGAAGTTTTCTCCCGAAACTGTGATGTGTACTACAACGTCCATAGACTAAATTTATATTTGACATTTGGAGATAGAGTCACAAGTGAATGATGTAACATGTATAACGGTATACAATTTTATTAAGCGAACAAATGTATTACAAATCATATTTACCGGAGCTCATAAAATATTTGTAATTAATTCAATATATTAAAAAAAAATAACTTATTTGCTTTAGTCATCGGTAGACGCTATGTTCACTGGTTCACTATTTCCTTATCTTTATCAGTCTGTGGTCGCTATTTATATCAGAAAAACGTAAATGTCAATGTCAGTTTTCATCGTAAAAATACCCCGTAATCTGCTGATTTCTGTAGTCACAAAGCAATAACTTGTAACAAAAGACTTGTTTCTTTTATTTATTTTTTTGAGTCTGGACATAATTACTTTAGTGTTTAGTTTCATAGTGTTGTGGTAATACCAAAATAGCCCAATAGGGATCGCCTGACCTTTGTGTTTATCTACTAAAATTATTGTAGAACTTGTATCTATGGAGGGAATAACACCTACTCCCGAAGATACAACGTGCTCAGAAGGGGAGGAGGAGCGCAACATGCGGAGAAACCAACTGCCCCGCGAGAACGGACAAGGTTATTCGCAACAATCGACCTCGTACACCGCACTGCATCAAATGGAGGAAAAAATGAGGCGGAAATTGCAGTTTTTCTTCATGAACCCGATCGAGAAATGGCAAGCGAAGAGGAAGTTCCCCTACAAGTTTGTGGTTCAGGTGATTAAGATTGTTCTTGTAACTTTCCAGCTCTGTTTGTTTGCTCACAACAGATACAATCACGTGAATTATACGTGGGACAACCGCATCTCGTTCTCCCACTTGTTCCTACAAGGCTGGGACTCCACAAGAGAAATTAATGCATACCCTCCTGGTGCCGGCCCCCTTGCCGTATACAAAATTGATGAGTTCTACAGTACTCTTGACTATGCTTATGCAGGTTATTCAAACTTATCAAATGCTATTGGACCATACTCTTACAATGATGAAAGCAACAACATGCCTGATCCAGTGTTCTGCCAATACAACTACAAGCAAGGAAATATTTTCGGTTTTAATGAAAGCTATCAATTCAACTCCGAAATTGTTGAAACATGCATTAATTTCACAAGGAAGAATGATGAAGATTTTAACTCTGAAACATTTATAAAAGAAGCTGGACTGGACATCAATTTCTCAGCACTTGTAAGGGCTAAGTTAATGTTTTCCATAAAAACAATTAATTTTAGAGCCGCCGGTCCCATAACTCCACCAGACTGCTTCCGGTTTGATGTTGAAATAATATTTGATAATGAAGATCATGATGGACAAATGTCTCTGACTTTGGAAGCTGAACCCTACAAATTGGAATGCAAAGGAGATAAAGCTTACATAACTGATAACCAGATTGACCAAATATTACGGAGCACTTTGAACATCCTTGTTATCTTGATATGTGCAGTATCTTTTGTATTGTGCAGCCGAGCTATTTATAGGGCGCAATTGTTAAAAGAATTGACAGTACGGTTCTTCCAAAGGACATACAACAAAGAGCTGAGTTTAGATAGCAAGTTGGAGTTTCTCAATATTTGGTATATTATGATTATTGTTAATGATTTGCTGATTATAATGGGATCAGCAATAAAGGAACAGATTGAACGTAATCAATTTACTAATGACCAGTGGAATGTGTGCTCATTGTTCCTTGGTACCGGTAACTTACTTGTGTGGTTTGGTGTTTTGAGGTACCTGGGCTTCTTCAAGACCTATAACGTTGTTATACTGACATTGAAGAAAGCTGCGCCTAAAATATTTAGGTTTTCGATTTGTGCACTGCTGTTGTATGCTGGCTTCATGTTCTGTGGATGGTTGATTCTTGGACCATACCACATGAAATTCCGTTCTCTAGCAACAACATCAGAGTGTCTTTTCTCTTTGATAAACGGTGATGACATGTTTGCAACATTCTCTATAATGTCAAAGAAATCTCCAATGCTGTGGTGGTTCAGTCGAGTCTATCTTTATTCGTTTATAAGCTTGTACATTTACGTTGTACTCAGTTTGTTCATATCGGTGATAATGGATGCTTATGACACAATAAAGCAATATTATAAAGAGGGATTCCCCAAAAGTGAACTTCAGCAATTCATTGGAGAGCCATGTATCGAAGAAGTCTCATCCGGATTGTACAGAACGCAAAGTTCAACATCCTTGAATGCGATAATGAATTCCCTATGCTGCTGTAATGTTTACCGGAGTGCTTATGCAAAAATCGGAAGCAGAAGTTCCAATCTCAATATGATATAGGCTTTGATTGTTAATTAACAATCATGAGACGCTATGTAAGTAAAAGTTAAGTACTTATTGTAATCATAAGTATTTGTATATTTGGTTTGATCGCTGGCTTCTATGCGGCAGCTTGAAGTTTATGAATCATATTTTATCAATATTTGTATAAATCATTATGGAACATTGCAATCTTAGTTAAATTTACAAAGAGCTAATTGTGCATGTACTTGGATTTGAATTGTGGTATTTACCCGGTTTGTTAATTATTTATAATTTATACATATACATTGTTAATATATTATATTATATCTATATACCATACTATAAATAGTAAAAAGTAAAATATAAACAAACATCTGTCCATATTTAAACAATCTCTATTGTACTTAGCATAATGTTAATGTTACAATGATAATAGAGGGAATGATAACATCGAAATGAAAATCCTTTGTTTATATTTTATTGTGTCCTATTAAAGATATGGTTTAGGTAATAGTGAATAATGTTGAATAATATCTACTAATAATGATAAGATCATATTACATTAGCTGAGTTGTTAGGTAACCCTGTTAGAATGTATTCCTTGTTATAATCTACAGAACAATCTAATATTAAATTAGTATGATAATTATTCTGATATTTAAATAGCTTATAGATTTTTAATTTACGTTATGAAAAAATGCAACTTGGAGTACTAAAACCCAATGCACAATAATAGGGCTACATAATATTTTTATTATCTGCCTTTTCTTAAATTTTCAACAAATAACTTGATTGTTTGTGTCTTATTGGCATCTACATTATCTATCCCAAATGAATTCAAGACAACATATTTTTATTTGATTACAAGTCTATGTTATTTTGAGGTTCAGGCAAAAGATTAAATTCATATACACCTAAGTATTTTAGTATTTTCAAATTAGGCAATGTATATGACTATTACCGTGCCTTGGGTTTTAATCTGCAAATATGCGATGCCTTATGAAATTAGTTGTATACATTTGTTAATAGTTAATCTGATAAGTTTCCATTACAAATATAAAACAAACAAAAAAAAGTATCTTCAATCTACTAGAATCCAGAAATATGGATTTTTTAATTAAATTAAGTAAAAAGCTATTTGGTCTAAAAGCAAAATAATCAGGAAAATTAAATTATTTGTTTAACACAATATTAAAAACCTCATAACAAAAACATCCTAATTTTTCACAATATAATGCACCTAAATAAACTCATTACTCAACTCAAAATTCTCAGAAAAATCAAGTAATTTTACATGTCAATGTTTTGAAATATATTTAATTATTGATAATATAATGACATTGTGAATTGCGTGCAGATATATCAGAAATAATAATACCAATCAATATGCGTTCCTCTAATGGGCAAAAGCCTCTATGGTCAGCGCACTATCCTAAGGGTTGGATAACTTACCTCCAGAGATTTTTTCGCTATACCGGTTTATACACAATGTTTCCTTTCAGTCATAATAGATTAAACATCAAAACAGCAACAGCGCATTGGATTTTTTCCTGATAATTTCTCCAACGTTTTTCTTTAAAAGTGTTAGTTGAGAAATTATTTTATATTACAATACTTATTATGGACATCAAGGCTCGTAGCTCTGTAGGTGAATTAGATTGTACAAAAATTCGCTGTCCTATGCTAGTATTAGGTGCTTGGCAGCTCTGCTGGTAATGGACCAGACGCGGCTGCCAACATATTCACGGTGGTCGCGGGTTAAAATCCCAGGGCACACCTCTGACTTTTCGGAGTCATGTATGTATTGATAGACAATCACCGTGCACTATAACAGTGAAGGAAAACATCGTGAGAAAACCTGCATACACGTGATTTTGTGGTATGTAAAGTCCGCCAGCCCGCACTAAACCAGCGTGGTGAACTATATGGCCTCACCACTCTAAATCGTACTCTCGATTATAGAGGAGGCCCGTGCCCTGCAGAGGGAGGTATATAGGCTGATACGGATGCTAGAATTAAAAGATTTCAATCGTAATATTCAATCATACGCTGCTCTGTATTCAGGCAATGTAATTTTTAAATTCCAGAAAGTATTACGTGAAATTGATCTCTGTGAAATAAAAAAACATCGGTCGTAAATTATTTACGGGTAGCTGTTTAAATTGGTATTAATTTGATAATATAAGGTAATCAGTGATGTTTTTTGGGAAGAAATATCGTACGCGCGTAATGTAATATTTATAAACGTCCAATTGTTTAATACGATTTAAAAAACTATTAATATCGAATTGATTATAGTATGCTTTGTAGAGTAACTACCTATAAAATAATTGATCATTAAAAAAAACTATCGATTATGTTCGTCTTATTACGATGAAATGCTTGAAATAAGCATAGATGTAATATAAAAAATAGTGAGCATAATAGTTATACTTTTTTCAAATACTTAGATTTGTAAATATGTTTCCATTGCTATAATAATGTGTATATAAGCAACATTTAGCAATAATAGTATGTTTGTATGATCTATGTACCATTACCAGTAATGCACCAAAGAGAAATTGTTAAGAAATTACAAACATGTACGTATAAGTATTTGGAACAGCTATTTGTGGAATACACTATGTAGTTTTGTATATTATTGAATATATATTTTTGTATATATGTGTTGTTTTGATTACATTTCGCCACAATCGGGTCGTTTATTGACGTTGTAATTTTATATTTGCGCGCGAGGCTTTGTAAAGCAACTTGATAATTTATGAAGGGGCATTGGCCTATGCTTACCCAGAGTACTATTTACTATTTTTTGTTGAAAGAGAAAGTATAAATATCCCTCCCGATGTCACAAAAGTATGATGTGATTGCAGTGTTATCTTAGGAAATGGTCGGAGATATCACAGGAAATACCCAAATAAACTATCGTCCATGGTAACTTGTAAACATGACGATAATAATAAATATATGTATGCAATTTTAGAATGGATGTCTTCCCCACAAAATTTGTTCTGGTTCTAATAAGTGTGGCTTTTCTCTGTAGTACTTTTGGTAATTTATAAGCATTAGTGGAATAGTCATTGATTTAAAAACTAAGAATAGTCCCTTAAGTACATTTGGGGTTTCAAAAAGATGACAGTGAAAATCGGGCTAAAATAAATATGAAATCAACTTAATTTAATAGATTTCGTCTAAAAGTGATAAAAATATTAGCTCCATTTTTATTAAACTTTCTGTCATAATATAAGCACGCAAAACCATTAAAAACGACGACTAATTTCAGTAACGCCCAACTAGAGATGCACTGGAGCGCGCGCACCATTTATAAATAAATAAATAGACCCAACAGTCACACACATAGTCCTGACCCCACACTAAGATCGAGTCTTGTGTCGTAGGTATCAGAAACTACGAGAGACTTTTCGGTCTTGCAAAAACCCAGACCTGAAACAAGTGCCTGTGGTTCACACAAATATTTGTTTCGGTGCGGGTATCGAACCCGTGACCTCTCGTTTCACAGCCGTCGTTTAACCAACTGCGCAACAGAGGCTGTTATGTCGGAACAACGTGCTTTCTAGCCTATCCATATAATTATGTCAATGCATTAGTGGAACAGATTTAACATAATGTTCCTTTCAACATAGATCCTCAAAATGGTATCATCGGCTGAACCGTATTCTTGTTTGCGTCCTTAGTTGCATAAAAAAGATATTATATAATTATTATCCTACCAAAACATAGATAAATACGTACACACTGAACAGTCAAACAATGACCCCCCTCTAAGATAAACAAATTGGACCAACCTAATTATGATTGCAAACGATTGATAACCTAATATTGCTAGTGTACTGTTTTGGGGGTATTATAGACATTGGTCATAAATGATATACGATAATTAATTAAAGAAATTTACTGATAACAAGGTTTTACTCAACATCTTAACATACTGCCTATAGATATTTCGTCAATTTAAAATGAACGATGAATAACAGAAACCAAAGATGCTCAGACGCATACCAATGAAGTCAGTAATGAACTATGCTTACATCTATCTTATTAATTTGTTTCCTTTCATCGTAGCATTATTCCGTTCGGTGCTAAAATCCCCTTCCGTCTCAACCTTCGCCTTTTCGCCCAGTCTTCAGCATCTTCGAATGGCTCCCATATCCTCCTATAAACCAAACAAAGATTGTTTAAAAGGTCGATAACGTCTTAAGATCTGGAAATGGTAGGATCCTAATGTCCTTGTGTGTATGTGTTTTGAAGTGCGTGGTGGCCTGTTGGTAAACGGACCAGACGCGGCTGCCAACATGTTCACGGTGGTCGCGGGTTCAAATCCCAGGGCACACCTCTGACTTTTCGGAGTCATGTGTGTATTGATAGTCAATCACCACGCACTAAATCGGTGAAGGAAAACATCGTGAGGAAACCTGCATACCATAGCGGTTCATAAGAATTTATATGGTATGTAAGTCCGCCAACCCGCACTAGGCCAGCGTGGTGGACTATATGGCCTAACCACTCTCAATCGTACTTTCGATTGTAGAGTAGGCTCGTGCCCCGCAGTGGGACGTATATGGGCTGATACAGATAATGTCCTTAGACGCAAGAATTTTTTGACCGAATATTCGATACGAATGTCTTCATATTGTGTACTGTAAAATTGTGTCAATATCGGTCATCGGACCGGCTTGTGGTAAAGTCATAAACCACATCTTTTTGCGATATGAGCATAAGGCCACTATAGACATATATGTATAAATAAATAATGAACGCGTGTTACAATCTATGAGTAATTAATAAAATTTCATAGCCTATAATGCTTTCATGTGGCAAATATTGTTACTATGTACTTAGGCTAGCAGATTATCGTGAGGTTTACTAGCCATCTGGTATCCAATTAATTTAATTCCTCCGTGGCGTTGTACTGCGGTACGATTGCAAATCTGAGGTCTCGTGTTCGAGTCTATTTCCACTCATTATCAGCCCGCAGACAAGAATTTCTACCTGATATAGCGATAGGCTTCGCACCCTTATCATATAATGAGACGGAACATGTAAGGCAAAATGTAGATGTCTTGGTAGCACCTCTGCCTACCCCTTCTGGGAAGAAGGCGTTTGTATGGATACTTGATATGACCTAGTTAGTGTCGTTGGGCATACCCAGCTACATATAGCTGGCGACAATTTTTAACAAAATTGCGGAATCATAATTCCTAAATGCTATCATAACTACCAGAGCATAATGGCTAATTAAACTAATGAAATAGTTCGTGAACAGTGTTCACATATTTATGGATGTATTTGAAACTTAATTTATTTAAATATTTCTTTAAGAAAAAATGTTGTGTGCCCGAATCGTTGTATTTAATGTGCTATTAATTCTTTGTCATAGATAGGTATATCTAATGCTTCGTCATAGAAAATTGATGACTATACACCGCAGGCCATTTTTGTGGTGTTTGCAAACCTAATTTGCTATAAAGAAAAGACAGTAATCTTTAAAATTAGAATCCGTTCGGACTGATGTTATTGATCATACCATACAGGCTTATAATACTTTAACTGTATGTTTCATTAAGTATAATTAAAGATTTATGTTTCGACATCGTAGAATCCTTTGGTGTAGATCCTTAGTTCGTGACTCGACTGGGGCTTACATTGGCGAGACAATAGGTGTTCACAATTCCGAAGCAAGGGTTCAAGAAAATCTAAAACTTAAATCAGCTTTTGATAATTAAGAACTGATATGTTGTTTGACTTCATGTATCAATGTAAATAGATATTATTTTAGGCGACTGTTATTTGTAAACACTTGCATATTGATTGGCCAATTTTTGACATCCACTCACAAAACGACAAATAAATTCATGAACCAATCAATTCTCCACTCATGACTGTTTTTTTATCGTTTATTGGGAATATTGTAGAAATATAGCTGCACAGCAGGGGGTCCGCGGGATAATGTGGTATATTAGAAAAAGAAGTCTGGGATCCTCTGGTGAACATGATAAACCTCTGGAACACAATTTTAACATAGGTACCTGGAGTATCCAGCCTGCGACCTAAAAACAAGGTTTTCGTTTTCAGTCCCAGTCTGGATATAAGTAGCCGGTATACATGCAAAGCAGGATTGAAATATACTGAGAAATGATCTATTGAGCACAAATAGGTAAACATTGTAAATTTGTTTTTTACGAGTAGGTATTAATTCTAGGAAGAGCGCAGTACGTCCGGAAAAACCCGTTTTATCAGTTATATCTAAATGCATTCTATTATGTACATTATTTATATATTAACTAGCGGCCCGACGCAGCTTCGCCCGGGTACAAATAGATTTCTGTACAATAATATGTACGTATTATACATATAAATCTTCCTCTTGAATCACTCTATATATTAAAAAAAACTGCATCAAAATCCGTTGCGTAGTTTTAAAGATTTAAGCATACAAAGGGACATAGGGACAGAGAAAGCTACTTTGTTTTATACTATGTAATGATAAACCGCCTGCACAATTAGAATGCCTATTTCACATATTTTAGAAATTTGAACACAATAAACTATATTACCTAGGTAGTAGGTAGTAACTTCAAACACGACGAAATTTCATATACACTCTACGTAAATATTAGATTCTATACGAAAAGAGAACAATTTTGAAATTTCCGATCCTAGTACTTTTCTAAGTTTCATAATCAAATATTTCGTCCTTCAAGACTACGATATCTGTAAGTCTTTTAATCGTAAATATTTTATTAACATCTATTAAATAGAATACACTGCGCTCTTAGTACATAATTACGTATACACTACACAGTAATACAAGGCAATATAGTGATTAATAAAATGACAATCGTTATCTGCAAAAACAATAAATATTTGCATTTAGCGCGTCGAAACTCCACGTAACCTTTGTTCTGCCATTCTGCCATTTCATCTTATTCACACGTCTTCTTAAAAATAGCAAGTCGTCCACAGCTAAGCAAATATGATTATTTGCGTCATTAACTTCCATATAAATGCAATTATGGTAAGAAATAAAGATGAATATAATAATACGAGATGATATCAAATTATATTTCCTTATAACAGCAACTACGCATCAGATGCTATTCTCTTCACCAATTACATTTTAGCACATATCGTTGTAAATAGTGTAGGTATGTATTACAAATTATATTTTTAAATACGCTACCGATCCTCATTTACTTATGCATCCATTATCATTTATTAAGTTTTTATTTGGTCCACAGAACTGGACAATCTGGACACACAAAAGCAATAGCAATATACCAATAAAATATTGTTTCATATTACGATAGACAATTACAAGTTTGTGACTGTTGGGTGTATACATTTATTTATTTATAAAAATACGAAATAATAAATTTTGACAAGTGAGGTGAAACATAAAATATTACAAAACACGATAAAAACAGTCCAAGAAGTAACGAACACGCGAATAAACTTTTTCGAAACGTAATAATATAAAACGTTGTAATGAAAATGGATAGAATTTGCATTTGTAGGTCAATAAAAAAAGTGAAGACATAAGACTCGAACCTACGGCCTCTCAGTTTACTGGGCGCTTCATTGTTCACCATTAATCCCCTCTATTCCACAGCACCTGAAGTTTTACCGAGCAATTAACAAGATATACATTGCTATATTTTTTGGCAAGGCGTATTTACACTTTTGAGTATTGTACAGTGTAATCTAGGAAGATCCTATCAATTTTGTGGTGAAGCATATTTCAAGCTTAGATAAAGTATAAGGCAGCTACATCACAAAATAATATTTTCTAACTCTTATTATTTGTAAAAAGTAAAACTGCTTTAAATTCTAGATAATTTTAGTGCCCAACATTACCACTTATACAGGGTATATCCAGACTGCGACCGTAAACGAAGCCAGGTTGTTATTTTACAGCCTTTCTCTATAATCTATCTATCTTTAACAAGAGATTTCATTAGATATTTTGATGCAATTTATGTTTCAGTTAACAAAGACACAGAGGTATAGGTAGCTACATTAGATAAATGTATATATCTGTTTTTGTTTAATGAAGCGTATAATTGTACCGACATAGTAATGGTAGCTATTTTACCCCTTGTTAAAGATAGATAGGATATAGAGAACAGTTAGTGACTTCATATCTGTATCGGTATTTGTATGAGCGGATTTAAAGTACTGGTTTCCTCCAAATGGGATCTATGCCACACATACCACAGTTATGTTACCGTAACAATTTGTAAATCGCCTTATAAACAAAAATTCAATGTAGATCAAACGTCTGAATAAGTCGTAGTTTGTTGAATCAGAGCCTCGAGTTCAATGTTCCCATTGTTCATTAAACCATTATAATAGGTAAACCATAATAAGTATAAGGAATAAAAACAAAAAATCCAATAATATTCATACATTTATTATCACTATCAAAACCATTGCAATTTGTTATAACGATATATACAACCATATTCTTATATTTATGCACAGAAAAAATAGGGTTGAACGAAACATGAAAACATCCGATTTATCCGAATATTTTTTCACTCTCGTTACATCCCAACAATTAGGAACATGTCTGAAATAATAAAAATAATAGTATGTGAATTTTTGAATGTTCTAATGGCCTAAACTATGGCAAATATATTAGGTACATAAGGAATGTTCAAACATAAAATATCACAAAATACACTAATCATATAAATAAAATCATATAATAAAAATATCGAATATCATTCGTCGGATATTTACAAAAACACAATAAATAAGGCAAAAACTCATTAATATTTTTACACGATCTAAATAATATCGCATAATTGATTTACATTTACACAATAATTAAAGGGACACTTAAAATATAAAATAGTGATGTAAATATCCGGTAATTATATCCGACGATTTTGATTTGACAATGATTTTTCTAATTAAAAGCAATTAATAAAATGTCAAAAGTTAACCAATATTCAATATGCTTTGTTTCGTAGTTTTTCGAGCTCTTCTCCGTTTATAAAAATACAATATTAAATACATTCGATTATTTCGTATGTTGAACGGTTTCGATATATCTGCTTAATATCCGAGTCATCAGGCGTAAAACACACATCATTACTCAACAAATTCTCGTAGAGAGTACTAACATTCCATACATATAAATGTTTAATCGAGCCCAGAATGTCATATATTTTATTTTTAATTTGTTAAGAACTTTTTTCAGAACTATAGTGATTCCTATTTCTCATTACATTTTACAAAACGATTGTTAATCGATTTAAAATTATCAATCTTCCACAAATTATATTCTATTCAAAATCGCCGATATCTAATAAGTTACTCTTGATCCAACCCTGTAAGATGATCTTAAATAAATATAGCAAAATAAACTTCTTTCTACAAAGAGTTATAGCGACCGCATAGCCAATATTATGAAGCAACTACGGGCTGACCGTTTTTGTGTGCACTTTCGCGCCATTTTCTACTTTTTTTTATGATTGTTTCTTAAACATTATTCCTTGTTTAAATCGATACAGCAGGCCCGTCTAAACATTTATATTTATGCTACATCTTAACTATCCGACTAAATTATAAAAATATATATTTTCATAGAAAAAAACCTCATTAAAATTATAATAACATTATGGCATCGTCCAGTGACGTTCAGATGATACATTGAGCTAATCTTTAACGTGATAAAATATTATATCTAAATAATGCATCTAAATTTACCTAAATTTCAAGTTTACGTCCATACACACTTGAAATATATGAGGAGGTAAATGACGTGTAAGTTTTTTATAGCTTCAGAAAGTACGATTTGTAAAATGATTTCAATATATTGACTCAAGTTTGATATTTCTTTCGTCTGAATAGGACGGGTTAACAAGTCTATTTCTATCAGTATTAAAATTACTCCCCATAGAGTTGTGTATACATTTTATATAGCTGCCAATATAGCTGTGATTCAATAAAACATAACATTAAATATTAACACTCATAAATAAACATAAATAAAATCTAGGCGTAGAGCAGCTTAATTCCTAACATTCCTAACACAAGACAATTCTTTGGTTCCATAATTATTGCTTGTTAAGCACATTCCCAAAGAAACACAGGGTTTTTATTACACGAACCGCACTGTACGACAATCGCACAATACGGGTCTTGTACCCACCCCACAAATCTTCATACAAAAATACTGTTATCTGTCAGTCTATTCATTTCTTCTCTTCGACGGGCCTTTCCGTGGGCTGAGCGCCGAGCATTATCTGAATCTCGTCCACGCTCTTGCCCTTAGTTTCAGGAACGACAAAGAAGATGAACACGAAACCGACCAGCATGATGCCAGCGAACATCCAGAACACCTGGCCGGGCCCGATCGCGGTATTGAGGGAGTTGAATGTACTGGTCACTGTGAAACTCAACAGCCAGTTAAGGGTACCCGCTGTGGATCCCACGAAGGCTTTGATATCAATCAGGCAAAGCTCACCAGCCATCATCCACGGAATTGGCCCGAAACCAAGAGAGAAGGCGACCATGAACGCAGACAGAGACAATAGCGGCAACCAAGTGATGGCCTGGACTATAGCAGCGTCAGGTCCATGAGTGTCCTGCAGGAAGAAGTAAACTCCCAGGGCGGTCGAGCACAGGCACATCACCAAAGCCGAGAGCAGAAGCAGGATACGTCTGCCCAACCTGTCAACCACCAAACTCGAGACGAATGTTGCCACCACTTGAATCACACCAATAATGATGGTAGAAATAGCGGCTGGGATAGTCGCTCCGGCGTCGGCGAAGATCTTAGAAGTGTTGAAGATGACTGCGTTAATACCAGAAAGTTGTTGGAACAACATCAAAGCGTAACAGATAACGATAGCTTTGATGGCCGTCTTCTTCGTGATCGCTGACATGAAGGACACTGGGTTGTTCCTGGCTTCCTCGGCCTTCAGCTTCAAGTTATCCAGTTCGTAGTCGACATCGTAGTTCCTACCGCGCAGTCTGACCAGAGATTCGCGGGCCTCGTCGATCCTGTTCTTCACGACCAGGAAGTTGGGACTCTCCGGCATGAAGAAGAAGACGATGCCAAATATGATCGGAATGAGAAGACAGAGGATGTTGAATACGAACACGCTGGTGTAACTGCCAACTGCGTACGCGAAGAGGATACCGATGGTGATCATGAGTTGGAAGTAGCTGCCCAGAGTACCTCTGATGGAATCCTGTGCAATTTCACTGGTGTAGGCTGGCGCGGTGACGCAGAACGCTCCTCCGGCGATACCTGTGATGAATCTTCCAGCGATGAGCATGCCGACGCTAGTTCCGAAGGTGATGAGCAACCAGCCTATCGTGAAGGGCAAGACGAGGCACAACATGGTCTTTTTGCGGCCGATGGCGTCCATGATGAGACCAATGGGGAAGCAGATGGCGGCAGCGCCGAGGTTGATGATGGAAGAGATCCAGTCGCCTTCAGAGGTAGAAACGGGGAAATCGTAATCGGTGTTGTTGGCTTGCGTGATCTTGAACATGACTGGGGACGACCAGCCCAGCATGGAACCAGCGGCCAGCGCGCCGAGCGTGGCTGGAATTCAAAATTTATCAATTAATGTACAATATAACAAAATACATACAAATAAATAAGGGGACTGGCTTTTGTTTGGCTATGACATATAAATAAATAATGGAATGGAATGATCATAGTCAAGATATATATAAATAAAAAAAAATTATTTCCTTCGCAAGGCTAAACACGAAAATCAAAATGAAAAAGATATATTTATTAAAATCTTTATCGTACACAAAAAAAATAACAATATACAGAAACAAAAACATGAAACAAGTATAAATGGAGGTCAAATACTAGATTGCTTTGCTGGTCCAGGCAAATACAACATCCCATCACTTACAAATATTCTATTATGTATGACTTTCTAAATATACAATCAAAAAATATCCCCAACATGGTCAAAATTCACAGTTCTTAAACAAATGTTAGTAGAGCGCTTAAACTATTATTTACTTAATCAATTTCTTTTATACATATTAGGAATAATTAATTAAATGATGGACCTCCAATTGTGTTTGCTCAGCATTAAATCTAAATACAAACAATGAGTGGAAATTTTATAGACTTGTATTTGTACAATCATTTAGTGTGAACCAAAATAGATATGTTTCCGTAATTTAGATGGATAAACAAAAGTTCCTTGTATTTATTTCCGTCGCAAGATTTAATCACATTCCGGGTATAATTTCCAGTAATATCTATGTGATTGAAATATCTGTTTTATGGAAGCTAAACTTACAAACATGGCAAGATCAAAATTAAGGAACAAATTAATTTTATGCATATATTATAACTTGCATTATCATGAAAGAAAGTATCTTAACAAAGCTGCATAATTTGAATAAACCATAGGGTACTACCTACTAATTCAATATTCATTAAAAAACGAGATTCATTAAAAAAAGAAGATATTTTTATCATATCTAAAACATATGCAAAAAGCATGCCAATTACAGGCAATAAATGATAACACGTACCTGATAATGCCGCAATATACTGCGGTAGTTTCCGCCCATTGTCCCCTCGAGAGTCCACCAGCTCTGCCTGCGACACTCCTATATCTGCCATCCTGGGGTTTGCAGGTGGCCCTTCTGCACTCTGAGAACAATGAAAGTTACTGGTTAATAATCAGCTTTATATGTTTAGATATAAGGTTTATCAATTATTGTTTTATTGGCTGTAATTGATGATAGGTGTCATATGGTTTTAAATTGTTATAAAAAGTAATAAATAATGGCTGTACTCAGATACATTTAATGTTGTTTTTTTTTTATTACAATGAATGGCAAAACGGATATGCCGTTCACCTGATGGTAAGCAATATGGCAGCTCATGAAATAGCAAAACCAAACAACACCTTGAATTAAAAAGCAATGCTTGGTATTCCACTGCGCTTGCCATCCTGAGACATATGATGTTAAGTCTCAATATGTCCAGTAGTTACTCTGGCTACAATATCCTTCAAACCGAAACACAGCAGTGCATTTACACTGCTGTTTGGCGGGAGAAATAGACATTGCGGTGATTAAGTTGTTACTCAGTAAAGACTCTATGTAATATCTAGAATAAGTAATGATTTTATCGACATTTAATATCTGTGAGTATGACAGTAAATGTTCAACAATATACATAAAATAAAACAAGGTTGTTTCTGTGGTTGAGGCCTGAAGGCTATTATGTGGCAAGATATATTTCATACTTCAATTGAAATTAGAATAATGAGCATGATGATATGTACAAATATAGTCTCATCATCATCATCATCATCATATCAGCCACAGGAAGTCAACTGCTGAACATAGGCCTCCCCCAATGATCTCCACAATGACCTGTTGGAAGCGGCCTGCATCCAGCGACTTCCTGCGACCTTAGTCAGATCGTCCGTCCACCTTGTAGGCGGGCGTCCGACACTTCGCTTGCCTGTACGTGGCCTCCACTCGAGAACCTTTCGGCCCCAACGGCCATCGGTTCTACGAGCTATGTGCCCGGCCCATTGCCACTTCAACTTGCCAATCCTATGGGCTATGTCGGTAACCTTGGTTCTCCTACGGATCTCCTCATTTCTGATTCGATCTCGTAGGGAAACACCGAGCATAGCCTGCTCCATGGCTCGTTGAGTGACTTTGAGCCTTTTAATGAGGCCCACAGTGAGAGGCCACGTCTCGGTGCCGTATGTCATCACTGGTAACACACAACTATCGAAGACTTTCGATTTTAAGCACTGAGGTATTTTGGACGAGAAGACGTCGCGAAGTTTCCCGAACGCTGCCCAACCGAGTTGGATTCGCCGATTGACCTCTCTCTCGAAGTTGGACCTGCCTAACCGGACCACTTGTCCTAAATAGACATATTCGTCTACAACTTCGAGAGTCGAGCCCCCAACTCCAATGGGGGTGGGCACAACATGGGTATTCGACATGATCTTCGTTTTATCCATGTTCATTTTAAGACCCACCTGTTGGGAAACTCGATTAAGGTCTTCGAGCATAGTGCTAAGGTCTTCCAGCGATTCTGCCAAGACTACAATATCGTCGGCAAATCGAAGGTAAGTAATATACTCGCCGTTGATGTTGATGCCGAATCTTTTCCACTGCAAGAGCTTGAAGGCATTTTCCAGCGCGGCAGTGAACAGTTTCGGAGATATGACATCTCCCTGTCTCACGCCTCTCCGTAGTGGAATAGCCTTCGTACTCTGATCTTGTACTCGGACCGACATGGTGGCGTTTATGTATATACACCTCAACACTTCGATGTACCGATAGTCTATGTGGCACCGCTGAAGAGACTGTAGCACAGCCCAGGTCTCGATCGAATCAAAGGCTTTCTCATAGTCCACAAACGCTAAACAAAGCGGCAAGTTATACTCCTCGGTTTTTTGTATAACTTGCCGAAGCGTATGGATGTGGTCTATGGTACTAAAGCCTTTTCGGAAACCGGCTTGTTCGGGAGGCTGGAAGTCATCAAACCTGCGTTCGAGATGATTTGTGATGACCCTTGAAAACAACTTATAGACATGGCTCAGGAGCGAGATGGGCCTGTAGTTCTTCAGCAAAGTGTTATCACCTTTTTTGAAGAACAGTACCACCACGCTCCTGCTCCATGCCTCCGGCGTTGAGCCCTCGAGGAGAACGGAATTGAAGAGCCTCTGAAGGACTTTCAGTACCGGCGTTCCGCCCGCTTTCAGAAGCTCTGAAGTGATTCCGTCTTCACCCGGCGCCTTGTTGTTTTTAAGTTGTTTGAGGGCCATCTCAATCTCAAACAGGCTGATGTCCGGGATATCATCGCTAAAGTGTCGGATTAACTCGGCTCTCGGGTCTTCGGCCGAGCTAACAGTAGGTTCGGCAACCGAGGTGTAAAGCTGTCCGTAGAACCTCTCGATCTCTCTTAATACCTCTGCCCCAGTCGATACCACGCGGCCATCATCCGTTTTCAGCCTAGACAACTGGCTTTGCCCAATAGACAAGTCTCTTGCAAACACTTTGGAGCCTCCGTTCCGCTCAATTGTCTCCTTAATGCTCACAATATTGTGAGCACGGACATCGTGTCGCAAGGACTTCCAGATCCGTCTATTGAGCCGCCGATATGCTTCGGCGTCGACGGATGACTGCAGCGTCAAAGATCGACGTTCGGCCATGAGGTCAAGAGTCTGGATCGAGAGTTTTTGTGGTCTATCTCTACGGCGAGGTCTAAAATACTTAGATCCCACCGTATGGACAGCTTCTACCAAACCGCTGTTTAACTCGTCCACTGCAAGGTTTTCTTTTAGACAATCAAAGCGATTTGTCAACTCGAGTTGAAAGCTCTCGGGGTTTTGGATATGGGTGCGAGTAGTTCGGAGCGTAGACTTCATCAAGCGGCGCCTTTCTAATTGGACGTTGATATTCAATGTGCCCCTAACCATTCGGTGATCACTACCGGTTTTCACCCTGTTGATCACAGAGACATCACTGAACATCCGTCTATTCGTCGTCAAGATGAAGTCTATCTCATTTCTCGTAGAACCGTCAGGACTCAACCAGGTCCATTTCCTGTGAGGCGGCTTCTGGAAAAAAGAGTTCATCACGAAGAGTCCCTCTTTTTCCAGAAAGTCGGCCAGCCTCTGACCCCTGAGGTTCCGTTGCCCATGTCCAAATTGCCCCACTTTCAACTCTGCATCGCTTCTCTTGCCCAACTTTGCGTTGAAGTCCCCCATAACAACATTGAAGTAGGTTTTGGAAGTATGTATGGCCCGACTTATGTCCTCATACATCTCCTCTACTTCTTCATCTGGGTGTGTCGAGGTCGGCGCGTATACCTGTATGACCTTCAACGAATATCTTTTAGATATTCTGAGTATAAGGTATACTACCCTGCTCGACACACTTTCGATGGATACGATGTTGTTGATGAGAGACCTGTGGACGAGAAATCCGACACCTCCTCGGGACTGTTGGTCGTCCCCCCGGTAGAAGAGCAGGTTACCAGACTTCAGGGTTATCGTATCCTCCCCGATTCTTCGGACTTCCGATAACCCCAGAATATCCCAGTGTAACCCGCTCAATTCTTCTTCCAGTTCGACAATCTTCTCGTCTGTCCTCAAAGTGCGTATGTTGTGTGTTACCAGGGCCAGTCGTCGTCGGGGGTGGTAGCCGGGGCCAACCCGGGGATTCTTAGCACCCCCTGCCCCACCGTAACCATGGCTGCTACCATCGCCAGTGATAGTGGGGCTGCCGGGGACTGGGGGCCTGGTCAATTTTTGTGTTGCCATTTGAGGGGGGGGGTATTTGCCAATACTCGCCACGCTTGGCAGGCGGGTTGGCGAGCGCAGGAGGGGACTCGCGCTGACGACGCTGCTGCCCATCATCAGCGGGGGAAAGGAAATAGGGTTTGTGAGTAGAGGATATAATGGGAAAGGAGAGTATGGCCTGTAGGAGTGAATACTGCAGTCATGGAAGGGAATGTTTGTAGTGACTGCAGTAGCTCGGGGGGGCCGAGGTCGCGTACTCGTAGCACCTATTCTAGGACAGGCCATGACCACTAGATAGGAGCACCCCTGACCTGATAGTCTCATAGATTACAATTATTTTCTTTTTAAAATATTACTTATACAAACACTCTGTATAGTGAAACCATCTTGATGGGACAGCATGTACATATCACAATATGTGATATATAGTTTAATATTCATATTTTCAAATTAAAATATGTATAATGAAATGGAATGATTTCAGTTACACATTGGACATACATCAGAAAAGGAAAGGACATATTTTTACTGTTAATGTTAAAATAGAAAAGAAATTAATATTCAAGAACAACAAACAATACATTGTTTTTCCTCTCTGCGGAGTCTGTATTATTGAAATGAGATATTTACGATGCATGTACCAGTCTCTGTGTTTGCATCTATTATTAAATGTTTATTATCTCAGTCCACTTTGAACCTGCTTTTACTTAAAGGCCCTTTATCTACAATAAGACATGCTCTCATACACAGAAATAGCTTTATTTATGCAGAATAGTATATTTTTGACTGCCTCAGTGGCGTAGTTGTACTAGGGTACGGTTACAAAGCTGAGGTCTCAGGTTCGAATCCCGGGTTAGGCAAAGTGATATTGGATTTTTCTATTCATTATCAGCCCAGAGTCAGGAATTTGTGCCCGATATGGTGATGGGCTCATCACCTATCATATTGTGGGACGGAACATACAAGGTGAAATGTGGGTGTCCTGGCACCTCTGCCGACCCCCTCTGGGAAAAAGGCGTGAGTTTATGTATGTATGTAGTATATTTTTTATAGACATTGAAGGTCCTTGGAAGTGCTATGTTTAGCAGTGGATTTCCAAGCGCTAAGCAGAGAGAAATATAATGATAGAATTTCGTTCAACTAATACCAAAAGTTCAATATTGTATATTTTGAAAAAGTTGCTATGACATCAGGAAATACAATGTTGTCTTAATGTGTATATTGTATTTCAATTTATTTATTATTGTCTGTGCTGGACAACATATTTTTATATCTTATCAGAAACTTAAAGAATATGGGTGTACTAAAAGAATATGTCTATTATAAAATTTATAATACACCAACAATTTGTCTCTAGCATTGTGTGGAAAAACATAACTTTATATGACATTCAAATGACATTTTGCGTATTACCCATAACTTTATACAACATAATTAACTGTATTAATTACTAAAAAACGCATATTCATTTATAAAACTGGTAAGTAACCCAAATATTCGCCAACATGGCATAGAATTACCCTACATTGCAAAAAGATAAAAAAAATATATGAAGCCAATAAATAGATATTAAAAAACTGCAAGGAAAACAACTGGCTAAAGTCCGTAGGAAATAATTACTATGGAAGATGAATATGGCCTTAATACCTCATCATAATCAGAACTTCTTCCTGCAGACGAAAGCAACGGTGCCCTTTCTTCCTCGCTTCCACCACGTCTACCAAATAATTTAAATCTCATCATGAAAGGTTTAATTCGATTGAATGTTAACACTCTACTGACTGAGATTTAACTTTAAAATGAAACAAGTAAAAGGCCTTTGTTTACTTTGATCAACACACAGCTGTGAACTGACAGTGACGTATCGCATGTCGATTTCCACAATAGTCACTACTGCGTTCCACTTGACGATCACAACACACACACTTATGACCGCGATTTTTCCCGTTCCAATTGTTATAGGTCTACCAGAATCTCATGGCATAAAATTTTAAAAAAAACAATGATTTTTATGTGGCAATACCATCGACGAACAGCTGATTCAAAACTTGAGTTATGTCATTCGATGTGAATATTTTAAGATTTCTATCCTTTCTTAGCGAAAAGGTACAAATTAGTTCTACAATCACAAGTGCGACACATTGTTTACAAGGTTTATCGCTAGATCCGTGAATAATTTGGTCAAATTTAAACAATATCGTCGATTTTAATATCGACGTCGTTTTAACAAGTAAGTCGGAGTGAATAGTTTTGATACTTCATTTTTTTTGGTTAGTGTTAGATATGTGTATGTGTTTTATCGTATATTGATATCATTTTTTGAAACTAAACAGTAATGCATTAAATACCTATTTACAGGAGTTTCCAGAGATATTAGATAAGGAACGGTTTATTATTATTCCTTTATCTTCATCGTCTTCATCAGAAGATTTACAGGAAAAGTATTTAGAAGTAAGCTCTGACTAAAGTGTTAATGAAATAAAGAAGACTGGAAATAAAATTATACGTTTTTATTATACAATCTTGCATCTTTCGTATTACATTTATCGAATCTAATAATTATTTAAATAAAACCGACTCATAATCAAATTACTTACAATTTGGAAATTGAAAGTTGTTTGATTTTTATCTACGTTTTGAAAGTACCAGCGCTCCATCTATATTATAAATACTCGTAAGACTCGTATGTATGTTATAATTTAAAACCGAAAAAAATCTTATTTGCCTATTTTAATTGGCTATTAATCTAAAAGTACAATTTTGAAGTAATTTTAATGTTTAAATAACCTTTATATTTTTACTTAAAACATTATGTAATTTATTTAAAAAGTTGTACTAAAAAAATAATGTCAATTTGAAATAAAAAATAATTACAATTATTGAAAGTATCAAAATATGTTCATCCAATTACCCCAGTGTTGCAATGCGTAAATTCAAATTTCCCAAAATGCCATGAGATTCTGGTAGACCTATAATTAAGGTTGAGAAAAAAAAAACATTTTAGTGGATTATATAATTACTTCACATTCGAATAATGCCTGCTCCGAAAAGAAGTAATTCATTCAGTTCAAATGAATAATGGATGCACGTTAAGCGTACAATGCAGAGATATTGACTTGTAACAAAATATTTCCCCATGTCTTAAATTTTTATTTTCACGGTCAACATTTATCTTGTATTGATATATCAAAATCCCGCCAATATTCTCACGACTCACCATCACCCGTGATCGTCTAATGGAACGGCAGAATGAGTGTTTTGAGTACCGTGAACGCTAAGTGGAACGCGCCGTAGTTGCTGTCACCTTGACAAAACCAATTGAATGGCAATTATTGCCAAATGAGAACTTTACTGATGAGATGAAATAAAACAATATGTTATTTAATTTAAGAAGTTTGTCGTAATCGAAATGTATAGTTATTTAATTACTATTTTCTGTGCTAAACGAATACAAGGCTATTATAACGTTTAGGATAGCAATGTACAGTAAAAAATCTAGGTATAGTATTTTGAACGCCTTATAAAATATTTATAGTAACAACGCGCATCAGTGTGAAAAACAAGAGGTTTTGTACAGGCGCTAAATTGATTCATCGAAAAAATATTAAAAAAAACATAAGCACATAACACACGATAAGACAGAAGTTACATAGTACTCAGGTAGGTAATCATTACACGGAAAATTATTGATATAATAAGAACCTCCCTACCCATTTGTATCAGGCCATATTCGTCCCACTGCAGGGCGCGGGCCTCCTCAATCGCGAGTACGATTAAGAGCGGTTAGGCCATATAAGCCACCACACTGGCCTAGTGCGGGTTGCCGGACATTACATACCGTAGAAATTCATGTACATTGCTATGGTATGCAGGTTTACTCTCGATGTTTTCCTTCACCTTTTAGCGCGTGGTGATTGACTATCAGTACACATGACTCCGAAAAGTCAAAGATGTGGCCTGAGATTTGAACCCGCGACCATCGTGAACATATTATCAGCCGCAGTTTCACATAGGCGCATTCAAATTCAAAACAAAACGATTCCTATACACATAGCGAATTGTACAAGTTTGTGAAATAATGTGTAATACTTATAAAACTAATTACAATTTGATAAATACGGAATAGAATAGTACATCCATTGATCAGCGATTATATCTTCCACTATAGTTTTACATAATAAAAATGATTAGGTACCTACCTATGATTTATCAACTTTATGTTACTAAGAGGACACATTTCATTAATAGGAAACGCGCCGAATTTAATGCAGCAGTATCTTTGCCGGACCTAATTATTTATTTATTTACAAATTATTTTACTAACTAGGTAGGAACATGCCATAATTGCCACAAATTTCGTTGTTTTCACAAATACGTACGTCATTTATTTTGTATACGCTATACCAGTAAAGTGTATCGCAGTTGTAATTTAAAAAACATGTTTCACAGTCGGTTTAATACAAGATTATTTTGAAGGTGACATGTATGTAAAGTTACGGAAATTATATAGTTAGCACACGTTTTTGTTGTCTACATAATAAAAAATTGTTATAATTTTCTGTTCTCATAAATAATGCAAAATGCGCAACGCCTTTGTAAAATATTGTTACATCTAGGATGGGTCTTCATATGTTTCTATTAAAAAGTTAACAAACCTTAATGGTCTGTATTCGCATGCGTGATTAAGACACTCTTTTGTTGTGAAAACAACAACATAAATTAAAGAGTTTTACTTAAATTAGGACTTATAATATCAACTCCTAGTGCCTACCAAAGAAGTGGACAATATCGCGTACACTCCCTTGGGCAATTTAATAAAAATATTACCTAATCCGAATGTATTTAAAGGGGAATCGGTGCTACATAATGCAGAAAATATGTGAGCGATGACCAATAATTCTATCATAGACGACAGTTCACGCTCGCGCCGCGGCTCCGCGGGTTCTGAGACCCTATGCCTTAAAACTATAAATCCCTTAAGATTATCAAAAGCAGGGGACTTGCAAGATCACAATATAAAACAGCATACAAAAGCAATTTACAGCACCGCTATTTTTGCTGTTTAAAAACATAACAAGGCCCATTAAATTTAAGGTCGAGTGCACAAACTGCATACAATCATCATGCGCAAACCACGTGACACTTCACAGGTATTCGAACGTACTTGACATTGGCGCGTTGTGCCCTTGACTCAGGTTCAATTAGAATAAACCGGCCGAGTTAACGCGTCACCTAAATGGAGTACGGGTGCGCGTGTGCTGTATTTTTAAATTAGCCGGGTGTGTTTTATTTTTTTTAAATCCATATTCTATGGTAAAAGAATGATCTGTGGCTTATGGCTACAATTGGAAAAGCATAAATTGAAGAGTAGGTCTGAAAAAAAGCAAACACCTCTTCGTTCATTCATACTTTGATGAATGTAAAATGCTTTTCAATGGGCGGATATGGCGCGGCGCTGAGCCGGTGCAGCGGTAGCGGGTTCGAATCTTGAAACCTTTGGCTGTAATCATTTCTCAAGAATATTTAGACCAAGCATCACACATATTATGCCTGAAAATATTAAAGCGGCACTCATAATATTATGAGGGTTGGCGACTAACATTTTTCCGTACTTAGTTACAGTGATTTGCACTTTTTGCCCACTCATGACTCAATCGATACAACGCGACGACCTGTTAGTTTTAGCTATAGCTACCTTCTTACTGGTTCGTAGGCAAATTATTTTCATACATTCAAAAAGGTTAGAAAAATTTATTAACATATTTTTCAATAGATGAAGAAATCATAACAGATGCTCAGGGCCTATTCTTTATATGTCTTGACATGTAAATAAGGAGGGCCAATAGAGCGATTCAATATAACTTTGATCATAAAATTCAAGGATGTTGGAAATACTATTTATAGTGTCCGAGACTTTTTCACGCATTAGAGACTTTCCCGCCCACACACCCACCACTGCAACTCCTGTTGGCCAGAATCAACAGTAGCACATAAAGAATTGACACCGAGCTACGGAACTCGGCGAGTCTCTCAGGGACACTAGGGGCCCTACTATATTCATCCGAACGAACGAACGAATGAAGTTGGGCCCTACTATATTCATCCGAACGAACGAAGTTCGAAACTTCGGATAATCGCAGTTTATATAGGATACGAATGTACCTACATATACTTATGGTCGTAATTGACTTATGGTTACGATGTACGTTATACAACTTCGAACTTTTACAGAGTAGATACATTCGTATGTCGATCGTCCGAAGTTTCGAACTTCGTTCGTTCGTTCGTTCGGATGAATATAGTAGGGCACAACTTCGTTCGTTCGTTCGTTCGTTCGGATGAATATAGTAGGGCCCTAGATTCAAAGATTGTTTTTAACCCGCATCGAAAATAAGTAGAAAGAAAAGACAAATAGGAGGAGTTGGAAACAAATAATTGTCAACCGTTTATACTGTTTAACTATATACCATTACATATAATTGTGACGGAGAAACTCCATCAAGATTGTGCCACAAATATTGTTAACGTTGTGGGCGTTATAGTTATTTTGTGACATATATTAGTAAAAAAACATAAAACATCCAATTTTTGAATACAAGATATCTTTTTATCAAATCTATCTTCTATCATTCCCATATCTGATAATACAAGTGTAGATAAAAGATGTCCATTCTTATTTGTTTGATATGTAAAAAAACATGTCACTTAAATAAAATATTAAATAAAATAAACATCTTAGTAAAAGAAAGGAAGTTTGAACATAATTGCGGGCATTTCTAATATCTTAAATTGGTCATAAATTTTCTTGCCCAATAACTTTATATTGCCTATAAAGTTGTGTTATATCCTACCATTCACTATTCTTGGAAACTGAAAACATTAACTACAAAGTGCTAATTACCATTGGAATTTAATTCCGTGTTTTTACCGTTTTATTGAAGTCATGTTAATGTAAAGTTAAAAGCATCCGCAAGATTATGTTAAGCGGGTTTGGCGAACTTTACAAATGATCTCAATGTTGATGTCATTAACTTGACAAACATATACAGGGTATATCAAGACTGCTACTGAAAATGAAGCCGGGTGGTAGTTTAGCACAATAAAACAAAAAAAATTGCCAAAAAGTGACTATTATTTTTTGTTATTTTTTCAAAAGCATTAACCGATATATTTTTAATATGACCTTCACAAATCCTTGGACACTGATTGTAAAAAAATTAACCGGATAACAATACGATCGCAAAAGCATCTTGTTCGACAACAAAACGTTATTTTCCACACAGATACAAACGTGTAAATTGTCGATATGTAGATTGCCACGTCTAGATTAGATTAGTCCTATCATTTCTTTGGCCACACGTACAAAAATTCCACTCAAGTACAATTATTGTTGGTATGTATATGTGTATATTGTGTAAGTATATTTTCATGGGATATTTACTTATGTATGTATGTTTATGTATATACATATGTTGAATATAGACATTACTTTAATATCTACAGTTATTATTTCGTACACCTGATGCTGCCCCAACTTTCGTCCTTTTCTCTTCTATCCATCAAATGGTTGTCTGTCAGAAATTGCCTTGTCCGATAAGACCGCCAATTGTACTTTTTTTTTAATTTGTATTTTTTTTTATTTGTGCTGTACAATAAAGCTTATATAAATAAAATTATTATTTGGTGCGCTATCACCGTGTGATGTCGCGTTTACAATACTACGTGTTTTTAAGAGCGTTATTCAACACTACTTGTGCACTATCGGTCAACGCATCGTAGGTCGTATAACATTATTGACTTGCGTTCTAGGAAATATTGTTATAAACACGATAGATATTGTGAACGGTCTTCCTTCTACCATTGCCGTTTTGATATAAGTATTTATTTTTGAAGTAATGGCGAGACGACCACATATGAACAATATCAATACCAAACAGCATGATGAAATAAAGCAATACTTGGCATTTGCGCTCGCCCTCCTGAGACATATGTTGTTAAATCTCGAATGTCCAGTATGAGTAAGTAGTTAAGTCTCAATATGGCTGTTGAACAGACCATCTTTCTATATACTAAGCACTTATTTTGCAAGACATGTTTAATGCCATGTAAATGGTCGTCCTAAATACCCACATTTGATGTATAGAGATTTTTATCCGTTACTTTAAATAAATTTATGTTTGAGGAAAATTTTGAATCTAGTCCTACTTGCGCCAATCCGCACTAGGCCAGCGTGGTGGAATATATGGCCTAACCACTCTCTATCGTACCCTTAATTATAGAGTGCAGTGGGACGTATATGGGCTGATACAGTACAATACAGTTTTATTTGTAACGTTTAAATTAATCTAAGTATCTAAGTAAATTATGCATATTTCCTTAAATATCTAAAATGTCGTCATTGGTCCAATTGGCTCCTAAGAGAAGCTCATTACAAAATAGTTAAACATTTCCATTAGAAACACACAAGAATACTTGCAAATAATTGCAATGTATTCATTTCCTTATAATTTATTGTTGTGCAAATATCGCAGTGCATTCGTATCTATTCATTTCAAAACAAAAGGCATGAAGGAAACATTTCAATTAACTTTCTTTGTAGTATTGTGTTACTATTTTTATTTGCATATTTAACTTGATTTGTATTTTTTTAAATGGATATTTTTTTTTAAAATAGAAATGTCACAGGTATATTTCTGTATAGTATCAGCCCATATAAGTCTCACTGCAATACAAGGGCCGCCTCTACAATGCAGAATAAGATTTAGAATTACCTTTTTAAAATATTTCTAGGATATGTAAATTGTGTTTCAGCGACCCTTCGCAAATTCGCTATAATGTGCATATTAAAGAAAATTATCTATGATAATTTTACTATTACAATGTAGCGATATCAATGCCCTTGGCCATATGCCTACTACATTCACTTATTATAATGATGATGATAAATTCTAGATAATATACGCATGTTTTTGTGATTATATCTCGGTGCAACTTTACGGTAAAACGGAGTTTTTAACATCGCATGTTGTGCGGCAATGACAAAAAAATACATATTTTTTGTCATGTCGCGGCAAAGGAACTATGATACAATTGCCGGAAAAGGAATTAAAATAAAGGATATTTTCTTTAAAAAATATTTGCGTTTTCTAATCTTTGTTTGTTATTCAAGGGTACTGCAAACTTTTAAAACAGAAAACAATTCAAGCGTTTCAAGCCTTTGTCTGTACAGTTTTATTCCTTAGCTCAGAGGTAAACTTTCCTCAAAGATCTTATTGCAACTTTCTTCAGTTTATAAATCTAGAGAAATGTTGCAAACTTTCTCCCGACCGCGGCCGTTGCGGCACAAATGCATTTTCTATAATATCTTTATGTTGAAACAAAAGATTTTCTCCCTTATTGCGATAAAAATAAAGAGTAAACTCTCGTAAATACAATATTTAAATTACCAGTACTGAAGTGAACAGTTGTCCCATTAGGACGCCGCCGACGACATGGGGGCCGAAAACTGGCACACTCATAAATGCCAATGTATTTGATCCGAACATTTTTAAATCACAAATTAAAAAAACACTTTTCACAATACAAGTCGTAACAACATCTGCCCGTATTAAGATGAATAAAATCTTGGAGCTTGAGATAAAACTGTTTTCCGATCAATCAGATAAATATATCAGGTGAAGATATTTTTTTTTTTTTAGCGAATGTGCAAATAGTAGGAAAATAAAGTGAAAGTTGATATGGATGATGGAAATGAAGTCTGTTATGCAAGATTGCAGAGTAATTATTATGTGTAATCGCAAACTGGAAATTGATCCGGTTGGATAAACAGAAATCCAAACGTCTCAGTTTTGAATTAGTAAAGTATCGTATCATTTAACATTAAAAAATGGCATAATCATTCAACATCATGATTTGACCAAAAGTCCTTCATGAAAAAATCCATAAACGAACTTTCGATGTGCTTTCTACTAACTTTGTTTCTTGCTAAGATGTCAAAGACATACATATAAACCATGTAACTGATTCCTAATCGCCTCAATAAATTGTTTACCGTAATTTTTCACCGTTGTAAATATTGTTTTTTATTTTCTCTAACCTCACTAATTGTGATCCATGTTTAGACAGCCTTGAGGCTTTTTGATGACAATAAAAACCTAGTACCCGTTATACTAATAATGCATTCTATTTATCAAACTTATTAGACAAATGTTATTTACAACCTAATGTGTTTATAAATGCTTGAATGGTAAGTTCAACAGACTCATTAGTATATGCTGTCATTCTATAGTCTAATGTTAAACTTTTCGATGTTCAAAATGTACTGATACATGTAAGGACTATTATCTATTATCCTATAAGAACCGTATTTTATATCATATGACATCTAATAAAAAGCCAAACATGATATGTACTTATTTTATCTTTACAATTTACCTAAAAGTATTTTATTTATTAATCTTCATACAAGAGTTTACAAGGCGCACTTAATGCCAGTGACAATGCCAATTATCTCCCTGTCGACCTTTAGGTGAAGTTCGAATATAAAGTTTATATTGGTTTAATACTGTATTAGTAAATATTGGGTCGCCCGTTAACATCTTTATGAATATAAATTCCTCATTATCTGACAACATACAAATTGTTTTATTATCAAAATACAATTTATTTTCATAGCGCAGTAAACGTAGTCTTTATGTTTACGGCTCAGCATTATTTTATAGCATAAGTGTATAATGATGTCATAAAATTTTGATTGAACGTATGCATGACGTATGCAATTTTAATTAAATTCCTGTATATGAACCGTCGTGACACATTTGTACAAAAAGATGACCGTCAACATTAAAGCTTTGATTCCCTTATTGTGAAAAATAAAAAAATATACACCCAACAATCACATACATAATCCTGACATAGGCAATTATATATATCCAAAAAAATAGGGGTCCTAACTAAATCAATAATGTAACCCAAGATGTAAAAAAATATCTAAAATATTCTTTACATCGCGTGCGCTGCGAAAATTGTACTATGTTGTTAATGTGCTCAAAAACTATCTGCACCTGAGCGAAGTCAGGTGAAGCCACTAGTTAACGATAAAAATCCTTACTAACTGCTCCAAAATAATTGTCATTGTGATAATTATTCTAGAATTTGCATATGGTTATCAGATAACATCGACTATAAAATACGTCAATACTATTATGAGACGATCCGATATTTACCTACATAAAGTTATATTATGAAACTTTATGTCACGGAAGTAAGGTTATTGCAAAACCTGTGCAAATTAAGAACGCTTTTAATTAGCATTTTGAGCTCTTTTACGTCTCAAAAAAGACTTTTTTTTTTTAAATTCGATAATTGGCTAGCATGTCATTCGCCTGTTGGGAAGCGATACGACCGCGGAAGAACAGCATGAAAACAAAACAACACCGTGAATTATAAAGCAATGCTTGGTATTCCATTGCGTTTGCCATCCTGAGACATAACATGTTAAGTCTCATTGTCTGGTAATTACTCTGGCCACAATGTCCTTTAAAACGGATCTCAACAGTGCATTTACAACTGTTTTGCTCGAGAAGTAGAAATAGCAGTGGTACCTATCCAGGTGGCCTCTCACTTATATTGCCCCACCAGTGGAAATAATTATTAGGTGGGTGATACTTCTTATATACCTATATATAAGAATTCATATCATATCATATCGTGTCATATCTCCGAAACTGTTCACTGCCGCGCCGGAAAATGCCTTCAAGCTCTTGCAGTGGAAAGGATTCGGCATCAACATCAACGGCGAGTATATTAGTCACCTTCGATTTGCCGACGATATTGTAGTCTTGGCAGAATCGCTGGAAGACCTTAGCACTATGCTCGAAGACCTTAATCGAGTTTCCCAACAGGTGGGTCTTAAAATTAACATGGATAAAACGAAGATCATGTCGAATATCCATGTTGTGCCCACCCCCATTGGAGTTGGGGGCTCGACTCTCGAAGTTGTAGACGAATATGTCTATTTAGAACAAGTGGTCCGGTTAGGCAGGTCCAACTTCGAGAGAGAGGTCAATCGGCGAATCCAACTCGGTTGGGCAGCGTTCGGGAAACTTTGCGACGTCTTCTCGTCCAAAATACCTCAGTGCCTAAAATCGAAAGTCTTCGATAGTTGTGTGTTACCAGTGATGACATACGGCACCGAGACGTGGCCTCTCACTGTGGGCCTCATTAAAAGGCTCAAAGTCACTCAACGAGCCATGGAGCGGGCTATGCTCGGTGTTTCCCTACGAGATCGAATCAGAAATGAGGAGATCCGTAGGAGAACCAAGGTTACCGACATAGCCCATAGGATTGGCAAGTTGAAGTGGCAGTGGGCCGGGCACATAGCTCGTAGAACCGATGGCCGTTGGGGCCGAAAGGTTCTCGAGTGGAGGCCACGTACAGGCAAGCGAAGTGTCGGACGCCCGCCTACAAGGTGGACGGACGATCTGACTAAGGTCGCAGGAAGTCGCTGGATGCATTCCGCTTCCAACAAGTCATTGTGGAGATCATTGGGGGAGGCCTATGTTCAGCAGTGGACTTCCTGTGGCTGATATGATGATGATGATGATGATGATACTTCTTGATCAAAGGGGTGATACCAGTTTTCCGCTAGAACAGTCTTTTAATTTTACTATTAACTTCGTCAAAATTGTGTGTTAATCCTTTAAAACTTTATTTTTTATTTGCAAAAATAAAAAAATGGTTTTTCAAAATGTTTATAAGTAGCCAATGACTTTCATAAGTATAATTACGAGGAAAACTAAGAGACTTACTAAAGTTAATAATTTATTATCTGATTTAAAAATTGAATGGTAGATAAAGATCACGATATAACCTAATTAAATAGTCACGGTCGCTGTCTATCATAATTAATGAGAATTTCAATGGAAATATTGTAAGATTGTAATGATGTCTTTGATAACGAGCTAGAAAGATATATATTTCTTGCAATGAATAGCGAGACGAGCATGCCATTCGCCTGATGGCAAGCGATACGACTGCTCATGGACAGTAGCAAAACCAAACAACACCTTGAATTACAAAGCAATGCTAGCCATTCCACGGAGCATGCCATCCTGAGACGTAAGATGTTAAGTCTCAATATGTCCAGTAATTACTCTGGCTACAATATCCTTGAAACTGAAACACAACAGTGCATTTACACTGCTGTTTGACGAGAGAAATAGACATTGCGGTGGTACGTATCCAGGCGGCCTCTAACCTGAAATCTAACACCAATAAATAACTTGACACGTTTATTTTAATACTTTGATGACCAATTGATGCAAAGGCTAAGGATAAGCTTTCTGCAAAGGAGAACGTATGTTTGATTCCTGCCGATATATTTTCGGCTCTATTTATGAACCCAGGTCAGCTCCGTCAATGCATTTCGTGAAAATTATACAAAACTATACAGAAGAATCATCAGGCTGTTCTTTATAAAAAAATTGATCGTAATAATTTACTGGTGGTAGGTCTCTCATATGTGAGAGGCCATCTGGGTGGGTACCACCGCAATGTCTATTTCTCCCGTCAAACAGCAGTGTAAAGGCACTGTTGTATTTCGGATTGAAGGGCATTGTAGCCAGAGTAACTACTGGACATATTGAGACTTAACATTTTATGTCTCAGGATGGCGAGCGCAGTGGAATGCCAAGCATTGCTTTGTTATTCAAGGTGTTGTTTGGTTTGCTACTGTTCATGAGCGGTCGTATCTCTTACCATCAGACGAACAACATACCGTCATGCTTGTCTTGCCATTCACTACAATAAAAAAAATAAAAAAATTGAGCGCCGACCCCACTTAAGCCTTAATAAGAACAGCTGGTACTTGGAAACTTTTTGGTAAGCGCAGAAATTATCACAACACAATTCTCCCTTATCGGTAATTGATTGATAAAGAATTGACACAACCTTGTTGAATAATATTATGATATTATAGGTACGAAGTAGAAGATACGAGTTTGTAAAAGTAACGAGTATCTTTAGGTAGGTTATTACATAACTTGATAAACTCGTTGTTTTTTACTTTTATTGTTAAAAATGCCACGGGCGCCATCTTGAGTTAGTCATGCGTATTTCTATCCAGAAATGAAATAGGGATAAGGCTAGTATCATGTTGAGCACAAATTCGATACCTCAACATGTCTGTGATTTTTACAATATATGTATGTGATACATATATGAAAAAATACTGGTGGTAGGTCTCTCATATGTGAGAGGCCATCTGGGTGGGTACCACCGCAGTGTCTATTTCTCCCGTCAAACAGCAGTGTTAACGCACTGTTGTGTTTCGGGTTGAAGGGCATTGTAGCCAGAGTAACTACTGGACATATTGAGACTTAACATCTTATGTCTCAGGATGGCGAGCGCAGTGGAATGCCAAGCATTGCTTTGTAATTCAAGGTGCTGTTTGGTTTTGCTACTGTTCATGAGCGGTCGTATCGCTTACCATCAGGCGAACGGCATGCTCGTCTCGCCATTCATAGCAATAAAAAAAAAAAAAAATATTCACACATAGGTTGCCAGGAAGAAATCGCTCAATGCGACATAGTCACCCATTGTATTATATTCTATTAAATCACTATGTAACTTGAGATGACTATACAGAGTATAAATAAATAAAGAAACATACCGTCGAATTTAAAAACTCCTCGATATTTTGAAGTCGGATTTAAAATACATTAAAGGATAGCGAATAATTTAAGACCGGGACTAAAATATTCCCTGAATAGGCCGTAATCCTTACGATTTACGATTTACAATTCAAACAATACGAATAATATATATATTTGGGACATGCAGTCCGGTTACGCAGGTCCAACTTCGAGAGAGATCAATCGTCGAATCCAATTCCCGAACGTTCGGGAAACTACATCATGTCTTCTCGATAAATATTCCTCAGTGCCTAAAGACGAAAGTCTTTAAGAGCGTTTATACCTTCCGCGCGCTTTTTGGCTTAAAAACAGGACTTTTCAAACGAGTTAATATCCACCAATAAACAATTTAAAGGAAAAATAATTATTACTAATTTTAGAAAAGGTTGTCATCTAGGGATTTTGGTGAAAAACATTATAGATTGATGGATAATTTGTGAGTACTATAAGGATTACTGAACACAAGTTTCGTTATTTAGGCCTTAAATGGCAATTTAGAAGCTTAAGATATCCGAAACCACTAAATATAAGATGAAAATAAAAATATTATCAGACTAATAAGACCCTTATGGAGGGATTTTGCTGAGAAAAATAATCTTTTTGTGTTTAGTTCCTGAAAAATAAAAATTTAAACAATGCGAAATTATTCAGAAACTCTCGTCAAGAACATATTTTTTTTCACAAACTTATCGTACATAATTTTTTATAGCAATTGCATATTATAATAGAAGAACATCTTATCAATAAATTACCATTTTTATATTTCAACAAAATTAGTTTTCATGTTTTCTACAAATATTTTAAAAACCCCTATAAAACACGCTGTCCGACCTGCATCAAATCAGACCGCCGCAAGGCCTTCTAGAGGGAGGACGTATCGCTCGTCGCTCCGGCCTGGCTGCAGTTGATCGTTGTCGTGCGTAGTAAAAATAGCCACGCGTGTACTGCGAATGCCACATCTTAGTACTTTGGTAGTAAAATATTTTATTTTATTTTTATTATCTACAATGATTTTGTAGTGAGTATAAATTATGTTTCAGATAATATAATGGGAAATAAAACTTAGTCATTTCTAAGCAAAAAAAGGAAACAACATTTTGAAAAAATGACTGAAACAATACTAATGTTATAGCGTGAAACTATAATTATGTTTGTTGTTTTTTAGGCCGTTTGGAAAATATATAATTGTGTTTTTGGGATGCGCTTATCTATACATATAAATAAAATTGAAGTGTCTGTTTGTTTCTGTTGAAAAAAAATGTCCTACTAGGTATCGTTATATACACGATACATATGCCGAAAATGATATTTAATTTTTTTTTGTCTGTCTGTTTGTTCCGTCTAATCTCTGAAATGGCTGGGCCGATTTTGACGGGACTTTTATTGTCAGGTAGCTGATATAATAATGAGTAACTTAGGCTACATTTATGTCAGAAAAAATCTTTTATTTTAGAAGAAATAAAGTAATGTTGCAATGTGCAATACCACGCGCAGCTCACGCGCATGCTACCACTGGGCCGTCAGGTCGGGCGCCTCCCACCACTTCTCCCACCAACAAATCAATATCACAATTACAAAATATTGTATACAATAAAGAAATTTAACAATAAATGATAGTTAAAATTTCATCTTGGGACTGAATAAGACGGGTCATAAACCGGATATAACGGGACGGGAAATATAGTCGACGGCGCGAGGGAAAAATATAGTTAGTACGCGAAATAATATGTTGTTGTCAATTCAATACTGGACTCAATAGCTATCCGCACCCGGGCGAAGCCGGGTCCGACCGCTAGTACACCTATAAAAACGACACGTTGAACATAGCTGTTATCCTAAAGAAAATTTAACAGAGACATGCATCAAATCGATATTAAAGCTATAGTTTCTCAATAATGTGTCATGCATATGTGTCCTTATTCAATTGTTGTTATCACACACACAAAATATATATGTTAATTCACTAATGGACTATAGGTACTCGTGATTCTGAACCTCCTCTTAAAATTTGAAAACTCAGAACAAAATAACCTTGTTTAATAGCATCGTCAAATCGATAATTATAAAAGTTGTTATATTTGTTCCTCCTCCTATTCAATAGAATAAGAAAAGCATACACAGCACTAGTGATTTGCGTTCCATTATCATGGCAACCATAGTTTCATAATGAGTTTAATAGTATTTTTTCTACTAAATTAGAAAGATTAGTATTATAATTTTTAAGAAATACAATTATTGTTATTAGATATGCGTACCACGATATTTTAGTTAGCAGCGGTGTATAGAAAAATGGTATTAGAATAATTATGACATCTTTTAACGTGGAATAAAAAGTATCGAAAACGTCACAGCTCGTCACATAGCAACTGGATTATACCTATGACATCGTTTCTTCTAGCATAGGTATTAGTAGATCATTAATATAATACATTGCGACAAATGTAATTGCGAGGCTAAATTATGTTATGTACTGTAATTTGAAATTCAATATGTTTCGTAATTGTAAGGTGTTGTATAGTCCCTAACTCTATTCATGTGTTCGAACAAGTGCGTGTCTGTTCGAACACGAAATCTATACATATAAATAAAATAGAAGTGTCTGTTTTTAAAGTGAAAAAAAAATGTCCTACTATCGTTATATAAACAATACATATGCCGAAAACGATCTTTAAAATTTTTTTATCTGTCTGTTTGTTCCGGCTAATCTCTGAAATTACTGGACCGATTTTGACGGGACTTTTTTTGTCAGGTAGCTGATATAATAAGGAGTAACTTAGGCTACATTTATTTTAGAAAAATTAAGACCAAGTGTCCAGTACCGCGCGCAGCTCACGCGCATGCTACCACTGGGCCGTTACGTCGGGCGCCTCCCACCAACGAATCAATATCACAATTACAAAATATTGTATATAAAGAAATTAAATGATAATTAAAATTTCATCATCGGACTGAATGAGACCGGACATAGCGGGACGGAAAATATAGTCGACGGTGCGCGGGAAAAATATAGTTAGTACGCGAAATAATATGTTGTTGCCAAATCAATACTGGACTCAAAAGCTATCTGCACCCGGGCGAAGCCGGGTCCGACCGCTAGTTATTAATAAAACGTCCGCAGTGTCTACTGATTGAACACTGATTTTTGAATTCAACTTAACAATGTATTAATAATGAAAATATGATTAGGTACTAATCATATTTTCATTGTTAATTACTTAATTTGTATTGTTAATTACTCGTAAAGTAATATTTGTCTACTTATAATTCAAATAAAATATTTTTATTACATTATATTACCAATATATAAATCATAAGTTGCATTTCAATTGAATATTTGAAGCGCACGGATCAAAGATGGTTGATCTGATTTTACAGCGAGCCGACGCGGCAGCTCTACGCACACAGCTTTGATCGCTTATGTGTGCGTGAAATTAAACGAAGAAATGCCTATAGTTGACTTTGCGCGCAAGGTGTAAACGCTCTTAATTGTTGTTTATTGTAAGTGATGACATACGGCACCGAATCGTGGCCTTTCGTTAAGGGCCTTATACGAATAACCAATAAGGATGTATAATATGTTTATTTACAAACAATCAATGTATCTTTATTTAACTTTTAAACCTTCCAGAAACCAGTTATTAAGTATTAAAATCGAATGCAGCTCGATTTAATCGTAATCCAGATGGATAATAAACGTGAGCCCAACAGGTCGACCTCTCTCACATCCGTTTCCGCCCGGAAGTAAAGTGACCGCTTTAAGATTTTCACTTATTATTTTCGATGTAATTCTTGTCTTTATTTCTTCCGACAAGTAAGTTTATTGTGTTTTGGTTCGTTGTACTTATATGGCTGAAATGGCGCTTTTATTTTATTTTTACAGTAATGTATTGTTGGTCAGGGTTACAGAGTGGGTTTTTATACAGCAATAAAAAGGAACACTAAATTGGTCAATATACAATAACTAAAAAGGTCTTATCAGTTCCAATTAACTGAATAAAATATGATAAGAATTTCCGAATAAAATTCCCCGAGCGCGCTCAATTCGGAACGATAAAACGAAACGAAAATGCGCCAAAACAAAAACCGATTGCAATTTCAAAATGGCTGACGAAAGATAAAAACATTTTTGCCGTATTCCCGAAAAGGACGATGCAGTTGACCAGAATGTTAGCGATTCGTCAGTCGGACATTGCCCTTCGGTGCGCAGAAAATTAGGAGGTAAAAAATATGAGGACGTTTTGAAATAACTCATAATAATGATGAAGTTTTTATAGTACTATTTATCTCTGTGTTTATAAGATTTTGTTAAACATTTATGCCATTAATTTTATTACGAGGATTTACCTAATGGAACTCCGACCAATCTAAATTATAGAATTTCATTCCATAAACATGCTCTCATAATTATGATAAAATTTATTATTGAAGCAGATTCACGAACACAACTTTTTTAGTTTCAAAACAATTATATAATAAGAAATTTGAAAGTTTGTTTAAGATTTATATCTAGGCCGCTATTATCGTATTCAAAACACGTATCATCATCATCTCAGCCACAGGCAGTCCACTGCTGAACATAGTCCTCCCCCAAGGATCTCCACATCGACCTGTTTTAAGCGGCCTACATCCAGCGACTTCTTGCAACTTTAGCCGGCACGTATACCTGGTAGTAATTATTGGAACATAGTCATAAAATAAATACTCGCAAACAGGTAAAAGATTGTGATTAAGCACATTTTCATATTGCGTTTATGATTGCCACTTGTAGGTTAATGACACAAAAACATACCCTGCCACACGAAATCGGCTTCATATGATTTTGTGTCGTTCAATAGCTTTAAAGGCTCGCAAACTGGTTGTGAAATCAATTTTCCAATTGGGGATTTTGTTTTTCAATTTCTTTCCCACGCTGGATGTTTGCACCCCAAAAGAATATTACCAAAAAATGGCATGCAATTTTATTGTGAGTTTGGATATATATAGATCGGGAAATATGGCTTCGAATTAATTTAAACAATTACTTTTTGGTAGTACGGTTGATAAAAGTTATTAAAATAGTTTCAGAATAATTTGTATTAATATTACGTAGAGTGTGTATAGTCGAGAGAATTAGTTAAGATTTGTTTACTCTGGACTACATACAAATTAAAGTTTAAAACCTTAAACGAAGTCAAAATAAATCGAAACATTACTTCCTATTTCATACCTTTTTACTTCTCAGTAGAGTTAATAATATTAAATTAAGTTAATTATTTTATTTCAGTATATTAATAAGGTTGATTAGGTACGTTACATTAAAATGTGATATAAATATCAGGGCAATGCCCTAGAAAATGCGTATTGCCTGACTAACATACATTTTCTTTAGCGTTTTAGATCTTATCGTAGTTGGTCGCCCTAAGACGAATTTTCGCACAATTGCTTGTATCTAAATAAACAATATTTGTCAACTTGTAGGGAATATATTAGAATAACGTTACGATGAGCATATTCAGAAACTTCACTACTCGTATTGTGAAGTTTAAATAATTAAGTACTAATGAGTACAAAACAAGCTTAGGAAACATTTCCTTTGAAGTTTATTTCAAATGGCAATATTTTTTTAATATGAACCTATTCTTTTATTTTTTAACTAAAATAAAGCACGTATATCGTTAATAAATATATCAGATGGTAATACTATATTTCAGATCACCTCTTAAAGGATTTCACATTTTAAAATAATTTCAATGTCATGAAATGCGCACTAAAATAATAATTCGTTTGAACAACTGTATAAATTATTGTAATTATGCTGTGTAATTAAATACTTCAGTATCTGAAAAATATTCCGTACAAGATACGAACATTTTTGTAGATTATTTCAAAGTCATTTTGATGGCCTTGTGGCAAATGGGTTACTTTGATTATTTGCGATTATCAATGAAAACAAAATGATTCACAATAATATTGGTAGATTTGAAGATATTCTTTTTCATTTTGCAAAAAAAAAAGCTATAATTTCCTGACGATTACATTATTTAAGCTATTCTAGAAACTGAAGAACAACCTTCGATATGAAATTAAATTAATTTATTAAATTTGTAATATGTTAAACAAAATTTCAATTCAGTCACTTTTTTCTCTACCAACCGGTTCAAAAGGTATTTTTCCCTAGAGAAGAAAAATTAGATACAATGCATATTAAGACACGTTACTTATATCTTCATTAATTCAAGTTGATTTTAAGAAAATTGCAAGGCTAGGCGCGATTATTAAAGTAGAATGAATTAATAAAAATATCTAGGACTTCATAGCACGCGATTCAGACGGCTTTACACGTAAATTTGGTTGAACCCTCAATCCATAACGAGAATACGTGCCGATCTAGTTTTTATTATTAGGCTTAGGAATGAGACCGTATAGCCACGCAAAAAGGATATCTAGATATGAATGTCCCAATGTTATTTGGGGGCAGTAAATATTTTAATACAGTAAATAATAAACCAAATCACATTTCTAACTTATCGCCGTTTTAAGCTTTCCTTGATGAGGTAAAAATATTTTATGGGGTCTTTGAACCATTGATATAGTTTTTAAATTGTTTTATGACCTTACCTAATTACTCTGTGTGGTAAGTAGAATTTTGAACAATTTATAGAAACTGTTATGTTTATACTTTAATTGTAAAGCGTACTTTGGTACGAAATATGAGAATATAATTTAATCTGCAATATGAAATTTTATTCTCGAAAAGTACTTTAAATAACAGGTTTGTTTCCATAAAAAATGCACAAAAAATTGCAATGATACGTAGCGATTCGGAAATTACAAATCATTATAATAATTTCGCCCTCATTTTGTCACGCAAAAATGCAATTCATTGTAATTATGTAACAATTGACATAATGAGCGTATTGGGAGATGTGTTAAAACATATTAGTAGATGTATAAAAATACTGTACGTCGTATCTCGGTGTAAATAATAAGGAAAATGATGATTTGTGATAAGTTACAACTTTTAAACGGCTTAAGAAACTCAATTATACAGCCTAGACCTTAATAGACACAAGCTTATTAAAAGTTTCATGATTTCATGAGAAATTGTTGTACGGTAAATTGTAGCTTAATATCTGGAATCAGAAGAAAATATAAGCCAATTCGCTGTGAATAATAAAGCCGCATATATTATGTCGTAACATATAATAGGACTGTAAAGTATCATCAAAGAAAAACAATGTATTATTCTGTCTTAATGATATCTGTCATGAACACTTCCATGCAGGAAAACAAACGGCGATAAAATATAATGCATAGTATAAAATCTATTATTACAATATGCGAATAAACATGTTTTCTTTGCACTAGGAAATACATTGCAAAATGCAACATTTTACATACTTTCATACGTATTTTACGATAAGAACATTCTTTGTCACAATGTTTTCAAATAAATAGTACCTGTGTTTATAGTTTATACGTTTCTCGTTATGCTTGAATATCGTAAAATGAAAACGTATTAGTAAAACATGGCTTTGTTTTGTTGCTTAAAGACACAGTGTAAATTATATAAAATATGTTTTTCTTTGTCCTGAAAAATGCACATTGGCACTTTGGAAGGAGACTCTGAGAACTCGATTCCTTAGACTACACAAAAAAGATACAAATGAAAAGATTTTTACATTCTACAATGTTACATTGTGTTTTGTATCAATTTTTATTCAGAATTTATAATACAGAAAAAAAAATATGTATCTATTGCTACCGATATTAAACAATGTCCAAAGAACGTGACATTTCATAATTTAAAAAACATGGTGTATTTTCTCTACGTGAGGAATTGAATCGAGATACATTTAATAAAAATGATTGTTTAATTTACATTTGTAGAGTTCTCCTACAGAAAACTATGAACTATAAATCTTTGATTTAAATATTAATCTATAATAGTTAAAGATAATCACATTAATCCGTTGATAAAAAACGTCTGGAAGCGACAAACCCTAAAATATTTCCGCAGTATTACAACCAATTATCAAAACTTGTAAGATATTGTACAAGTAATCTTGCAGTGAGACTGTATCTGTAAGATAAAAATTTTGGATAGCACTAATCTAGTGGATATATAAATGTCATTTGGATACAATCTTTATGTCACGTAACACAACAATTTGTTCATGTATTTTAGATGTTTTGAATTTTAGTTTCAGAATTAAGTTTGTTTATTTTATACTAGTCACTCAAACCAGCTCCGCTCGGGTGCAGCTATATATGTACTTTTATGAAAATATTTTATTGTTTATGTTCATTGGAGTTAATTTAGTATTGGAATGGTGAAATAATTTTTCACGGTCCAGTAGTTCTTTTTTTCAGGTTTTGACAGACTTATCATTATTTATTGAAGGGCGAAAATGGAACTCAAGGCCTTATGTTTCACATCTAGGTTCTTAATGCCAAGCATTTCTTGGTAATTCATGGTATTGCTCGGTTTTGCTACTGTCCATGAGAGGTTGTATCGTTTACCATCAGACGAATGGATCGTCGATGATTTATATTAAAAAAAAACATATGCACCAGTGAGGTTGTCAAATATAATTAAAACTATTTGAAAAGGTTTTAGTCCGACAGTATTCTTGTTTTTAAACGAACAATATGCAAGAACGTTGTGAATGACGCATCAATTACTCTTTGATCTGTGATAAATTAACGAAGACACATTTTGCACACGTAAAGATTGCAATCACAAGGTATTGTACTGTACGATTTTTTGTTGTTTTCAATACAAGCGTCATAGAACTGATATAAGTATATGTATAGTATGTATCATCTTTCAACAAAAATCGAACGAAAATGCATAGAAATCTGTATCAGTCCATATACGTCCCACTGCAGGGCTCGGGCCTCCTCTACAATCGAAATTACCGAGCGAATGGTTTGTGAGTAAGAGTATCAGTTCGGAGAGTGAGCTTTGTTTTCTTAAATCTTTATTGTATACATACTTAAACTGAACCGCTATACAGAAACAATAATTAAAATCAATATACAAACGGCAGTCTTATCGCTCTACATCAATGTCTTACAGACAACAATGAGGTGGACAGACAACAATTTTAAATAACTAGAGAAGTATATTATAAGCCGTATAATATTGAACAGTATCAAATCTTGAAAAGCTTTGCTTTAAGCCTTCGAAGTGCGGATGAACACCGTCATAAGGTTTTTAGTTGGTATAATTTTGGCATCCCTCGCTTGCAATGGGCATCCTAAAGTATGATCCACATTAAAAATATAATTATATTGCATGCAATATTACACGTTTAAAAGCATACCGCAAAAAAGTACTATGCCGTGTGAAAGCACGCTAATTGATTCTAGAAACATTTTATTTCATTACCACCAGGGTAAATTTATCATCATGATAATATTATGATAAGGAATACGAATAATAAAAACAAATTACGTTGTAAATTAATAAAACGAGCAATAATGCGGATTAATATTTTATTGAAAATGATATCGCATGTTATAGAGGTAGGGTATATGCTGATAATAGTAAGGGCGTGCGTTCGATGACCAGGTCGGGAAATTATAGTATTAGCTGATGACAATGGGTTGTCAAAATAACGCTAATAATCCCAAAGGACACAAAGTCACCACAATAGAAGGGAATATTCGACCCCACAATAGAAATGAAAATACTTTAAAAAAAAACTTTAAAATGTTACACGTCATCATTAAAATTCAGACGATTTTTTTTATTTACCACCCGGTTCACAAGGCTGTTTCCGCCAGAGAAAAACGGGCAAGAAACTTTTCAAGAAAAATCAATATTACAAAAATTCTTTGATAATTTTGTGCAAAGATTAAACTTACGGACCCTCGTTTTATAACCGGGTTCTTGCCTACTGTACCACGACTGTGTTTAATATAAATCGCTCTTTGCGTAATGAATTCGAACGTTTTATATTAACACAATAGCAATTTTGTATTAACACTGTTAAAAATACTGGGTACGTATAAAAACCTATGTTTCTGAATGTTTGTCGTATATTATAATTTTAGCATAAATATACCGTGAAGCAATATTGTCAAATTTTAAAAATAAAGTGGAATTCCTATTAATGTATGCGCGATGGTATGGTATGGTAGGTCCGAGGTCGTATAAAAATAGGATAACTTACTACCAAAGTTAAAAAAAAAATATGCTCAGGCCCTTGATAATACATTTAGCCTAATTAATTAGAATAATATATATATATGAAATAGGATTTAATGTTTATATTATTTGGCTGTTAATGTTAACAACATAATTTTGAATTGAAGCCTGTAAAAATATTTCTACTTGCTATAGATTATTTTGCTGATTCATTAAAAATATAATAATTATGAAAACATTAATTTTTTGCAGTCGCATTGCAGTGCCAAAAAAGTCGCGGTTTTCTTTTCTTTATTTTATAGAAATGAACAAAATAAAAAAATGTATCTGCATTAGTTGACAATTAAAGAAAAAACTAAAAACCGTTAAAGTAAATAAAATATTAAAATACTCACCGATCAAAACACTGAAGAAAAAACAAAACTGCAATGTTCACTTAAAACGCGCGTTTTTACAAATCTTTGCGTTAAAAAACGTATTTATTGTCTATGATTTTGTTTGTCTTTTTAAAGGCAAAGGCTCGAGGCCCTATGTTCCTGAATATCGGCGCAGCACTGCCACACGACACTTCGCGACGGCTTACCGAGCTACAGTCTCGTACAATGCTGCTTTTACAGGAAATATGTGGATACGGCACATACGACAATGACGCATGCGCGATGTTATAAAACTATGTAGCATTTAGTCGACGGATTCGCCCGCGTTTTGTTTACGTCTTTCGAGCATGCTTTGAATACTCAAACGGTGTCTACGTATACGGTATTTTTAAAGGTTAATTTATACAAAACGTGATATTCAAAAAATCAAATCGATGCATCTTTTGTACGCTAAAAGCACTTAAAGGATGTAATATCGTTGAGAGAAGTGATATTCTTGTTTCATAACACGAATTATCATGTAACCGCCATATTTGTCCACAGATGATCGTTAATTTTCGCACCTTTTACCGTCCCCCGGTTTTATTTTTAAACTTAATTGTTTATTCTTTCTCTTGTCGTAATGAACAAGAGTTGTAAATTTTTTAAAATTGTAATTAATAAATCGATTTAATGGTTCCTTGTTAGTTATACATAACGTGACCATACGTCCCGATTTAGGCGGGACAGTCCCGCTTTCAGGGAGCCTGTCCCGGTGTCCCAGGCAAGGCCTTCATAGTCCCGCTTTTGCAAACAGACCAAATGATGATCAAAAAGTAATTCCTGCTCGAAATGTTTTATCAGTAATCAAGTAGTTTAAGTTCTTTATCAGTAAGTAAGTAGTCAAATTATTCCAGCACTTTCGTAAAAAACAATCTTGATTTTAAAAAGTTTTCCACAATTACTGAGTACGTTATGGGTCCGCCTGGAAGTCACACCACTACTGGGGTTTATAAATCGTACCCAACTAACTATTTTGTGTTTAATGCTATGATTATTTTTTGTAATTCAGTCTTCTTTATTAAAAACTTGTAAAACACCAAAAACTTTTTATTATTGTTTAATTCCATAGATGTCCCGCTCTGGCACAAAAAATAAATGGTCACGTTAGTTATACAGCCTTGCGTGTGTAGCACCAATTAAAGGAAAATCGGAAATGAAAAGTTTTAGGAACATTATCAATCATTAATGAAAATGTAAATTTATGGTTATTATAACAATGAAAATCTTATAATTTTTGTATTAGATTTGAACCAATTGTTTTGACTTGCGCTAATTCATGTGCACAACCATTTATTATACTTTTAACCGGCTTCAAAAAAAGCAGGAGGTTCTCAATTCGACTGTATGTTTTCAAATGTTTGTACCTCATCATTCTGTAGTGGGTGAACCAATATTGATTATTATCTGCTTTCTTTTTCATTTCCTGTTTCTTAAAGTCACCTATTAAACACATTGCAGGTATTTTTTTGTACTATGGCACTAATTTATTTATTTATTATTTATTATTTATACATGATTTAACTATTTGATACAGATAAGTAATAGGTTTTTGTTTAGTATAGTATACAGTGCAGACGCGGCGCTAAGGTCGCCTCGGTTCATAGTCTAGTACATTTCCTTTCTCCACACGCGTGCTATCGATTTATTTTATTATTATAATTTATTGAGAGTTATAGATAAGCCATGAATTGTTGAAGCCTTTATTTATTGTATTGTTGATGTCTTAATTCAGCTAAAATAATTTTTTGGAAATAACTTTAGGAATCGAACAGGGAGCCTGAGCTGAGCAATAAGACCTCCAATTGTACTTTTAAGTTTGTGGTTTTCGACTTATTTTTTTTTTTTTGCACAATAAAGTATTTTTGTATAAATAAATAAAAATAATTGAATTGATGTCATTTTTTGAGGCATTCGTAGCTCATTTGGAGACTGTTTTTTTTGCTAATTGGAGAAAATTCATAAAGGAAAACAATTTGTTTGCAATAAGATAGAGTCGCTAAGCAACCTCTACAATAAATTACATATTATATAAACTCACGCCTTTGTACCGGAAAGGGTAGGCAGAGGTGATACCAGGACACGTTTCGCCTTGTGTGTTCCGTGCCACGATGTAATAGCACAGAATATGTGGTAATAGGGAGCGAACCTATAGCCATATCGGACACAAATTCCTGACTCCGGGCTGATAGTGAGTAGAAAAATTCAATATCAGTTTGCCCGACCTGGGATTCAAACCCGAGATTTCAGCTTTGTAACCATACCGTAGTACAACTGAGCCACCGAGGCAGTCTACAGTAAACTGTAACAATTTAAGTTATTGGCACATTTGAAATAATTAACCTAAAATAAAAAAGGATAACAGTGGTAGGGGTCTAGCTTTTACAAGTTCGCAATACCGGGAATTTTTAACTTACACTGGAAACTCCATGGTTAGTTTGAAATTTGTGACGTCATACTGGCCAGTAGTCTTTTTACGAGGTTATTTACCTCTTTAGTTCATTGTTTTGCTTTGCACGGGGGGAAGTGGACAATATTTTATTTCCAACTCCTCCTATTAATTACACTTTCTGATTAATTTCGTTGCGGGTTAAAGACAAGTTAGACATTCCCGGAGACTCGGCGAGCTTCAATGCTCGGTGTCATTACATTACACTGTTGATCCTGGCTTACAGTGGTTGATGTGAGGGCGGAACAGTAAAAAAATGGCCAGTCGTCTACTAAAGCAAAACGTACTACGAGTACAATCATTACTTATCGAAATGAATGAATTTTGTATTTTGCGCCAATGTAGCATGAGCCTATATGTTTTTAAACATGCTATTTCCATTTTAAATCAATGAAATATCTTAAATCATGGTTTGACGATTAAAACTTTGAAATGTACAATAAAGGATTGTTTTTAAATATCCTATTATTTTCTTTTATTATTTATACATGGTGTATCCAGACTGCAACAGTAAAGATTTGTTTGGATGGTAAATACGTTGTTTAGTGCACTAGAGTTAATATTATTATTTTAGTACAAATATATATTTACCACCAAAATAGGAAGATTTTTTTTAAAATATCGTCGCTTTTTCATACAACATTTTAAGTTGTATTGTGTCCAAAGTCACATAAACTACCACCTAGTTTCGTTTTCGGTTGCAGTATGTATATATCTGGTATGGTGTGAATTTTAAGAATCGATCTTGTGAGATACTAAACTGTAACTGTGAGGTCTACGCATATCTACACAATAGTAAGTACATATAGGTATATGTAGTATATTATCTATCATCTCCGCTGTAGCCCACTCAGCAGAACAGATAACACAACAGATCAAAATGAACATTTTATGACAAGCTATAAAGATATTGACGCAAATATATACTATCAGTATTCTATTCTGATGATGATGTTTATCTTTACATTCTTATGAATAGCTGCGTTGACAGTTTTAAAATGATTGGCATTATTGTGCTAGCCTGGTACTCGATATCGAATCTAGATATAAACAGGTTGAACCCGAAACGCCACATGCTTGTCTGCTCTCAAGTGCCCCAACCAACTATGGCGTGTAGTTTTACATCGTGTAGGAATGTCTCTCATCCTTTTCGAATATCCTACTGGCTACTGCCAACTTTATTAGGTTCCGTCTTTATGGTATGAAAACGATAGAATGTACTGTACTGTAACTACCGTATTAGGCCAGCGAGTGGGACTATATATCCTAACCATTCTCTATTGTACAATCGATTTTAGCGGAGGTCCATGCCCTGTAGTTGGTCTGGGCTGTATCTGGGCTAATACAGATACACTGGGACATTCGGTCACACGAATAAAACCCATTACATCGGATCTGTGAAAATTTAGTACCATATACAATTGTCTAAACTTAGGCTTTTTATTATTACAATGAATGGTGAGACGAGCATGTCATTCGCCTGGTGGTAAGCGATATGACGGCTCATGGATGATAGCAACAAGATGTTAAGTCTCAATATGTCCAGTAGTTACTCTGGCTACAATATCCTTCAAACCGGAAAACAACAGTGCATTTACTCTGCTGTTTGCGGGAGAAATAGGCGTTGCGGTGGTAACCAGACGGCCTCTCACATATCAGAGACCTACCACTAGGTAGGTGTTTTATCTTCAAGCTTCTAAATCCTGTTTGATCTTAAACTGTATTTACACGAAGATGTCAGGCGTTATGTAACTTAGTACTTATCTAGACGTGGAAATCGTTGATTACAAGCGGATTATCTTTATTGACACCCCTCGTGATAGGAGACGGCGTGCAATCGTAAAACAATCTACATATTAATGTTCTGCCTCATTTGTAACTATATTTGTTGGCGTGAGAATGACTTTGAAATTGTTTTTATCGATTCTATGACTTCATACAAACTTCATACATAGATTTGAAAGATTGTTGAAGTTATAATGTGGATAAATAATTACATAGGACATGGGATGTTAAGACTCTATTTCGAGTTATTCTAGCTACAATGTCCATCAAACTAGAATACAACAAAGCATATAGGTACTGCTGTTTGGGAGAAATAGACATTTCTCAAAAATACTAAAAACATGTTTTTGAGTAATTACCGCTCGATTAAAAAAAAATAATATAATGTTCTTCAATTACACAACTGAATAAATCTGTCTTTAAAAAATAGTGTTTGTGCTACCAAATAAATAAAAATTGAAACCCATTGACTTTTACACTTCCATTCCTATAGCTCCTTTATCTTCTACTGTTTCTCTCATAGTCAGATTTAAAACTTATTTAAGTTCACGAATGTTTTATCCTTTTCGAACGACTTTTGAATTCAGTTCGAGCGAGAAAGACAAAACATTCGATGTCTACATTTGATTTTGAAACTGTCTATGAATATGAACTCTTATTAATCGTTTAAAAGGGAAAGTAGACAATCGTATTATTACAACAGTTATATTCAATTTGAACATGTTGTTATTCGACATCTGAATGATGATTGAAAAATCTGCTTCAAACCAGATAATTCAGTGAGGTTTGATAATAACATCAATTTCGTAATATACGGATTATGCTCTGTTCATCTTATCAGGGATAAGCATCGTAAAGAGCTGAAATATTTAAACTAAACGAATGCAGCATTGCGAGAATCTGTACCAGCCCATAACGTCCCACTGCAGGGCACGGGCCTCCTCTACAATCGAGAGTACAATTGAGAGTGGTTAGTCCACCACACTGATATAATGCGGGCTAGCAGACTTTATGTACCATAGAATATTTTACAAATCGCTATGGTATGCAGGTTTCCTTTTTTTTCCTTCACCGTTTTAGTGCGTGGTGATTGACTATCAATACACACATGCCTCCGAAAAGTCAGAGGTGTGCCCTGGGATTCGCGACAACCGTGAACATGTTGCCACTTACAAAAGTTTATAGTATTGTTTATAGTATTGTACCTTAACATTCATTTGATATTTTGTATTTCTAGTAGGTATTTGATATTTTTTGTGTCTGTGTTTTTGGAATCTGGGACGATCAAAGTTCATTCCCATTTCCCAATTAATGATAAAGTGAAAGATGCACCTGATAGAATAGTTCCGATATTCATAGATATGGTTGCGACAATTGATTTTCTACAGTTATAACATTCATTTTTCTGACCATTAGTTTGAAGAAAGTGTTTCAAAATATTTTCATCATCAATGTTGTTGTGATTCGCACATCCTTAAAAACAGACATAATAAGGTTCTAACTCAAACGCATTAATGGCATATATGGCGTTCTGATAACAAGATTAACAAGTCATCAGGCCATGTGAACTGCGACTGAAACAAAGTTTGAAAAATATTTATAGCAGTAAGTAGCGTTGCTGACTCGTAGGACGTTTTAAACGTATTTGTACGTAATTTTATCTATATTAGAGAGGAAGATATTCTAGTCTGTAAATAGAATGCAATGACAGAATATAAATAAACTGCCAAAATTATGACATTGCAATTAATTCTGCAAAATATGTTGTGTTTGAACAACGAGCATTTATATTCTTAATCCAATATATATTAACATGTCCAATATACATAATAAAATGTGAAAACTGAAAAGAGAACATCATTTGAGTTAATAAGTTAACCTAATATTTTGAGTTTGCAAACAGCATAAACACCCCGCATTCGCCAAAACACCGTACACGAGCTATATTTTCATAATTTACCATCTTCTCTTATGTGGAAGGTTTTATAGAAAATATAAACACACTTTCCATTTCTACATATAAGAAGCATTTGACAATTGGTCCTAGATTGATTGAGGCCGCGGGTTCGAGTCTCGTATCGAGAAATGTTTCTGTGAGCTACAAGTATCAGATCTGGATTTTTTGTGAAACCGAAGAGTCTCTTGTAGCTTCTGATATCCACGACACAAGACTCGATCTTAGTGTGTAGTCAGGACTATGTATGTGACTGTTAGGTGTATTTATTATACGTTCTTTCAGACCATGTAATATTTTTCTTTCTTTTACGATTAATATAAATATGCAGCCAAAAAACGTGCAAATGTTGACACGGAAACCCAAATTCAAAATTATAATCGATTGGTGTCATTAAATATGCGTACAACGCGGTCGTAATTTGGAAAACGACTTGAAATCGCCACCGTACAATATTGAGAGTTAATAAAACCGCCGCAGGGGACTTTTCGATGGAAATGATATGACTTAAATCATAATTGCATGTTTTGTTTTTTAAGATATTTCATAGTAGGTTCCCTACATTTTGTAAACGTTCGTTATTTTACTTTATTCTGTCGATTAAAGTCATTAACCGACTTAAAAAAAGGAGGAGGTTCTCAATTCTCAAAAACTTTATACTTAAACATTTGACATGATCAAAAAAAATATCTTCATTTTTTATTCAAATTTCTGTCACAAAACAAACAATCAATTTTAAAATAGTTGCGAGTGACGACTGATTACAGTAACGCTCCACTAGAGATGTAGTGGAGCGCGCGCACCACTTACGTCGGAACACCGCTCTTTCTGCCCAGTCCATATATTTATTTTAATGTTCTTAATCATCAAAATTGCGAGTACCTACGGTATGTAATGATTTTCCTGTTAGCCTATACGAAACGAGCAACTATCGCGCAACAGTTACTGGTTGCTCAAGTTTTGACTCATACAACCATATTTACTTTCTAAAGTAGGAAATACCGTATACATATCACTTATAAGTGGTTTATTTTTCTATTTATATCCATATTGCCCCATATAATATATTGTTAAGATATGTAAGTTTTGGTTGAATATTTGTTTTTTTTTTGGGATTTTGTTTGCTTTAAATAAGATGTCATCAGGAAATTAGTTACTTAGTATTATATATAATGTTCTTTACTTGTTATTTGTAATTAATCGTAAAGTTTTCCAATAAAGCTATTTAAAAATTGGATAGATTTAGACGATGGACTGTGCAATGACGTACTAAAATTGAAATGCTGTAAACCACACAAAAAGTTTACATTTTGAATTAGAAATAGACCGATATGAAGGCCGCAAAAGAAACAAAAAATGAGAAAATAAATTTGATCATAACTAAAGCTGTTTAGGCATTTTGGTCTGTTTTTTACGTTTAAAATTCTATAAACTTTAATTTTCTCACTATATAACATAACTTATTCCTCCGATTTAAACAAATGCTATATTTATATTCCATAACTGTACATGTTTACACTTTACTGAACGTTTTTACGCACACGTCGTTTTCTGAAAACATCCCGGTAACTAGCCTGTGTACAATGCAGTATTATATTGCAGCGCACTTAGTCATAGCCCGACTTGATACATCATATTTATTGCGCGTTATCTAGCCAACAACACACCTCTTGTTGATACATACATATGTTAGATGACCTAACGAACCTAACTTTTTCAGTATAATCGGCACCCATGACATAAAATTACATTTAGTCACGCTTTTTTCAAAGAATGGGTAAGTAGAGGTGCAGCAACCACCTACGTTTCGCCTTGCATTTTCCGTCCCACGATGTGATAGGGGGGCGAGCCTATCCCGGATTGAATAAAGAAATATTGGATTTTTCTATTTATTGTCAGCTCGGAGTCAGTTTGTTCCCGATCGGCTCCCATCCAAATCGTGGGACGGAACATACAAGGTGAAATGTGGGTGTCCTGGTTGCACCTTTGCCTACCCCTTCTGGGAAAAAGGCGTGGGATTATATATGTATGAGTGCGTGACTACCTTTAATATCACTACTATTAAGAACACGTATTCAATATAATTATATTATTACACTTAATTTAAGCACTTGTTATTTTAACACGTGATTAAGTACTTTATACTCTTTTTTTTTCAAATTATAATTTATGTTTCATATTTTCTCTACATTACCTTTGAAAAAGAATAAAAATCGAAACACGCCATTTTATTCACCAACAAGTATTTCCCATTGTAAAACGTCAGTTCCGTAACACGTCATTATGTAAAATATTTCCTTTGTAAAAAAATACTCACATCATCATACATATACGGGAAGCACTTGAACGAAAGCAATATGGCGTCATTGTCCACCATTTTGTTTTTTTATTTTCACTAAAACTTCACTTATACAGTCCACCTCTCTTGGGTTTGCGACACGGGCACTTTGATCAACACAGTGTATCTATTTTCCTTAAGCGGTGTTCTTATATATCAAATGGATTTTGTCCTGCGTCAGTGGATTTTGTATGGGAAAAAAATCTTGTTACTTTATAATAGTAAAAATAATGCAGAATTACCACGTTAATATTGGTCTATTTTAAGCCCATGCATAAAGTTACTAAAACATTGGAATTTTTAAAATATTTTCTTATGCATAAGTTATGGATATTTATTAATTAATTTACTTATGAAAATATATTGTTTTATTTTATGTTCTTCGATGTGGGCTAGATTAATAATAAAATCATATAAAAATGGCACCTTATCCCAAAATGCGTAGAACAAAATTTTACGGCGTTGTTGTCCTCCCGCCCCAATCTTCTGTATATTACATCATACGAGCAATATATTCGATATGACATAGTGAAATGATATTCGACCTTAATTATTTGAAAATTTTAATAATATGTGGGTCCAGTACAAAGTAATTTACTGAAAACAAATAGTCGTCACTTCAGGAGGTCTGAATCTTCCTATTTTGTAAAGAGCTTAATTACTTTTTAAGCTTGCCTTAAAAAGACTGAATTTTAAACATTTTAAATGCAGTTTATTTGCAAAACTACTCGTATATTCGCTGCATGAAAATCGCGGTGACATTTCCATCAGCAAACTTGTTTATTTTTTAAATACAGCGTTTCTACTTACGTGGAAATACCCACGATCCCTTGTGGACGAACACAGACCAACGAATTTTTATAAAGACACTATTTAACAGTTTGTTTTGAAAAAGATTGCATTATGTAACAAGATATATCCTTACTGTGGGGAAATAGAAGGGTAGGTATATTGTGGGTATGTGACACTTTTGTTGTGATCTGAGATGACACTGCTAAAATTGAAAGGGGTTAGGCCTTAAGATTATGTCCATTCATTGGTGAAGTGTCCCTACACTTTACACCTACTTACTATGTCCCTACATATCCACTTGTTGCGAAGTACAAATAACCAAACAAATAAAGGTCAGAATAGGTATATGATTTTCCTAATACACGTTTTTGCAATAGGAAAATCATAGGCCACTTTCAGATAAACTATTTATACGTATACCATTTCGAATTAACATACTGAAAAAATGAAAATATGTAGATCATACGAAGTAATTGTCTAAAGCATGATTCGAAAAGTCTCCTTTTTATTATTTATGGTTTTCTTGCCTACTATAGCACGTCCCAGGGGGGCCGTAAATTCAATATAATTAACCAGTTTTGTAGCATTCCCTGTATTGTAAGGGAAAAACCGCGAGCACAGTTTATTGACCTGAACAAGTGCTGCGTGGGAAATGTTGCAAACCGGAGTACGATGGCAATAATGAACGAGTTTTCATGAATTTGGTTTCATTGATATATTGGATATTAGATGTCTTGAGCGTGGGCAATAGATTTATATTGGTCTAAATAGAACCTTAAAAGCAAAAAAATACTTCTATTACACTGTTTACTTTAGTAACTAAAACAGTGTAGTAAACAGTGTAGTAGAAGTATTTTTTTCTTTAGTAACTAAAGTAATCCTACCCACATTTTAATCGCACAAGTAAATTTATTCGTTCCTTTCTTTTTTATCTAGCTAATTAATAAATACATAATTTTTATTCGGAGGGTGACATAACCTATTTGTTTTTATAGCTTAGCTTGCTGTTTGCTGTGGCTTAGACCCATTTCTATGACAACATCGAAACAGTTTATAAAACTAACTTAATTCCTATTCTTACTTCAAACATCTTCATATTACCAAGAGTACCTATATTTTTTTGTTTTGATGCATTTCTATACCCAGTGTGCGTTAGCCTTTATAAAGCTCCTTTCACCCGTTACGTCACATACGCACACATCGTAAGGTTTCGAAAAACCAAAAGCATAGTGGTCTGGGAAGCCCCGGTCAAACCGATATTTTCCTGATTGGCTCATTTGAGAATTTTTATGACTAAAAATAGTTTTTTTTTGTTGTAGTGAATGCTGCGGCGAGCATACCATTCGCTTGATGGTAAGCGATACGAGCGCTCATGGACAGTAGCAAAACAAAACAATACCATAAATTACAAAAAAAATACTTGGCATTCCACTGCGCTCGCTATCCTGAGACATAAGATGTTAAGTCTCAATATGTCCAGTAGTTACTCTAGATGCAATGGTCTTTCAAACCGAAACACAATAGTGCATTTACCCTGCTGTTTGACGAAAGAAATAGAATTAGTTTTCTTAATTATTATCTATTCATCGATATTTTCAATATAGTCAAACCACTGATGCAATTCGATCTCAATCCTTCTTGCATCTAGCAATCCTTTCTCCTTATAAATATAAATAACTTGAGGAACTAATTATTACATTGTGATATGATTATTTCATAATACACACGTGCGTGTTATTATACTTTTACGTCTGGGGTTTCTTATTTTTCTTACAGTGGTCAAGATTACGGAAGGAAATTATTCAAGTGTTATTATCCATATTCACGATATGTATGTTATTATGACGAGGTCTGTTGTTGTTGATGTGTACTTGTTACTTCAAGATAGTTATATTAGATATTTCTAAAATAAGATAAGCTTTCATTGATTTGAAAACTAAGGATACATTTTAAAAAGATGACCGTAAAAATCGCGCTAAAATAAATATTAAATGAACTTAATTTATTAGATTTTGTCTAAACGGTGATAAAAATACTACCTCATTTTTATTTAACTTTATGTAATAACAAGCAAATATTTTCAAAATCGTTGCAAGGGACGACTAATTTCACTAACTTTTATTAAAGATATACTGGAGCGCGCGCTGCACTTACGTCGGAACATTTTACGCGCTTTCCGCCCTCTCGATATATTTATTTCAATGGTACCTAGCTTTTATGAGATTCTAAACGACTTAAAGAGTTTTGTACTTAAGCTGTTTGAGTATTTTAATATAACTGCAACAATTCCTTTTAGACATTATTAAATGTTAACATTTATCCGTTTATATCAGTATGTTACTAGATGTAAATCTCTCCTATACGCCAGGAAACTCTCAAAACTTATGTTGTTTTTAATTTTTTTATGTAATGTTTACGATTACAAAAAGGTACCCGAGTCAACTAACATTTGTCACTTAATAGTAATGTAATTCAAACTCCATGATAGTTTAGTCATAAGAGTATTTAAGAATATTTGTATAGGAATATTTGTAATTTAATATACATATGTATTTGTTTTTAACCATCAAAAACAATTTTCCGATTCCAACCAGTTAAAATTTGCACGAACAAACAAACTTCAGCTTTATATATAAGTATAAATATTTAGGTAAAGATTCTCTCCCACTTCATATCTTACTCATGCTTATGTGACCAGAAGTCTTAAACATCAATAAACAGAAGCATAGGAACCGGAATATAAGTGTGTGGTGGCCTGTTGGTAAACGGACCAGACGCGGCTGCCAACATGTTCACGGTGGTCGCGGGTTCAAATCAGGGCACACCTCTGACTTTTCGGAGTCATATGTGTATTGATAGTCACCACGCACTAAAACGGTGAAGGAAAACATCGTGAGGAAACCTGCATACCATAGCGGTTTATAAGAATTTCTATGGTATATAAGTCCGCCAACCTGCACTAGACACTGTCGATTGTAGAGTAGGCCCGTGCCCTGCAGTGAGTATATGGGCTGATACAGATAGGAACCGGAATAAGTTTTACAATATATTCTAGTATACGGTGGTACGTGATTACCGTCGCGTGTGATACGTCGACAATCTGATACCGACGTGAAGGGAATGTCTAATGTTTTCCTCGTACATTACGCATCTTTATTTCCCAAAAATGTTTCCTTAACACGTACCCCAAAATTATATTTTGATGATAATGAGCTACGCGATTCCGCTAATTTTCTATTACAAAGACAGATTATATTGCGTCTTAAAGTATGCCCATTTTACTGTAAAAGTTTCGCTGTGAAGATTTTTGTGCCTCGATGAAACCTACTTTTTTTGTGTAGAGAAACATATATATTTTCAATAAATATAAACATCATTGCGACTCAGGCCTGAGTACTTGGAGAAATTAACTTGAAGTCCAATAAAAATATTTTTGCCTTCGGCTCTGTGAACTAAATGTAAAATGTTATGATAATGATTAATTACTTTATTTTATAAATATACCGGATAAAACAGGAAAACGTGTAAGGACAGATCATAATAATGCTATAATAAAATTTTAAGCAGAATCGGTATCGGGATCCAAGATATTTTTTACCGATGCTATGAATGGATATTCTTCTTCTATACCACAATTGTTCTAAGCATTGAGATATTATCCTAGAGGAATACAAATCCCAGGGCACATCACTGCCTTTGCGGAGTCATGAGTGTATTGCTAGTCAATCACCAGTCACCACGCACTATAACGTTGAAGGAAAACATCGTGCGGAAATCTTCATACTATAGCGATTTGTAAGAATTTCTAAGGTATGTAAGTCCACAATTTTGTGCCCGATATGGCGACAGGCTCGCCACCTACCACATCGTGGGATGGAACATACACAGCGAAATGTGGGTGTCCTGACACCTCTGCCTTCCCATTCTGGGAAAAAGGCGTTTATGTATGTATGTATGTATATAAGTCCACCAACCTGCACTAGGTAAGCGTGGTATGAGTGTGTGACTATATGGCCTAACCCCTCTCAATCGTACTCTCAATTATAGAGGATGAGGATGCAATACAGTACTATAACATAATTTGTCTTTGACTGTGAATCATTACTCTAGCGTTTCTAATGTTTTTTGTCTAGCAAAATTTGGAACAGTTATATCATCCATATACAAATGAATCATTACAAATACATTATTCGTACAGTAAAACTAAAACAGTTTTTTCTACTTAGTAATACGCAACCGAGTACAAAATTCGTAATAGATGTAAAAACCCGGTGTCAGTTTACGGTAACTACTTTTTGTTTTCTGTTACACAATTTGATTTTGGAACGTGGTTTTATGGCCTAGATATTTAAATAACGGATGAACTCGTATTTGTTGGGCTTGTGAAACTTTATTATTTGTGAATTTCTCTTAATCATTCCCTCTCTTTTCAGCCACAGAAAGGATGGATGCCATGTATCGTTATATTGACCTGTAGGAAGTGGCCTGCACCCAGCGTCTTCCTGCGCCTTAACCATAACCAGATCGTTCGTCCACTTTGTGGGTGGGCGCCCGACACTTAGCATGCTTATACCTGGCGTCCACTCCATCACCTTTCCACCCTAGCGGCCTGAAATCTCCAAGATTTTAATCTTGTATCTACTCTTGTATTCGTCTGTATTACAAGCCTTGTATGTAATTTGCGGCAAGAAAATGCAGCCCGATTTTGTTAGTTCTCAAGGCACAATTAAAAAAATACAATGTGCCATGGGCTCCTTTCACTCTATTGTGTAGTATTTTGCTATGGAAAATATCAAGATAGCCAGCGCCTTATCTGTAAGTAGATGGAAGCAAACAGCTGGTTATGGAAACTATTAGAAAGGCTTTTAACGTTGTATCAGGCGACGCGCAGTCTGTAATCCTATACTTACTGTCTGATAGACATCAGCGTGACTTGAATAGCTATATTTTAATGATAATTTTAATAACAGGGGAAAACGGTTTGGATGCATTGCAAATGAATAGCTTCCTATATTCGTAGGTATTGTTGCAGTTCTGGGAAGGGAAAGAGAATCTAAATTTCAGGCAAAGTTTTGAAAGAAATCGATACGTATTGGAATGCGTATATAAAATCTTGGTTATAACAAAACATAAGTATAAATATACATAAACTTTTTCCCAGAAAGTGTGGGTAAAGTTACCAGAATACCCAAATTTCGCTTAATATGTTTCGTCACATGATGACATAGGGGGCGATCTTATCGCCATATCGGCTACAAATTCCTGATTCTGGGCTAATAATAAATAGAAAAATCCTCAATCTCAAATAAATATTAATCCAGAAATATGTATACTCGTAGTGTCATGGCAAAATTATTATTTGCTTTTTATTCTTGTATCCGAATTATATAATTATTACACAAATTTTGATTCGCACTTGACCACATATTTTTTTCACCAAGTTCAGTGTAGCGATGAAAGATGTGCTAACGGCAGCCTTGATACGTTTCATTTGTCAATTGTTTTTCTCAAGGCGAGTGGGCGCTAAAGTTTCTATTCTAGACTCAAGTGCTATTTGAGACTAACATTGCTGTTGGTAGCATATTTAAAAAATAAAAATAAAAAATACATATATACGTTATTTTGTTATTTTTTTTTGCTCTTCCACAGACTGAAAAACTATTCGACGGGATTTTTAATGGAGATAGTAGAACCGACGATTGGTATGGGCTGAAGACTCCCTTCTGTCTCAGAAAATCCAAGTTTCCCGTGAGTCGATCTGGAGTCTACTTTACAGTGAATTCATGAATAAAAGTTAAATATTAATAAATTGAGTTATTTTGACATCTGCCAATTAAAATATATGCAAAAATAAACATACGCCTTGTTCCCAGAAGGGGTAGGCAGAAGTGCAACCAGGACACCCACGTTTCGCCAAGTATTTTCCGTCCCACGATTTGATAGAGGGCGCGCCAATTGCCATATAATTTTACCACCCAAAAGAAAGATTATTTTACTATTCAGCTTGATTTTCAGGAGAACAGTGATGTAACTTACGTCATGATGCATGGTCACATGATTGCAAAAGCATTAAGCATAACTAACTAGACATACCAATTATAAAACATTTACAAATTCACAAACTAGATAACAAAAAACTGAAATTTATTACACCAAACTGTAAGCACAGCTATTAATATTAAATGCAAATGTTTTGCATTATAACATCAGAAAAAATAATTTTATTTATTTATTTTTATTTTTATTCTTAACTGCACATAAAAAGGATAACCACTTAAATATATAACAAATAATGAACAAAAAGTACAGATGGCGTTCTTATCGCTCTAGGCGATTTTTTACAGACAACCTTTGGATGCATATAAGAAAAGGAAAAGAAGAGAGGGCAGTCTAGAAAATAAAGGAAACAAACTCCAATAAAAATAAAAAATAACGGACAAATTATTTACAATTAATATGTACACAATATATGATACATAATAAAATAGATATACCTGATATAAATATACACATATAATTATATATATAGTTATATAAATAAATATACATACATAAATAAACATACTATAAATTACCTTTAGGTTCAAATGCAGGAAATCAGACTACATATTGGGTGTTCAAAGTGATCTTTAACCATTTTTTTGAATGCAGTTAGGGTTCCAGCCAGTCGCACTTTAATTGGTAGTGCATTCCACAGTCGAACAGCCTGGACTGTAAACGACTGATCCATGAACTTCGTGGTGTGCACAGGCATTCTCAACTTCAGATTCTCCGACGACCTTAAGGACTTCAAATGTGACTCATGGAGAAATAGAAAACGTTTTTTAAGATATGGAGGAGTGAGAGGATTAAATAATGTTTGTGATCAAATCAAAACAGACTCAAATTGGGCTATTTCGCAGAATTTTCGCGAGTATAATAACAACTTCGATAACAATATTGACACAACAAATACATGGATAATAAGTACATATGTACTTGATATTTGTGTGATGTTAATTCTGTTGCGTGATTAATACGGCTTGTTTACAATGTAAATTCTAGATGATTATATTATACGACGTAGATCTACTTATGGGTGTAGCGAACTAAATACGCTGACTAAATATACTTTGATCAGAGGTCACCAGTCGACTGCCAGTTAAGGAAAATCACTTCATATGATGTTTAAAAGAAAAACTGTCCGAAGTAGGTTTTCAAACGCTTACAGGCTCACGGTTAACGATTCCAGTAAAATACAATCAGATTTACATTTACTAGGACATTGCATCCAGACTAACTACTGGAAATATTGAGACTTGACATTTTATGTCTCAGGATGGCGAGCGCAATGAAATACCAAGCATTGGTTTGTAATTCAAGGTGTTGTTTAGTTTTACTATTGTTCATGAGCCGCAGTATCGTTTACCATGAAACGAACGGCATGCTCGTCTTGCCATTCATGGCAATAAAAAAAAAGGTCTACATTTACTAGGGCATTGTGGCTACTGGATATATTGAGACTTAACATCTTATGTCTCAAGATGGCGAGCGCAGAGGAATGCCAAGCATTACTCCGTAATTCAAGGTGTTGTATCGTTTACCAACAGACGAACGGCATACTCGTCTCGTCATTCATCGAAAAAAAAAATCTAGTTAGTAAATACGTACATGTTTTGAACATTCCAGCACCGAAAAGTGACTTTAATTTGACACCAAGCACAATGGTCTTATGTCCTCCATAACAATTAAAATGAACTCAGCAACGAGTTATTCCATTATTTCTGATTTTTTACGGGACGAATTGGAACATCAATAACAATTCGATGAATTGTCTGCTTAAGAATAAACAGAATTTAAATAATTTCACAGCCCATTATGTGTCGTTAAGTAAAGTGTTCATAACATACAGCCTTTTTAAAATATTTTGTTTATTTTTATTTTTATTGCAATTAATGGCGAGACGAGCATGCCGTTTACCTGATGGTAAGCGATACGAACGCTCATTAACAGTGCCAAAACCAAACACCTTGAATTACAATGCAATGCTTGGCATTCCACTGCGCTCGCCATCTTGAGACATAAGATGTAAGTTCTCAATATGTCCATTAGTTACTTAAGCTACAATGTCCTTCAATCCGAAGCACAACAATGCATTGTCACTGCTGTTTGACGGGAGAAATAGACTTTGCGGTGGTACCTTCCCAGGCGACCTCTCACATATGAGAGACCACCAGTGAAGTATTTAATCATTATTTAAGAATTGAAGTTAATAAGAGCTATATTGTAACGGGTGATTTCTATGAGCGATGAGTAAGCAAACTATTCTAATATGACGATGGTGCGGACCAAGAAGCTTATACCCAAATGGAGATTGCATTCCGTATAAAACACTGAAGCACAAAAATTTGACCTTGAACGAAGTCGATGCTGTCTGCTATCTTTTTCTTTAGAGTGACAATGAATGAACAAAACATCGTATTTTGTGCTTCAGTGTTTTATACGGAATGCAATCTACATTTGGGTATAAACTTCTTGGTGCGGACAGTATTAAGAAGCATATTTAAGAAGAATATAATAAGTACTCAAACGTCCCGACCACCAATTTTGACAGATGACGTTTGTTTTATTTTATTTAAAAATTGAAATTTGACATTGACAGGTGGACGTGCAAGTAGATAAAGGGTTTGTATTTGGTTTGAATACAGAACGGAGCTGTCAACGGCTGATGTGAAGGATGGCCGAGTCAGGATATTATTCCACTGTGATTGTTCAAGAGTAGACATTGTAGGCATTTAAATATGCGTTATATGTTGTAGAGAGCCTTGTGATAATGTATATGATGCTGGAAAAGAATAGAGGAAATATGAATGCCCAACCAGCGTATTATTTGGAGTTTTTACAATATAGCTATTATGGGCTACTTTTATCTGCCCGTATTGTGCCCATTTTTAATATTTGCGCCTTGCGAAGCTATTTTTGTGCATAATTATAGATGAATTTACATACACTCATACATAAACTCACATCTATTTCCCTGAAGAGGTAGGCAGAGGTGCTATCAGGACACCTACGTTTCACGGTTGAGACTCACTATGTGACAGGGTGCGAGCCTAATCGCCATATCAGGTACATATTCCTGACTCCGAGCTGACGATGAATTTGGTTTCACTAAACAGTATCATACATACAGTATAGGTTTATTCTAGGCCTCTTGCAAGATTTTCTAACATTTTCCTTTTACACATCAATGACTAATTGTGTCTTTAAGTGTCAATTCTTGCATATAAAGTTACGTCGAAATCGCCTGTAGCATACACAGTACAGTCATCAATATGTCCTCTAGTTTGGTTTGTACGCTACTGCCAGAACATTCTTCACAGCGTCCCTTTAGAGCTTAATAGATTTCCTCTCATTAGTAATGGTTTGCTGGTTGTAGAATATTCGATTGTGCCTTTTAAAAACCATCAAACACAGCGATTAAAGCCCCGTATTAATGGTCCAAATAAACAAAACGTGCGAGTTCCAGGTCCATTAAGAAAACGGATAATCGATGTTGACCGTACTCCATTTACCATCAGGTGCTACGACGTATCAGTATCAATGTTTTATAAGAAGTTTTAAGTTAAGGAGCATCTCAGCAGGCATAATTGTAATGAATGGCATTGCACCTTCTTATGCCATTCGATACGGCATTTGCGCTTAGCATCAGGTGCAGTGCAGTCAAAATGCCGTGCTAGAATAAAATCACCTGTTGAAATGTGTTATACATTTGTACATACAATGGTTATGTTTAGAGCCGCGTCATCTCAAACTAGTTGTAACGCAATGTCTAAGTCAAGGTCACTGCGCCGGCACTTGCCATGCACCGTGCAATCTGACCGCCATTTACACAGGAATTACGCATCACTGTTATTATAAACAAAATCATTTATCAGCTGGCCTGCTTTATGAATGAACAATTGCCTATTGACGTACAGAAAGAAAACGCAATTAGAACTTATACAACAGGTTTCCAACTAGTTAATGTGAAGCGCAGAAGCGAAATGATTTGAACTCTGAAGATTTGTAAGTTTCGAATAAAGTGACTTCTTGCAAATAGATCTAACAGTAAGAACCAAATCAGCTAATTTTTGCTTTTCACTGGCAACCATGAACATTACATTAACAAAATCCGATGGGAAGTACAGTATTATACCTAGTCGAATCTTACTAAGCACCATACTGAATGGAAGGTAATATCAGAATGATGCTATCATACAATTCGTACCAAATAAGCTTCAAATTATCATCTTTAAAACCACAAGAAAATATCTAAATAAAACAATTTGCATACAACGTAAATACTGGCTACGATTAAATCATTATGCAACAATCTGAGCTAAAACTGTTCGTAGGTGGTCTAGCTGTCATGACCATAATTGATAACCTTAATATTACGTTGCTTCACATCTTATACTGAAATATTTTCTTATATTTTCCTTAAACGCACGAGAGGCTAATTGCATCTGTCGGAATCTTCTTGCATACCAATTGACGTACAAATCATGCATAGAATATCAATCTATTCGCAGTTGCTTTGTTGTTGTTGGACAATTTAACCTCTGATCCGATATTGACAATCGGAGGCAATTATATTGCCAACATTGTCACATACATTGGTGATGTAGTGGGCGACAGGGCGGCTGCAAGATGCCGCGACGACGATTGAAAAATACCTCGTATTTTATTTATTTTCTTAAATGATATTTCTTATGCCCACAGCACAACCAAAATCTAAATGGGTGGAGGAAAGTAAAATCTTCTTAAACTAAAACTTGGCATGTAATAGGAGAGGCTCACCTCCTACATGACGGCGCCGGGCTGACTACAAAAAGTAATTGTGAAAGAATCTAGGTCTAAAACGGGCCTAAAAGTTCTAGAAGAAAGTACAAGCACTGGCAAGAGCCAAGACATGACAGCAGACTCTTTTCTCTAAAGGTTACTTTTTAGGGGAGAACTTTCAGCAGTGTCCTGTTGTTGAATAAGACAGCTTGTTTCACAATATTTAAGTATTAAAAGTAAATGTTGGCAGACTCGTCGTCGTCTCGTTAGCTTATAAGGCAATAAGCAGATCCTACTGAGCAAATAATTTGTGTCGCGTGGTGTACCCTTCCAATTATCGCAAACGTGCTATAACAAGATGTTAGCGATGTGATAAATAAACATTATGGTTCACGTTGTGTTACACGGAAAAATAACCATCGGAATTGTTTGATTTGTGCGTAATTTGTTTGCGGAGAACAGCTGATGATTCTAATAATTTAATCGTGACGACATATAAGAAATAGTCTTATGAATATAATTGCCAAAAATCATGACGAAATTTCATTTTGGATATGATGGCTATTGCATTTGAGTTTAACTGCCTTTTATTACTTGTTAGCGTATAGTTTGGAACCGAGAGGATTTTCGACACATTGGTCTAAGAAATAACCTATGAATTACCGAAGTGGCGTAGTCACAGTGCATCACCGTTTGCTACAAAACTGAAAATCGTCACAGGAAGGAAACATAGAATATCTCTACAAGTTTCCCATAGGTTTGGATTCTAATAAACCATATTATGCCAGCGTAGTGGACTAACATGTAACCATTTAACCTCTAAATTGGAGACGTTAGAAAAAACAATAGCCCAACCCTTTATAGCAAAACTGGAAACTAACTACCTATCCTTAGTAACCTACACGTCAAGATCCAAAGTCCAACGAGCGTGGAAACCTTCCATTGGACACAATCTGTGGGAGTTGCCTTATTGCAGATGCAATATAAACAATAGGCAATTGGTCCCTGGCGAACTTTGCTCGTTTATATTGCTATTGACATTGCATATTGAATGAATGTCGACGCCACGTGTTATTGATTCGTGCTTAATTATTGCTAAATTGTCGCAGGTCGCGTTCCTTCATTTGTTTTTGTTATATAAGAGAAGGAACGCTGGTTTGTTTAGCGCGGGTAGTTTTAAGGTTATTAGTTTACCCAATAGTACAGGTACATTAAAAAACTTCTTACGACTATCTATATTTCAGTAGAGGTTAAAATAGCTACCATTACAATGTTGGTACACCACTACGCTTCGAATAACAAAGATAGACATATAATTATCTTACCTATCTATTAGCTATCTATTAATATAGGTCTCTACCATATCTACACATCTCAATCTTTGTAAACTGAAACATAACATGCATATAAATAAATCTTTTGTTATACATAGAAAGAATAAAGAGAACGGCTGTTAGTCATCAATAAAATAGGTAGAATCGTATATTTTCAGTGGAACTTTGCAACCCCCCCTTCACTTCTTTGGGGTTGAATTCAGCAATATCAATAGCCTTCGTCCTTCGTCAAGTGATAGTTGCCAAAAGATAACAATTCAACAGATAGGCGGAGCGGTTTCGCATTCAAGATATTAGTGTGTACAATCGTAATGACAACTTATATGTTTTCTCAAACTAGTAGTTTAAACTTGAAACTAAAGAGGGCGCTTTATAACCTTGATTCAAAGATTTTATTTTTTGTATTTGTATACATATTTATTATTACGGTTATTCCCCTTATCAAATATATTATCTGATTTTAAAGAATTCATATTTAATAGCGCGCTATTAAAGTTATTATTTTTGTAGTTGTTTTGTGCAATTAAGTCATTCGTCAATCATAGTATTATTTCCTACCTAATTATCATATTCATCAGTATAAAATACGTTGTTCAAGATTTTTTTTGATACGGCTTGTATCATGCCACTCTTGCAGTTTTGGATAGGTTGTCTGACCTTTTGGACAGATATCTAGTGCTCCGTTTGTGGTAGACTTCTCACATTCTGAACACCAAGTCTGCATGTGCACTCAAGCAATTAAAGGTAGGAGCACAGGCTCGGAGAGACTCTCGAAATGACTAAATTGTCTTCTAATCGCAACGTAATTCATCATCATGATACCGGTGGTAGGGCACTTATATGGGAGAGACCGCCTGAGTAGGTACCACCGCAATGTCTATTTCTCCCACCAAACAGCAGTATAAATGCATTGTTGTGTTTCGGTTTCAAGGACATTGTAGCCAGAGTAACTACTGGACATATTGAAACGTATCATCTTACATCTCAGGATGGCGCGCAGTGGAATGCCAAGCATTGCTTTGTAAATCAAGGTGTTGTTTGGTTTTGCTACTGTTCATGGGCGGTCGTATCGATTACCATCAGGTGAACGGCATGCCTGTCTCGCCATTCATAGCAATCAAAAATCAGCTTAGCCCTATACTGTTTTCTACTGCTGGACCTAGGCCTCTTCCAATCCGCAATTTCACCCTGCTTTCAGCTTGTCGCGTCCAGCATCTGCCAGCAGCGGCGTGCACAGGATTATGACACTGGGTATGCGGCTTAGTACTCGGTCACAAAAACTTTTTCTTTTATAGTTTTTAGCATAGCCACAGCCACGCGACGGATCTCTAAGTCGGAAACCATGACAACATAACAAGTCTTAGATGTACTACTATTCATCTTCTACAGCAGACAAAACAGCAATCGATCGTCGTGGCGGAAGAAATTCTTATAAGTAAAATAAAAATCTCACCTAGTCAGCTTCAATTTTCACATATTCAAGGTTCCGGTTACTTGAGATTACTATATCCCGATGTAAATAAACGCAAGATTTCGGCCACCTCATTCATTCATTTGATAAACATACATTTTCAACTCAAACCTCACAATCAAATAACATTTAAAACAATAAACAAACGCACTAGTAAAAGCAAATGACTACAATTAATATCGAAACTTAGTAAACTGTTAAATGTACACACTTTCACATGTTAAAATGAACAATATTTTAAGAAAACTTCAAACATACTAAGTAGTATAAAATAGTAAACAATGCAAAAACACATGAAAAAATCAAAATGGCCCCCGCGAAACACAAAACATTTCTGCTATTTAAACAAATAAAACCTTACTAACCAAAAATGCATAATGTGCATAGGTGATTTATTAGATTTCCGCCTATTAATTTTATTCGGATTATAGGCAACGAACATTTCCGATTACTCTCGACAACTGCCGAACTTCCGAGGCCTGCCGCAGGAGTTGCGGCTTTCGATATTCATGGGTGTGTGCGTTTGCGACTGTGCACGGACACGAAAATTACTACACACATGCAAACAAATGTAATGCGGGACGCGGCGGCATGACTTGGTTGATTGGGTACATTATTTTGCTTTGCAGCGCCGCTTGCTTGTCGCGTGGCAAACATAATATTTGGGTGCTTGCAAATAAATGCTATTTATAAAATATTAGGCGTTTTTAAGTTATTGTATTTTGTTTATTCATTTATTTACTATAAATTAAAGTCATCTAAACCGTACGAACGTTATAATAAAATATCTGTGAATGGCAAGTAATGCACTGCATTTCTGCCTACAAGGAGCGCACGCCCCTGTCTGCCAGTGACCTTAACATAATTATTCAAATAGAAATAAATAGAACGAGCTGGAAATTATTGTCAGTAGTAAGTACTTAGTATATTGTATCAATTATTACGCCCATTGATTATGAAATATTAATTGTAGTGATTAAACCAGATTAAACCATCAGCTATTAATCAAACAAAGTTGTCATTTCTGTTGTAATTACTGCGTTGCAAACTGGTTTTGAAAAAAGAAATACTAGACTTTCTTGCCCGTTTTTCTCTTAGAATTCATTTTTTTTTTGTTTTTTATGTCCATGCTATGGTAGTCGGTAAGACATTGCCTCGAGCGATACGACTGGTATTTGTAATCTTATGTTAAATATTTGTTTAGTTTAAGATTTATTCAGTGTGTAAAAAGTTATAAAAATAAATAAATTGTTTTTAATTCAAACAATAGACAAATTCGGATAATCTAAAATGACTTTAAGCACCCACTAAGCAGTAAGCCTCATAATGTTTTCTACTTCAAAGTAATTGAACACAATACATCAGTAACGCGGATGGCGAACGTCGACGGACAAACAAACGGACAGGCGTAAATACAGCCAACTTGTTTAATGTTCATGTTCACGCCGTGACATTACGTACACAATAACTTGTAGAAATGTTTAAAGTACGTAAATTAAAGTTATTTCTTATACCTGTACATAGTGACTAAAATGCATCTTATTCTGCAACCCAATTTGAAATAAATAATAAATAAACACACCTCTGACTTTTCGGAGTAATGTGTGTATTGATAGTCAATCACCACGCACTAAAACGGTGAAGGAAAACCTCGTGAGGAAACCTGCATACCATAGCGGTTTTTAAGAATTTCTATGGTATGTAAGCCCGCCAACCCGCACTAGGCCAGCGTGGTGGACTATATGGCCTAACCACTCTCAATCGTACTGTCGATTGTAGAGTAGGCCCATGCCCTGCAGTGGGACGTATATAGGCTGATACAGATACATAATAAATAAATACACCCAACAGTCACATACATAGTCCTGACCCCACACTAAGATCGAGTTTTGTGTCGTGGGTATCAAGAACTACGAGAGACTTTTCAGTCTCACAAACACCCAGATCCGAAACAAATACCTGTGGTTCAAACAAATATCGATGATTAATTATATTGTTTAAATGACAACGTTGAAGTACATTGTACACCTAGGGATACAAGCTGACCGGAACACATGTGCAATATTATTTTAATTAACTGTGTTATTAATAAATACATTTTATTTATTTAATTTGAATATGGTGCTTTCCCTTTGCGCGATGTTTGAAGGCCGTAGACAACGCCACATACTTTTGATATCCACAAGAAATTGCAAGAATGTCAAGGGGTTTTAATCTTGTTAATAAAAACCTAGGTGAAGGTCACACTGAGTCCTTTTGAACCCGTAATTAACTCAATCAGAAAGTACAACAAAACCAAGAGGTAAAGTAAGTAGGAGGGTTTTCCCTCATTTCATATCTTAAGCAATTTTGTAAAGTGTTATTTCCTGTTAAGTATATATTTATGAAACCTAGCGTTGCTTTATTGCGATGAAACTACTTGCTTGTATACGGTTTCTTGTTTTTAATATATAATCTATATTTTTATCTTTTTCTTTTTTATTCTGCCTATTATTATTTTATCATGAGAGTATCTGTGCATAACCACTTATTTATACACATCTTGAGAAATATTTAAATCCGACAGCCTTCGTGTTGACCGTTGGTTTCACGCCGACTATGAAACGAGAAGCAGCGAGTTCGATCCTCGCACTGGGAACAACAGGTATTCGGGTCTAGGTGTTTCTGAGACTGAAAAGTCTCTTGTTTGTTCTTTCTGGTAGCCATTGCCTACCAAAGACTTAATCCGTTATTTTTAATATAGTCCCTCTAGTTCGGTTTCTGATTCAAAAATTTCACCTAATTTTTCAAATCGAACTCAGCAGCTTACAGCCGATAGCCAAGGCACAACCACCAAACCATTATAAATAAGTATCGAATCTACATATGTTATGTACCTTTATTTTAGCACAAACACTAACGATGTTAAGTGCTAGAAGTAATTACTAGGTAATAGAAATTTCAACACGAGGCAATTAAGGCGTAGGGTAACGTGTGGGGAATATTCGTCATACTTGTTTGCTTGGCTTTATGGTTAGTGTTTCAGTTAAGTGTGGTGTTTACGTTGTTAGCATTGCGCAATGTATTTTTAAATTATGAAAAAAGGATGCAAGTTATTGACATATTATGTATGGGTAACATGCCTAAACTTCATCTAAGTTCTATAGGGGCGTGGCGAAATTTAGAACTACAAATAAAATTTAAAAAAATATATTTCACTCGTTGTTTAAGATATTGTTCTAGGTTACTTATATAAAACAATGATTTATGTAATAATATTAACACGTCCAATTAAAAAAATGAAGTAAGAAAAGCTGTTCCTAATATTTTGACAACATCACAACAACGCATTCGGACTCAACGACTGTAGACGATCAATGGCATTCTCAATTTCTGCAGTCAAGCAGCAGTGACAGGCCTGTTGTGTTCTGGTTTGAAGGGCATACCAAACACACACAGGAGCTTCCTATATCCTAGGTCCTTCCGCTGTAGTGTGATGAGGCATCATAGCAGGCCGGCATAATTGTATCGAATGGCATGGGACTGCCGTCTGATACCAGTCTATACTCTGCCTAGACGGTATTTGCACTTAACATTAGGTGCAGCGCAGTTATTATGCCGTGCCAGTATCATCATCATCATCATATCAGCCACAGGAAGTCCACTGCTGAACATAGGCCTCCCCCAATGATCTCCACAATGACCTGTTGGAAGCGGCCTGCATCCAGCGACTTCCTGCGACCTTAGTCAGATCGTCCGTCCACCTTGTAGGCGGGCGTCCGACACTTCGCTTGCCTGTACGTGGCCTCCACTCGAGAACCTTTCGGCCCCAACGGCCATCGGTTCTACGAGCTATGTGCCCGGCCCACTGCCACTTCAACTTGCCAATCCTATGGGCTATGTCGGTAACCTTGGTTCTCCTACGGATCTCCTTCAGGTCAGGGGAGCTCCTATCTAGTGGTCATGGCCTGTCCTAGAATAGGTGCTACGAGTACGCGACCTCGGCCCCCCCGAGCTACTGCAGTCACTACAAACATTCCCTTCCATGACTGCAGTATCCACTCCTACAGGCCATACTCTCCTTTCCCATTATATCCTTTACTCACTAACCCTATTTCCTTTCCCCCGCTGATGATGGGCAGCAGCGTCGTCAGCGCGAGTCCCCTCCTGCGCTCGCCAACCCGCCTGCCAAGCGTGGCGAGTACTGGCAAATTACCCCTCAATGGCGACACAAAAATGGACCAGGCCCCCAGTCCCCGGCAGCCCCACTATTCCTGGCGATGGTAGCAGCCATGGTTACGGTGGGGCAGGGGGTGCTAAGAATCCCCGGGTTGGCCCCGGCTACCACCCCCGACGACGACTGGCCCTGGTAACACACAACATACGCACTTTGAGGACAGACGAGAAGATTGTCGAACTGGAAGAAGAATTGAGCGGGTTACACTGGGATATTCTGGGGTTATCGGAAGTCCGAAGAATCGGGGAGGATACGATAACCCTGAAGTCTGGTAACCTGCTCTTCTACCGGGGGGACGACCAACAGTCCCGAGGAGGTGTCGGATTTCTCGTCCACAGGTCTCTCATCAACAACATCGTATCCATCGAAAGTGTGTCGAGCAGGGTAGTATACCTTATACTCAGAATATCTAAAAGATATTCGTTGAAGGTCATACAGGTATACGCGCCGACCTCGACACACCCAGATGAAGAAGTAGAGGAGATGTATGAGGACATAAGTCGGGCCATACATACTTCCAAAACCTACTTCAATGTTGTTATGGGGGACTTCAACGCAAAGTTGGGCAAGAGAAGCGATGAAGAGTTGAAAGTGGGGCAATTTGGACATGGGCAACGGAACCTCAGGGGTCAGAGGCTGGCCGACTTTCTGGAAAAAGAGGGACTCTTCGCGATGAACTCTTTTTTCCAGAAGCCGCCTCACAGGAAATGGACCTGGTTGAGTCCTGACGGTTCTACGAGAAATGAGATAGATTTCATCCTGACGACGAATAGACGGATGTTCAGTGATGTCTCTGTGATCAACAGGGTGAAAACCGGTAGTGATCACCGAATGGTTAGGGGCACATTGAATATCAACGTCCAATTAGAAAGGCGCCGCTTGATGAAGTCTACGCTCCGACCTACTCGCGCCCATATCCAAAACCCCGAGAGCTTTCAACTCGAGCTGACAAACCGCTTTGATTGTCTAAAAGAAAACCTTGCAGTGGACGAGTTAAACAGCGGTTTGGTAGAAGCTGTCCATACGGTGGGATCTAAGTATTTTAGACCTCGCCGTAGAGATAGACCACAAAAACTCTCGATCCAGACTCTTGACCTCATGGCCGAACGTCGATCGTTGACGCTGCAGTCTTCCGTTGACGCCGAAGCATATCGGCGGCTCAATAGACGGATCTGGAAGTCCTTGCGACACGATGTCCGTGCTCACAATACTGTGAGCATTAAGGAGACAATTGAGCGGAACGGAGGCTCCAAAGTGTTTGCAAGAGACTTGTCTATTGGGCAAAGCCAGTTGTCTAGGCTGAAAACGGATGATGGCCGCGTGGTATCGACTAGGGCAGAGGTATTAAGAGAGATCGAGAGGTTCTACGGACAGCTTTACACCTCGGTTGCCGAACCTACTGTTAGCTCGGCCGAAGACCCGAGAGCCGAGTTAATCCGACACTTTAGCGATGATATCCCGGACATCAGCCTGTTTGAGATTGAGATGGCCCTCAAACAACTTAAAAACAACAAGGCGCCGGGTGAGGACGGAATCACTTCAGAGCTTCTGAAAGCGGGCGGAACGCCGGTACTGAAAGTCCTTCAGAGGCTCTTCAATTCCGTTCTCCTCGAGGGCTCAACGCCGGAGGCATGGAGCAGGAGCGTGGTGGTACTGTTCTTCAAAAAAGGTGATAAGACTTTGCTGAAGAACTACAGGCCCATCTCGCTCCTGAGCCATGTCTATAAGTTGTTTTCAAGGGTCATCACAAATCGTCTCGAAGGCAGGTTTGATGACTTCCAGCCTCCCGAACAAGCCGGTTTCCGAAAAGGCTTTAGTACCATAGACCATATTCATACGCTACGGCAGGTTATACAAAAAACCGAGGAGTATAACTTGCCGCTTTGTTTAGCGTTTGTGGACTATGAGAAAGCCTTTGATTCGATCGAGACCTGGGCTGTGCTACAGTCTCTTCAGCGGTGCCACATAGACTATCGGTACATCGAAGTGTTGAGGTGTATATACAACAACGCCACCATGTCGGTTCGAGTACAGGATCAGAGCACGAAGGCTATTCCACTACAGAGAGGCGTGAGACAGGGAGATGTCATATCTCCGAAACTGTTCACTGCCGCGCTGGAAAATGCCTTCAAGCTCTTGCAGTGGAAAGGATTCGGCATCAACATCAACGGCGAGTATATCACTCACCTTCGGTTTGCCGACGATATTGTAGTCTTGGCAGAATCGCTGGAAGACCTTAGCACTATGCTCGAAGACCTTAATCGAGTTTCCCAACAGGTGGGTCTTAAAATGAACATGGATAAAACGAAGATCATGTCGAATATCCATGTTGTGCCCACCCCCATTGGAGTTGGGGGCTCGACTCTCGAAGTTGTAGACGAATATGTCTATTTAGGACAAGTGGTCCGGTTAGGCAGGTCCAACTTCGAGAGAGAGGTCAATCGGCGAATCCAACTCGGTTGGGCAGCGTTCGGGAAACTTCGCGACGTCTTCTCGTCCAAAATACCTCAGTGCCTAAAATCGAAAGTCTTCGATAGTTGTGTGTTACCAGTGATGACATACGGCACCGAGACGTGGCCTCTCACTGTGGGCCTCATTAAAAGGCTCAAAGTCACTCAACGAGCCATGGAGCGGGCTATGCTCGGTGTTTCCCTACGTGCCAGTATACAAATAAAAAAAAACATGGTAGCCAATAAAGATACAGAGCAGTAGGAGAATTGACACATGTCTCCAAGTAAAGAGCGCATCGTCATAAGTGATTAATAAGTTGTATGTGGTGTCACTCTGTTTATGGGCAGGCGTGATACCATCGGCCGATCTACATGCTCGCCTTGTTATTATATCCTATAGTAGTAAGCTATGAACATCTACTTAGCATGATGATGATTTTGTTAAAGTTTGAAGATATCGTAATATTTTATAACATGTAATTTTGCCAGCGTTATAATTTAAAGCTGAATTTTGTATATAATATTAGGGCAAATATCTGTTTGACTTGGTAATCAGACACTTTGATAGTTCTTTCGGCTTGCCAGAAACATTGAAGCTGATAAACTTCGAAAGTCACCACGATCGGACCTTCACAATAGCTAATCGTGTGACGCCTTTGTTAGGGATATGCGCAGACAAACTTTCAGCTTTTATAAAATGAGAAAGGTCTGGCGACTACGGGCTCTTGGTCTATTGTATATTTGATTTGTTACTCACAGAAAGATCGATTATGATCAGATACCTGTTGTTTATGTAATGCAAATACAATACAGAAACCATTCAATTTCTATTTTTAAAACAAACAAAACGTTTAATAACGCCTCGCTACCGCAACTTCTATTTATAGGTTATAAATTCTCTAAAATTAATAGAGTCAACTGCAACAACGCCAATTATAGTTCATTGACTGATTGGATGTAAAAACAAGGCATTATGAGCAGACTGTCTTCGACTGCGAGAATTATTTGTTAAAAAAATAACACGTCCGCATTTTGCGCGCACGTGCCGCGAAACGAGTTTCTGCCAATGCATGGTCAATGCATACAATAAAAATTGTGGTTCCGTAGGCGAAATAAATAAACCATCTTGATTATTTATGCAGATAAAATACGTAAAATTACAGATTTTGTTTCTTTTTCTACAGAAATGGGCACTTAAACCGAAGAGTAGGATACCAAAAGACTATAAAGACCTTCATAGCGACAAATCGTGTAGTAATAATAGCGTGGAAAATTTAATTTCATGCCAATTTGATAAAATCGTGGAAAATATTTCAGTATTGACACTCTATGGGATGTTGAGTGAGTGTAATTCTTTAAATATTATCAAAATTTACGATTAGTCATCATTAATTGTTATATTGAATTCACAGTAAAACATATTGGACACTAAACATACGTCGCCTATGATAGGAATCAATTTGATTGTATTGCATGTGAATGTTATTTGGTTTTCCATTAACTATTATTTATCTGGTTCACCACGCAGAAAACATGTAGATGATGTTGATTTATTACGTGAGCGAAATCCATTATCTATTTCTCGGAAGAAAAGGAAATGCGGTAAAGCTGCCTTTAAATTGAACTTGGACGAGCAAATCAGTTTAGTTCCCGGCGTACGGAGTAAATTGCTATGCTAACTCGATAACATTGTTACTATAACCTATTTAACCAAAGAGGTTTATGATGGATTTTGATTAGTATAGTTACTGAACATGTGATGATAATCATTTTTTATTATCTGTATCTGTATCAGCCCATATACGTCCCACTGCAGGGCACGGGCCTGCTCTACAATCGACAGTACGATTGAGAGTGGTTAGGCCATATAGTCCACCACGCTGGCCTAGTGCGGGTTGTTTTTTTATTATACTAACCACTAAAAACCGAATAAACCAGTTTATGGAGGTGCAGATAAAGACCATTCAGCTGCATAGTGTATAGGTATTGAAAAAGACCTCCTCATCTTTTGAGTGGTAATATAAACATTCAGGTAATTTTATTATAATTAATTGAATCAACGTTATAAAAAATCAACGTAGCGTTAAGGACGGTGAAATATTGTTACAATGAAACTTGTTAGTTTGGCAATTGCCAGGAATCAATTCTCAATCTATTTGTTTCCAATCTGGATGTTGTAAGATTAATACGTCTCTCACAGACTGACTCTCAAAACTTGGGTATATTTATGACTATTGGAAGAATTTATTTATTTAATGGATTTTATTTCTCGAATTTCATACGGAACCGTCCTATTTGTTGCACTGACCATGGATCATTCACATCATCACTGAACTGTCAGTGAGCGGCAATTGAGGTGAATAGAAACCAAATTGGTTTAATTGCATCGTTCCGATGTTGTTTGTTGTTTATAAAATCTATGCTTACCACCTAAACGTAACATAATTATTAACAGTTACCAAGTGCTAACCGAATTAAATGTAAAATTTTTGAGGTTACGTAATTTGGTGTTTGTGAAACCCTCGTAGGTCCTAATACCCACGACACAAGACTCGATCTTAGTTTGGGGTCAGGACTATGTATGTGAGTGTTGGGTGTTATTTATTTATTTAGTTCTTATACAGCTAAGTCAGCTTTGATGAATTTTGTAACAAATACTTATTGTATTTTCCAAATACATTATGAAATCTCCGAAGGAGTACATCATGGACCCAAGCTGCGTGACGGAATCCAAAGGTTACCTACTTCGATTGTCACAATCAAAGTTACTCATTTTTACAGTTTTTGCTCTTTTTGCTATGAAGTATGAATTGAATACTTTGTCTCTCAAGCTATGGGCGACTGACTACGAACATCATGAAAAATCTTGATAAGTGTTAATTAAAAGCTAGGTTTTCATTTACCCAGACATTTTTGAGAGATCTAAGTATTTTTTGTAGAAAATAAAACATATAATATAACAGAATAGTAAAACAAGTTATACACCAATTAATTATATCTAGCCCTATTACGTCACCAGCAATCATTGATTAGGACCCATGTTTTAGTATATCAAACATTTCAACTTGTTTTAAATTAAGTGTATGTAACTACGCGTCATGCAACATCTGGATTCTAGACAAAATTTAGTAAAAACGATATATTTTCTGCCTGACATGTACGTTGTAAGTCAGTAGCGATTTCATCGCATTGCAACTCTGATGAATAAAACATTGCGGCAGCATCTTTAATGATTAACTTTTTTCTGTCACGAAACAATTGAAAACACAACAATTCTAGAAAAATATTATTGTGTTAAGATTCATTTTTTCACATTGGCTTTATTGATTAATTTAAACATTATTATGACTGCTGTAGTCTAATTAAATTATCTAATAAGAGGTCATATTAATATTATCGAAAGTATTCTGTACCACGAGGCTGTAACATATTTTCTTTGCCTATTTGTTATATCAATTTAAAAAAGTTACGTTATAGCGGAAGGTGCGTGGAGAAGATCAGAAAACTGAGATAAAATTCAATAAAAAAACAGTACTATCAGCGAACATAATTAAATGTAGTAGCAGGATAATTGGATAATTTAAGTTTCTGAATGAACGGTGAGTTATTAATTTATAATAATTTGTACTTGTTAGTGTGAAATCATCAGGGAGATCTTTGTTTGTGTTGACCATTGACGTAAAATATATGGACGGGGCGGAGAGCGGGAAAAGTGTTGTCACGAAAGTGGTCTGCAGCACCAGTGCAGCGGTTGTGACGTCACAGCGCACCGGTTTGTAAATCGTTGACAAATGCCTAATTTATCGTGCGTGGGTGCAATAAAGATGACCGAAAGTTAACAAAAAAAATGATAATATTTCTTATCACCGCTGAGTAAAAATTATATTACTTTAAGTAAATATAATTTAGCATTATTGAAAAACGATTTTATGGCCGCCATTGACGTAAAAATCTGACAGATGGCGCGAATTTCACAGGCATCTTTTTGACGTACCCAATGTACTAAAGGGCCTATCCTTAGTTTTTAAATCAATGGTGTTGACTGATATGATTGTGATACTGATATAGGTATCTATCATTAGGACATAAACCAGAAATTGCACCAGTTAGGTAAGACCTAGGTCCTGCAATCGACGCGACGCAACGCAACATAATTACTCATACTACTGTGTTCTGTCGTGTATATCGATAAACTGGTTTAGCTTCTAATCAAAACTAACTTATATTTCGGCGAAATAACAGATAATTTAAGTGTTAGGAATGGGATAATGCTAAATGGAATTGCGAAACAAAAATTGTATAAATAACAAATAATATAGAATCTGTTAAATCACTTTCAATAAATATTTCAAACTTGAAAATATTAATCTTAATAATGTAATCTAATCTCCAAAATGAATCACAGAAGTTCCTAAATTAAAGAAAACAAGTATAGTTCCGTGGTATCGAGATGAATTCTGACAAAGAAAATCATATTAACATGAATCGTATGAAAAAGAAAACTTCAAAAACATAGTATCGCGCTACCATAACTTATTTTGGCTACCAATTATGAAAGTCTCAATTCGATATCAATTGAAATTGCAAGAATTTATTTTCAAACTACAGAAATGGGCAGGTCTATTTCACTATTTACGTATAAGGGACAGATGAATAACATAAAAACAGCCATTCTCAACCGTTCTGTCGAATTAGACTGAGGGTCTCCATCTACTACAGGTGAAAATATGATAGTACTATGGGTTAATGACGATAATTCACAAGTCACAAATATCCCGTTACAAATAATGATTCTGTAAGTAGTAAATGATAATTTATTCCATAAATAGTCGGCAGTTGACAACATTAATGTTATATTTGTACAGCCATTAGGATCCGAGATCGTCACTGTGGAAATTTACTGAATAGCTTCTTTTGCACTTTGATACTATGTTGGGATGGATATTAAGAGTTTTCCTTAAGACCTTGGACCTATTCTGGGTTTTTGTTTTAAAGAAATGAGGTTTTGTTACTAGTCAATTTGTATTGGGGTGTGTTTTAGGGTTTTATTGGGAACAAACGGCTAGGCGCGGCTTGGCCTGGGTTATCGGCTAGTAAATTATTGGTTACATGTGATTCGATAGATATTTTTAAGTGTCATAAATATAATTTTAAGTAACATTTATGGGACATACCTCGACATGGTGGACAAAAATTTAAATCGTAGTAAAATCCTATAAGTTTTTCAAACCAATTCGCCCAAAAACTACCGCAAATACACCAAGCTGTCACCATACTCATCTACAAATAGGCTTTTTAGTATAGAGAAATGTTCAGAAAACGAATTATAATTTCTTTTCAATTTCGCATTATCACAGCATTGTGTGTTATCTAATGTGTTAGTTAATATAAAAAAATAATAATATACTTCTGTCAACTGCAAATCCAAGCGGACCCTCTTTTCGATGCTCCAAATATCCGGTGACCGTACTAACCGGTTTATTCACTTGCACCGAATGGTATCAAAATCTCAGGGTCAAGGTGAACCGTGTTTATTTTAAAATGTATAGGTAAAAGGAACTCCCAAGAGATTTATTTCTGTGAGTAGATATCCTGTGTTTTTTTTTTATTGCACTGAATGGCGAGACGAGCATAGCCTTCGCCTGATGGTAAGCGATACGACTGCTCATGAATAGTAGCAAAACTAAACAACACCTTGAATTACAAAGCAATGCTTGGCATTCTATTGTCGTGTTATGGGGAATGAATTTTTCTCGCGAATGAACTATCTATTGATTATATATCGTGTAATTTTGATACATCGGAAATATGCCATCAAATCAATTGCGTCTTGGGTTAAGAAATAATAAGGTTTATTCTAGAGAAAGGACAAAAATAATTAAAGGCATAGAAATATTTATGAAAATGACTGAAGCAAAAGAGTTACACTAACAAAGTAAAAGTTTTGATAACCCCTACAGATTCGACGTGTGACATTAGATACTCACTAACATTAGATTAACAATTATGTTTATTAGGTAATATATTTATTATTTACATACATACATAAACTCACGCGTTTTTACCAAAAGTGGTAGGCACAGGTGCAACTCCGGTCTGATAATGAATAGAAAAGAACCAATATAATTTTGCCCGACTCATGATTCGAACCCCAGACTGTGGTCTCGGGTTCGAATAACGAGTCGGGCAATCGCTTTGCAATCATATCGTAGAACAACTGCGCCACCGTGCAGTTATTTACGACAGTAATTTTTCCAAATTTTAAATCAACATAACAGCATTTCCATGTCCGCATACGGTAATTTTTCGTTTGCTAAATGTGCCACGATTCATTTATGAATATTGTTTTCACACACGCCAATACATTGTTATAATCTAATTGAAATAAATTGGTTTACTTCCTGTCATGATTTCCAAGACAAAAATATGAACACGTGAGGATAATTGAACTATGCATTCAAGGATTTTTAATGGGAAAATATAAATTTTCAGACAGAAAAACACACAGAATGTTGCTTTTGGAAAATCAATTTAATTGATCAGAACTGGAATTTGCGCAAGGCTATAAACTCGTCTCCTATCAGATTTTAGGATGATAATTACTTTGGCGAAATAGAGTAAATTATTTTTTCGGATCTTGATGTATCGTAATTGGTAACGAAGTAATTTGTCATTTTTGGAGATTTATATTTTATAAGTGTCAGGAAACATGTCACTGTTGGATGTGTAGGTATTAAAAAAGAACTAAAATTATAAATCGCGTATTTAAAATAAAATTACGATATCTGTACGCAGTTGTCTATATCCACAAGATTACATCACACGGCGAGACATAATAACCTGTTGCATGCAGACAGTAGAAATTCTATTTTAACGACATTGCACTTAACATCAGGCAATATAGGAACTCATAGTAATTGTTTACGCGAATGTCACATATTAAAATATAGTTTTATTTTTATTTTTTTTCGGAGAGTCCGCCCTGTGACTACGAAACATCGCGTCGGGGAGTTAAATGTAACCAAATCTGCGATATAATCCGTAAAAATTCGTTTTATTTCAATAATCGTAGTAAAATTAAAAACAAGGGTACATTCTGTTATTTAGCATATAAATATATTCAGAATCAAGCTATTATTCACATTTGACCTACTGCTCTTGAATGCAACAAGACTTTATTATTTTTTTATGCACTAGCTTGATCCATAAATCAACAAGTTTTAGAATCGATCGTAAATACTAAATAGTATTCAAAATAAGCATTCTAAAGCGTGGATGGAATGAAATAGAAATTTAATAAAGTAAAATGTTTTTTTAAGGTGAAATTAGGACGATAAATAAATAAAGGAATAAACGACTTAGGTATAACAAAAAAAATTAAAAATGCTTTTTATTTGCACTAACAGTAACATTGCATTTGAAGATAATAAAATTATATAGTTCTAGACAATACATAAAATAAAAAAATTACAGATACCTTTTCATAATATCAACGACATCCATTTATGCTCGTACAGCTTTGTCAATGTTCTGTCCCGTTCAGTTCAGTTTGAATAAAGAAGACAAAACGTTCGATATTTAAAATTGGTTTTAAAACGGTCTAAGAATAAGGCCGGTAATCCTACTAATATTATAAATGCGAAAGTTGTGTTGTTACCTATTCACGCTCCAACCGCAAGACCAATCTTGACGAATTTTTGTTTGGAGGTATCTGACACCCTGGATTAACACATATGCTACTTTTCAATCCGACGAAATGTAGTGCTCCCGTGGGATGTGTAAGGAATTAAAATATATTTAATACTCTTTCACATCCAAAGGAATGGGATAGGAAGTTTAAAGATCGGCAGGAATGTTGAATTTAAATATTTAAAATAGTTATCACGCGAAATAGCTCCTGTTTCTAAAGTGGACTTGATTAAAAAAGTATATGCACCTGGGCGAAGCCGGGCCGTACCGCTAGTCTTATGATATAAATATGTCTAATGTAATCAATTTTTAAGAGTGAAAAACAGGTCTTATTATTTTGACGACCTGTGGAACTACTAGACTGTAAAAATTCTAATACCTTGGCAGTCAAAACTTTGTATTCACTTTTTTACTGTTTTAACCTGTGGCATGTCAATGACAATTTTCTAAAGGCATTGCGATTTGCGAGACTTATTGTCTTGTGGTGGCATGTAAACTACTGATCGTAGACACCTAAGTTTGATTCTCATACCCCATACTAAGATGTGTGAAAAGTCCATACATTCAAAAAAACATTGTTGCTTTAAAATTAGATTTCAGACATCAACGGCCTACGTCATAGACAGTATTAAAATGTATTTTACTTAGGGAATGTTTTGTCCATTTCGAACGACTTTTGAATTTCATTTTTAGCAAAGAAGACAACATTTGTTAACTAGAATAGGTTTTAAATTATCTATGATTTAGGCCGTAAATATTTAGCTATTATTTTTCGTTTTGCACTGTAATACAATAGGTATACTAATTGTAGTGAATATTGTTAACATTTTATTAATCTTTTGTAATTAGTAATTGACACAGAAGTTATACGGCGATAAATAAGTAAACTTCGGGAAAATTCCGATAATTTTACCATCACAGTCTAAATGAAACAATAATAAAACTCTAAACAAGCACAAGAAATGATAAAGCAATGCATAGTTAAGTAGCATAACATTTAAATTACAAATTCGCTCCACTATTGTGTATCTGGCCTGAAGACCTACTTATTTGTAGATATTTGTTTTTATTTGCACTTGAGGGTACTTTTAAAAGAAATCGTAAAAGTTTCCACACACAACACAATGATTGTAAACAAAACTCACGTTGTTTTAAAATAAATTATGTTATTTATGAAGGTAATTTACAATGTAGTAATTCATTCTCAATTCAAATATGAATATACAATATCCACGTGACATTTATAAGATGTTTAGGTAATTTTGCTATCTTAGTGGTAAATGAGTTGAATGATTAACATAATCTGGCGAAATTAATTCGTGATATTAAAATTGCCGCTTTTTATAATAATGTTTTTTCGTGTTATTTTTATAGTACAACTATTATTTATATTCAAAAGCCTAAATAAATTGGATTAACACATGGTATGACGAAATCTAGATTATTGTAAATCGAGCGAACGTTTTGCGAAAAATATTTGTGTGTAAATTCGCGAATACGTATGCACTGGTTTTGATATTTTATTAATAATTGTCACGCTCCGTGTGGCGCATTAATTGACGAGGTCTAGTGATTCACTCTACATACACTATATACAGTTTTGTAAATCAACAATTAATAACCGGATTTAGTTGCGAAATTTCATAAATCGCAGTTTTTTTTCTTGATTCCGTACTTTGAAGCAAATAGATGGGGTAAAAAACCTCTTTGCTTCCAGGAGGTTGTAACTAAGACTTTCTAATCTGGATGGTCGTGATTTAAGAACAATGCTGAATTAAAAACATCACACAATTTAACTAATCGCGTAATTTAAAACAAAACAGTCCGTATTTCTTATCTAAAGTGTATGTCGGTGAAAATATCTTCCTTTCAAAATAAAAAAAAAACTCACCAGATTATATCCTGTATCATTCTTTTCCGTCATAACAAAACCGGTATTATCGTAGCACGTCTTCTCCTGATCCATTTTTTCGCCGCCGAACGATATTGTGTCACAGACACTCATGTTTAAAAAAAGAACAATAAATCCTTATCACTGACCACACGTGTGTAAAACTTCGTAAAACTGATCGCGCGGACCGTGTTACCTCCACTTTATAGCTAGGGTTGTATGTTAACCGGTTTTTTTTAACCGGGCGCGTAGTTATCGACGCGTGTGCTCCCTGCGACGGTGGACTGTGAAATTCTTTGTTGAAAGAAACGTAACAAAAGTTTGATGTTCGCGTTATTTTTTCGTTTACCGCGCGCTTGCCTGAAATCGATTTGTTATTGAAGTGGTAGGGAGTACCGAGTAATGAATGTACGGTCTACGGAGTTAATGCATGATGTAACTATTTTTATAGCGTCCAGTTGTTGTGGTTTGTATTTATAGACTATTGTTTATTGATAAGAATACAATGGGATAGTTATACCATGTGTTTTTCTCATGTGTAATCTTGATCATATCTAATATTCGTAGTTTGATTCTTAACGTGTTTAGTAGAATATCTACTGATTTCCAGTACTTTATGTAATATGTATTATCAGCGTATTAATTTATGCTGAATTACAATGATATGGCTATTTTTCGTACACATTTAAGCTTAAAACTAAAACCAAATTCATAATCAACTGATCAGCAATCTTTGACATTCCTTTACTATTGATATTACAACAGTTAAATACGATTAAAACAGCGAATCCCAAAAGTCCCACGCTTTTCAATCCGCTTTTCTAACAACTAGGACTTCGAATCATCAATCTTTCAACTTTCTTAAATATAATATAATATGAAAAATCACTTGTGAAGACTACTTAGCGTTTTGTTTACTTGCAAAATGCCTGAGAATAATTTAATTTATAGAACAGGTTTTGTGCGAAATAAAACCAGTTTACTAATGATACACATAATAAATTATGTAATAAAAATAACAGGTATCATTAATATGTTTATTTAGGAAACTCAGACACACAAATTATATTTCAATTAGGAAAAAAAATTTATACCAATAAGGGCCAAATGGTATGGTGGATAAAAATGTGTATCCGTTTAGACATTAGTTTAGACATTAGTTTAGTTTAGTCTGGTTTAGATAAAAACGTGACTAGGAATTAGAGGAGATTTGTTGTGTTTCGGGTTGAAGGGCATTGTAACCAGAGTAACTACTGGACATATTGAGACTTAACATCTTATGTCTCAGGATGGCGAGCGCAGTGGAATGCCAAGCATTGCTTTGTAATTCAAGGTGTTGTTTGGTTTTGTTACTGTTCATGAGCGGTCGTATCGCTTACCATCAGGCGAACGGCATGCTCGTTTCGCCATTCATAGCAATAAAAAAAAAAGATTTAGTTAGATTAATCAGATTGAAGTGGATTAGGATGGAGGAGACTTAAGAGTGTAATGAGAAAAAAATATTGCACTCGGGCAAAGCCGCGCTTGTTGAATACATATCATGTTTTTAAAGTTAATGAACCTATGATTTTCATATGATTTTCATACATTATAATTTGTAATTATATGGAATATACCCAGACTGCAACCGAACATGAAGCCAGGTGGTAGTTTTAGCGACTTCAGACACAACGCAACTAAATTTTTTGCAAAAAATACATACATATTTTTTTTTCCTGCCGTCGTATTTGAGTGTGAAATAGTTTAGTTTTTCATAGTTTTTCCTAAAATACTAAAGACCATCCTTTTATTTTGAAAGACGCTATGTAAAATGGTACACTAGGGTTTAAAATTTAATTTTAACAAAAGCCGTAGATACCACTCTAACAATATTTGAAACATCATAAAAAAATTCTGTTGAATTATGTCTGTAGTCACTCAAACTTCACCTGTCTCCATTTTCAGTCACAGTCAGTCAAGTAAAAAAGTCGCGAGCGTAAAATATGTCATTTTTTATAACAATATACCGTCAAGTTCACATCGGAGAATCTTCCGCGTGTTTTGACTCCACGAAAACATTGTCATTAACATTGCCATCATTGTTTTTGTACAGGTGCAATAACCGGATGCTTGTTGTCTGTACTCATCACATTTTCACGTCGTGTGTCAATGTTTGCTGCAAATATTGGATCCAAATACGTTTTTTTGCACTGAATGGCAAAACGAGCATGGCGTTCGCCTGATGGTAAGTGATACGACCGCTCAAAAACAAAATCAAACAACAGCTTGAATTACTAAGCAATGCATTCCACTGCGCTCGCAATCCTGAGACATAAGATGTTAAGTCTCAGTATGTCTAGTATTTACTCTGGCTACAATGGCCTTCAGTCCGAAATACAGCAGTGCATTTACACAGCTTCTTGGAAGAAATTGCTAGCAAAACACTGATAAGTATTTATTAATCAAGATTCCTCGCTTATGTATTTTAGCATTTGTTTCATGATTAGGGATACACGCCAATTATCTGGAAATACAGCCAAAATTTATAAAATATTATATTTGTATGCCAAATCTAATTTATTAAATTATATTTGGCATACATAACGTTATAGTCTAGCCTTTGTGTTTCCCATACTTAGCGTGTAGTTTGTCGATGTTTTTCACCGTAGTTCCAGAAACAATTAGCTTTTCTCAAAACTAATGTAATATTTTTATTAAAAGAACTAACTTGAAAAATTCTAACGATTTAGCAGTTCCCATCGAGTATCGACAGAGTAAGAATGCACAGTCAAGTACTTCAGATGTAGAATGGTTTACATCTTTCTTAGCGAATTCTGTTACCCCTCAAGCCCCAATATATTTTGAAGGTTTTATTATAATTGTACGCTTATATTTTCTGAAAGCCCTAAGAACTTTTGTTTACATTTTATTCAAGAGAAGATTAGTCTTATCAACAAACATCAAACATATTCTTGTAAAAGTTTCAACAAATTTTTACCTGTTCTAGAACGTGTTTTTAGACCAGGATTGTCTTTCGGGAAAATCCACATTGAAATAAGTAATGAATGATAATATTATTCCAAAATATGTTGGCAAAAACTAGTTGAACCCAGTTGTCATTATTTTTCCCCATTAATTACGTATCTACCGGGGATTTAGATAAACGTTATATTCTTTTATACGGAAAATAAGTTCAATAAAAACTCACAAACTCGTAATAACAGTTAATTAACTATACCTTGTTCTTTTTAATTATTGTCATGTTTATTATTTTTTTAGATGTTATTTTAATTGGCTCCTAGTTAGAAGAAATATAGAAAACAAGCTTATTTTATAGTAGCATTTTTAAAAGACTTAAACCGAAAACATGCTTATTTTTATCGTAGTATTTTTAACAATCTCATTCATAGACAGTATTATAACCGATTTTACTTATCGAATGTTCGAACGACTTATGAATCCAGTTTGAGCAAAGAAGATAAAACATTCGGTTACTAAAACAGGTTTATAAATTGTCTATGAATAAGGTTCTAAATCTAGACATCACAAACCGCGAGGAGCTACATCATCTATGACGTATTTTGATGACGATATGAATGAACTTGAACTATTCCGTATATCGATCCCAGGCGTTTACTCTTTAGTCAGGTCAGAAATATTTAGATTAGGGATAATTTGACCCCCAAGCCGGGGTCAAATACCGTTCCCAATTAGGATTGGCGTTAAGGAGAATGCACGTTTCCATAAATTGACGGAGCAATGCGTAAGGCGAGACCCGCAGTCTGCCCGTCGATACTTAATTGCTGGGCTGGATTGGATAAGACTTAACGGGCATTGAGGCTACATAATTGCCTTAAAATTAGTACTAGAGATCTTGTTTATTTATTTAATAGAAACTAAATTCACAGATGTGGTGAACTTGATGTTGCAAATCAATAAATTAGACAATGAGATCACAACAATTGTTTGAATCGCTTCTTGAGATAAATCAGAACTGTAATGATTGCATACATTGTTCGAAATACCTAAGCATTTCAATTGACTTGTTAACACAAAGATACTATTAATTTAACGACTGATTGGTGCAACAGCTAAAACTTGGCTTTCTTAGTTAAGTACTGCGCCAGACTGCGGATGTATACGTATCTGAAATATTTAAATCTAAAAGGTTCCAAAATATAAGACTAGCTTCGGTGGCTTTTTATACATACAATAGCAGGTTGACGAGCAAACAGGCCATCTTATATAGTAAATAGACATATGAAAAAATAAAGATGCTGGCTCTACAGAAATATTGTGAAATTAAGAAAGTTTCGCGTAAATCACACTTTGAAGGAACACCATCCATCTAGAGATTGATTGAATGAGTAATCGCAACTTTGATGCGTAGTACGGTGGTAGAATTCAACTGCTGATGTAATAATAATAAATAAATAAATAACACCCAACAGTCGCATACATAGTCCTGACCCCACACTAATGTCGAGACTTGTGTAGTGGGTATCAAAAGCTACGAGAGACTTTTCACTGGCACAAACACCCAGATCCGAAAAAAAAAATACTGATGGATTACACGAATATTTGTTTTGGTGCGGTGATCGAACCCACGGCCTTTCGTTTCACAGCCAGCATTCAACCAACTACGCCACGGAGAGTGCTAGTATGAGGAATCACAACTTTTATGCGTAGTGCGATGGTCAAGAAAGAAAGAAAATATTTTTATTGACACGATTACAACCATTGAGCTAATGTTACTACTTATTACAACACATCACGTCATACAGTACAAGTAACAAAGGAGAATAAAGGGAAACAGTAACAAACATAAAGAAATTATAGATGGAGATGGTAGAACTCAACAGCTGGTATTACCCCTAAGATTATGAAATTAAGTTGTAAAGAAAATTGCTGCCAATTCCATTCCTAGCGAACGTGTTGCAGCTAGCGCGGTGGGTACTCGTTCAATACATCCGTACTGTACGGGCCGGGTAGACGAACCGGTCGCCCCTTAGAAAGTCGTTGCACATGCACCATTTGTGCAACATTATCAACGATACCTACAGATAGGCTCTACTTAGCCAATTCGATAATTGAAGCTGTTGGGCAACGCGGGTTTTTAAGTAAAAGTGTGGTAAGGAAGAAGGTGTAATTATTTAACGAGCTCGTTGGAGAAATTAATTAATTGACCGTAAAGTCTAGCGATTTATTAGATTGCTGCCTGCGTGCCACAGTTGGTTACGCCGGCTGTGAAATAGGCCACAGGCTCGATATCCACACCGAGATAAATACTTGTGTGATTCACAGGTTAGTTCGCGCCTGGGTGTTCGTGAGACCGAAAAGTCTCTCATATCTCCTGATACCCACGACATAAAGCTCGATTTATGTGTGAGGTCAGGACTATGTATGTGACTTTTGGGTGTATTCATAATATTATTAGTACAGATAGATTGACATGACACTGGGTACTTATATACCATCTTGTGATCAAGTAACATTTCATGTGCTTCAGCTCCCGGTTATGATTTATACAAGAAATGCTCTAAAGAGATTCGGAGATCATCAAGTTTTGATAGCACAGCATCCCACGCACCTTACGCTCCTACGGAGAATGTATCAATGGTAATTGTAAATAGCTTTATTATATAATCATCATTATAAAATAACATTTCAAAAACATCAAAGACAGGCGCTCCGTTTTTACCCTGTCTTTATACAGTAGCATTCAAATATTGACTTTGACAAACACTCAAGCAAATGAAACATTCAATTTAAATGTTTGCAATCGTCTCGCTGCTTGGAAATTTAAATAAGTATTGCAGGAGACTGCAGAAGGATATAAACACTTCGTTATCAAATTGCTATGTGTTTATATCAGCGTTGCGATCTACTAGTGGTTGGAAATCTTAAAAATATACTTAAAGCTTATTAAAGCCTTGTATATGTCTGAACTAAAGACCTAACATTCTTTATACTGCATTTGAGAAAAACGAATAAGGGTATCTACGAAAAGAAATAACACTTAAAAGAAATATGAAAACACTAAGAACAATATTATTGTTGTCGCTGCCCTATGAAAAAAAGTGGAAATATATAATAAATTTGAACAACCTTCAAATGTTCTTCTATTTAATTTACGGATGAAAGATAAGTTAGGATCCCTCAGAGATTCACCAAGCTTCGGTGTTCGAGGACAGTCTGCATGTAATTCTCATTTATTTTCCGACTGATGAATTTCTTAGCAGATTAAAGAGAAGTTAGTGTAGTCTAATGACTCCAGTTTTTGTTTAATTTAATCGTCTTTATTTAATTTCATGTCTTATATCTTACGATGAGATAAGTTTCCATCCCCCAGACATTTGCTAACTTTTTAATAGTATTTTCTACTTTAAGTAATACTCTCACTATTAAGTTGTGCTTTAGTACGAAAGAGACTCCCCGCAGACTAGTCTAGTTTCAGTACTCGATATAATTTCAGCGACCCTACCTAGGAGTTACTTGTGTGGGCGAATTTTCCATCGGGAATGACTATTGCACTCCTCAACTAAGTTAAATAAGTTGTTAAGTTTATTTTTTAATTATTTTTGTATTGCCTCTGCTTTGTGCACTTGTTTTATTTTGTTCTCTTTTAATTTCTCATTTGTTTCTGTTGATTATTGTTATTAATTTTTTTTTTATTTATTCTTTACGTGAAATCTTGTTCTCGTTCATTCTCTACATATATGTGGAATCTTGTAATTAGTAAAAATTCTTTTATTTATAGTTGATATGTTATATTTTGTTAATTTCTCTGTAAGCTTTCCGTAAAAACAAATAAATAAACTACGTACTTGACCCATTTCGATGACCACATCTTATTCAATAAAGAAGACAATTCAGTGATAACAGTGTCGTGTGAATGTACCCTCCATTTATAACACAATGCTTGGCTTAATCCGCTGCAATGAGCCGCATCCGGCACAAATGACGGATAACAACACACGACAATGGAAATGGCTTAACAAAATATTTTACTTACATACCTATTACGTCTGTTATGACTGCCTCGGTGGAGCAATTGTACTACGGTACAATTACAACGCCGAGGTCCAGGGTTCGAGTCTCGGGTCGGGCAAAGTGAGGACATTTCTATTATTAATTATCAGTCTGGATTCAGGGATTTTTCTATTTAATATCAGTTACGAATTTGGGCCCGATATCACACTGTGGGACGGAACACACAAGACGAAATGTGGGTGTCTTGGTACTGTGGGTCTCTGCCTACTCCTTACTGGAAAAATATTAAATATTTATGTATATTTGCTACCTATTACGTTTGTACGTGATTATGTATATAGCTTGTATAATAGACAGTGTGTTGACGATATGAATATTTATAGGATCTTTTGTTATATTGATATCTTTTATTATGTCTCAATATCTATTAATTAAATAGAACAATAGCAGTCACCACTTTCATTAATAATTGAAATATAGTTATTATGATATGAATTGGACGTCAATATAATTACATTGATCTGTCCACACACGCTTGCAAAATGCCAGACTTTCCATTATTAATAATATTCTATCACTTTTGAACAAATGTAGATTTATCTAAATAAATAAAATTTATAGTTTATTTATGCAGCATAAGAGTTCGTAAAATTGAAATGCTTTTTATAATGTTTTATTGTCCACAAAACATAATCAAAGGAATGCCCAACCAAGGGACTTCGATCTAAATATTAGTATAATCGGCGGTCTTATCGCTCCCGGCTATCTCTTCCAGACAACCTTTAGATGGACTGGAATGAACAGTACATATTTTGATGAAATGCTGTCAGAAATTGGTGACTTGCATATTGATTCGAGCATTGAATAATTCCAGATCCAGTTGGAATGGAATTGTGGAATTTCAAGTGGAATTCCACTTTTTACGAATAATGATATGTCCACCTAAATTCCGTCAATTAATGTCAACGGTAATTTGAAAATAAAAGTCATTAATTTGCCTAAGAAAATCTATATATCACCCAGTTCACTATTCATACGTCCATGACAACATTTCTCGTTGTATCCAATTACAAAATGCTAAGTCAGATTGTCAATCCACTTGAATACTAGATTAATTATGTCCATAATAGGCTAAAACTAGATGCCTAGATGCTTAGGTATATATCTATCTAGAAAAACTCATGTGGGTCAAGGGCAGGGTAATACAAAAGTGTGACAGATTGACAATAAAATCAGAAGCTAGGCGGAGACTGGATAATGAAGAATCGATATCAGCTGGCGATTCAATCTCAACGCTGTTAGCAGAAGTGATTGGCGGAGAGAATGTACACTGGATTTGTAGTTAAAACTTGATTGTTTACAAACAACTGTGCAAACCAATCGATTTTTACAAGAGTTGATTGCTTTTTCTTCCTTCGCTGTTAAAACCAGCTTCGATTTTATACAGTTCCGTAATTTCTTAGGATGTTTGATAATTTCGCCACGTTTGTCTGTCATCTATCATGCCCATTTCTCCAACAGCAGTGTAAATGCACTGTTGTGTTCCGGTTTGAAGGACATTGTAATTTGTAGCTAGAGCAATCACTAGGCATATTGAGACTAACATATCTTTAATGACCAATAAATACATTTAATTTCAACATCTCATGTCTCAGGACGGCGAGTACAATGGAATGCCAAGCATTGCTTTGTAATTCATGTTGTTGTTTAGATTTGCTATTGCCCAAAGTGGTCTAATCGTTTACTATAAGGCGAATGGCACGCTCGTCTCGCCATTCATTGCTATAAAAGAAAATTTGTTAGACCGCGGTTTTGCTCAAAGACTAAGGTTCCAAAAAGTTGTAATGTGAACTCTATCTGAAGGCAGAGTATCAAAGAGTAACAATTATTTCCCACCAATAAATAATAAAATATTCTTTTTTGTAAACCAAAAGTAAAAGTAAATACAAAATCAGACACATGAAATATAAGAACGTATGGTATTACCTTCGATCAAATATACACTAGATACAACATGAGCGCTTAGAAAATGGCACCGAAAAAGAGTGCTTAAATTTCGAGTAAGCACTCTTTCGCCTTTAGTCGCGTACCGACCGCTGGTTGTGACAGTGCTTAAATGCTCTGTGAAAAAATGCAAAAACAAAACACTTACAAAGCTTAAAATACATGGGATTTCATATTTTCGGCAATTATAATCCATGTACTTGCTTTCTACATTAATAAATATGTGAAATTGAGTACCAATAATTAAATATAAATAAATTTAGCAAACTAAAATCAACAAACTGTGCATCGCAGTTGTCCCTTTCTACTCGCTTAAATAGACAAAGATGAGTAGTGTCATGATTTGGAACAGAAAATATATGGAATAGTTTTATTGTTTTAAAATTACTTGTAATAATTAATGTATACTTATTATAAATTTACATCAGAAACATTTATAACAGATTTCCACTTAATGCAATAAAAAGGAATAAGTGGCGTGAAATTATTTCGCAAGAAATAGACGAAGAAAATTTTTAACCTAACAATTCGAGTTCGGTGTGTGTGACTCATATTACATATTCCTATGCACTAAATATTCGGACAACATATTTAAGATAATATAATTATTACATTCTTGTAAATTCATAGAAAAATATGTAATCATTCGACTTCATTGTGCCCTTGTCCGGCTGTCCAACTAAAGTCGTAAAATTTGATTACTTTCGGGGGCGTGTCATTCAGACTTTAAACATAATTATGTGAAAAGCTTCTTTACGCCCCAGGAATAAGGTGGAATTAGTGTAAATTTAATTGGTATATGTGATCTTTTTGTTCGCTTTTTAGTTTCAATGCATCGGGGCCACTTTTTAAAGGAACATTTACAGGGAACTGTGTATCTAGTGTATATTTGATCGAAGGGTATTACAATGAGCGGTCTTATACTGCTTAAAGCGATGAAAGCGATGTCTTCCAGACGACCTTTGTATTCATAGTTATAGAAGTAGGTACCAATATATCATAACTATATCATTCTGCTGCTATCTCATAAAACTTTATAACCAAGTGAACTATAACCGCATATTAATTTGTCGTAGAAGCTTCGTCGGCGATGACGTGCGTTAACACGTCCATATTTACAATTCATTAACACGTTCCCCCAGCGATATCCTATTCCATTAGTTTATCTTCAAAAAGTTGTTAATGTGAGAAAAGTTTCCTGACAAAATTGTTGTTGTGTCGTCAGCGTGATTGCGTTTATCGAAGTTGTTTTGGTGGCACAATGAAAACACCTATGGTACATAGACAAAAAATAATCGAAAAAAGGTTTTATTTAAATTCAGAAAAAAATAAAATTGGATGGCATCGAATTGGAATCCTATTCATTATTTAATTACTTATTTGTGTTTGTATCATTTTACTCATTTTAGTTAATGTTTTTCTATGATTTTGTATAAACTTCTTATTATTAGAGAACTATTATTATATTTTTATGCTTGCGAAGCAGTATAACTTGATTGTAAGTTCTGCACACAACTCCCACGCATGCAGACAGATAATAAAATACGCCAATTATTTCTGTCACACCCAATACTCATAAAATCGCACATCGCAAAGACGTAGGTGTATGATAAGGGTTGGCTATTTCTTTGATAGACAAAAAACCGATTCTAGAAAGAGCTGATGTGATGTCATCAAGGAAGATATGGGAGGCATTGATCTTACCATCTAGGTTTTTAAAGACCAGGCGAATACTGAAGACTAAATACTAATAACCTGAGTATGAGCCGAGATAAAGCTAGGCACACAGAAAGAAATAATAAAGGTTAACACCAATTATATTTGCATTTCATGCAAAGGTCAAAAGGACAGATGACTAACTTGTGGAATTATCACCGCTCTTTATGAACACTGATTTGTTATGCCCTTTAAGAGATGAGTAAGTTCTATACGAAGCTACTATATTTAAGATATCCTGGACAACAACAGTTTGCAGCGACCTTCATCTTAAATAAAACGTCTCACGCCCCCACGCGATTTCAGCCAAATTCGAGTGTGGGCGCTTCTGCGTCGTTTTGGTCACTCGCATCCAAAACAATCTACACCATTTTATATCCTATCACGTAGCAATAGAGTCCGGAGTTGTGTGTACGTGACCTACAGGTTAGATTAATTGAATCATACGGTCGAAGTTTGACGTCGACAAGTTTTGGTACATCAGGGTACTACCAGATAGTACGCACGAAACTGTCAAGGCAATCTATTTTTGGATGTAAAATCTATTTATGGCGTAAATGGAATAGTGCGAAAGTTCTCATGAAAAAGATCGTATAACAAAACTAACTTAACATTTAGTATTGTTTCGATAATTTTAAGGCTGGTGTAAATGAATAGGTAGTTAGTTAAAAATTTAACAAATAAAATAAAACTTATCTAGTTTTTGTTATAAATTATATGAATCCTATTAGGACAAGGTTATTAGATGATAACAGAGAAGGATGAGAAACTGTGCTAAATTAATATAAAATTAGAATAAGAGCAGGAGAGGAATGATACAAATAATTATAATATACGAGTATAAGAATAATGGAACCTAATGATTAATGTTAATACTTTTTAGGTTTTAATACTAACAGCGTGATATGTTGGGATAGAAACTGTAAATTCCATGTCATAAGATAAGATCGATAAGAAGTATGAGAAAATACACTGTTTCTGATGCCCAAAAGACTCTTGGTATTTTCCTATGAAGCTTATACCTATGTGAAATTTTCTTCTGCCACGATCAAGGGTACATGGGTGACTGTTGTATCTATTTATTAAATAATATTTTATTCAATACAGTTTCAAATTAATCGCTTAACTTACATGTAACATGAGCCGCATTGCGTAGTGTCTGTAATCGTGCGGTTAAAGATCGTTAGTGACCATTACCTAGATAATTAATTAGGTGTAAACTGCAGTCTTTATTTAATAAAAGGGAGCAGACCGTCTTAATGATATCCAAGCTGGAATTTTTGCATAAAATTGTTTTAAGTAATTTTATTACTAAGTAGTTTTCATTAAGTGCTCGATAGCTTAGTTGATAGCATAGCTGATTTAACAAGCCTATGGTCGTCAGTTTGAACCCAATCAACGCCTTTTACTTTTTGAAATGCCATGTCTATTCTAAATTAAAAATCGGTAATTTTAATAACGAAAGAAAACATCATAAAGAAACTTGCAAAGTTAAGATATTTCTACACGAATTCGAAAAATATGCAATTCTTCTTATCCACATAAGCGTGATAAAGTGACGCTTCAGTTATAAGAGGCCCTGTGTCCAGCGATGGGACGTAAAATGGCAGTAGGCAACAACTAACTTAATTACAATGTCGACAAGAATCGTTAACATCGGGGTTATCAAAGTTATCGCTGTCGTTTAGGTGTGTAAAAAATGTTTAACATTATATTTATAAAAGATTATAAAATAAATTTGATTCTTAATTATAACAAATAAAGTCAGAGCAAAAGTCTACAGATTAAAAAAATATCCAGCCGATATTTTTTGTCTAATGCGTTCACAATTGTGATGTACTAGCTGTCAAATTATTTGTATCATATCACACGTGTTGCATCACAATGAATAGATTTATAAGCACTATAAATTATATAAATATAAATATTTAAAAAATCACCCCTGATAAGAGTAGGTACCTCAACTATTTAAAATATCTATCGATTTTCGTCTACTTACATAACAAGTTTTTTTAAAGTCACATTAGGATGATGTCTTAAACTGACAATCGCAATTTCAGATGGGTTTTCCCAAATAGAAGGTCAATACTGGTATTAAATGATTTTGTAAATAAACACTTCAAAAAACAGGTACCAATAGTGCACGTTTTGTAACTAAGTTACGGGTTCCTTGGAAAGGAAAATTGAAATCGTCTTCACGTTTTCCAGTATAGGTTATATAAACACAATCACACGAATATATGCCTTACCCTAACCAAAACAAGGGTTAAAATTTATCCAAATATCGTGACCTTTGCATGACATTACATCACAGAAAACTGATATAATTTTCACTTACCTTTTTCTCTAACAGCCCGATACTTTCCGCAGGCTCACTCACTTTATTCTCGGACATTTTTATGACGGTTTTCTCATAAAAAAATGAATATTAGTTACTACGAGTGGTTAGTGTATTCCGGCAGGGCCAGTCGCGTGGTGTGCTCTTATTGCGCTGTCTGTCACCCCAGTACAGCGGGCGCATGCGCGGTGTACCTCAGACCCCTATTCACGACAATCATCGTATTTGCTTAGGGTCCCGTCTCATTCAGACAATTGTTGAGTTAACATTCTGCTGACTTTGTCCCGTCTCAGAGTGTCTTTAATGAAAGAAAATATGTCGTTTGGGAAATCTTTATTGTAACTAGTATGGCAATTAAGATGATTGATTAGAAGTACGCAACTTTCAAAGTTTAATAAGATTATAAAGATATAATGTTAAAATATATTTTTAAAGCAATAAAGTAGGTAGATTTTTTTAAGTAATATGAGTCATCGTCAGTTATTTATAATTACTATCTATTTGAAATGTATTGGACATAAAAAGTTTGAAGAAGAGGTGCATGTTGATCACAAATTGTGTGTGTTTTTATAACTATGTCATACCTTATTGGATACATATTGTGCATCTCGTATTGTGTGCTTCTAATAAGTTAATTTACTATAGATAAAACAATTGTAATGATATCTTAACAACCATTAAATTACGAGACCAAGGAAATGTTATTTTCATGTTCTCAATTATACTTCAATTATCCTTGAAGGTTTTTCGTATTATTCAATATTCAAAGAAGAACCCCAACTTAAACAGAACTGTCAAGCTAGTTTACAAATAGGTTTAAACCCAAGTTAATCTAATAACGTAACCTCAATTCCTGTGAGTCGACCTCACATACTGTTAGTTTACGAGAAAGTACATTCTTTAAGTAAATTCCATATAAGTACACATTTTTGTTATGTAGTTATAATACGGATTTAGACAAGATTACGAGCATTTCAAGAGTTTGAATCTTGTAGAATAATAATTATGAACATTTGATATGGTAGAACCTTGAAGCAATGCTCAATCAATGGGTGAGCTAATTCGGGGTGATACTATTGTCAAGTAGAAAGCTGATGTGAGGAAACAGTTTAGCTATTGTTTTCGTTCGGAAAGATTGTCGGAGATCCCAATATTTCAGTAGCAGAATCTTCGAAGTGGTAGAGACATGCTGTTGTCAGTCGTGACTCATTAAGGTGCAGACTCGTCCCGGGCGGTACCACTGTCTCTCAGAAAATCGACGTGAAGCGACAGCTGTGCTGCTCATCCCATCCTTTTTCCTTCCCGCTCTCCTCCTGATTTGGAGGGCCGGCAATATACATCCAAGTATTGTGGAATGTGGATCTTCATAGGCGATAGCGATCACTTACCATCAGGTGACATGTTTGCTCGTTTGCCTGACCTATACTATAAGAATATTCCTATACGACCGATTAGTAGGATGGTAGGAAACCCCTAATATTTACCTCAAGCGTGTCACAAATTTCACTTTCTAACGCATTCACTTTGTCTTGGATTTATAAAAAAATACTATATACGTTTTACATCCCTAGCGCGTCCTTTATCAACAGCTGTCCCAATACTCAAAGCTAGAAGCTCTGATAAGAATAGGTAACGATAGGAATTTTGATAAACAGGAAGTATTACACCTATAAATAGCAAAAAGTGTACCAAAATTATTAAAATGTAAGCAGTAATACACAAAATAAAATTAGAATAGCGACTATTTCTGCGTGCTTCAGAAACAAATAAATCTCAGAATACTTTAGGCATTTCCGATATTTAACATGTCATCAATTTTATTTATTTTAATAAATAAAAGGCGTGATGACAATGTAATGGTTTGACCAACTTTATGTTGGGAAACATTAGAGACATGATTACCAATAGATACTTGATGCATATCATTATGCAGGCTTCTCTACACCGAATAAAAAATGCATTGCTATCACTTCATGAACCGATCAATTAATACCAATACAAGTGGCGAAGTTTTTATCATGGAAAACGACATTAAAAATCCATCAATCTCATACAAAGTGGATTCAACTGTTGCGATGACAGACAAGAACTGGTCGCGAATATAGGCTACATAAATAAAAACTAGGGCGAGCAAAAATGCACTCGTTATGAACCAAGATGCGAGTAAATCGCATACTGTAACTAGTTCATGTACTTTTGAGGATATTGCTCTTATGTAGCTTACACTTATTTATTACATAGTCAATCACCATGCACTAAAACGGTTATGGAAAATACCGTGAAAGCGATTTTATGAATTTCTATAGTATGTAACGTCCGCGAACCTGCACTAGGCCAGCGTGGGAGACTATATGGCCTAGCCCCTCTCAATCGTACTCTCGATTGTAGAGGAGGAGCTGATACAGATAGCTTACATCATAATAAATATGGTTATTGTGCGATGAAAGAAAAAAATCAGTGTGTTGAAGATATTAAGCTACTTCTACTAAACACAAAACATTAATTAAATTTTCTTCTTGAAAACTTTGTGTTATGAACAGCGTCATGCGTTTATTGTATAGTAATTTCTAATTTGTAAAAATTAAACTTTTTAAAGTCCGTATTTGGTAATTGGAAATAATTTATTTATCTATATTAGAAACTTGTTGCGCGATATGAATATTTAGTCCTGTGTAGGCATACTCGTTAGGGTTTTAAATATGTAGACTTGCATATTTATTTAAATTGCATTTAATAACTTGTAAAGCAATTAAGCAACTTTTGCGAATAAAATAGTGTGATAATACATGCAGAAGTTAATTGCATCAAAGAATATATATGAGAATTCCGGGAAATATGAATAGTAATTAAAATATTAGAAGAATATAAAATACAGTGCGCCAAGAAATGACATTTATTTCTAAAAAATATTACTAACACAGAAACATTACTTATACGTTTAATTTTTGAGGAGATAGTTTATCATTTCCAGTGGAAGACTAGGCCTATATTTCTAAGCAAGGTCTATTAATACGCAGAAAAGTTAGTTCAGTGATATGACTAATCAATTGCAATCAAATACATTTCACATTTTGGGTACCTACATTGCTCGGTATTGCAGTATCCCTATAATTAAACGACAGCACAAGATAAAAAATAGATTCCTCTATATAATATTTTATTTTTTAATCTACAGAACCATTGCTATCTCACGGCAACTTTATCTTAACAATATTTCTGCCTATGTGTATGTTTATATTCGCCGATAATCTTTTAACTTTGAATCATTATCTGTTTGCGGAGGTGAGTCGTATCACCTAAACTTGCAGTTTGCAATAACAATTACTTATGCATTTATTTACCGGCTATTTCATGCTAATAGGTAAATACGAGTAAAAGATTATTAGATACTCAGCACTTGGTTGAGGAAATTGACAAAATTGTGTTTTATGTCTAACTAGCTACCCGTCCCAGCTTCGCTTGGGTGCACATGGTTTTGAATTGCACTCCATATCAGATACATTTTATTTTTCTTACAAACATGTATAACTTGTCTTTTCAATATATACCATCCTCTTGAATCACTCTATCTTTAAAAAAAAAAGTTCTAAAGCATACATAGGAATTAGAGACAGACAGACGGGAAGCGACTTGGTTTTATAATAAGTGAAATAAAGTCAAATGGTGGAAATTTTAAATACATAACCATATTACGTAGATATTTCAACATAAAATGACTCCATTGTAAGAACTTCTTACTGTTGCCAGGAAATTTTGCAATCGGTCGAAATCTTGCTCATAAATAAATTTTCTTAAAGAAGAAGACAAGAACATATGAAAATGTTTTACGAGACATTTTGTCGGCATTAAAAGCCAAATATAATTAATTCCAATCATACATATTAAACTCTGCAATAACACAATATGAATGAATACATTTCCGATAATTTCGTCGTTACAGACTCGTCTCATAGTCCCTATTGTTTGCTGACGTCACTGCCCAGCTCTGACGCAATATGTATCCCATCATGCAGAGTTGTGAAATCACCAGATATACGGGTCAAGTGTCATTAGGTTCTATCTGTGCACTCAAGCGGAAAGCTAAAACAAACGATTGTTGTGTGTATTGAAATTGTAAACTAATTAGGCATATGTTTATGTTTGTTTACGTAATATGTACGTAATTCTTTTTTTTTAAATAAACATCTTGTTTCCAGCCGGCCGGCATAATTGTGCCGACTGATAAGAGATGTATGGTGAATCTCATATGGCAGAGATGTTACCAGGACACCCACATTTCACCTTGTGTGAAAACAAGTCTATCGCCATATTGATATTAAATAGAAAATCCACTATCATTTTGCCCAACCCGGAATTCGAACCCGATAGCTCAACATTGTAATGATACCGTAATAAAACTGCGCCACCGACGCGAGGCAGTCATTGGTCACCGATGGATAAAAATATTGGTTTGTAGTTTGTACCATCCATTAGGTGTTATTTAATATAAGTGCCACTGTTTACCCTGGCTTACAGAAGATGCAATGGTGGTTGTAAAGGCGAGAAGAACTTAAAAAATACACAATTGAAGTGTATTAACGATACGATCACTCATGGACAGAAAGAGAACCAGACATCATAAATTACATAGCATTGTTGACATTCCGCTGCGCTCGCCATCCTGAGACGTAAGATCTTACGTCTCATTATGTATAATAGTTACTCTGGCTACAATGTCCTTCAAACTGGAACACAACAGTGCATTTACACTGTTTGGCGGGAGAATAGACATTGTGATGGTACCTACTCAGGCGGCCTCTTACATATCAGATACAACCAGTAAAGATATAAAAAATATAAAATAAACTCGTAACTTTTCGTACTGACGACTAGGCGTGTATTCGGTTAATTGACTAAGTAACTGATATAAAGTAGTATCGTAACCTGATCAGGTCTAGACAGTATGGCAAAAGGATTATAGACGGCAATTACTGAACGGACAGTCAGATTAATACATACGTTTATTAAAGTGAACAATATACATTATGTACATAACCTTGTTATACAAAGTATTGTTATCTAAATGAAATTAAGGAAATTTCAGATTACTGTCGAGGTCTTTTCCGATGACCTCATATGCTTTACGGAAGAAGATATATAAACTGAAATAAAACTATAAGCAGTTTGATGTGGTGATTATAATGGTCGGAAACTAAGAGGTATGTATAATAGTATAAGTCTCATTAAATTCGTTTATAAGATATACAAATATGAATACTTTTCGTTCGATGGAATGTCATACTCAAACTAGTAAAGTCGCAAAAATCTTGCTTGATGCTGCCAAATAATATCTATAATGCCTACGCTAATAGATGTGTTGTTGGCATCTCAAAAGAGGAGGGCAAATCCTGGGAAAACGATCTCCATATACTTATACAATGTACTCTGTGACGTACTCATATAATAGCCCCTCTATACGATGGGCCAGCGCTGGACTAGCGAGTTGGCAATCAATGGCCATGTGAATGACGGGAACGCAACTACACATGGCGACATTCAGTAGTGATTACCCACTACCTTTGATGTGCGCCGGAAAAACTGACACCGATGCCATTTTACAACCATCGTACGCGATATCCAGCCATTATTCGCCACTATTCCCCTTACACGATGGGCCATCATAGTGGACCATGGCGATGGCCCATCGTGTAGAGGGGACACAGAATGGAAGTTAATATCTTTAAAATTACCTCCCCGTTTAGTTTTGAACAATTTAAGATCCTCAATATGATGCATATCGTGCTGTTAGAACTGGATTACAATAATATACATACATAATCTCGATTAAGTAACTCGGAACGGTAATATAACAAGAAACCAATGTAAGCAAAATATGTAATGTTAGTAGTTACAAACAAAATCTCCAACTAAATACCCAAGTACTAGTCGCAAATTACTTCAAATAACTTTAATGTGTTTCTGCAAATACTTGCAGGCAAGTTTCACAATGTGTAATGGATATCGGGAATGCAATCGAGATGAAAACCAGCCGCTCGAGCGAAAGGTGAAAGCTTGCTCGTGGAAATTAACATCCCCGGCGAATGTCTTTAATATGTTTAAGGAGAACTATCGGATAATAGATTGGCTTTTTGGTCGGATTGTCGTGTAAACGCGGGATATTTAATTTCTAATTAATTATGGACGTTTATGGGCGGTAGAGATCACTTACCATCAGGTGACCTGCTTGCTCATTTGATGGTTTACGTAGGCAATAAAAATAGGTCCATAATTACAATAGCCCGGGCTGAATTAGGTTTGATATTTTGAATTAAAAAAACAATGAAAGCTTACAGATGATTAATGAGTAAAATGTAGCCATTTAAATAATAATCTAGACCGAACGATGTTCTTTGTAATGTGTACCCTACATAGGGCATGGTTTTGATCTTACCGTCTTAAATTAATATTCGATTTTGAATCCCCATCATATAAATTACAGTTCGCGTGATCATATACGAACATGAAACATCGACCGGCTGTGCCTTCAATCTGACGCAATTACATCAGAGACAGGCCTTCGTAAACCCGTTGTTCCTTGGCAAAAACTGAGACTCGTCCTCAATGAGCAAGAATTCTGAGAATGCTCCCGCGTTGCCACACCCCTCTGATGCAATTTCGATTTCTTCTGCGTCATTCACATACTTATTACACAGATAAAGTGCGTAATGATGAAACGTATAATTATTTTATATTGTCATTTGATTTTATATGCGTATTTTTATTGAAAACCAAGTTTAATAAAAAATTTGTTTAACATCCTACGTGATGAATTTTCTTTTTTATGTCTATGAATTGCGAAACACGCATGCCACCTGATGGTAAGAGATATTACCGCTCGTGGACAGTAGCTAACCCAAACAAAACCATGCAACCACAAAGCAATGCTTGGTATTCTCTCGCTGGGCTTGCCACTCTGAGACATAACATGCTAAGTCTCAATATTTTCAATAGTTACTCCGACTACAAGGTCCTTAAACGGGAACACAATATAATTTTGTATAATTATTTAATATAATTTACACTGCTGTTTGGCGGGAGAAATAGACATTGCGGTGGTACCTAGACATAGTTATTTTATTTGCTTGAGGACAATTAGGTTTGCAAAATACCTTTTGACTTCTGAACCCTTGATATAAGACAAGTATCTAAGTATGGGGGTCAGGACGCAGAACGATATTTTACTGATAGGTGAATTATTTTATATTCATTAATTTATCTGAAACAGATCAAAGGTAACGCCCACTAGTAACAAACGATAACCATTTAATTTATCAGCATATTGCAATAAAGCATAAATTAATCAATATCTCAATGTTAGGTTTAGATAACCATTAGGTTTGCATTGTCAAGACCCCGTGAGTTATCAAGTCTAAAGTACGTCGCTACTCGGTTATTAGTAATGGTAATAAATAATTTATACAGGGATGCCAATATGCTTTTAGAATTTTAAATATGTTGGTAATATTGCACGTGAATTTTCACGTGTCACTAATGTATTCTATATTGCTAAACAACTTAAATAAAATCCTTGAAGATGTATAATTTATGCAGTTTTGAATTTTTATTGCAATGTTTTTTCAGATATATTCGATATCACTATTATATTCAAAATTTAAATCGAATCCATGATTATTTTATTGATACTTTAACTTTAGCTCGCGATATAGCGACGACATGCATAAAACTTGACTATATGGCCTAACCACTATCAATCGTACTCTCGATTGTAGAGGAGACCCGTGCCCTGCAGTGGGACGTATATGGGCTGATACAACGAATCGGTGGCGCAGCTGTACTACGGTACGAAAACAACGCTGAGATCTTGGGTCCGAATCCCGGGTCGGGCAAACTGATATTGAATTGTCCTCTTCATTATTAGACCGGATTCATTTGTGCTCATTATGGCGATAGGCTCACTACCACCACATAATGAAACGTAACATACGCGAAAAGTGGGTGTCTTAGCAGCTCTGCCTTCCCTCTTTAAGTAAAAGGCGTGATGCAAGTATTTATTCAAAGTTAAAAATCATTTGAAGTAACGGTACTCACCTGCAATTACTAATTACTGTTTTTTTATATCTTAGCACTTATGACTAAAATAAGAAGTTTATATACTTGTGAACTTTTTAACAATATACCGTCACAATCCCAGATAAAAATTAACCAAATGTTCATTCAGAATTTAAAAATATTCAATTGCAACTTGCATCCCTAATAGTACTCATTATGTACTAACTGAAGCGATTAGCGGCATCGGATAACCTTAACATTATGAAATAAAAACCAGTTATCATTTCTCATTACATTTTAATTTTACCATTAATTACATAACATTCGCATTGATTTGGGGCCGATGGCGACTTATCATTTATATTTACATTAAAAACTCTTAAATTACATGAGATGGCATTTTATAGTTAATAATATCAGTCCACATCACAACTGTAATATCATCATAATTTTTTATTCAAACTACACCAAAAAGTATCTTAGATTTAATAAAATAAACAACCGCCATTTTGATTTGTACAAAATGGTGGGAAAATTACTTATTTTATCAACAAAAATGTGATTATAAATAAACTGAAAAGAAAATTTTATTCATAAATAATTTGAAAAGAACTTTTTTTATGTCGCTCAATATTTTTACAGGTATCGTAATTATACAGATCTAGTTAATTTTTCACATACATCAAACATACAAAATCGATAATCGATTTTTATTCATAGTTTAATTTTCATCCATGATAATGACCAATGACAACATAAAAAATCCAAAATCAAAATAATGAATGAAATTAGTATCAACTATATAATCAGTTAACCAATAAGCCGCGTACAATATTTCGATAACTTTAAATTTAGTCGAGAAACCTTTTCTAAGAGGTTTTCGTCTTTCGATATATCGAAAGCAGTGTAAATTAACCGATACAGCATTTTATAGCAACAAAAAATTTTGATTAAATATTAATAAAAATTAAAGTCATTTATAACCAAAATATTTGTAAGGAAAATAATAAAATTGAAGAAAATGCAACATCAATCAATTTATCACATGCTTTAGTCGCATACATATAATGGATCGCTTTAAACCAAAGTGTAAAGTTAAAAAGTGCTCATAGAAAAATATATCTAAAAAATCATATAACAGTATAAAGTTTGTATGCAGACCAACATATCACTTGTATGCGGCAAGACTTATTTAAAAAATAAATAAACAATTACTTAAAGCTCTTTACTTAAAATTAATCATCCGAAGGTTACATTCGGAATGGTAGATTCCGCGTACAAGTTTAGACCTTACTCCGTACACATAAAGTCTAATTTACAGGTGATTTCGTTACCACACAAAATAATGAGTGACCTCCTTACAGGTACTTTATAGCGAAACTCTCTTTAATCATATTTACTAGTATAATCGCTATTATATTACAATAATAAGTTATTCTGGTCCCAAATTATGATATAATTATGAATGGAAACCAGACAACTAGGCTACTTAAAGTAACACCCAACTTGAAAAAACTTAGCAGGGTAACAAATACCTCTGATTTTAAACACACGACATATATTTTTTAAATTATCAGGAACTTTCCTGATTGAATCTCTAAATACCTATAATAAAAATGTATTAAATTATATTTTTTTCTAATGTGTGGGTAGTTTCTTATACGCAATATGCATGGCAATATGCAGACTGCGACTGAAAACAAAGCTGGGTGGTAGTTTTAATGACTACAGAGTACAGACGCAATGCAACTAACATTTCTAATATTATTTTGTAATGTTTAAAATATCATCGTGTTTGGGTGGTAAATTCATAGTTTTCGCTAAAATAATAATTTTAAACCTTGCGTACCATAATGGTTTTCAAAATAAAAGGGTGAACATTATGTTAGGAAAAACTATGTATTTACCACCCAAATAGGACGATAGGAAAAATATTACAAAAAAATCGTCGTTATTCGTTTGCAAAAATTTTAGTTGCAATTCATTTAAACTACCAGCTGGCTTCGTTTTCGGTAGCAGTCTGGATATACCGTGGATCTGTTCAAAACAAACGATTAATAAAACGTAATAATCTGATTACAAAACTCGAGACGTGATTTAAGAACGGCGTAGAAATTTCTGGAAGGCTTATTAAGATTACATTGATTTTTAATGTGGAGGAGAGAAAAAGAAATATTACAACTGTAGGGCTAATATTTAGTACTATTATGAAAATCTCACTCTGTAATTCGATTGCATATTGACTGTATTTTATGTGATTATAATTTAATTTCCTTTTCATAATGAAAAATTAAGTTATTGTTATACGCAGAAATAGTTATACAATTATATATGTCATATGCAGAGAATTAAATAGATTCATAAGAGATTGATCTATCTATTTTTATCTATTGAATATGAAGTTTTAAGAAGTTGAATATATAAAGATTTCATAATAGACAAATAGAAAATCGAATATTTCTAGTATACAATTAGTTTAAGTCCACGCGAAAGAAATCGTGGTTAATAATGTTAAGTTAAATACAGGTTACAGACACATACGTACATCTAAAGATACAACATTATGATAAATACAACTAGATTTCGAAACAGTTTCGAAGATTCATTAATTATTAGGCCGGTGATACTACTCGTTGAATGTTTTCACTTATTTACTAACTTTACACTGCTGGACAAAATAATGTTCTATCATTTATATATTTATTATTTTTTATTACAAAATTTGAAAGGTATACATTTTTGCCTAGTTATTAATTACTCATTACCGAATATTTTTTTTGCGTTTTGCTTTCTACATTGTTAAAGGAGTAACGCAATATTGAGTTACAATGCAAGTTTTACTATAAAAATTATAAGTATTCAATTATTTTGTCCCACAGTGTATTGCATTAATTATCATTATAATTGACAACATTAATGATAATTAGTTATTTACAAATATTTACAATGGATTAATCACATTATTTTATCAATAATAAACCATTAGTGTAGCAATTACGTAGCTACTGATCGGCTATATGTTGATTTTTTTATAGAAAATTGTAGCTGTCAAAGTTAATGTTATATTTTTGAAATCTTTTGCACAAATTGTAAGTTATTGCACTTTATTTGTAATATGTTTCTGTAGTAATTTTGTATTTTAATTGCGAAAATAAAATAAAATTCTTTGTCTATATAAATATCAATATTATAGTGCGCCTTTTAATATTCTCATTATATAATATCTCGTAACCTCATATTATAAAACTATTACGTGAATCTAAATTAATCTTTTTAATATTTAATGAAATTATAAAATTAAATAACATATTGAAAATGTGTTATAATATTTTCTTCTGCTTGTAGTTAGTATAAATATATATTAATAAAAATCTTTATCTAATTTCAAAACCAGATTTTTGTTTTAAATTCTCGCAACGCTGTTTTAGAATATGAGGTCACAAATACACAGGGTTTATAAGTTAGGATAATTATATATTACATAGATGCTATATACTCCTATAGTATTCTTTATATAACTTCCTATCGAAGCAGGTACGAACATGATACAAATACTGTTTTTACAGCGATATTGTTCAGTATTAACTCTTGGATAGTCAACCAGAATTAGATTGTAAAACAAACGACAATGGGTTTGAATTGCCCTAACTATATTTGTAATACATTTATTTTGCTTGACGCTATTATTGAAAAAAATACGTTAAGGTGACATTTTTGAGTCAAATTCTCATATTAAAGTACAGACAGCAAAAAAACCTTACAAAAACCTATATCGCACCTTTAGAATTAAAGCGATCTTATAAAAAAAATGATTTTGGCTTTTAATCATATATATTTATTATATAGTTAATTAGTTACAAATCTTTAATGAATGTTAAAAAATAAGATTTTTAGTTAGGTCTCTATAATTCTAAAGGTGCGATATGGTTAGAATTATCGACTCCAAAAACAGTATAAGTATCAGTAGTGATATGTGAACTCAAATAGCGTATCGACTTATGTAGGATACATCCCTAATATCCATATTAAGTGATATATTTTAATTATAAATCTATTCTCAATTACCATTCTGCAGTATATTTATATTTTATTATTTGTGTGTACTAGTTGTTATGAATATTTTTAGCTCGATAGTCAGTGAATTTTTTTTTCATTACAGTGAATGGCGAGACGAGCATGCCGTTCGCATGATGGTAAACGATACGACCGCTCATGAACAGTAGCAAAACCAAACATCACCTTGAATTACAAAGCAATGCTTGGCATTCCACTGCGCTCGCCATCCCGAGACATAAGATGTTAAGTCTCAATATGTCCAGTAGTTACTCTAGCTACAATGCCCTTCAATCCGAAACACAACAGTGCATTTACACTGCTGTTTGACGTTGTTGTGTGTTTGAATTTACAAAGAGCTGTAAATCGCAAATTACTAAATGTTTGAAGAATTAGTTCGTCTGTTTCCAAATAAAATATTTATATTAGACATTTTTACGACTTATTAAAGTTTTAAACATGTTTTGACATTTTATCTATCCACCTGACTTATTTTATTTTTGTATACTTTTCTTAAGAGTGATCCATATTGGCTAAATTACATGGATAAATATTCATAACATGACTAATGAGATATATAACATCACAACACATATTATGATATATTAACTTACGTTTATATACATATATATTTATATGTAATTTTATATGAACATTGCACACAAGCGTCTCTACAACATTAACCATTTTATATTTATTGAAATTATGTTTTTTGAACACATTGTGTAGAGTAGGCTCTCTGATCAACAAATCTTAATTTTAATATCGTATTTATGCATTAAGATAATAATTTGAATTTCATTTTGATGTTTCTTCTATTGCAAAATAATACCTTCAGCTATAACAATTAATAGTATTGTGACTTTCCCGAAAATTATTTTATTTATAGTCTATTTTCATTACTACGCTGGAACTTTTATAATAGACAAGAATATATTTAATTTATTCGCTACACAAAGAAAATTATAAATATTATTCATTTCATATTTGTATGACATTACATGGACAAAAGAATATCGATCTAGAAAATATTTCGAATATTAATTGAAATCAGTGTATTAATTTACCGATAAATATTATTTGAAATTATTACATCTAAATGAAATTAATCTAGAATGTTTACACCTAAACTTCACCTTAGTTTATATAAACAACATACAATCTAAACTATGTGGCACACATTTCCAGAACGATTAAATTATTCCAGAATATCTATATAAAATATAGGACTGGAAAATATAACTACCCTCCGTTTTAAATTCATTCCCTCCCTTACTACAACATTTTATTAGTTTTAATATTTACAATTATTTGTTGTGTCATGCGTTTTTGGAAAAAACAATATTTTGAATCCGTAGGGAGGTCTAAGACAAGGCAGCAGTAATTGCATCCAAACCTACTGTCTTAATTAACTTCCGAAGATGTTATTTGAGAATATTTCGAAATATTTTATTTTTCGTTAATTTTAACGGTCTTAGCCTGTCTTTTACCAATCTACACCCAGACATTAACTAATTTTATCTGAACCAAAACAGCATACAACGTAAAACACTATTAAATCTCAATTTTATCTAGTCATTATAATCCACCTTTACTTAACATGCTGTCTCATCTCACTATATCTATATAATGATAATGACGTCACTATTAACGCAGAATTTGGTTCATAATAACTGCACTAAGTAATTTTAGGTATATGAGAAAAAAAACTGAGTTTTGCAACCTCCTGCAAAATAAGCACGATCTAATTGTGAAAAATACGTACAAAATTACGTTGTATTTGAAAAAAAGGAGTAACTTAATGAAAAAGAATAATACTAAAGACAAATTACCAGCATAGTCTAGAATAGTAAATTATATGACATTACTTATCAGTACATTTCTGATATATATATTATATTAGTAGTAAACATAAACAGTGACGTCATTATCTACAATACACAGAATCATTTTCACCCTAATTTATTTAAACTCATCTACGATCTTATTCTGACCCTGCATGTTTTATTTCCGTGAGTTAGATATTCCAGACATCAGATATTTACTACAAATTGTTTCTCTTCAGAACATCCAACTTATTATTATCTTTACAATCCACAAATACAGTTAATTGGACGCTGACGTCAAACTTTATAATAGAAATTCTAAATCAAGACTATCAAGATCTTGTAGTATACAGAACAACGCCAAGTCTGGGAAAGACTACATCGTAGTTCAAAGACTACATTTTATCCAGCTTCAACTATCCAAAACACTATACACCTCAAGTCTTTAAGGTAACCACGTGGTAGTCCAAAGACTACACAGTATTGTCAAACTACTACAATATCTGAATTTGGGCTTACACTATCCAGATTACAAGCCAAGATTTTCTGATACCCAAGACACAAGACTTGAACTTAATGTGAGGTCAGAACTACATGATTTTTGGGTGTATTTTAAGTCCTTGAACTAAACCACGTGGTAGTCCAAAGACTACGATGTATCCTTCTAACTATAATACACCATCCGGATTTCTGGACGTGAGCCCCTGAAGGATTCTACGAGGTTGTAGCCTAAAGACTACAAGTTACATTCCTTCTATTTAACACTTACATGTGAACCCCTTAAGGATTCTACAAGGTTGTAGTCCAAAGACTACAAATTATATTCCTCCTGTTTAACACTATAATCCAACTCTAAAAGACAGTGCATCAAGCAAGTCCCAGAAGCTATGACCCCAGGACCTGTATCATAACCTGACTGCCACGTCGTCATCTAGACTCGAGTCCACCTCACAACAGGAGACCAGCTCCTCAAACGACATACCATCACAAGTCATGCTCACTGATGAGATGCTTCTGAACAGTGCCTCAGCGTCCAGGTCTTCTGGAAGTTTTGTCAAGAATTGGGCTGCTGATATGAAATCCATGTCTTTGAGCTCGTCTTGGTATAGGTGGAGGATACCTGGAATTGAGATATGCGTATTTAGAAGGGCAGTTTTTTCGCATCTTCATTATAGTCATTTTTAGTTTCAGGTCAACTATTAAAATAATCCTACAATGGAAAAATAAGAAAAAAAAATTCACAAGATAATAAATAAATTAGTAGCATTCGCTGTTATCTCAGATAAGATAAAAAAAGGTTCTATTTTGATATATATTTTTTTATTTTAAAAATAAAACTAGCCAGCGATTAGTATTTTATAATCACCACCACAAATATGAGGCAATCATGATCCAAGGATTGTTTTGAAGCACTGCGGTAGTTACCAATTTCCGCCCGGTGATATTTTAATTTATTTGTCGGACTTATATGATAAAAAACACCCTTCTTTTTTTAAGTCGGTTAAAAGCAGCTTGGACTATCTATATGTCCTAACCACTCTCAATCGTATTCTCGATTGTAGAGGAGGTCCGTGCCGTGGACGTATATGGGATGATACAGAAAAGCACATATGATCTAATTGAGAACCTCCTCGATTTTTGTCGGTTAACAACTAGTTCGCTCACCGACAGCGGCGTGGAAGAGGAAGGTGTCTCCGTCCCGCAGGAACACGTCCCACACGCGGCACGCGGCGTCCAGCGGCATGGCCTTGGCGAAGGCCGTGTACAGCCACTCCACCAGGTACAGCTCCGGTTAACAACTAGTTCGCTCACCGACAGCGGCGTGGAAGAGGAAGGTGTCTCCGTCCCGCAGGAACACGTCCCACACGCGGCACGCGGCGTCCAGCGGCATGGCCTTGGCGAAGGCCGTGTACAGCCACTCCACCAGGTACAGCTCCGGTTAACAACTAGTTCGCTCACCGACAGCGGCGTGGAAGAGGAAGGTGTCTCCGTCCCGCAGGAACACGTCCCACACGCGGCACGCGGCGTCCAGCGGCATGGCCTTGGCGAAGGCCGTGTACAGCCACTCCACCAGGTACAGCTCCGGTTAACAACTAGTTCGCTCACCGACAGCGGCGTGGAAGAGGAAGGTGTCTCCGTCCCGCAGGAACACGTCCCACACGCGGCACGCGGCGTCCAGCGGCATGGCCTTGGCGAAGGCCGTGTACAGCCACTCCACCAGGTACAGCTCCGGTTAACAACTAGTTCGCTCACCGACAGCGGCGTGGAAGAGGAAGGTGTCTCCGTCCCGCAGGAACACGTCCCACACGCGGCACGCGGCGTCCAGCGGCATGGCCTTGGCGAAGGCCGTGTACAGCCACTCCACCAGGTACAGCTCCGGTTAACAACTAGTTCGCTCACCGACAGCGGCGTGGAAGAGGAAGGTGTCTCCGTCCCGCAGGAACACGTCCCACACGCGGCACGCGGCGTCCAGCGGCATGGCCTTGGCGAAGGCCGTGTACAGCCACTCCACCAGGTACAGCTCCGGTTAACAACTAGTTCGCTCACCGACAGCGGCGTGGAAGAGGAAGGTGTCTCCGTCCCGCAGGAACACGTCCCACACGCGGCACGCGGCGTCCAGCGGCATGGCCTTGGCGAAGGCCGTGTACAGCCACTCCACCAGGTACAGCTCCGGTTAACAACTAGTTCGCTCACCGACAGCGGCGTGGAAGAGGAAGGTGTCTCCGTCCCGCAGGAACACGTCCCACACGCGGCACGCGGCGTCCAGCGGCATGGCCTTGGCGAAGGCCGTGTACAGCCACTCCACCAGGTACAGCTCCGGTTAACAACTAGTTCGCTCACCGACAGCGGCGTGGAAGAGGAAGGTGTCTCCGTCCCGCAGGAACACGTCCCACACGCGGCACGCGGCGTCCAGCGGCATGGCCTTGGCGAAGGCCGTGTACAGCCACTCCACCAGGTACAGCTCCGGTTAACAACTAGTTCGCTCACCGACAGCGGCGTGGAAGAGGAAGGTGTCTCCGTCCCGCAGGAACACGTCCCACACGCGGCACGCGGCGTCCAGCGGCATGGCCTTGGCGAAGGCCGTGTACAGCCACTCCACCAGGTACAGCTCCGGTTAACAACTAGTTCGCTCACCGACAGCGGCGTGGAAGAGGAAGGTGTCTCCGTCCCGCAGGAACACGTCCCACACGCGGCACGCGGCGTCCAGCGGCATGGCCTTGGCGAAGGCCGTGTACAGCCACTCCACCAGGTACAGCTCCGGTTAACAACTAGTTCGCTCACCGACAGCGGCGTGGAAGAGGAAGGTGTCTCCGTCCCGCAGGAACACGTCCCACACGCGGCACGCGGCGTCCAGCGGCATGGCCTTGGCGAAGGCCGTGTACAGCCACTCCACCAGGTACAGCTCCGGTTAACAACTAGTTCGCTCACCGACAGCGGCGTGGAAGAGGAAGGTGTCTCCGTCCCGCAGGAACACGTCCCACACGCGGCACGCGGCGTCCAGCGGCATGGCCTTGGCGAAGGCCGTGTACAGCCACTCCACCAGGTACAGCTCCGGTTAACAACTAGTTCGCTCACCGACAGCGGCGTGGAAGAGGAAGGTGTCTCCGTCCCGCAGGAACACGTCCCACACGCGGCACGCGGCGTCCAGCGGCATGGCCTTGGCGAAGGCCGTGTACAGCCACTCCACCAGGTACAGCTCCGGTTAACAACTAGTTCGCTCACCGACAGCGGCGTGGAAGAGGAAGGTGTCTCCGTCCCGCAGGAACACGTCCCACACGCGGCACGCGGCGTCCAGCGGCATGGCCTTGGCGAAGGCCGTGTACAGCCACTCCACCAGGTACAGCTCCGGTTAACAACTAGTTCGCTCACCGACAGCGGCGTGGAAGAGGAAGGTGTCTCCGTCCCGCAGGAACACGTCCCACACGCGGCACGCGGCGTCCAGCGGCATGGCCTTGGCGAAGGCCGTGTACAGCCACTCCACCAGGTACAGCTCCGGTTAACAACTAGTTCGCTCACCGACAGCGGCGTGGAAGAGGAAGGTGTCTCCGTCCCGCAGGAACACGTCCCACACGCGGCACGCGGCGTCCAGCGGCATGGCCTTGGCGAAGGCCGTGTACAGCCACTCCACCAGGTACAGCTCCGGTTAACAACTAGTTCGCTCACCGACAGCGGCGTGGAAGAGGAAGGTGTCTCCGTCCCGCAGGAACACGTCCCACACGCGGCACGCGGCGTCCAGCGGCATGGCCTTGGCGAAGGCCGTGTACAGCCACTCCACCAGGTACAGCTCCGGTTAACAACTAGTTCGCTCACCGACAGCGGCGTGGAAGAGGAAGGTGTCTCCGTCCCGCAGGAACACGTCCCACACGCGGCACGCGGCGTCCAGCGGCATGGCCTTGGCGAAGGCCGTGTACAGCCACTCCACCAGGTACAGCTCCGGTTAACAACTAGTTCGCTCACCGACAGCGGCGTGGAAGAGGAAGGTGTCTCCGTCCCGCAGGAACACGTCCCACACGCGGCACGCGGCGTCCAGCGGCATGGCCTTGGCGAAGGCCGTGTACAGCCACTCCACCAGGTACAGCTCCGGCAGCAGCGCGCCGCCACACAGCGCCGGCACGTTCGATTCTACTATGCGACCGTAGGCTTTCCATAGGCGCTGACAAAAAAATATATCATTTGTACAGATACAGGATACACAACACTTTATTGAACACCACAAACTACAGAAAAAAAGACAGAGAGACGTTACAAATCAGTGAACAATTGGCGGTCTTATCGCTATGAGCGATCTCTTCCAGAAAACCACTTTTTTGAAAACTGTCCCGCCCTCACACCCACCACTGCAACTTCTGTAAGCCAGGATTAACAGTGGCACGCAATGTATTCAAACTCGACGAGTCTCCGGGAATGTCCAACTTGTCTTTAACCCGCAACGAAATCAATTAAAAAGTGAAACTAATAGGAGTTAATAAATTATTGTCCACTGCCTTCCGTGCAAAGCGGGTAACAAAACAATGAACTAAAGAAGTAAATAACCTCAATCTTGTAATTACATTTATTACTACACATACAACCATAACAATTGCTTTGCGATTATTTCGTCACATAAAACCCAGAACCGAAATTATTCGATATCCCTTGATTCGCAAAAACATTAATCTTGATGCTCTGATCTATCAAGTATTTTGTCCCTCACTCAACTTCTTTTAATTTCCAAGTCACTTAAAATACTTCTATAGGAGTGCACGAAAATTGGCATTAAAAGTACTACCTGCATGGTGGATCCGTCCCTCGTGAAAGCTGCTCGCAGTACGCAACCATCAAGCAGGTTGGCGAAACAAACGAAGGCTTGTGGTGCCTCCATGTTTAAGATCAACACTGCCGCTATGAATGACATGCCCTGCAACCATAAAATATGTACCTTTCTACATTCCATCATACCTAATAAAAATATCTATTAATAATACGACGGTAAATATTTCTATGGCCCTATCTACCCCAGCCGCCTAGTTCTGATATCAGCTTTTATAATCTTTACGAATAAGACGAATTAAATCTAAGTCTACATCGAAGAGCCATCAGCTTTTGTGATTTAATTTAGTTAAAAATTCTAGTGAAGCACCCTGAAACATCCATATTTATTCTGCTTGTCTTAAAGTTAATGGAATATAAACTATAAGAACACCTTACTCAGAAAATTATCACCGAAGCAATACTCACTTGAACATATCCAATATCAGGTCTGTAGCACACATACGCAGCCAACAACTCATGCAGGACATCAAAATACGGCCCTCCTCGCTGGAATATACACAGATGTGGGAAAGTCCTGGCAATGTCCAACTGTATCAACTCCATGGAACACTCGTCACCATAGTCCAGCAAATCCGGGTTAGATTTAGAACAACACCGCTTCGGCTCACTGTCCTCCGCATGGCTCTTCAAATTCTGCTCACTAAAGTTCCTGGGTATACCTAAACGCTGTTTCTCATCGTCTTTAGATTTGTCCTTCTCAGTCGGTATCGCGTCATCGAATTTTGCTTCGCTCTTACCCCCACACCCGCATTTGTTGTTGACTTTTAACCTCTTTCTTCTGAGTTGCGCTTCTTGGAGCTTCTGCTTCGCTTTGGACACGTAGTCTTGGTACATTTCGTGTGTGATCTTCAGTTTGTTTCCTATAGCTAGTTGCCACACCTTACCTCTAACAGCTGGTGGCAAGCCGCACCACCATAGCTCTAGAGTCCGTTTTGCGTTTTTCCTGTAATGGAGATGGAGGAAAATTAAATACTGAAGTCTTCTATTAAGGTCTACTTAATATTTCAAACATTACATTTTTGCTAAATAAAAATATTGAATGAAATGGACCATTCCATCCATCCATTGCTATGGTAAAGCTTGCAAAGTTGAACATCTTACAATATAATATGAATAATTTATTCTAATAAATGATTACAGTTGTAAAGGCGAGTGTAGTTTATATGGGGAAAAACTAGAACATAAAACGAATTCATGTTGACCCCAACACAAATGCAAGAGTTACATAAAGCGACACGTGTCGTTTAATCTGGAGGAACGTTTACGAGCATTGTTTTGGCACAATGAGCGAGTGCAACACAGGGCTAAAAACAAACAACAATCACAATTGACGACGAAAGCCGCCGCATTGTGCCACACAATGGGTTTGACCCGCTTTGGTACGCTCACGACGTCATAGCCTCTAGAAATGCTGAGATTTTTATTTTTAGACAACGATTAAACGTTGTGCAACAGCAATTTTAGGGCATAAACGAACACCACACCAGCCCTTCAATATATTACATATTTACCTCCTCAATGCTTAAAATATTGACAGACATAAGTTTGCTACGCGGGCCTAGTGCGACAAACATCAAACAACTTCGCGTTTTAGACAAGAATATTAACACAGTACATAAGAACGATAGACAGCTTTACGAAATACGAAAAAGAAATGGTTTGGAATTGATAATATAGTGATTGAATTTGTTAACAGCTTATGTAGTATCAGTCGCAATACCTGTAAGCGAGAGGATGCCAGAGGTACAAAACTAATTCAAATTGAAAATTGAAGTTCACCGAGTCTCTTAGTAGTCTTAGAAAGACGATAAGTACACAGAAGAAAATGGATTGAAATGGTTGCTGATAGGGGCAAATAAACATACTAGTCTTATAGAACACGGTGGCAAAAATTAGGTACTTTAGTTTTTGGCAACATAAAAATACGGCTTTATCAGTAAACAATAAACATTTAAATACTAGCGATGAGTTAATGGTAGAAGAATGTGCGCAAGTGGTTTCATTATTAGGTAATGGAAACAGGACAATTGGTCACAATTGTCTGCAACGATAAAATTCCTTTACAGCATTGGACAATGACTCCTTTGTATTCGCATATTGCGCATTTAAATACATCCAAGCATTTGTTCCAAAATTCATATCTGTATTACACACTATTACAATTATTATTAATAGACCTACAAATATACCAATTTCAAAGCAAGTACATTGAACTAAACACGGGTTATAAAAGAAGAAGAAGCAAGAGCGAATGAGACAAAGACCTCCGAAAATTTTCATGTAAAAAATACAAGCCAAAATTAAGAACCTAAATTAGTCAAGTATTATGTTTATTACGTCTCAAAATAACCCTACGTAATATTCAGCGTATTCAGTATATCCTTCATTGGCACAGTGTTCATTGGTAATTAAACGATGCACACCTTGCACGAATTGCCTGGTATTAGACTTTCCCTCAAAGAAAACCTAAGGTGTAAAAATGGAAAAGTTGTGAGTCAAAACACGTTCGAAAGGTCCCCATTCGTGAATATTAAGCATAATCATTTATCGGGGACAGTAATTAGCTAATGTATGTACAAAACTTTGTAGATACATAACACCAGTTCTTTCACTGGTGGTAGGTCTGTCATAAGTGAGAGGCCGCCTGAGTAGGTTCCACCGCAATATCTATTTCTCCCGTCAAACAGCATAGTATATGCACTGTTGTGTTTCGGTTTGAAGGATATTGTAGCTAGAATAGCTACTAGACATATTGATACTTAACATCTTATGTTTCAGGATAGCGAGCGCATTGGAATTCCAAACATTGCTTTGTAATTCAAGGTGCTGTTTAGTTTTACTGCTGTAATTCATGAGCAGTCGTATCGCTTAGCATCAAGCGAATGGCACACTCGTCTCGCAATTTATTCAATTTTTTTTTATTCAGTAGATTTTGACTCCAAGTTGAAAGAATGGAAAACATATAAGACAAACAAGTTCGATAGTGGTGTAGTGAGCTATCGAACGTTCGTTGTTCCTGGATATTAAGCAAAATTATTTATAAGGAAAACAGAAACTATACTAATATATGTACAAAACTTTGTAGACACATTTCACCAGGATATAAGCCCAGTTACTTACATATTCTCCCAGTCAGGCAGTATAGTCTGCGTCCACTCCCTCGCGTGCCTGGCCAGCCGTTCCTCCTGTCTTAGCGACTCCTGTAGCTTGGCGTGCCTGGCCGCCACTTCTCGTTCTACCCTCCGTCTCGCCGCCTCCACCATGCGTGCATGCTCCGCTTTGTGACGTAACGCTTCCTCCGTGCACTTCGCTGGCAGATTTGATGGCCTGGAATTAATAGCATTTACAATTATTATTTCCTCTACTTGAATAGGTTTTATGTCGAGGTACTAAGTTACTCGGACACTGCAATCTGTATCAGCCCATAAACGTCCCACTGCAGGACACGGGCCTCCTCTACAATCGAGAATACGATTGAGAGTGGTTAGGCCATATAGTCCACAGCAATAATTAATATTTTTTTAATTTACTAGTTTACGTTGTTAAGGATCAATTACTGAGTCTATCCTAAACTATTTATTTCACAAAAGCAATTTTTAGAACGTCAATTAATCATCTAGGATCACCTAAATTATACTTTAATATTTAAATAAAGCGTAGTAATATATAAATCATCATGTTATGCATAACAGAACTCCCTCATTGTTCTTCAATTAATAAGAATGTATTGGGGTGGAAAGGCGGGTTGAAGCCCAAATCCTGGCGCATAATTTGACCGGGGTCTGTGTATCTGTGATGTAACACAGTAATGGAACACATTTGGGTTGCGTGCGTTTGAATATATTTACATTATTACTCGTGATTTAATATTACGCTAGTATCTTAGTACGCAATGGAAACTAATTGAATTACATAAAAAGCGCATTTACATCAAATACACATTGAGAATGTTGGGGATTCCCATCGCACGGAATACAAGCAAGTCTGTCTTCATGTGGTGGCGTTGTTTGATCATAATTACGCATTAATTATTTAATGATAAGTATTCATTCGTCGTATTTAAATAATTACGGACAATCGTGTTCTAGAATGTTTGGCATTCGTCCTTGTTGTAAATCATATCGAAGAATACGTGTGGGCTTATTATAGAATTTATCGAATGGAATGTTAAGGTTTTTTTTTTTTTTCATTTTTCTAAATCTTATGATGATGAATGTGAGATTTATAAGTGCATTGTATTGTCACGGAACGATTGAATCAATTTTACGATTGATAATATCTCGGTACCGTGCAAAATGCACCGTTGATTCAATTACAATTTATTTGATAGCGTCAATGAATTAAACAATACATAATGAATTCTTAGATATATGCGAATGTTACACATTAAAATAAAACGATTATTTATGGATTTTCCCGCGGAATTGGTTTATTTTTATTTTTTTTAACTTTCCGAAACGTCTGTCTTCAATTACTTTACGGCTTTTGTGGTTAAGGGGTGTACTTTAAACCAAATCCGCGACAAAATGCGAAAATAATAGTTTTGTTTTAATGTTAAACAATACAATTATTTTACTAGCTTTTACATACAAAGTTGTACGAGGGTTGAAACAGAAATAAATGCGACGAGCTAAATAAAAATCTATCCCCTGTTTCCGAATAGTTCCCCAGCACTTATGCCTACTCAGTGAGCCTTGAGTGACCCTTCCCTGTCAATATCCCTCGCTTGAACAAACATGTAATGCCCTTTATATAGCCTAACAAAAGACGCGTACGCTGCAATTTTGTAGGGTCGAAAGCTATGCTGGATTGGAATAATAGTGCATCGTGTCTGTTATACTTAGAATTTTAAAATTTATATGTGTTGTTAGTTGTATCAGCAAGTAGTTGTACTGTAAAATAATTAGTAGAACCTTTCAGCAACCTTTCTTAGTGCATAAAGTCATCTAAAGATAGTCTGTAAGAAATCGCCTAGAAAAATAAGGCCACCGTCTGTACTTATTTGTTAAATTGTAATATCTTTATAAGGTTTTTCCTTTTTTGTGCCCAGTAAAGAATAAATAAATATAGTTTTCAATTACTGGACATAGAACTCCTCCAAATTACACAATTTCACCATGTCATCGAATTTTGAATAGGAAACGAATGATAATTTAATTAAGAAACAACATATAGATACACATACATGGAAACAGTCGATTAACACGAGACCGAAACCATTTCCAAAGGCCATTAGTTTAGTATATATGTGCCATTGTTGATCGCGCATTTTATGAGCCTGTATTGGCAACCAACGCGAATAAATTCATTCCCCTAACAAATCACCCTGTTCGCCCACCCTATATAAAAAGATTTAGTATACACGCCTCTGAATCGAGAAAGCGAATTGCAAATAAACGCATTTATTATTCACTGAACAGCGCTCCGTTATGAAACACGTTCGCGAACTCTAATGAATTGTACAAAGAACAGACCGCAACGCATCTATATAATATTCAAATGATTCTGCATAAGATTATGAATTAAGCATTCGACCCACTACTAATGTTTATGCCTCTGATCATACAGGGTATTATCAAGACTGCTACCGAAAACGAAGCCGGGTGTTAGTTTTGGTGACTAAAACTACAACCACAACGCAACCAAAAATTTCGTAAAAGAAAAGAGACATTTGGTTTTGTGATATTTTAAATATTTTTGTATTTGGGTGGTAAATTCATAGTGTAATAATTGACCCTTGCGTACTATAGCGTCTTTGAAAATAAAAGGGTGTATAGTCCCCGGCGCGTATGTTGAACAATAATGGCTGACGTCTGCGCAGGTACAATAGTAGTGAGAAGTGTTACCTTGCTGTTGCACGGAAAAAATAAAAATAAATGCAACTTCTTAATCGATTGGTTATTTTAAAACATTTAAAACTTCAGTTGGGACCCGAAAATTAGTCACTGCGCATTCAATGTCATAGTTCAACTTATGCGCCGGGGACTATACACTATTAGAAAAAAGCTATGTATTTACTACACAAATACGACGATAGGAAATAATCAGAAAAAATCGCCTAACTACCCACCCGGCTTTGTTTTCGGTAGCAGTCTTGATATACCCTATATAATGAGCTGCAATTGGCAGTTAAATGGCACAAATGTATGCATGTTTGTTTATAAACACGAATGCGCTCGAACTCGCACGCACGCACGCTCACAAACACGCACGAATACAGTCAAGACACGCACAATCACATAATGCATTAAATATAAATCAATGTAGAGACGAATGATTATGTAATGCAGTTTGAAGGGTATATATTTATAAAATAAAGGACTGTACTGTATCAGTCCATATATTATCCCACTGCAGGGCAAGAGTCTCTTCTACAATCGAAAGTACGATTTAGAGAGGTTAAGCCATATAGCCATAAAATAAAGGAAATGACATTTATTTACTTGTTAACTAACAAATTAAGAGTAATAGCTGTATTTTTCCATAACTAACGACGACAAACAGCTCATTTTAAGGTAAATATTAACCTAACTTGAACACTAACAGACCAAGGCATTCGTAGGCAAACTAATGGCCTCGTTTGTTTAACTTTCCTACATCGATGTTATTTTATTATGCGGTATATTCGACAAACGATAACCGATAAAGCATTCACTTTAACTTTATCGTTTCATACACGTTTCGGGATCACACGATGTAATGTAATTACTGAACAGGCTGACGCGGTGACCCGTACAGGATTCATTTATTCACGGGTTGTTAGTCATACTGTATGGATAACATGAAATGGATATCGAGTTCAAATTTCGAACCCTTATTTTTTTATAAAAATAGAGGTAGGCAAAAAAAGTGGTCTTAATAAAAGTTGCAAGATTTTTTTTAAATTTCAATGAATGGCGAGACGTGCATGCCGTTCGCCTGATGGTAAGCGATATGACAGCTCATGAACAGTAGCAAAACCAAACAATACCTTGAATTACAAAGCAATGCTTGGCATTCCAGTGCTCTCGCCATCCTGAGATATATGATGTAAAATCTCAATATGACCAATAGTTACTCTGGCTACAATGTCCTTTAATCCGAAACACAACAGTGCATATAAACTGCTGTTAGGCGGGAGAAATAGACATTGCAGTGGCACCCACCCAGGCGGCCTCTCAGATATGAGAGACCTACTTCTTGTGGCTGCAGATCATGAATATGATGAAATTAATATGTTTATTATACGAACATTTTGAAACAAAAATCGCTTAGACTTCATATATTGCTTCAAGCGATTGTTGTTTAAAATGTTCTCTAGCAAAATAAACGTATTAATTTCATAGAGTAGTTAGGAAACATGAAATATAAATCTAATAACATTTTACATCACCGTATTGAAGATTTCACACAAGTTTTATAGACTATAATTTTTACAACACATTGATTGGACTTTGATGCAACAATGCAGCCAGTATTCATGTGTGTAATCTCAGAAACATCTATTGTAAAATAAATATTCACCACGCTTAATGGAAACGGTTTAAATTCACGCACTTGGATTTCCATTGAATCTAGCGTGATAATAATGGCAGATATTGTGTATACAAGGCGAAATGTGGGTGTCCTGGCACCTCTGCCTACTCCATCTGGGAAAAAGGCGTGAGTTTATGTATGTATTATGTTTAGGGCAAATATTTCGACTAAGCCATCGCATAAGATTATTTGCCAAAACGTACACAGCTAATTCAGTTAGCCCTTACATTCCATAACATTCCTAAGTATGTGTCATTTGGCTCATAACAGTGAATACTGTTCACGAGCGATCCACAACAATAAAACCAGATATTATCACCCATATTTCTCATATAGCATTCCATACACATCTACCGTTTCCCGTGCAAACATCGTAAATACTACGGCACACGGCGCGCGTAAACAACGCTGCAACATTCTTGGCCGATATACAGTCCACCTTAACAGTTTAACATACCGCAGATTCTTTTAAAGTATTTATAGCTGTCGGAAATATATTTATTCTGTACTGTATATATCCCACTACAGGGCACGGGCCTCCTCTACAATCGAGAGTACAATTGAGAGTGATTAGGTCATATAGTCCAACACGCTGGCCTAATGCGGTTTGGTGGACTTTACCATACCATACCATATAAATACTTATAAATTGCTATGGTATTCAGGTTTCCTCACGATGTTTTCTTCACCGTTTTAGTGAGTGGTGATTGACTATCAATAGACACATGACTCCGAAAAATCAGAGGTGTGCCCTGGGATTCGAATCCGCGACCACCATGAACATGTTGGCAGCCGCGTCTGGTCCGTTTACCAACAGGCCACCACGCACGTTTTTTCGCAGATTTATTCGCCATCGAAAAACAAATTTCCGTGCATTGTTCGCAGACGTTATGCTTCAACGAAGGATGAAATAACAGACGATGACGGATAATTTACTGTGGAGCGATGGTGTGGATATACCTTTATGTTTGCGAAATGTTTATGGTCATTTACCTTTGCTCTGCCTCAATGGTTCTTGGAAAACCAATAACCAATTGAATGTTACCTAAATGCAAATTTATGAATCATCATTACCTACATCAATTGACATTTAAAGAAGAGGCATTTTTATAAATGTTGCGGATTCGTTTTCAATTAGAGTTCCTAGTGTTCCTACCATCCAGTAGGTTCAGTTCCTACCATCGTACTTGCTCGGTGACAAAATGCGTGACATCACTTAACTTAAAATCACAAAATAACTAAGACCACAAAAGTAATGTTGTTTATAATTTCTTCGCTTTAAAAGTATATTTAAACTTTGAACTGGCCATGGCTCGCTAACAAGGTACCGGTACTTTAAGCAGACTATCGTTAATTAGCAGGATGCACGGCAGACCCATCTAATCGGCTTACTACAAGTACCTCCTTACAAAACGTAGGGCTGCGAGCACTTCTTGTATTATATTGACTTTGAAATTTGGAAACGGTTACCGTCCTATAATTAACGTCAAAATAAATAAATAACAACCAACAGTCACATAGTCCTGATCCCACACTAACGCAGTTGTGTCCTGGATATCAGAAACTATGAGAGACTTTTCGGTATCACAAATACCCAGACCCGAAAAAAATATTTGTGGGCCGCACAAACATTTCTCTTGTCGCAGGGATCGAACCCGCGGCCTCTCGTTTCACAGGCTGCGTCTAACCGACAGCGCCACGGAGGAGTAATATATAATGTAATATACATATATCTACGCCGTTATAAAAATAGTAAAGATACATTTTTTATTTCTTATTTCCTTTACGTAAATATTTATATTTATAATACACTACTATTTATTAAGCTTGGTCTAAATTGGAATTATTTTTATATTGCGAAAAATTTCTTGCGCATATTTAAGCTTAATCTACAGCCGAGTTATTTTTATATTGCGAATTGCGAAGAAAATACCTGCGCATACTTAACCTCACAACTTACACGCCCTAATTGTGATAAACAAAATATCTATCTGAAATGAAAAACAGCACAACAAGCCATTTTACCACATAAATCACATAAGATAACAGATCATAATAAAGTATTGAATATAAAATAACGTTGAAAGCATAAATCCGTAGATTCTGGTGTCGGGGCCCCTGCAGCGGTCACGAGCGCAAATTGCTGCCCGGCGCTGTCATTACCGAGCTATTTCCGCTTCTACTGCGCTTCTGCCGCCAATTTGTAAATATACATATATTGTTTTTCATCGGTTTTCAGGCACTAGATATATATCTGGCCATTTGTATTGTATTTTTAATGAATGGCGAGACTTGCGTGCAATTTACTTGATAGTTAGCGATACCGCTGACGGACAGTAGCAAAACCGAACAACACCATGAATTATGAATAACAAAGCGATGCTTGGCATTCCACAGCGCTCGCCATCCTGAGACATTAGATTTAAATCTCAATATGTCCAGTAGTTATTCTAGCCACAATGGTCTTCAAACCGAAACACAACAGTGCATTTAGACTGGTATTTGGCGGGACAAATAGACATTTCAATGGTGCCTACGCAGGCGGGCTCTCACATAATATGAGACCTACCGCAACAACCTAACAACTTTTGAATTCAGTATAAATTAGTTCTATTTCAATATGTAACATTCGCGTAAATCTAAACCATTATACAAACAAGGTAATTATAGCTACAATAAATAAAACCTATTCTGAAATTAGCTATAGGTACTTATGTATATAATATACGACGCAATTTGTTTTCATTTCCATGCCTATTTTATCACCGAAACTACCGCAATTGTCATTATGTCTAACTTAAATACATTTTTCCTCTACGATAAACCAATAATTACATGCATGTATTGTTACGTAGGCTGTAGTATTTTTCCATAACATATTCCATATTTTTTATTTTCGATACCGAACTGAATATTCGGAAATATCACATTACAATTTTTTTCCGCAAACTAGTTAAGCGCGACAATTTCATTATTCATTATTATCTTAAATCAGTCTAATGCAGGATATGTTTTTCATACATATCCCGGTACCCGGTAGATACCCGGTATCTCAAGTCCATCTCCAGCCAACTACTCTACAAAAATCATTGAATATTTTGTTTGAATTTCAGTTTGGTTGCTACCAACACTATGATAGCCGAGCCATGTCCTTGTATACATTACACAATAGACTGTCCCGCTCTCACACCCACCACTGCACCTCCTGTAAGCCAGGATTAACAGTGGTACGCTATGTAATGACACCGAGCATTGAAGCTCGGCGAGTCTTCGGAAATTTCTAACTTGTCTTTAACCCGCAACGAAATCAATCACAAGTCAAATTAATAGGAATTGGAAATAAAATATAATATAATTGCATCATTACATAAGGTAATGATATGATAATAATTACATGGAAAATAATAATAAATGCACTGTCCAAAGTACATACCTATCTACTTAATAAAATCAACTACAAAACGCACCCTTAGTATTAAAGAGACCTAACTAAAAAAAAACATTTTTTGGGAAACGTTCTTTAAAGATTTGTTACATAAGATCTATTCTACCTTGTCTATTTTTTTTGGATTCGGTCAGTTTAATATTAAGCGTGCGAAAAGTTCATTTTAAATTCTTGCTAATGAGGTATGACATAACAGATTTGCTTCATAACAAATACTTTTATTTTCCTTCCCTACGAACTGTGGCCTACACCGCATAAAATAAAATTGAATTCAGTGCATTTTCAATTTATAGCAAATATGTATTATCCTAAGATATTAAAAAAAAAGGAATTTCATTTACAGTAGAACTCCAATTATCCGAACTCCGACTATCCGAATCGCCGATTATCCGAATCACAAAAAATTGTCCAAAAAACGTCTAAGTGCGCTATTATTCTTCCCCCCGCGAAGCCAGTGTTTGCGAAATTCTCAATGACGATGAAATTGTTGTAAGTGTGAGAGAAGATGTTGAAGTGGAAGTGGAAGAAGAACTTTCTGCTGATGTTGAAGTAGACGCTGGACCATCAGCTAGTGAACCATTTGCCGGCCTCGAGACTGCTTTGAAGTGGATGGAGCGTCAGCCCGAGTGTGACCACTTGCAACTGCTCACCGTCAAGCGAATGCGTGACCTGGCTGCCCGAAAACGGTTGAAGACCGCAAAACAGCTTACATTAACGGAGATATTTAAAAAACAATGATTTTTATTTCTAAACTTGTACATAAGTACATTTTATGTATATTTAAAACATGTGAAAATTTCATGTTTCTTTCATTTAATTCAATAAAAAAATAGTGCAATATCAAAACGTAGCTTTTATTCTCTCCAATGGCAATTTTTTTAAAAAAAATCCGATTATCCGAATATTTGATTATCCGAATGGGTCCCGGTCCCCATTAATTCGGATAATTGGAGTTCTACTGTAATTGAAATGAGTTACAAAAATACTGTATGGTAACGTAGCGCAATGTTTATTTTCTCTATGGTATGGTGGAGAATAAAAAACCTCACCGTAATAAAGTAAGTAAATCCTTATATCATGTCACACGGCATTGGCAATCTGCCAAACGAAGTTTTTGATGAGTGAACATCGTCATTCATGGACATCCGCAACTGCAAAAGGAAAGTAAATACTTTGCCAACCTTTGAAAGTTGTTGAGTTTCCGGTAATATCACTTGATTATCTAACTTGAAAAATCGTTAATATTCAAATAAATGTTAACTAATCCTGAGCTCAAATTTAAATTAAACGTAGGAAATTCAATCATAAATTGTCTAGATTCCCAGCTTTTAGAGATATTTATCACGTCATTTATCGACTCCTCATCCAAAAAATTTGCTTCCTTTCCAAAATAATTGACAATATTTTATTTTGAAACATAATCGTAAAAGTTTATTTTAGAGAGCCTGTGCTGAATTCTAAAGATATTTATCGACAAAAACAGTATAAATAGACAGTAGAGGGTGTGTAATGAACCCCTAATTATAATTCCCGAGCGCTCCCCAACCGGGCTTTCCGTGGACGTCACCACAGAGACGTAGTGTCACGGGGTTGACCTAAGGCAAGCTTATTCGAAGGCGGCCCAATCTCTTACATTGTGTGCTTACTTATAGTGAGAAACCATTCATACCATGTTTTTAGACTTTTTTATATTGCATTGAGTGGCGAGACGAGCATGCTGTTCGTCTGATGGCAAGCCATACGACGGCTCATGAACAATAGTAAAACCAAACATCACCTTGAATTACAAAGCGATGCTAGGCATTCCACTGCGCTCGCCATCCTGAGACGTAAGATGTTAAGTCTCAATATGTCCAGTAGTTACTCTGGCTACAATGTCCTTCAAATCGAAACACAACAATGCATTTACACTGCTGTTTGGCGGGTGAAATAGACAGACTGTGGTAACTACCCAGGCGACCTCTCACAAATGAGAGACCTACCACCAGTAAAAACTTAGGTTAATAAATAGGTGACAGCGTCATCTGACAGTAATTGATGACTATCATCCGCCAACACGATATTACTTTGAACAGTATTTGTAAATGATTGAGGAAAGTGAGGATATAGCTGAAGAAAGGGAATAGTTCATTATATCTACGGCAGCCTTACTCAACAAATCACGATAGCAAAGTTTCTATTTCCGAAAGCTTTCATTAATTTAGCAGTTAATTAAAAAAAGTTAATTGACCCTGATGAATTATTGTCATTCATTGCCGGTCATACTCAATGATTTGCTTACGCTGATATATTTTAATGTGTTTTTTATATGCCCATACACGTCCCACTGCAGGGCACGGGACTACTCTAAAATCGAGAAATATATTGAGAGTGACATGTGTGACAATGTGTCATGCCTACTTAATAATCTTCACGTTTCTTTATAAAATAGCCTCCTCAGCTACAGCTTAGCACGTAGTCGTCCACAAATGACAATAAAATGCCCCTGCATAGGGATTGCAATAATCCTGCTAAGTATTCCGCGAGCGCCCCCTAACGGTGTCTCCGCGGATCCCCAGTGTCGTGTGGTCACGAACTTGTGCACATGCCCGTGTGTTGTTGCAGATATAACGTCACGAAACACGATTCACACTTCATATCATGACAAAGTCGGACGTTGGACTAATGGTCTTTTGAAATTTTTATTTATTTTTTGTTATTATTTTAATCATTGTTTTAAAAATAATATTATGTTTATATTATGCAAAGTAAAGCAATTCTTTTCCTTGTTTTAATCAATTTTTTGGTTATATGTTAATATTCTATATTAAATAAAAATATGCATTTTAATGTTTCCATTATTTTTTACACATTTTTCTAAAGATTCTAGAATCGAAATATGTTGCTTGTTTTTTGTTTAATTTCAGACTAATATTACCTAAAAAAATTAAAATTTATTTACTTTGAAGTAAGTAATAACCTGTTACAAAAGCTAATATACTATGACAGCCATAAAATAAAATGTGTTTAAGTAATTCGCATAAAATTTCATAATAGCCAACAACATCGAAATCCACAAATGTTACGCATAAATTAAGAATTTACGCATAAATAAACAGAAGAAGAAATCAACTATTAATATTATTATTTTTAATACAAATCGGACGGTGTGAATCGATCACAAAGCACGATTAATGCATCACCGCTAGTTATCTCTGGTATTTCCTGTTGCAATTAAATTGATTCCATCTGACAGTGGAAAATATTACATAATTATTCATAATAACATATTATTACAAATAAAAAAGCATCGAAAAATCACGTAATATCGTGCGTAATATGATGTGACTATCATAGGGGTCGGCAATGACTCTGGTTAGACCTTTCAACGTTAATGTCCATCATTTTCTTATAAATAAAAATATGTTTGTTGAGTAAAAAAAATTTTTTTTAAATAAATATTAAGCTTTAAAGAATTTCTATTATAATATTGCACATCTAGTTCTAAAGGGAGTTTACTCAAAAATTAAAATTTTAAAATCTCTTTTATTGGTCGATAGGCAGTGAAATAACGAATTTGATGATCTGTTTATATCATTTGTTTTTATTTTGAGTTAATTTCCTTTAGATCTAGATGTGCGATATGTAAAATTCTTCATCCCGCAATAGACCATCGTAGCTGACGGCCCGAGCTCTCAATGTAAAATCTCGAGTGTAGAGCCACGTGATTTGGAATGATCGAATATTAATTAGCCCATATTATACACAGTACACTACATTGACTTCATAAGTTTCTAAAGGTCCCTATCTTCTTCCTCATCCATTCATACTAATCCTGTATTGTTTCCATAGTCCCCTGCAGTTTTAGAATCAAGACGTTAAATATTCATCATTTCGAATTTGAATATTGAATGTATATCTCGATATAGAGGTCTGACTTTACCCTACAGAACGCCTTTACCACATAAAACCTCAAACCGCATATGCTTCATAAAAATCTCATTCCTACATCAATAGCCAGTCGTGCCTTTGTGCTCTCCGACAGCTCATAAATTAGGATCGCGCCCCATTCACTTGATTGTTAATACTCCCCTTCACATATCACTCTATGTAACACTTAATCTATACTTAATAGATAAAGACTTTGTTTGTTTGTTACCTCTTATCTTAGAAACTGCTAGTTCGAATTGAAAAATTAGTTTTGTTTTGTATAGGTAATTTATCGAGGAATGCTATAGGATATATATCACCACACTGTGACCTATAAGACGGAAGCATTAGTGAAAAATCTAGCAAATATATAGAATAGATTGGTCTCAAAATCGATATCTGAAGGATCCTTCGCTCCATTATTCTAAATTGATAGCCGAAATTGTACATTTTGGCCGCCATTTTGGAAAGTGTACATATCTGCACCCGGGCAGAGCCAGGCTGGATATGGAGCCGTATAACATAATTTTAGAGTAATTTATAACTCAAGTGTATAACCAACGTTCGGATTTATGACATTCGTAAAGATTACGGTATAAGGCGCCCGCTTTAAATCTGTAGTGAAATCTTTAATTAACTTGTTCCACTTGAGGAACATTTAGAAGGAAGACATAAAACATTAAGAACTTTTAAGAAAACCAAATAAGTTCATAATATGCGGTAATTTCTAGTTATAAGAAAATATGGGCATGGAAACAAGGTTGTATACAATATTAACCGTATAGTTTAATATTAACCGGGTTATTATTTCTTCCAATTAAAGTAATCGCAATGAATGTGATAGAGTTAAATCAACATAAACGATGTCTTCATTATCTTCAAGGAAACTTAATATCCACAACAATCTTGTTTATGATTTGTTTGTTTACAGGAAAAGTAATTTATTGTTATCAATAAGTAAGCAATAAACATGTTGTTTATAAAATCCTTTCTTGATGACCCAGCGACATGTTTGAATTTTGGTAAACAAATCTAAACAACATAGATATGTAACTTATATTACTGATAAATGTTAATCAGGTTTATGTTATTAAAGTTAAGATTTTTACTAGATATTAGATTTAACCGCCGTGATATTTTGATCCTTGCAATCAGTAATTATAGTAACATTACATACATACATAAACTCACGCCTTTTTCCCAGAGGGGTAGGCAGAGGTGCCAGTGCACCCACATTTCGCCAGTATGTTCCGTTCCACAATGTGATAGGTGGCGAGCGATAATATAGTAATATTATAATAGATATATACTGACATACTTATTGACCAACTTCAGTCTTTTATATTGGCAAGATAAAGCGTCTAAAATACATCTAATGGTGGCTTTAGGGCAATATAGTGAATTTAGAAGTGGACACTGTTGTTAGTTATGAGTCATGACTTAGCATGAATGGGAAGCCTCGTCCGTGGTGGTACGACTGTCTCACAGTTTCAGAGTCTGCCCGTCGCCCAATCCCCATCCTCTTCCCATCCATTTTCTTTCACGCCCCCCTCCCAATTTCAAGGCCGGGCAACACATATGATCAAAGCGTTGGAAATGTCCATAGGCGATAGTGATCACTTACCATCAGGTAATCTGTTTCGTCGTTTGCCAGAATTATATTATAAAAACATTAAATATAAACAGTGTGTGTGTGTGTGTGTGTGCAATAAGTATCCAAATGTGGAATATCGTTATCTCTCGTCGGTGGATGCAAATTCGCCATCCTGCTCGAAAACTGATATACTCGCGTTACTCATTATAGTGGGTTTCCATCGTCTACGACGGCCTTTCATACGTGAAAATATGATAATTTATACATATATCGAAATGCCGCAGTTGAAAAGGAAACAGCATCGGAAAACATGATTTTTTTAACTATAAATATTTTGCAGAGATATTTACGCCAAACGAAAGAATTGTCGTGGGACTGTTGATATCGCACAAAATATAGCGTCCAAATTATACGTATAATATGAAACTTATCATAAGAAATTTAACATTGCAAAACAAATGGTTTAGTTAACACGTCGTCACTCGTAAGTAGCGTCATCCACAGGCATTTGTTTCGGGTCTGGGTTTTTGTGAGACCGAAAAGTCTCCCGTAGTTTCTGATACCCACGATACAAGACTCGATCTCAGTGTGGGGTGTATTTATTTATTTATTTATCTCGATTTGATTTAATTACGGCTTGGATTTGATAACTCTGTGTTCCTATCGTATCGTATTTCACAGAGGAATTCAACATCAAAATGCTATAACGAAATATGTTACGGATATTCCATAATACTAAACTTCAAATACGGTTTGGGTATAAGCATAATGTTAATTAAATCTAAAATATTAATATACACGTGCGTGTAAATTAATCAGCTTAAGGGCTTAGCACACGTGCTGACGGGATTACATCGAACGGTTAGTTTCACGTGCCATGCCGTACCTATTATGTATTATATTAATGATATTATACGATGAAACCATCCATGCAAATTACATCCTCGCCACATATACTCACGAAATCACATAATAGCTATCAATTCAAATATTGGCTATGCAATGATTGAATTATAAATTTCAATGTTTAATTTAGAGATTATTTAATTGCATTATTTATTAAACTACTGGACATATTGAGACTTAACATCTTATATCTCAGAATGGCGAGCGCAGCAGAATGCCAAGCATTGCTTTGTAATTCATGGTGGTATTCGGTTTTGCTACTGCCATAAGCGGTCGTCTCGTATACTACATACATCAATAAAATCCACTGAATACATCAAACCCCACTTATCAGTACCACAAAATTTCCCCACCCAATAATTTCCAACTAGCCAGAGCGTAACGACATGGATCCGTTTGAACGAGTTTATTGGAACATGGTATGTCGGTCAGCACTCATACGTTAACCCACAGCCCACGGGGTCATAGGCTCTTGAACTGTACATTAATCATCCGAAAGTAATTGTGACATATCGTACGCTGACCTAAGAAAGGTTTCTAGGAAAGATTTACGATAAACGGCCCTTTAAAAAGTTCATGAGTGGAGAATGGTTTCTTAGATTTACGCGAATTTTACACATTGTAATAAAACTATTATTTACACAGTGAGCTCCTTCTGCGTAGATCGGATCGCAAACACAGACTAAATATATAAAATTAATTTTTAAATTAATAATTGTAAAATAAGGGTAGTTAAATTGTAACAGTCACAGAGCGGACGTCTAATACCTGAGTCCGCCCCGTGACCACGAAAGCTGTAAAGTAATCGAAACGTCGGGAAGTTAAAAATGTAAAAATTAAACTAAATTCGCGATAAAATCCGTAAATAATAGTTTTATTTCATGAGTGGAGGCCATATACTGGAATTCGTAGTGACGGTACTCAATCTGTAAGGTGGGCTGAGGTAGTAAAATTACCAGGAGTAAGGAAGTCGTCGAATGTAAGGCACTTCCAACAGATTGGTACTAAATCCTTGGGGGAGATGAAAGTTCAGCTGTTGACTTTCCAAGGATGATAATGATGAAATTGTCGTTTAGATCTAATGGTTGTCATTTTTACTATATTTCGCTGTATGTATGTGTTACCGACCTCGGTTTTTTTTACATGTTGCTGTACGTCTTAACGACCTCGGAGAAATAGCGGATAAGGAAAAAGTTTTGGTGTCCTGGGGATTTTTTCCGCGTCTTTGTATTTGGTAATGGATAAGAAATACAACAGTTGTATTATATATTTTCGTTCACTTTTACACGTTCACGTGTGATGTTTTCAATTCCTTTACATAAAACGAATAATCAATTAATAAATAGCTTCTGATCCCTTTTCATTCCTTGTTTTCCATGTTACTTTTATCCAGAAGAGTTACATATTTTGAACTATTTTCTTTTATAAGCCAATGACGTCCTAAAACTATATGATGTGGGATCTACGAAAAAGCTGGAGCATATTTTCACCAAACTTGGTTGGAATTATCCTGAATTAAACCTTTTATCATTGAAGCGCAGTGACATCTTAAACTCTGTGAATAGCTCTTGAAATAACAATAGACGCAATAAATAAATCATAAATACTGAACAGATGCCAAAATGACGAAGTCTACTGCGCACATCATTATTCACACAAACTAAGCATCGCTAAGTGGGACAAAGACATGTCTATGTGCGATCGATTAATAGCAAATCGATTTGTAAATCGATCTGTAACGATCAGGATCGATTCTACACATATTAACTAATGGATGTAATACCTCATCTGAAATAACAAAAGGAGATTTATCATCTGAGTTGATAGTGTAATCTATGGCAAAAATCCTGAATATAAATCGTTTCATCTTTAACCACCCTTTGTTCATTTATATTCTAGTTACACTCTTTGTTCCTCACATTACAAATAGATTACGTAGCAATCAGTTCAAAGATCGATTTATTCATGAGCATCACCGGCAAGACTTCTTTGTCACTGAGGACGTGTGCAAAATCTGACACTTGACAATCTTGTACGAGGTAGCATAATCACATTCGTAACGTATCCTTATACGGATGTCTACGTGCATTTAGTTTTCGCAGTGGGCGATATAATGATTTAGATCGCCCACACATATTCGTTTAGATTCTCATTTAAGGTTGAAGACCCGTAATTCTTTATGGCGATATGTTGAATGACTTTTAGAAACAATCTTCAAGTAATAACGGTAAATGAATATCATACAATACAAATAAATTACAATTATTATAACTCCACATGATGGGTTCCATTGACGTCAATGATAAAATTTAAAACAATTGAACTAAACAAGTCAATATGCAGACTTACAATTCAAATTTTTCATTATTATTGTTCAATAATGTTTTGTAATATTTAGTCAAGTTTTCAGCATATTGACAGCCTCTGTGGCGCAGTTGGTTAGACGCCGGCTGTAAAACATGACGTCGCGGGTTCGATCCTCGCACCGAGACAAATATTTGTGTGATCCACGGGTATTTTTTTCGGGTCTAGGTGTTTGTGAGACCGAAAAGTCTTTCGTAGTTCCTGATACCCCCGACAACACTCAATCTTAGTGTGGGGTCAGGTCTTTGTATGTGATTGTTGGATGTAATAATTTTATTGCAGTTAGAAATCAATCACAAACACATTTGAATTTGCAAATATGTAAAAGGCATTAGCTAAGAAGGTATCAATGCAAACACAAAAACAACGAAAGTGATTCACAAGAAAAGTAATTTTGATTGTCTTCAAGATGTTAAGAGCTAAGACTCACCTATCATGCTGTATGAGTGCTATTGAGCTGGCGACCAGATCGTCAAACTGCTTATCACTGGCAGAGCTCCCCTGCCTCTTGTGATGATGAGGAGTGTTGGTGGCCGAAGAGACAGGTGTCAAGGAGTTGGTGTTCTCAGCGGTCAGGGTCTTGGTGGAGATGTTCCCGCTGGATTTGCTCCCGAACAACCGCCAAGATACAGACGGAGTTGACTCGTGGTTCTTCGACGAACTACTGCTCTTCCATGGGAATACTCCTCTGTAACAAAAAGATTGATTATGTTTAGTAACAATTAAATACTTTTTGATATTAAATATCAGAGTGTCAACTTTAAATGTCAAAGCTGCAGGTATTACATTCAATTATAGATACAGGGTGATATATTGACATGGGGTATTTAATGTAAACCACATGTTCCTAACCACTCCATTTAACACTGTACCAAGTTTGAAAAACAACTGCGTGGTTTTTTCGTAAATTGCTATTTTAGTTTTTAAGGTTTTTATTCAACCCGTATAGGTACGAGTCGTTTTACGGCTCAGGTAAATTCCCAAACCAAACCGATGTTAAACTAAGCTGTTACAATCCTCATATGCACGGTCGGCCAAAAATCGTGAAAACAAAAGTCACGATTGGCTTAGAATCATCTTTTTTTTTTACCTCGCTACCTGTGCTGGGTGTATTGGGTTTTTTATTAAGCTTTGTTCTTGTTTAGTAGTCCAAACAAAAAATATTTCATAATGACAACATTGACATTGTGTGGAGTTGGATAATGTCGCCATATCAACAAACAGTTTTATTGCCACATTAACCTATACGTATCTAAATAAAAATAATAAACAAAGATATGTGAGTTTATACGTGTTCCCAAGTAATTAAAGCAATGCTATAAAAGTAGCCTATTAGGAAAAACATCACATCGTGTGACATTACAGAGTAGTATTTACGTGCTCTTTGTGAGACACAACAATACAATAGCACCAACATACAAATATTACTCATGTGTGCCAACACAAAGCTAATGAACACGATTAGTTCACATAAACATGCAAATTTTTGTAACTCAGCCGAATTAGGTTAATCTAATTTCCATTTTCATTTTATTTTAACACGTAAAAACTCTTTATTCTAATTTGTTTCCATGTTGTAATCGTAAAGTAGACAAATAAAATTAACTACAACTTTCGCGCAGAAAATGTTCTCATAATCAATGACGGTTTTGGTGGCTTTAGGGTATTCCCAAATATTTCTTTTAATTTTAAAATTAATATGGTCATATTAAAATACTGTTCTTACATACTGTAAATAACTGTTCTTGACAATGACAAATGTATATTCATTATGATTAACAGAACAGTGTAGAGTATTTTGGCTTTCAGACATTAGATAAATTGATATAACTAGCATACACGATACACGTGCATCGTGTAATCGTGTTATGTACGTACATACTCACTTAACACATAAGTCTACACGAAATATTCGAGCATTGATCACCTACCTATGACTTTAGGTCAAATAAATAAGCCTCGCCTATTCTTTTTTTAAACAACCCTGTGCGCATACTGAGCCCCACTTATTCTCTTATTGAACAAAACTATGCGCAAAAAAAATATTTTCACTCAAAAATAAAAAACATACAAACAAACCGCATACAATAATTGATTACCATAAACACCGAAACATGTCGTATAGATGAGCGCAAACGTGTCTGCGAGAAAAACAAATCGTAAATAAACACACCGAGTTCCGACGACAAGGCAATAAAACGTGACATGGATTGGAAAACCGATGGAGCTGGGGCGAAAATGTGAGATTATATTGTTATAAGTCCTGTAGTCCTCATAAATACTGCAGACATATGATATATAAAAGTAAAACTATGAGGGTCTCATCAATAAACTTGGATGAACGAGGAATTAACCAGAGCCCAAGACTTTAGAATTGACTCGATTATTTTCACGACTTTATTAATTAACGGATGTATTTCGGCCTAAAAAAAATTACAATCCTGCTATGGCAACCCAATGATTTTAAAAGTAAATAAAATGAACCAAAATATAAGGCCATCAATGATTATGTCTAACTTCGAAATTAGAGCTGTTTGCCGCAACTGACAAATACTATTATCATATTTATGCGTAAACATAGACAGAAAACAATTCGAAATCCTTACCCACTGCACTAGTAATTGATGTGATAAACTATTTGTATATGACAAACATGTTGGCCACCATGATAATGATGACTATAATAATTTAATACCGACATGTATTCCTCCCACAATTTTAAATGTTTATTGTGCTTCTAGATAATGTGTTTTAAAAACAACTCGTTTGTTTTTCAGAATATAAATGAACAGCTACATTGGCTTCAACCAGTGTATAAAAAAGTTGTAAAAATATATTATTCATAGTTTCAGTAAAAAAGTAAGCGGCGCGCAGCCGTATATTTTACTTTATTCTCTTTGCAGTAAACAGAAACAGTACATTTCTTATAATTATAAATATGCTGCATTCAACACCGCCAGTATGGAAATTAAATGTAATATATTCCTTACGGTATAAGGATGATAAAGTGAAAATCAATGGAACTGTACCCAAGCTTTTTGTTGCTTAAATTATTAAGTTGAAAAACATTTAATTGTTAAAAATCCACGCATCAAACATTATTAAGTAATCCCAATAAAAATCTAGGTTTTAGACTGTGCACTATTTGGAATAGTACTGCAGTATTCATTCGGGAAAGAGACAAAAGCGATTTCATCAAAAATGTATTGGCTGGTTCCACGAGCGAAGGCTCAACAATCAAAGCGGAAGCTTTACTCTGCACAGACGAAATGGTTTTCACAGAATCTCATTCAATATTGATCGAATTATTTACCAATTCCATACACAATTTAGTCTGTATACTACTTTATTGTAATATAATATTAAATATACGAGAATACTCGATTGCAGAACTTTCAGATTCAGAGAAAATTTCGTATGAAAGTGCCTTTTACGTCGCGTGGTGATAACAAGAAGGCGCGGTACAAAACACATTTACAAATTCTAAACCGGCTGAGTTCTTTGCATCGTAATTAAGTCTAACCTTAACCTTTGCAATACCGTTATGCACCTTCTAGTCTACATCAGCTGAACGTGGGAGGAGAATTTGTTATGCACTCACAGTGGAATTTATTAGTAGGTTAAAACTGGCGTAATCGATATTTTTATTTTGTGAGCTTGAGGAACAAACTACTGCACATGCTGTTAAGGGCTATGCCGTAAATATTGAATAGCAACAAACATCGCTAAAGACGTTTTACGTAAGAAGATATAATTATGCCGCCAAATACGATTGATTCTTTACGCTTTCTTTAAAGCGTTATGAGAAGTAGGAAAGAAATATACCTGCACCTAATTCCAACACTTGATTTTTAGTTTCATCCAGGACTATTGTGATGGTGCCGCATAAAGACAACCTAGATTTTTAAGTTGGTAGAATGATATCGACTATAAACTGCGATTCTTAAACCAAGATTCTGCTAAGCAAACGGGAGTATAGAATAAAATGAAAAAGACGTTGGCACATAGTACATACGATAAACACAGAAACATAACACAGAACCAAGAAAACCGAAGTTGGTCAGAAAAACGAAACCATCTCACCTCTCCCGGACGCCCAGCATCCCGGCACAGTAACACTATCGCAAATAACACAGGTCTGCGACCAAAAAACTGCATGGGATTTTTTTACATTTTCTTACAGATTTTGACCTCCCAAAAACAGAAAAAACATTCAATTTATTATATCACATAAGTTTTTATGCATATTGCAGTATCTATGTTCATTAGTAATAAACCTCTATGATTTTTATTTGATAATGGAGAAAAATAATCTGAGCTGTTGGGAAGACTGGGAATGTTTTAACATGTTGAGACAAGTCAAATAACGTACATATATGAAAGAAGATTATAACGATTTGGCCATTATCCTGGAAAAAATCAAGTATCAAGACCATCAATGGATGATTTGTGGGGACTTCAAAATACTGACAATGCTTTTGGGTCAACAGGCAGGCTATACCAAATACCCATGCTTCTTGTGGGATATTACATGCTTGTGGGATAGTAGAGCCAGAGAACAGCACTGGAAAAAAAGTGATTGGCCATCCCGAGAAACTTTAAAACCTGGAGAGAAAAATGTTATAAACACTACATTGGCACCACCAGAGAAGGCTTTGTTGCCCCCTCTCCATATCAAATTCGGGTTGATGAAACAATATGTAAAATCGCTGCAAAAGGATGGAGACTGTTTCAAATATTTATGTATAAAATTCCCGAAGCTGTCAGAAGCAAAGTTGAAAGAGGGAGTTTTCACAGGCCCCGACATAAGAAAACTTTTAACGGACCCTTCATTTGTGGAAACTATGAATGAGAAGGAAAAAGAAGCTTGGGTATCGTTCAAGGACGTAGTGCCAAAGTTTTTGGGAAATACTAAGGATCCTAACTATAAAACCATTGTGCAACGGATGCTAGCAGCATACGAAGCTCAAGGCTGCAAGATGAGTTTGAAGGTTCATTTCTTACACTCTCACATAGACTATTTTCCCGAAAACCTGGGAGCTTACAGTGAAGAGCAGGGGGAGCGATTTCATCAAGATGTCCGTGATATCGACAGAAGGTACCAAGGGCGATGGGATGTCACTATGCTTGCTGACTACTGTTGGCTGCTTAAGCGAGAAACTGAAGATGGAAATCGGAAAAGGACTCGTCAAAGTATGAAGGAAAAGAAGAAGAGGTTTCATAAAGAACATGAATAAGTATATGTATCAAAAAAATGATTTGTTTGCTTTTAAAAAAAATACCAATTGTTTAAAAACTTTAAATAAAGGAGTGCTTTAACTAATTTTTTGTGTTTGTATTTGCAAAAAATCCTTATGTGATAGGAAAAAATGGTCATCACTTTTGAAATCAGCCTACTTTAAAACATATAATTCAGTAAAAATACCTCATGCAGTTGACAAAAAATTTTTTTTCGCAGACCTGTGTAATTAACCGACATCAATCATACACAGCGGCGCGACGACTGGAATGCCATTGTGTGATAATTCAAGCGTGGGCCCGGGACGCGATAACTCCTCGCCAATTGACGTACGACACATATTTAACAACAATTATGCTGGTTAATGTTTCCTATTCGGGATGTAGTGCGAATCTTACAGATTCATGACTGTCGTCAAGACCGAAGATATAAGAAATAAGAGAGGTTATGGTTTGTAGTAATAAGTTACGTAAATTGAAGAAGAACGTGGTCTACGGAATTAGTCGGAACCAGATTATTATAAATTGATTTCATCGCATTTTAAGAAAGGTTAGTAAATGTTTCTTGCAATTTATAAGTAGGCTTGACTGTAGAGAAACAAGGGCCTGTATAGTTCATTGCACGAAAGCTTTTTATATTATAAAATACCTATAAAATAAACTGACTTATGGTTGAGAATATTACTTTTGTTTCTAAGAAAAATTGGGGGAAAATACATACCGGTATTGGTACATGACGAATCGAGCATTACGAAATTTAGTATTTAGCTTTCGGTGTTCCATGCTTATTCACTTTAAAAGGCTAATCAATTATTAACGTTTACCAAAAACAAACACACAAATAACGTTTTCGTTGACCTTGAAATCTTCATTGACATTTAAAACACATCACTGCAAATGAGGCATAAAATAACAACAAATTTCAATCATCCACGCGTAATATGTTTAGATACGTCCTCGTTGCTACATTGTAACATAACTATTAAAAACAAAACAATAATTTCGAGCACAACCACCCAGATCAATATGCGAAGAACGCAAAAACTTGTAAACTATGAAAAAATATTGAAGTAATAATTCTGTGCGCGTGCATCGAATTAACCTTCGTATAATATACCAAACTAAATATTCAACGTCATAATACAAACAAATTGGACCTTAGCACAAAGTATGAAGGTTCAATTTGCTTTTGAATTAAAACGAGAAGACCACGTCTCGTGCGTTTGATAACAGAAACTCAAACATAAACGTAATCACTAAAAAATACTACTGTGGAGATAATAAGCAATAATTGTTGGTAACTTCGAGAAATAATGGAAAACCGGAGATCTCAATGATCGCTTCATATAGCTTCGCGAAACCCACGTCATTCGCAGCGGTTGAACTTTCAATACCTAATGAAGCTCAATGTCAATTTTGCAAGGTCCGATAAAACTTGCTCTAATAGAATGAAAACGCGCGACAAGCACTCTACATTACTGGACATTTAATACTTAATAGGACCGTGACATCATTAGAAATTTTGCTAAAACGGAAGACGCTTTAGACCCCGACAGGATTTTCTTTCAAGTGTTTTATGTGTCATTCAAACTATATCTATGGAAACCTCTGGTAAAAAGGATAATTGCTGACTAATTAAATAAAGGAACTTGATGAACAAACAAAGAATAAAAACAAACTTCAATTGCGCAGCTATAAACGCGTGTGAGCATTACAAAACTAACCTAAATCTATATTATTTTTATCCCACCAACTCATCGCTTAGGAAAATCCCGAAACATAAAAGACAAAACACACATGTTTCACTATTGTTTTGAGCTAATCTGTTACAAGTGCAGTATAAAAACATGGCGGGAGTCGGCGCTTGGCACGCGGTGGTACCGGCGCGCGCGCACCTCGACGACCGACCAATCGACGCGACGCGCGGGCCCGCGTTACCCAACTCTTAGTAGGGTTAATGCGCACCATGGGAAAATTGTTAGAGGTGCTATTAAGAGACGCTGATTGGTATTTACTGTTTATCTTGTGCACTTTAATAAGTATAAAATATCTACGCTTAAAGGAGTATTTACGCTGTCCTCGTGATATAAAATATTATTTAAACGAGTCGATTTAAGGGACAAAAATGCCACAATACTCAATTAAAATAACATCTTGCGGAAAAGTTTTGATTTTATTCATTTAAATGGAGCACAATTAAAATATTGATTTTGAATAACTCGACATGATAACTACATACCAAAAAAGGAATAATAGTACTATTTGACAACATTTCTGAATTCCTTTCCGTCTCTGCTGACCGAGGTCACGTATACAATTCTGAATCCGAAAATTACCATACCACATACTAACGATTTGTCAAAGTAATTTGCTATGAATTTATTTTGCAACATGCTGGTGTCTTAGTCACATCTATCATAGTTATTGGCTGTATATTGCAAGCAAACAATCTGAATATCTAAATCACAACACCTGCATTAAAACACATAGAACAATTACTATGCAAGTATAGTACATATTTAAATTAATGGCTTTACACAAGTAACAACATAAAGGAGCATAATAAATATGGCGTGCTGAAAGTTTCATGTAGATAAACATATGCAAGTGGAATTTGTGTTTGTAGAGCATGCCAAACTATCCCAACTCCCGACTAACTAACTCAACTATTGCAATTCCTGTAACACAGAAACGTCAGTGGCAGGCAAATAATTGATAGCGAGCACCGAAGCTCGACGAATGCCTCAAACACCCCAGCTTATCTTTAACTAGCAATTGTATTTATTAAAAACGAAGAAATAGGAGAAATTGGAAATAAAACATTGTATACTTTTCTATAGTTAAGCCTGACCTGAAATATTGGATTAAAATGAATTTTCCCCTAATATAAACACAATGTCTGCCTACGTTGTGGAAAAAAAATAGTGCACAATACCATTCCAAAAAGTAGTTTTCATTCATTGCATCGATTGCCATGGTTTTTCCCAAATTGCGACAAGGGGTAAGTTTATAGCTTAAGCGAACACATGTAAATTCAATTCAAATTACACCCCTTAGGAAATTTGATTAAAACAAATATTGGAATGTTCAACCCAACCAGAGGATGTAGGGCATTCATTAATAAACTGCTGGTATTTAATTATTTGTACTTAGTACATAGCGTTGTCTAGGCTAGTACTCAGGTACAAAGTTCGCGTTTCTACACAATCATTTTCGATTTTTTGCACCTTCGGTAATTTTTAAAAAGATTGCATTGGTCTGGCAACAAGCAAACAGGACACCTGATGGCAAGTGATCACTGCCACCCATGAACATCCATAACATTTGGATCATGGATATATTGCCGGCCCATCAGTTACGGGAGTATGAAGGATAAGGGATAGGAAGAGGGAGGGGCATCGGTTATATCACAAATATTGTTTCAGTAACTTACATCTATATTGTGAATGGTGATCTACCTTTTAGGAATATTGCCGTATCAGATAACACAAAAAATATGTTTCAACTCGATTGGTTTTGGTAAATAGGTTACACATCTAACTGAGCTACAGTCTACAGATAGCGCGTAATCTCGAGAATGGTTTCGCGTCCATATTGGACATTTGATATTTAAAGTTCAACCTTTAACATCCCACTGTTTAACATTCAACAACATTCCGCAAACGATCTACGTATTTACATTTCACGAGTGAATTCAATTCACTTTAAATAGAAAGCAGTGTAAAATAACATTTAATATTTATTTGTATCTATCTCTACATTATTTTTAATTATTACATACATACATACATACATCAACTCACGCCTTTTTCCCAGAAGGGGTAGGCAGAGGTGCCAGGACACCAACATTTCGCCTTGTATGTTCCGTCCCACAATGTGATAGGTGGCGAGCCTATCGCCATATCGGGCACAAATTCCTGACTCCGGGCTGATAATGAATAGAAAAAACCCCTATATCACTTTGCCCGACTCAGGATTCGAACCCGAGGCCTCAGCTTTGTGACCGTACCGTAGTACAACTACGCCACCGAGGTAGGTCAGTTTTAATTATTATTATACCAAAAATGAAACTTTACTTCATAGCATGAATGAAAACCTATTATCACAAGGAACAGTTAGTATAAGCAATTAAAATGTTATGATCTCATACACTATCTTCAATTCCAGCGGCTTTAATCAGTATTATAATTATTCCCGCAATCAAATCTGAGTATAAACAAATAAAACTTGTTTATCGTCTTTGCGTATGAACCTAAGTTGTCAGGAGTTTCTTATCGACAATATTATATACCAGAAACCACCTTTTTCGTATATAATATGATAAATAGATTATATTATATTATGATATCGTTGGTTTACACAGTTCTGTACGACCGCATCCAAAACCTCTTCCGAACGTACCAAGAACTCACACATCGTTTACAAATATTTGACAAACTATGCCGACACTACAAACCCATTATGAAGTCTTCGTATTCAAAGGATTGGTTTATTTCTTTTAACCTTGATAACCTCTGTGAGTTGGTTGACCAGACATCTGTGTAATGAAAATCCGCGGGCCAATCGCCATACCAAGTCTAACATTTGTGTGATCCACAATTGTTTGTTTTTGGTATAGTGAGAATAAAACGAATCTGTAATCTCTGATAGCCATTATCTACGACAAAAGACTCTACAATCGAGAGTACGATCGAGAGTGGTTACGCCATACAGTCCACCACGCTGGCCTAGTGCAGGTTGGCGGACTTACATACCATAGAAATTCTTATAAATCGCTATGGTATCCAGGTTTTCTCACGATGCTTTCCTCCACCGTTTTAGTAAGTGGTGAACGACCTATCAATACACACATTACCTACTAGATACTAAATGTCAGAGGTGTATCCTGGGATTCAAACCCGCTACCACCGTAAACATGTTGGCAGCCGCGTCTAGTTCCTTTACCAACAGGCCACCTCAGGACTATGTGTGTATATTTATTTTGGTTGTTAGATGATTAGTGATGTGAATGTCTTTATCAGATAGGATCACTATCTGATAAAATACCTTACAGTCTCCAACGGAAATAACACAATTAGCCAATATAACCAAATGATTAGATAAACTGTTGCTATTTTTATTTCATTCAACTTTTATATAATAATACCAATAGTTTCTCACCATATAAATCCACTAATAGTACAAATCTCAGGAAGTGAAAGTTAATGATAGGAGTAAAATAATGAAAGCCATCACGAAATATTTCTCAAATTGAATTACACTTTCTTTTCATACTCGCGGTAACTAATGTTGAGAAATTGAATTATAGTATAGTTCTTGATGGTATAATTATAGTGTTCTTTAAGGGAACGGAACAGCCTCAAATAACTTATAACATCATGGTAGGAAAATACCAATGACCAGAGTGCGCGTGCACTGAGTATGTAAGGTTATTTACTCGAAAGAAACTTAATTATACATTATTATTTGGCAGTTAACATGTACATATAATCATCCAATAGTTATTATTTAATACAACTCGTTAGATATATCTTAGCATCATGAAACTAAGCGGAGAAAACTGTTACTTTAAAAATACTTCTTAACCAATTTGTCATAGGAAAACCCCTTCCTTATACAAATGTTTTAACTAAGATTCCAAACATGAATCAGTCGTTTTCGAAAGACTGTTAAAATATTTTTCTGAGTACATTCATCATCATCATCATCATCATATCAGCCACAGGAAGTCCACTGCTGATCATAGGCCTCCCCCAAGGATCTCCACAATGACCTGTTGGAAGCGGCCTGCATCCAGCGACTTCCTGCAACCTTAGCCAGATCGTCCGTCCACCTTGTAGGCGGGCGTCCGACATTTCGCTTGCATCGTTTCTACGAGCTATGTGCCCGGCCCACTGCCACTTCAACTTGCCAATCTTATGGGCTATGGCGGTAAACTTTGTTCGGTACAATTACTGCGTGATAATGATAAGTTGTTAATAAAGACCGTCCTGAAGCGACATTGGATAGATAACTCGTGTACTTTGACATCTTGAATGTTCAACAGGACAATGACGCACGGCCGATAGTATGCGACTTGCATACATTAGCAATGACTAATTAGTTTAAGTAAACAAAGGCTTCTGCATTACATTGGCTACAAATATTTGCCATGAATTGGTATGTCATGTTTCTTTATTTAGATCGAAGAGAAGCTTGTTTAATCGATATAAAGAGTATTATTTAAATATAAACTCCTGATATTTAATCGATCTAATAAGCCAAAAGCCTTTAATTTGTATTGTACATCTTCTGTGGTGTTTAAAATCTCTTGATTTTGTAGATTTAGTTTCTTCTAAACATAATGGTATTCATGTCTTTTGTGATATATTTCAAGTAATCCTACCTACAGCGTAGCAGGAAATATAATGTACTAAAACCACTCAGTAGTAACAGAAACTACATAACATAAAATAGCGCATTGCCATAGTTTTCCCCGTTATAACAACATAAATAGAGTAATGACGCAGTGACGCTACTCGTCCCGGTGCCACAATAAAACGTATGAGAAACTTGTTCCATACGCCTCCGACCGATTATATGCTACTACGAACACACGCTGCAAAACGTGAGCAATTATTTGATTTCAATCTCAATATCGAGAAAAACAAACGATTCAATGGATTGGCTATTAATTTTTCCAATAAAGGAACCTGCACGATCGTTTTTCATATTTAAGCATAGAGGTGTACGCACTATGTACATATAAAATTGTAAATCTTTCCATTTTTATACTAACTACTTAAACAACTTGGAAAATTTCATCACAGTAGCTTCATGCTACTATTATAACTTCGTTTTCATACTAGATTTAAAGATTCACAACACTGAATAGTTAAACCTAAAAGGGGACAAAATTGAAAATGCTATTTGCTCCAATAAAGCAAAGGCCGTCCTAACTAGACACTTATTTCATATTTCCCATCATTAATCATAAATCGTTTATCATCTGAGACGGAAAACCATTAATATTCAAACTTAAAACAACTGTGTTTTGGGAATATTCTCAACAAAGTGAGTCCTTTGTTTTCAAAGGCTTTGTTCCGAATACCAAAGAGCCAACAAAACATGCAAAGTATAATATAATACTGAAGGCAAATACACAAATACATGACGCCGACACTCGAGCAAACAGTACTGATATTGAAGAAAATACGGTGTAGGTGAGAAACGTAAATGCAAAACATTTTATTCTATACAGCCATGGAAATGCTTTATCAACTTAGTTGGAGCCGAGCCAGTTTGTAGCCAACTTTTAAATGCACTTTTACGAGAATATCCACGAGAGGCTTTTTGGTCCTTGACATAAAATGATAGGCTTTGTGTTGGCTGCTGTTGATTTTACACCTTACTACATATTTTGCTCAGGAATTTGGGTTGAATTCCTGCCCACGTACAAAATAAGGTAGAGGAAACTGTTTAGCGAACATTTTCCAAGTAACTTTTCTGGAAAGGAACTGTTTAAAGCTTCATTCGATTATTGACGTTTTATATTGTAAACTATGGAAAACGATGAAATTTTATGTTCAATAAACAAAATGACTGCCTCGGTGGCGTAGTTGTACTCCGGTACGCCTACAATGCTGAGGTCTCGGGTTCGAATCCCGGGTTGGGCAGAGTGATATTGGGTTTTTCTATTCATTATCAGCCCAGAGTCAGGAATTTGTGCCCGATATGGCGATAGGCTCGCCGCCTATCACATTGTGGGACGGAACATACAAGGCGAAATGTGGGTGCCCTGGCACCTCTGCCTACCCCTTCTGGGAAAAAGGCGTGAGTTTATGTATGTATGTATAAACAAAATGTATTGCAAAGTTAAAAAACTTAAATGCTAAGTCACCAAGTGACTTATTTGATTTTATTTTTATTTGTCGTCATTTGAGGTAATGTTGATTGAGAGACAAGTTTATTCCCAGCAAAAAATTTGAAATATAAGTAATTCTAAAACTAAGTGCAGATCTAATGGACTTTGCTTGTTAAAAGTAATGGGACATCATTTATCTGGCCAACGCGCGTCATTTCACGACATCCGTCAGGATTTTGCAAGATAAATGTTCTTAGTAATGGTCCTCTAAAAAAACATATATCTGTATTCAAAAAAACGGCCAGACAACGTCGATTCATTGTAGAGATTAAACATATTTTTACAGTTCTGTCTGTGTTTCGTACTCAAGTCATGTTCGTTGGGTTTGATTTAAATGATATTTTTTGGAGGTTCCGAACAACTTAAATACAACTTGTAATTGCATTACAGTTCAAAGTACTAACAACATTATAGGAATCTACTTAAAATACTGCAAAGCATTCATCAACATTCTCGAGACGTACAGTACTTTACAGGCCATTGACCTGATGTGGCTCATAATTACAACTCATATTTTCAGAATAATTTAGACATTTTAACAAGATGAATATCATAGACAAACAAATTATGGTTCTAATACATTCATACGACGAGCTAGTAATACCCATAACATGCAGTTCTCCGACATCCATCTGTTTTTTATATCTATGAATAGTTTTAAACGCGCTATTATAAAATCTTTAAGTGTTAATTGATTTGTTAGTTCCCTCACTGAATATTTCTCCATATTATTGAGAAATATTGATTATGATGATTATTATTTGTCTTTTTTGTATTGTTATCTTTTTTATTTTATTTTAAATAATGTAATTGTTCACTCTCTTCATACCTGCGTTATTTTATTAGTGGAAACTTTACTGGATTCTGTACAACATTCGTATGTAATCTACATGTTAAATTTTCTGTTTGTTTCCCAAATAATAATAAATAAAAAAATAAAATAAATAGACATGTAATTATCACTGCAATAACATGAAAAGCTACAAAATACATGTGTTTCTTCATGATAACAATTTACGTAACGTGTTAACATAACCGAGAGATATGTGTAACAATAACAATTCGTGTGGATAGACTAGATAAGGCGGTGTTGCGAGAAATCATGGCGTATCTCGTGAAATCCACTCGCGAACGGCGCACGGTTTGTGAACACAGTGCCTAGAAAGTTATTCTATGTCAATAGTAAAATTCGCATTTTCACATTGTGCAGTTTCTCTAACTCACCAGTTCTATGTACTCTTACTTAAATACTAGATTTAATCGCCGAGATAAAATAGAAGACATCTAAACTGACTTTCTCTTTAATTTATTCAATACAATATCACCAAAGAAGTAAAACTATCATGACCTACAAACATTAGAAACTAATTTATATGTAACTAATAGTTGCCTAGACCTTACAAAAACTGGGAAATTGTCATCACCAACGCATCATACTCGGAGCAAAACACGTCATTACCATATCGACATTAACATACGTTTAGCTCTCTTAATCTGAGATATACATTCCTGAGGCCATATTGCTTTCAATGTAGGAATATTTAACCCATTTGGAGTGAGCTACGCGAGGCACGGTATGTGGATCAACTATCAGACTTTAGAATATGTGAGGTCGAGTTGTAATGGATTCGTGTGACCCCGGAGAGACTCTGTAGCTACAACTCAGCTTGGTTGGGAGTATCTACCGTCTAATGAGATTTGAGATTACTTTACTAGATTTACAGTGGATTACAGTATAATAAATCTTATTTTTAAACTTGCAACTGAAATTGCATCACGTACTTTTACATGTTTGTTTTTAATACAAAATAACGAAATGAAAACTGTAGAATCGCATCAATGAATAAATAGCATCTCCTAGAGAACAATACCTGTGACAATACCTTGATGACGTTCTTGGAAATAAAAGGAAACCTTTGATGTGACTGCCACAAGGATGAAGAATACGCAGAAATATTATAAATGTACTCCCTTATTACTTAATGTTCAAACTAACGATGTAATAACTCTACATTTTACACCAACTAAACCAAAACACAACAAAACAACCATCTCGCTTGCGAAACGATGCAGTCACGTACAGCGATATCAAAATAATTCAATGAGCCGCTTCAACAGCGTATCAAAATTCGAATGTTATTCCGACCACGCCTCTGCCCATCCATTGTATAGCATTCCATTGTACGTTCGTGACCTTCTGTACGGAACGCGCCTCAGTGCAGAATTTAAACGTATGGCACATTGGAGATGATTACCTAAACATCGATCATTTAAATGACAATGTAAAATGATTTACGAATTACGTAATTGGATAACATTATAAGAAGATATTTAGCAGCAAAATAGGTAATAAAATACAGTACTAAATCCATGCTAAATTTTTTGTGTTTATGAAGATGCGACCAAAAATACGAACTCGGCTACTGATAACTAATTACGAGTGTTCATGAACACTGAACGAATCCAATCGAAGTTTCCAGTCACCTATTGGAAACAACTTGCATCCAACAACTTGCTACAAACTTTATTTCTAAGTCTTTCCATCTTGTAGTTAGGTTTTCAAAACCTAACTAGCGCTTGCTAGTACTGGTGCTCTCTAGATCTTTACATATTTGTTAAACATAATTATCAGCCCGCAGTCAGGATTTTTTTCCCGATATATCAATAAACTTGCCCCCTATTACATCGTGGGACGAAACACACAAGCGAGAGTGGGTATTCTGCTATCAACCCTACTACCTACCCCTCCTGGGGAAAAGGCGTGAGTTTATGATATTACAATTTCTCTCCTTGCATTTTTCGCAACTCCCCTGATAAAATATGCAACCATCGCATTTAAAACCAAAAAACATTACCGCAAAACCGATGTGCGAACATCGAAGCCAAACAAATAATTAATCAATTGAACTTCTATAGCTTACTGCACACATTTGTTATCATATCTTACTGACCGCAACGTTTTTATTGCATTGGACAGGAAAAATTATCGATATTGTGAAGGAGAATTGGTTATGTCTAGCATACATTCATTGCTCTTGACAACATGTAAGATTTAATAACAGGATAATCTGACAATGATCATGTTATTGTTATTCTCATTTCTAGGTAAGCCGGTATTACCCTTTAACTCTACTACTAATAGAGTCTATATTATTGCGTAGTATGTAGTGTGTAAGATTTTTAAGAAAATTGAAAATCATTGTCATACTTTGCTCATTATTACATAAATTTTCTACAACAACCCTGATAAGTTCAGCCAAATCCAAATACTAAAATATATATCGAAGATATGAGGAGATGAATATCATTTACCATTATTAACTCGCTTTACGAATGGACAATCGATATTCATTACTGAGTCTCTGTTTTTGACAAGCTCCAATTCCTTGGAATATATCGATTTCTCAATATACAAATATAATATTTCGTTCGCGATGCGTATCCTGTTGCACGTATCCTATCTAATATCCTCGTATTTCAGTAATACGAGCTGAAAATTCGCTGGAAACGCTTCACTTGGCGCGCTACTGTCGGCAGGCCTTGATCGGTATTGCTTAATATTTATAACATCTGATATTATACAGGCGTTTGATTATGATAGAACTGATTACACAACTTAGACATTTGGAGGTGTCACCAAACAGGTTTATCATGAAATATTATAACACAACAATATATTAATTATAGATTAGTTCGATAAAAAATCAACCGAACAGGAACCACGTAACACTACAAAAGATTTCCCATATAGGCTTGCAAGTCTTCCGCTGACCCATAGTTACCGCGATTTATGTATCCCATAGATCTATTGCTTGAAAAAACTCAATGGTATCCGATTATGGAGGTAATTTTACCACCAGTGAAAAGTTGTTTTTCGTCTAATACGACGCACTGAATGAAACACGTTCCCAAATAAATCCTATCTTTAAAGTGATCCAAATATAACACAATGGAATTACCGTCAACAAACGCGGGCAAAGGTCATCACATAAAAGCCGACTCAATGAATTCCACTAAGTCGTACAACAAAGAATTTCTCAACTCGAACTGCGAGTGAAATAAAAATAAAGCCAACTTGGATATTGCCCCTCCGCTCTCTGCTGTGGAAAAATGCGAGTGGATTTCTCTCGGATACGAAAATTTAATTTGTCTTCCTTTTACGTTTCGCTTTTGATCTTATTGTCTCTATGTGGAGAAAGAAACATGATTCTATTTTTATTAAATTTTGTATTCGTTTTGCTTTGCGGATATGTATGCTACTAAATGAGCTAAGGCTGATGGCCTTTTATCTGATGTGGCATTACACAACGCATACAAATGTCATCAAAACACAATAACATCGTGGGAAAAAAGACATGTAATATACGGAAAAGTTTCAATAATATTTAATACTTGTACAAATAAAGCATGGGAACGTATAAAGCTGGTTTTCACTATTAGTACGAAATATGGTGATCATACAATGATCAAGTGTCCATTACACTTGTAATAGGCCGCCATTTCTAATCCCATTCTCTATTTGTTAGGATAGTATTTGTAGTACTCAGATGAAATGCCTAAGCATCTTTTAATTAATCGTTTTGGCCTTCAGAGCCTTCAGAATTATATAACCGCCATACTTATAAATTGCAGTTGCAAAATTTATCTACTAATACAGTGATTAATTGATTATGAAATAAAATAAATCTAAATTAAAAACGTAATCTGCTACCATTTATATGAAAATAAAATTCTTACATAATTCCTTTTTTCAATAGGTCAAACACATCAAGCGAAACTAAATCACAAAAGTCATCACATTATCGGCGATCAACTGAATAGTAATAAAGGTTAAACTAGTAACTAGTTGGATGAGATTTCCTACACACCAAACGGACCGTGAAGGCGGTCGATATCCGAATTAGTTACGTTGCAATGCACCGATCGTCTTATCAGAATGACCCGTGATTTGTCGCAGGAAGTACCTGTTATCACTTTAAAATTATCATAATCGGCAAATTTAGATTAGATTATGGTAATTCATTGAATATAGTTTTTTGTTACTATCTCATTATCGCGCTAATGGCTTTCGTGAAGAAGATTTAATGGAGATTGCGGTTTGTCGCTGTTGTCGGACATTGAATGTTCGAAAGTCTGAGTAGTAAAACGAAGCCACAGGTTCAAGGGAAAAGCTAATTCATGACCATTGTAGTAAGTTAGTAATTACACGTTACAATCTAAATAGCAATGCAGCTAATCTTCGGAATTATATCCTATATATCGTAGTGGGACATAGATAGATTACTTACGAATCCGATACATATGATCGTGTTACAACTTTTACTAAATTAATACGCAAAAACACCAATTAATTCGTTAAGAAAAGAGGCCATATGACAATAACATCGACTGTTACAATTTGTACAAGTGTTTTGATGTTTTTCCTTTCATACACATCAGTGGGCCGCAGCTGTTGGTTTCGCAACAGTTTGCCCAACCTCCGGTGTCGTTCACAAGACGACACCGCCACGCTCAAAACGTGAGAATACGTGACGCAACGCGACGTGAGACACATTGCTAGAATCCTACTGACCCGAGACTTACGCGAATACAAACAATGTTTTATATCCAAAAATCTTGAAATATAATTATTAAGGATTTTATCGCGGATTTGTTTTAATTTTTACATTTTTAACTTCCTGAGGTTTCGATTACTTTATAGCTAGCTGTATATGTTTCGTGGTCACAGGGCGGACTGTAAAATAATCGAAACGTGAGTTAAGAAGTTAAAGAATGTAATAAAAATTAAACCAAATCCGCGATAAAATCCGTAAATAATAGTTTTATTTCAATGTGTAACATTCGCGTAATTCTAAGAAACTATTATACAATAATCCGTAGAAATACAGTTTTATAAGTGCGTGGTGGAATGCTGGTAATCGATCGAACGCGGCTTCGGTCGCGATATGAGATCCGGAGGTGTGCCCTGACTTTTCGGAGACATGAGTGTATAGATAGAAAATTACGACAGTAAAAAAAAATATTATAAGAAAGTATGGCAATAAGACATAAAAGAATTCGAAGGGTATGTGAAGTCTACCAACCTACACTGGGCCAGAGTGGTGGAATATTATCTATCTCAATGTTGAATGCCTCGGTCGCTTCAATTTTCAAGAAATTCTCCCCAGGAAAATCCCAATCTAGAATTTTCCACTGCATCGAATTTATTTTCAGATAATTATCAAGCATCATATAATTACTGTAAGTAATTACAATGACGTCAAACTCGCTCAAGCAACAACAACAGTCGTACCTTACTGATCGTTATCTTTTCGCGATTATATTATATCAGAATTGCATGAATCAGTCATTGTTCCTTGGTACGAATCTTGTTAAAAGATTCTTTATATTTCTTATCAGTATTCTATTCGAAGCTGTTTTTTATTCCGGATATTTTCTCAAGAACAAAAGACGTGTTTTATTTTATTTAGTATTAGTCAAGGGCAAAGTTATGGGTATATAATTTGTATTTATATGGCGTATATTATAATTAGATGAGATAACATACAGTTTGTATTGCATAATACATACATATTCCTTATTAGTATAAAACTGTATTTAACTCAGTTATTACAAAATATCACTAAAATATTTTTAATTTGTTTTTCATTTTCTTAATGAAGACAAGGATTGATGAGGGTTAAGAAGGGGTGCACACCACCCTATGCTTAAAACTAGCCGGGAAAGCCTTTTGGGTTTAGTCTGTCTAAATTGGACATAACCCCTGTCACTGAGAGCTGTACAGAAAATTTCCCTACATTACATTAACAAAAACTTTTACACAGAAAGAAGATACATAGTTTAGCTACATTTAACAGAAAAGCATACATATACTCTAACTTTTTAATTATGTAAGAAGCAGTAACTTAAAAATATCAAAGATGAGGCGAACGATAATATTTTAGTTAAAAACTCCACGTTCTTGCGTATTCTTAAGCCACATTCGCTTACATACAAAGTAATTGCTCCATCTACGAATTTGCTCTAATTGAGATATTTTTAATGGACCATAAACACATGACGACATGCCTCTAATAAAAACGTTACCAAGTTTATTGAGATGCCAATATGCCGGCAGCCGCTTTATTACAGCGTTATGAAATGTCAAGGTTGAAACTATAGTAACAATAAGTACAAATATTCAAGTGTATTCGTAAGGTTACTGCCGCATCAGATCATTATTATTATTTTAAACTTCGACGCTAAATGGTAATGTTATGATCAAAACCTTAACCTGTGTGATGTGACTATGTCGTGGAGGCTAAGTATATTCCCAAATTTTATTAGATTTTGTTTATTTGAAGGCTCATTTTTGTCATTTGATGTATGTCCAAGGGCGATATTAGTAAACGATAAGCTGTTGGGACTTAATAAGTGATTGGCATCGTAGCGTGTAAATTGGTATAATCAAATTGGTTCATAGACCCCACTATGTCTAAATGTAGGCTGTCGATGATGAGTATGATAATTATTAAACGTTATACAGCCTGATGTTGTAATAAGGTTAATGAACTATAGAGATTCGAGTATGTTAACATTTTTCTGTAGTTTGCAAAATGAACAATCATAAAACATATTAATTAGGTGTTTTGACGCCATGACCTCAAGACAAACGTGTCTTTGAATATTGCCGTGTAAAAAATCATTCAAATCTTTATAACACGCTGCGAATCTTTGCCAAATCTTTACTGTATCCAGCTGAACATCAGTCCCTAATGTACTTCTCAAGTTAAACCACGTAACCTACTTGAAATTCTTGGATCTTATCGACATCGTAATCTGTACTACTTACAAATATATGGATCAAGATATAGATAGCTTTATCTTCTTGTAAAACTAGTATTGAACTAATTGCGGGGCAATTGATCTTGCCTTGCATCGCTTTCTCTTGTATTTACGAGCCTGTCGTTGGTAATGTTTTATGTTTGAAAACACTGGAAGAAGTTAACTAGATTTCATCAATATCTTCTCCGTTTTACATGAAATCTACATGGAATAGATACTACTGAAACACTCGTCTATGTGCGTAGGAATACAAATACATTTTCGATTGAATTCCTATATTATATTCTTGGGATCTTTGAAGAGTTTTTGTCTGGGGGCGGATGAGAGAAATCTAGGATAGTGCTCTGCATGCTAATAGAAGACCTATATTTAGAAGATTGTCTCAGCCTGATGATGACGAAGGTAACTTCTGATTATTGGTCTAACTTCCAAAATAATCTTACAACGGATATAGTTTGAACTATATGTCTTTTTGTTAAAATAGAATCAAATCTTGAAAGTGCTTAGGATACTTGGCTTAAAATTAGTGGACGGAAAAGCCATAGCCGCCGTTGCTACAATATTACCCAACACCATTAGTGGTTAACCGACCCTTTTAGTCAAAACTATGTCCATAACCTCGCTATCTGTCATTACAGCTCAGCCTTGTGCTGTGTCGTAATGTGGGTTACGGTCGAGACCTATATACGTATTTGGCCGACCCCACGTGTTGTCGGACGGCTATTGGGAAAATGGAACGCAAACAGCTAATGTTTGCGCGCGGGAATTGAGAGTCGAAGAAGATACATCTCGCATCATATTGTTACATATAGTTTCATATATTTTTCTTGACAAAGTATATATCATGAACCTGTAATACACACCTAGTTAAATTGTTAAAAAGTGGACATAGAGGTAAAACAAAAACAAAACATACAATTATGTCTCCTATGACCTGAGGCTGGACAAACGACACGATATTGGGTATAAACAGTATTTCATGAAAATAAAATGAAATACAATATTATGATCTGTTTGGTAGAGTTCAAAACAACGATATCTACAAAACACATGTTACGATTTGTTATTCGAATCATAATGGACTGCATGTGTTTAATCTCTGTAAACAGACTTTGTGTTTAGATATTGTAATGGTGTATTTTGAATACACTTCATAATGTAACTTTATGAATGTTTCCAAACAAATCTCACAGTATAAATATTGTAAAAGAGAAATAAAAACACGCTGATCATGAAAAAATCGCTATTTCAAACATCTTGCATATTTCATCACAATGTATGTGTAGTTGTAATGATGTTCACAGTAGAGATGCTACTATATATATTTTTTCATTAATTTATGAACACAAAATGCTCTCATTTGGCGGTTGCCTCACCAATGACACACACTCAAATGATCTCACAACCTACAGACACCAGATACCAAATGACCATCAATAATGACACATGCAAAAAAAAATGGAACAAGACTGCCAATAAGGTTCTTTATAATATAAAACACACTTACTCATCGCGGATGCATGTCATATTTCCTTGAGTTAACTTCAATATTAAACAGACACTAACATATGCTAATAAAACACGTGGACAGTCGTTTTCGAATAGCACTAAAATGTAACTGAAGTATTACCGATATCGCCGTATTGATGCATGTATTTTGTGTTTACCATATCTGTATTGATCAGAGTAATGAATTAAAGAATATTTTTAGTGGCATAAGACTCTTTGCTTAATTAGTGACGTCAGAACTCACTGCGAGGCGCTTTGAATCGTGAGTCTTCATTAGTGGCAGCAGATACAATTTAAATATACCGCTAATGATATGGGGTTAAACTGATTTACTCTCGAAGATGTTAAAAATGTTCCTAACCTATGCGTATACCTAACCTGCGCAAATAAGAAAGACAATGCCACGTACAAAATACAAATAACTAAAACACTCGTTAACGCTGCAATTAACCCAATATTATGTCATGATAATCCAATGGTTATTAATATCGATACTATCGTACCTTGACATCGATTTGGAAATATTGCATGTTACTATAATAAAAACTTCATAAATATAAAATGTTAAGCAGAAACGGCACAGATTTATTACTATCAAAGCTGGTTGGAGCTGGAAGCAATTTCCTTCCTAGTAATGACGGAGTGAATTTAAATCCGGACGTGCCCTCATAATGGCAACGAAGACTCATCACAGCTGGATTCCATCTCCGTTGGAATTAGCTTTCTTCACTGGCCTTTTACAAATTCATCTTGCACTTATTGGAATCTTCGCGTTCATTTTAAAAGACATTCAGTCGGTGAATGTATATTCCTTGAGCAGTTATTTTTACTGATACCCAATCAATACTGAATTCCAATTTATCTATTGTATTTTCGTATTCTCATTTTTTCTTGTACTTTTTAAGGAAATTTTAATCTTTAAAGATGCTGGATCCATACTTCTTTCAAATCTTTAGAGATGGCCCATCTCCTTCTCGTTGTTAGTAAACATGCCAGTCCATATACTTCGTCTGAATTCTTGTATATATTAATAATGAATTACTATAAACTTCATACTATCCTATGAGATTTATTGAGTTTAAATTAATTACCTTGCAATGAGTAAATAGCAGCATTTGAAATTTTGGACATGACAGAATATTTTAATGGTTTAAGTTTGATCTCGTTTTGCAGAGACCGTATATTGATATTATCTAAATCCTTATGAAAGCTTCTTAAACAAAACTTGTTTGACTAAGATAAATGTCTCCAGGCGAGTCCAATACGATTATAACACCATCTTTGGAATAGTAAATTTAAAGATAATATTGGGATGTATAAACCTGAGCCGTGTTGACTAGTATAGTGTATACATAACAGTAATGTTGATTATGTATAGATAAATCGAATTATAATCATTCGAAATTGATATTGGAGAATCATTTGCTTTCGACCAAGCACTGTATTAAGTAGTGGACTTCCTGAGGCAGAGACCAAAATCGTTGTATCTGTGATTATTTTAATTGGTACAACTCGGTTAATTCTGCATGCTGATATAAAAGGTCAAGAATGTAACATTCTCTACGACATATGCAATATTCCCGAACGAATGTTCTCGAGTCATGCAAATCAATACATAATTAATTAAGCACTCAATACATAGAATTGGGCAGACGCACGCGCAATAGCAAATATTATTTCTCAATTACGAAAGCTGAGAAAGTGTCCACACTTTACATAACATGTGTTCAATACACGTATGCTCCGCGCAACAGTATTGTATGCGTGAACTAGAAATTATACGCACTTTATAACCGGATACAAAGGAATTTGCACAACTCTACACACTGTAAATCGGGACTTCTTTATTTGTTTATATTATTTATGTAACCTTCGGCCTGCTAACGTGGTGTTATATATTCTCTTTGCTGTGTGTTGTCGTTGACACTGACTGACATTGATATTTTAGTTTGTAATAGTTGAATTATTTTTTGTGAATTTCCTTTAATTTAAATATGCGAAAGACGATTTAAGTTTGTATAATAATAATAGTAAAGCATGAACATTTAATTGTCGATTCCCTGTTTTAGATGAATCACATTGTGTTATGCTTCAAGAAGAAATAACCCTTGATTATATTTATAGTACACCATAACGATAACAGAGATGATAACTAAGTTTAAAAAATAATTGGCAACCTTATAGCACAAGATAATATCCTCCAGGCAACCTTTATGTTTGTTGTTCAAATTGATTCACGCGATCAATCCAATATTATATAAAGACTTTTCGAAAGTATTTTAGCATATACATTGGTGACAATTAGACAATAAATTCAAAAGCCAATCATACAGCATGCAATAGTCATGCGCATCAAGTCCCAAATAAAAGTGGACTAAGAGCAGGTAAAAATTTAACAATTGCAAGACGCACAATAGGAAACCGCATTGGTTAATACTAATAATTCTGTAGCAAAGAAATTCCTTATTATGTGCCTCTTACAAAAAATTTAATAAAACGTAGAGCTTTTTCATTATAAATCCCAGAAACTCTAACAGTTGTAACAACAAGTAAGGGTATTTTCTCGGAATAGGCTGTCCCAGAACGCTTCTAGATTTTATAACAACAATAAACTCAACCTAGTCTTATTTGAATTGGCGACGGCGGAGTGCGTACCTAAAATAATACATGAAAGTACTATGGTATATTTTAATTTCCCACTACTTCTTGCACATAGTTTTCGATATAATATTAGTATATTGTAATAATCATAAAATAACAATAGAACTTCTGATTTATCAATGGATACTGAAGTAACCCAATAGAACCTTACAGTGGTCGCGGGCTCAAATAACTGGGCAGACATCTGACTTTTCGGGGCCATGAGTTAGTCAATCATCACGCACTATAACGGTGAAGGAAAACATCGTGAGGAAACCTTAGGAATTTGCAGGAAAGGCAAACGAGGTGAACTAAATGGCCTTACCCTTTTTAATCGCACTTTCGATTGTAGAGAAGAATAGAGACAGGCTAAACGTTATACAGTTCGATGGACCTCACTAGCTTATTCAAATCTAAAGAAAACAACATCCATTCCGTCTGTGTAGAAACCAGTAGAAATTTACAAAACCGATGTCCGAAACGCGTTGATCTCGTTCAATATATTTCCCTTTCACAGCACGAAATCCGGTATTACTGAAATCGCCAATGACATCATACGTGCAGAAACAAGCGCATGTGGCCAAAGAATTCACACAGCGAATGTATAATGGATTCGGTGAATATAATGATCTTGTTTACGTAATCGATACATTGACATTTCTGAGTATTTGATTATGTCGTACCAAAGCTGTTTTCATATGAAACATAGACATTATTAATATATTATAATCAAATGTTAATTTCTCAAATAGTTTAACAAATGATGTGTTAAATAACATGGCAAAATGATAGCGGAAACGAAACAGTCATGATTTTAAAGGACGTTATTTTAGCAATTACGTATTTTTATTAATAAATTGTACATGTTTTATTTTTGAATTTCAGTGTGTTCAAACGGTCCTGCCCTGGTAAAGACTATGAACTTTATCATAATATTTCACCTCTTTACAACTTCGTATGAATTGTGCCAAAAATTTGCAACCACTTTTTAAAAAGTCGCCTTTCTACCCGATCTCATGTAGCCGAATGATTTCGCCGGAGATTACAAAGCTGTTGCCTAACGGCCGTTTTCAATAATGTATTGACAGTTAAGCGGTAAAAATTATCCCCGATAATTACGTGTTTCTATCTTTGTTTAACCGAAGTTTAACCGATGTTTCGATAACAAAAACTAAACTAAGCTATACAATGCTGAACTGAGATATTGTTTAAATCTCTGGTAAGGACGTCCCTCCCAAACGTTTTATATTTGCACTTTTAATTGAGGTCAACATTTATTAGGTTAATTCTTAACTATATTTTAGTATTATTATAAATCATCATTAATGTAGTATTAGAAGAATATAACGTTAAAATATATTAATAATGTAAGTATTGTGACAAATAATGGCAAATTAATAATTCATACAAAGCTTACAATAGAAGAACAAAACGCATCGTATGACTGATTTATGAAATGTCAAATGTAAATAAGTTTACAATTTATCAATGTTTACCAACAAGAATGAATTGAAATATGAATTTTACGGCCCTATTTCTGCGATAGAGTTACAAATTTAAATTGAATCACAGACCATAATATTTATAAATACGAAGAAAAGTGTGTAAAATAAAACATTTCGTAGTTGCATTACTTTGGTTTTGTTATCAATCTGACTTTAAAGACTTGAAATCATTTCAGTGCTTATCTACAAATAAATACTGAGGAATATTATAATAATTCAAACAATATAAATCAAATGAAGAATAATATATTATTCAGGTGATCTTACTATGCTAGAAGTGTTCGAAATTTTAATTACTAGTTAAAGAGAAAACAACTGTTACACATCTTATATATCGCATAAATAATGTATTTACTAATATAAGAACTCCTTTTCCGCAGATTGTATTATGGGTACATGAAATATCAAAGATAATTTGTGAAAAATCTTTAATCTTTATTATTGACAAAGTTCTGAAAGTTTATTTAATTTAAAATAAGTAATAAATATTGATGTCTAGCCTAGCAGTGTTTGGTATGTCAATTTCATGTTCCACATCAGCAATGCTTTTCATTCTTCAAATATTATGTGACATCGCTGTGGCACTCATAATGTTTAAAGTTGTGTGCAATCCCAAACAACTTTTTTTAGTGAAAGGTGTGGAAATCTTCTTTTCCAAACATCAAAAGACCTGAAATAAAGATGAAAGAAAGATATGAAAGATGGAAGAGCAAAATATTAATTATAATAACTTTGAGTAGTATTTATATGAGCTGCATTGTTGCAATATTCTATGGAAGACAATGAGCAGTGTTGTTAATAAAGTAGTATGTGGATATGCACTATCTCCAATTAGATACCTATTACCATATTATTATACAACTTCTTCACATTGTTCTGAAAATAAATATGTTATTTACAAAAAATAAAAGATTTAAAGTGAAAATATGTTTTGATGATTTCTGTCAGGCTGTACCCTTTTGAAACTAGGGAACTATTAGGAAACTACTTACACAAATATATATTAGTCTCAATATATTCTCTTAACCATTCTTTCAAAATATAAAGTACTAAATAAAAGTACCTTTTAGCAGAGTTGTTAAATATAGTAGTGTCATGAGCCCCAGGCTAGCATTCCAATACATTCATGAGAAGTAACTGTGCAATATCTGTGCAATGTGGTACACATTTCTTGAACAATAATGCCTTTATTTTCTTAATTCTTCTCCTATATTTGAATCTAAAAATAGAAATATTAAGATTAATACATTGAGATCAGATAACTGATACATAATACCAAGATTTATGTTAAAATCATAGACAACATTAAAACATAATTATTGATTAATCCTAATATATCTAAAGGTAGTCATTACTAACCAGGTGGCTCTATGAGAATATAATATGTGCAATGAATTGCACGAAAGATTCTTGGGAAAACTGCAATTTTATGAAACCCATGCTGTGTGTTGTCTAATATTTTTACATATTGCTAATATAGCTCAGTTATAGCCCGAGGCACATCAGTAATGATTTGGCTGACCGTAGCTTTTGATACCCAATAATAGTTACCTACTGAACATGCATTCTCCCCAGTACGTAACACCACAATGATAGCAGCAGTTAATGGAACAGTGACACATTATTGTTTCCAACCTGTTACATTTATTATAGAATTCCTCTTTTATATATATATAGATTTTGGAATAATTCAATACACTTATAAAACTTAATGAAATATTTGATATGTATTGCTTACCAGAAGGAAGGTTCCTTGCGGGCTGGGTTTAAATTTAGAAATAAACATAATAGCTGATGTATTATTTCATCTAAAAAGTAAATCTGTAAATAAATTCTGAACTAGAATATTCACATAGTTTTTTTGGTTCTCATATGTTATAATCGGCGTCAAATACACCAGCTTTTAACATTTCGTTATCACTTTCATCACTGAATATATTAATGTCACTTTATTTTGTTGATTTTTTTCATAAAAATACAACATATCTGGGATATTCGATGTATTATCCACCATATTGCAGCGATATTAGAAAACGTTGACAGCTAGTTAAACACAAATAACTACAGTAGTTCGAATCGTTATCGAAACGCGTATATTTTAATTTGTATGCAATTTCCTAACTATGGTTAGCGAGAGCCCTCCCATTGATAGATACAAATCATAGATATATTTATTCATCTGTCTACGATTATTGCAACCGAAAAATGACAGAATTCATACTAGAGTTAGCGATTTTAACGGGTAGAAAAAGACAGACAGAGTATTGAACCCGGCCGTTAAAGACCAATAACCATAGGATGGATAAGATGGAACGATAGTTTTACGGCCGTTTTCAATAATATATTGACAGTTAAGCGGTAAAAAATATCCCCGATAATTACGTGTTTCTATCTTTGTTTAACCGAAGTTTAACCGATGTTTCGATAACAAAAACTAAACTAGGATAAACAATGCTGAACTGAGATATTGTTTAAATCTCTGGTAAGGACGTCCCTCCCAAACGTTTTGTATTTGCACTTTTAATTGAGGTCAACATTTATTAGGTTAATTCTTAACTATATTTTAGAATTATTATAAATCATCATTAATGTATTATTAGAAGAATATAACGTTAAAATATATTAATAATGTAAGTATTGTGACAAATAATGGCAAATTAATAATTCATACAAAGCAATATAAGAACAAAACAATAAGCATAGAAGAACAAAACGCATCGTATGACTGATTTATGATATGTCAAATGTAAATAAGTTTACAATTTATCAATGTTTACCAACAAGAATGAATTGAAATATGAATTTTACGGCCCTATTTCTGCGATAGAGTTACAAATTTAAATTGAATCACAGACCATAATATTTATAAATACGAAGAAAAGTGTGTAAAATAAAACATTTCGTAGTTGCATTACTTTGGTTTTGTTATCAATCTGACTTTAAAGACTTGAAATCATTTCAGTGCTTATCTACAAATAAATACTGAGGAATATTATAATAATTCAAACAATATAAATCAAATGAAGAATAATATATTATTCAGGTGATCTTACTATGCTAGAAGTGTTCGAAATTGTAATTACTAGTTAAAGAGAAAACAACTGTTACACATTTTATATATCGCATAAATAATGTATTTACTAATATAAGAACCCCTTTTCCGCAGATTGTATTATGGGTAAATGAAATATGAAAGATAATTTGTGAAAAATCTTTAATCTTTATTATTGACAAAGTTCTGAAAGTTTATTTTAATTTAAAATAAGTAATAAATATTGATGGCTAGCCTAGCAGTGTTTGGTATGTCAATTTCATGTTCCACATCAGCAATGCTTTTCATTCTTCAAATATTATGTGACATCGCTGTGGCACTCATAATGTTTAAAGTTGTGTGCAATCCCAAACAACTTTTTTTAGTGAAAGGTGTGGAAATCTTCTTTCCCAAACATCATAAGACCTGAAATAAAGATGAAAGAAAGATATGAAAGATGGAAGAGCAAAATATTAATTATAATAACTTTGAGTAGTATTTCTATTTTATATGAGCTGCATTGTTGCAATATTCTATGGAAGATAATGAGCAGTGTTGTTAATAAAGTAGTATGTGGATATGCACTATCTCCAATTAGATATCTATTACCATATTATTATACAACTTCTTCACATAGTTCTGAAAATAAATATGTTATTTACAAAAAATAAAAGATTTAAAGTGAAAATATGTTTTGATGATTTCCGTCAGGCTATACCCTTTTGAAACTAGGGAACTATTAGGAAACTACATACACAAATATATATTAGTCTCAATATATTCTCTTAACCATTCTTTCAAAATATAAAGTACAAGATATACCTTTTAGCAGAGTTGTTAAATATAGTAGTGTCATGAGCCCCAGGCTAGCGTTCCAATACATTCATGAAAAGTAACTGTGCAATATCTGTGCAATGTGGTACACATTTCTTGAATGCCTTTATTTTCTTAATTCTTCTCCTATATTTGAATCTGAAAATAAAAATATTAAGATTAATACATTGAGATCAGATAACTGATACATAATACCAAGATTTATGTTAAAATCATAGACAACATTAAAACATAATTATTGATTAATCCTAATATATCTAAAGGTAGTCATTACTAACCAGGTGGCTCTATGAGAATATAATATGTGCAATGAATTGCACCAAAGATTCTTGGGAAAACTGCAATTTTATGAAACCCATGCTGTGTGTTGTCTAATATTTTTACAAATTGCTAATATAGCTCAGTTATAGCCCGAGGCACATCAGTAATGATTTGGCTGACTAGCTTTTGATACCCAAAAATAGTTACCTACTGAACATGCATTCTCCCCAGTACGTAACACCACAATGATAGCAGCAGTTAATGGAACAGTGACACATTATTGTTCCCAAGCTGTTACATTTATTATAGAATTCCTCTTTTATATATATAGATATATGATTTTGGAATAATTCAATACACTTATAAAACTTAATGAAATATTTGATATGTATTGCTTACCAGGAGGAAGGTTCCTTGCGGGCTGGGTTTAAATTTAGAAATAAACATAAATAGCTGATGTATTATTTCATATAAAAAGTAAATCTGTAAATAAATTCTGAACTAGAATATTCACATAGTTTTTTTTGGTTCTCATATGTTATAATCGGCGTCAAATACACCAGCTTTTAACATTTCGTTATCACTTTCATCACTGAATATATTAATGTCACTTTATTTTGTTGATTTTTTCCATAAAAATACAACATATCTGGGATATTCGATGTATTATCCACCATATTGCAGCGATATTAGAAAACGTTGACAGCTAGTTAAATACAAATAACTACAGTAGTTCGAAACGTTATCGAAACGCGTATATTTTAATTTGTATGCAATTTCCTAACTATGGTTAGCGAGAGCCCTCTCATTGATAGATACAAATCATAGATATATTTATTCATCTGTCTACGATTATTGAAACCGAAAAATGACAAAATTCATACTAGAGTTAGCGATTTTAACGGGTAGAAAAAGACAGACAGAGTATTGAACCCGGCCGTAAAACACATGTTACATAAGGCAGGAACTCGTCGCTTAGACGACAGACGACAAGCGGTACACGACAAATCCGTTCGTAATCTCCGACAGATTCAAGTTTACTACTTCCTAACCGCAACGTACAATACATAGTGGCGTAATTTTATACGGTTTATACCAGTTATGTATTAAACTATAATAATATTATATACATCCGTTTGTAGATAATTCGCACATTTTTATAAGATTTACTCTAATAATTTCACACCTCGTGATCATATCTTTAACAGTAAAAGCGTGACGTGCAAACAATTCACATATTTTGTTTAGTTCAAACCAGTCTGTACTGGAAGTCACGACCTCGAACTCGTAGAAAAATTTACCAGCTGGCAAAACGCTCGATTCAAATTCAAATATATAACTTTAATGAACATTTTACTTTAATCAATGCGTGTTAATGAGTCGAGATAATTTAATTGCATTTATAGCTTGCATTGCTAGCGTCCCACTTATTTAATCGTTAACATTAAATATAATTTTATCACTATCATAGCGTGAAAGTAATACGGTTGGTTTATCAGCTGTTAATATGTGGCAACCTATTTACCGGAACATGTGTTAGCACTTAAAAATTATAATTCCATGTCTATTAAGCCTAATCGTCAATTGAGACCAGTTCATCGTCCTATTTTCCATGAAAGATAAAACAAATGGTCCAAGTGGTCAGTAGAAAGTATTAGCGTCTGCGTGACGTACTTAGCTGACGCGTCTGCTGTCCGTGTTAGCGATCGATCGGTAATCATCCGCGATGACGTCACAATACAATTATACCCGTCTGACATTTACGTCTGAAGAGATATCTGCTGGCTTCATCTTTTCTAAGTACTACTTTCTACTTTCCAATGTTATACCATTGAATTCTCTTTAATACGGATTTTCATTTCAAGATTTTCTATATACTACTGAGTTGGTAACTTGTTTGCGTACTTTTCGAGCTAAGATTGTGGAAAATGGCTTGAAGAATCTACACAATAATGAATTTATTGAATTGCGAATTGTCAGTTTTTGTAACAATTAGATTTTGCAACTTGATAGATACCCACGAAATCCTTTTATTGTTAAGTTAATAACTGAGTCCCATGGAAATACTAAAATAAAACGACTATTCTGATCCAACGTACCATTGCTTATCTGAAGTCCATATCTCGGCCAGTTTATGAACTCAACTAGTCATAAATCGATTGTTGGCTAGCGATACATTAACCTCACTTGGCTTCTTATTTTGTAGGTCGGGCATGAAAGAAACATACCATATTCCGCCCGATTAATCATCATGTCGGAAGGCTGATGATCTGATGACCTCGACGGAAAAAATATTGTTTATATTATCATTACGAATATCATATTATGTGACATTATTTACGATAATATTTGTTAGAACCTCTGGCTCTTAAAGGAGTAAGTAGAGAAAGAACTGATAGTTAACCTTAAATATTTTGTTATCAATATTGAACGGCGGCTAGTCCAGCATTGATAATTTTCAATTTATCTAAGAATTCTACATCAGGCTCATTGAAGGTTCGAAATATGAAACTCCACGTCCCTATATTTTGGACACGTATGCAAAAAACACATATTACAACTGAGCTACGAATACCTTCTCAACGGGATAACATAACCACGAAAAATTATACACGCTCTTATGCAAAATGTGATTTTAAAGACAGAAGCGAATCGTTAAATGGTAGCTATAGGTCACGACTGCGTGTTTCCGAATCGTGATGCAAAGGTGAAAGAAGACTATCTCTAGAAATTAAGTATCATTTATTAATCAGATATGCTCGATTATCAATGCTGGCATATGATTTATCGCAAGATGTTCTCATCTTCAGCGGTCAAGAATCCGATCATCAAGATCATCAAATCAATACGATTAATTGATTTACTGCATATGTTTATCGTGACAAAATATAAGCCCGTCTAATTTTATTCGTTCATTGTTTGAATTAAATAGATGCTAGTCCCCACTGAAACTCATTTAAAATTGACAAAATTACAAGATACCCGCAGCAGGATTACTCTTATCTACCAGCAAAATTAGCTCATCCAAGTTTTAAACTAACCAACAGAAGCAAGTTTCATCCTGCAGCCGTTAAATAAATAATTCACTCAACATTAACGAGGCGGCTAGTGTAAAGGACTTCATTAATAACACGAGCGGAGCAATTTCTACGAGAGCTGCACAGAGCCGCGTTCCAAATGAACATTACCATGCGCAAGTTAATTACCTCTTTAATTTCCCAACTTTTCCATTAAACGCGACCACTTTATCGTGCATAATGTACCTATTTCCCCCTTTTTACGTTGTTCACTCGGTTCGGATGCGTCTGTGCATATTGGAATATGCTTTCCAGTTAATTGTGTATGCGAGCGAATTGCTTGAGTGCAGGGTTGAAACTTTTCTTGATTAACGAGATTTATGTGGTGTCAGTCAGTGAATAATATACTAAGCCGAAGATCGATTTAAGTGCCAAGACGTCCTTCAGTCAATATTTAAAATTAATGTATGATTCCAAACTGACAACCATAAACATGAAACCATGTTTTATTGTTTCAAAATCTAATTTGTTCTTATAACTTTACACTAAAATAAATCAGCAGATGAGGATAAACATAATTTGAAAGTACGTGTGCCAACCCTATCGACTGACCGGCACTACGAGCATTTATTGGTTATGGAGACTTCCACTTTAAATCCAAGCTGTTAGTACTGATTGGTGCATTTTATTAAATTAGATTTGGCGTACTGAAGCCTACATCCAATTTTAAATGTATTATACTTTCGCTTTCTTTTTACGACAAAAATCAATTGTGCCTACACTCTTACGACCTTTAACTCTAAGATCACATCCTCAAGCAGCATTAAATAATCTAACCAAATGTCACGGTCACACAATACACCAATTCTATCAATTACGAAGCCAATGGAGGATTTAAGTCGATGCAACAGTCGCTCCGACCTCACAGGTCACGGTCAATATTATCATTACACTTGAAGTGCTACTCAATATAGGTTCAATATAGTCTCATTCCTTCCAACGTAATCATTCTATGTCAGTATAATTGGCTGGCTAGAAATAGCTGTGTGTAAACAATAAATCGATCGAATCTCAAGGCCGGAACTTTCTGTTAAAAGACCTCAACTTGATTACACATATTTGTTACCTTATCTATTATTGCTAGATTAATATTTCATGTTCTTATATTTAGTATATTTATAATAATGCATTTTAATTCCACATCTAGAACAAAGCAATTAAAATGAGAGCCACAAAGACCACTACGTAAATATGAACACCATTCCTACCTAAAAGTGAAATGAAAAAAACAACAAAAAAATATTTACACATATGTGCATGACACGCCTTACAAAACTACAATCCATGGCATTGTTAACCACAAAACCGTATCATCAAATATTCTGAACATAGTCACACTAATTGAACTGTCTATACTAAAAACAATTTACAACATGCCCGCACAACCAAATCTCACAGCAACACGAGTGAATGACCTTCTAAATCGCAATCGCTGTTGCAAAATGTACACGCAGAAAATAATCAAGGATAGAAACTAATAGACCAATATTTATCAAATTGATGGAAAATCATTCCAATGTGGTTTGTACTTTAAAAACACGGAGTGTTTTGTATCATCTCTGCTAAGAGTGAACGGGAAAGTTAATTTGGCTATCCGCTATCTCATCATCACTGGAATATGGAGGCTTTTTATCAGTTGTTATGTTTGATGTTGTTTAACTATTATGTTTTGAAATCTGTAAGTCTTCTACAAAAAAAAATATGAATCTATTTATCTATGTTTTGATAGATCTTTTACTCAATTTCTCAAGAGAAGCATACTATAAAATTATTTAGAAAAAATGCACCGTGCTCTATGATAACCAATAACATCCGTAACGTAGACAAAACTAGTGGTCCAATAACATCAAAATAACAAACTTTAACATACAACATTTATAAAAACTAATTGTCAACCTTTGTCAACTATCTTATTTTAATTTCGTCCCCTATTTTAGATAAAATCCGTTATGCTACCGAATTTATTTATGACTCCGAGTGACACTTGTATTATCTATGGTGACACTTATCAGTATGGTAGAGCTGATTGTCCGACCGACATTCCAACTTACGTTGAATTATTAGGGATCATGGGAGCTCGTATGTCAGGTTATAGATAAACTTATAATAACATTGATATCTAACAATATGACAACTAATGAATAGCTGATTCATGATATTAAAAACAATGTGGTTGTGTTTGTAAACAAATTCAATTGTTAAAGGGTGATTCAAAGTTGTGATGTTGAAACACATACATTCTTTAAATTCGATATCTTTACATTTAAATTAGAATCAGCAAATAACTATACTTAGAAACGAAGCGTCACAGAAGTTATTAATATAAGTACTAATTACTTTATGCGAATTGTCTACAACGCAACTCGACACGCAAGACATCGCGCGTTCATTAGTTGATTAATATTTTTGAAATACGAACCAAAGTTCAGCAAATCGGTAATAGACATATCAACATTATCCACATTTCAACACGCTGTTAAACAAAACAAATGTTACGAGCAGCACTAGGTCACTGGACTTAGCGAAAACAAAAGAAAGTTGCCAAAACTATGCCGGAGAGTGGACAGCCATTGACGATAAGCGTACTGCGCAACCCAACGTGGCCAAAACGAGCACCTTACCACAGACACGCCAAATATTATTGCGTTTTTAATAATGAAACGTCAAATATGCGGTATCGTAATAAGTGTTTTACGATGGCTACGTAGTGGAATTTTAATGAGCTATCGGTTGGTATCGACGATCCCGGCATACGAGATCAAAGAGCGTGAGGAACAACAATTGCTCGTGTTGTTGTTTTATTAAGCCATTTTACTCAGTAAAATGCTGCTGAACGTGTACAAAATATTTTATAAAGCGAATTGCGATAAATCCTTGGTTTCTTCGTTCGCTGCAGAGCGTCTTCTATTTATATTATCCCGCATTGTCTTGAGCGTATCTTGACAAGTCTTAACTAATTACTTCACTTGTCAGAGTTATCGCCTTATTAAATTAACGCTATCCTATCTGGTCGAGAGAATACGAGGTACAACTAGGTAGACTACTATCCAACTAAACTAACAGGTACCGTTTGACGTTTCATATTTTTCAATTTTAAACATATTTAGACAAGCGTAACTCATACAATTTTAATTTCGCTTGCCGTAAAGCCACAATTCCATGGTTTTAGGCGAAATGTTATTGAAATTGTGTAAGTTACGCATGTACAAAGTTGAAAAGTATGAAACGTCAAACGGTACCTGTTAGTTTAGTTGGATAGTAGCCTGCTCAATGATCGTATGACTGTGGTCTTAAGGTTCCCGCTGCACACTAATGTTGCCATTTAGATATATTATTAAAGAAAGTAAGACTTCCGTGGTTGTATTAAATAACCACCGGTATAAACAGGCGTCGCAACACTTTCACCAGACCAAATCATTTCACTGACGTCCACAAAGTCGCCATTGTTACTAAATTTGTTTTGATTACGTTTGGTTTTAATTAAACGCTGGCAAATTCGGTAATCATTCAAAATGGCGGCACATGAATAGACATCCTTGAACCGTAGTCAGTAGTATAAAATTGCGAATAAATTATACTTCATTTTTGTTGTAATTACTGTTATTATTTTTCATGATTTCGGCAAACAAATTATGTACGCTTGTACGATGTACTTTAATATTTTTTCAGTAAAATTCAAAAGATTTAAAACATTATTTACTACCGCCCGATACCCAGACAGTGCAAAATAATTGCATTGTTCGGAGAAATAACTTGAAAACACGCAATCAACTTCCCGTAGCTTTTTGCTCTTTCGCTTCACAAAATCACGGCTCATAACTAGCGAATCAATAAAAGTGAATGTTTTTTTATTCACGAATAAAAGTAAAATTTATCGCTGATGGATGAAATCTCTCACGCGACTATCTCCACATTTCATAACATAACAGAATAGGTATCATTGCGTAATGTATTTAGATAAGATAATGAAATAAAATAGTCTATTTATCTAAGATTTTCATTTCAGTACTGTTATCGGGCTATTGTTGTTCATGTGTGTTGAAGGAATCTCCTTTATAAATTTACTTTAACTACTAAAGCGAACGTGATCGAAATATTGAGATTTATTTTCGATCTCTTCTCTACCAATAAATTAGAAAGATTTATCAACTATTATAAGTCCAAATATCTGAGAAAATTGTGAACACAACTGTGCAAAAAGCTATTACTCTAATTAGCGTCGGTCGGTGGAAAGCAACTTTTCTTTCTGTTTCGTAAACTCGATGACAAAGTTGACAAAACAAGCCTTTACGGCTATCAATATCGATTCGTTATGCTGAGTCATGCATAATTTTGCTTTCAGCAGTGACTTCTGTTATATAATGATGGGAAGAAAGAGTATTGAAACTGAATTACAAAATTCTAGTCTCGATCAATGACGTTGTCTTGATAAGGTTTTTAACCATTCTTTGACACAAAGCGCAGTTTAAAAAATGTCATAAACCCGAGGTCTTTTGTGGCGTGCATTAAATGCACATTTTTGTTTAGGGTAATAAAATACAATGAGTTCTTTTAAATGCAGCCACTTATGTTTTTCACGACCCTTGTGTTATACGGTTAGGTAACAAAAAATCGTCGAAGATGCGATCCATACATTTCGACTCGATACGCACGTTATGATTTAAAGAAACTGTTATTGTTATATTTATTGCTTACAAGTTACAACGTAGTTACACGAACTAATAAAAAACATAGACCCTCAACCTTCAGTTTTGTTTAAACCCAAAAAACTGTGGTTCGTGTAAAATCAACTATAATAAGTGCTTTATAATAAAACACTTGTAACAAACACTTATTGATTGGAATGCAGAACAGATAGATAAAGCAAGCTAAAATTATTTTCTTATTGATATTCATGTGAATATCAGAACATAAATTTTATACATTCAGTTTATATTTTATTTATTTATTTTATTTTATTTAAAAGACACACCAACGACAGTAACACAAAACTTACAAAAACATATAAAATTATAGCTTTGGACAGAGTGTACTATCCTTACAGGTGTATACAACATTCATTATAACTAGCTTAAATTAATACAATTTACTTATACTAAACAAAATGGAAATAAACAATAAAAGTGAAGTGGGTAATGAGAAGGTACAATCTAGATATTTAATAATAATCATTAATTTATGAGGAATACTATCAAAATAGAAAACAGAAACAAACAAAAAACTGAACTAGGCAATGGACGACTAAGGTGATCTAGCTCAATCACGTTTCAAAGACCTTAGTAAGGTATCCTTAAATTTCCTAATAGGCATACTGAAGATGTCAATATCATTGTAGTGCTTATATATATCTATGGCCCGGTTTAATGGAGAAGTGATTTTTGTCCTGTTTGATGTTTTACGGAAGGTTTCTTTCAATGCGTATCTAGGAACTTTTCTCGGAACCACTAATTGAAGTTGAGCGAGCAATTTTGGAGCATCAATAGAGCCATTTATTAATTTGTGTAAGAAAAGTACGTCAAATACCTTCCGTCGATCTTGCAGGGAATTAAGTTTAAAATGCTTGAGACGACACTTATAGTCTGCCCGATAAGAACAGTTTGGATCTTTGAAGGCCAAAAATTTTGTAAATATTTTCTGTACTCGTATATAGTGCACATACAATGTCATTACACTCTTCAAACATACATTGCCAACACCCACGCGTCGCCTTGATCCAATCCCAATAGACTTGACAATTTGACTGAAAATAAACGCTGACGCCACAATAGTCACATACAATGAACGTAATATTGGCAAAAAGTCGACAACAAAAATCACTTTTGCATGGCTATAGAATTTAAAAGTCTTACTGAAGATTGAGTTCTATGTCGTTTTTAACTGAGTAGAAATAACCTCTCTCCGACAAAGACTATTTTTAGCATCACTGTGGAAGATAAGTGGACGTATTATCTTATAGATACAACGAAGAGTTGCGTAATTCTCCACAAGATACTCTTGAGATAACAATAGAGTTTATCTAAATAAAAAATCATTCTATTATTTATCTTGATAGAGAGGTAATGCTTTAATAGTTAATACTAAAAATAATCATAAAGCTTAGGTTCTTAATTTTTTCTTTTGACAATGATATGTGGTGTTCTTAAAACTGCATCATACATATTCTATTACTAACAAAATACAAACTTCACGTACTAACTTAACTGTAGCATTTTATTAACTAAATGATATGAAATGACGAAATGCTAAATACAACATTTATTTATATTTATTGCCTATGCAGTTTTAACACTACAAAATTCTAAAAACAGACGCGAATAAAACAATCAAACTACACACTGGTAACTGTTAAATTTATATAAAAGGAAAAAATATGTGAAAAGAGACCTCCGTGCAAAGGCAGACTGTCCACATAAAATTACCTGCAAGGTGGCGTCAACAAGTTGCAAGGTGATCCGGACTTGTTTCCGCATACAATATTGTTATTTTTACACGTCATTCTTTATCAATCACGACGGAATTATTTCATATTCATTTATAAAGCTAAACGCTAAGGAGATCCCATTTATACGCCATATCCAATATATCGTTCTGGAAGTCGTTATGGTCAGCAATAGATATTCATAATCATAACTGAAGTGTACTTGTGATTTTATCTGTCAATATTGAATCCACGTAACCATTTTCTTTCGAATAATAACAAGTAGCTATAACGTTCACATCTAAGACTGCAAAACGCGATGGCCCCCGAAATTAATTTGCTTGCACTTAGCATTCATAATAAATGTAAAACTCACTCCACCGCAAAACCTTACATAATAATAAAAAAACACCAACCATCATAATCATTTTACATCATAATCACTTAATTCTCTAGTAAAAATCTTAAACGTAACAAGCAACGCTGATATAATTAAACATTCCTGAGTCAACGGCTAAACGTGCAACCGTGAGTAACTACCAACTTATGACGCAACTTGTAGCCAGAACTAATGAGCGCGACAAACTTATGGCATGAAGTCCACGGGGACATTAGTCAGCACGCAAACAAATTGTGTTTAATTGTACCCGTAATGCTCTCGTTAATCTGTATGACTTATGACGTGTTTGGTATGATGACTTAGTGTGTGACCTACCTTGAGAGTCAAATGAGACTTGTAGTATATGGCAGAATTCTACCACCAAATCATCTGGTCATCACACAATATCATATCTGGACCAAATAATGTAATGATTCTAAGTGGATCACATTTCTAAACAACCTCAGCCGAAACTAACTTAGACTAGTCTAGCCACTACTACTTAACTAAAAGAGATGCTATTTACCCCAAAAGAAGTAAACTTGATTATGTAACCTATGAAGTACCGTAACTTTAAATAATCTAGCCTTGTGGAATCTTAATGAAAAAGATAATCCCAATTACTATAAGTGAAAATAAATCCATACATATCACATAAATACAAATCCAATCTACTAAATGGGAATAGTTTTTGCCGGCAGCAATGCAAGTCCGCTACGAAACTCGATCACAAATTATGGTAGGACGTTTGCCATCTTTATACCGTACTGATAACATCTTCAGGGCAGATCACAATCTACTGCCTTACAAGGAATCCGTATAAGAACATAAATTGCAAAGGCGAAGTCGGATCACATTGGCAGAATTGGCGAGAGATTGATTCGACTTCCTTCGGGAACGCGTGCGTTTTGGTCACTCGCCAAAGCTGCCATGGGGAATTTTTGTAGCCCTTCCTTTCCACCTCTTCGTAGGGGGGATGCATCATTGGCCCATGGCGCAAGGGAGAAAGCCGATCTCCTAGGCTCTCTTTTTGCGTCTAACTCTTTTTTGGATGACGGGGGAAGCGAACCGCCTACTATCCCGCGGTGCAACACTAATATGCCGGAAATTCGGTTTTCGCAACGGCTAGTGCGTAAAGCGCTGTTCTCTCTCGACATCCATAAATCGAGTGGACTCGATGGTATCCCTCCTATTGTATTAAAGAAGTGTGCTCCTGAGTTGGCTCCAGTTTTAACGCGTCTTTTTCGGCACTCCTATTTCTTAGGCGTAGTCCCGGCTTCGTGGAAGACAGCTTTAGTGCACCCGATACCTAAAAAAGGCGAGCGCTCAAATCCTTCCAACTACAGGCCCATAGCCATTACCTCTTTGCTCTCGAAGACAATGGAATCCATTGTCAACAGTCAACTCCTTGGGTACCTTGAAGATCATCAGCTATTAAGTGACCGTCAATACGGTTTCCGTAGGGGCCGCTCGGCTGGTGATCTTCTCGTGTACCTAACGCATAGATGGTCAAAGGCGATCGAGAGTAAGGGGGAGGCGCTGGCCGTTAGTCTGGATGTAGCGAAGGCCTTTGATAGGGTCTGGCACAGAGCGCTTCTGTCGAAACTTCCTTCCTACGGGCTTCCCGAGAAATTGTGCAAATGGCTAGCCAGCTTTCTAGCGGACCGGAGCATCAAGGTCGCTGTCGACGGTGCATGCTCGGATCTCAAGTCCGTGAACGCTGGTGTCCCGCAAGGCTGTGTGCTATCTCCCACGCTATTTCTTCTGCATATTAATGATATGCTGCAAATTAGCGGCATACATTGCTATGCGGATGACAGCACGGGTGATGCCTTATATACCGGCCGAGCCAATATTTCTCGGGAAAACGTCTACGAGTGTCGAAACAAACTTGTGTCTGAAGTCGAGTCCTTTCTATCCAAAGTCTCGGATTGGGGCCGACACAACTTGGTCGAATTTAACGCCTCAAAAACACAAGTTTGCGCGTTTACCGCAAAAAAAACGCCTTTCGTCGTATCACCTCAGTTCCAGGGCACTCCCCTAATTGCCACAGCCAGTATCGGAATTCTTGGTGTCGAGATATCGAGTGACGTTCAATTCCGCGGTCACCTGGAAAGTAAGGCCAAATTGGCCTCAAAGAAGCTAGGTGTGCTCAACAGATCGAGGCGATATTTCACGTCGGGTCAACGTATGCAACTGTATAAGGCGCAAGTCCGGCCCCACGTGGAATATTGCTCCCATCTTTGGGCTGGGGCACCCCAGTACCAGCTTCTTCCTTTCGACCGCATTCAACGTCGGGCTGCTCGAATCATTGACGACCAGGTTCTCTCCGACCGGCTCGATCCTTTGGCTTTGCGTAGAGATGTAGCTTCGCTCTGCATTCTCTATCGCATTTACCACGGGGAGTGTTCTCGTGAATTGTTCGGACTTGTCCCTGCTGCTGAGTTCCGCTACCGTACTACACGTCAAACCTCCAAATACCACCCACATCACCTTGGAGGTTGGAAATCCACCACAGTACGTTTTTCCCGGCACTTTCTCCCACGTACTACAAATCTGTGGAACCAGTTGCCAGCGGGATCATTCCCGGACAGATACGACTTGGCGACCTTCAAAAAACGAGCGTATTCCCACCTCAAAGGCCGGCAACGCATCTCCATGCCCTTTAGTGTTGCAGATGTCCATGGGCAGCGGTATTCACTTACCATCAGGTGAACCGCGTGCTTGTTTGCCCCCTATAACATAAAAAAAAAAAAAAAAAAAAAAAATCAATTTGCACTGTAATTGCTACTAGCCGTACCTGTACAGTTTATTAAATCTAGCGCTACTTAATAACACCCGTATGGAGCCGGCGAATTATAAAATAGTATAAATGCTTTAGCCAAGAAATGTGCGAAGAACTAATCAGCGTCAGGGCAAACGTGTAATATTAATTGATTCCTCGCTTGATTGTAATGACCCAGTATTTTGGTAAGAATAGAAGATAAGCGAAACCTTTGATTTGTTATCCCACATCCAATTCCAAGCAAAATTTATTTTAGTTGCATCGCACTATACGCTGTAAACTAGTCAGCGAAATAAAACAAAAATAATGAGCCCAACATACGTAAAAGCATAACACGTGCATTTGACATATTATTAAAATAAGAAATAAAGGAGTTTTATCAATAAATTAACAGCTTTTCTTTAGTCAAGTAAAGAAATCTAGATTATTTTTAAGTTATTAAAAATTAAAAGCGTAATTAAATAAACCTCATAAGTCACTTTAGCTTTTTACGAGGCGTACCAATAGATATTACAAGATTAAATAAGTTATCAAAATCTTCTACAGAGCAATACTGTAATGTCGGGTTTTTGTAGCAGCGCGTCTTACCGGTTTTAAATCTCATGACACGGTCATCAGTCATTCCTTCTGATGTGCCGTGAATGAAATTAATCAAGTTTTAGAATTTAATACCTAAATCTCGATTAAGCTTTTTGTTAGAATGCATTTTTTACTACGTTATGACGGTGAAGATCCTTTAGAAATCTTACTGAAAGGGATGTTATTATTGCAGAGAATGGTTGACGATAAATACAAAAAATAAAACATGATAGTGTTATATTAAATGACATACATACATAGATACTGATTTTTGGACCAGAAACCTAAACATGAAGACATGAATCGTTTCGTGTCGATGTAATTAATGTTGATAATAACATAAATTCCTTAAACATAAATAAAGTTATTCTCAAAACTCATTAAGAACAAATGCATACAACAATAAGAAACATTACTCGAGTACCACAGTCGAACATAAGATATCTGCTAATGAGTGTATTTACATGGAAGCGGAAGTATTGAATGGTCTATTGTCATAATTATAACTACTGGCGTTCCCACAGCATGTGTGATCTCGTTACAAATGACGAATAATGGTCTTAATCATTAAGATGTTCTTAAAACAATACTTTTTGCAGAATATTTGTCAAAATCAGATCCAATAGAATGAAAATTATGATATTAAAATTTTTGTAAGTTTATTTCTGATATTAAATGGTATTTCCAAAATAATATATCACCGAGTTCCCAATATGGTGCGGTCAAATAAATCGTTTAGAATACAGAAATAACTCACGTTTCCGGTAGAAAACTGGCTTTAAAATTCACAGAATGACCGAGTTTAAGGAATGCCTGCAAAAGAGTGCTCGCTTAATTTGCATTTACAAACAGCATGACGCATTTCTAACCAAAAAAAGCGTATACCATCTGACTGGGTAATGCAAATTCGTATCGAAGTGAGGAGTAGCATAATTGATTACTAGATATTACTTATTCATAGACAATTTTAAAACGTATTCTAGTTATCGAATGTTTAGTCTTCTGCGTCAAACTGCATTCAAAAGTCGTTCGAAGGGGGCTAAATATTCCATACCTGAAATAGGTTTTGAAAGCCGTAAGTACATAACTGTCATAAACTTTAGCAACATTTTATAGCCTAATCTTGATATTTGTAAATTAGCCAAGCAATGCTCAACATCTACTGACTAAATGTTGTGCCCATATTATAGAAACAATATAAATCCATGCAAGGCTCTTCCATGTAAGTTAACATTTCTAAAATGTGCTACATAATAGACATGCCTGCTCAAATCAAATTCTCATATCTAAATATAACCGCAAGCGTTTTTCGCTCGAAACAAAGCTTCCAATTTTTTGCTATCTCGGCCCATCCTGCGTGTTTCTGAGAAATGTGACACGTTTTGCATGTGCGAACCACTTTGCTCGTATCAGGTGTCCCGCCGTCTACCGCCTGTCCTGTCATTTGCAAAGCAAACCGATCTAACAGATTCACTACGTCGTTCTTAGCTTTGGGAACACCTGCGCCCTATAATTTCGTATTAAAATTATTCAATGGGGTGATGGCTTGGATAAGTGCTCTGTGTTTTGAATTTCAAATACTAGATGAGTTCAAAGGTATGTTTTTTGTCTATCTGGAATATATCCTTCGAATATCTATGCGATTGTAGAGACGGAACATTTCCTCCACAGTTTCTGAGACGCGAAATGAAACTTCGTATTTAATTGTAGGACTTTAAGTAAGACTGTAGGATGTATTTATATTTTGTATGTCTTATAAAAGCCTTCACATATTTTGTTTACGTACATCGTGGTACCTTGATGTTAAGTTCGTTTTAAATGCGACACATTGACATTAGCCTGAGTGCCGACTTCCTTCTTACATTACGGATTTAATGAAGGCAACTACTAAAAGGCCGTAAAGCCGATTTTATATTGAAATACAATAAACGCTCGCAGGTTTTGTAGTTTTAAAAATACCATTAAATTCAGATAAAATGCTAAATCTAAAATACAATGTTATCCCACAAAGATAATCGTATGACACTTATATCCATTCAATATTACTTTTTTCAAAATACGCAATATTTGCATTTTTAATTCATGTTTAATCCTCTTTCACGGCGAATAAAAATAACAGAAATCGAAGATCGATTTAGACGTGTTCGCCATGTAATCCACAATGTTTTCTTAACTTTCGCACGCTCTTGCCAATAATATATTATCAACAAAAGCATCGTAAACAAGAGCGGGCAGGCAAGCCGCAGTCAAAGAAATACCTCCACCATTCATTTTAAAAAGCAACACGATACTCCGTTCTTTTACGGTTCCATTGCTGCATCCGCAAAGGGCTAACACTATCTCCACTATAACAAACCGGCAATATCTGGAGACCATAGTTAAAGTTCACTGACTAAGGTTGGGTTGCATTGAAATACCAGAGCTACCACGGTTTATTTCAAAGGCTTCACAAACGTTTCTAAATGTTGTAGGCTGTCCATTGCGGTTTTAATGGGAGCTTGCACAATATGCACTTTTATAAACAGGTAGTGGTTTGAGAGCTTGACCGCAGACCCCAAGGTTACGTTCGTGGTGGGAGCTCGGGTCGTAGTGCCTTTGAAACAGGTTTCCCTGGTCAAGCACGGGATTTGCCATTGTTAATGCGGTATTACGTATGCAGCCATTTTCAACGTTATGTCGTATTGTTTTTGAGGCGGACTAGTAATGTTCTTTTATATTTTTAGTGTGTATACTGCATAGACATAGTGTTGTAAATACAATAATTTCCAATACGTCTGGTAAAATTGAAAAAAAAAAAATATGTGTTCAAATTTGTATACGTATTAAAGCTCCCTAATTAATTTGATATTATGCTCTTGATTTTAAAATAAGGAATTCATTTCTTGAGAAAATAAATTGGAAATAAATGTTAAGGACATTTCGATATTGTTGTTTAGGCTTCCGAGATATTTCCGGTTGTAAATTCCAACTGACAGGCTAGTATATTCATCATGAAAAATATATAATCTTCAATACACCGACTACGAGTGACCCGTGCCTCACATAACTGTTGATAAGATAGTACAGAGTACATAATCTCTATTGAACGATAAGGGAGTAATGATATGCGTTCACTTCATTCACATTACAAGTTGAATTGTAACCACAAGTATTGTACGTGGAAAATAAGTGTTGTTTGTTTACAATTTTTTTTTTTGTTAACATAATGTGATGGTTCAAGTGAATTTAACGCAACTAGTTTTATTAAGTAATTTTAACGGGACTGTCTAATTAAAGAAAGATTTTAAAAATATACTTGCTTGAAAGTTAGAAAACTGAATTGGATGGTTGTTTACAAATTGTTAAGTACCTAGACATATTGCTTATCTCTACTTAATATTCTAAGTACATGTTTAGACGACATTAGTAACTTTATTTTAAAACAGTATTTACTAAAAGTACGCTTGTTTCTGTATCAATTAAATTCCGTAAATCAGAATTTATCTGATGCAACAAAATCTAAAATAACCAACCAGCGAAAGAAATGACTGTAAATTGTATTCAAAGCTGCATTAACCGTGGACTTTGATTCTCGCCACAGTGTGTTTATGAGCAACACGTGTGCATTGAATACTTTTTTCCTTATCTTAATTGATAATTATTTTTTTATTTTCTAATCGGATACGACTTTGAATTGATTTTAGTTATTTGTGTTGTTTTATATATTATTCTTTACGGTATTTATAAATAACTTTTGTGTTTGTTGTTATTTTAGTGTTTATTGTAACTAATTTTCAACAAGTTGGTAAGTTCATTATGAATCATGATCGGAATAAACCTCCTGACCCTCCCGACATTACTATGCCGCTATCCCCAACCTCATCAATCCCTTCTTCTTACCCCAATAATTTGAGCCCGCTTTCGCAAATTGCGGAAGTTGCGACTAGCATGTTAGAAAGTGAAAACTCTGTTTCTCATGCAAACAAACGACCGGCTAATGATGACAGACCGACAGACATCCGCCCTTCGAAGCAGTCTAAAAGTAATATCGGACGAACCAAGTACAATGCTGAGGATAGAGCTCCTTACCTAGTACATGTGTCCCGTATCGAATCCCAACCCAATTCTGGCACGTTCCTTCATCCAGTAACTTTTGGCCTTTTTCTTTATAACCAGAATATACACAATATTGTAAGAGATGGCGTAAAAAGAATAGGAAGAAATCGTGTTTCTGTTGAGTTTACTTCTCCTCAAGATGCGAACTCATTCCTGACAAATTCAATTTTAACCAAACATAAATTTAACGCCTCTATACCGACTTTTAATGTGACTAGAATGGGTGTTGTTTCTGGAGTACCGATTGATATGGATGAGGAAACAGCAAAGAAATATATAACCGTCCCACCTGGATGCGGTCATATCCTCAAAATTAGACGTATCAGTAGGAAAGTTACCAGAGACGGGGTTTCAGAGTGGAAACACACTGAGACCTGCGTTCTTACTTTTGATGGGCAAGTGCTTCCTAAAAGAGTTTACTGCTGTTATACGTCCCTCCCAGTTGAACGATACATATACCCCACAATCCAATGTAGGAAATGCTGCAGATATGGCCATGTGGAAGATATGTGCAGGTCCAGGCCTCGCTGCATTAAATGTGGGCAGGACCATCCCGGAAGTGGTTGCGATATATTGGAGAGAGATGCTTTTTGTGTGCTGTGCTCCGGTGAGCACTTTGCAAATAGCAAAGTGTGCCCGGAATACGCCAGACAGAGAGCCATTAAAATTACCATGGCGGAGAAGAGCATATCTTATGCTGAAGCCAGCAAAATGACCCCAACGACATCGCCTTCACGTACCTACGCAGATACTGTAAAATCTACTCAAGTCCAAGCTCCCCTCTCCCACCGCAAAACAGTTTTCCGTCAACCCAAAACCCATATACCCTTATCCCCTTCCTATGATAAAGTTGCTCATCGTACCATTGTTAATCCTCCTAGATCTTCACAGCATAATGGCTGTGCTCTCAATCCATCCTTGGACCCTTCCACTATAGATATAATTACCCAAATACTGACCCTACTCCTTTCTACAAATTCCCCTCAACACCATAATACTTCACCATCTAAACAACCGTCCAACATTGCCCAAGAACTATTATCAACTTTAATCAACTATAAAAATGGCTTCCCCACTAATATTTCTCCAGTGGAATGTGAGGAGCGTGCTACATAAGAAGCACGACCTCATTTTCCTTCTCAACAAATTCAAGCCATTGGCTTGTGCTATGGCTGAGACTTGGTTGCTTCCAAGCCTTAGCTTCCGTGTACCACAATACAATTGTTTCAGATGCGACAGATCTGATGGCTATGGAGGTTCCGCCCTCTTAGTTAATAACCGAATCCCTTTTTTAACGTCTCCTATTGCACCCTTACCAGGTGGTATAAATATGGTAACAGGCAAAGTAGACGGCATTAACGTTGTCTCAATTTATATCGCTCACCCCGACCGAAACTTTTTGCCCATAATTAAAACCACCTTCGAAAATTTAAGTAGACCTTTATTGATTATGGGAGATTTTAACTGCCACCATTATAGATGGGGTTCCGAACACTGTGACTCTTTCGGTACAGGTTTGGTTGAAATTTTAGATGACCTTAATCTTTGTATCCTTAACAACGGCTGTTCGACTCGCCGAATCTTACCCGGCCAACGAAAAAGTTGCGTCGACCTCTCCATTTGTTCCCCGGATATTGCTGCATCTGCCTGTTGGCAATGCACCGACCTGACACATGGTAGTGATCATTACCCCATAGTCATCTCTTTTGCTCATCGAACTTACTTAGAAAATACATGCCCTCCGTTATTAAAATATAATCTATCTGATCCAGACTGGTCCAAATTTACATCACTTTTAGAGGATAAAATCACTGCATTGCCTAAAATAAATGACTCAAATTTTGGTAACATTAATAACTCTCACGTGAATTATTGTTGTGAGCAATTCATACAAGCCCTACATTCCTGCGCGGACTCTTGTTTCCCAACTAAAAATACTGGCAGATTCAAAATTCCATCCCCACCCTGGTGGGATCAGGAATGCACTGCAGTTATCAAAGAACGCAACAATGCAGAGAGGAAATACAACTGTGTTATGAGCACCCAAAATTTGTTGCACTATAAGCAGGTATATGCAAAATCTAAAAGATTTTTACGGAGAAAGAAACGCACTGGTTGGGCGAATTTCTGCAACACTTTGTCACCCTCAACACCTCATACTGTAGTTTGGAAAAGAATAAATAGATTCCGATCTGGATGTTCTCCTTCACTTTCCTCTACTATTTTCCGGGAGATTGCCAATCTGTTTTTTGATAAAATAGCTCCCCCTTATGTACCTACGTTACAAGAAGCTAAAATTCCCCCAGTTTTTACATCCGAAGACCCATATGATAATCCATTTACAATGGCAGAACTTGATCTGGTCCTCGGTAGTGTTCGGGACTCTGCTCCCGGTGCTGATGGAATACCTTACTCTTTTTTCGTTCATTCTGGTATACAAGCAAAAACATATTTTTTGAAATTATTAAATTTTTCTTATTATAATGGTCTAATACCAAAGCATTGGAAGCTACAAATTATTATTCCCATCTTAAAACAAGGCAAGCACCCGGATGATCCTAGCAGCTTCAGACCAATCGCTTTGTCATCGGTCCTGGGGAAAATTATGGAGCACCTAATCAAAAACAGGTTAGAGTGGATTGTGGAGTCGAGAGACTTGCTTCCAAACTCTCAATTTGGATTCAGAAAGGGACTCGGCACCATGGATAGCGTCGGAGTGTTAGTTACAGATATTCGACTCGCCCTTTCCAGAAATGACTCAATAGTTGCTTCCTTTTTAGACGTATCTTCTGCATATGACAACGTCCTCCTTCCCACTCTCAGACAGAAAATGCTTCAGCTGAGATTCCCGGCAAGGATGGTTCAATGTATATGCCTTATGCTTACGTCAAGGTCACTGACCCTAAGAGTTCCTGGTGAGCAATTCGATCAAAGATTAACATGGAAAGGTCTACCTCAGGGGTCCGTGCTGAGCCCAATTCTGTATAACCTTTATACGGCGGATATTGGGACATGCCTTAATTACAATTGCAACATCCTCCAATATGCCGATGATCTGGCTTTGTACGTAACAAACAATTCAATCCATGATGCAGCGTCATCCCTTTGCCTCTCTCTTCAATCCCTGAATCGTTGGCTTCTGAGACATGGCCTGAGTCTTTCACCCCAAAAAAGTTCTGTAGTCATATTCTCCCGGAAAAGGCAACTCCCGTCGATACAAATAGAATTAGACGGACATGCTGTACCAATTGTCTCTAAGGCCAAATTTTTGGGAGTATATCTGGACTCCAAACTAACTGGCGTAAGCCACATCAACCATTTAGTTAGAAAATGTGAACGGGTAATTCCTATGCTGAAGGTACTGGCGGGTGTTTGGTAGGGTGCACACCCCTTCACAATGAAAGTGGTTTATAATGCACTAGTACGTAGCATCATGGATTATGGTACGTTCCTCATAATTCCATGCAACAAGGGAGCGCTATCTAGCCTGGATCAGCTGCAAGCTAAATGCCTCCGAATTATATCTGGCTGCATGAAGTCCTCTCCAATCAATGCATTACAAGTTGAATGTTCAGAGCCGCCGTTATCCTTGAGAAGGCAATGTCTTGCCACCCGCTTTTGGAGTAGAATTTGTGGCAATGTTTCCCATCCCCTGTATGAAAAAATCACAAAATTAGATCGAGTTTGCAATGAAACTACTTTTTGGATCCGTAAAGAAATTCCACTTTACCTTCAATCTTATCGCTCCTTTAAAAATTTAGAGGGCTCAATAATACAGCTACATAAACTCCCACTATTTAACTGCGAATTTGAAATTCTCCACTTTAGACCTGAAATCTTCCTAGATATCGGCTTTTCTAAAAATATGGTGTCAGCGGATAGGATCTTCAATGCATTGGTTGGAGAACGCTGGCATGATTTTCAAAGATTCTTTACCGATGCATCCAAGTTTACATATGATGATTATACAGGTGCTGCCGTATACTATCAAAACTCAAAAATTATTATGCAATTTAAATGCCCTAAAGAGTCCTCAGTTTATACAGGAGAATGCATTGCTCTCCTAGAAGCATGTAGCTTTATAGAATCTCATAACATCAATAAGGGTGTCATATTCACCGACTCGTTGAGTTGCCTTAAAGCACTTTGTCAAAACCCTTATAAGGATAAACTTTATAGCTCACTGATACTTCAAATTAAAAAATGCCTATACTCTTGTTCAAGGAAGGGCTATACGGTGCATTTGACTTGGATTCCGAGCCACTCAGGTATAAAGGGTAATGAGTGTGTAGACAGGCTGGCCAAGAATGCAATTTCTTCAGCATCATCTGATCTGAAGTATTTTGTCCATCATAACTACGATTTATTAAGCCTTCCTCAAAGGACATTGTTGTCTTTATGGCAGGACCATTGGAACAATTCTGCAAAGCAAAAGGGCAGATATTACTATGCCATACAACCAACCATACCATCTAAACCTTGGTTTTTTAAATTTAAAAAAGTGTCTAAACCTGTCATATCTACAATTTCCCGAATTCGTATAGGCCATTGCTCGTCCCCTGTATTCCTGAACAAAATTCGGGTTCGGGATTCTTCCTTATGCGAATGTGGGCTGGACGATGGTAGTCTGGAGCATATTTTCTTTAATTGTCCTAGAAATACCTCCCCATTTGATCTATACGGTCATTTAACATCATTGAACATTCCCGTCCCTATTAACCTTCCTTGCCTTTTAACCTACTCTTCCCCTCGACTCTTCGAAGCTATGATTACCTTCATAAGTCGTAACGCCGTCAGACTGTGATACTGAAATCCGGTCTGTGTTGTATTGTGGTATACCCAAGTTACTCAATGTTTTATCAACTATTTATATGTCAATGTTTTATTTTAATATATATACATTACGTGTGATTGTGTTTGTTTCAGTATACTTGTTATGGGCCAAGTGATTAATGCAGGCAGTATTCAGAATGCCCGGGCAGTATGAATATTGCCGAGCCATATCGGGCCAAGTGATTAATTACAATCTAAACTCACCTATTTATCACATTGCCAGGGCATTATGAATATGGCTACATGATGATCGGGCAGTGTGATTAATAGGTGATTTTTTACGTGGTGCGCTGCCGCATTGTCACATCTGCGATGGACCCATGAATTAGAAAGGTTTAATTGATCTGCTTATGTTTAGTTGCTTTTTAACGTCCGAAACATTATCTTCAGAAGAAAATTAGTGTACCCACTTTATGGATCAGTTAGGTCGACTGTGCCCCAAAACCGACTCGGAACACCCCGACTTCACGTAGTCTTTTGGCTACCGACCCTAGAGTGTATATAAAAAGCCGGAGGCGCGGAGGGAGAGCAGCTCCCTCTGAAAGGGCGAAGGGGCTGAACTTCCCGTAGCGCCGGAGACGATGCAGAAGCTAATTTGTATTGACAACAAGTGTTTTAAGGGTTAGGTTGCTATAATAGATATTTCTCAGGAATGGTGCGTTACCTTTTCATGGGAGTGGTACCAGGGGAGGTGCGACACTCCCTCCACTCCTCCCAACCCACCCCCTCGTGCTGCCCTATTCTAAATTCTACTACTTCGGCTCATTGTTTTGATTTTGATTCGCATCACATCGTAATTTAAATCACTCTGCCCAATAGGCACTTGGCATTATTCATAATGCCCGGGCAATGTGATAAATTGATTGTTTATAATCACATTGCCCGCTCTTATTGGGCATCATTCATATTGCCCGGGCATGATGAATAATGCCCGATTAATCACTTGGCCCATAACATACTAACCACGACGCCACAATTTTATACGTAAAGTTCACTGTCGAATCGATGTTCATGTTGTAGTGGGTAGTTTGCAACAAATAGTGATAGCACACACGTATTCTCATCGCACATCTGACACTGGCAGAATTGTCGACATCGGCATATATTGCCATAAAGGAAAAAAAAAAAAAAACCGTGGACTTTAGTGTTTACCATGCATAACATTTAAATTTTATTCATATATTTTTACGTCTCCGACTTTACAAGTTACAACTATTCTGTAGGGCCATAATCCCTCCATTTAAATGCACGGATGCATCTTTATGTCCACATAGATAAACATAGTCTTGCATCAGCGCACACGCCGACGACGCGGCCAGTAGCAGTTCAAAGACCCTTCATTAAATCACATAGGGGGAACTAGTCTTTACCGCTACGATAAAATGCCATAAAAACACCAAGGAAGCGGTCCCATCTGTTATTATCACTGCGTCCCCTCATTATATCATGGTAAAAAATAGAATACAATCATCAAATTATACAGTGATATGTAGTACAAAGATTGAATAAATCACAATAACTGGTTAGCAGTTAATGCGGTAATTAGAAATCGGACGAGCAAGCGATAAATAACTGCGTGTGGTGCGCATGCGCATTTAAAATTCGCATGTAAACATCCCTAGAGTCGGTACCTAATTCAAACGAAACTCTTCGTTCGACAGACAACATTAGCACGTGACATATGTGGTACATAATATGCGATATTGGCTTATTTGAAAATCAATTTACTATTTTTTTCCCCATATGAACATCACAATTTAGTATTCTCCTCGCAAAAGTACATACAAATTGATTCAACATTACATCCTCATAATTATTTAGTAACGTGCGCGGTTAGACATCGATAGCACGCGAGTCGCTCAAATATCCAATATTTTTCCACAGGATAAAAATATTAAGGATAAATAAAATCATTGTACGGAATAACGGTAAACGCAACGGGCGGAGAAAGCACGGCTCCATCCAAGTGAAAGCCACCAGCGCCAGTGCTAGCCGCGCGTCGCGTCGTACGGACGAGTATAACCTCCAACATGTCCGTCGTCATAGCGTCAGCTGTTATTGTGACCACCGCCGCTGCGGTTTACTGGTATGTAAACAGGCATAAACCTATCAAACACATACTCAGCGAGGTGCGGTACACGCTAGACATGCAAGGCGCCGGTCTGGGAGGCCTCATCGACGATTGGATCAATGTGTGGAGAAATCGCGTCGAGTTACCAGACGCAAACAGAAAAATTGCCGTTATCACAGGCGGCGCGCGAGGAATCGGCACCGAAGTCATCAGGGGATTGTTGAAAGCAAACATGCGGGTCGTGATGGGAATAAGAAAACCAGAACTTGCGAAAAAAATATCTCAAACGATGCCAAATGGAGAGAATTTAGAAGCGTTCGAGTTGGACTTGAAATCTTTGAAATCCGTGAAAGAATTTGCGAAGAACGTCCTGGATAAATATTCTGAGATTAATCTTCTGGTAAACAACGCAGGGATAATGTTCGGAGATTACGAACTAACTAAAGATGGTGTAGAAACACAACTGTCTGTCAACCATTTGGGGCATTTCTATCTGACGCATCTTTTGTTGCCAGCTTTAAAAAGAGGTGGCAGAGTGGATGGCTGTTCGAGGATTGTTAATGTGACGTCATGCGCCCACTATCCGGGAAAGATTTACTTTGACGATATCAACATGAAAGAACATTATGATACAACAGCAGCATATGCTCAGTCTAAACTGGCACAGGTGAATCAATATAGCCTTTTATTTTCCTCATACAGTAAATATCATCCATAAAAGTCATTTCATAAAAGCCCATTATACATAATATAATTGGATACTTTATGATCAGATTCATAAAACAAGCCTTTACATTAACATGTATTAGCAAATTGCCAGTGCTTAATAATAAATTATCAAAAAAAAACACATTAATGTTATACCCAAAACAAAACTCACTAATTAAATGCACTTATTTTCTTAATGTGGCACTTAATAATACTGGTTTTACACTTAAAAATAGTATTTTTATTTATAAAATAAGCGAACTATGAAAAAATAAATCATGTTTTGTTACAGTTGATGAGCTCGAGATACATAAACAAGATTTTGGAAGAAAACGGCTGTCCAGTGAGAAGCTATGCAGTACATCCGGGAATAGTCAATACACACTTATTTGAAGGAACAACATTCCGTAAAATGTTCCCATGGGCTATGAGAATTTTCTTCAAAACTCCTGAAAAAGGAGCTGTCTCAATCCTTTATGCTTGTTTCAACGAAGGTTTAGAGAAGAAAGGAGGATTATACATAAGCAACTGTATAGAAGGAATAAGTAGTCGGTTTTCCAAAAATGTAGATTATCAAAGAAGATTGTTTGAAATATCTTGTAAACTCTGTGGTATAGATGAAAATAACTTTGGAACTGTGCAAGCCTGAAATCTCTAGTCCATTGTTCTATACTTTTAGAGTTATATTGGCAAAATTTATTTGTGAATGTTATTGTTAATATTGGTGTAATATTTACTGAAAAATATATAAATATTTTTATAACTGTTATTGTATTTTTTTAAAATCCTATGAATAGCTAGGCAATTAATGAGGGTTTTAATATTTTACATTGATGAAATGAAAAAAACCTCACATTACAATACAAATCAAAATCATTTTAATAACTAATTAAATGTAGACTATTTTGACTTGAATTTTCTAAGTGTAGGTAATTGCAAACAGTTTTAAATATTCGTGAATATTGTTTACAAAGAATAAACGTGATGTTATTCTGCTTACATTGAACGTAAATGTAATGTAAAATATTTGTATTTAAGATATCAGTGCTGCTTTTTTATGAATAAATGTTTTTTTTTAATTAACAGAAAAAACATTTAACAAATAGCCTGTTCAACTATTATTAGCAACAAAGAATTTCTTACTTATTATACAAATAGAGTAAAAATAAAATTATCTTCAAAATATTTTTGCATGTATTATGGGACCAGCTATAATTTATTATGCTGTCAGTTTTTTTTTTATTGCAACGAATAGCGAGATGAGCATGCCGTTCGCCTGATGGTAAACGATACGAACGCTCATTAACAGTAGCAAAACCAAACAACACCTTGAATTACAAAGCAATGCTTGGCATTCCACTGCACTCGCCATCCTGAGACATAAGATGTTAAGTCTCAATATGTCCAGTAGTTACTCTGGCTACAATGCCCTTCAATCCGAAACACAACAGTGCATTTACACTTCTGTTTGACGGGAGAAATAGACACTGCGGTGGTACCTACCCAGATGGCCTCTCACATATGAGAGACCTACCACGTGTAGTTTTTAGAAGTTGGACACTTTTAAGTGTCTTATGACTTATGTTATGGAATTGTTTTATTTGTGACACAACACTAATTATGTTTGGTAGTATTAATAGAATCCGGTTCAAACTATTCTTATATAATATGCATTCTCAGTGATTAACATAATAAATCTTACCTGCTGAAAAATCCCGATAGTCCTTTCTTCTTCAACTTAGCCGAGTCCTGCTCGGTGGTAGCTGCATCAGTAGTGGCAACTTCCTCCTCTTTAGACGCTGCCGACCCCAATGAGCACTCAGACAGGCTAGACACAGTGCTAGAGAAGGACCCACCATCTTTCCCTCGCTGGTGACCACTTACACTGCCCCACTGTAGAGTGCTCTTAGGCGAATCACTTGAGTCACTTTTCTCGCAAGTTGATATGGAATAATTGCCTTCATCACTAAAACTGCTCTTTTTCGACAATTTATCAACATCATCTGCCGTATTCTCCGCTGGTTTCACGATTTTTGGACTCACAAAATGCAATTGCTTTGTTATCGGGTTGTAAGCGAGTTGCATATTATCCAGTGCCTCGCTGAGACGCATCCCGCCTTTTTGGCACGGAGTCGACATAGCGATTTCGAATTTCGAACACTACAAACACGTTCAGTTATCGCATCCATTTTCATGTCCACTATGAGCACAAACAGCCATTATGGTTCATTAATTAATTAGTTACGCACTCCTTGTTTGTCTACTGATATTTAACACATGACAAAACACAACATTCATTCAGTTCAATTGTTTATTCTTTTTTATATCTTGTTGTTAATTAGACAAACAAAATCTTTGTAAATTTGTGAATAGACAATTGTAAATTTGTTATATATAAATTACTAAACCGATTATCAACACATAAACTTAGATATTTCTAATATTTATTTCACTAAATCGTAATAGTCTAAAATTAGAAACAAACACAAAGCAACACACCCATCACCTATTACTTTCCACTGTAAATTAAATTTGACATTTACTCTAAGTGTTGCCTACCCGTCCCCACCAAGTTCCACTACGCGTAGTGCAGCAATAGGTAGGTAATTACATAAAACTATCATTTTATAAATGCGACCAATAATGACAACGTTTTTCTGTGTACCTATATAAATGTAGAAAAGTATCAGAACATATACAAAAAAAAAACTTATATAATACTAGCTGTACCCGCAACTTCGTCCGCGTGGAATTTAACAAAAACTTTATTTTCTAAAATAAAATAATTTCTCTAAAATAAATGTAGCCTAAGTTACTCAGAGCCGCAAATAGAGTCGAATTTGACGTAGGGCAGCATTGGTTAAAGGTAGGGCGGAAGTAAAAGAATATCATAATTGATCTGCCCTCGAAGCAAGGGCTTCTAAATCAATCACCACGTATACTGACATAGATGGTTGAACTTCCAGATTTGGATGTAGAGATCCACGTATGAGTGAGAGTTACGTAATAATTAATTGTTGGGTGGTTGGTTGGGCTAATTATAATAATGTATCTTAGTTTTCGGTATTTTTCAGATAGGGCATTGTGATTTGAAGGTAGGGCATTTCCCCACAATGCCCTCCCCTAGCTACGGCCGTGAAGTTACTCCTTATTATATCAGCTAGCTGACAGTAAAAATCCCGTCAAAATCGGTCTAACCATTTCTGAGATTAGCCGGAACAGACAGAAAGACAAAAATTTTAAAAATTGTTATTTTGGTGTATGTACCGTATATATATTCACATACATGTAGTAAAAAACGATTATTTCAATATTACAAACAGACACTCCAATTTTATTATATGCATAGATGTATAGATTATTGCATAAATGAAGAATAGACGAGTAGTACTAGATGCTATTATTTCTAGATTATTAAAAGGGGACTAATAATAACCTACTTATAAATTTCTGCTCAAATCTATTTAAGTAATGTTTATTTTTTCAATACTTATTTTCAATTGTTTACCGTTAAGCTACGGTAAATTAATAACGCGGCAACACTGAAGTTTTGCGATAGATTGTATAAAAATCTAGCGCTTCGTTCGGAAATCGGCATATACTAAGCTAAAATAAATGAACGAAACAGGAAACGTTTTATTATTTACATTTTCGGTATAAATAAATAAAAAACCAAATCAAGGTTACGATAATCAAAATAGTTTATTCTCTCGTGTTTTTCTCTACACATTAAAAACATTTGAATGTTTAAAAATATTTCATGGTCTTCACAATTCTTATTACTACAACCTCGAACGTCGATAATGGCTCGATTACGCTTTTTATGGCCGCAATATTTAAATTTACCGAGTGTTATCACCGAAAAATTAACTTTAACTAATATTATGTTTAAAGGTAGTCGAGCCATATCCACCGAAAATATTGCTATTTAGTGATAATACAAAAATATATTTAATGCTATACGATAGAATTACAGCTATATGTAATAAAGTTACACAAAAGTCGTTGAATCTACGAGACGTATGTGTTCACTTGCAATTTAAAAAAAATGCGAAGCAGTTCATAATAAATATAAAATAAATTATTTCTAGAACTTCTATAACTCGAAAAAAAGGGTGGATACAAAAATTAAAAAGTGTTGTGCTAAAGTGAGCTTGCCTTTGTCATTTACAAACGAATTGTACATTCTATTGGGATATAAATCGAATTATAGAAATTCTAACTTATGTCGTTTTTTTACACAATTAATTATAATTCCGTATGTCCTCAACTCTTTGGTTCTCTCGACGAGCTCGCCTCAGTGCCTCTCAATTCCGGGAACAACTCCACAATACAGAGGTCGAGTAAATTGTATACTAACTGTAACAAAAAAAACATAATGATGTTAGTAATCAGTTCAGGGAGTATTTTCAATTGCCTACTACGCACAGTTGATTTGTGTTGCTGATCGAATATAGAATCAAGATACAAAATGTCGTCAAATACATGTATGGCGATTTGCAGTGGTTAGTCAACATAGTGTCAAAATATTTTTTTAGCAAAAGGAGAGCGGTTTATGCCTTCCTTCCCATGCAACGGGGGAGGTCGGAAAGGGTATGTCAGGGTCTTTTTGCAGTCTGGAATTTGGATACACCTTGTATAGTATAATTTATATAGTACTAGTAATTCTTTCTTTTTCGATTTTTTTTTACTCTGCAATGATTTAATTAGTTAGTGTACTAATAAGTGAATTTTATTGTTATTATTTTTTAGTGCTAAGATTATGATACACTTTTCATTTTTATACATATTTTTTTATATACAGGGTATCTCAAGACTGCTACCGAAAACGAAGCCGGGTGGTAGTTTTAGTGACTTCAGACACATTGCAACAGAAAATGTTGATGTCGATTTGTTTTTTGTTATTTTTTTCTTATAGTCGTATTTAGCGTTGCCAGGTCGCCAAACCTAATAGCCGGACAGACTAGCCAGTTTGGCCGGACATTTGGTTAAAAAAGCCGGACACCCTATATTATTGAGGATTTTGTCTTAGTATTAATAGGTACGACAAAATTTTTTCGGTTCGGTAGTCGACTCGCCTACGCTCGGCCACGCTCGGCGGCGCGGCGGCAGTGCTCGCTTGTTTGCGAAATGTAAAAAGCCTAACAAAAGCCGGACAAGACGGACACCGTTTATTTTAGCCGGACATGCAAACAAAAAGCCTAACTATGTCCGGCTTTATCCGGACGCCTGGCAACGCTAGTCGTATTTATATTCATGTCTTCCTAAAATAATGGTGTATACCCTTTTATTTTTAAGGACTCTAACGTATAAAAGAGTTTAAATTATTATTTTAGCAAAAACTATGGATTTACCACCCAAAAATTACGATATTTTAAAAATAATGAAAAAAAATTGTCGCATTTCTTTGCCAAAATTTTAGTTGCATTGTGTTTGTAGTCACTAAAACTACAACCCGGCTTCGTTTTCGGTAGCAGTCTTGAGATACCCTGTATATTGTACTTTTATTTTCTGCTCTTACACTATCCATTCTAATTGTTCACTTGTTTGTAAGGTTTGTATATTTTATTTTGTGTGTAGTTAGTTTGTGCTGCATAATAAAATGTTGTATGTATGTGGTGGACTATATGCTTTAACTCCTCTCAATGGTAGTTTCGTTTGTGTCGGAGGCCCGTGCCCTGCAGTGGGACGTATATGGACTGATGCAGATGTATGCACGTATGTGTACCTGTTTGTTGAGTCGCGGCGCCTGTATAACCTCGAATGCTTGTTGCAGCGGCGCATGCGCGGCGAGGCGGCGCGCGGCGGCGCAGTGCGCGAGGGCGCGGCGCGCGCTCTCCCGCTGCGCAGGCGCACTCGCGCGCGGCCCGGACTTGTTGCCGAACAACACGCCTGCGGATGTACATTGTGTCATATATTTTTGGCAGATTTTATGGCACAGTCGGTTAAACGCCGCCTGTGAAACTAAAGACCGCGGGTTCGATCCCCACACCGAGAAAAGTGGGCCCACCAATATTGCTTTCGGGTCTGGGTGTTTGTGAGACCGAAAAGTCTCGATCTTAGTGTCAGGATTATGTGTGCAACTGTTGAATGCTAATTATTATTCATTTATTTTATGTTTCTGGTTGCAATGGATTTGACGTAACCGACCTGCACTACTAAAAAAATCAATAAATATTATGGAATGCTTGATACAACTTTTAAATGATTAATAATAATAAATAAATAAATGACCCCACACTAAGATCGAATTTTGTATCTTGGGTATCAGAAACTACGAGAGACTTTTCCGGTATCACAAACACCCTGGCCCGGAACAAATGTTTGTGGTTCACAAGAGCACAGAATACTAACAGAAGTCAAGCTCCATACAAAGCGCGCCAAACCAACGCACACATAGACAGCGTTCACCGACACGATATTTGAGACCAGTCGAAACCACTGCGAGCGCGAGTTTCACTCGCTTCGGACACGCATCTAGAGATATTTTTTGTGCAAAGATGGAGCGAATGAATAAAAGTTATTACACTTCTATATAAAACTTCAGATTATAATAATTGAATATAAATTTCTTTAATAAAATACGCAATATTATACAAAAACGATAAAAAAATAATTTTAGATTACGACATACACTTTCTCAACGACTATGTAAATAAAATGACAATTTATTCATTTTGTTATTGTTTTTTTTATATAGTATTTTAATAATTAATCAAACGATGCGAGTGCTATTACCACGATACTTGTTTTCGAATAAGCCAGAGTTAACAGCCCTGGCGCGAATGCCGAGCGTAGTGTGAGTGTGACAACAAAAGTGAAGTACATACACAAGCTTGACTTCTGTTAGTATTCTGTGACAAGAGATCGAACCTGCGGCCTTTCATTTCAAAGCGTCTAAAGAACTGCGCCACGGAGGCTGTCAAATCGTCAAATAATTGATGTATTAAAATATATGTAATATATTTTACCTTGTCCCAATCTTATTAAATGTGCTAATCTCCTCTCCGACAGCAATTCGCATAACTTCGAATTGAGATATTTGTTGAAGGCGTCGTCGATTAGATCCCGCATCGGTCCTAATATCGATCCGATCACTCCGAACACGAAGGGGCGTGTGTTGAGCACTTTTATCACTGTCAACAAAAAATAATGTTAATGGTAAAATATAGGGTGTACAGAATAATAAATATGATTTATGTATATGAAAATTACTATTCCTATGGCTAATTCGATATCTATTAAATAATGTATTTTTTTCATTTTATTTGACACTAGCGGCCCGGCCCGGCTTCGCCCGGGTAGAGATACGATTCCAGTTCATATTTTATCTAAACTCAACATGACTGCCGCTCTCGATAATGCTTATCCAATTTCGAGACCAATCGGATCAATAACAAAAAAGTTCAAAATGGCTGCCACCATTTCAATTCTGACTCCGAATTTAGGTTATTCAGAAAAAGGGTGGCTCCGAAATTTCCGATTCCGACTATGAATTTGAATTATTTACACAAAGAGTATCTCAGGTACCGATTTTGACACATATTGGATCAATAACTAAAAAGTTCAATGTTTCATCCCTTATTTCACCCCCATGTGCCGTGTTTCCAAAATTGTTGGACGCCATTAATTTGCGGTTGTAATAAGAAGCTAAAATATACATTTTCATAAATATATCTTCAATAATTTATATTTTCCATTTCCGTTTCAACCCTTATTTCAAACCCTTTAGGCAAATATATAGCCTATGTTACTCGTGGATAATGTAGCTTTTGAATGGTGAAAGAATTTTTAAAATCGGTCCAGTACTTGTTGAGTTTATTCGTTACATACAAAAATACAAATCTTTCCTCTTGATAATATTAGTGTAGATTACTAAAAAAAGTTACCTTAATAAATATTTTTATCAATCATTATTGTATTTTATTGATAACACATTTAACTTCAAAATCATAAAATAAATATGAATATGTATGTCAGTTTTACGTTGGGATCTTCGCAATCTATCTAAATGGATATAAGGCCAGAAACATACTACTGAAACGCGACCCCACGTTTAGGTTCATTCGTTCGATTCGTGTCAAGTGAAATAAAATCTTACTATTTTATATGACCAGAACAATACAGCAAACACACCACACATTGTTTGCATCTTATATCTCGGATGGCGAACGCATTGGATGGCCAAACACTGCTTTGTAATTCAAACTGTTGTTTGGTTTTGCTACTGTTTATGGGCGGTTGTGTCGCTTACCATCAGGCGAACAGTATGCTCGTCTCGCCATACATTACAATAAAAAAAAAATGTTACGTGGCAAGTTCGCAGTGTGGTTCTGGTCATAGAAAATAGTATAATCTGATTTGACTTAACACGTCGCATCGGGTCGCGTGGCGTTTCAATAGCATGTTTCCGCCTTGCAACAGGAAAATTGTCATTTTCTTATGACTGATCATTGATCAAACCACCCCTAGTTAATAACAAAAATAAACTAAAAATATATTAAAACTTATATTTCCTTTTCATATACTGGGTGGAATCGCTTATCGTCCGGAAAATTTAATAGTGTATTGTGTATGTGACATTAACGTTATATACGAGATTTATCATTAAAAACTACAAACTACCCCATAAACAACATCAGTACAAGATGTCCCCAAAACACATATTATCTAAATCACCCTACACTTAAAAGTGCAACGACTTGTCAATACTCAGGCGCGCGAGTGTATGGGTCACGCCACACAACAGCTGACTGTCGCGCATCGACCTTGAACTTACTTTGCGCCTATTTATCGGTATTATTACTCTAAATATTACCATATAACATTTTGATTTATTTAGAATTTTAGTGTGTTAGGATCATTTAAGTAAATGTAGTTGTTGCTAAGTTGTTAAGATTTACATTATTATTTTCATAACGTACCTACTACCTTAGAAAAAGCTGCATATGTTTTTATTGAAAAGTTATAATAAAGTCGAGAATGGACGACTTCGCTGTCGAAGGTCACGGATTCTTGCATGATTAGGAAGTCTGAACTTACCATTATCGAGTAGCCCCGGATAAGTCGTTAAAATAGTTCTTGTGCTGGGAACTCGTGGATTCATCATTCATGATACCATTCCTACGCAAAGACTGCAGATGTTCTGGATCCGCATACATCCTTCTTGCATGACCCAAGTTTTCATTGGATCGAACATAGCATGTCATTATTGTCACATACTCACTGTTCGTGTAATCACTCATTTTGACCGCAAAAAACTAACCAATAACCAAAATAATTCCATACAACGTCACTCGGTACCGAATTTCGCACGACTGAGGAAGGTACGATCCCTGGAAGGTGTCGGCGGTGCGGGAGCGGGCGGCGCGGCGCGGCGGCACGCTTTGTACTTGCGCTTGCGGCGGCGCGGCGGTGAGGGCGGCGCGATCAAAGGATTTTATTACTTAGATTTAGAAGTTTCTACTCGAATTAATATTGTATAAAGTAGGGTAACAATAATGTGTATTTATGAAGATTTTTCTCATTTATGTCATGTTTCTCTAAACAACGTTGTTTTATGAATAACTTATTCTAAATTAGTAACTAGTAGTGTTAAATTAATTTTACACTACATAAACAAAAACATAAAAAAATTAAAATAAGTATGCCAAAGTGTTCTAAATCATGTACTTGCCATGCACAATTTTTTTCGTGACGATAAGCGATTCCACCCAGTATATAAAAACAACTCACGTAAATACATAAGACACTGCGTGAACCCGACCACACTGTCCTGGTACTGTGTGTCTCGCACGTCCAGTGTGGGTTGCACGTCGAAGTTGTTCTGGAACTTGGTCGCGAGTATGTTGCGCACGCGTTGCTTCCTCAACTGCACTTGTTCCACGTGGATTTCTTCGCTCATCTCCTGCGCTTCTTCTACCTCTCGCGTTGTGCCGTGTTTTCTGGAATTTATATATTTAATATAAATTAGAAGAAGTAATACCAAAAGGTATTTGCAAAAACTAGCCGAACGTCGAATTTAAACAAGTCTGTTGGGGCACTAATTTATATTAAACCAAAAAAATAAATTAGTTTTCTTTTGAAATGAATACTTAGACTCTAGGACCGTTATATCACATTAAAAGCGATGCTACTAACTTCAATCAAGACTAATACAAATATTTATTAAGTCATAAATCACTACTCACAAAGCCTGATACCGGTCCATATCCGATGACACAAGTAAATTCTTCAAGAAGCTCTCCAGATGCTGACCTTTCTCTTTCCTCAGTTTATGTGTAACTGACTGGTATATATTCACCAGATCGGTACTGGTCGCATTGAGGGTAGCTGCCTGAACCACCATGGAGAAGTCACCGTCTTCAGTAAGGAATATCCTGAGGAGTTCGCTTGTCTGGAGAAGGCTTTTCTGGAGTAACCTTTGGAGAAAGTCTTCGTATTTGTACCGGAGCGTTTCTAGTGGACTGTTGTCTCTGGAATGAAATGGTGAAAGGTTTAATTTTGGTTTGATGTTGTGGAATTTAGCTTATTATAAGTACAACAATTAGACTCAATATATGCATGGATTTTTTAATTGCATTATTGGTCAATGCAAAATTTGCTTAAGAGCATTATTTAGCTAAATAAGGTAGTAAGTTGCTAGATAAAGTTAAGTCGATAATTTTGTATTTAAATGAATAGTTGGGTAGTCATTACAGATTTTAGGCACTCCATTAGTTCTTGGACTGGAAGGGACACTAAGCCCAGAAAGGTAAGCGTGGGGATCAAATTGGATTGTGGATGTCAATATTGACAATATAATATTACTGTATAGTGGATCTGACAAAAGACACAGAAAAATACATTGTATCAACGGTTCAGAATTTTCCATACAAATTTCATCCCTTTCAACCCTTCGCATCGCAATACTTTTTTATTAGAAATAGGTCACTCATATGTGAGAGACCTACCACCTGCTTTGTAATTCAAGGTGTTGTTTGGTTTTGCCTCTGTTTATGAGCGGTCGTATCGCTTACCATTAGGTGAACGGCATGCTCGTCTCGCCATTCACAGTAATAAAAAAACAATAAAAAGTACCCTATGTCCGTTTCTAAGGTCTAATGTACCCCTGTGCCGACTTCCATCAAAATCTGTCCAGCGATTTAGGCGTGAAACGGGAACAGACAGAAAGACAAACAGCTAGTTACTTTCGCATTTCGCATTTAGGGCCACCACGCACTGTAACTTTATAATACAGATAATGACTGTATGATGTGTCGATATCGGTATCCTGTAAGCAATACATCATACCTGCGTGAAGGCAGCGGCAAGTCGTGCAGCAGCGCGTCTCCGTGGAACTCGTGCAGTTTGCTGCGCAGCAGGTGGAAGTCGTGCTCGGTGCGCTGCAGAGTGCAGAGTGCAGAGTGCAGAGTGCAGAGTATGAGTGTATATAGTACCTGCGTGAAGGCAGCGGCAGGTCGTGCAGCAGCGCGTCTCCGTGGAACTCGTGCAGTTTGCTGCGCAGCAGGTGGAAGTCGTGCTCGGTGCGCTGCAGAGTGCAGAGTGCAGAGTGCAGAGTATGAGTGTATATAGTACCTGCGTGAAGGCAGCGGCAGGTCGTGCAGCAGCGCGTCTCCGTGGAACTCGTGCAGTTTGCTGCGCAGCAGGTGGAAGTCGTGCTCGGTGCGCTGCAGAGTGCAGAGTGCAGAGTGCAGAGTATGAGTGTATATAGTACCTGCGTGAAGGCAGCGGCAGGTCGTGCAGCAGCGCGTCTCCGTGGAACTCGTGCAGTTTGCTGCGCAGCAGGTGGAAGTCGTGCTCGGTGCGCTGCAGAGTGCAGAGTGCAGAGTATGAGTGTATATAGTACCTGCGTGAAGGCAGCGGCAGGTCGTGCAGCAGCGCGTCTCCGTGGAACTCGTGCAGTTTGCTGCGCAGCAGGTGGAAGTCGTGCTCGGTGCGCTGCAGAGTGCAGAGTGCAGAGTGCAGAGTATGAGTGTATATAGTACCTGCGTGAAGGCAGCGGCAGGTCGTGCAGCAGCGCGTCTCCGTGGAACTCGTGCAGTTTGCTGCGCAGCAGGTGGAAGTCGTGCTCGGTGCGCTGCAGAGTGCAGAGTGCAGAGTATGAGTGTATATAGTACCTGCGTGAAGGCAGCGGCAGGTCGTGCAGCAGCGCGTCTCCGTGGAACTCGTGCAGTTTGCTGCGCAGCAGGTGGAAGTCGTGCTCGGTGCGCTGCAGAGTGCAGAGTGCAGAGTGCAGAGTATGAGTGTATATAGTACCTGCGTGAAGGCAGCGGCAGGTCGTGCAGCAGCGCGTCTCCGTGGAACTCGTGCAGTTTGCTGCGCAGCAGGTGGAAGTCGTGCTCGGTGCGCTGCAGAGTGCAGAGTGCAGAGTGCAGAGTGCAGAGTATGAGTGTATATAGTACCTGCGTGAAGGCAGCGGCAGGTCGTGCAGCAGCGCGTCTCCGTGGAACTCGTGCAGTTTGCTGCGCAGCAGGTGGAAGTCGTGCTCGGTGCGCTGCAGAGTGCAGAGTGCAGAGTGCAGAGTATGAGTGTATATAGTACCTGCGTGAAGGCAGCGGCAGGTCGTGCAGCAGCGCGTCTCCGTGGAACTCGTGCAGTTTGCTGCGCAGCAGGTGGAAGTCGTGCTCGGTGCGCTGCAGAGTGCAGAGTGCAGAGTGCAGAGTATGAGTGTATATAGTACCTGCGTGAAGGCAGCGGCAGGTCGTGCAGCAGCGCGTCTCCGTGGAACTCGTGCAGTTTGCTGCGCAGCAGGTGGAAGTCGTGCTCGGTGCGCTGCAGAGTGCAGAGTGCAGAGTGCAGAGTATGAGTGTATATAGTACCTGCGTGAAGGCAGCGGCAGGTCGTGCAGCAGCGCGTCTCCGTGGAACTCGTGCAGTTTGCTGCGCAGCAGGTGGAAGTCGTGCTCGGTGCGCTGCAGAGTGCAGAGTGCAGAGTATGAGTGTATATAGTACCTGCGTGAAGGCAGCGGCAGGTCGTGCAGCAGCGCGTCTCCGTGGAACTCGTGCAGTTTGCTGCGCAGCAGGTGGAAGTCGTGCTCGGTGCGCTGCAGAGTGCAGAGTGCAGAGTGCAGAGTGCAGAGTATGAGTGTATATAGTACCTGCGTGAAGGCAGCGGCAGGTCGTGCAGCAGCGCGTCTCCGTGGAACTCGTGCAGTTTGCTGCGCAGCAGGTGGAAGTCATGCTCGGTGCGCTGCAGAGTGCAGAGTGCAGAGTGCAGAGTATGAGTGTATATAGTACCTGCGTGAAGGCAGCGGCAGGTCGTGCAGCAGCGCGTCTCCGTGGAACTCGTGCAGTTTGCTGCGCAGCAGGTGGAAGTCGTGCTCGGTGCGCTGCAGAGTGCAGAGTGCAGAGTGCAGAGTATGAGTGTATATAGTACCTGCGTGAAGGCAGCGGCAGGTCGTGCAGCAGCGCGTCTCCGTGGAACTCGTGCAGTTTGCTGCGCAGCAGGTGGAAGTCGTGCTCGGTGCGCTGCAGAGTGCAGAGTGCAGAGTATGAGTGTATATAGTACCTGCGTGAAGGCAGCGGCAGGTCGTGCAGCAGCGCGTCTCCGTGGAACTCGTGCAGTTTGCTGCGCAGCAGGTGGAAGTCGTGCTCGGTGCGCTGCAGAGTGCAGAGTGCAGAGTGCAGAGTATGAGTGTATATAGTACCTGCGTGAAGGCAGCGGCAGGTCGTGCAGCAGCGCGTCTCCGTGGAACTCGTGCAGTTTGCTGCGCAGCAGGTGGAAGTCGTGCTCGGTGCGCTGCAGAGTGCAGAGTGCAGAGTGCAGAGTATGAGTGTATATAGTACCTGCGTGAAGGCAGCGGCAGGTCGTGCAGCAGCGCGTCTCCGTGGAACTCGTGCAGTTTGCTGCGCAGCAGGTGGAAGTCGTGCTCGGTGCGCTGCAGAGTGCAGAGTGCAGAGTGCAGAGTGCAGAGTGCAGAGTATGAGTGTATATAGTACCTGCGTGAAGGCAGCGGCAGGTCGTGCAGCAGCGCGTCTCCGTGGAACTCGTGCAGTTTGCTGCGCAGCAGGTGGAAGTCGTGCTCGGTGCGCTGCAGAGTGCAGAGTGCAGAGTGCAGAGTATGAGTGTATATAGTACCTGCGTGAAGGCAGCGGCAGGTCGTGCAGCAGCGCGTCTCCGTGGAACTCGTGCAGTTTGCTGCGCAGCAGGTGGAAGTCGTGCTCGGTGCGCTGCAGAGTGCAGAGTGCAGAGTGCAGAGTATGAGTGTATATAGTACCTGCGTGAAGGCAGCGGCAGGTCGTGCAGCAGCGCGTCTCCGTGGAACTCGTGCAGTTTGCTGCGCAGCAGGTGGAAGTCGTGCTCGGTGCGCTGCAGAGTGCAGAGTGCAGAGTGCAGAGTATGAGTGTATATAGTACCTGCGTGAAGGCAGCGGCAGGTCGTGCAGCAGCGCGTCTCCGTGGAACTCGTGCAGTTTGCTGCGCAGCAGGTGGAAGTCGTGCTCGGTGCGCTGCAGAGTGCAGAGTGCAGAGTGCAGAGTATGAGTGTATATAGTACCTGCGTGAAGGCAGCGGCAGGTCGTGCAGCAGCGCGTCTCCGTGGAACTCGTGCAGTTTGCTGCGCAGCAGGTGGAAGTCGTGCTCGGTGCGCTGCAGAGTGCAGAGTGCAGAGTGCAGAGTGCAGAGTATGAGTGTATATAGTACCTGCGTGAAGGCAGCGGCAGGTCGTGCAGCAGCGCGTCTCCGTGGAACTCGTGCAGTTTGCTGCGCAGCAGGTGGAAGTCGTGCTCGGTGCGCTGCAGAGTGCAGAGTGCAGAGTGCAGAGTATGAGTGTATATAGTACCTGCGTGAAGGCAGCGGCAGGTCGTGCAGCAGCGCGTCTCCGTGGAACTCGTGCAGTTTGCTGCGCAGCAGGTGGAAGTCGTGCTCGGTGCGCTGCAGAGTGCAGAGTGCAGAGTGCAGAGTATGAGTGTATATAGTACCTGCGTGAAGGCAGCGGCAGGTCGTGCAGCAGCGCGTCTCCGTGGAACTCGTGCAGTTTGCTGCGCAGCAGGTGGAAGTCGTGCTCGGTGCGCTGCAGAGTGCAGAGTGCAGAGTATGAGTGTATATAGTACCTGCGTGAAGGCAGCGGCAGGTCGTGCAGCAGCGCGTCTCCGTGGAACTCGTGCAGTTTGCTGCGCAGCAGGTGGAAGTCGTGCTCGGTGCGCTGCAGAGTGCAGAGTGCAGAGTGCAGAGTATGAGTGTATATAGTACCTGCGTGAAGGCAGCGGCAGGTCGTGCAGCAGCGCGTCTCCGTGGAACTCGTGCAGTTTGCTGCGCAGCAGGTGGAAGTCGTGCTCGGTGCGCTGCAGAGTGCAGAGTGCAGAGTGCAGAGTGCAGAGTATGAGTGTATATAGTACCTGCGTGAAGGCAGCGGCAGGTCGTGCAGCAGCGCGTCTCCGTGGAACTCGTGCAGTTTGCTGCGCAGCAGGTGGAAGTCGTGCTCGGTGCGCTGCAGAGTGCAGAGTGCAGAGTGCAGAGTATGAGTGTATATAGTACCTGCGTGAAGGCAGCGGCAGGTCGTGCAGCAGCGCGTCTCCGTGGAACTCGTGCAGTTTGCTGCGCAGCAGGTGGAAGTCGTGCTCGGTGCGCTGCAGAGTGCAGAGTGCAGAGTGCAGAGTATGAGTGTATATAGTACCTGCGTGAAGGCAGCGGCAGGTCGTGCAGCAGCGCGTCTCCGTGGAACTCGTGCAGTTTGCTGCGCAGCAGGTGGAAGTCGTGCTCGGTGCGCTGCAGAGTGCAGAGTGCAGAGTATGAGTGTATATAGTACCTGCGTGAAGGCAGCGGCAGGTCGTGCAGCAGCGCGTCTCCGTGGAACTCGTGCAGTTTGCTGCGCAGCAGGTGGAAGTCGTGCTCGGTGCGCTGCAGAGTGCAGAGTGCAGAGTGCAGAGTATGAGTGTATATAGTACCTGCGTGAAGGCAGCGGCAGGTCGTGCAGCAGCGCGTCTCCGTGGAACTCGTGCAGTTTGCTGCGCAGCAGGTGGAAGTCGTGCTCGGTGCGCTGCAGAGTGCAGAGTGCAGAGTATGAGTGTATATAGTACCTGCGTGAAGGCAGCGGCAGGTCGTGCAGCAGCGCGTCTCCGTGGAACTCGTGCAGTTTGCTGCGCAGCAGGTGGAAGTCGTGCTCGGTGCGCTGCAGAGTGCAGAGTGCAGAGTATGAGTGTATATAGTACCTGCGTGAAGGCAGCGGCAGGTCGTGCAGCAGCGCGTCTCCGTGGAACTCGTGCAGTTTGCTGCGCAGCAGGTGGAAGTCGTGCTCGGTGCGCTGCAGAGTGCAGAGTGCAGAGTGCAGAGTATGAGTGTATATAGTACCTGCGTGAAGGCAGCGGCAGGTCGTGCAGCAGCGCGTCTCCGTGGAACTCGTGCAGTTTGCTGCGCAGCAGGTGGAAGTCGTGCTCGGTGCGCTGCAGAGTGCAGAGTGCAGAGTATGAGTGTATATAGTACCTGCGTGAAGGCAGCGGCAGGTCGTGCAGCAGCGCGTCTCCGTGGAACTCGTGCAGTTTGCTGCGCAGCAGGTGGAAGTCGTGCTCGGTGCGCTGCAGAGTGCAGAGTGCAGAGTGCAGAGTATGAGTGTATATAGTACCTGCGTGAAGGCAGCGGCAGGTCGTGCAGCAGCGCGTCTCCGTGGAACTCGTGCAGTTTGCTGCGCAGCAGGTGGAAGTCGTGCTCGGTGCGCTGCAGAGTGCAGAGTGCAGAGTGCAGAGTATGAGTGTATATAGTACCTGCGTGAAGGCAGCGGCAGGTCGTGCAGCAGCGCGTCTCCGTGGAACTCGTGCAGTTTGCTGCGCAGCAGGTGGAAGTCGTGCTCGGTGCGCTGCAGAGTGCAGAGTGCAGAGTGCAGAGTATGAGTGTATATAGTACCTGCGTGAAGGCAGCGGCAGGTCGTGCAGCAGCGCGTCTCCGTGGAACTCGTGCAGTTTGCTGCGCAGCAGGTGGAAGTCGTGCTCGGTGCGCTGCAGAGTGCAGAGTGCAGAGTGCAGAGTATGAGTGTATATAGTACCTGCGTGAAGGCAGCGGCAGGTCGTGCAGCAGCGCGTCTCCGTGGAACTCGTGCAGTTTGCTGCGCAGCAGGTGGAAGTCGTGCTCGGTGCGCTGGAGGGTGCAGAGTCGCGCGCCGCGTCCACCGCACAGCTGCACGTGCACTGCAATCGTGAACACGCGCACCGGCCCGCGCCGGGGAGGGGGTTGCTAAAGGGGGAGAGGGTGTATTGTAATATATGGTAAACTGCATATACTTGGTACTATTTTCAAGCTCTGTACTAAAAATAAATTTAATAGGAGTAGCAGTTTAGTCATAAATGATTTTTTAAGTTTTTGTCCCATTTGAACACGATATAGCTTTTCGAACAGGTGATTACGTCTAACGCATAAGTCATTCACCTGAAAACGATAGATCCTACTTGCTTAAATCTACGCGCTGTTTTCGCTCTACACACACACACACACACACACACACTCATACGCACGCACAATATTTTCACTCCTTTAGGGTTAATTTTAAGAAAAGAGAATAGCAAGTTATTTTTATTTCTAAATAATTTACTAAATTGCCAAGTTTGACATCTAGAACTTCAACAGTTCCGTTCTACCATACAACACAATTTCATCCTTTTCATCCCTTTAGGGGTTGAATTTTCAAATATTCTGTCTTAGTGCTAAACTGCGTCACAGTAGGAACCCCTGTGTAAAATTTCAAGTTTATAGCTTTAGTAGTTTCGGCTGTGGGTTGATCCGACAGGTCGGTTCTACAACATTTCAACCCTTACATTAACCCCTTTAGATTAGTTATAAGAAAAAAGAGTATGCAGGTACTCTTGTTTTTCTAGATGAGTAACTAGTGTCAAATTTAATATCTGCAACGTCAACGGTTTCGGTTTTCCATACAACAGTTTTTAACTCTTTTCAGCCCCTTAGGGATTTCATTTCCAAGAATCCTTGCTTAGTGCTACCCTACGTCAAAACAGGAACCCCTTTATTAAATTTTAAGTTCCCACCTTCAGCAGTTTCGGCTGTGTGTTGATCCGACAGTTCGTTTCTACAAAATGTCAACCCTTATTTGAACCCTTTTACGGTTAATTTTAGGAAAATAAAATATGCGGTTATTGTTGTTTTTGTTTTACTAACTAAGATGCCGCGACGTTGCCAATTTATTATCTACAGGTCAGTGAAAAATATTCACATATGGTAGTTGCGTTTTACTCTTAGGCTCAATTGCACAAACTAAATTTGCCAATACCTTTGACCTTGAAAATGTCAATCCCATACATTAGCAAGGTCAAATACGTCTCAAATGTATGGCGATGAACTTCGATCAAATATACACTAGATACAACATGAGCGCTTAGAAAATGGAACCAAAAAAGAGTGCTATAAGCACTCTTTCGCCTTCAGTCACGCACCGACCCTTGCTTCTAAAACGTCGCATAACTTTAGACAATATTATGTGAAAATCTACTTTAAGCTCCAGGAATAAGGTGGAATTTGTGTTAATATATTTGGAATATCTGATCTTTTTGGTTTACTTTTTTTCATGTCATGCATCGGTGCCACTTTTTAACAGAACTTTTACAGGGAACTGTGTATCTAGTGTATATTTGATCGAAGGCGATGAAAGTTCCAAAGGCAAAGGTATTGGCAAAGTTAGTTTGTGCAACTCAGCCTTATTTGTGAGCTATTTAGTTTGTTTGAAACAAACAAAATCAAATTTTTGGTTTTATGAATTTTTGTGCCGTGTCGAATTAATACTAAGGACGTATAGTAAACCTAGTGTAATTTAAGGCTCATCTGTCATATCAACTTTGTATACGACGCGACGTAGCACATAATTATGTATGTACAAAAAAGATAATCCCATATCAAATGCTACATGGTATTAAATATTTCATCTAATTTAAAACAAAACCTTCAAAACTATATTTTAAAATTTATAAAATGTAATTTTAGAAGCATAAAAAATGCAAGTGTCAGAACGACAAATAAATATTCAATACGAGAAAATAAAATAAACTTACCAATCTCGTCTCAACATTAGTAAGCACCACTTTGTAATTGCTTAGATCTTCTCCTTGCAATGACTCGTCAGCCGCCAAGCTGTCCAAATACTTTAAAATATCGACATTATCTACTCCATCTGCCTCTGTATCGTCAATATTCGCGAAACAATCTAATACTTGTCCGTCTATCGTCGTGGACTTTAGCGCCCCCCGTAACTTATTCCCTAATTTTAGCGCTGAGTGCATTAGTCTTTCCTGGGGCCTGTAGAAAATATATCGATTGTTAGAGTCGATATTTTAGTATCGATAAAAATAATATAATAGATTTGGTTTTACTAAAACGACTTTCAATGAGTTTGTGGTATGGATTAAATCTCTGATAATTTATAAACATGTAGGTAATTAAGAATTGTATTCAGTTAATTGGTTATTACACATTATACAGAATAGAATATATGTGGATATTTCACATTAAACTTACTTTTTCGCTAAATTCTTTTGATAACCAGTTGGCACTCGGCTTCCTATTAATAATTTATAAAACTGAAACAAACATTAAAATTAGAGAAATACGCGTTGATCAGTATCTATTTGTATCAATTTACTTCTCAGATGCGTTTACAGCACGAAGATTTATTTTAATCATACAAATTTGTTGAAACATCGAATTTAGCTTTAGCATTAAATAGCTCACCTCTTCACTATGTAAAAATCTTGGCAACATTATTTTCTCTAATACAGCGTGGGTTTGCCTCGCTGCTTGATATAAAGCTCTGCTTGTTTGTAACCTGCAATAACGAAAAATTTATAATATAATATTCGATACTTTACACATCTATCTGTTTTAACCTATTAATTATAATAATTTACAATGACTTATAATTTAAAACTATAATGTCAATTTCATTTATTGTTAGCAAGACTAAGCTGTGTATTTTGCGTTTTAAATCTTGATTAGGATCGATACCTAATTATGATTTAAAAATATTTTAGCTATGGAATGTTTTGTTCCTTTCGAACAGAAGTTTTTTTCAGTGTTCTTTTAATGTAAAAAAGTGCTGTTTATTTCTTTAACCCACATACCTTTTAATACTATCTTCGCCCTGCAACAAGTGGTGCAACTCGTCGGCGATCTGTTGCTGCAACGGCACGCGGCTGGCGCTCTCTTCCGATATATACAGCTTGTATATATCGCACGCCTCGCGGTGAAGCTCGGCCTTTTCTGCCTCCGTTAGTTCCGGATTCAGTATTTTAATTTGGAATGATTCTGTGAAAGTACCAAAGAGCTATAAAAAATCCTAAATATATAAAGTGTTTTTCAGTATGGAAAGAGTATGTGAAGAGTTACATCGATGGAATCGTAAAGATGGTAGTTCAAAACCGGCTCGAAGGACTAAGAAAATTACGATGGAAGCGTACAACTGTTACAGATACAGAGACAAAGACCAAATAATAAAAAACTCACTAATTACGTTACATAATATATGGGCTGTTACAGGAAATTGTGTCCGATAAGGCGATAGGTTCCCCATCTATCACATTGTGGGGCGGAACATACAAGGCGAAATGTGGTTGTCCTGGCACCTCTGCCCCTGCCTAAAAAGGCGTGTTATGTATGTATGTATGTACAAACTCCAAATAATGAATGTAATTCTCACTGATATCGTTATAGAACTGCAGCAGATGCAGATGGCAGGCGGCCTTGGCGTGCTGCATGAAGGCGTAGAGCTGGTGCTGGTCGCTCAGCACCAGCTCCAGCTCCACCCGCAGCGAGCGAGCGCGCCGCGAGTACACCGACTCCGTCTGCCGCGCGAACGTCTCTAGGAATTCTACCTGGGAGGTTGGACTCCGGTTTATTGTCATCATCATCCTCAGCCTCCGTGGCGCAGTCGGTTAGACGCCGCCTGTGAAACGAGAGGCCGCGGGTTCGATCCCCGCACCGAGAGAAATGTTTGTGCGGCCCACAAATATTTCTTCCGGGTCTGGGTGTTTGTGAGACCGGAAAAGTCTCACGTAGTTCCCGATACCCACGACACAAGACTCAATCTTAGTGTGGGGTCAGGACTATATATGTGACTGTTATTATATATAATTAAATACTATGTTATTTATTATTGTTTATAATTCATCCACTAGGTTTGATACTAAACGGTAATTATTCTTTACAAACTCACTGACACTTTATTTATTTATTCTTAACTGTACATAAAAAGGATAAACACTTAAATATATTACAAATGAACAAAAAGTACAGATGGTGGTCTTATCGCTCTAGGCGATTTCTTACGGACAACACTTGGATGGATAGAAGAAAAGGAAACTAATACTAGCAATCGTTTCTATACTATATAAATAATAATATATAAATATACTAAATAAATAATAATTAAATACACCCAACAGTCACATACATAGTTCTGACCCCACACTAAGATCCAATCTTGTGTCGTATCAAAAACTAAGTACGAGAGACTTTTCGTCCTCACAAACACCCAGACCCGAAACAAATACTTGTGTGAACCACAGGTGCGGAGATCGAACCCGCGACGTCTCATATCACAACAGGCGTCTAACCAACTGCGTCACGGAGGCTGTCAAAATACTGCTGAAAATTATTATGACAATTATACTGATTTTTTATCTATCAAAATTGGTTATTTAAATGTCAATATACTCCGATAATCCAATTTTCTACTTTCGTAAAATTGTGACTACCATTTAAAAAAAATCTTAAATTCTAGGTATATACGCAATTAAAACACACTTAATATATAAGTATATACAGAACACCTAACCTTATAATTAGGGGTGGTGGGCAGTTCGGCCATGGTTTCATCCCCCGTGGCCAGTAGAATGAGGGTGTTGAGTATGTAAGGGTCTGCGAGCACGTCCGTGAGTGATAACAACACCCAACCCGCGAATATCTCCCTTATTAATACTCGGAATACTCTGGAAATGAAACGGTGTAGTTAGTGACATTTCATACAGGGTATACCAAGACTGCTAACGAAAACGAAGCCGGGTGATAGTTTTAGTGACTTCAGACATAATGCAACTAAGAATTTTGCAAAAAAAAAGGCAAACATATTTTTCTTTTTTGCTAATCGTCGTATTTGGGTGGTAAATAGTTTTTTCTAAACTATTTGTGTGCACCCTATGATTTTAAAAGACGCTTTAGAACGCATAAGTTAAATAATTATTTTATCAAAAGCTATGGGTGGAAACCTAAATCCAATAGAACGGTCATTTACAATAAAAAATAATACCAAAAATAAAAATAGTAGAGATAAAAATATAAATGACACATAAATTATTCTTAATTAAAATCGGTCCAGTACTTTTTGAGTTTATTCGTTACGTACAAAAATACAAATCTTTCCTCTTTATAATATTAGTTAAGATATCCACCAAGGATACATCTGTTCGAGAACTTGCTTTTCTGATAGACTAAAGCGTATCTGCATGTGCACCCCCCACTCTACACTTGTAAAACTTATTAAAAGTAATTTTTGAGAAATATTTGCCATCACTCACGCATTGTCCACCTCCTGTTTCCTCAGCAGATGCGGCATGATGGCATTTGTCACGCATCGTAGATACTGCAGCTCAGCGGTGCGGTTGGCGGCGGCTGGGTGGATGTTGAACCTGTGCTCCGTGCTCGGATTCACACATAGTGTGTAGTGGCGGAGAGCGCATGGCAGTAACCGCTCGGTTATTAGGCGAGAGTAGTTTATCTGTAAAAACAAGGGACTTTTTTGTGTTTGTAGGTCCGATTTTACGACTCTCCTGGTGGTAATTGTCATCCATTATCATTTATCTATCAGCCAAAAGAAGACCACTGCTGAACATAGGCCTCCCCAAATGATTTCGACAGTGACCTGTTGGAGAATGGAGGCAGCCTGCATCCAGCGACCTCCCGCGACCTTTTCATTGAAAATTAAAATTACCCTGAAACTTCGGTCTTGTGATTGGAACGCAGAATGCAGTTTTGTAAATATCTCCTCTTTGTGTCAAGTGAAAAGTTATTTAGCCCGGAGGAACCGAAATTGACCCTAATTCGCGTCACTGTCACTCTTCCAGCTGTGCGGGTAATGCAGCCGAGCTGGGTCCCTTACAAATTTCAAGTAACTCCTAATGGCGACGAGTAAAACGGCAGAACAAAAGATGATTCTCAACGTTTCTCAAACAAAACTGTGATTGTCCTCGAATATGGCATATACTGCAGTTTCGTGCGTTTCGATGAAGAGACCAAATCTTCACATTAGTCCAAAATTAATTAAAGTCCTCTCAAAATGGGAGAATAAAAGATAAAGAACGTAAGAGGGGATGGATATTAGGATTATGATAAAGTCACTCTTTAAAAGAACCACGGTAGTCGGTAATCAATCCTTCGATTAATTTAGTTTTTTTTGTAATATATTTGCACTGCAATAAATAAAACCAAGTTGGGCATGAAATCAAATATTTTAATATGAAGATTCACATTTTAGCAATATATTCTGAGATTCTCTCATAGCTCTTGGAACAAACATTAGCATAACAAATATGAGTGCTCAAGTACCAAGCTCTTGTCTTTACCCCGACCCACATCCAGAGTAATTAAAAATACGTGGAATAATGAACCATTAAAATTCCCATCTCGCTCGTCAAGTGATGGTAACAAAAGCCACAGTGCTGACTAATTGCAATGAATACGTAATTAGTGCGAAAAGAAACGGTAGGAACAATGCGTAGTGGCAATTATATGCGGCCGTGATATATTAACGATTAAACTTTTATGCAACGTAACAAATAACATAAGCAATAAATAGAAGTTAAAGTATTTATTATTACTCGTGGTAGGTATCTCATTTATGAGAGGTCGCCTGGGTAGGTACCACCACAATGTCTATTTCTCCCACCAAACAGCAGTGTAAATGCACTTTTGTGTTCCGGTTTGTAGGACATTATAGCTAGAGTAACTACTGGACATAATGAAACTTAACATCTTATGTTTCAGGATGGCCAGCGCAGTGGCATAGCAAGCATTGCTTTCTAATACATGGTGTTTGGTTTTTTGCGACTGTCCATGAGCGGTCGTATCGCTTACCATTGAGAGAATGGCAAGCTCGTCTCGCCATTCATCGTATTAAAAAAGTATTGTAAAGAAAGGGCAGATAATATAGGGCCTATACTACGTACTTTATCAGTCCTAATTCATCTGCTAACATTGTTGAGGAATATAAATTCTATTTGTGTACTTATCGTTTTTAATTACTACAGCGAGCGTATTTATTACAAAAACGTCACATCGGCAAAACCGCAAACGTCTCACGTGTCTAATGACGTAATGAGCCATCCGCGATTCATTTTAGAATTATTTAATTAATTTTATAATAGCGGTCCGGCCTGGCTACGCCTGGGTGCAGATACACTTTTTAAAAATGCGGCTTAAATGTTCAATACCGACAATCATTCTAGAATATCGGGGCAAAAGATCCTTCAGATATCGATTTTGAGACGAATCACGAAAAACTAATAAAATTTCCTCGTATTATAATGCTAGATTTTTAACTACTGCTCCTATAGGTCATAGTGTGATGATATATAGCCTATAGCATTCCTCGATAAATGAACTAACCGTCACAAAAATATTTTTCAAATTCGAACCAGTATCTCGAGCTGAGATGAGAGGTAACAAACAAACAAACTGTAAATATTAGTATAGATATCAATCTGTATCAGCCCATAAACGTCCCACTGCAGGGCACGAGCCTACTCTACAATCGAGAGTACAATTGAGAGTGGTTAGGCCATATAGTCCACCACGCTGGCCTAGTGCGGGTTAGCGGACTTACATACCATAGAAATTTTTATAAATCGCTATGGTATGCAGGTTTCCTCACGATGTTTTTCTTCAACGTTTTTAGTGCGTGGTGTTTGACTATCAATACACACATGACTCCGAAAAGTCAGAGGTGTGCCCTGGGATTTGAACCCGCGACCACCGTGAACATGTTGGCAGCCGCATCCGGTCCGTTTACCAACAGGCCACCACGCACTTCATAGATATCAATATGATACGTAAAATAAGCTTTTATGTAGGCCGATTGTTATCACAAAAACCATATTTGTTTATTGCGATCCATGGCAAGACGACATTGCAATTCGCCTGATGGTAGGCGGACTACTCTTGAACAGCAGCATAAAATTTAGACGGTATTGCATTTACAATCAGGTGCAGTAATAATTTCGCCGTGTCAGGTTTTTTCATAGTAAGGAGGTTAATGAATAAATGGGCTTCCTGGTACTATGAAACTAGGCTAGGGGTCAACAACCTGCGGGTCGTGAGCCACATGCGGCTCTTTGGATGTGAAGCTGCGACTTTTAACTTTTATTTATAATTATTAAAAAGATTTCAATCGATTAATGGGGATTAGGCGCCATTTCTATCTCTCAGCGACTTGTCCTTGCTTTTTACCGCACCCCTCCCCTGCGACAAGCGTTGTCGTAGTCTTCAGAAAAATTTGGCTCTTTAAAAATTTAGAATTTAATTTTATGGAATGGCAAGACGAGCATGTCGTTCGCCTGATGGTATGCGATACGACCGCTCTTGAACAGTAGCAAAACCAAACAACACCCTGAATTACAAAGCAATTCTTGGCATTCCACTGCGCTCGCCATCCTGAGACATAAGATGTTAAGTCTCAATATGTCCACTAGTTACTCTGGCTACAGTGTCCGAAATAAAATAAATTAAAATTGTAATTGTATTGTAATAGTAAATTGTAATTTTTGTCTCTTTCAACTCAAAAGGCTGCCGACCCCTGTACTATGCAAAAAATAGCGGACTAGAACATTTATATAAGTAAACCTACCTTAAGAGCTCTCTGCAAGAGGCACGCAGACGCGTATCTTATCTGATGACGCAGCTCGTCCACGAAGAACGGCTGCTGGCTGATCTTACTGTACCAAGAGTTTATGAACTGATCTAGTATTGTGTTGTAGAACTGAAACAAAAAATAATTGAGATTATGGATTGCCCAGACAAATTTCATTGAGACATTACGACGTTATTATACAGGGTGTATCAAGACTGCTAGCGAAAATGAAGTCGGGTGGTAGTTTAAGTAATTTCAAAGACAATGAATTTAAAAATTAAAAAAAAAAAGAAGCGACGATTTTTTTCCTACCGTGAAATTCGTTGAATACAGGCCGGCTTTAACAGAGCACTGCGAAAATGTTTGCGGGAGGCGTATATTCGACGGTGAAATTGTTAAAACGTCTGATGAAATTGGTAATGATTAATGGACTTTTGGCAAAAACATAACATTTGTTCTGGCATAAGTGAATAATACTTATCAACTTCATTCCTTGTCTTTTAGCTTTTTGATAATTCCATAAACTAACAATGTAAAAAAAAACAAAAATTAAAAGGCAGCGATCGTCATTGAAGGATAGACCTTCTGCTGATTAGCATACATTACATTCTTTTGCCAAAAGGTTAAGGACGGTTAAAAATATTTTTTGTATCCAAACATAACACATACAATTGAATCTGTATACAAAACGTTTGTCTTCGTTGTTAAGACATACCTGTACAGAAAGAGTATCGCATAACATAAATTTCAAAATAAAATTTACCTTTTTAACCGACTTCAAAAAAAGGGGGAGGTTTTCAATTCGACTGTATGTTTTTTTTATGTATACAAATAACAAAACATAGCAACCCACTCAATCGCCCTCTCGATTGTAGAGTAGGCCCATTCCCTGCAGTGGGACGCATTTGGCCTGATACATATGATACGACTTTGCTATTTTTACATCTTTTTCTACATCAACTTACATTAAATTTTGTTTGGGTATTTCCATGTTTTAGAAACAAACGTGATCGACATGATGTACTTTAAAGGTCGAACGTCGCGTAATTTACTTTTTTGGACGTTGGAATTTACACTCATACGCATGCATTTTTTACGCAACATAGGATAATATTCAGAAGAAAATCTAGAATCGAATGCAAGTCAATGTTGAGTAGTTGTAAACTACGAAATTCTGCATTTGAAATACAGGCTCAACATACATACAGATAAATACATTCAGGCTTATTTTGTTCAACCGTCTTCGAAGATAGTGAGAGACACTTAGCGAATTAGTTTCGCATTATTGACAGGATAATCGATTAGTCTATATTTACTTAGATACTGGATGTGACAAGCCGAAGACAAGGTAAAATAGCACAATTTGGAGGAGGCCTATTTCCAGCAATGGACATTAAAAGACTGCTGAGTTCTTCATAAGTCTTATAACAATTAATTATGAACTAAAAAACAATTATTCTTACATAATACATTTTTATACAATATACTTTAAAAATCAGTTATTTGGTGGGGGAAACTTGTGTAAACTTATCTCGAATAAATAAGTATTGTTTGAAGGACACGTAAAATCTGTCAGATATGCATTATTTACGCTCGTGACTAACACTTGAAAATATCATAACTTTCCGACGAAACTAATGTGTGTCATCGACTCATCGTAATCACATTTTGTAGTGATACGTCAATAAATGATAAACCGGTGACTATACACAAACGTTGATATGCGTAATCGTCTGACAAAACTAACCATTGTCTAGAACAGTGGTTCTTAACTGGTGGTCAATTGACCACTGGCGATTCCTGATAGCATCCCAAGTGGTACGCGCAGCCATCCTGACACCATAATCTATACTAATATTTATAGCTGAAGAGTTTTTTTTTATTGCAATGAATGGCAAGACGGGGATGCCGTTCACCTGATGGTAATTGATGCGACCGCTCATGAACAGTAGCAAAACCAAACAAAACTTTGAATTAGAAAGCAGCACTTGGCATTCCAATGCGCTCGCTATCATAAAACATAATTGTTAAGTCTCAATATGTCCAGTAGTAACTCTGGCTACAAAGTCCTTCAATCCGAAACACGCCAGTGCATTTACACTACTGTTGGGCGGGAGAGACTGAAGATCTTATGTCTCAGGATGGCGGGCGCAGTAGAATACCAAGCATTGCTTCGTAATTCACGATGTTGTTTGGTTTTCCTACTGTCCATGAGCTGTCGTATCGCTTGCCATCAGGCGAACGGCATGCTCGACTTGCCATTCATTGCAATAAAAAGAAACTATAGATTTTTATTATAAAGATACAGTACTAACTAACTTTGTATGATAAATGCAATATAGACCAATTGTACTGCTATTTAAAAATATACGTTTTCATCTTTATTAAAATATGCGGAAATAAATGTGAATGCAATAAATGACCATGAAATATACAATCTGGTTTAGAATCGGAAAAATCTGCAATCCAATTGTTAATTAATATTTGCATGCATTTTTTTCAAGGCTAGGTAGCGCATTTCAAAATTTGTTTTTTAAAAATTATACAAATATATGGATGTAGGTTGGTTAAATTTTTTCATTTTTATATCACACAGCAAACATATTTTTTTCACTTTAATTAATTTCTTTATACAACGAAATGGTTCAGCATTTCTCTACCATAATACATGTATTTTTTGTGGCAAAACTATAGAATTGATTATTTGAAATGTGTTTGAATACTGCATGTAGTAAAACTTAGAAGTATATTAGGCCAGCAGCATACTGACCTACTATTTACTAAGTACTCTCATATGGAATGCTGCCAATATTTAAGCATTTGTCAAGAAGTGGATAGCCATATGTATTATTTATTATAGCAATGAATGGCGCGATGAGTATGTCATTTGACTGATTGGAAGCAATAGAGAGCATTTTAGCATTATGACATTTCACTGTGCTCGCCATACTGAGACATAAGATGTTAAGTCTCAATATTTTTTTTTTTTTTTTTTTATTGCTATGAATGGCGAGACGAGCATGCCGTTCACCTGATGGTAAGCGATACGACCGCTCATGAACAGTAGCAAAACCAAACAACACCTTGAATTACAAAGCAATGTTTGGCATTCCACTGCGCTCGCCACCCTGAGACATAAGATGTTAAGTCTCAATATGTCCAGTAGTTCCTCTGGCTACAATGCCCTTCAACCCGAAACACAACAGTGCGTTTACACTGCTGTTTGACGGGAGAAATAGACACTGCGGTGGTACCCACCCAGATGGCCTCTCACATATGAGAGACCTACCACCAGTAATAATAATCTCAATATGACCAGTAGTTAGCCTGACTACAATATCCTTCGAACGGAAAACAACAGTACATTTACAATGCTGTTTGGAGGGAGGAATAGACATTGCGATGGTACCTACCCAGACAACCTTTCGCATATGAGAGGCCTACCACCAGTAACATATAAAAGGTTTTCTTCTTAAATATACTATAGTCAGTTTAAGCTCCCTATAACATACATAATATGTGTCAACTTATGTTTGTACATCCCACTGCAGGACATGGACCTCTTCAAAAAAGGAGAGTAAGATGGAGAGGTTAGTATGGACACACACAGGCCTAGTAAAATTAACATGAAACGCAACCATTGCATGACATAGTCAAACACAAAATAATTGACTCATTGATTTCGACAGCCTCGGTGGCGCAGTTGGTTAGACGCCGCTTGTGAAACGAGAGGTCGCGGGTTCGATTCCCGCACAGAGAGAAATGTTAGTGCGACCCACAAATATTTATTCCGGGTCTGGGTGTTTGTGAGACCGAAAAATCTCTCGTAGTTCCTGATACCCACAACACAAGACTCGATCTTAGCGTGGGGTCAGGACTATGTATGTGACTGTTGGGTGTTATTTATTTATTTAGAGATAATCAAAAATATAATTAACTTACATCTTCTATGGCTTGGTCAAGTTGCTTATGTATCTGAAGCCCTACCCAGGGTTCTGTGTAAGAGCTTGAGTCATGGCGATTGCACTCCTTGGAACCACACGTCACACATCCCTAGAACAAATGTATTATGTTTGTTATTTGGGTAATTTGAGTATTTATTATATAAAAGGAGTGCTGGTACTTCAAAAACATAGATCAAAATTTTGGTGCCAGGCCACCTTTTTCTGCCCTTCTATTGGCAGACATTTGACAGGTTGTCCAAAGAGACTAAGAAAATAGCTTACATGGATGGATAATTAATAAATATACATTCAATTAACATTTTCAAGCAATTTGTTGTTAAGTAATTAGTTTAATTTTCATCAATATAGCAGTGATACCAACATTACAAACAAATAAATATATACATTTTTAAAGACACAAATGTATGCTAGCACTCTCACTCTATTTTATAAATACTTAAAGTTTGGAATAACTGATTTTTTATTGTAAAGGCAGACTTGTTAATACACATACTAATGATAATTAGAATATAATAAGTCTAAAACAGGGATGGCTCTTACATTTCTTAAGCTTTACAGTACAGCCATTATAAATATATTATGTAGATGTTATTAATAATTCTCGAATATTGAACATAGTGGTTGTAAACTATTATATCAGTGGTATTTCTGACTTATAAATAAATGTCCATACAACTTGTAAACCACATAATAAGAAGAAGAATCTAATTAATGTATACATAAATTCATAAGTGTTCTAAATAATTCATTAAGTATATCAAATAGTTTAAAAGTGACATAAAATTTATTACCATTCATTTGTTTGCATTAGATACAAAAAGATACACTCCATAAATCTCGATATTGTCAGTCAATAAAAAATTATCAATAGCTTTGAGTAAACATTATGTTTAACATGTTATTACTTTGTTTACATTAGACAACTTACTTTTACCGGAATATCTTGTACGTCCTCTGATGCATCACCGAAGAAATGGCACTTTAATTTATACACATAATTCCGCAGAATATTCGAATTCAACCCATAATAACAAGCCAAACATCCCAGCACATAGCTAAAGGCTATAATTGCAAAGTGAAATCTGGAAATATAACAATTGGGTTATCGTAAGATCTGACGCGTGAACACCATCAAAAATATTGGCACAAACGCAAAACCTGTAGAAATATAACACAGCAAAAGATGTGCAAAGAATTCCAACGTATATAATATAATTTTTATTATCAAAATTCTCTGTAAACTTCGTTTGACATCTTTCAGTCATGGCTAACGAACAATGACGTTTGATAGATTGACAGTTGCCATATGTAGCATAACTTTCCACCCTAAAAGTGGGGTAATTTAGGAATCGTTGCATTGTAATTTTCTTGTTGGTTTGTGATTGTAATAAATTCAGTAAATCAATTTTTTATCCCACGCACCGAGAAAAAATACTATGATATTCCGATATTATTATCTAACCAAAGTGGTAAAGAATGAATGTATAAAACTGCTGCAGAGTGCAGTAGGTATTATAATGTTATTATTTACGGTATTTTATAAAATAAAGCGCAAATATAAAAAAAGAGTTGCAACACTGAATTTCGTTCAGAAATAAGGAGACCTCCTTATTTTTTCTATAATATGCAAATCATACGACCTGTCAAATTATAGCCGTATTTCTCGACGAAATAATAACATAACCTATGTTTCGTTTCTGAAAAGAAATTTCGCAAACTTTAATTAATAAAATATACTTTTGACTCTCAAAGACACAAAATTATATTGTGAGTATTATTTAATATGTTCTTATGCGTGTAGAAATGCTAGAGGATTTCACAGCAAATATTATTTGCTTTCAGTTTTATATTGGGTACTTCGTTTTTTTTACTTCATCATTTACTATTTATTATTTTTCCATTTAGATTTATGATGCAAACAAACGATCCAAAGAGTACCTTGATTTTAATTGCACAAATAGTTATAAATAACCCTGCCTTAAATAAAATAAATATGTACAATTTTGTTCAATTATATTACTTGTACTACGTTTTTGCCAGTCTGTAATTTCAACATTTAAAAAGGGGCCCTTTATGTTTATTATTTACATGAAAAGTAAATTGGTATAGATTTTATTATGGACATTGATATAAATTCATTGAACTTGCAGTTTTTAATAAATAATTATATTAATTTTCTCTACAATGTATACATCTTTACTAAAGTTATCTATAAAATGCATATAAACAATGTCATAGTTCAATTTGAGACAAGTTATCTTAATTGTAGTATTATCATTATTGTGTGCTTGCCTAGTTGTGATTGTTGCATTGCATTACTATGTTACAGACTTTTGTGATTAGTGAAAGTATATTTGTTTTATAATTTAAGCCAACTTTTGTAGTCCCAGTTACCAAAATTTCCAATATGTATGTGGTATTTAAAACTGGTCATTTTGTATTCATGAGTTTTTTATTTACTTAGTGCATTAATCAAAATTGTCAACCTATTAGCCCCAAGTAAAAAAATGATACATTCCATTTGTGGTATATTCAGTAGTTGATCTTGATGAGCATTTCTGTGATATGACATTGAATTACCCTATCTATTCTAAAGGCTTTTTGCTACTGGTTAATTTATTTTATCTTTCATTCGATTTTCAGATACAATGACACTACAGAAATACTTTTTCCAAGCAACGAAAAACTATTTGTGCAGGCACCGTCTTCTACAATCTAATATCAAACAAACATACTGCGAGCTACGCCACACTTACAGCAGTGGGCCAAGAAAATACACTGACAGGCATGAATGGGTAACAGTCGACAAAGAAATAGGAACTGTTGGCATTAGCAAGTATGCCCAGGAATCATTAGGTGATGTTGTATTCGCCCAGTTACCAGATCCAGGTACAGAATTGAAGGCTGGAGATGAATGCGGTGCCCTTGAAAGTGTGAAGGCAGCTAGTGAACTGTACTCTCCGGTATCTGGAACAGTTACAGAGAAAAATAAAGATGTAGAAGCCAAACCGGCGTTGATAAACACCTCATGCTATGAAAATGGTTGGTTGTTTAAGCTGAAGTTAACTAAACCTGAAGAATTAAATGAACTTATGGATGAAGAACAATATGATAAATTTTTGAAAACAGATGTTGAAAAGGAAGAGTCATAGTTGTTTTTTGTTTTATTTATTTAGTGATTTGTTTTGTTAAAATGCTTTAAAAGCTATATCTGTTGTTCATGATACTGATTAAAAATACTATTTCTGGCACCAAAAATGTAGGTTCTAATATAACATGGATTGCATCAATTGTCATTATTTGATTGCATTTATTTATTTCAATTATTTAACTGGCAGACTTTATACATTTTTTTCCATTAAATTATGACTAGCATGTAGATTAAATTCGTTTTTTAAATTAATTCTTTAATTGAAACCTTTTATGTGACATTCACCAGACCACAGCTCACTACTATTGCTTTCTCGATATCCTCATAACACTCCTAGACAATGCAGTAGATACATACATTTTTATGAAACTAGTTTAAGATCCCCATGACCTTATTAAAATAGGCACCTGTAATTCACTCGGAATCCTGTTCACCACTAAGTATTATTACAAACGTTCTATGTATAACCCCCAATCGTCATTGTGAACTCTTAATTCTGTGGTTTCACAGCTAGACATTTTTACTGTACAATAATTTCGCACATGCGAAACTTGATACTCGTCACCACTGAAGTATATCGGAAATATGTACCAATACCAGGTTGAACAATGAAAGGCAACTTATCACTCACACGTATATTGCATACTGGCTGAATGGCCCTGATCTTTACAATTTGTTTCCAATGTACCCACCACAAACATTTATCATACATCATCATAGAAAGAAAGCATTACGATATTGACAGCCTCCATGGCACTGGTGGTTAGACGCTGGCTGAGAAACGAGAGGCCGCGGGTTCGATCCGCGCACCAAAACAAATATTTGTGTGAACCACAGGTATTTGTTTCGGGTCTGGGGGTTTGTGAGACCGAAAAGTCTCTCGTAGATACCTACGACACAAGACTCGATCTTAGTGTGGGACAGGACTATATATGTGATTTTTGGGTGTATTTATTTATTTATATTAATATTAGCAATACAGAAATAAAAACAGAAACTGTGCGTTATCATCTTTATTAAAAGTGCATTCTTACATCTACAAAATCAATTGGTTAACACAACTTTCTACTTTGGCATCAATCATACTAAAATAATACATCTGGTCACTTGGCATTTTTCATAATTTTTGCAAATTTTGGAGATATCAATTAAATGGTAGATGAAATTACTTTCTGAGTAAAAGTTAAAATGATTTCACCAACCATATTGTATCAAAAGGCAAGAGATAATTAACTCATAACTGTCACCAATCGATCCTCATCTTTTCAATAATGTTAAATGACTAAGTACTAATGAAATTAAAATTGTTATATCATTAATTAGTAACGACTCCTATTGGAATACAATTGGGCGAAATCACTGCTTCCGTCTGTCATATTTATTACACAGTACTGTATGATAAATTAAAACCTTAATTTTACAAAAATGTAGTCAGTGTGTGAAATATGCCTCAACATTTTGTGTATATCTTATTGAAGTATGATTACATCACAATTTCAGCTAAACATATATAAAAACATATTACATAAATATCACATATACTCAAAATTATCACAAATATCTAACTGGCATGGTATGTTGAACATCATCTGTACATAGGACATGTAATCACTACTGAATATAACAAAATGCGCTAGGCATACAAAATCTATGACTTAAAACTAAATTACTCACTGAAATACACATACATCGATAGAAAATAGCAACTAGATTAATTTTGATGCAGTTTATACGAATATGAGTAAGCTTATTCACAAAAAGAAAACTTATTTTTGAAAGATTGTCTTACAATTTTCTTATAACCATGGAACATCTGTTATCATTACATATTTTAATATAATCATATTATCATATTACAATTTTATCAAATAATTCTGAATCTAATTACTAGCATACATCAAACATGGCAATAAACTAACATTAACAATCAAAAATTGTGTAGCATGTCCATATAAATTCGAAAAACACACTTATTTCAATAAAATCAGTTTGTCATAATTTAACTCTAACGGACAATGATACAGAAAATATTGAATACTTTAATATTGACAAATTTAGTAAAAATAAGGCATAATTAAGAATTGAGAACAATTATTATCACTGTTTAAAATAATAGTGAAATATTATTATTACATTGAAATACTTATGACTAGATATACACCACAAGAATATTATGATAACTAGAATATTCTCACTTTTATTACAAATTGAAGTACACACACTTGTTACGTTTAGAATTATTATTATATTTAGTTTTTAATTGGCATATATATATCCCAATAAAATTCCTATTAATAATGTTATTAGCAATAGTTCATCAATAATAACGACTCCCAATTGATAATCCTATTAAAAATCCTGAATTGTGTCCTCTACATTCCATCTTGATAGAATTTCAAGCAAAAAATATACAGATGATAATGAAAATGCACCATGACAAATATTTTTTCCTAATTTATAAAAAGGTAAATTCTTACATATTTTGAGGGCAATACTTGTGGCGTACTAATTATAACAATAATTATAATTGTTCCACCAAGCTTAATAAATATAAATAAATGTGTCCCGCGACAGTCCAACATTTTTTGTATATAGTGGAAGATGTCCGATGGAATTGCGCAAGCGCAGGCCACGCCCACCGTACCCGGCCGGCCGCCGCGCCACTGCAGTCAGTCACGCGCGAGCCACGGCCGTCGGAACAAAATCGCAACCGAGTCGCTTACCTGACGTACATCGCGCATCTCCCACTAGGACAGTGCTAAAGTGCCTTCTAGACTTTAAGTAGTGTTAAGCAATATTGTAGTGGAGAACATTAAATATAGTTTACGTTTTTCTATCCGAGTTTCTGTTGCGCCGATATACCTACCCACTACACAAAAAGACACTACAATACTAAATTCTGGTGTAAATAGATGTAAATATGTAACAAAAGACTTTTTAATACCCTTTAGAAGACAAGAAAGTTGGCTACTACGAGACTTTTTGGTCTCACAAACACTCGAACCCGAAACAAATACCTGTAGATCATACAAATATTTGTCCCGGTGCGGGGATCGAACCCGCGGCCTCATTTTTCACAGCAGTCGTCTTACCAACTGCGCCACGGAAGCTGTCAATAAATATTGATTTGGTATTTATAATACTTTCACTGCTAGAATATGATTTGTCTACAGCTATTGCAATAGGTTATTTTTAACTTTCAATTCGTAATGCCTTGAGAGAATAAAGTATTTTTAAATCTCAAGTTAACCATCAAGTTAAAATTTAATTTTAATATTTAAATCTATGCGGCATTAAATTTAAATTGGCAGGTAGTTAGAACTTACGTAGTATAGAAATCTTACTTTACCTAGCACAAATCTTAACCACAAAAAATTAAAAACTTTGTAAAAAAAGGTACAATATTATTTGTATACGATTCACGTGTACCTGAATAAAATGCTCGTAAGCGCTTATTATAAATTGTATTTAATATTGAATCATTATTATTTATTATTTTTACCAAAAAATATCATTTCGGGTTTAGGATTTTGAATACCGTCTAACCCTTAGGAAAAATTTCAACCGGTGCCAAAAATAAAATCGTATCGGAAATATTGGAAGATATCTTAAATTATTCATATCCATTTTGGCAATCCATTACTAAGATACCAATAACCACAACACCATGTATATACATTGCGGAATAGAAATAAATGGATATAATCCACACGATTTTGTTCTTGAGACCCGTTGCTCATTGGTTAACATTTCCAATACCTCATTCACATGGCTGATTACACCAAAATTCACCCAGAATTTGGTTCATTGGAGGAATCATTTTTCACAGCCTTACTTACCCATTTTACATTGAAAGGCTTGTCTAAAGCCAGATTGACATCAATACGCAGCACTCTAGTGTTGGTCAGGTAGGTGAACTCGCAGGGCTTGACGCACGGCGCGTCGTTAATACTGACAGTTTTAACTGACGTCTGGTTGTACACTGAGATGCGGTTGATGGAAGGTACTCCGTAGCCCCACCAATTCACACGGCTGTCGAGTTGCGAGTTTTTCAGCGAGAATTCAATTTGGCTGTATTTCTTCTCTTCATAGCTATCTGAAATTGGATTAATGATCATACAATTACACTGCAAGATATGGTAAGCAATAAATAAAACTGTTATACTGTTTCCATTCGTTTATTTTATTTTTGACAGTTCACGCCTATAAAGTACGACATTACAGTAGAACAATATTTTGAAATAAAAGTAGATACTTTCTTGACGGGTAACGCCCACTTAGAGTTGTGCCATTCGTAACGAATGACCACAGATAACAAAAACGATTTTGAATAGAATCAATCAATCGGAATCATTTGAAATAAAATTACATTAAAATGCTAATGAAAACAGTTAAACGTAATATAGTACCCAATATTAGGATCGAATGTATTTGCTGCAAATTAATTAATATGAATAAAGGTATACGTATTGAAGTGACTTTTAATAAGAGTTTAATTTAAAATAATTACAATGATTACAACGAAAATAAATGTTTAGTACCTACTTGTAATAAACAGTTAAACCATGTTGGAATTAATAGTACTTTAAGGATTAAATAATTAAAACAACTAAAAGGTAATTTGTTAATATTTTTATTTATAAACAATCGTCTGTTTCGTCGGAATCGGCGTCGTCGTCACTCGTATCCCCAGTAACACTAATTATTAATGAGTGCATGGGTAAGTTGTCAAATGCGACATCGCGATCCCAATCAGACATTATTTCTTTCTTCGTCTTATCTACGACACTCGCCCAGTTATGAGTCGTCACATTTTCACACGCATTTTTAAGCAACTCCAGCATTTTGTTTGCGGTGAAAGGAGGAGTTGTATTTATTCTCGCAGCATATCCTTTCACTTGCGCCCATATTAGCTCTATGGCATTATACTGGCAATGATATGGAGGAATTCTAAGGACGGTGTGCCCATGTTCTGCAGCCATTTCATCTATAACGTATCGTTTAGGCTGCTTCCTCATTTTTAATATTTTAAGTAACTCTACTTTTAATAGGGACTCGTCCACCTCCTCGCCATTGTTACGGAGCCAGTTTATTATTTCATTTTTTTTACTGGCTTGCGTTGGCATTTTGTTAATTTGCCGAGAGTGATAGGACGCATTATCTATAAATATTGTTGATGGCTGTTCGAGTGACAATAACATTTCCCGAAACCATTTTTCATATACTTCGGAATTCATTTCTTCGTGGTAATCCCCTGTTTTCTTTGATTTAAAAGCTAACATAGCATCTTGCACAAATCCTTTTGCGGTTCCTGCATGACAAATTATAATTCTTTCACCTTTTCCCATTGGCACTGCGGTCGAGGAGCTAGCAGTGTTGTCAGTCCAAGTTTTTGATACCGTGTGATTCGCATTGAGCCAAGTTTCATCGGTGAAAACAACATTCGACCAGTCTTCTATTTTTTTAGCTTGTCTTAAAAATTCGCATCGATACAAAGCAACATCATTGCGTTCCATCAATATTTTTCTTTTGTCACATTTTTTGTATTGGAATCCAATCCTATTCAATACCTTCGCCAAAGAAGACTTTTGACCACGGAACAAGCCACTAGTTTTCAGAGATTGTACTAGGTTATGTAAAGTAGGAATCTCTTTTCTTTGGTAATAATCGTATATATGACGACGAATAGCATCACCATCAAAACTGTCAATTGCTGTCACTTTAAAGGGCTGACGTTTTTTCTTAGGTGTAGATGGCTTGTTTTGTTCCATGCCACTACTGCCGTAGCCTTCTTTAATTATTTTTGAAACTGTTGGAGCAGTAATACCTAATGCTGCTGAAACACGGTCTCTGATTTGAGTCACTGGTATAAGAGGTCCACCATTACGGCTTTCCCTTTCAAAGTACTCATGAAGTCGCAACACAAACTCCCTTGTTTGTCCTTTAAGCACCTTTCCTTTAGGCATTTTGAAAGTGATGAAGGCAGGTACGATGTTCTCAATTCAACCAAATGTAGGAATTCACGGGTAAAACAATACGGAGGAATATAAATACTCAACTCGACGTATGAAAAATGTGAATTAAAATTCAGCGAACGGAAAACACTAGCACGGGCGCGGGCGTCTCGTTGTGAGTGACCACAAAATGGCGGCGCGCGTCACCTGTCTGCCCAGTGTTGCCGTTTCACAATTTGTTTTTAACAACATTACTATTGCCGACGGAAGTGATAAGAATATTAACTTAACATGAGTAAATGGTTTATTTTAATATAATTATTAAATCAAGTAACTTAAATATCCCTGAAGTTTTATAAAACAATGCATGGAGCAAAAAATAAAATATGTATTAAATCGATTAAAACTTGTTCAAAAATAAAATCGTTTGTTATAAAAAATTGATTCGATAACGCATCAGGCCATCACTATTTGATTCAGTACTCGATGTGTCAAAAATAAAATAAACGAATGGAAACAGTATAGTTAAATGTGTGTGATAAATTAAATAAAGTTACACAATTAATTTGGATTATTTGTTCAAATTATGAAATTAAATATTTACTATATTTTTTTTTATTCCAAAATATAAATCCAAAATACTAATCATTCTCAAAGCTTTGTGAGTCACCATCCCAAAATCTCAATTTATAAAATAAAAATACCAAACAAAAAAGAACTACATCAAAATCAGTTCATCCACTGGCTTCAATATCTTAATAAATGTATACTCACTGAGGCTATCTCCATCATCCCAGTACAGTTCACCGAAAGCATTTCCATCGTTATCTGGCACCACCAGCAGCTGTAGTGGTGAGCTTCTGGTATTGGTGGTGGTCACCGGACCGTGGGCCGGAGGCTCTTGCAGTGGGATTATTGCTCCACCCTGTGTAAAAGTATTACGTATATTTATTACTTGTACGCTTTTTTCTAGAGATTTGCTTAATAATGTTTGCTGATTAGTCCGATCATCAATACTAATCAATCAAGTAATTGAAATTATGTTTAATGGTTTAAAATTGTGTATCCAAAAAATACTATACATTTAGCTTCTACTAAAATTGACAGATGAAAATCCCAGATATATATAATATACCTTAATATATCTTTGATTTTTTACAATATAAAAAATCACAGAGATATTATGAGAGGTACAATACTTAAAAAGCAAAATCTTTCTAATATTTGCCAATTTTAATTACTTCTTCGAGTTTTTGCATAGATATAAGTATATAGATTCCAACCCACCTTAACACTGACAGTCTCATTTTCACTGACGTCACGTCTTCTTCCGCTATCCATAAAGGCGCCATCTATGAAGTTGTACCAACTCTGCGGTCCCGGGAACATGCCATTAGCATGAGTGGCCCCTTGTTCCAGGATGGGAGTTATCATGATGTACGGACCAATCAGGAATTGATCGTCAATGTCGTAGAGCGCTGTGTTTTCTGGTGACCTGAAAAGATAATGTCAATCATGACTAGTAATGTGTATTTTTCAGGAAAAATTTCAAATTGTATAAATAATAGAAATATTCAATTTCTGATCTTTATTGGAGCTTGTGAATTGTAAAATTTATTGTAGCCTTTTATGTTCTTTATTAATTTGCTAATACACTAAACATCCGTACTGAAAAGTCCTAAAACAGGGTAGGCTTAAAATCTTAAATCATTGGGTATCCTTATTTGTAGTAAAAGATAATCAAATTGATTTCTAAACAAGACATTCAGTTTATTCCTATTCGCCCCTGAGTTTCGATTCACCCCGTATTTCGGTAAAATTTCCAATTCTAAATGGAGAATGGAGTATTCGGAAATTTTTCCGAAGCGAGAGAGACTTACTCAAAGAACAGTGGTCTGACAACAGTGTCTCCGTACACATGTGCCCTCCAGAACAGCGTGTAGTAGTAGGGCAGCAGCTGGTAGCGCATGCGCAGCGCCTTGCGACTCGCCTCCACCACGCCGGGGCCCAGACTCACCGGGTCTTGCGGCTGTACACAATATTACTTACATTATTATTTATTCATTTCAGCCATTATGTTATTAATCCTTCTTTTTGTCCTATTTTTATAATTAATCTATTGTTGTTGTGTCGTCTCTTTGTTGGATCATTTCAAAAAGGGTAAATGCAAATATAATACATATTCATATTATATCAACGTGGCAGTACACACCGGATTTTAGCTTCGGTATGAACTCTTGTTCAGACAACAGTGCAGAAACAATATAAAGCGAATTAGTTAAATTAAAAAAAAAATCCTCCTAATTGTCAAAAAGTGTCTAATCAAGACACTAGTGTACACAAAAAATATTAAAGACACTTACAATAGACGTATCCGAATTATGATTCCTAGAGAACGGATAGAAAGCGCCAAGTTGCATCCACCGGGTGCACAGCTCCGGAGTGGTGTTGCCATTGAATCCACAGATATCCGCACCCATCATGGGAATACCGAATATACTGAAGCTTAGCAACTCTGAAAAAGTACAAATGAAATTAAAGTAATTATAAAAACCGACTGTCTCGATGGCGTAGTCGTACCACGATATGAATACAAAGCTGAAGTCTCGGGTTTGAATCCCGGGTCAGGCGAAGTGATAGTGAATTATTCAAATAATTATATGCCCCGGATCAGGAAGTTGTGAGTGTTCTGGTGCACCTCTGCCTGTCGCCTCTAGGAAAAAGCAGTGAGTTTAAGTATGTATGTATTTAATTATGAGAAGTTATTGGTTTATTAACGAAAAGAAAAACATATTTGTGGAAACTCCTGTCCATATGGAATATAAATCAGTTTAAAGAAATACTGAATTGTCTCCTCATTCCAACTCGAAACTAAAGGTTAACATAGTCTTAAATTAAATTGGAGAGGGGAGGGGGGGGGGGGGGGGGAGGGAAGGAGGGAGAGAGAGAGAAAGGAAATGAGAAAAAGCGATATATAAAATTTGTTATGTCTCACCAGGGATGGTCATCTTCATGTCGTGCCAGTGGCTGGCGATGTCTCCGCTCCAGTGTCCGGCGTGGCGGCCGAGCCCCACGAACGAAGCGCGCGATATTATGAACGGACGCTTGCCGCGAATCTCTTGCAGGGCACTGGGAAAGGTAAATATTAAATCAGGCAGGTATTCTTAACTATTTTATTTTTTAAGAGTAAAGAGGAAACAACATTTGAATTTGTATTTGTTCTTTGAAGTAAAATATTTAGACCTATAAAGCCTTTAGACTTAATATACCATGTAGTCGTACACAAGGTTCCAAATATTTTTTACACTGATTTTTCTTTAAAGTACTCTATTTCCATCGAAATTAATTTTGTGGATTTGTTTTAGAAAGAATAATAATTAGGATTTTTCATTTTGACAGTCTAACTTGTTTAGTTATTAAGAATTGAAGTTTAATTAAGGTAAAGTTTTCACGAGGTACTACAAGGCGGACGCACGATCTGGCTAAGGTTGCAGGAAGTCGCTGGATGCAAGCTGCTTCCAACAGGTCGATGTGGAGATCCTTGGGAGAGGCCTATGTTCAGCAGTGGACTTCCTGTGGCTGAGATGATGATGATGATGATGAAATTACTCACAAGTTAGTGGCAATAGCTTCAGTGACGGCATACAGGTTGTGCAGGTCGTAGTGTAGTCCGGCGTAGTGTTGTGCGTCCATGCACAGTGTGTGAGCTCGTAAGTAAGGGTCGCTCGTGTGCGGCAGGTACGACAACTGTTCCGGGAGACAGGTACCGGCGATGGGACCGTCCTCGAAGTTGGAGGGTTCGTTCATGTCCTGGGAATATTATAGTAAAAAAATAACAAATAAATAATATATACATATACTCACGCCTTTTTCGTAGAAGGGGTAGGCAGAGGTACACAAAATACACCCAACAATCACATACACAGTCCTGACACTATGATCGAGCATTGTATCGAGGGCATCAGAAACTACTAGAGACTTTTTGGTCTCACAAACACCCAAACTTGAGATAAATATCTATGGTTCACATAAACATTTGTCTCAGGTTGAGTATGGCTGGCTTAAACCCACTCAATAAAACTATTCTAAAGAAGTTCTAAGAACAACAGTGGGCAATTATGAAAGAGTATAGTACAATAATAATTACTCACAATCCAAGCTCCATCATACGGCACTTTCTTGTGGAAGTTGGTCATCATCTCCACCCAGTAAGCGGTCGAGTTCGGATGAGTGAAGTCTGGAAATACTGTGGTGCCTGAGTTCCACACCTGCAAATCATAAAATAAATTAAAAATAATTCTTCTTCTTTGTATCCTTGGCACTCTGTCTTAGTCATGATTTCAGGTGTTGGCAAGCTTCCAACACTCCGCCACTCTTCTGTGTTCGCTGCCTTCATCGCTCATTCATGTAGTAATTATGAGGCATTTAATAGTTTTTTTATTGCAATGTATGGCTAGACGAGCATGCCGTTCATCTGATGGTAAACGACTCGATTATGACTCAGGATGGCGAGCGCAGTGTATGCCAAGTATTGATTTTGTCCATGAGGGGTCGTTTCGCTTACCATCAGTTTAATGGCATGCTCGTCTTGCCATTCATATCAACCACAAAAAAATGCCAAAATATTTCGTACAACGTGAACGGAAGGTCTGCTGGTATTATATTAGGTTTAAATAGTTACCTTTCCGATAAATGGTTGGTTTGTGGAGTTCTTGATAAAGATGTCCATCTCTATCCCACGGTCGTAGGGTGGATACGTGCCGGGCTGTTCCGACGCCGATATACCCGGATCTGCAAAATTTATAATTTTTATATCGTACTTATATTATAAATGCGAAAGTTTGTGTGTTTGTTACCTCTTCACGCTCAAACTACATTTAGTATGGAGGTAGCTGACACCCCGGATTAGCACATAAGTTACTTTTTATTCTGACAAAATATAGTGGTCTAGATGGATGTGCCCGCAAATGAAATATACTCGATACTCATACAAACTAAAAGGAATTTGATGGGAAGTTACAGTACGGTAGTAACGTTGGGTATATTATTAGTATTTTTAAACAGCTATCACGCGAAATAGTTTCTATGTTTCTAAAGTGTATTGGACTCAAAAATTATATGCACCCAGGCTAAGTCCAGCCGGACCTCTAGTTATTTATACTGATCCATATTCCTTTATGAATTTAGACAATGTCTAAAAACAAAATATATATTCCATACACAATGCGGCAATACGAATTGATTATTTGTAAATCTATAATACCCAATAGTTATTAGAAGTATGAGAACAAAATAATATTATTCTCTCACCAATAATAATCATATAATGCATTCCCTCTGCGTGTAGCGTGTTGACGAACTGCGGCAGGCCGGCAAACTTCACGCGGTCGTACGTGAAGTCGTTGTGCTCGTGCATGTAGTCTATATCGTTCCACTGCACGTCCTGCAAATATCAAATAAATAAGTTCAAGCCTATTATTACAAGTACGAGGAATTATAGTAATAAATACACCTAACCGATTACAGCTACTCTTAGGAGTAATAGATATAATAGTAATAATTACACCAAACCGTCACATGCATAGTCTGATCCCACAATAAAATCAATTAGGTACTGTGTCGTGGGTATCAGAAACTACGAGAGACTTTTCGGTTTCACATACACCCAGACTCGAGACAAATACTTGTTGGCCTTCCTACTTTTGTTTCGGTGCCGGGATCGAACCCTGAGGTTCTCGTTTCACAGCCAGTGTCTAAGTAAATGCACCACAGAGGCTGTCAGAAATCAATCTGTATCAAGGATAAGGTATAAAACAATATTTTAAAGTGTAAATTGTGCTGCTTACGAAAGGAATACCCGCGTCTCTGTTAGCTTGCCACACTTGCTTTGTTACATTCAAATCGCCGTAATTAAATCTGAAACAAAAAAATAAATTGCTATTTTCGAAAGAAACCGGTAGTATTCAATAATACATTTACTGTGGCTAAAGGTGATAAAGGTGATGAACAATATGTGTATACATACAAGATCAAGAACACTTCTTTTTTGTCTTATTATTCCGAGAAACATACCTCTGCCACTATTAATTTACACACATACATAAACTCACGTCTTTATCGCAAAATAATTTTCAACTTATATGTTCCATTCTACGATGTGATAGGGGGCGAGCTTATCGCCATATCGAGCACAAATTCCTGACTCTGGGCTCATAATAAATTGAAAAATCTAATATCACTTGGCCCGACCCGGGATTCGAACCCGTCACCTCAACGTTGCAACTGTTCTATAGTACAACTGCGAAAGACAATCAATTTAAAGATAAAAAAATATAGTAAACTAACTTGCACAGATGGAATCCCAGGGACCAATATGGCGGCATGAATGGTCTTCCGATCAGTTCGGTGTACTGAGCCACCACATCCTTGGGCGAGGGTCCCACCATCACGAACAGGTTGAGCACGCCGCCTATAGTGCGGTACGTTATACCCGGAGTGGGTTGTAGGACAACGTCTGGAAAAATTATTAGGTGGAATAAGTGAAATGACAAAGTATAAAAAAAAAAAAACAAAAAAAAATACATTTTGGCCATGGCTTTTGCATTCAAGTGATAAATACAACTATATTTAAACCAACTTTACAAATAACGCTATGAAAATATTTATTGCAATTTTTCTTGACACTTACTTTGCGACCGCCGAAACAGGAATAAAATGGTAAAAATCATGAGATCCAACAAAAGCCTAATTATCAAATGAATATCCAACTTTTATGGCAATACCAAAAATCTAAAGGTAAAAAAAATCCAATAAGAAAGTATCTTACTTACAATAAAATTCAGACGAAGGTGTTTCACGGTACAAATACTGCTATTTCCAATGATAACTATCTACATAGACTATTATACAAAACGCAATCAATGAATGGGCACCCATCACCGAGAAAATAAGTATGTACAAAAGAACCATTACCCATAGCGTTAGAATTGAGAAGGAGTGTTCCGTGACTGTTGCCATTCGGCTCCACTGCCAAGTAAAATGGATGTGAGCCGTACAGATTTACCTACAAGTAACAATGTGTTGTAGTGCATAGTTTGACAGATAATAAAATTTACAATAAACTAAACCACGAATTCAACAGGTGGGATAGAATAAATAAAGAAAAAAAAAGTACACATTATTGCACACACACAAAAAAAATGCAAATAAAAACAAAACTCACAAACATAAAAAGTACAATTGGCGGTCTAATCGCACAAAGGCAATGTCTTACAGACAACCATAGGATGGATTTAAGAAAAAGATTAACAAAGGGCAGTTTAAAGTGTAAGGGATAAAAGTGAACATGGAATAGTAAATCAAATATAAATAAACTTAAATACATATATTAATAACACAAAAAATACATACATACAATACAATTTAATGTTTGGAAAAAATCTCTGGTGGTCGTTATTGAAGATCTTAAAAATATAAATTTGGATTATTATAATATTTATCAAGAAAGATATAGGATTTACAAACTTTCACTACAGTTTAAAATACCAAAAATCAATTGTTAAATCAGTAGAAGTTATTTTCATCTTTCAACTTTATTTTTCGTTTGTGGGTAATAATATTAATTTAACTGTTTGTGTAGAGTATTTTTTTACAATGAATATAGTCATAACTTACCCCCTCCATAGGCACTCTATCCCTATTAAAAATAGGTATAGTATTCCAATTCATATTGTTCATAAATCTTGCCCTTTTCTCTCCCAAACCAAACACACGGTCTGTTGGTAGTATAGCTGATAGTTGTAGGAATTTGTTTGATAGGATTAAACCTCCTACATCTTGTGCGTTGAAACTGTAATTAGAAAATTGGGTCACAAATCAGAATTATAAATGGAGACGCATTACCCAGAAGAGATGGGCAGAGAAGCAAACCAGACTTTTCATCTTATATTTTTCATCCCACTATGTGATAGGTAGGATGAGCTTATCGCCATATGTGACAAAAATTTCTGACTCACATACATACATACATCATATACATACATAACTTTACATACATATATTTGAAATACAAGAATTAAATTAGATTTGAAGTTGAAATTTATATAACAAATACAAATTACAACATGGCCAAACAAAAACCCTTTTTCCTAAACGCAAAAATAAGTTAAACAAAAACTCCTGTTTTTTTCTTATTTTGTACGTTTTATTAATTACTTACATGGTGACGTTGTCAGAATTTCTGATAACTTTGAATCCGATGAGTGCGCTTTCGACTTGCACTCTGTACTTCATTGTGCCCAATGGTTTAGCAACAACACTTATCTCAGGGTATGGCGGTTCGTATCTCTTATGTTCTGCGTCGTAGATCTGTAAAAGTTATAGGTTTATTTTTACATCATTCTTATTTTCGGCAGCAGCTAACAGCCCTGAAGGCATAGGAACTAATATCCGTAATAATAAATTTCTATAATAACTTTCACTAAAACGTAATATATTATTTTGAGAACCTAATTGTTCGTAATAAATTAAATAAAAATATTTTAAAATATTTTAATAATGACCCATTATCACGTGACATAAACAGCGATCGAAGCGCGCTGACGTCACTGAACGGGCGGCAAGATCATAAACTCAGTTCATTTTGGTAGAACGCAAGACTGTTAGCGATCGTTGAAGTGGATTATAGTCACGTGACAACTTGGAGCGTTTTAGCGGCAATTTTGAAAACTATTTCTGTTTTCATATTTTTTAATTAAAACTTGTTCTATATTTTGTTAAAATTATTCTTTTCGTGTTTATATAGGGCCTATGTACAAATTAAAGGAGTTTCCAAAAATTAGTAAAAAATTAGCTAAATTTTCGTTACTTTTTGTCGTTATTCTCCCTTCTAAAACCATGACCTACCCTACTATGAACTACCAAAACTACTAAAACTATGAACTACCCTCAACAAAATAACACAACCCACCTTAACCTGCAGCACATCATCGGACAGATACTTGAAATCCATTCTGGCTAGTGTGAAGTCCCCGTCGTATCCCGAGTGTCGGTCGCGCTGGTACCACACGCTCATGGCGTGGCGCTCCTCCGTCATGTTGACGAAGCGGTACGTGGCGTACTGCGCCGGGTAGAAACAGAACGGCGCGCCTGCAGCGGCCGTGGAGTTCCAGCAACATCCTGGGGATAGATTATATTATATATACCGTGTAATCTATACATATATTATATATGTATAATAAAGGAGATTACCCATTCATAAAATCGATAAAAAATATCGTTGATACCAATACTGCTTAAAATTCATTAGGTAGGTACAGCAGTTTTAGGGTTCCGTCGCCACATGGCAAAAAAACGGAACCCTTATGGATTCGTCTATATCTATAAACTATAAGAACTGTTGAAACTTGGTGAGTAAATGTATTCTGTAAAGCGCATTAATATTTTCACACAGAAATAGAAAAAAAATACAATAAATTTTGGGGATTATCTGTACTTAGAACTGAAACTATAACTTTTTAGTTTATTTTTAAATAACTTCTAAATTTTACTTTATTAAAACCTGTAAGTTTAAGAAATGTCTTGTAACAAATTACCTCGTTTAGCACAATTCTCTTCGCTAGCGTCAGATTGCGGATAGCAATCGAATCGCATATTCTCCGCGACTCGTGCGCACATGTCTTGCAACACGTCTGTGGTAGGTTCTGAGTACACATTCTTCTTGTTGTACTCGTTCTTTCTTCTGGAATCCGTCGAGTTACTTCTGTTCTTCGTGCTTAGATTGTTGTGGTCGTGATAGCGGTATTCTGATGATACCTGATGGTGTAGATATTTTATTTTATTCAAATAGGCACACCAACAACATTTGTATTAAACATTTTCTAATAACACAATCTTGGACAAACTACTCATATACATATCAATTAAAGGTGTACATAACATTTGTAATAAATTGGTTTTATATCGTATTTTATCCTTTTTCTATTTTTCTACTCATTATCGACCAGGAGTCAGGAATTTGTGCCTGATATGGCGATAGGCTCGCCCCTATCACAACGTGGGACGGAAGTCGGAACATACATGGCGAAACGTAGGTGTCCTGATAGAACCACCGCTTAACCCTTCTAGGAGAAAGGTGTGAGTTTATATGTATGTATATTTTTAATATAGGTTTTTCCACTGGTGCACATGCGTTTATTTTATTTTTGAGTCGATAAGTGGTAATTTTGCCACAGTCCAGTCATACTGCTAGTTTTAAGCTAGTTTACTGGGATACCTTTTAAATGTAGTATATTTTCTTAAACAAGCGCATACGGTTCACCTGATGGTAAGTGATCACCGCCGCCTATGAACATCTGCAAAACCATAGTGCACGGATTTTTAAACGCACATTTATTTAAAGAAGCATATGTATTACGCCACCTCTAATAGGCAGTAAAATAATTTTAGTATTCGTCATGATTATTCGTAGACACTTATGCAACAATGAGTCTTAAACATTAGATAACATAATAAATATACAATATTCGATTGTTGATTTCTAGGTCAATAGGTCGCATGCAAACAATTTGAGAAGACACGTTGCGTGCGGGTTCATCACATCTGATGGAAAAACCTAGTTTACAAGTATATAAATATAGATGTTTATAAATATATAGATTGTTTACTGTTTTTTGGTGTGCGAATGCGTAGTTTTCACGCTGTTATCAAAATACTTGGAACAATTTTTCTCTTTTCACATTTTATGATAATGGGCAAGTACATACTAATAGATTAAGAGTATAAATGCTAGATTTTTATATTAGAGAACATATTTGAAACAATGCGTAAAATAGAGAAAAAAACTGATATTTTGAGTTTTTACAACAGCCTAACAGCCACGCATTCGTACGCCCAATACCTTAGAGGATCTATACTACAAAATCCGATCTATTTATATATAAAAATATAATATAAAAATAGCACTGTCAACAAACAGGTTAAACTAAAATATTGTTACGTAATTCTTACAGTTGTTGCCTTTGTACAGACATGATGGAACAACATTATACCTGTTAGGTTCATAATTTGAAACAAAAATACACAAATAAAAATATTATAGATTAAAGAAATATTTACCTTTTCATACGCCATTGGATATAATGGTCTCTTGACGCTGTCCGGATGTGTTCTCTCCCATAGTTTTCTGTTGAAATCCAAATAATTTGAATATACCTACTAACAAATAACATACATACATAATCGTCAAGTCTATATCCCATAGGGGTAGGTAGAGACCGCCACTTTGCTCGATCCTGACATATTACTTTCGCTTCATCCGCTGTTATAAACCTCTTCATGCATTCCGTACATAAAAGTTTTATTTTAATCTCCAACAAAGTTTTGCAGCAATCTTTTGGAAATTATCTGCATCCAGGCAATTCCCTAGACTCTCTACTTGGCACAACAAATTACAGCTGATATATTTCAAATCGGTTAAGTCGTTTCAATACTGTACTGTATATTTTATCAGCCCATATACGTCTCAGTGCAAGGCACGAGCCTCCTCTGCAATCGACAGTACGATTAAGAGTGGTTAGGTCATGTCCACCACGCTGGCTTAGTGGAGGTTGGCGGACTTTACACACAACACAAACAATACAATTTTTCCTCTTTATAATAGTATAGTACAGATATAGAAGTATAGATTAAATACCGGTAATGTTCCTCTCCCCAAGCCCCGCCGATGGCGCCCCCTACCGCCCACCACGTGAACAGGCACAGAGCGCAGACCAGCGCTATGCCCATCATACCAGGCCCCCAGTACTGTATCTGCTCCCAGAGATACTGGAACGTGTTGCGTTGATCCGAGAAGCGTTGATATCTGGATGGTAACAGTTATTTGGATACTTGGTTATTGACATTGATCTTGATGCCAATGTATATGCTGCTTGAATGATATGACGGCAGTTCTTTGGCATTGTTTGGCGCCCGATAATGCCAATAAATCTCGAAAGACTCATCCACAAAAGGAACATACAGCTGGTATATAAGAATAATTTGAACAATTTAAATTAAATTAATTTGAATGGGTTGCACGGAATAGGTAAGCACAGGAGGACATGCTTTTCGTCATGGGACAGAATGGAACGACGGCGGTCACAATGAGTTTAAATATAAAACAGTTAGTATGTGAAATAATATGCAGACAGAATTAAAAATATCTATGTATATTATATTAATGTTTATAATCTTAAAGGATGAGGAACAAAGAAATATATCAAACAGATTAATACAATAAACAGAAATATTAGTATTTAGGCTATCAGACATGTCAATGACATTAGAATAAATACATACATATTAAATATTATAGACTTATGATGATGATGATTATAATACTTTTTACTTTTATATGTATTATTTTTGCAAAAAATGAAATGGATGATTTTTAATAATCACACACCTCACCGGACTCTGGTTTGTATGATGTGATCCATTTTTCTTTTCCATTAATTTACACAGGGATTAAAACACTGAATACACAAAAATGTGATATCCACGTTTAAATCAAACAGCAAAGTAAACAGGTTTCTCTTGTTTGCCTCTTTTATATATCTGAATTCTATTAATAAATTATTGACAAAGGTCAAAAGTTGATATTTATAATAAGTTTTCAAAACAAAAGATAAAATAGTGAACACAACAAAGAAAGTGTTAATCATTTATGAACTTTGATTGTAGAAATTCATACTTCATTGTGTGAGTATGTAAGAGTGTCACAATATGCTTCATGATTTCTATAAATTGACTTGATATGCAAAAGGTTCTTTAAATTTAAAAGCCTCCGTGGTACATTTGGTTAGATGCAGGCTGTGAGACAAAGGGTCAGGGGTTCAATCCCCACCCCAAGATAAATTGTTGTTTGATCAAATAATATTTGTTTCAGGTCTGGGTATTTGCAAGACCGAAAAGTCTCTCATATTTCTGATGCCCACGAATCATCGCTTGATCTTACTGTGGGGTCAGGACTATGTATGTGATTATTGGGTGTTATTTATTTTTTGATAACTAATGAAATACATTGTCAAACTTAATATGGTTCAGCTTCAACATACTATAAATACATTGACTTAATGTTAAGGACGATATGGGAGCCAATAATCTTACAATCGAAGATGCCAAGGACCAGGCGAAAAAGTGGATTACTACACATATGACTCAAGCGAGACTCTCACAGTATAAAGACCAAATATGTTCCTAGAGCAGCGAGACAAAATAACTTACACTTATTTTTTTTATTAATAAACAGTGTGTATATCCAATGCTGAATGTGGACTTTCCAAGAAAATGTTTTATGTATGTCATTGGTAATGTACGAGGGGTGATCAAAAAGTAATGATAAACGGGTAATTCTAATAAAGATAAAAATTAAAAAAAAAAACATTTCGCTTCTTCAGTCCTTCATCACTTCCCAGCTAAAAAAATTGTTTAAATAGGACGTCATTTGGAGAAGCTACATTCATTTGAATACCAGCAGTCGGAGCGACAACACGAAAATGGAGAAACACGAAGTGAGATGCGTCATCAAGTACCTCTGTTTGAAAAAAATGTCTACCAAAGAGGTACACGCGGATTTGGTGGAGACACTGGGGGACTCTGTTCCTCCATATTCTACGGTGGCACCGTGGTGCAAAGAGTTTAAGCTGGGTAGAACATCCACAGAAGATGAACATCGCGAGGGACGCCCAACCTCGTCCCTCACTGAGGAATATGTGAAAAAAATCGAAGATATCGTGTTAGCAGAGCGAAGAGTAACCATCAGACATTTAGCTGAGGTCACAGGGATCTCATATGGCAGCATCCAAAGCATTTTGACCAGAAAAATGAATATGAAGAAGGTCTCCGCGCATTAGGTCCCGAGAATGTTAACGGACGAACAAAAGAAAAAGCGAGTTGACATTTCAATAGTCAATCTTGCAAAGTTCCAGGCTGACCAAGAATTATTTTTGTCACGATTTGTGACCATGGACGAAACATGGAGCCATCATTTTGATCCTGAGACCAAACAACAATCGATGACTTGGAAAAGGCCATCCTCACCGACTCCTAAGAAGTTCAAAGTCTCGAGCTCGGCGGGCAAGGTTATGGCGTCCGTTTTCTGGGATGCTCAGGGAATCATAATGGTTGATTACCTGGAAAAGGGAGCTACTATTACGGGCTCCTACTACGCTGATCAAATAAGACGACTGCGAGACGCCATAAAGGAAAAAAGACGGGGCAAACTCCGAGCGAAAGTCCTGTTTCATCAGGACAACACTCCTGCAAACAGAGCCGAAGTTGCGATCGCTGCCATTCGAGAAGCAGGCTTCGAACTGGTCGAACACCCGCCCTATTCTCCAGATTTAGCCCCCAGCGATTTTAATTTGTTTTCTGGGCTCAAGGAACACCTCAGGGGCAAGAAATTTGAGGATGATAGCGAGGTGATGGATGCTGTATAGGCATTTTGGGATAGTCAAGCAACAGATTTTTTTAAAGGGTATTTTAGGTTTGGAGAAACGTTAGACTAAATGTATCGACTTGTTAGGAGACTATGAAGAAAAATAAATTAAATTTAAACTACAATCGTTGTTTTATTATACTTATTATCATTACTTTTTGATCGCCCCTCGTAATATTCAGTTTTTTATCTTTACAGTGCATAAATCATGATTTATTGGCATACTGATATATTCCAATTATGTTTAAAAATATTAAAAATAAAAATTATTGTAGTCAAGAATTCTTACCTATATTAGATATACGAGGAATCTACTAGGCTGATATTGATTTGTGGTTGAAAACAACAAGGAATCTAAACCACAAACAACAACATCTTGAATTACCTTAGAAATATAACTCTACATTGACATGACATAAATACTATTGTACTGTGTATATAATTTTATATAAGCTCCACATCTACGTAAGGACTTCTCCCAGAATACAGGAAGTTTTTGAACAGTTCTGATTTAAGCCGGGGCAGACAAGCTGTAAGCTAAGGCGGCAGTAATTAAGGGGTACAGTAGACTTATTTTTGCAGTTTTTGAATAGGGTAGCACCAATAATTGCACACCCATGCACACCATGGGCACTGTAGAAATTTCATCTGGGGCACTCTAGGGGAGATTTCTATTAGGGCTACAAAAAATTATTGGTTTTGGGTGAATGGTAAAAAATGGATATACAGGAATTCGTCTATTTGTTGAACAGTATTAAAATAACTTACCTGTGTTCTCTGGAGGTGGATTCCTCCTCGTTCTTGGGCTTAGGAATAACGCCACTAAACAACGGTGCCCTAGCACTCTTGCCATTATACCTCCCGAATGGAGCGAATGAATTTGACATTTTCCGTTTAAAAGATGCATTTTTTGACCCGTTCAGAGATGTCTCGGTGTGACGGTCACTCTTAGAGGTCTCACCAGCTCCCGCAGAGAATTTAGGAGGCTTATCACCCTCGTAATACAAGCGGTAATTAATATTATCATTTAACGTTAATAAATCGGTTTTAGAGCTAGGTGATTTGTCGCAAAAATCCTCGAAAGACACTATTTCGTAATCATCGTCGCCTTCCCCCGATTTCTCCGGTTTGTATGGTATTTTTGGCATTTTTTCTTTGTTTTAATATTTGCGATCCATAGGTCTAATTTTAGATTAAACCGCGACGCTGTTTTCAACAGGTGATTACGTGCAGAACAAAACTCAGCTCAAGTGAGGAGATTATGTAAACAATAAAATCCTATCAGTATTTTGTCACAAAAACAATTGAAAAAATCTACTCCACCAACGGTTAAACAATTCATTTGTTTATTTTTTCCCGTGTAACGAATGAACTAATTGAATGAAAGAACGAATATGGCCGGCAAATAGAATCGAATCGTTTTGATAATCTCTGTTTCGAACTTTATTCTATAATCAATGGTTTGGAAATAAACACTGCTCTAAATGTACTTAATTTATTTATTAAAATCTTCGATCGAATATACACTAGATACACAGTTCCTTGTAAAAGTTCTGTTAAAAAGTGGCACCGATGTATGACATAAAAAAGAGTAAACAAAAAGATCACATATTACAAATATATTAACACAAATTCCACCTTATTCCTGGAGCTTAAAGTAGCTTTTCACATAATATTATCTAAAGTTCTGCGACGTTTTGGAAGCAACGGTCGGTGCGTGACTGAAGGCGAAAGAGTGCTTAAAGCACTCTTTTTTGGTGCCATTTTCTAAGCGCTCATGTTGTATCTAGTGTATATTTGATCGAAGATTAAAATTGTTAATACTTAGAAAGACACCCATGTCATACAAAATTATGTTTAACTAAGAAAATAATTGACGAAAGAAAATGATATTTAGCACATGGAACTTTAATATGAGAACCTTAATATGTGGAATAGCTAATACGGAATACTTACATTATGCAATGAGGGTACTTTGATAAATATATTGAAGTAAATTTAATATCCTTTGTCAAATGCGTGGACAACATGGTAGACGATTAAACTTATAACATATCTTTTTTAATTTGTGGCGTGTGAATATATAGTAAAAATACACAATGGACTGGAAAAGTGCGCGGATTTTGTTAACGGCTACAGCAACAGTGGTTGTCGCATCGCAGGTTGCTAAGAAGATATACAATTATTTATTTCATTCAAGAAAGACATCAAATATTGAAGGGAACAATGAAGAATCTAGCTGTGAATTAATTAACATGAAAAATCGTGAAATAAATGACGTAATAGTATTCTCGGATGATGTTGCCCGACATACGATAAGGATCCCGCCAAATAAAGATATCACTATTTGCGAAAGCAGGGAGCTTAATTGCTTCAAACTAATTAAATACATCAAATCCGCGCGAGAAACATTAGACGTTTGCATGTATTTAATTACGAGTAGCGAAATAGCCGAACAAATCATAAGATTGGGACAAAAACATGTCATAGTGAGGATAGTTGTTGATAGCGATATGGCTTACACTCCTCCATCGCAAATTAAAAAGTTGAAGGAATATAGTAAGTACAAGAATCTTCCGAACTTAAAATCAGAGAGGGCTGGTAAAAACAATCATTTTCAGTACCCACAGAACGCTTAAATCCAAGCAACTTCTAGTACAACCTGTAATAGCATAAATCCTATTATAAGTATAAGATTTAAACAATTAATTAAGTTTCTCTGAGTTAAATGGTATAATCATATTCCCTTGTTGCAGGTTTTATCCAAGTACAGACGAATAGTAAATCTATCTTAATGCATCATAAGTTCTGCATCATTGACGGGCCAAAAGCCATTAAACGGAAAAACATTTTGAAAGCCTATGCTGAAAAGTTGAATGTTCACACACAATACACCAAAACCACGAAGCCATCAACAAAAGCAAAGCAAGTCAAAGGCTTTGTCATGTCTGGTTCATTGAATTGGTCCACTCAAGCCATGGTGTCTAACCACGAGAGTGTTATAGTGACTTCACATCCTAATATAGTTAGTAAATTCGAAAAAGAGTTTGAAACACTGTGGGTGGAGAATGAGCCGGTAATTGTTTTGTTAACTAAATAATTTGGGAATCATTCATTTGTATGCTCATTTTTCATCATATTTCTTGTTGCAGGCCATGCTGTCGGTTTGTTGATGAACGCTTTATTTTTTAAATATTGTACATACTAAATTAAGGTGAGTGCTTTTTTTTAAATATTATTTTAATGGAATAGCATGATTTAACGTTTCGAGCATTCTCGATCTATGAATAAATTCTGTGTCGAGGAATATTGCATAACAGCGCCATCTGTTTAATAATTTAACTTTTCATTAAAGTAGAATGACAGGAATACTGCCATAGACAACTCCATGTGCACTTCAGTTTCGATCGATCATATGTTTTCTTTGTGTAGTTTTTTCAGCCGCTGTAATTCGAATTGGTTAGGATTAACATAGTTTATGTAGCCGATAATAAATGTATTATAAGTTTATACGGTGATTTCCGGGTGGAGTAGTGTGTCATTGTGTTAAAATCATTTTTTAAGATCAAAATTAAGTGGTGCATACAAGTGCATATTAGTGTGCACGTGCTTGCATTCTTCAGGCTAGTTCTAAAAAGTTTCAGTTTTCAAACCTACTGAAAACACGTTTGATATACAAAAGAATGTTCTTATTGTTCGTTTAAAGCGTCGCAGTCGCGTGTTTTGCTTTTTTCGCGTTAAAACGTGCATTTGAAAGTGTTGAAGGCGAACATAGGTTGGAATCGTCATTTCGGTTATTTTTTTCGTCGTGTAATCTTCATGGATTATTGTTTTGGAGTGTCTATCCTCATGGATGAAGTGTTAGTGGTACGTACGATTAATATTTCCGCTTAATTTAGTCCCTAAGTTTAGAAAAACAACTAAATTCGCAAGGGCATTCCAGAAAGGTCATGTTGTTATTATTTATGTTACACCTGGGGAGGACCACATTTTTGATTTTCCGATGGTTTCATACGTCTAAGGATTAGAAAGAAAACTTTAATCCAGTAAAAATTAAGTAATAATGGACTGAAACTAGGATAATGTAATAATTTCAACATAACCTACATTGACAAGTAACATGCACTAACAATCAGTGCCAAAAAATTATGCACATGTAATATTTAACCATAGAATCCCCTCTGGGGCAACATTTAATGCTTAAAAAAGTTAATAGTATTCTAAAAAAACAATATGTCACATTGTGATAATTATTCTCAAGTTGTGGTATTTTTATTCCGGAGTTTTGAACTTCAGTTTGTTTTTGTGATAATTTTAGCTGCAGGCATTATGTCATACTTTGCTAATGGGTTTTCTTGTTTGTATATGTAACATACTACATTAAAGCAATGCAAATGCCTAATATATATTATTGTACGGTTTATTGCTTTAATAGATTTATTTTTGTTATCAGTTTGAATTCCTTGTTCTATGTCATCATGATTTGTGTTATTTCTAGTTGCTAAATGTATTTCAAAACTAATTTGTGCTTTTATCTTGTTTCAGATGAATGTGGCCATGATGAAATACATGTGCAAGTGTGATTTTTGTGCCATGGATCGTTCAGTGCCACAGTGTTGGATCAATTGTGAAAACTATTTGTACAAAACCTGAAAAGATAATGTGGCGGCGATTTTGACGAGAATATGTCGTGTGATTGGAAAAAGTAAAATCAACACTCTCAGAAAACATTCTTATTGGTGGGTGCAACACCTGTTTTTTAAGGTGTATGTATGCAGTGTAACTAAAACCCAGTTTTTTGTAGTACTCTTTTATTATCTACGTAGGAATTGTGGTCTTTTTTATGTTGTAATCTGATTTACACAATGTGTTCACGTCAAAAGTTAAATTGGTGTAAACAGTTTTGAAAAAATGTGGTTAATAAGTGTGCGCATTGGATGCAGTGTTTTCCACTAGATGGCGCTGTTCGGATCTTTGCTGGACAAGTGAAACGTTTCACTAAATTCTACTAGATGGCGCTGGTGAGTAATTTCTGTATTTCGTAACGTAGTTTAGTGACATCTAGCGTCGAGTAGTAACATTACTGTTCATTAATATCGTAGATGGCGCTTTTTACACCTTTCGTGATATTAGGGATTAGCATATTATTTATGAAAGCATTTAATATTTTTATTTAGCTAATTGGGTGTAAGTCGGCATTTGTATTTTGTTCATGTCAGTACAGTTTTCGTAAAGCATAATTAAAATAATATTTCGGCAATTCGTTCATAGATGTCGCTAGTAGTGACGAAAAAGTGTCGTAGCATAATAATAAAGTTTTGTTTATTCTTTAAAATACCTTTTTACTTTCATATTTATGACCGTTATTCGGACAATAATATCTTATTTTAATGAAATATCTGTTCGTTTTAAAATCAAATTGATTTTATTGTTGAGAGCCACGATCCATTTTTGGCAACAATTTCGATATGCTGCGGAAAATACGCTAGTGTATCCCGCAGTCTCGCTATAAAATAGGACAGGAACACAGCTGCTAAGACCTACATTTTACATGTTACCTACTTCTCGTAATCTTGAATATTCGCGGGAACTCCAAACACTATCGAAATGATAAATTAATAATTTCACAACATTATGTGAATGCAATATTTTTGTTTGTGCAATACAAATTGTTGTGCAATGCATTTCTCGCTGATAAGTTGTTCTCTTTATTTTAGAAGTTGTTTGTTTACACAAGTTTCCTTTGTGACGCATCGTAAAATTAAATATTCGGTCCAATTCTGAAACCAAAGTGTATGGATTTACCGAAACACTTTGAGGTAGCTACTTAATTACGTCTGATGAAGTTAAATTTCATCTTTTGGAGCAACTGTTTTTAACGTATTTCTTTGCGCATTTCACATGAATACTTAAAATTTTTAAAGTAACAGTATTATAGTCACGTAAAAATATGTAGGTACGTGTCGCTAATTTTAAACGCATAATATGATGCATTGTATGCACGACCAATTTAAGCATTCAATATACTAATGAGTAATGAACACAATTCGCATGACCGCGATAAATGGAAGAAAAGGAGGGGGAAGTTTAGGAAATAAAGGGTTTATAAAAAATATGACACAACAATAAAGAATGCAAAATTATCGATCGAATTGCGTGAAATTATTATGAAATGTGAAATGTTTGTAATCATCCATGAATACTATTTACTATAAAAGAAGTGATCAAGGTTACGTAATTATCTATGAAAATCTGTTCGGTACCACTGCAGTGACCTTTGTCTATCATATACGGTATATAAAGCTCCATAGGAGAACAAAACCATGTTTACTTGAGGATACAGAACGTTGACGGCACCACTGCACTGATGACGTTTTGAAATTAGCTCAAAAATTCTATTGCTCTCATTTTAGTATCTCTTTAAAGGGAGTTTAGTCTTAAGTCACTAAGTTAGCTGGTTTAGTATACTTGATAAACCTAGTGGACCTATTGGACGAGTGATCTAGTCTCAGACATATTTTCCAAGAAAACACTACTTGACACAACGTTTAATTACGTCGGGAAAAAATATGACTTTCTTTGAAGAAGATACGTTGTCGCGTCGTATCACTTTAAATTTTTGAAGTTTTTGCGTCATTCCGTGTTAGTTTTTTGCGACACTTTATAATGCTACTCACACACATACCTAATTACGCATACATTCGTAACGTCTTAAAACTTCTAGTTACCACCAGTGAAGACCGATAATATCATCATCTTCGGGCCCAAAGTCCACTGCTGAACATGGGTCTTTCTTAAGAATTTTACCCAGCGAACTTTTCCAAGTAGACTTCAAAATACGTTTTTACTATTGAATTCCTATTCGATATTTTATTATTGCAAAGCCGTATTATAAGCTGCTTGCCGCAATTCCGTGGGGTTTATTCAGAAAAAAACACAAAAAAGCGTTGTAAATTCATTCACACATTATACACCACCCGATGGACGTAAACGGTTAAAAATCGATAAATACAAATCGATAGAATTCAAATAAGTTTAATGTTGTGACTTATAAAGTTTGTATGTGTAGTCGCCCTTTATGATCCGCTTCCTGCGCAGTGCGTGTTATATTCCATTTCTGGACAAAACATCCGGTGTTGTTAACCCTTCTATGGCTTTGTTTGTAAATATGTATAAAAACACAACATTTGAAATGTTAAGTGTCGCGTGAGTAGCGGGGTAGTGGTCTGTTCTATCGTATCTGCTTTTTTATGTTGGCGTGGTCAGTGACAGGCATTCGCGGTCACTGAGGGGCAACTTCGCAAATGTCATTGCGTTAACAGTCTTCAAAAACAACTTATTTATACATATTACGTATAAATTGAAATAAATATCAATTTAAATTTGAAGCCCATTTTTCGATAAATTCTAATAATAGATTGGATTTTAATAAGGTTTTTATGTTTCTATGTAATCATAATCTGTATCTGCTTTAGCATAATTTATTACATAATAAAAGCTATATCCTTGTTAATAATTTTACTAAGAGTTCGTGATAGCAACTCGCTTCTTTAGTACTCATCTTAATACTTGTATGTACATTATGCGTTATCTATGGTATGTTTTAAACAATGAATGTAACCAAGTATAAGAGATTAAGATGCAATTTATCACTGTCAAAGTTATGCATTACGCAAGTATTTTAACGCTTGACGGATTCACGGTTTCATTAATTCGCATGAGATTATGTCAAGGCTCATATAAAAAAATAAAAGGACATTTCGCACACCAAACACGTTTCAATAATTTATGGAAATAGTTAAAATCTTGAACTTTATATTTTACTTTTCTTTCCATAACGATCAGTAAGTGGCAAAATTGTCACTATAAAACCACCTTAGAAAAAAAAAATGATGTATAGTTTTTTAGTAAAGAATATGAAGTATTTTGTATTCTAAAGTGTGTGCGGACCGCATTAAAGAGATGCTAGATACATGTTAGATGGTTGGTAGTGATTTCGTACCGTTCATAGAACGAGCGGTTTTTACGACCTAATGAATAAGAGTTTTTATTTTAGTGTCATTTCACGTGTGAATGGATATGGGGTTGCGTTCTGTTTGTATGCACAGGGTTAATTTTATATGCGATTTAAGGGTTGATGGTAATAAAATTTTTATGTGTTGTGTCAGCATGAGTAGTTAAATGGGTATTTTGAGAAGTTAAATGTAAACATAAATTTTCATTGGTGTATTAAAATTGAAATATGGACTTGAGTATGCCATATCTCGTAGCTGATAACATTTATAGAATTACTTATAAGAAAAGTACGCTCATTCATTAAAGTCAGAAGAGGCACTTAAAATTGTGAATTGTGAGATGTGAGATCGCGAACGTTATTCATTCACCTCCGCTTAAAAAAGCACCGAAGGAAATGTGACAAATAATTTATATTTGCGCCAATCTTGAATTGCATTTGAATTTCTCAGAATGATATAAATAATTTAAAATAAGCGTGTTTTCGTATCTTGTGTCATACATATTAGAATTATTTTCACAAACTGTCGATGTTAACCTTATAGGTAAATAAACTTAGATTCTATTCATAAAAATATAACAGGCCAGTTGTGTTGGTACTGCTGATAAAGGATACGTCAAAAATCAGAATACTGCAATATCTGTATAAACCCATATTCGTCACAATGCAGGGCACGGGCCTACTCTACAATCGAAATACCAATTAGACGGAGTTTACCACCCTAGCCTAGGGTTGGCGGACTTTTCATATCATATAAATTCTTAAAAATCGCTATGGTATGCAGGTTCACGATGTTTTCCTTCGCTGCAAAAATTCGCCAACAATAATACGTACATATAAAATTTCATTTTATTCAATATATTTAACGTTATACGATTAATTTATTAAAATAAAATAAAAAAATAAAAATAAAAATAGCCTTTATTTACTACTTAACTCACAAAAGTACTTATTCTAGGTTTTATTTACTTTAAACTTAATTTTATATAAAACAATTGTTAGTAAATATAAAAGTGTATAGTTGTTAATAAAATTATATGTTAGTAGTCGCCTCTGAGGCGTAGGCCTCTCCTAAACCCTTCCATACATCTCTTTCGCGTGCTTTTTGCATCCAATGCGATCCACATATATGATTAAAAATGTCTCTCCATCTTTTACTTGGCCGTCCCTTTTTTCTTTTTCTTCCTCTTGGTAACCACTCTGTTAGGCGTTTTGTCCATCGATTGTTATTCATCCTGCAAATATGTCCTGCCCACTGCCATTTGAGTATTCTAATTCTCTTTCTTACATCTACTATATGCGTTTTACTTCTGATAATTTCATTGCTGATTTTATCTGATAGTTTTAGTCCAAGCATACTTCTTTCCATTTTTCGTTGACAGATCGCTATTTTTTGTTCGTCTTCTTTTCTCAAAGCCCAAGTTTGGCAACCATAAGTTAAACACGGTAGAATTACCATATCATATAGTTTTTTCTTAATATTAATGTTAATAGTCTTATTTTTCATTATTTCTTTTAATCCCCAATATTTATTCCACGCTATAGTTATTCTCCTTTGAGTATCATTTTGTGTATTTTTTTCGAAAGATACTAGTTGTCCTAAATATATATATTCCTTTACATAATCAATCTTTTCATTCGCTATGATTACAACTTGGGGTTCACCGTTTGTCAATATTTTTGTTTTTGTTGTATTTAATGATAGTCCAACTTTTTGACTTTCTAACGCCAATTCTTTCACCATGCTCTCTAATTCAGTGGCGCTTTCCGCAAATACCACGACATCGTCGGCGAAGCGCAAGTGGTTCAATAGTTCTCCATCCACTTTTACTCCCTTTGTATCCCAATCTAGATGTCTGAAAACGGATTCAAGTACTGCTGAAAATATCTTAGGAGAGAGTGGGTCTCCTTGTCTTACTCCTCTTTGTATGAGAAAGTCTATACCTTCGCGTTCCAATCGCACATTGGCGTAACATTTAGAGTATATGTTATGTATTATGTTTATGTATTTTGAGTTTCGATTAATTTATTAGCGTAGATTAAATTGTATTTTCTACCAGTCTTATTATCTTACAAGAATTCAAACATACAGAACTGACACAGAGGTTCGACCGCCTTACAAACACACTTTCTAACACCAGTAGGTTTTTATAAAAAGTCCCAACCCAAATGGAATACCAATGAATTTCCAACAAGACAATATACGGCCGCATTCAAATTAGCCAGATTCCATGTAAAAATGTCTAGTCGCGTGTAATTAACACTTTAAATGCTGAATGGGGCTCGTGTCATCCTGTAGGACTATAATTTGCTGCGAAGGTCAATTGAAATTATATTCGTGTGTACACCGTGTTTAATATCCACTATGAAAGTTCTCGAAATGGTTTTACTTGGAATTGAAAGTGTTTTAAAAAGTATTAGTGTTGAATTTTTGAGTCCATTTAGTCGTTGGTAGTATGATAAAACTAGTTGAAGAACTTAAAATTACCCTACTTGTACTCTGGGTCAAGAATATACTTTGTGATTGTTTAAAATATCTTACTGTTGAAAATGTTTACATAATATGATAATGTATTATTAGTATGAATCATTATAATTATTCATAATAATAGAAATTGACTTAAGTACCTACATAAATATATGACGGAATACAAAAGGCGAAACGTGTGTGTCCTGGTTGCTACCAGGGAAACCTCTGCCTACCTCTTCTGCCAAAAATGCGTGAGTTTATGTATGTATGAAAATATGAGATGTCACATCTATAAATTAACTTGTTACTGTAATAGCAACTTTATAACTGTTTATAGCATTACTAACACCAAATGTCCAAATAATGTTATTAAACAAAACTAACACCAAAATAAGCTATTGAATCTACGTCGCCAAACCCAAAGCCGTGGTCGGACCGACCATCCGATGGTAGTGTTAACGACCGCCGCTCAAGGTCGGCGCGTGAACATTTCTCATCGTTGCATAACACTTCCCAAACATTTCACATCGATAATCCGGTCAGGTTCGGTTTTATGGTAAAAAATCGATAGAGGCACGGATTTAGGCACATTAAGGGAGGTCGTGACCTCACATTGAAGATTTTTTGTATTGTTGATTTATTTACAATATATTTAAACAAGTAAATGTCCAGACACCAAGCAAATCGTTCACCTAATGATAAATGACATAGTTGCTCATGAACATGTAAAACTTATAGACTACTCATCACAATTTAAACCAATTAATATGGGAGGGATAAAGGAAGAAAATAAGTCTAGTGAATATTTATATAATAATTTAATGTTTTTAATTTTATTTAGGTACTATTGTCCACTGCATTGTGTTTATTTTACGTATTATTCTATTTTTATTTCGTTCACGTTGCAGCAATGTTTCGGCTTATGGTTTTACGACAATGCATCACAGAGCTGTTCCCTTCTAAGAAGTATCCGTGATACCTGTTATAAACGAGTCGTAAAACACGGGATGCACAATGCAACCGCCTTCTGAAAGCTTCTCACTGTTTAACATACTGTGAAAATTCGCCTCACTTTTTACAACTGTTTGTTATTTCTTCGTTACTGTTCTTTGACTAATTTACTTTACAAATCCATTGAGATATTTCTTAATGTTCTTGTTAAGTAAATCTCTGTAGTTTTCTGTCAACTGCCATCAAAAAACACTGAATTATATTCAATGGTATGCAATATGAATGAATTTTGAAGTTACATTCAATTTAGCAATTTTAAGATATTTTGATTTAAGTACTCGTCTCATAAATGTTGTAGTTTTATTTCATCCTATCTTCTTATTGTACCTATATAACTATATAAGTTAAAATATTATTACCGTCCGTTATTATCTTTGGGTCCTACTATATTTATTACTTCACTCCTCAATCCGTGCCTGCGCTAAACAAGGCATTACAATACATATGCGATTTCATGGTTTTAAACGACCTCGTCGCTTGATTGATGTACCGCCGCTTCGCTAGGTGTTTCTCGTTTGTCTGTCGGCTAATTCTTGTTGATGATTGGCGTGTAATTAATTACTATTTATAAATGGCTGTGATTCGCAAATTTTGATGGAAAATCTGCTTGAAATGTAAATAAATATACACACAGAGATAGCCCATAGATCGAGAGATAAATACAGCGTAACATAAAATTGATCAAAGAAAAAACTACCACTCGTAACTTCAAACAGCCAGAGATGTGCATTTTGGTTGGAACATTCGACTTCGGATTAGTGAGTCAAGTCGGTTAACCATTTTACAGTTTAGGTTTTATTGATAAACGGGTGTTAATAAAACAGTAATAAAATGTCACTGTTTTTTAACAGCCGTATTAACTAACTTGACAAATCTCCAACGGAAGTTGACATAACAACCGAAACCCATTGACAAAGGCCGACTACTGTAAATCCTTTGACAATAAACTTTATAGCCTTCTTAATAAACATAATGCACCCAGTTCCACTTACTTATTCAATAATATACAATAATTTACGATCAATTTCATCGAGTAGTGTTTTTACGAGCGCCCGAAGGATTAATGTCGGGGTACATTTGTGACTATGAACATAATGCGTAATGACAATGTATGGACGGTAGGTTTCTTTTTAAAGAACCCGGTGGGTGTGAAATGATGATTATGTTTAAATTCGGGGGTCACAATAATGCGAATTTGATTATTGTGTTTTATTACAAACTTATTGGTAAATGCTAGTTACTTTATTTAGTAGAATGCGTGATCTAGAGTTAGAATTCATGGTATGTTATTACATATAATATTATGTATCTGTATTAACCCATATATGTCCCACTGCAGGGTATGGGCTTCCTCTATCGAGAGAACGATTGAGAGTGGTTAGCTATTTTTAGCTGTTATAAAAAAATCACATGTAAAATCGTAGCTCATACAAAGATTTATTCGAAAGGTGTTCAAATTAGTTCAAAGCCTGCAATCCAAGTAAATTAAATAATTTTCATCCTGTAACTGCTGATCTGCTATAATGAAAGAGAGATTATCCCGAGGCTCGAGCTAAAAAGACGCTTTTGACAATCCATAAAATAAATATTCGTTTTCTTAATATATTATTATTTTGCTTACAAAGATGCGCTGCAGACGCAACCTCAGGCGTAGCCAGATTAAATCCATTCAATGCATTCTCCTGCATGGAAACAAAAATTATAAACGCTCCAAATTCCCTCTGTCAATAGAGGATATAATTGAATTTCACATATTCTATACAAGCAGTCACCGTCACCTGCGTTCTTACTGAAAGGAAAAAAAACTCATCCCCAAAAATATTATTTCACCTTTCGTTACTCTATATCTTATTCTTTTGTGTCGGCCAACTATTGTCTGACGCGAATTTCTTTCAACTTCCTTTTAAGCAATCAAACCTTTATTTAAAATGGGATAATGCTGATTTATGACGGCAATGTTTTGGCGCTTGCGACGTATCGCGCCCGAGTTTCGGCGACGTCTTCCCGCCAGGTGTGAGTTGCATAGGTTTTTTTCACCATTCTAGCTTTGTTGACGATTTCTTAGCACAATTGATGCAAGATTCGCACAAAAAACTCGTTGCAAGAGGAGGGTTAGGGGAAAAAAGAAAGAAATCTCACATGGTCGAAACGACCGTTCGCTGCGCTGCGGTCGCGTGCCGTGTTGCCTTAGTTTTTTTTATAAGTAGTCTGCGTACCGACGCGGTCATGGAGCTCCGACTTAATCTAAGCTACGTGATGTTGCTTAAGAATCGACTTCATTGATTATTTAATCGATTTTGAATAGTCAATGACTCGTTTAAAATTCAACGGACGGCATTTCTTTCATTGTTCGTGGCAAAATTATGGTGTGGTAATTATTTTCTTGGATTCTTGAAAAAGCTGTGTAGGAAGTTTCTAGACACTTCCCTATGCGATGCACCATTGCAGATTTTAAAAATAGAATGCGTATCTACACACAGCATAGCGCAACAAGATTGTGAAACATCGCTTCAAAACTGTAAACATTATTTATAAATGTAAAAAATACGTTGTGTTTACATGAAAATGGGAGTCACAATCATCGTGGGAACAGTTTCGGCGCGTCCGCGCGCGACCGCCGTTTAAAAAACTGACACATCAGTCAATCACATGTGATTACCTAACAATGGTTCCCGCGCTTTTGCGGCTGTGAATGAATGAATGAATGAAATGTTGTGACGCATTGATACGCAGCGGGCGGTTGATGGCCGGCTTGTGTCGCGACAATAAATAAATATCAAATAGTGTATTATGAATGGAAAATTTAACGTAAAGATTGCGGTTCATTATAAAGTATTTTGTGTTGATTGATGACGCTCTTACGGACGTGTGTGCTTTATCAAAACTTTGTGTTTTTAATACACAATACAGCAATTAATGATATTTGCTAAAGAATTGCATCAGTGACTATGCAATTAATTTATCTTCCCCAAATGCTATTAAATGTTGGAAATTAAAGTAATAACAATGTATTTTCGTGTTGTACCACTACTCGTAAATAATTTTTATCTAGAATATTTTTTGTTTAATTGGCTTGTGTGTGGCCGGCTTTACATTATATACAGTTGGGTGTAAGCCGTTGCAAATTAAACAGCTCATTAGAATGAGTGGATTAGTGCGGATTTTTTCAAGATATCGGCATGCGGGCCCCGTTGCGCGTTTAATGCAGACATTGCTCTGTGCATGAATATTTTAGAGTTTTCGTCTTGCATGCGCGAGCGCAACGTTTTCTGTTTTACCATATTACCCTCGGCGCGGCGGCGGCTTGTATAAAGCAAAAAATATGTATCTAATTTATTATTATGTTATGCTATGGATTGCTCAGATATTTATTCTTAAATATATTCGCTTTACGATGTAAATCGATTCGGAATCAACATAATCACTTAACATGTAAAGAAGTATAACGATTTTTTTGTTCGTGTGTAATCGATATATGTATATTACTAGCGCAACTGGCAATTTTTTTTGTCTGTAAGTCGTGGATCCTAGCTGCGATTGAAGAACTTGGTAATCTTATTTGTAGTTTTTTTCGTGGACTGGCAGAATAGATTGTATCGTACTGTTAGCTAGAATAATAATAATATTCAAGTTCGCCTTAACCAAATTGACTACAAACAATTATTACAACTAGGACAGACGCGACGGCGTAACTATCTGATGTGTCTGATTGTGGGCCTCACAAACATTAGTTTTGGTGCGGGGATCGAACCTGCGGCCTCTCGTTTCACAGCTGGCGTTTAACCGACTGCGCCGCGAAGGTAGTAAAAATGTGTAATTGAAATTACAATATCTTGTATGTTGTGTTGCTATGTCTAGAAAATAAATAAATATTCCACAGTATCTGGGTCAAACGTTTTGTTTTCAAACAAATGTTTTTATAAATTTAAAAAAGCATTTGTAAATGAGAATTAGTTTTCGCCCGGCGGTGATTTTCGCGCAACTTTCAGTTATTTTAGGAGTCATTGAGGTCAACTCGGAACGCGTGACAATAACAAACAAATACCTTTTTGTTTTTGGTTTGGAAACTGAATGTAGCGATATAGGGTTTCTTTTTAAGATTCTGGCTGAGGTTTGATTCTTGATCAAAAATGGTAAATTGAAAAATCTAATATTACTTTGCCCGACCCGGGATTCGATCCCGACTCGACTCGACTTCAGCTTTGCAATCATACGGTAGTACAACTACGATACCAAGGCGCCTTCTAAGTCATTTTCAATATAATATTTTTGAAACAAAAATAAAGATAATTTAATAATTTGATAAAGATTACAAAAAGCGCAATGAAACGTTGACCGCGGGCGGCGCTTAGAAGTAATGTATCGTCAGTCGTCACACTCATTAGTTTTTATTGAAAAACAGCCGGTGCAGCTCGCGTGATGCGCCCACACCTCGGCACACGGTTTTATCTGCTTGCGGGACGTGTCCGTGTCTTACTTGGATAGGGGGGCGGATTAGTGAAGTATGGTTTGGAATATTTAGTAATTACAATGGGTTGACCCTTCAATGGTTATTGATGAGTCTATGAAATTAAGATATCATATGGGAGTTATAAGGCGAAATGTGGGTGTCCTGGCACCTCTGCCTACACCTTCTGGGAAAAGGCATGAGTTTATGTATGTATTGGAGTTACGTGTAGTGGAAGAGTAGATTTTTGGTCCTCCAGCATTCTCACTGATGAAACAAAAATAATCAGTTTTAAAAAACTAAAAAATGTCTAAATTATGAATAGACCTTGCTTAGAACGTGTAAAGTAATATAAAGATAATAAATACACCTAATTATCTATACAGTGTAATAACAGTCTAGTCCTCTAATTAAGAGACGAATTCTATATTGTAATTTATCTGAAACTTTGCTATCACATTAAGCAGGCTCTAAACAAATGTTTTAATATAAGCCGGTGTTTAAATTGTTATAAAATGACACGCTAGAACGATATAAAAGGGGCTCTACATAAAACGCTTTCATTCGCCATCTAATCCGTTTTAAAATTTCATGCAGTGAAAACAAAATGTCCTTTGTATCGTGGCAAGAGCTAGGGACATCGCGCCGGCCTTTAGCAGGTTAATACGCGGATAGATTCAATTTGCACACCATACCAAAAGCAAAGGATCGTGTAGAGTGTAAAAAAAACGCATAGGTAGAATTTGAAATTTTTCAATGGGTGGCAAATGGAAGCTAGAATATTGTCATGAAAATGAAAATAATTTATTGAATGCATAAAATGTAAATATCATTTAGATTCGGTCGTTTAAGACAGTTTCAGTTAATTAGACAATTTAAATAATTATCTATGTATCCAGGAACTGTGATACAAGTAAATAAATATGAATATTTACTTGATCAGTAATCATCGCTGTCCATGATCATTTTCAAGTCCGGGTGAATAGTTCTCATGCACATATATTTTAATAAATATGCTGTTTCATTTGTTGATGGTTATCTATTTAAGAATTGCTTGTGTCTGACTTCAAAATTGAACTAATTATCTTTTGAACAGACATGTCTGTTGTAAAATCACTTTTTCGCTGATCTGTAATACTCAGTCTAAAAACATTGCACTTACAATTGGATGCATTGAGTGCATTCACTTAAAAATGTAATAGAATGATAATGTATTTGTGCCTAGATTATTGCTTAACCAACGATAATGGCTTGAGCATAAGAATTGAATGTACCGTAATTGGAATTTTAATGCAATTTCCATGACAAAAGTATATAATTACAGCATTAGTCGCGGATGTAATGTCATTACAGACGTGATGTTATTCATTGATCTGACGAGATGAATGTATGCATTATTGTATTCTCAGAATCGACGAAAACTATTTTAGTGACACTTTCATTGGTATAATGGGTTTACAGGAGTCCATTTCTGCGTATACCTTTCTTTATTTTTTCCAAAACCACGTAATAAGGTCTTCTTATGTCTTTGTATTTTCATCCATTGACAAATCGTCGCTCTGTAAATTTTTCATTGCATCTGAATTGACTGCGTCACATTGCAAATATGACGAACGAATAATTATTAGCATATAAAATAACGTCACCATTGCTATTTAAAAATCTCTTAATAAGATGACAATACAATCTAGGATTGTTACCCTTTTTAAGTGTACAGCATGACGCTAAGAAATGTAAAAAAATACAGTTGAATTTGTTGCAGTCGTATGCATAAATAATATTGTTAATTTGAAATAAACTTGTGGGTCACAGACCCCGCTTGGCGCCCTCGTTGCGTGCCTGTTCGTGTATTAAATATTAATGGGGGATCGTTAGCACACACGCGACCGCGTCTAGACGGGAAGTGATAAAGTCGTTTTTATGGATTGGACGTAATCCGTTCCCCTCTCATTGTGGGTCTAGACCCCCACTCTATCTCGATGAAGACTAGATTACATTAAGCAGTTTTATTGCCTCCAGTGGTATTGTGACAAGTTTGGTGTAGTAGTTTGGTAGGGTTGTTAACTATTATGTTTGAATGGATGGGAGATGTGTTCACTTTTGGGTTTGTTAGTGATGTATAAAATCGTTACTATGCATGTGTCGGGTAGAGGGAGGGGATGAAGAAGGGGTGGCTAGAATAAGGAATTGTTATAGTATTTCTTAAATCGATATAGAGAGCGAGCAGAAGGCGCCTCGAGACTGAATCTTAGGTATAATTGTAGGTCTTGACCCTAGGGTAATGAGCCAATCAATAAAGCACTTGGGATTAATTATTCTGATTTGTGTATACTAGACAAAAACGTACATAATGTAAGGTTTTATATTACTCGTAATTGACACGAGAGTCTAGTGTGCGAAGAAGACAATGTAGGCAACATTGTATCTAATAGTAGGTTTAATGTTACCTTAACTAACAGTTATCTCTTGTACTCATTAAAATTATGCCGTTCTGCTTAAATTTCGAGTATGAATAATCAGTTTTCTAATGAGCTATGGTCCACAAGGCAGAATATAACTGGTACAGCCGAATTGTCGAGTTTATAGCACGATATGAAATGCAATGTGTTGATAAATATTGCGGTTGTCTGGCTTCCGCGGGCGTGTGCACACCTCACACTAGTGATGTGGGGTTCGATTCTCGATATGTAAAAATAAGCTTTTCAAATAAAAATAGATTTTGGTAGCAGGTTTTGTAGCTTAAGTACATAGGAGTTTGTGTTGTGATATCACTGCGGTGGGATAGGTTCGATTTTTTAATGATTGGGATAACCACACTAGACTAAATAAATACACCTAAAAGTCACATACATAGTTCTGACCCCACACTAAGATCGAGTCTTGTGTCGTGGGTATCAGGAACTACGAGAAAATTTTCGGTCTCACAAACACCCAGACCCGAAACAAAAACCTGTGGTTCACCCAAATATTTATTTCGATGCGGGGATCGAACCCGCGGCCTCTCGTTTCACAGCCGGCGTCTAACCACTTGCGCCGCGGAGTCTGTCAATTGATTCACAAATCTAGATTTTTCTGTATCTTCCAGAGCAGTCGCATCGTAGGTAGGTGTGGCTTGAAAATTGGCATAAAAGGTTGACCATTCATTAATATATTAAAAACTTTTTTCATTAATACGCATTGCACCACATCTCTTGCATAAGTTGTACCTGTGCTCAGCAGTTGGACTATTTTATTGGCCAAGATATTATCTACTATGTTGTATGTATATTTCGACATCTATTCCAGCTAAGGCAATCCAAGCTACAGCCAGGTACAAGAAAGTTTGAAAACTGATAATAATGGCATATTTTCTCTGTGTGCAATCAATAAGCTATCCAACTTGATGTGTTAATAACTTGTTGCCACGACAAGAAAATGAAAGTAAGTCACTTTAATTTTTCATATATGGAGAAACTTTTTATTTATTAATTAACACACGATTACTATATCAAGCGATATCTTATGATTTATATGTGACATGTCTGGATATATTATATCTGTTCGACTTGCCCACATAACGTAGGAAATACGATAATTGTAAAACAAGTCGGCGGGACCTTGCGATCTGCATAACCCGTACTTGCAATGCAACGTAACTAGACACTAGTATCGCGTACGGAAATCAATTAGTTGAACAATTACTCCGTCCGTTTTATGAATCAAATGTGTTAATAAACCGTGCTATTGGGTGACTAAAGCGATTAGTGACGGCGCACGGTCATCCCTAGTCGTATCGCGGCGGACTTCGCGCCTAAATTCGAAATGGGAGCGCGTGAGAACTTCTCGACTCGCATCTCGAATTACCACGTTCACTCACATTCCCGAACGATTCACCGGCTGGAATAAAATAAAAATAAATAAATAATAATAACACGGCGCTCCAATCGGAACTTTTTGCTGCACACGAAAAACTACGTCGTTTTTGATAGTGTTTTTACGTTTTCTGTAGCTAGAATCAATTTTGTCAATATAAGGTGTCGTTGAACCGATCTGGCATTCCTGTTTGCAAAAAGTATGAGGAAATGGTGTATATTTAAATTGCTTTTGTTGGCCGATGTCACTTTGAACGTCTGGAACCTTTGATGATAAAAAGTAGTCAACGAGAATCGAGTGACGGGAATCTAGAGAATGCGAACGATTCATACTAACTGTAGATGGGTTGAGATGCCGTTTTATATTTAAATAACAGCGGATAATGTGTTTATATTTATAGTGCCTTATCATTCATAATAGTGTGATTGAGTCAGATTCCTATTGTTCACCTAGCGTCAGATAAGACCGTGACTATTCAACAAAAGATGCCATACAACAAACATTGTTGATTAAAAGCTTGTCCTTAGTCAAACTGACAACAGTAAGTGGACATCAAATTGTTCAGAGTATCCAGTCCGTGAGAGGCCTTTTTTCTAAAATTATTACGTGCAAACTGACTGCGTGTTACCCAAAATGTGTCAATTAATATCGAGGTTTTCGTTCACGCATGTACAAATGTACGGTGAATGTGCGAATCACGATCTTTTGCGTTACTCACGAACCGTCTGTCCCACTAAAACGTCTGCGTTTGCTATTGGTGATCTCGGCGGCTGTTCACAGATTTTGACGTGATGTTTCGTGCACGATTTGATCTCAAATATTGCCCTAAATGCTTTATTTGGTGCTGTTTTATTAAAATTAGTAATTGATCACACTGTTAGTCTAGTAGCAAAAGAACGAGTAGTACATTGAACCAATTAATTCCTCGTCGATTTCTTCTTCAAAAATACTTAGATGTTTCGCTTATTTCAAGTTACTATCAGCTGTTTAATTATGTTGTATTCCTAGGATAGATAATTAGAGTAAAACTTATTTTCTATTAGGACCCTCCCAGTTGATAGAGAGCGGAGATATTTTTAAGTTTCTTTTATTTTTCTTCCCTTAATTCAGTCATTTCCATCTATTCCGATTACCAGACTTGTTAGTTCTATGGCTTTAGCATTTCCACGCCGCTATTTCCAACTAAAATAAATAAACGACTTTCCTTTAATAACTTGTAAGTTGTTTCAAAAGCGGGGAACTGCGGCGTTTGATTTTTATACTCGGTTGATATTGCCAAAGCTTTGAGAGTGAGTTTTATTTACCGAATGTGGCTAAATATACTCCGTTTGCGTTTTCATGAGACGTTATGTAAGGCGAGTTAAACGAAATTCACTCACTTACAAGGCTTCTCGGAGGAGCTGGACTGTAAGTGACTTACCTAATGTGTTGGCCCGTCTCGGTTCTTATTCAATGAACGTCGACTCGTGTTATATAAAGTGTATCCACAGAACGCTGAGTTTTCGGCGGTTTTATTCCAATATGGGTTTTCTCAGACGTTTTCTTTTCAGATCTAAAAATACGCAATGAGGGTAATCGAGTCTCTTTGAAAAAGCTGATGTGTTTGCTAGATAGCAATCTAGATGAGAGGAGGAATAGCTAATGAACTTTCCTTTCGGTGAGATCAAATAAGGCAATAAAAATATAAATAATCTATCACGAAAGCAAAATATGATTGATGATTTTGGTTCCAGATAAGACACGATAAAATAATCGTGTGTTGCCGATTGTACCATAAAATATAACATAATTATTAACATAATATGCATTTTGCAAGTCAGTACATTAACATGTGATATTTTGCCAACACACGAAACAATAACAATAAATTACAACACCGATAAATTGTAGTTTCTCTCAGATCCCTATCACGATGATTTAAATCGTCGAACTCTATTGTTGAATATCGTTTCCCAACTTTCTCCACTCGATGATGTGCCATATGGTGGAAATTCCCGAAAGCAATCTCAACTGTGGCGCCTACCATCGGTTCACGTTATTTATTAGCCATCTCACAAAGACATCACGCGGATGTACGGCGATTATAAAGCGGGTTCCAAATACAATCGTACCGAACTTGATCCCATATTGATCGCGTAGCTACGGAGCTGCGTTTTGTTGTTTTTTTTTCTCTCCTACCATCAAATTGCGCTATAGAATCGAAACACGTGCTGTCTTCAAGAAATTACGACTCTTGGGGTGGCTTGTTCGATATAGTTTAGACATGACATAGGGTGTATAGTTTTGTGCGTTGACTATGTTTTGTGCACAATAGTATGGGATTTTATCTTAAATTATAATATTATATGCAGTGGTATGCATATTGCATATTAATTTTTCGAGGATACGAATGAGTGGACTTAAAATATTTCTTTGACATTTAAAAGTAGAAAGTTGTTTAAAATTAAAGTTGCCATCGATTTGACTTTCTTTGATCAGTAAAAGTAAACGGTGTTCGATGGAATTTTGGACAAGTTTCGTTAATTACATGTTGTATTTAATTGACACGGCAGATGAGCACGCCCATCCCAAATTATTTAACACACGAGAGCAACGGTCTAATGCAAGACGAGCCTATGAAATTGCATATAAAAATTAATAGTCCCCGTTGAAAAAAACACAAGCGCTGTCCGATTTCCTTTAGGGCGCGCGGTGCCGGCCCGACGATGATTTTACGACTCATGAACCTGCCATTATGATATCGACAATTTCATCTGTTTTATGACGTAATAACAGTTTTAATCAAAACCCCCCGATCGTAACTTTAAATTTTTACGACAGAATACCAGTTCCCGTGTATAAAATTAGCGTAGTTGGTGCGGGAATGTCCGCGATGTGCACACCTTTTGGTCGCATGAGTGTGCGATGCGCCGGGTGCGACAGATGGCGGGCCAAGCTCCCTTTACAATTGGCCGTCTTGGCTCCGTGGCCTTTTTTTTCCATCCTACCCCCAAAAACTGATTGTGATCAGCGCTATTGAAACATGCATTGTGTACGGTCGCATTGTTGTACGTTGAAATTCTAAGATCCACGGTTTTCTAAAGCCGTATTGCGATTTTCAATTTGTTAAGTTTCTGCGAATTTCTCTCAGCTGTGGGAATGCTTTTTGTTTGGATTAAGGTAATGGTGTTATTGTTGGGATTTATTTTCGAGGGTGTATAATGCGGAATTATTTCTTCGTTATGATCGTTTTATATTTAATAAACGACATGGTAATAGCATATCCGTAGACCGATGACGGAATGACCCTAACAGAAATAGCGTCAAATTATGTTCTGATGTCGTGTTTCGCCACTACTACAACTTTGCCCTGTTCTCGTGAACCTGCCCAATCAACCGTGTATAAATAATACTTCGAAACGATCCTTGATTAAAGCCTGTGTTCGGCCAGTGGGTTTCATGTACATGATGGTATTATGCAATAACATACGAATTTGTTTAATTATAAATAATAAATATTCTTAAATTAATTAAAATGTAAGTTTGTCCTATAAGATATCATTAATACTCGAATCTCTTAAAATTCAAATTTATCACACAAGTTTCAACATATACTTACTAGTCACATGTTAGATGATACCTTCAATTGGCATTCTTAACGAATTGAAACCATTTCTTAATTTACTAAATTTTCTCATAAGAATTTCTAATAAACGTAAAAATATTCCTATCAGAAGGCGTTTCTTTTTTAGTTCTATTTAAGGGCATGCCTTGACATCACATTAAAGACAGCTGTTCTTTGCTAACAAACATTGTCTCTGGTGCAATATTAAATTGAGATATGTATTCACACATCCCTACTAACAATAAGATCATGCTTCTGGTCGACCTTGGTAGGGTCCGGCGACGTTGCGTCACAGAGTGCCAAAACACAGTACTTGACTCCTTTTAGAGGCCTCTAAATATTGCGGTTATGTTTTAGCCTTTAGCACCATTTTAGGAATATAATCGACATTACAGTGTATTTCCGGGTTGATGGGATTTTGTTTGGTTAAATTTACATAATCGTGTAAATTGTTCAAGTTTAAAAATAGCTTAATAATGGGTGTGTAAATATTATTTTTATGATTATATTCTCTTTGTTCTGCTGCTTAGGAATTAATGTAATAAAATGTAAGTTTACTATTATGTTTATAAAGACTGGTGATAAAAAAGAAATGGTTAAATATATAATTTGTTGAACGCCTATACTCTGCTATTTGACATCCGAAAGGAATCTACGATGATTGTATAAGTTCCTGACATGTTTTTATTAGCAACGCCTTCGATCAAATATACACTAGATACAACATGAGCGCTTAGAAAATGGCACCAAAAAAGAGTGCTTAAGCACTCTTTCGCCTTCAGTCACGCACCGACCGTTGCTTCTAAAACGTCGCAACAATTTAGAAAATATTATGTGAAAAGCTACTTTACCCTGCAGGAATAAGGTGGAATTTGTGTTAATGTATTTGGAATATGTGATCTTTTTGTTTACTTTTTTTAATGTCATGCATCGGTGCCACTTTTTAACAGAACTTTTACAGGGAACTGTGTATCTAGTGTATATTTGATCGAAGAGCAACGCACCTCAACGCATCAATGCATCATTTTTTATAAAATAAATAATTCAGTGTACCGTCAGATCCCGTGCCACGCACGTCGTTTTATTTTCCAAATTCTTTTAATTCCCGAACATGGTCCATCGACACGGATTAACTTAAAGTATTAGCATAGCATTTGAAGAATTAGCGACCAAAAAACCAGAAGAAGATTGAATTTCCACCTACGACGTAGAACGTGGTTGAGTGCACAAGATTATTATTATCACAGTGTTAAGTCGTTTTTACTTTTAATTTTATTCCCCAACACTCATTAAGGTAGTAGAACTGTTTTTGCTAAAAGTGAATCTATATAATTTCAATAATTTTATGTGCTTACAAGTTTACTTGTAAAAAGTTGTGACATTGAGAAGGTCCTTGATATGCAAGGTCAAAATATAGTACATTTAATAAATTACTTAATTTAGTGATTTTATTGTTTAATATTAATATGTAAACTATTGCTCATTACATTAACTTTTAGCAGAGTACATTTTAGTCATTAATACAGTTGCCTTAAATATGTTTAAGTTGGAATAATTAATTGTTTTTTTTCTGTGATAATCACTGTTGATTTTGTATTTATGTTGCTTGATTGCACTCAGGGATCATTATTATAATTATTATTTGGTACCTAGATATTGTATATATTGACAAAGTGATTCTTTTAATAAAAACTTTAAATTAGTTTTGATTAATTTACTTTGTGTTTGTTGTGTGTATTGCTGGGTTGTTATCCATTTAAAACTAAGTTTGTTAATTTATATTAAGTTCCTTTATTGTGTAAATTCTAGGTTGACTTTATCCAACTCCCAGAATGGCTACAGAGGAGTTGCAAAAGAAGGAATTGATAAAGAAACGTGGGAGCTTTAAAGGTAGACTGACTGCATTTGCCAATTATCTTGATGCACTAGGTAATAAGCCATTGTCAAGTTCTGATGCTACAGAGCTACAGTTGCGTACAGGTAAGATGGAGTCATTATATGAGCAGTATGATGAAGTGCAGTTAAAATTAGAAATAATTGTGGAAGATGATAAAGCTCAACTTTGTGAAAGATCTGAATTTGAGTCATTATACTATAAGATGCTGTCTAAATCACAATTACTTTTAAATGAATACAATAAGGATAACGAGTCAGCAAATAGTGATAAAAACACTAGTGTCAGCAACAGTCGAAATCTAGTTCAGTTACCTACAATATATTTACCAAAGTTTGATGGGTCTTTTAACGATTGGTTGGAATTTCGTGACACCTTTATTAGTCTCATTCATAATAATGATGACATTCAAAAAATTAATAAATTTCATTATTTGCGTTCCTCTCTGGAAGGTTCTGCTGCTGTGGTACTAAGGTCTATCGAGTTCTCAGGAAAGAACTACGATGTAGCTTGGAAACTATTATGCGATCGATTCGATAATAAAAGACTATTAATTGAAAATCACGTAAAAGGTTTATTTAATGTAAATGCAATTAATAAAGAGTCTTCAGTCGCATTAAATAATTTAATAGATTCTGTGAACAAAAGTTTACGATCATTAGAGTTGTTGGGTGAGCCTGTTGACAAATGGGACACTCTGTTGATTTATATTATCACACGTAAGCTTGACCAAAGAACATATCGTGAATGGCTTCAGCACAGAGACCGTTTAAATAAGGATAGTACGATTACATTTAACTTATTGATTAACTTCTTGCGTAACCGTGCCAGTTTTATGGAAACTTTAGAATCACCTCGTAATGATTTATTGCAAACACCTAACAGATCGAATGCTAAATTAAAGACTTTGATGGTGACATCGAATTCTAATAGTTCAGGGAACGAATTGGTTTTAAGATCTTGTCCCCATTGCAAGGGTGACCATAATTTAGGGGATTGTTCACAGTTTCTTAGCTTAAGTGTTCAAGAGCGTTTAAAGTTAGTACCTAGTTTTAAAGTGTGTTACAATTGTTTCCGTTCAGGTCATTTTGCCAACCAATGTAGAAAGCTCGGATGCAAGTTATGTAAACGTAGGCATAATATATTAATTCATTTGTCAAATAATAAAAATGCAAAATTACCGTCTGAGTCAGGATTGCCGTCTTCTTCCCAAGATAAAAATAATGTAGTTTTATCTGCAATGACTGAATCGAATTGCGGCGGATTCAAACAACGTGGAGTCTTATTGTCAACCGCTTTGATCAAGTTATATGATCGTAATTGTCACGAGCATGAGGTACGCGCAATACTGGATAGTGGCAGTACTTCGTCTTTCATAACAGAAAGGTTGCAAAAAAGGCTCAACCTCCCATTTGTTGAGGTAGACAGGTCCATAATCGGTATTAATAACGTAACTTCGTACGTTGGTAAAGCATGTCAGGTGGACATAAAGTCGCTTGATAACAGCTTTCAGAGTAAGCTGTATTGTTTTGTTTTGCCTCTTATAACCAATGATGTGCCCTGTCATAGTGTTAATTTTTGTGCCTTGAACATTCCGCCTAATATCCGTTTAGCAGACCCTTCGTTTTATAAGCCCAGTGAAATTGATATTTTGATAGGCGCAGACCTATTTTGGGACTTATTAGGGACTCAGAGAATAAAGTTAGGGAACGGCATGCCAGTTTTATGTGATACCAGGCTAGGATGGATAGTTTCTGGTCCAATTATGTGCAAATCAATGAAGTTTTCCAACAGCATTAAATGCAACTTTGTTAACATTAATTCGGCACGTGATAGTGATTTGGATAAACTTCGATCTGATTTAACCAAATTTTGGCAGCTAGAGGAAGTGAAGTCACCGTCATCTCACTCTCCTGAAGAAAAATTGTGTGAAGAACACTTTATTAAAAATACGACACGTCTGAGCGATGGTCGTTTTTGTGTTCATATTCCGCTTAAGGAAAGTCCGTCTATTCTAGGCGATTCGTTTCGTCGGGCTTCTCATTGCCTATATTCATTAGAACGACGTTTAAAATTTCAACCTGTACTGAAAGGGTTATATTACAACTTTATGTCCGAGTATGAGAAGCTAGGGCATATGACTGAATGTGAAAATTCAGATGTAAGTCAGAGTGGATATTTTATTCCACATCATGGAGTACTTCGAGATTGCAGTAGTACCACCAAACTTCGCGTCGTGTTCAACGCAAGTAGTCCTACATCGTCAGGAGCATCCTTTAACGATCTTCAGATGACAGGACCGACCGTTCAGGATGATCTTTTGTCTATACTAATTCGATTTCGAACTTATAAGTACGTTCTCTCAGCTGATGTAGAGAAAATGTATAGGCAAATAGTTGTTCATCCATCAAATCGGCATCTGCAACAAATCGTTTGGCGTGATGATGTGAACAATCCTGTAAGAGTATACAGATTGAACACAGTGACATATGGCACAGCTAGTGCGCCTTATCTTGCCACAAGATGTCTTAAGCAAGTAGGTCTTGACTGCAAAAATAAAAAGATTGCAGATGTAATAATCCACGATTTTTATGTGGATGACTTGCTTACTGGTGCTAATGACGTGGATGAATTACTTTTTATCCGTCAAGAAGTCACTAACGCACTGGCTTCAGCTTGCATGCCACTTAGGAAATGGAAATCGAATGATTCGCGATTGGTTTCAGATTCAGATCAGCCATCATTCAACCTAAATATGGAATCCGATTTCTCGAATAGGTTATTAGGTCTTGATTGGTTTGCAAGTTCTGATGAGTTGGGATACTTATTAGGATCGACGATTCCTTCTAAGGGCAATACAAAACGTGAACTTCTTTCAGTGATAGCACGAATCTTTGATCCACTCGGACTGCTTAGTCCATGTGTTATCACCATGAAAATGTTGCTCCAAAAAATGTGGATCGATAAACTTTCATGGGATGAGCCCTTATGTCCAGAGCTTTGTGTAACCTGGAAATCTATTTTAGAGTCATTACCCGAATTAAATAATTTTCGTGTTCCCCGCAACGTAATTTGTGATTCTTATGAGCATTTAGAACTCCACATATTCACAGATGCATCTGAAAAGGCATACGGAGCGTGCGCTTATGTGCGTAGTGTGAATAAAGAGGGTAAATTTATGGTTCGTCTATTAATTGGTAAAAGTCGAGTCGCGCCAATCAAAACTACAACAATTCCGCGATTGGAGTTGTGTGGCGCCTTAATAGGAGCTCGTGTTTATGAGAAGGTTCTGACCTCTCTTAGGATGAAGATCAGTGATGTATTTCTCTGGACTGATTCCACCATAGTGCTAGGTTGGTTGCACATGCCACCTTCTAAGCTTCAGCCGTTCGTACGCAATCGCGTAGCTGAAATTCTTGATAAAACTATCAATTGCACCTGGCGGCATGTACCTACAGATAAAAATCCCGCAGACTTAATATCTCGTGGAGCTAATATAAGCACTCTTAGGCATTTGAACTTGTGGTGGTATGGACCCGATTTTCTAAAAGAGGATCAGTCATGCTGGCCGTCTCTATTCAAACACACTAGTCCAGAATCGCTTCCAGAAATTCGACAATTACCTGTCTTAGGTTTGATTACAGAAAACGCTATTAAAGATAACCGTCTTATTGATTTTAACCGATTTTCTAATTATTCTCGCTTACTACGGTGCATGGCTTATGTGTTAAGGTTTATAAAATCATGTAAAGGTCATAAATTTTCTAATATTGCATTGTGTCAAGAAGAAATTCATGATGCGTTAAATAAATTGATTATAAAAAGTCAAGAAGAATCATTTACGGAGTATCGATTACTTATTAATAAAAAAGTATTGCCTAAAAAGAGTTCATTATTAAAGTTTAATGTTTATTTAGACGAAAATAATTTAATGCGAGTTGGGGGACGTCTCGATAACTCAACTTTTTGTTACAATAAAAAACACCCTATCTTACTACAGTCCACACATCATTTTACAAAATTATTATTTAGTTTTGAGCATAAAAAATTATTGCACGCAGGGCCTCAAATGTTATTGGCTTCCATAAGGGAAACCTATTGGCCTATAGGCGGTCGAAATTTGGCGAAAGCTTGTTATTATAAGTGCATTCGTTGTCAGCGCTTTAAGGGTAAAACTGTTACTCCAATTATGGGTAATTTGCCACAGCAGCGTCTCATTCCTGGTGGATACGCGTTTGAAAGTGTAGGGGTTGATTATGCTGGCCCAATTATGTACGCTAATCGCCAAGGTCGTGGTTGCAGGCTAGTAAAGGCATACATTGCCGTTTTTATTTGTTTTTGCACCAAAGCTATCCATCTTGAACTAGTAGGAGACTTAACTAGTAATAAATTTCTGCTGGCATTAAATAGATTTATTGCGCGTAGAGGTAAACCAATCAACATATATTCCGACAACGGCACTTCATTTACTGGCGCTTATAACGACTTGTCCAAATTTTTAAAGTCAAACTGCTCTTCAATTAGTGAAAACATGGCAAATGATAACATTCAATTTCACTTTATTCCTGCGTATACTCCTCATTTTGGTGGCCTCTGGGAGGCGGGTGTCAAGTCAACTAAATACCATTTAAAACGAGTGTTGGGAAATTGTAATTTAACGTTTGAGGAACTTGCCACGACTTTAACACAAATCGAGGCTGTGCTGAATTCTCGACCACTAACACCATTGTCTTCGGATCCCGCTGACTGCACCCCACTCACACCAGGACATTTTCTCATCGGAAGGCCGATGACGTCGTTGCCTACACCAAACTATCAGGATTGTTCCGCAAACTACCTGAGTCGTTTCCAAAGATTGGAACAACTCCGTCAACATTTTTGGTCCAGATGGAGCAAGGAATTTATTGCTGAATTACAACAGCGTACGAAGTGGCGGACAAGTAAGGACAGTTTAAAGCTGAATTCCTTGGTTGTAATTAAGGAAGACAACCTCCCACCGCTAAAGTGGAAGTTAGGACGAGTTGTAGCGGTTCATCCTGGTTCTGACGGAGTGATACGTGTGGCTGACATTCGGACAACTACTGGAATAATTAGAAGAGCCTTCAATACAATCTGCCCTCTGCCCGTTTTAGAGGATTCGGGTTGAAAGCAGGCTTTCAACGCCCGGGGGCATGTATAAGGTCCTGACATGTTTTTATTAGCAACGCACCTCAACGCATCAATGCATCATTTTTTATAAAATAAATAATTCAGTGTACCGTCAGATCCCGTGCCACGCACGTCGTTTTATTTTCCAAATTCTTTTAATTCCCGAACAATGATCTCACAATTAAGGATTTATAACATTGTCGAATGCAAATAAAGACATTAGATATTGATTTCTTATGATTCAATATTTTATTTAAATATAATACTTTCGGGTTTTCCTAGCTCTTAAAAAACTGCATTATCATACTAAGGAAAAAACAATATTTCTAGTATGGAAAAAATATCTCTATTATCTTATAGTTCAAAATCTGAGCTCACAAATACTTATTTATCTATTGCAAATCACTTATGATCATAAAAAACTAATAATATATTGGTAATACCAGATTGCATGACAGCAAAAAGGTTTTATGTAAACGTATAGTTTGTATCGGTGTACTGGCAGCATTGTGTTCTTAATCTAATTGCGATAAATGCCAAGCTCGTTGAATAGAGTTGTAAATCGGATTCTATAGCTACGGTAATGTCCATTACTGGCGCCACTAGTCCTCATTGACATTGTATGTTTAGAATGTACTATAATTAACCGGTGTTTTAAAAGATATAATCTGGTATCTTGAATTATTATATCAATACCACTGTAAGTACCTTGTAAAACCCTGAGATCTTATTGTGCTAGAAAATTTAAAATACTTCGGGTTCGCGTTATTGATCCTTTCACTAAAATTAGCCAACTCGATGAACGAAGAGCTAGATTTTCGAAAGGAGACTGATATAGCAGCAGGATATAATTAGACTTAAGATATCAACTAAAATATTTTTTATCGTACTAATCAATATTCTTTAATTAACGAAGTTGAGAACTCCGTAAGATGTCATTATAATTATCATAATCTATAACAGGACTATTGCTGAATTTAAGTCTCTCATTTATTGTAAGAACGACTTGTTGAAAGCAACCTCTAAGCAGGATTCTCCTCCGATTTACCTTTTAGCTCATCCACCTATCTTGATGACGGCCATCCAATGCTATCCCAATAAAGTTTACAACAATTATTTAACCCACGTGTACCCCTACATCGGGTAGTGTATCGAAGAAGCAGCTCACGTATCGACAACACGCCCTTCGATTCGTGACTTGTGCCCCTCCATCGGTTCCAATTGAGTTGCCCTATTTGTACATTTATAAGATTGACGCTAAATGGCCTTTTTGTCTTGGAATTGTAAGTTGGATGCGAGCATGTGTGGAATTGGATAAGGATGGACTCTTACGTGGTCAATATTGTCAATATTTTTTTGCTTGGGGCCAGGAACGTGGGACGATTGCTGTTTGGTCACCGTGGGATTTAGACACCGACTATTTCTTATTGATTTCAATTCGAATGTGCCCGAATCAGAGAACCATGCGGAAGATTATTATTTATCAGTTAATAAATATGATTTATAACCGTTGAGTGTGTTGATAGTTTAGATAACTTATAGTCCTAGATAGCAGCAAGTGATGGCTGTTCTTAAGCGGAGTCCCTAAATAAAATCCTCCTTAATATAGGTGCCAGTACAAAAGAATTTATCTATATGTTGAGTATAGTCTCTAGATTAATGCGAGTCGAGGACTGCGCCTTGCAGTGAACCGTATCTAAGCAGATTACGCCTAGCCTGTCATACTCGTACCTACATAGCATCAGCCATTTGTGATTATACAATATTCCACATGGCTTCATTTTGTTTACTTTTCCAACAAACAGTTCAACCGGATTAATTAAACGTCTCATAAGTTTGAAATGGAAAATATTATTGGAAACTTCGTACTGAACAAACTTTGTCGAAACACGAAGATATTTTTTCTAGTTTCGAAATTACAGATCCTAACAAATTGCCTTCAATATCCCCCAACTTAACGTAATGGGTGCCCACCAGAATCGAGTTATGAGGCCCGAGCGTCTTTTAAATTCGGCAGATGTCGTCGGCGGAATGAAATTAGCGGGCATTTTTTTGTCCTTGCCTACATTCGGGGCACGTAGAGGCTGTTAGTGCGTCACGCCATGTCCTGAGTTTAATCTCAGAGGAATGTGCGATGGGATGGTCATAATGCCATCGCTGTTGAGTTATGACGTAATAAATATGCTGTATTTGAATACAGAGAGTCGTTGAGACGCCCTAGTGCACTTTACACGTTCCTTACGGCTTTATATTATGTCGCCGGTTTATTATTTTTGTAAATATTGTTTGAAATACAGGGGTAATATGAGAATTTAGGATGTAGTGTGATTTAATAAAATTCTCAGAAGTGGTCAAGTACTACACGTGTGTACTTGAATAAGTACACACAAATGTTTATCAAGTTGCGAATTGGTTTAATATAATATTGATAATGATTTGATAATGTAAGGTTCCATTTTTATTCAGTTATGTCTCGATTTTATACGCCAGTTTCCATTGCTGTTTTTTTTACTCTCTTTCAAACTGATACTTATTGCAAAATATAGCTCACAGTTTTTGGACACAAAAACAGTCAACGAACTTTCTTGATTCTTTAAGGCAATATTGACTATGGTGACTATAATTATGATTCGATTTTATTAAGAAAAATATTATTTTCCTTTATTATTTACAAAGATGCTTAATATTTCATAGTGTTAGAATGTATAAAACTGAGTAGGCGAGTTTATTATTATTAATTTCAATAATCAATTACTGCGTTAAATGAACGATATAAAGTCCGTTCTATTCTATGTTTTTTCCTGTTCAATGTGTATTTGACACGGGCTATTTCGATTAATTCGGACGAATCCGATTAAATTGATTCGCACAGCGAGCTTAAAATTGACTTGTAGCGTTGGCAAAAACGTTTAAGAAGGTTTAATTATTACACCGAGATATTTCTTGGAAGCGTGATTTTGCGATTTCGTGAATAACGTAATATTACGGTTTACTATAAATAATTAGTGCTAAATATAACCCACAATGCGGCGATATGCTCCATTTGACGCCCCCTGGTAAACTTGTTCTGAATTTGTTTGTATTCTAAATATAGTCTTTTGGTATTGAATGTTTATAAGAAGTAGCGAATAGTGCAGTTTGATATTTTTTACATTGATAGGTTGGCTTCCTGGCTTTCGTGGCATCAGTTTATGCGCTGTTAGCTAACGTCAACGTACCTTCCGATATGAGCTGGAAACTTTATTGCGAAATACACAGGTTTAGCATAAATGAAGACCTACTTATATGTGAACAGTATTTTTAAGTGATACCTGAACCGCAAAGTCCTGGGTTCAGTTCTTATTTCGTGAATTTCATTTGACTTGTGTTATTATTTTTGACATTAACAAATACTATCTGGGGTTAGGTAATATGTTCGATATGGCGACAAGCTCATCTTCCGCCATGACGAGAAATAAACAAAATCAACCTCTTCTCATTATCATCATCGGCATGTCTAGTTATTAGCTGAATAAATTCATCAAATAAAGTCGACTGCTGAACGTGTCATGTTCAGCAGTGCAAAATGCAATGCAAAAGGACTTTAGTTGACGTTTTACTATTGGTATTTAAGGGTTATGTACTTTATCGGCAGTGCTTTCACCCACGAGGTTTATGTACTGGTTGAGATGACGTCACGCAGTCACACAGTGTAAACACTCTCCGCCCGAGTGTCACAGACTAAAAGGTTTTACTTTTATTGCCTTAAACCCGTACCTATTTGTAGCTTCTTAATAGCTTATTTGTCATCTTTTAGTACACTTTCATGTTTATCCCCATTCTCCCCCCTTATGTTTTATTGGATTAAATGCTATTAGTCCCATGATAAATGTAGAGTTTGTTAATTTCACCTCTCTCTCCCCATTTCTGTTTCTATGGAATTCACGTCATTATGTTTTGTAATAAACAATTTAGTCTAGACATAGGGCGCATATATCAAACTTCTAACGTTAGGGGATTCAAATTTAATGGTATTGTTTTGTCTGGATTTTTGCTTTATCGTCTGTAGTCAAGGGTGCCTCTTGACATTGCTAAATTTGGTCTAGAAAAGGTCTAGAGGCTCAATTACCGTCATTTGATATATGAATATTGCCTTGTACTTTTATTGCGAATTCTCGTTTTATGTACGGTAAAATGAGTCTAGTTTCCTACTTAAGTGGCGATTTTATTCCAATGGAAATGTGTTCATTTATCAACCGAACATTTTCTCGATAAGTTATCAAATTTAATAATTCTAGGATATAGACCCAGACATTGCATAAAGTGATTTCGTAAAGTGTTTCCCCAGTTACCACCCATATTACTGGACATTAACGCAGCGTTGAACATCTGCACCAAATCGCTCAGACACGCCGTGATGATATGGAATGGATTCGAAGGATGTAGCCACGGTGAACTAATCGCACCCGATCGTGTCCGACTAATTCCGACGACAAATATTGGCCGAGCGGGCCGGCGGAATGTTGCGCCTAAGAAAATTTTCGTGGATCGGACCGCACCGTCCAATTATGTGGGCATGATCGGGTACGCTTTTGATAGTTTTGTGGTTGTGTGTTTGGCTAGGATAAAATTGTGCTCGCTTTTATTTGTATTAAGGGTTTGTGTCCAGTACAATGTGGCATGCCTTGACAATGCTTCGTGGGACGGCAATTTTTTTTTATTATTCCTATGGAACACCACGGGCTGATGACGGCTCATCCTAGATCCTAATGAGTATCGTTGTACTCGTACTAAGCAGGTGCCCTAAATCTATTTGCTAAGACCCAAACAAGATATTTTTAACACTAATTCATGGTTGTGATGTTTCAATTTAGCTTGTGGCTAAACGATTTACGTTTTAGAAATGCTCAAGACATTTGTACCAACTATCAAGGCATCCTAATATTTATTTCTGCGAAACAGCTTAAAGCAATAAGACCACACACGGTTATACCGTATTTGTTGATATCTTTGATTATTTTCATGTTATTCCTCGCCTTCACAGTATTTTTTACCATTGCGCCATGATTGAAAAAATAATCTAATCAGACCCGAGTTTTTACATGTTTCACACCGTCTGTTCTGTACATGATATCTCCAAATAATTGTTAATATTGGTAATATCACTATTTTGTTCGTACCTGCATGCCGGATGTTATGTTTGCATTATTTTCCATCGTACCGATATCGACTACCTGCCCGCTTACCTGACCACTGTAACAACAACCTTCAATATTCCCAATTTGTATTTATCTACGGATCTTCCGAGAACAGGATTGTTTGGGTAAAATGAACGGACCATCGGCCAATGAATGTTGATGAATAGGACGCTGTGTGGAGTGTTTTTGCACTTTTCTATTGTGTTATTGCAATCTGTAAGTTCTTTGTAGTGCTCAATGATAATGATAACCGATTTTTCGATACTGTTGAAAAAATTCGTAGTCTTGTTCGTCTTATTCCGATGTATGGAAATCTATATGACATAAAACTTTGGAATTTGATTATGGTGTTAATGACCTTATTTTATAACAGCTATAAACCCTTTTCTTGTTTGTGCAAATAAACTATACGAGTATGAAGTCAATCGGTAAAGTCGTTCAAAAGTTAGTCTGTCACAAACATACGTAAACAAGATTTTTATAACACGATCATAATACTGATAGATCGCTCCGCGGTTAAACTCAATGCCAAGCTAGACATCCACAATTGTGCAATTACAGAAAAACTGTAGTTACTCGGCAGTCGCTCGTGAAGCACGTATTATGCCGGCATTAATTATTTACAGTTTACGATCGCGCCGGGCAATAATGAGTGGGCATCGTACTCCGCCGCCCGTCGCCGTCACAACAAACATGCAACGCTATCCATCCACCGATTTGATAACTGCACTAACGCTGCACACTAAAATTAACTGCCAATTTGCAAATTATGTTCTGCCGTTCGGAAACAATCTCGAGAGGCTTCCACTTCCCGAAATCGAGTCTTTTGGACAGTGTTTCGGATACCCTAACGGCAAACATAATTTTGTCGCGCACGGGGTACATGTTGATCGTAAAACCCACCCTCTGCCGGTACATTATTAAACGTATCGTTTGTTTTATTGTCGCATATTAAATTCGACATGAAAATGCTTTATTGATACTTTTGATGAGCGTGACGTAACGCCGCGTTCGGTTTGTTTGTTTTTACAATGTTGTTTTGTATACGGTGAATTGACGTGAGAGTTCCAATGTTAATTGGGAATTTTAGTATTGTTTAGATTTTAGTTCTAAGTTTTCCCTGTTTATGTATTAACACGTGAACCTAACTGATCAAACCTATGCAATTTACCAGTGGCGTGCACAGGATTATGATACTGGGTATGCGGCGAAGTACTCGGCACAAAAACTTTTCTTTTATAGATGTTTAGCATAGCCACAGCCACGCGACGGATCTCTAAGTCGGAAACCATGCCAACAGAACAAGTCTTAGATGTACTACTATTCATATACATCTACGGAACGCAGAAAAACCAGCGATCGATTGTCGTGGCCGAAGAAAGTCTAATAAGTAAATGATTAATAAACTAAAATATTATAACTACTCACCGAGTCAGCTTCAATTTTCACATATTCAAGGTTCCGGTTAATTGAGATTACTATAGCCCGATGTAAATAAACGACCACCTCAAATATCTTATCCAAGTGAGTGATGGTTATAGAACACGTCCCTTGCAAGATATCCGATGTGGCCTTTAAAAAGACCGATTTTCATGTGATTCGCAAAATATATAAATAAACTTAATAATAAAATTACGGGTTAGTAAAAAAAAACTACTCATTCATTTATAGATTAAATCTATGCGCCTATCCTTTTTTAAATATGATTTTAGGATATCGTCATAGAAAGTTGGATTGCGTTTTAATTCTATCATTAATGCCTTTTCTATAGAAATCATGGAAAGCTCTGTGAGTCGTTGTTGATTTTGTGTGTTTCTCAAATATGTGTGGATACGTTTTAAACACGAAAATGAACGCTCTGCCGATGCGCTGCTTGCTGGGATAGTCACAATGAATTTCGCTAATCGTAACACTTCAGAAAAAACTTTATTTAAATTGTCCTTATACAAATTTTGAATAATACTAAATACACAACTATTTGCAAATTGAGGTGATCTATAAATACAGCGCAATTCATTTTTCAATTTATCAAAATTAAAATGTGCCTGATAATTATTGGTGAACTCTCTGATTTCATTTTCAGGGAAACGTTCACTATATTTTTTAAAATTCTCACAAGAAAGTAGCTCAATAAACTTTAAATCTTTAATGTTTTTATAACGATTTCTTAATTCACTGACTACATTATCAATTATTTCAACAAAAATTCGCCGATAATGTATTTTTACATCATCGACATTGCGCTTTCTTTTAGGTGGTCCGGTAATGTGAACGGCGGCATCATAATAGATCTCGAACTTCTCTCTAAAACGTTCTAAAAATGACTCTAACTCTTTTATCTTTGTTACACAATACGCGATGTCACTAGTTTTTTTTTGCAAAATATCGTACAGAATATCCGTTTCTGCAAAAATATCAGCGAAAAATTTTAAAAGAAAATTAAATTCAAATTCTTTCATAATATATAAAAATGAACTGACTTGTGTCAGTGTTTCACCATCCCAGTCTTGTGTATTTTCGTTCATATTTTCAAACAATTCTAGGAGGTGGGTGGACGCATTATTAATAATATTAACCGTGCGCGAATGATATGTCCACCTTGTTTCCGCGACACGAGGCAGCTTTTTCATATCGGCAAAATTGTTGTAATGGGCCATTCGCTTTGTACTGGTGTGAAAAAAAGCCGCGATTGATTTTATAATACTAAAAAAGCGTTTTGTTTCAGCAACTCGTTCGAACGATTTCGATAAAACTAAATTTAATATATGTGCTGAACACCAAACGTACATAGCTTGTGGACATTTTTGTCTCACCAAAGCCTGCACGCCATTAATTTGTGAGGATAAAACTGCTGCCCCGTCGTAAGTTTGTGCAACTAATTTGGATACACAATCGAACTCTTCTAAAATTTCCAAAATAATAGAACTCAAGGTTACAGCGGTCCGATCCGCGCTGACATCAACATATTTGATAAATCGATCTACTACTTCAAAATCACGAAAATATCTCAAAACTAATACTAATTGTTCACGGCCGCTAACATCAGGAGTCTCATCTACCATGACGGCGACAAAATCGGACTGTTTAATTTCGGCTTTAACGCGATCGATCATCACAGATGCAACGCTCGAGATCAAATCATTCTGCGTACGGTTCGACATGCCCGTGAATGAGATACTTGCACTCTGTAATGGGTTTCTAAAATTCCATCATACTTGGCTAATAAATCTACTATTTCTAAATAATTACCTCTATTCAACGACGATACTGACTCATCGTGACCGCGAAAAGCTAATTCTTGTTTTCCCAGAAAGCAAACAACATCGATCAGCCTTTGAAAAATGTTTCTATTGCGATCAACTTTAGCATTATGCCTCTCAATATCTAATCGTAACTGGCTGTTGATACTCATTTCAATACGAGATTTACCAAAAGTATTTAATTTTAAGCAGGCCTCCAGATGTTTTTCTGTATGGTCATGCTTCTTTGCCGCGGCATAGAAATTATTTAAATCTGAATATCCTGAATCAGTCCACACTGTACTAGAATTACACACTTCCCCTCCCGCGGGTGCACAGTGTAGTGACGTGTTTACGTGCTCGTCATTAATAATTGTGTTTTGTGTGTTTTAACGGCAATTATCGGTTCGTGAGTTGTTTATTGTTGTATGGTATCGTATTATCAGCAGCGATTCGTAAGTTTTTTTAAAGTTTTATATCGTTTATAAGTGGATTTACTCAAATTTATTCTCGGTAAGTACTTTTATTTTTCTACAGTGGGTACTGCGAAATAAAAATCGCCCGGCCGGTCAGTCAGCTGATTTGTTTCACATTAATTATTTCGTGTTAGTGCCAATATATATAGTAAATTAATTGCATTTCATTTCTGATAAGTAAATGTCAGCTCACAATGACGATCCGCCCGATCGGGGCCCAAATCCTTTCGGTCAAAGTAGACTCACGCCTCGGTCACCCAGCTCGGCGAAACGGCTATTCAGCGATGTAAATTCACCAACATCGGTTTCTCCCGTTCAATCCAAACGTCTTCAATTGTCTGAATCGGCGAATACTTCATCTGTAGATAACGGCAGCGACGCGAGCCGCGCGGACTATTGCGATATGGTGTTGGAAGTATCGAGTTATTTGTCTAAGATAAACGACCTCGTTAATGACCAGGGCTCGCGCATGAATATTGCAAATAGGTCGGCCGTTTTAGATATTACGCAACGCGTAACTTCGATTGTTTCCTTACTGGCTCTAAAATCATCGTGCAATGAAACCAAGTTAGCTAATATGCAACGCGAGTTGGATCAATGCAAACGTGTTAACGTGTCCACTAGTACATATTCAGATAATTTAAAATTGCGTTTAGCGAAACCCGCTCCGGTAGTGAAGCCGCGCGCCCCTGCCCCGTGCGTAATAGCTTACCCGACGAGCGAACGGTCAGCTGATATACAGACGTCATCCGCGACTAAACAGGCGCTTTTTAAAGCAATTAATCCTAGTGACGATGGGTTCCAAATCGTTGGGGTTAAAAAAACCGCTAAATCTGGTGTTGCTCTGCGTCTTGCAAATGACAAACAAATAAAAAAATTGGAATCTGTCGACGCGATAAAATCGGCGGGGCTGCGTCTCGAAAAACCGAAGGGTCGCCGCCCCCGTATTTTAGTTAAAGACGTGCCATCCTCCATGGAAGACCGCGCTTTCTTAACAGCATTATATCGTCAAAACATCAAGGACGAATTGCCCATAAAGGAGGATGACTTTGCAAAGTCCGTTAAAATAACTCGCAGACGCCTTTTAGATAACGGTCGTAAATGGATAGGCTTAGAATTAGACTCGGAAGTTCGCAAACATTTAATGAATACGAAAGACAAACTTTTTATTGATTGGGCCACCTGCCGTTTTATTGATGACATAGAAGTAGTACGTTGCTTAAATTGTCAATATTACGGGCACGTACAAAAGTTTTGCACAGTTAAAACACCAACGTGCGCCATCTGTGCTGAGTCTCACGAAACTAAGGCGTGCCCGCAAAAATCGAACCCGGAATTTAAGCCAATATGTGCGCCTTGTAAAAGATTTAAAAAACCACATGACCATCGTTGTGGGTCTCAAGAGTGCCCAACTTATAAAAACAAAATCGAGCAATTACTTCTGTCGACACAATACTAAACAATTATGGATAAGTTTACAATCGGTCAGTTAAACCTTCATAACGATAGAGTAGCGACGTCAGAATTAGACACGTTAATTCACGATTATAAATTAAATATCGTTCTAGTTCAAGAGCAATACCAACATGCGCGATTACGTAGTAAGGTAGTACAACTCGATAACAACTCACGAGCAGGTATTTTTGTGTCGGGTTCTAATCTTACCGTTACCTCAGTACGTAATCTTATGACGTCACACTGTGCTGTCGCTGAGGTGTCTAGTCCGATTTGTAAGGTTTATGTTGTGAGCTGTTATTTTCAATACTCAGATCCTGTGGGTCCTCATCTGCATCACCTCCGTTATGTCTTGCGGTCCCTCGCTGGGCATAAAATTATTATAGGTGCTGACGTTAATGCGTCATCTGTCCTTTGGTATGGCAAATATCGCTCCACCGATACCGAGCGACGTTGCGCTGTTGAAGATTTCATTGCAGAGATGAATCTCGAAATACATAACACCCCCGATGCACCACCTACTTACAGTAGCCCTATGGGCGAATCTTCTATTGACGTCACACTTTCTAGTGGAGACGTCCGTATTGATAGGTGGCGCGTCCTGCCAGACGCGTCGTGTAGTGACCATCGCCTGATTGTGTACGAGTTCTTGCCTAGATTGACACAGGGTCCGGTACATAATTTTAATTTTAGATATAAATCCAGAGGCGCCAACTGGGATTTATTTAGATCGCTATTTGCTCGACATGCCGGGGACTTCACTCGCAATGATTTATCCGCTGAATCCTGTGCCGAGATTATGTCGGACACATTTACATATTGCGCAGACGTTACCATCGGTCGAGGTTCCATTACACACACTCGGAGGTGTGATTGGTGGAATGACTTACTTGTCCAGCTACGTCGGACTTTTCGCAGAGCGCGTAGGCGTTATAACGGACTTAAAAGACGTTGCGTCACAGGGGAAGCAATAACATCTGCTTTTAATAAACTGAGAGTTGCCAGATCGCATTATAAAGCGGCTGTCCAAAAATCGAAAGGAAATTTGTTACGAAAAATTGTGGCTCGGTTAGATAGTGAAGGTCCGTGGTCTCCTTTATACCATGAGTTCAAAGCAAATAGGTCAATCAATTTGGCTTATATTGAGAATCTAAAAATTGACAACAACTTCACCACTGGTATTGAGGAGACAACGGAAGCTCTGTTACACTCGTTAATTCCGGATGATAGTGTTGAAAATGACACAGAATACCACAAGCAGATTAGGACGTGGGCCGTAGAACTGCCGAACTCTTCTGATTCGAATCTCTCGTCATTTGATGAATTTAGTAACATCGTACGATCTTTGCCCTTAAACAAGGCTTCCGGTGACGATAAAATATCCAATAAAATGATCAAAGAAGCGTGTATATCGGCCGGCGATGCATTACTTACTGTTTTTAATAGATGCATTGCTGAAGGGGTATTCCCGCGAATATGGCGTACCGGTTTCATTCGGATAATACCCAAGAGTGGCGATAAATCTCCACATGATCCTAAGTCGTATAGACCTATTACACTCTTGCCGTCGCTAGGTAAACTTTTAGAACGTCTTATCGTCCCCCGATTGCTACCGGGTGGACCAAAATTTCACGAAAATCAGTTCGGATTTACTACGGGTAAGTCAACTATCGATGCGGCAATTTCGGTTAGAAGAGCGGTAAGTACATCGTCGCGCAAATATGTACTCGGTATTTTCCTGGACATCTCCGGTGCTTTTGACAACGCTTGGTGGCCAATGCTGCTTCTTAAGTTGAAATTACGAGGCTGCTTTAAAAATATATATTCACTTATTTACTCGTATTTCTCGCACGGAACAACCAAACTTAAACTTGGACACTATGCCGTGTCGAAACCACTGACGATGGGTTGTCCACAAGGCTCGGTCCTAGGTCCTTATTTGTGGAATTTAGGCTTCGACGATTTTCTTGCGATTCCCTTACCGTCAGGGTGTTCTTTGACCGGATATGCGGACGATGGCCTCTTGCTAATAGAGTCAAACAGTAGATCGGGACTGGAAAATATGGCAGATGCGAGTTTAAAATTAATAAGTGATTGGGGCCATCGAAATCGCTTAAATTTTGCACCACATAAAACGTTCCAATTGCTTTTAAAAGGAAGTTTAAAATCATCGCCGCGAATTAAATTTAATAATATCACTGTTAAGAAAAAAGATTCGGTTTGTTATCTTGGATTAATTTTGGAAAGGAATTTTTCCTTTCTTGAACATATTAAAAACGTCGGGGAAAAGTCGAAAAGGAACTTTTTTGCTTTGACAGGAATATCAAAATCAACGTGGGGGCTATCATTCAATACACTAAAAACCATCTATGGAGCAACTTACTTAGGATGTATTTGTTATGGATCTCCCGTATGGGCTGATAGGGCTACTATCGGTGCTGTGCGAAGAAAACTGCTCCAGAGCCAACGTTTGGCGTTGATATTCTTGTGTAAGGCATATAGAACTGTTAGTACGGAAGCTTTGCCTGTCCTGGCGGGTGTACTTCCAGTCGACCTGGAGGTGCAACGTCGCGCCGCCATGTATTACTCTACTAGGGAGAATATGGATAAAAGATTTTTAACCGCACGTGAACTTTTAAAAGTTGAAAGATTATTTAAACCGCTTTCAGTGGTATATAGCGAACTATTAGATGAATGGCAAAATAGATGGGAAATATCTTTGAAGGGACGGCATTTATACCAATTTTTTCCTTGCGTGCGTGATCGTTTGACAAAGACTTGGCTAGATGTCGATTATTGCGTATCACAGTTCCTCACGGGCCATGGTAACTTTAAGTCTAAACTACATTCTTTTAAGCTTGTCGAATCGCCTACGTGCCCGTGTTCAACATCTAATTGCGAATATGAACAATCCGCGCATCATATACTTTGGGAGTGTAGTCTTTGGCAGGATGAGCGTAAAACCATGCTGGATAGTATGCAAATAACATCTGGAGTTGTATACTACATGGACCTTGTAGAGACTAGGAAGAACTTCCGTGCTTTCCGGCGTTTTTGCCATACATATTACTGGAATCAAGTATAAAAGCTCACATAAATAGGTCCCATTTTAAGGTAACAATAATTTGATCCGTGGTGCTTTACGGCTGGCTTCTCCGGCCGTAAAAGTCTTTTTGCGAGGTTATTTGCCTCTTTAGTTCATTGTTTTGTCACCCGCTTTGCACGGAGGGAAGTGGACAATAATTTATTTCCAACTCCTCCTATTAATTTAACTTTCTGATTAATTTCGTTGCGGGTTAAAGACAAGTTAGACATTCCCGGAGACTCGCCGAGCTTCAATGCTCGGTGTCATTACATTGCGTGCCACTGTTGATCCTGGCTTACAGGAGTTGCAGTGGTGGGTGTGAGGGCGGGACAGTCTCCTGTACTAGAATTACTAAACAATATGCAAGGAAAACAATATAATTTAATCGTGTGTACACAACCACACAGCCAGTTATACGTTTCATAACTTTTAACATGAAACTTTCGAGTTACATTCCCTTTTTGTTGATTTAATTGTTGTAACTCGGGTACACACCTACCTTTAGACAAAATTTGAATCTTTTCACTGAATGACAATTGTGAGAACTTGTTATTTTTAATTTTTAATAAACACACACTTTCAACACAAACCTCACAATCAAATAACATTTTAAAAAATCAACAAACGTACTAGTAAAAGCAAATCACTACAATTATTATAGAAACTCAGAAATAAACTGTTAAATGTACACACTTTCAAATATTAAAATGTAAAATATTATAAGAAAACTATAATTAAACTGACGCAAACAAAATAATAAACAATGCTTATCACATGAAAAAAGCAAAATGGCCCCCGCGAAACACAAAAAAATTGTGCTATTTAAAGAAATAAAACCTTACCAAACAAAAATGCATAATGTGCATTTTGCGCAGTTTATTAGATTTCTGTCTATTATTTTTACTCGGATTATAGGCAACGAACATTTCCGATTACTCCCGACAACTGCCGAGCTTCCGAGGCCTGCCGCAGGAGTCGCGGCTTTCAATATTCATGCGTGTGTGCGTTTGCGACTATGCACGGACACCAAAATTACTACACACATGCAAACAAATGTCATGCGGGACGCGGCGGCATTACTTGGTTGATTAGGTACATTATTTTGCTTTGCAGCGCCTTTTGCTTTTCGAGTGGCAAACATAATGTTTGTGCGCTTGCAAATAGGTGCTATTTATAAAATATTAGGCGTTATTAAGTTATTATATTTTGTTTATTCATTTATTTACTGTTAATTAAAGTCATTAAGAAGTACGTACGTTATAATAAAATATCTGTAAATGGCAAGTAAAGCACTGCATTTCTGCCTACAAGGAGCGCACGCCCCTGCAATTTACGTCTATTGTCTATATGGAATTTGTCGGAATATTTAATAGACGTAACTAACTTCATTTATGATAGTGTGTCCAGTATAAATTCTGTGGATTTGGGTATATTTTGATTTGACAGGTAGACGGTTAGATCTAAGAATCATTATGAGTACACTTTACAAGAACTTAATTTATTAATAAATAATTTTCTCCTATTGGATTAATAAGTCAATAAATAAATAAGTCAAGTAATTCTTAGTATCCATTAATTAAAACGCGCGCGTGGATGTTGCTAAGTCCTCATTTAATTATCACATAAAAATAGCATTGCTATTATTGTATTAAATATGTATGTCAAATGATTTTATTGATGTCAAGGTGCATAATCTAATCGATATGAGTTACTCGTTTGTATATTATCTTAATAAATGTTTTACTATATGTAATGACATGGTAGGCAATAAGTCATCTATTAAATAATAAGTGTTGCTATAATGAAAATACTTTAATTTATTTGTTACAGTATTAACTAAAGTAATTTTTATTTATAATAAGTTTCTAAAACAATGAGACGTTATCTTAAAGAGAACAAAGAACATAACGGTCAAGGCTGTACGACCACTGGTTCTTTTGCCAATTTTATTTTCTAAAATAAAAATGGCATTTCATGTCAAAATACGATGAAGCGGTCATGATAAGTGCAACCGGCACGCTCCGTCGATCGCGACCGCGGCGTTAAAACAACTATGTAATACTAATTGCGATCCGCCCAGATAAATCATATTAAAAATTCCATTTACTGCAAAAACGCGTGTCAACTTCACGGTGTATGGCCAACATGAACTTTTAACATTCTGTTACGCAGATTGTTTTGATAAATTAATTATTTTTGTGATTGATGAGGATCGAAAGGCTTGCGGTTCACTTCCTTGCTGCTTTTTGTGAGACGGTAGTAATAATTTAAACTATACAGTATGTTTTGTATTGAAATAATTTGATGATTAAATATACAGTATTAAATTAGCCTTGTTAAGTCCCAAAGCAAGACAGGCTTCTCATATGAATCAAATTCTACGTAGTCATGACCTATTTTAGTACGTAATTATTTAACCAATGTCATTTGTGAACGATTTAAAAATAATCACAAAATTTTCATTTGTTCCGTTGCTCCACATTACGTGAAAATTCCTTACACAAATCCTTTATAACCCCGTAATACGGCCACATATATAAGTGTAAAAAACGTTAACCCTCCAGTGATCCGGCCGTAAGAAAATATTGAGCTCCCGGTGCCCAAACGGGACTCGATATCTTCACCGAGTTTATTGTTCGCGTGTCGTATTCGCCGTCGTATTCAAAAGAGTTATTGGTTATTGTCAATAGACGTTATTGTTCGCCCGGGGAGAGCATCTTTCGAAAGCTATCTCCTTTCGAGAGGTCGTAAATTTTAAATGAATCGCTCCGTGATTGCGATCGTCGATGTGAATTTTGGAATGCATAGGAAAAAAACGCTCGTTTATTGCAATGGGGGTATGAGGGACCGTCGGGAGTTTTTGTAAGGTTAAATAATGCAAATGCGACTTTTTAGAAATTGGGATCATTTATTTTGTTTATGTTTAGAAATGGAGATATAAATGTTGTATTTTATTAGCCTTTGCTGCTTCATTATGTCTGAGTGGCAGAGTACTTGATTAAACAATGCCGTATGTACATAGTTCGGTATCGTGAAATATAAAATGATTGTGAAACTGTATTTGGAAGAGACTCATATGATTTGCACAAATATAGAGTCTTAGCTCAGAATATTCGAGTCTTAATTAGAATTATTTTGTACTGGTGGTAGGTCTCTCATATGTAAGGGGGCCGCTTGTGTAGGTACCACCGCAATGTCAATTTCTCCCGCCCGATACATGTGTAAATGCCCTGTTGTGTTCCGGTTTGAAGGCTATTGTAGCCAGAGAAACTACTGGTCACATTGAGACTTCAAATCATATGTCTCAGGATGGTGAGTGCAGTGGAATGCCAAGCATAGCTTTGAAATTCGTGGTGTTGTTTGCCGTTGCAATATCAGGCATATCAGGCGAATTGCATGTTCATCTCGCCATTAATTGCAATAAAAAAGATTCAGAAATATATGGCGAAAGTATACAATATAAACGTATGTATGTTCATACGGAAATGCATGTGTAAACGCAATAAAATGATTCGAGTGATGGATACCACGATACGATTTTTATGATCGCGAGGGAGTTAGTGAATTCGTGTTTAGTCAAAAATATATTGAATAGCGTTGCCATGGCAACCATGCTTTTCCTGAATTTTCCGTTTTTTGACCCAAATATATTGGAAGGTTTTGAGGAATTTATCAACGGGCCCATATTTTATCTTTGTTTCATCTTTTAACATCCTTAATTCCTTATGTATATTACATATTACAAATTATATCATCTCGTTGTAACATTGTCGTTCTGATATAAATATTAAATTGTCTTAATAATGTGTTAAATATTTATTTATTTATTCAATATACTACTATTTAATGAAGATTACTCCAAAAAATTGGGGAATGCACACCTCAAAATTTCACTCCACCCACACCTGACATACATCTAAACACCCACTTAATACATTTTCGCATTGCATTGAAATACGATTACAAAAGCTTTTGCCGACCTATCCGCGCGAGAATCCATTACGCTCTCAAAACAAACATATTGACGATTAGTTTATTAAATAAAAGTGTTTTAAAATCAACACTTTTTCTATGTGTGTCTATGTGTGTACACACACGTGTGGGTGTGTGTGTGTTCCCGCGAAAATCTCAAACGTTACAATTGTCGGGTGATGTACGGGTCGTAATTTCTGCGTTTGTAGGTCAGCCACAGTGCATGCCGGATCAGTAGGTCAAGCTGCGACTATTTTTATCAGCTGTTAATGTGTACGGGAAATATACGGTATTTTGGGGATTTGAAGGATACGTACGATGCTGATACTTTTCTTGATTCATCCAACGTATAGTGATCATATCTAAGTTATTGTAAGAGGTAATGTGTGATAAAAATCACTAATATTTTTATTAATATTAATTGTTACTTGTATTGACATCTAAAAGCAACTAAAAGTTGGACACATAAATTTAAAATCTATAAGTTTAAAATCTATTTATTGTTATTTATAATTAAAGTCCGCGTGTCGATTTCAAATTAACTAGCAACCAGCCTGGCACAACAATAGCAGTTAATGACTGTTTGTCTACTTTTTCTGATTTTAATCAGGATTACTAGTCACTGTCAAAAAATTAGAAAATCTTTTAGCAATATGTTTTAAAAAAATATTTACAATATTTCTACATCTTTTATCTGACAAAAGCGTACAATAGCTGATACGAAACGGTCAAACAAGTTTCTATTGTCGATGAATTGCAATGCAATCTGATCAATAAGCAGATAAGTGAGAGTCGAGGGGTCAGCAGAGATTACAACCCCAATCACGGTAAGACAAAAAGCATCCGATATGTGTGATTGATGAACATGCCGCGGCGAAAGGATTGTGAGAAATGGTACCGTTCTCTCAACACCGCGGGTAGTGGCGACAACTTATAGCTTGTTATGGACGGAAGGGAAATTGATAATACTCGCAACTTTCAGTTACTGTATTTCTGATCAATTTCTTAATTGGCAGTGTCATGGGACATACGCATTGCCAAATGACGAAATCTCGGTCCCGGCCTACAAGATTTTTTGGACAGGCATTGCGAAGTTGAAGTTCACGACCTAATGATAAACTGAGTCTATATCCGCTGGCTAAAGACTGGATGAGTAAAGATTTTTAACTTAGACCCGTGGGTTTATAGTGAGATATTTGTACTTATACTCACTACAACCCCAACGGTTTTGGGTTTGTTAATAATGTTTTGTTTATTAATAAAACACTACTGAGCTTAACGCATAAGACTGATTTAAAATACAATATTAGTCTGTCATTCTAAAAGATATATTTTATTAGTATCTAAACACAGTTAAAATGGGTCAATAACTTGCGTGGGAGGATTCAAACAACATAAACCCACCATTGTTTTTAAAACTAATTAAAACAATTAATTTTGCAGGTATATCGCCTCGTTTTATTTATTTTACTCTTGAGAAATAAGGACCCAGTCTTAATAAATATTATTAAAAAACAAATAAACGGGGCGTTAAAAATTCATTGAATAAATTTGTTTCTTAAATTAACGCATTTTGTCGTTTATGAAAACAACACGGTGACTAAATAAACATTTATTGTGCAAACATTCACCCTTTGTTTTGTATTGCAAACGCCTATACGAAATCGTGTTGTTACAACATTGGCAAAAGTGAATTCAAATGATTCGAGAACGGTTCGCAGACGTGACTCACTGTGTGAACATTAACTGCGCGCGATGTCAGCTGTTGCCTGTTGCTAAGTCCGAATATCTACTCGGAGCATATTCCGCATTCTTATACATTTTCTCTATAAAGATTGAGTTAATAGCCGCCGGAGCGTCCCACGTGCCGCCTTAAGGCCAAGCGGCTGCGACGCGGCCAATTTATATCGACCATTTAATTAATTTAAATTATTACTCAATGATTCTGTGAGAACGCTTTTTTTCGAAGTAATTTATTCGCTGGGCGTGTGCACGCCGATGTCTGTTTGTTCTGAGATTTTTACATATCTAATTACTTAATTCACGATCGATCGGCGAATACGCGACTAATTGTTTCGTGTAAAATGTTTTGTTGATATGTTTTTATTATTTTCTTTCTTGCTTTTATTTTTATACGGATATTTTGATTCGTTAAATGTTTCTGAATGGCAAATTAGTTTTACTTTCTTCTTGTTTATACTTGTGAAAATGTTGTAATTGGAAACGTGTTATCCATTGGCTATATCTAAATATTTATATTGTTACAAATCGAACATCATAAGTTTAACAAATCTTGCCATGATTTAAATATATAACCGCAATAAATGGACGCCTATATTAACCTGTGATGTGAATCGTAAAAAAATCACCAACCAGTAACCACCAACAAAAGCTATTTTGAACTCATCCAAAAATTATAAATCGACCTCGATGCACACAAATCTGCCATTCACAACAACAATGTCCAGTTACATTGTGTATCCGCATTCTAGCAACCGGTCGGCGTTAGTATTGACCGGCTCTCCCCCTTAACTTAGTAATTGGGCCAGGATGTCGGGAATAACCGGTTGAGTCAGCGCCGCTCGTGACTGACGCCCACGGCTGTCCCTAGCCTGTTGGTAATGCGGAATGTTGGTGAGGCGGCTTTTTCTGCAGTGCATTTAGGTCAGCATAAAAAATACTTGCACTTGTCTAGGTAAAGGTTTTTAGTTCCACTCGCGACTCGTTGACTGTAAGATTTCCAATAGGAGTTATTATATCGTCTACTAGATCGAATTCCCGTCGTTTTAGTATATCTAAACTAACCTAGGGAATTCATATGAGAATTTTTAAATCTGACAGTTAACACAAATTGGTTAACCCAACATAGATTACATTCAGCATTACCCGGTCCACAAACTATATGAATAATGAAATGTAAATGAATAATTTTAAATTCAAAAGGACATTTTTATGTTGTCAAAATGTTGACCAGTGGTCATCCTGCAATTGAAAATAATAATGATGCAATACAAGTTATGTATAGGCTAGAATATTTACGATAACTATATGATCGTTTAAGAAAATTATTTAATTTTAGCTACATCTACAGTGGTCATACATTACGCCGTACGTACTAGCATTAAAGTTTTGTGAATATTTCATTATGATAAAATCGCAGCGTCTACACATAATAGACAATTAATTAAAATTAAAGGTGCTGGTAATTCAATTATATTTATCAGAATTAAATTGAAGATAACAGTTTTAATCCCACAAAGGCCTTTATTAAGACATTCGGCCCAGGTATAATTTGTGTTAGGGTTTGTAGTTGGTGGAACAAATCAATATGTCTCGTTCTGTTTTATAGAGTTGTCTTCACCAATTTAAATATGAAATAAGTTAAACACGAATAAAAGTGGTAATCCTTCATAATACATTTGGCAAAGATTCCATGGTGTAAGGAAATTTGTATTTTAATAGTCAGCGATAATAGGACTCTTCATTAGTGATTGATTCACGCAAAAGTGATACGTTTCGGGATGAGCTGGTTTTCATCTCGTTTTGACTAGCAAAACTCGTTTTTCTGTTTCAATACAATTATATCGTCCATCACGCCACATCTAGCGGTCACTTCCTGCTTTCATACGTAACAGATTTCTTAAATAAGCCATAAAATATAGCGTTTTTTTGCGCACGTTCGATTTAAATTACTCGCCAAACGACAGACGTTATTTTTTTAAGCGAGCGAGGGAGTATTATTTTTTTCTTCGAGCATCTCTCGTACCAATAAAAATGAATGGATTCACAAATTGTTATTCTCAATGTCGCGCTTCGTGAATTTTTATATATAACTCGCAAATTTCTAGTGGAATGGTTCGTTCAAGGTCCACCGATAGCGGATATAGGTTAGTGGGCAAGCGTATCAGCATTGATATCTCAACTAGTTCGCGAGATAAAAACGTCTTTTGTCTGGGAATTTGGTGGTCTACTATGTTTCAGATTGGCGTATATTTGATGCGATTGGAAAATTACGCTGAGTTTACGCATGACGAATGACCTACTCATGTTAGAATCGCAATTCTTGCGTTGTAAAACTTAGGTTACTAGTCTTATTAGATTTAGTTTTATTTAATCCATTTGAATACAAAATCGGGTTCTAGTAATGTGGCAAATGGCTTAAAGTTCTGATCTTCTAAGGCGAACTCGAACTTCTAGTAGACGTTAACACAGTTTGAGAATACATACGTAGTTTTTACGAAGAGTTTAAAGGCTTAAATATTTCCAATCACCTTAATACATTCCTAAATGATTTGCAGATATTTTACGATTCAGCGAATTTTTCGAGCGATAAAATCACGTTCGTATTATCGTTAATCCCTTCAGTTATTTGGAAATTTTATCTCCAAAGCGATTTCACCCATTTTGATTAAATTTTCTTGATAGAAAGATTTTAGGAGATAAGATCTACACTGTATTTGTATCGTCGAGTCACTTTTTAAAACTTATTTTCATGTCGAATTTTATTACTTCTCGGTAATATCCACAATTTTTAGTATGGAGTGCAAATCGGACGGTGGGAACTTTGTAAAAGGTTTCTCATGTTGGGTAGTTTAGATTTTGATAAACACTCCTTCAATTTTTTTAAATGTTAGATTGTTTTAATCTCTAATATCTTATTTATATTTCTTTAGTTCTTATTGTATATAAGCTGGGTTTAATACCTAAATATATCTACTTTTATTTATTTATTTTAATTGTCACTTTGTAATACGAGTCTACAACCAATATCTATTACACAAAACCAAACCATTTTGCCATAGCATAAAGCCTATATTAGTCTTCCAATTCTAAACCTTTTCCGTGCATAAAATCGTCGATGTTGCACGGTTTCCAACATTTATTTTTAATAATGATTCTGTCCCTTCGCAATTTACCAATATAGCGCATACACTGACCAGACATTCAACACCGACACGGCTAGACAAAGAGGTTCTCGACATGAAGTCACTCCCGCGCAATGCTTAATCCACGCGCGAACTATAAATAGTGCGAAGCTCATTGTTACATAGTTTCGTTTGCCAAAACGATTTGCATGCGATGCGGTACTGAAATACCTCATTGATTCACTGCACCGTTGTGTAATAACTTTGACATTTCCTTTTTGTATTGTGTAATGTCACTTTCGTTCACAGTGCGATTAAATCGGACTGGATGGATTAATGCTCTGACGATTGGTCCAGATTGGAAGGTGAAATTTAATGCATCGTATGTTGGCTATTGTATTATTAAATTATATTAATAGTCAAGAATTAAAAATAGTTCCTAATGTTCTAGAATGTATGAGGAATGTCATTTTTGTCAAATGTGATGTATTGTGACTATCATGTATACGTCATAAACGTCGCAGTATTTTAGAATAATCACTAACACTACCGAGAGGTGTGTAAAATAATAAGTAGATGTTCTTAGGCTAGTAGGTTGTAGTATTTTGTACAGTTACATAAAGATTCATTTAAGATTACGAAACTTTGCCAAAGTAAAGCAAAAAAAAATAGCAATAGGGGTTCTAATGATGTACTAGGAAATGTTGCATAAATAACGCTTTCATCGAATGTCATATTTATATTAATGATTTCTCAGAAGCTCACATATTGCATTGGTATGCTACTCGCAAATACTAAATCATATCACGCTGCGCACACAAAAATAATAATCCCGCATATTTTTAATCCAAAATTCTGTAAATTTCGTCGCATTATCCTCCATTTCATTATACCATAATAACCAATTCCCATTGCGTTGAGTTTACACGGAGCCCGCATATTCGATTACAAAACTTTGTATAATTAATATTCAAAAGGCGTTTTTTTTTCTGTTTGTTAAATTATACGTTACACCGGTCTTAATAAACGAAATGCAGCGAAATAACGTTGTGTTTATTTTATGTTCTGTTATGGACTTGTGTATTCAAAGTATCATTACATCGATTAAGTAATTCGACTCGTTCAGTAGTTAATGGGTCCACTTCACAAATGTCAATCTGTAGCTGTGTGTAACTTAGTGGATCTATATGTTAGGTTATGTCCCACTGTTGGGTAAAGGCTTCTATGATTTAGAGTTACTAAAGTTCATATGTATTAAAATTCAAATAAAGAACTTTCAGGTATGCAAGTTGCCTCACGATGTCACCTTTCTCAGTTGCTATGAATAACAATTAGCTACAAATAAATAACTAAAAGTCAAAGTGTGCTCTGAGCTCTAAATTTTGATCGCCGTTGTATCATTTCGGTCCGGTTTCAACTAGGTTATCTCTAACTAGACCACTCAGGCACAAAGATGTCCCTGGGCAATTTTTACACATTCACCTATCGATCATCTCGCGAACGGGCCGTCATGATATATCACAACGGTATCTACTGCGAAATAAGATTTACTGTTTAGATTGTTTCCTTATTCCTCTAAATTGGCACCGGTATATTTCTTTTCTATTCATTACTGCCTCATAAATTTTCAATGCCATAAATTTAATTGCATAAATATTTCTTTTTATTTGGCTCTCCTTCAGTTTTAATAACTTGTTAATTTACTATAAAAATATTCAATTTTCTTTGTTCTATGTACGTACGTATGTCATGTAGATTATTATTTATTAATGTTGTTGGTATATTTTAAACTTAAATTACTCACTTCTAATGAATTCCATTATTCATTTGACCGAAGTCTGTTGCTATCTGCTTCACCTGCGCCCTGACCTATCTTTGTATCCTCACTATTAACCTAAATACTAATTTTAACGACTTCCACTTGCAAACACACAGCTATCATCTCGTGCCAATGTCTCATTTCAACCCTAGATTTATCTAAAATATATGATATGTTCACTGAATGTATTTGTAGACTCTGAAATTGCTGCGTAATTACTTCATGAGTGTGTGGTATTTCATTTGTACATACAAATTTGATGAAACTAATTAATTTTCCGTATCAAAGGCCATGTGGATACGACGTTAAATAATTAAAATTATCTAATATTGACACGGCGGTCACGTGCTCTGATTGTCAACATTCAGATAAAGCGATTAAGTATTATTAAGAAGTTTTTTTTATAGAGCGTTGCTAACGTGTTGCTATGAGCGACAGCATTGCGTTTCTCTGCATTAAATATTTCTTTATTTTCCTGTACACAGCTTCTACTATAAGTCTAAGTATTCATTTAGGTATCAGGTCGGCTTTCAATCGTTGTTAGTTCTTTTTAATACTTTTAAGTTACGTGTATCCACTTCTTTCTCACTTCTCACTTTCGATCGGCGCAGGATTATATAAATTATCCTAAAATACGACAGTAATAGCTAATATTTGTATGAATCAAATCTGTTTTTTGTACAAATCATTCAAATTATTATATCAATTTATTTTCATTAATCTCTATTGGATTCAATAAGCTACATGCAGTACAAGCAGTCGTATTAGACTACTCATTATTATCAATGAAATCGTGAATTACATTTATGGATGAACTACTAGCAATCAATGTAATGTACTCATAAATGTGTCCTGTGCTCGTATATCCTAATAAGTAGCAGATAATCGCACGCATAGTGACAGATCAGCCATATCCAGTCAGCGGCGACGCCACTAGCGCGGTACGAGAATAGTCATGTGTAGGTTGCGTCAGACGGTCGACGCCGGCGCCGTCGCATGTCGGTCACTGGGCTACAGGGTAATACATTACGCTATATCTATACATAGTGTAAAACAAACTCGCTTCCCGCTGTGCCTATGAATGCTCACATTTTTTTGAACTACGTGACGGATTTTAATGCAGTTTTCAGGAATAGATAGAGGGGTTCAAGAAGGTTTCTACGTGTATTTTTCATTGGATAGATTTCCGGTGTGGAGTAAATATCAGCGCCGGGCTTCGCTGTTATATAAACATTATATACACGTGCGTAGTCACGTGGCGTTTGTCGCGCGATACTATGATATATTTTCATGTTCGTGCTGACATGTGTGGGTTGGGTTTTTTGAAACTGTTTCAATGCACGTAATTGTTACTGCAGTGACTAAATGAATTATGCCAGATGGGCGGTTTTTATGTATATTTTCTTGGATGATACTAAATTATACAAATTTTGTTGGTTGGTAGTTCGACGGACTAGACTATTGAGAGACAATTAATAGTGGAAGTTGATTTTATCAGCTTATAAAATGACATGAAAAATTAACATTTATTCAGGTATTTAATAATGATGTCTAGTAATTAATAAATGCAAGATAATTATTACGTATTTTATTATAAGATACGACTATTAATTGTAATTTCTAATATACTTCGTAGATAAGTGAATAGTGATAAATGTACATATAGAAGAAAATCTAGCGTTCATGTCAATGAAATTCCTAATAAATAATTACTCATTGTCCATTTTGTGGAAAATATTTTATACTATTAGTTGATTTTTTATGTCTCGCGTTCAGACGTAAAAAATCCAAATTTTTCGATTTTATTATTTTATATTAAACTCACCTTGAGCTTTTTCAATTTCAGTCTTGGGAAAAATGAAATAGGGATATTCATTTTTACAACTCCATTATGTTTCGTTCTATTTAACCTTGCCTCTTTTTAATAGGTGGAACCACTCTAGTTAATTTTGGCTACCGTCTGGACGGTCAAATTAGCTTTGCTAGTACTATCTGAACACGTTTAAAATGTCTGCTGATAGTGTTATATTTGAACTACTTAATCTATTGGGGTTCCGTTACTATAGTATATTGTCAAAAGTCAGACCTTGGATCGTAACTTTAGATTTAGCTGTGTTTTTATATTTTGAAATAAATTTTATATTTCTGGAGATTTTAAAATCTTCAAGAAAGTTATGGATGTCGACTATAGGATATAAGCACATATCTGATAGGCCTGTTAATTCATGTTCTACTATAAAAGTGTTTAGTAAATTTGAAACTCTAAACCTCCACTGCCGGAGGCAACAAACAATTATTTGTTTATCAATTCGAACGTTTAAACCTCATCGTGTATATTTTGTGTTGTATTTAAATATTTTTCAAAAGACAATGACCTCGTTAGCTCGCAGCAACAATGTCTCTGGAACGTGGAGTCGTAAGTTCAATTGGTCAGGGCTGAAATCAGTTTTGAGACAGGTGTTGTCGCTCATATTGTGACGTATTGTTTGTTTGTAAGGAAAGTTCTTGGGTTTCGTCACTACAGGTGGATCGTTTCTCGAATTGGTGGACGATAGTATGTTATATACATATTGCACGACCATTCAGTATCATTGTGAAATACTACTTTTTTAAATAAATAATTAAATGTTTAATAAGGAATTATATTAAGGAGTTTCTGTCGGCGAACAACATACTTGGAGTCACTTTAATTTCTTTGTAATTTCTTGTCTATTGTTAAGTCTCATTATGTCTAGTAGTTACTCTGGCTACAATGCTCTTCAAACTGGAATACAACCATGCCTTTACACAGCTGTTTGCCGGGAGTAATAGACATTGCGTCGGTACCTAACCAGGCGGCCTCCCATCTATGAGAGACCTGCCACCAGTATATCTCTGATCAAATGTCGACTATAAAACTATGATTCCATAATCTATGTGGCTACGCATAAGACTTTAGTTGGTTTTTAGGCTAGCCTGCCTAATAAATACATTACCTTGATTTTAATGACAACTGCACTACAGAATTACGTGTGCATTATAAAAAAAAACCGCATGAAGTAATCCACACAACAGATGTACACAATAAATCGATGTACGTGTCTGCTAGTATTTCCGCGCTTTACGATTATTTTTGTACGCACGCTGCGGGCCTCAAGAGATGCTAGTTGCAGCGCATGCAGCATCCGCATGTCTCAATGTCACTTTGTGAGAAAAAACCGGGATGGTGGGAGTTGCATTCGTGAAGTTGTGGTTCCGTACCATCTGTATACAACTGCTAATGCAATTTCATGAATTTAATTTAAAAAAGAAACGTTATACCATATGTTTTTGTACTTATATTACGAGACTATGCTTATACTATGAGACCGATACTATAATAAAGATAATTCTTGCCGGATGTCATAATTTTAATTCAGTTGGACATATGCAAGACTATTTGTCAGACATACAGACAGACGGATAACGCAGTGATCATGTAAGGGTTTCATTTATCTAGTTTTGGTACGGAATTCTAAAAGAATCGCTTATTTTTATCATGGGACATCGGCGAAATTTTCCGCTACATTGTTCAGGTGACATACACTATTGGATAATGGCCAGGATTTTTTTTTTAATGTTGCGGAAATTAAAATATTCGTTTTATATGCGGTTTAATGGTGTGATAGACGAAAATTCATTAAATGATGCTAGATACATTGTTACGATCGCCATGTTCTAGAATACCTAGATTTTCGTTTAAATAAAAATGTAATTTTGTATTAAAGTTTTATTCAAGTATCCAATCCATCGAAAATTCTTATGTTTTTACTATAAGTCATATTTAGAGGTTATAAAAAAATTATAAACTTCTATGGTATGTAAAGTTAGCCAACACTAGGCGAGCATGGTGGACTATATGGCCTAATCACTCTCAGTCGTCCTCTCGGTTGTAGAGAAGACCGGTGCCCTGCAGTGGGACGTATGTGGCCTGATACAGATAGGAAAATATTTAATTAGTATAAAATAAGCTTCAATGCGTACTTAGCCTTTGTGGTGGACTTAGATCTAACTATATCGATTGCAGAGGACCCCGTGCCCAGCAATGGGACGTATATAGGTGTGTGTATATTATTGAATTGTCACTAGATAGAAGCTATAGCTACTGATTTGGGTGGAAATATTTAATTTGTTACTCATATCTCTTTAATAGAATCAACATGTGTGTTCCTCCCTTTTGCTGGTCTATTATTAGTAACAAAAAAGGTCTCATTGTTTTATAAGTTACGAGCCATTGTCTCCCGAGGTTTTGCGTGATGACATTATGCTTACAACTTGATGTACGGTACTGTGTCATGCAGGACGAATTTAAGTCACACATTATTAAATACAGTCAATATATAGATTTTCTATCTCACAGCAAAATATACAATGTTTTACGAGGGGTGAGTGGGTCCAATAACCCATTCCTGATTACTTTTCAAACGTTTTTGGATCCAAAAATGCGTTGATCACATTATCAGTTGAGCCGTTTCTAACATCGTCGGACCTATGAAATAAAATAATTTGCGGGATTTTTCGTTTCTATCATACATCTAAAATAAAGTACGCCATGATACAACAAAAGCCCTAGCATGGCGTAATATTATACAAAGAAATAATAAACTGAAAATTCGCAAGTAAATACGCGTACAAACGATGCCGCAGCTAGATAATTTTAGCGAAGCCATACTTCAATATAATATGGTATAGGAATGTTTTACGTCCACTCTCTTGGCGGAGGGTCAATAAAGCTATTAGATGGCGCTGCGGTGCCCATTACAGATAGCAGAGAGGAGGGACCGATGTGTAGTGCCCATGGTTTTGAACACGTACGGATATTGTGGGAAAAATATTTAGAAGTATATTTATTTTATTGATGTGATTGTGGGTTTGGCTGGTAATGTTTTGTAGGGTGGAGAATGTAAAAAATAAATGGCGAAGTTTTAAAATAGATGTCGCGGTTGAAAATAATAGTTTTTTTTCTCATATTGATTTGTGCCCAATCTAAATAAATATATGTTAAGGATCAATAGTGGAAATAATTTATTCGTTATAATGTTTTATTGAACATCGTCTTTTAAGTTTCGACGACTATCAAACAGCGAATAATTTGTAGTACATAGTAGTATATGGGTTGTGAGTAAGTCAATGATTGTATTCTATTCAATCACGCCTTATACGTTATGACGTAAAATAAGGTACGCGAGTTCATTTCCTGATTGTATTTCTTATAACAATTACGTACATATTTTTATATACTACGTTCATGGGTTCTTATTTCGTCAATGACTGATGAACAATGACAAAAAAAAACAGAATAGTAAAGTTTTTAGTATTGATAACGCAAAGCCGGCCTTTGAAGGTGTAAAGGTGTCACTTTAAACTCGTCTTCCAATTATTACGTTATGATACAAAATGTATAATAAATATACCTAGTATAGTGAGCAAGGTAACGATTGTTTTGAAGAAACATAGGAATATGGCATGGAAATCCATTTCATAATTTGTCACTTAATATTCATAGCATAGCTGGTTACTAGAAACGTAGAACAAAAACAGTTTAGTAAATTAATTCGTTGACCGCCTAGAATATACTTTACGCGACCTCAACATCGCGTAACTAATAAACGTAGTTTAAGTTTTTTCTTTGTACGATTTTGTGGAAACCAGTTGTGCTATGACCTACGATGATCATTAATTTTGTCTGCATATTTGGCGTAATCTATGACCGCAAAAAGGTCAGTTTTAATGCAATTAATTAACTTACATAACACGCGATCTATTTATAATTTTGAGTGCGGTAGATATTAATAAAACGCGCAAACTAATTGAAATTAAGCGCATAGGGAAACATTATGTTAATTGTAAACGAGGTATTTTTACGTTTGTAAATAGATTAAAATAAGCAAATATATTAACAAACACATGTACGATCAAACTAGAAATAAAAACGAGTTTGTATCGTGAATATTTTGTAGTATGCACTTATGAATCTGCATCCAATACGAATAATATTTTATTATTACACTCTTTCGTCTTGTTTGAATCATTCTTACTTACGAGATTTATACAATGCATATTACGATATAGGTATTTATTAGTTACATTCATAGATATTAACATGTACGTAACTATTAAAATTAATTTTGAAAAAGCCGTGCTTTTTATAAATTTCCCACAAATTCTCCCTTTCCACACAACCCACAGTCGCCCTACACATCGAGGGCGGGAGATAACACGGCCAATTTGCAGATGTAATATCCGCGGTACCACCAAATTATACCCAGCCTAGGAAAAAGGCCGGGACCGCTGATCCATATGGGCCCGCTTTATGACTTATTGTACATACCGCCCCCGCCCCTCTAAGTACGGACAAATGGATTTCTGTTTGTCAGTATTGTGTTTGTATGTGGGTAAATGTTTGACTTCATTACGTATTTGTGATTTTTATTGTGATTAATGTTTTTTCGTCGTGTGTTTGATCATAATGCTGAGAGACTCCCATTTTTCTAATCCATCTAGAGTAATATTTTTCGGAAAGTAACAAAATTATCGTTATTTGAACTATTCAGCATTTTCAAGTCCCATCGCTAGATTTACAAGTTGATTAGTATTTAAGAATTTAATATGATGCTGCGTATTTTTATCCTCACATCGAGACTAATTTCTGCGGGTTGCATTACTTATATACTTCTAATATATTCTTCGTGAGTCTGTGTCTTGTGGAATGGAAATTTCTTCATAGTTTCTTATATTCGCCATAGAAGAAACGTGTCTTTCCAAATGCCCTGGAGCCCTACTATATTCATCCGAACGAACGAACGAAGTTCGAAACTTCGGATAATCGCAGTTTATATACGATACGAATGTACCTACATATACTTATGGTCGTAATTGACTTATGGTTACGATGTACGTTATACAACTTCGAACTTTTACAGAGTAGATACATTCGTATCGTATATAAACTTCGATCGTCCGAAGTTTCGAACTTCGTTCGTTCGTTCGTTCAGATGAATATAGTAGGGCCCCAGGATTGTTTGTCTTATTTTTAGGTTTATTTGTTAATGCAAATATTACCTTCGCAATGATAAAATTTAATTGTACACAAACCAAGGACTGCTCCTTCATAACTCAGTTTCGTTTTCATTTGATTAATATCGTTTTCTTGTCGAGGCAATGTTGCTATAGGTTATCTATCCTCCCCGTGTCAGTACCATACTCCGAGATTATTAACTTTGATAGCGCGAATCTTACGATCTCATTTTGTTATGTACAAAAAAGTTAATACCTTTTCCAATGTTCGTATATTGGATAAAAGGATTCGCTATATGATTCAAAGTCGTTCAGTTAAATACTAAAGAAGAAAAATATTACATTAAAACCTTAATATCTAGAGTTTCTTGCCCGTTCTTCACTAGTGAAAACCGTTTACCGAATCCCAAAATGATGTTGAGCATTTAATGGATTCAATAAATTATGTTCAATGTACGAATATAGAATCGGTAATCATCAAATTTGTTATCCATATCCCTCACAATTATGACTTATTCATAACAGATAATAATATAATCAGCGTAGATTATTTATTAAACAGATTAATTCTTGCTATTAAGAAAAAAATCTGCTTTACAACATTCTTTCAAGGGTAAATATGTATAGGAACATTTGCCAAAAACTTACATGCAGTCAGTGTAAGATAATTTTAATCCAACTTGTAAAATAATTTAAAATTTTACAAAGTTTGGGACAACCATAACATCGCCTAACACATTTCCAAATTGCTACACGAATTCAAGCCACAGCAAACACAAGCAAAACACTAATCAAATATATTTAACACTTAACATCATTAAATATCGCCATCTGCATTACATCCGTTATGAGTTTAAGCTACAACCTTGTGAAAACCGGGTACAAGCCGGCGTCAGTAATAACGTTTTATCTGGAGAGCCGTGCGGCTTTCACGGAGTTTTTGGACAGGATTATGCCATTGGTGATGGCAGATTTTGTAGGTTTTTGGATTTTAATAGGGTTGTGAATTAATAAATGAATACCGTACCGATTGTTCGAATGGCCACCATTGTAAATAGTTATTTACTTGAGAAAGTTTTCCACGTTCCGGGATGAGCAAATTTATATTTGGTAATAAGAAAAATAATGATTTCTTCACAGTTAATGAAATGGGTTACGAGATCATTGAATTCTGGTTAATTTTGAAGCTGTATTAAATATTCATAATGGACACAGGACTTCCATTTTTCTAAATTCTGTTCCCAATGTAATGGCAATTTTTGTCAAGTTATTAGAGAATTAATGATTCATTCCTAAATAAGCTACAACTGATTTTTAATTACAACACTTTTTAAATATTGAATTTAATATTTTTCGTTTACGGGATTGGATCTTTTCAGCATTATCCATTCCGTGTATAAAATAGGCGTGAAACAAAGTGCCGTCGGCGTGGCTTCCTACTTTTAAACGTTAAACTTTCATTAGACATTTTGTAAAAGCTTTTACTCTCGTTTAAGATCGCTGTGAACAAGTGCTGCCGCGGATAATTTATAAAATTCATTTTTAAGGGTAATATGCTTAAATTAACTATTATTATGCTTAAATAATTTGTCTAGTTGGAACTGATCGTGACTTTGGGTTTTATTTTTTGGATCGCGAAACTGATAATCCGATAATGATAATATGCCGAGAATTAGATTAAATTATTGTCGATAAAGTTGGCTTTAAGAAAGTGGTTATTCCCAAAATTATCTGTCCTTGTGCGAAATTAATAATAATTATTATCTTGTTGAGCCGGCCCCGAATAATTATGGGATATGGCAAATAACTCGAGATAAAATCGAATACGATATAATCACATTAATAAGGAAATGTGAACGCAGTGGGTGTGGTAATATCTAATCTTAAACCGACTGGCGACAAACTTAATTTGTCGCACAATGATAGCGAATATTTGTATCAATGACTAGTATATTTTTTTAAATTAAATTCTATAGCGATTACTATTACAACATAGGGATTACTTTGTATTACATTTACAGTTGCGTTTAATTATGGAATGGTGGAATGGTTTGATCAAGGCGCAGTTGCTTAAGAAGCTGTGAAACGAATGACCGCAGTTTTGAACTCCGCATCGAAACCAAATTATTTGTGTTATCCTCAAGTATTTATTTTGAATTAGGTGTAACCGTAAAGTCTATCGTAGTTTTTAATATCCACAATAAAACCTGTATCCTAATAAGGAGTCGAGATTATGTGTGAGACCCTTCTTTGGACTCGCGACCAACGTGAACATGTTGGCAACCGCGTCTATTCCGTACCAACAGGTCACCACGCACTTAGTGGACCCTTAAATGCCTTTCTTTATTAATTACCATCTAAGAGTTTAATCGTACAAATATTTAAAAACATGGACACAAAATATATTTAATACTTAATTCGCGGTTTTGATCATGATCCCTCAGAGAAAATGAACCAAACATTACACCAACCGCTTCATCAAGTCGTGGCAGTTGTAAGCAATGTTTTAATACGCTTTAAGATTAATGTTTATATAGAGGGAATAAATAATATCGTGCAGTGGAGTCGTCGCAATGCGGGCAAGCGGCACCTCGAGGATTCACTTGCCAACAGGGATAGGCGGGAAGTCTAGGCGGTGCGTTTTGCACTGGGAATAAATGTGCTCGATTTGTTTTGCGTTAAGCATTTAGACTGGTTGAAGTAGGAGCGTAGTTTTACATACATGTCATAGGGGTTTAATTAAAGGATTTTTTTGTTTTTTTCATACTCTGTTTTATAAATATTATTTACAAATATTTTAGACACAGTTTTATGGACTTTATCATCTTAGATTTTATGTGGGTTAATTATAATATTGTATTGTGATGACTGGAAATGCTAATTTATTTATTAATGATAAACACCAGCCAACAATTATTTACACTCAAACATGTCTTATTTTATAACTAGGTGATTTAGATAATGTGTAAGCATATAGCACATGAATGAAGGTAATAGTTTATATTATACATAAACTATAATCTTGCACAACTCATATCATCACTTTGTCCTGTAATAACCAATTCCTTGTCCACATCGTCTTTAATGCTACATTATTATGACAGATACCATGTCTATTCTTATGCCTATTATTTCGATCGTACAAATAATAAAATCTTCTTACATAAAAGAAACTAATTGACTTCACAAGCCACTATCCCGACCAAACGGCTCATTGTGTCCTGACATAAAATCTCCTCATTATACAGTTATGGTTGTTGACGAGATTCGAACGGAGCTGTGCCGCCCGGGAGCCGCAATTAATTGTCCGCCCAGCATCCGGTCTAGACTTGAAGTCCCGGGACACTCCGGCTGAGTGGACTGTCAATTTACTTGGTGAGCGAAAGAGCGCGGTTCGTGTCCCGGGGACGGTTTAATTAATGCACTTTTGCGGGGTTGGTTGATTGTGATTTTTGTAATAGTTTGTACTTAGTGCATTAGGACTAATAACAAATGTCGGTGTGATATTCTGCCGTGGTAATCAAGGTGGCAGTAAGTCAAAACCGCGCATATTTTTTTTAATAACTAATTTGGAATATAAGTTAAACATGCTTTCTTCCGATCTAGGTATCATGAACCTACGTAAATTAGAAGTGCATTTTCTTGTTCGATATGTTGTTTTTCGATAATGTACATTCCAAATTAGTAGTTATAAAAAATGCCCGCCTTTGAGGCATACTCGATTACTACGTTAGTATTATTGTCGTCAGCTATTAGAAGTCTTAAGTCTATTATTGATATTGATCTCGTTAAATAGAATTAAGTGTTAAAATAATACATAAAAAATACGTTTAGTTTGGTATTTCCATGTTCTCATTTTTTATACAAAAAACAATATTTTTTAGGCTTTTTTTTCTCTTGCTATGAATGGCGAGACGAGCATGCCGTTCGCCTGATGGTAAGCGATACGACCGCTCATGAACAGTAGCAAAACCAAACAACACCTTGAATTACAAAGCAATGCTTGGCATTCCACTGCGCTCGCCATCCTGAGACACAAGATGTTAAGTCTCAATATGTCCAGTAGTTACTCTGGCTACAATGTCCTTCAACCCAAAACACAACAGTGCGTTTACACTGCTGTTTGACGGGATAAATAGACACTGCGGTGGTACCCACCCAGATGGCCTCTCGCATATGAGAGACCTACCACCAGTAAGATGAATAAAAGTTACGAATTTAGCCTAAGCAATCGTAATAAACAAATCGTTAATTAGCAGATAATTTGTACAGGTCACGTGACAATCGGGGCTCCCCTAGCATAAGCGCATACTCAACGCGTTATCACTTCTGGCTAGTAAAACGTTATCAGCCGCATTAGAGGCGCTGCGCGGAAAACCCATGAATAAGTATTTAATTATAGCATTTGAATACATTGTACGCGTGGGAAACCCGAATGCGATCTGTTTAAACTGGCTCGGTGACGTCACGAAAACTGACGATATAAGTTAACGAGTAGCATTAAATTGTTAGATATACAAATATACTCGGTGGCGGAGTAAGGTTTATTAATAATATTTGTGGGTTTGTAGATGTTTTGAAAGTACATTAAATATATGCACTTTTATGGTTAGGTTAGGTTAGGTTAGGTTAGGTTTTATGGTTATGGTTTTATGAAAATCTCCGTGGTGCAGTTGGTTACCGACTGTAAAACGAGAGGCCGCTGGTTCGATCTCTGCATTGAGATAAATGTTTATGTGGCCCACAAGTGTTTGACTCGGGTCTGGATGTTTGTGAAACCGAGAAGTATCTCGTAATTTCTGATACCAACGACACAAGATTTAATTGATCTTAATGTGTGATCAGAACTATGTTTGTGACTGTTGACTTCATTTATTATGGTAACGATTAGATAAAATGTTCCTAAAAACAGATTAGAAAATAAATACAATATTGGAACATATTTTCGGTGCTGACTAAGTTAATCTGCAAAAATATCATATTGCAGCTTATGAAAGTTCTGAGCTGGATATACCAAATCCATCAGATTTTTATAAATATTAATCTGAATAATAAAATATAGCCAGAAAACGAAGTTTCATATATTTGGCCGGTACTTTTAATACTGGATACGTATCATGAAACAGGTCAGCGTATTACGACCGGCACTGCAAGGCATAGCGTAAATCCTAAATTTTCATACATTTTGTATAAGGCGAACCGCATGAGGCCACGTACGGGTGAAAAGTTTGCATATTATTACAAGACTGATTTTATGTATTATAATAAAATTTACTCGTGAGGTACCAGCTGTAATAACGCTGGTTAGAAATATATAATCTTTACTTGTATCAGCCAATATACGTCCCACTGCAAGGCCCGGGTCTCCTCTACAATTGAGAGTACGATTGAGTGGGGTTTGGCCATATAGTCCACCACGCCGGCCTAGTGCGGGTTGGCAGACTTTACATACTATAGAAATTGTTAAAAATCGCTATGGTATGCAGGTTTCCTCACGATGTTTTCCTTCACTGTTTTAGTGCGTGGTGACTGACTATCAATACACACATGACTACAAACAGTGAAAGTAAATACACATAAATGAGTAAGGATAAGAAGGTATGAGATGCCTAATCCTTACTTTGATAACTAGCATATGTAAACTGTGGTTAAAAAGGGATTTTTTCCATTCCAATAGTTAAGATTTCAATCTAGAGCAATACCTTTTATGTTTTGCTATTACACTTACGATTATTTGTTGCTGGGCTCTAGGCACAGTATGTTAAGTGATGTTGAATATTTTACACGCATGTTGTATTTTTGGAATATAAAAAAATATCGACAAAGATAAATCGTAATGTTGATAGATGTAAATTCTGAAACTGATGGATTTACCAACTTTCTACTAATTGGAGGATAAAATGTTCCAGACTGTTAAATTAAGGTTAAGATCAATCAATCTACGAGTTTCTCATGCAGATTAGTTGTTTCAAAGGCAGACGAATGTTATTCATAAAATATTTAGACGGCGATTTTATGTAAACAAAATAAATAAATACACCCAACAGTCAAATAGTCCTGATCCCACATTAAGAGCGTGTCTTGTGACATGGGTATCAGAAACTACGAGAGACTTTTTGGTCTCACTAACACCCAGACCCGAAATAAATACCTGTGGATCACATACACATTTGTCTCGATGCGAGGATCGAACCCGCGGCACAGAATACTAACAGAAGTCAAGCTTGTGTATGTACTTCACTTTTATCGCCACACTCACACTACGCTCGGCGTTCGCCCTAGGGCTGTTAACTCCGGCTTATGCGAAAACAAGTATCGTGGTAATAGCACTTGTATCATTTGATTAATTATTAAAATACAATATAAAAAAAAAACAATAACAAAATAAATAAATTGTCTTTTTATTTACATAGTCGTTGAGAATGTGTATGTCATAATCTAAGATTTTTTTATCGTTTTTGTATAATATTGTGTATTTTATTAAAGAAATTTATATTCAATTATTATAATCCGAACTTTTATATACAAGTGTACTAACTTTTATTCATTTGCTCCATCTTTGCACAAAAAATATCACTAGATGCGTGTCCGAAGCGAGTGACACTCGCGCTCACAGTGGTTTCGACTGGTCTCAAATATCGTGTCGGTGAACGCCGTCTATGTGTGCGTTGGTTTAGCGCGCTTTGTATGGAGCTTGACTTCTGTTAGTATTCTGTGCCCGCGGTCTCTCGTTTCACAGCCAGTGTCTAACCAACTGCGCCATATAGATATATTCGCCAAGAGACTGTAAATGATTTTATATACATACAAATTTTGTTCGTATTTGAGAGCAAAACAGTAAATAAACAAAAAATAATTATATTTTAATTAGAGATGTAAATATGTATCTATATGGTTTGCTGTAATTATCATACACAGTGTCGTCAAAATAACGTCTCAGTATGGGAAGACAACAAGCACAATAATTCTAAATGATAATGAATATCCTTGTAGTTTCTTAAATTAGTTGTATCAGTTACCGTGGCCTAGGAGTTTCCCGTATTAAACTACGTTTAACGTAAACCGGCCGTGTGTACGGTTTATTTATATTTTAAACGTATGTTTTACTACCGGCGGATTTATACACCTTATGTTTTACAAAGAAACTGTGCATAGTTGATTGAGGGACAGTAGGGAAACTTAAACTTGTATATGATTGAGAAAATAATACAAAATAAACTTTTTAAAAAGGACTTTTTCTTACCGCATAAGCCTAAATAATAAAAAATGGTGATAAAATACCAAAATAAAAAGTCATGTTATAGGGATACCCAATTATGACAAAATCGATGTTGATTTGTACGATATCCGTAATTGAGTTTGGTGCTGCTCAAATAGATAATTATTGAAGATAGAAATTGATACTATATTTTGCTGGCTTGCTGAATTGCTTCATTACAGAAATGTTGGTACGTTATCTTATAATATATACTTATAAAGTATACACTAATTACCCTACAGTACCTAAATAAATTGGAATTCAATTATTACAAGTTCTAATCACGCTTGAATAAGATTTATTTACATATTTTTTTGTACGCCGCTACAAAAGAAAGAAAGTTACTAACACACAAATGCTTAAAACATGGTTACATTTTATCAACTGGCTTACATAAATAAACTCTGTACTACTAATACCGTAAATAATCAACATTACTAAACCCCAAAAGTCGTTAATTCATATCCGACATTGCGTCAATTCCCCATTTGATCCGTCGCGTTGAAGAAGATTGACCGTGCACGTTTACCTGTATTAGCTATCTTAAATCTAGCTTACGAACGTTCCACTGCGGTCCGCCGTGCCCCGGTCTCCCCCGGTATACCCCGGACACCCCGGTCTCCCTTTATACCCCGTATGCCCCCGATCTACCCCGGCCGGCGCGCCGCGTGTCGCATTGCAGTACGTAGTGACCGGGATAGTTTATTGCGGATTAGTTATACTAAGAGTACGTCCACTGTGTGAATAAGGTGTGTGATCTACTAGGTGTGGGGTATAGGATTTATGTAATTAACTCGTTTGAGAATGTAACGCTTTAGCTTTGTGGGTGATGAGCTGGATCGTGGTTCAGATGTAGTATTGGGGATGAATATTTGCGTATTAAACGATTATTTATGACGGGTGCGGGTGTACTAAACATAATATATTTGTTTCGAGATTAAATCGTGTCAGGATTACAAACATCTGCAATTTTAGATATGCACGAGAATAAAAACATTAAATAATTAATATGAGGCTTGGATTCAGTGCGTTTTAAAAGTGGATTTATTTATTGTGTCATGCAAAATTAATTATAATTTGATGGTTAATCGTATTTGGTAGTGGTTAGTTTGACGATGCGATATTTAATAAATTAATAATTAATTTTAATGTTGATATTGATTCGTTGGTATAATGGATTGTATTTAAAATTTTGGTCGGTTTCATTACACTTCATTTGTGATGAAAATGTTATTAATCGTCTCTATCAAATATTAATTATCGTAGCGAAAATTGAAAGTGCGGTGCAAAAGTTATGCATAATTTATGTCACTGAATTCATCGTTTTATTACATAATACTGGCTATTAAATTAAAATTAATTAGTTTTCTTATAGTATTTTGGGTAAGTTTGTAATAAATACTAATAACAATTTATGGAATATATGCGCATATGAAAGAATGACCGCAACGCCACGCCGGACTCAAATACATATCCATGTAATATCAGATTTTTTAAATCAAAAAAATTTAATACTCCACTTAGGAAACAACCCAGGATTGGTGAACCCTTTCTACACGCTACTAGCCCAACGTCAATTTGTTAATGAAACCCAATCCGACACTTTCACCACTGTTTATCTATCAACTGTGGCGTTCCAAAGGTCAACTAAATATAAGACTAGTACTGAGTTCTGACCCTATAGTGGGCAACACGGCCTCCACTGTACATACGAATATAAATACTCCGTGAGTCATGACTCCGGACTGTTACAATAAAAAATCATGTAAACAAAGAGCAACGTGAGAGGGTGTGTCTGCCAAAGACTAGAATGCAGAATTAGAATTGAAGACGGGAATAGATTTACGCTAGTTGCCGTTGATACGAGTTTATGGGTGCTCAATATTGGTGGTAGGTTTTTCATATGTGAGAGGCCGCCTGGGTACCACAATAATGTCTTTTCCTCCCGCTAAACAGCTATGTAAACGCACTGTTCGTGTTCCGGTTTGAAGGACATTGTAGCCAGAGTAACTACTGGACATACTGATACATAAAATCTTATGTCTCAGGATGGTGAGCGCAGTGGAATGCCAAGCATTGCTACTGTTTATGAGCGGTCATATCACTTACCAACAAGCGAATGGCATGCTCGTTTAGTTCTCATAGTAAAAAAAAAAAGTGTATAGATTGGTCCATTTATTTATTTAATACTTCTTAAACATAGTTGTAAGGCGTGGTTTCATGCCATTTTTTCTTGGTTAAAACGCCAGCTCTGGAAAAAGAGGCTTTTATAACTATGTATTTATTTCATCAGTTGAAATATTATTGAAATTTATTATATTTATAATTTTTTATCGAGTTTCTGATATATGGCCACGTTAAATTTATTTTACTACTTCGTAGTTTGTTTAGATTCTTATTTAAATAATGTATAATTACAAATTACTTAAAAGCTAATTTTGTAAGATATATACTGCGGCGCCACCACTCAGACTGCGGCACATTATTCCTCGCGCCGTATGCTCCGAACACTGCATGAGACAAGATCTCGACTTGGCCGCTGCAGACGCAGTGGACGTTGCCAAGTCCTGTGCCGGGATAAAATAAATCAGCTCGCAAGAAAACTAGACACGAGCGGACAACCTGATTGGTTGTCATCAAAATTCAAAGCGACAACGCAGGACTGCACCTTATAATGTAGAGGAAGCGCTGTATACATATATTTTCGTCTTCAAAAACGTCGATGCTTTTTGTTCGGAATGTTGGTTATATTACTGAAAATGGAACTGTATAATGAATAATCAATTGCTAGAAATTCCGTTGGTAACCGAAAGTACTTTTTTTAAATTGTTTTATCCGTCTAAAACGAGTTATAGTGGAATTCGATAATTCTAACAAAATAATTTGTGCCTGTTGGACAACCTGTCAAAAAAGAGAGTAAAAGAGGTGGCCCGGCACCACTATCTTTATCTAAGTTTTTAAAGTATCGACGCTCCCTATATATATTATAAATACTCTAAGGACTGCACTGATTTCTCCATTTTTTCACCCTATAATCGTAATGTTTTATTTTTGCACGTTATAATTTATTTCGTTGTTTTTCAGCGCAATAAAGGACTCGTGGCATGTTCGTGTAGGTGTTAATCTATTATAAATCGGTTTTAAATTGGTTTCATATCTTTTTTTATGTCGTCTCGATAAAATGACCATTCTGCGCCTGATGGTGTGTGCAGGTGACTTCAAAAACGACCATTAACTACCGTCGAGTCCTTTGTGGAGCATTTTTTATTTGTTTTGTTGTATTCGATCGGACAACGTGCGTTGATGGCTTGGTTAGTTCAAAAACAACTATAACTAAAGTAGCTTTAAGGTATCCTTATATCGCCGTATGATTTTACCTTATGTAAACTAGGATACTCAGAGACACGTACTAATGTGAGTAAATAATGATACATCTGTATCCGCCCATATACGTCCCACTACAGGGCACGGGTCTTCTTCACAATCGAGAGTACGATTGAGAGTGGTAAGGCAGTATAGTCCTCCACGCTGGCTTAATGCGGGTTGGTAGACTTTACATACTATAAAAACTCTCTGAATTTTCGGAGTCGTGTGTATTGATAGTCAATTACCACGCACTCAAACGGTGAAGAAAAACATCGTGTGGAAACTTGCATACTAAAGCGATTTATAATGATACATACATTAAATAAACTGACGCCTTTTTCCCAGAAGATGTAAGCACAGGTGCTACAAGGGTTCCCACGTGTCGTCGTGTATTTTCCGTCCCATGATGTCAAATATACATTCAAATAAATATCAAAAACTAAATACACCTAAGTATCTTATTCTTGGCCCCACACAGATATTACAAGACTTATGTTAGAAGTATTAGAAAGCACAGGAATCTTTCCATCTCGCTAGTCTTCAGACCCGAAAGAAATAATGTCTTGTGAATCACATTCTCATTTGCTTTGGTGCGGGAATCAATTGCTCTGCTTTGTTTTTCCAGTCTGCCTCTTAATCAGCTGAAGTAAGGCGATTATTTGTGTCATTTTTCACTAATTTATTTGTAATTCGTTAAACTAAATATTGAAATAAATAATAATAATATTGGAACTTAATCGCGGATTTGGTTTAATTTTTTCATTTTTAACTTTCTGACGTTTCGATTACAAATTTCGTGGTCACGGGGCGGACTCGTTTTATTTCAATGTGTAACATTCGCGTAAATGTAAGATAGGTACTATTATTCGTAACTAAATAAATCTAAATTCATTTGTTATGACAAATGTATGAATAGTATTAGGTACCTATACCTAAATAATAAATGTGTGTTTTGAGTTTATGACGCACATATTGCGGTTTTCCTATTAATTCCGTTAATTGTTATATTGTATTGGTAAATACTCTTATAACCTGTAAAAATAGTGGCATTATCATCACGAATCATATGATATGTATTTGTATTAGAAATTCAGTAAGTAAATATGTACACGATACATAATATGGCTGGTTTTGAATGCTTGTTATCATCTAAAGCTTATGACGCTACGTCATTTTAGTAGTTTCGACAGCCTCCGTGGCGCAGTTGGTTAGACGTCGGCTGTGAATCGTGAGGCCATGGGTTCGATCCCTTCACCGAAATAAATGTTTGTGTGATCCACTGGTATTTTATTCGGGTCTGAATGTTTGTGGGACTGAAAAGTCTCGTAGTTTCTGATATTCACGACACAAGACTTGATCTTAGTGTGGGGTCAGGATTATGTATGTGACTGTTGGTTGTATTTATTAATTATTTATGATAGTGATCTACGGTTTATGTAACGAATTACGATGTAAATATCAAAGAAAATAGCATATTCTGTTTGTCAGTTGGTGGACAATGTGTGTACATTACGCAGTTATTCTTCAGATAAATCACACACACCTCAACCGGCGTAACAATAGTACATCACGCTTTTGATCGGTAAACAGTCGTTCCGCTTTTTTTCATTTGTAATAATCAACAGCCTTGACATACAAATGTGGGTAGTACCTTTGTTTGTAAACACAGGAATTTTAACTCTATCATTTTAATAATAAAGTTGGTATTTGTAGCGATGCGACGTTTCAGGGCAGCGCGGTAATAACACAAGTTTTGTAGAACAAGTACAAATCATTCATGAAATGTGTTGAACGATTTGATTTACAGCTGTTTGTGTGTTTGCCGGACGTTATTGCGCTGCAAGGTGTTACGACGTTTTAAACGTGAGCTGTGGGCGGGAGATTTTCTTTGGCCTGCATTAAAAAAATAATTACGGTTTATGTATGTAACCTCACACGGATCCAGCGTGGGGGGCGATTGTTGGAATGCTAAGGAAATATTTGTAGTGAGGTGTAAAGTAATTTTTTTGTATGCCGTAAAACCTAGTACCGATCGTTTGGTATTAAATTTAGATGGATAGGATTCAAAATGAACCTTAAATCCTTACTATAACAATGCCTGTGGCTTAAGGCTACAGTCTTACGGCTTTACTTATAGACAATAAAAAAAAACTATTTTAGTTACCGAATGGTTCGAAGACAAACATTTATTAGCTATAATAGGTTTTAAAACTGTATGAATATAAAGCCGCTAGACATTTTCATAAATATGTTTGACCTAGTAATATTTTTGTCCAAAAAATCGGCAGAAGTCCCAATTTGCAAACCGTTTATAATAGATATCACAATATTTATTTGATATATAGTATCCATCAATAGTAATATACTTCGCTCTGACATAAAGATACAATAAGGTTATGCTCACAGCATTTTCGAGCCGCTATAAGGTTTCTGAAGCGGCTTAGGAATTGCTGCCATTGTTAAATTATGAGCAGTAACTGATACTTAACGCGCTCTTCAAGGTTAGTAGGAATAGAAAAGCACTCATTGTATAGTAAGAAAAAAATATTGTCGTTAATTTGAATGAGGCTCTTAATTAAACACGGCGTGTATGTTTACATGTAACTAACAAGATACAAACAAAATGAAAAATTTCAAATATTGCTCTTTCTTTCTCCATCTTTTAAATGCATCCCATGGCTGTGTATGTCTGTAAGACATTGCTTTGATAAGGCCGCCGTTTGTACCTTTTTAAGTTTATTGTTTTTGTTACTGTATATTATAAATTTTTGTGTACAGTAAAGATTTCAATAATTAAATTAATATTTTATTTCTTGTTCGTATCAAAGAGTTTTTAAAAATTATCGCGAAAGTGCCATTTTAAAGTAGGAGACCGATTATGATGTCCAGAATTGTATAGCTAGTTTAATAGGCCGGATCTGTAGATACTCAAATACATTGTTGTGGTTACACGGCCCAGTGAGCGGGAAAAACCCTTTTAACTACATACCTTAATATCCTCCATCGACCTTATTAATAGAAGAATACTATTAAATAAAAACGGATTTTAAATTACAATAGTTCGAAACAAAAGTTTCCAGGAATAAGACTTGTTTTAATTAAATCCCCGCAAAAGGTCAAAGGATAAAGATAATGCACTCACGACGAGGAAAATTGTCGACTTCCTTATAATGTACTTAAGAATTACATTCCAACATCGCTCGTGGTATTAGTGGCGCTATCTATGGAATCTTATGCAGATGTTGAGATGCTGATTTTTGTGTTCTGTTGTATAGCTAAATATACTGGTTGTAGGCCATCTGAGAAGTACCACCGCAAAGTTCTATTTCTCCCGTCAAACAGCAATGTAAATGCATTGTTGTGTTTCGGATTTAGGGCACTATACCCAGAGTAACTATTGGACATATCGAGACTTAACATCTTATGTCTCAGTATGGCGAACGCAGTGGAATGTTGAGCATTGCTTTGTAATTTAGGTTGTTGTTTGGTATTGCTACTGTTCATGAGTGGTCGTATCGCTTACCATCGGGCGAACGACATGCTCGTCTCGCCATTACATGAAAAAAAAAAAGACGCCTGTCGATTTGACTCATAAATTCGTTTTGGAATAGCAGTCTATAGTAAGTCAAATTAATTAGTTATGGTTGTGATGGTCTTAAACCGTCATTATTTTCAGCCACAGATTCCATTATTGATAACAGACGTTTCGAAAAATCCGGGTGCACCCTGCATCCAGCGACTTACTAGTAGTAACTTACTGCTTACTTCATCAACTATCTAATTTCTAGGTCGGCATCTTCACGTGAGCACCTGCTTCTCAATAGGGAACGATTATTTGGCGCCAATTCATTTATTATCGGCACGTATTGCTTACTATCAAGCCGAGTAGTAATATTCCTTCACCAGTACAAAAACGTAAACGTTGTGCCATATTAAGCAATTTCCTCAAACCAATTCGTAGAAAGTAATTATAGGAAATATACATTATCAACGGATAGATATAAAGAGATTAGATCAGATCGTCGCACAAGTGTTAAATTACTTAACACTGCAACGGTCTCTGTGACTGATTACATCGGAATTATGAGATAACGTATACGTATGGAGTTCATTATTTACGATGTGTATATTTTTACTGGTGGTAGGTCTCTCATATGTGAGTGGCCTCCTGGGTGGGTACCACCGTAATGTCTGTTTCTCCCGCCAAACAGTAGCGTAAATGGACTTTTGTGTTTCGGATTGAAGGACATTTTAGCCAGAGTAGTTACTGGACATATTGAGACTTAACATCTTATGTCTCAGGATGGCGAGTGTAGTGGAATGCCAAGTATTGCTTTGTAATTCAAGGTGGTGTTTGGTTTTGCTACTGTTCATGGTCGTATCGATTACCATCAGGCAAACGGCATGCTCGTTTCGACATAGTATATGACAGACTAATCACCAATAAAACTGACTTGTAAGAAATTGTATAAGTTACAAATATGTACTTGTCAACACCACGGGTTAACTAGGGATGGTTATTTCAGATAATTAATCACTTACGGCTGTAGGGAGAAAGACCCTTTTAAATTATTGCTTTTTTAGTCATTAATTACATTTTTTACAACGTCTTAACAGTTAAAATTCGCTACACGTAGCAAGTCTTATGTACTAAAATGTAAGTTGAGTTCATAAATAAAGCATATTATGGCATGAAGTTGAATTTTTGGTTTTATGAGATATGGGATATCGTTCTATAGCGCTCATTAATCAAAATAAGGAGATTGGTGTTGTATTTACTGGTGATAGGTCTCTCATATGTGAGAGGCTGGTTGGCATGCTCGTCTTCCCATAAATTGCAAGAAAAACATTTATTGAAAATGTATTTTTTTAATATTCGGTGGTTTGTGAAGTATGAAGTGGGTCTGAAAAGATAATTATCATGTCTTGGTAGCCAATAATCAATCAGGACTTAAATGCAATTGCCTTCAGGTGCAGTTTAGACATTTTAGCTATCAGCATAGGATATAAGAAATATTACTCATAAAAGAATATAACAAATAGTACATCGTTTCAAGTACTTTTAAAGCATTTTTTGTATCTGGTTTAGAAGACGATTGTGTTTGGCAATTCATTACAACGACAATAGAACGTCTTACAGTCCGTGTTACAATTTAAATTACCCATCGTCCAAGAAGGTGACGCATCTGCCCATTCCCATACAGTTTCGGCAGCTGCCTCTAAAGAACACACAACAAAAAATAACAATCATTATTCACAATTATTGTCATTAGAGATGAAAAAAAATATGGGCAAGTGCGAGTTGCACTCACGTACGTAGGGTTCCGTACCATTTAATATCATGCAACTGTAAGTTTAACTGATATTATAGTTAGAAATGTTTTTTTCATTAAAGTCATAATTTTCATATAACTCCAGTATTAGTATTAAATGATCTTGCTTCGTGCTAAGTTTCATAATTCTTGACCAATGGGAAGTGCTAAAGGTATTTTTGCCACACAGCCAGGCAGATAGAAATAAAACGAATTGGTCTTATAACGTTTCCGTTTTTTAAATTTGTGGTACGCAACCCTAAAAAGCTTAACATACAGCAGGACAATAGGTGTTCACACAGGGCGGTTTTGTCGTGCGTTTCACGCATGAGGCCGCGCGAATCGCCGCGTTGTCGCGTGTGGTGTGAAGCGCATTAATCATTGCAAACGCCGGGAAAACACTATAATGGATGCTAAATCCACTACTTATCGCCTGTCGGTTGCCCTGTGGACTTGTTGGCAAGCGGCCTGTGTTAAAAGCGGAAGCGAGTTGAGTGAATAAAAAAAAATCATTAAAGTACCTTTAAATAATATTTTAGTAATCCCAAAAGGTATATAGTTCCTTTTTAACTCAGCCAAGAACATAGTGTGATATTGTACAACAAAAAAGGCACGGATTCATTGCGATTAGCTTAGAACGAAAATTTGTATATGAGATTTCGCGGTAAAAAATATTAAATTGCAAAGATCAAAGCTTAATAGCACGCTACACATTATGGTTTTTCGAATATCTATTAAAAAGTGTATAATTTCCTTACACAGGAAATTAGTTTTACCAAAATTAAGAATTTAATCACTGTGTTTTAAATAATCGCAAAGCTTTTAATATTAGGAACGCGAGCGAACATATTAATTTATGGCGACTTATGTTGCTATGCTAGCGATAAGCCATTTGACTACAATTTTGCTATGTAGGTCACATCCGTTTCAAAATTAAAACCTATTATACGTCAAAAATATGTAATCTATAAAACAAAAACATTTGTGAAATGTATTTTTATCGTTCGTATTAATACAATCTTATCGGTGTTGTTAAAATCGAGATCTTTAAGAAATAATAACTTATCAGACATTCATTTACAATTTGTAGATCACTAATTTTTGTAATTTACCACACCTTGTTTCTGTGAATAAACAGCTGTTTCTTACTTTAGATTACGTTCAAATACTTAGTAATGTCTTGTAGTTCAAAAATAAATATGATGTATTTGTTCTATCGAATTTAGACAAAGAATTCTCTCTTTTCAACTTGATACTGTATATGACTTACGGATCTCTAGTTTTAATAATTATTTATTTTTATATAGCTGTAATGTGGGACGACTTACAGCTTTATATTTGTAAAATTACTAATGAGTTGAAAATAAATTCTTAACTCCAAATCGTCGTAAGCTTATGTCCTAAACTGCTTGGTGTCATTCGTTATTCCAGTTGCGCCCCTCAAAAGAGGACAAGTGACAAATGATGTACAATATTGGAAAAAAGCACCCCGCCATTGTCGTCGAACCATAACCGAAAATCGGTGTTTGTTCTTTAACAACGGCCGGTGAAGCGCCGCGCCGGTTGGGGCGCTTGAAGAAGAGCAACGCGACCTCTACGGAATTTTGAGTAGGACTTTTGTTTAAATAGCTGTGTAGGACTGTTTTATGAAGAAATAAATGGACTGGAAGTTGGAGGACAACTGTCAGGAGTATGGAAAGTGCCTTTTTTAATATTACTTTTAGAGAGGACCTTTTGAAGAGCAACGCTAGTTTCTTGCCCGTTTTTCTCTGGTGAAGACAGCCTTGGGAATCGGGTTGTTAAAAAAGTGACTGAATCCAAATAATGTATAAGATTTTAAAGATTCGATAAAATATTTTCATATAATTTGAACTGGAAAAGTGGAGTAGTCCACAAGCTCGGCTTAGACCTTAGTGTACTACTGCTAGTTAAGAATTATAAGAAGAATGGAATCCTTCCTATAAACCTAGAAATTCCGCCTTATTGTGAAATGGCAACTATTTCAGTGTAAGAGTGGCAAAGTATAAAAAAATGAATCACAGTTACCAAATTTTAGTAGGTTTATAAAATACCTAAGTTTAAAGTTTATCAATTGGAGAGGAGGCCAGAGACCTGCAGTATTTCAGTCAAAACTTAAATGTAATAAATTGCTCCACAGCCGCCAAATATTTTACAGAACATCACGTTGTTGTAGTATAATAACATTTTAATGATACAGGAATGTTTGTGTTTGTAAAATTATAAAAAAATATAATTAAAGCAATCCCGTCGCAGAAATATAGTTATTAAATTCGATTAATATTGCTAGCGTGCGATATCTTCCCCTATTTACCGTTTTCATATGTGCCATGTCAATAATTGCTTTATTTCGAACAAAATGAGTGTTAATTATATAGTAAGTTTGTATTAATATTGAAAGATAAAATGGGCGTTTTTGTAATTTCCGTTCGGTTGAAAATTGCGAATTAATTTGTTATATCAAATGAATTACACTCGGGTTGATTATGTTTAAGTGCGAACAGATATACATTTTTAAAATGCTTAGTATCGAATGTCTACTATAATTATGGAAGGCAATTATTGGCTGAACTATTTTAAGACACGCATAAAAAAATCACACACAATCATCTTCCACATTCCATATTCAGTTTATTGTATTTCAACTCGTCAAAAAATTTGAGAAAAGGGCAAGCAATAGAATAAATATCGCAATTAATAAAATATCCCACCTAAATAAAACCTCTGTGAAACAATCTTTTCTGTGTTAGTTCGCGCACACATCTGCCCAACATTACGAACAACGGAGATCAAGTTAAAATAACTTACAAAACCGTCATTTATGGAAACAGCCGGTCGGCCACCCCAGCCAATAATAAAACTTTGTAAATTACAAACTGCCCCTATGCCGTTCATATTGCGGGGTCGTTTGGCGAATTTTTTTGCCGGCACAGTTCGTGAGTCACCCGGTAATTGTCGCCCGCGGGCTCAAATGATTTTAATGATGTCGGAATTGGCCCCGCTGATAAGGAAGTGCTCGTGATTGTTATCAGTGGAGTTTCGTGCGGTTTTTTTACTCGTAATGACTAAGGGGTGTTGTGGCATATGGTGCATGGAATGCGTTTTCATATGCGAATTATTAAAATTCGTTGAATGATATGCTGCGGTCGATTGTTGAGGATTTTAAACGGAGTGTCTCATCAAAATAAGATTGAAAGATTTGTTGTTTATAACTGAGGCGGACACTATCGTCATAAAAGGCGAAAACTCCCGTACCGGGCAATAGATATTCTATTGACCGATCTGAAATTCGAACCCAGAACCTCCCCGATCACTATCTAATACACTCGGTCACCAGGCTAAAATGAGGTTAATAAAGAGTATATTTAACTATTGTCGAGCGAGTAGCACATAGCATAAAATACTTTGTTATCTTTTTATTTTTTTATGTGATTAAATGCAGGTCCTAATTTTCAGGTTAGTGGCAAATAAATGTACTTTTCTTTCTCTAATTCTTCAGTTATTTAATGTTGCATACAGGCTATTGATAGTCGCTCTCGATATGTCAGCAATGTAAACAGTAAACTCGAGCCGGGTTTACATAAGAATTTCCTACAAACATTGTAGGCAATTTCACCGGGAAACAGTGCGGTTGTGGTGTAACCGTACACGGCGTCTGCGTGGGGCAACCGCGGTGTCGATGTCGCCTACGACTGTCTATTGGGAATGTTCACTAACACTAGTGTACTTTACTTTATACACAATCAACTGTCATAGTCCTGAACATATATTGAGGTACAAAGCTTGTGATGTATCAGAGTCAAGATAATTTTTGGGTCTTTTGAAGAAGCGGAATAAAAAGCTGTTGATGAAAGCAACATTTAGAGAAACATTTTTCATAGAGGGATCGAACCCGCAGTCTCTCGTTTTCGTGCCGTCGTATAACCAATTAACCTACGGAAGGCTGTCGCGCTACTATATGTCTTTATACTGCCATGACAAAATGGTTTTAATGCATCTGATTGCAAGTGTAGTCTTGACGTCAGAACTCGATTGAAGAGAGGGTCGTGAGCATTAAGTAGGCAACTATGGGCTAATGTAAAAAATAATACAGCAGTTTCGTCAATGAAGATCAAATATAGACTTTGTACAGATGCATCGGTTAGTCACATAGTACATACGTAACAGCGACCTGACGCACAATAAGATGCGTTTGCGCCTCATAACATACCTACACGAAGTTTTCTGCTATTTTAATAATTTCTTATGTTATATTATATACCAACTGCTTCGGTGATGCAGTTGTGCCACCGCTAGAGTACAACGCCGAAGTCTAGTTCAAATCCCGGGTCGGACAAAGTGATGTTGGATTTTTCTTTTCATTATCAGCGCGGAGTCGGGAATATGTGCCGACGTTTATGCCATCGTGGACGGAAATACAAGGCGAATGTGGGTGGCTTGGTAAGTAACATATCTGCCTACCCCTTCTAAGACAAAGGCGTGAGTTTATGTATCTATGTCATGTACAAATGAAAATTATGATAACAGTAATTTAAATTTATTTTTCCCACACAGAAAAATAATATCTTCATAACATTAACTACACACATTGTACAACAACCATTTGTTTGCACACACAAAAGGATCGTAATAGTTTAATAAGCGAGATGTATTATAAATGCCGTGCGAACGGTGGGTGGATGTAACTCAAAAATATGTTCGACATGCGGGCCTATTTCCATTGCGACTCAATTAAATCCGAACGTGATTGTGAGACAAAATGTCGGACACCCTATACGGGAGTGTGCGGGGAGTCGGGTGGTCAATTATGATTGTGTTAATTCACATAACGTATGATGGTAAATGGTACCCGCATCTTGACACGCGACCTCGCATCTCGTGTAGGGGTGATACATATTTGGGAAATGTCAGTTGGAACTTGGAAGTGGGTGAATTGATATTGGCGGGTTATGTGTCCGTGAGATTGTATTTTGGATTATGATAGTAATGATTTTTTTTTGTATGATCATTTTTGGAAATATTTGTTGGCAGTGTTTTAAAGAATGAATTTTAAAAGCTTATGTTGATGGTGCTGTATTTCGTTTTGATGCTAATTGGATTGCCTAATCGTTGTAGAATTTTAATCTATATTCATTGATATTACTATAATGTAAAGCGGATTGCATTGCAGACAGTTCTAGAATGTTGGTATCCAACAGGACACTGTGGAAATAATTCGGTTTTCCCTATTTTTAGCAGTGACATGGTTTAGCATAGTTGTGATTTTTATTAATTAATTTATAATAGTATGAACTTATAAATTAATAAGATGTGCAATGAAACTTTATAAACAGTTACACCGTGAGATAATTAACAGTTAACAGTATAATGTTTATTGATATTTTATTATGTAAACAAGTACTTACATATATTACAATATCAATGGCAAGGACGTGACTATATAAAATAAAAGAGATTTACCTCTCTCAATTGACAATCCTAAACACACCCCACTGGTCCAATATTTTTTGTATTATATTACAAATCTTTGTTTGACTGCGTGTGGGCACGTTCCGGTCACCCAAATATAATTTTATAAATATTGTGCATAGGAAACGCAATCTTAAAACTGTGTTACTAAAGTGCAAATTGCATTGTCACGTACAATTATTGTCAGTTGAATATTTATTGCAAACATATTGCGATTCGTTGCAGCTTTAAATCTATAATTTATATGACGTTTAATAATGTACATATGGGAGTGATATTAAGCTGGTAATCTTTATTAACTGCCAATATCATCGTCAAGTATTTAATAGCTTGATCATAGTCCCTTGACTCGTTTGAAATGTAGTAAAAGATTGAAAAATTGTCAGGTATTCTAGTGGCGGTATTATTGGTTGCTGTTTTTAAAATATAGCTATATATAGAAGAAGATGTTATATGTAAAATTATCATAAATATGTATGGATTTTGAGTTTTGTAGGCAAGTTGCATACTTATATTTTCCGAAGTGTTATTTTAGACACCGTGCTTATATTTCGACGTGAAGTTAATTTATTGTAATTCAGGCAGAAAATGATGAAAGATATATGAATATTTTATACGTTGTCAGAAAAAAATAAATTAAATGCAACTGCCACATTCTATACAACTTTAACTAACTGGGTACTGAGCGCCAACCCTTAGAGTAAACAAACAAAAGATAACATAGATAAGCTTCCACAATCTGTTATTAATGAATGAGTTACCAAAACAATGCAATCTCTGTTTCCATCCTTCACGGCTAATCTATGTGGAATTCGTGAAACCCATGGGAATATGTCAACAGCGATGGCAAAAAGGCTCATGTTCTTGTACAAACAAACCGGGATGAAAAAAAAGGTTTAAACCGGAAACTAATAGTGCTTGTGTCAACACAGTCCTTCTGCGAAAAGGCAATTAGCAGCACCAGATTGGAATAAGTCCGTTGATTTGTAAAAAAAGGTCAACAATACAAGTTTTAGCGATTTTGATACCTATGTCCCAAGTGATAAGAGTCATAAGTGTGTATTGTTTAGTTTATAGAGTCATAAAATGCACGGATGCAATCCTTGATATTTTAATGTTGTTTATTAAAAATATTTTATTGCACTGTTTTATAGTGACGTTATAAAATTTTGTATTAGTGCAATTAATTTTAGATGACAGCATTAGAAAAATATTTATATAAGGTAAAAGCACCAATAGTAGACAACTTAAGGATAAATCAAACTTAATTCTCAAAATTCAAAAATGTTTTTCAAAAAAATAAAGTTACATTTTCTTTTACTGTTAGAGCAACATTTGGAATTTAACTATTTCATAATAATGAAATTAAGATTGCTTTATTTTATATAAAAAAAATATATTTTCTTAGGATTGCCGTAGTCACTAATAGATGACATGTATAAAAAATCAGATACCCCAATAATAGACATCAATTGGCACTAATAATAGACATGTCTATAACATCATTTTAATATTATGTGTTATCAAAAAAATATAATTTAAAATCAAACTTAGCACAGATTGTGCTTTAGAATTAACTAAGTAACAAAATATACATATATAATATCTTCTTCTTTCTTTCAAGGACTTTAAATTACATTATTATCAGGTGTGGTCTTATTTTCTTCATGGTAATTTTCTTCACCTGCATATAAATTTATTATTATTAGTCCTATATCAATTTCTAATTAATTATCTTTCTTATTGATTTTCTTTTTCCCATCTCATCATTCTTAGTTGATCTTAATTTATCTCATCATTTGTAATAGCTCAAACTGTAATCTGAAATTAATGTATACTAGTAGTGGACATCTAGTAGACTCTAATAGTTGACATTTTCTTCTTTTAATTAGCCTAGTGTACAACAAACGAAACTCAGATATGAAATAAAATAAATATATAAAATTGAGCATCTCAAAATGTTTGCATAAGATTCATATTTGATTTACGCAAATATGACAATCTTTCTGAGTTTCGTCTTAAGCTCAAGTGGTTACCCATACGGCTTTGTCGGAATGCTCACACTCTTTCACTTTTATATAATATATTATTTAACCCTCTCGCCCCTTCTTATCTCAAAGACCGTTTTATATTTCTTCATGATTCCCATGAAAGATCCCTGAGGTCATCGGAGAACCTGAAACTGAGAATACCCGTACACACCACGACATTTATGGACAAGTCATTTCCCGTACTCGCTGTTCGATTGTGGAACTCACTTCCAGATGTCGTGAGACAGGCTCGCAAATTGCCATCATTTAAATCACTAGTCAAGGAACACTATCTTTTTCACTGAACTTACACATTGTTGTGCATAGCATTTTTTTATATTTATTTACTATGCATATATTTATTACATTTTATGTCTATTTTGTATATGTATATACATATATATGTATGTATGTTGTATGTATTTATATGTATAATAATGTAGGTGTACAATAAAGTTAAATAAATAAATAAAATAAACTACCAAGTTTACACATGTCATCTTTTAGATTTTGATCAATTTCTGGAACTAATAGTAGACACCACTAAAAATTTATACAAAAACAAGCCAAAATAACAAGGAAATGGTCCAAATAAATCAATAATGTAATATTCATATAATATCGAAACCCGATATAGCCAAAAGTCATATAATATAAGACAAAATCATACCGTTTGAAAATCAGTTCCTTAAGAAAAACGCTAAGAATTGCGCTCATAATGGCGCGAAATCACACTGTTTGTGGTCAATTAACAAAAAAATTGAAATTTACTTCTGACAGTGCAAACAAGCTTTTGGGCATGTATCATAAATGGTACGAGGTGGCTTTAAAATTAGGAGCAATGACATTAAAATATTTAGTTTTCTTATTAGAAAATATTTTTTCGAAAGTGTCATCTATTGGTTCAGTGTCGGGCATTGGTGCTTTTACCTTAATTTAATGTTTTCTCATAATATAAATAGGAGAATACATGAGTTTTTTCCAAGAAAGATTGCAGAAAGATTGCTACCAAAAAGTAAGATAGACCCACAACAGTAGATTTGCTTTGGTTGAAAATAATAAATAGCAAAGCAGCGAATCTCGAAATTCAAAATTAGCTGAAACACTATATGAATTATTTTTACACAATCTGCAAATATTTGAATAGGTTTCCTGTTTCACTGACGTCAATACGGCAGGAAACCTCACCCACTTTATTTAAAGCTTATGCCTATTTGAATTGAAATGTTTACTCACAGTACATTTTATCACGTCCTCATTAAGTTGCATGTAAGCACACAATGGTTAAGTAATTCAACGCGGTGTTATCGCCGTGTCTTGGTATCAAAGACAGGCCCTAAATAAGTTTTCACAATGTTACGAAACGTAAAAAAAAATAATGTTCGCGTTATCTTCTAATATTTTTTCTACAATCTTGTTTGGTAATGTGCCGTGTACGTTTCCACTGGTGACAGTTTTGGGGACTTATTATGGATCTTGCGACTTTATGTCGCTTAATTTTTTTTTGTATTTTGCCTCTTAAGAATTGAATTGACTTCAGTAACTCCATTTGATGAAAGAAAAATCTATAGAAATACTTTGGTTAAGTAAATTTAAAAAAATATTATGATAGTGACATATTATGGTTTCAGCAAATGAAGAATCCAATTATGCATCAGAAATGTAGACAATACAAATAAAAAAAAAATTAAGTTACGTATGTAATTTATAAATAGTATTTTTTGTAAAAATCGCATTTGTTCAAATGTAGTGGATGATCGTAATCTTTCTTATTACGATATCTAAGTATTATTGATGTGCAAACGTAGGACACTTTATATGCTTTATAATTTATGAGTGCACTTATTAAATCGATACGGCTCTAACAAATCAAAAATATAATTAAGTGTCACGTTGAATAATATTGGTCATTAGTCATTAGTCGTCGAATTCATATTGAATTACCAACTGCTTATTATGACAACATATTATAAATAAGCAATATTGATTTTGAAATTGTATTAACGTACATCTTTTGTATGCAATAAGGGTAAGCGGAGAGGAAACTTATGTGTGTTGAATTCCATTTCCATTTGTTCACTCTTCATTAGCTTAGCCGGGATGCTAAAGATTGCATTCTTAGCTAATCTTTTTCGCTTGACAGCGAAGCGTCCCCAATAGTTCGATGCTTCTCTCAAAACAATTACTGAAGATATAAAACTAGCGTTTTTTGGTTCAGCTATATCGAAGACCGGACTAAAAACTCACTCCTGTTTTTTTGGTTTTATTTTACCTTAATGTCTGAATTTTTTAATAGTGTACAATGTCTTGAGGTTCCAATAATAGGTGTGAAGTTGACGAAATATAGAAAAGTCGCGACCTCCCATAGTTGTTATCGTGCGCCGATAAAGCGCAGTGGTGATGACCGATAGCAAGTCCACACTGGTGGTCACAATGAGAAACACCTACCGGCGCTCAGTTATTATGTGGATAATATTTATCAGCAGTTTCAGACTATTTGTTACGTAATTGTGTTGCTAACAAGAGGTGTCAACTAGCAAACATCTTTAGGGGTCCAAGACAATTTTGCATGTTCATAGGGCTAATTTAGTGTGGGCAAAGATTATGTCAGTGAAAATAATTTAAATACTAATTTTCATTTTCTATTAAATCATTCACTCAACGAGTATGTTATAGATGACAAAATTATGAGAACGGGATGTGTAAGGATTCAAATAATTTTCTAAAAGGGTTGACATAACGCAAGCTGTGATCCTTTATTATAAATACACGGTACATGTTATAAAATTATTGAAATGGAATAAAATAAAATATAGATGTAATAATAAATATTGTAACGAAATTTCCTGTACTGAAATACGGTGTATTCCTATAGAGGGCGCTGTTCGGGTAAGTACACCGTAAACGGAGACGCTGCGACGCATAAAACTGAGGGTCTTTGCAAATTATATGAATATTTAAAATAAAACTTGCCTTGGGGATCTCCCGGTTGAAGCGTTTTCGAAGTATCGACATGAATATCATATCGGTTTGTAGGGCAGCGATTGCTAAACTGCCTCCTTGGGTGCATAGGTTCCGTAGAAAATTTGACGGGGTTTGTAGTTTGATACATTTATGTTGTAATTAGTTTCGTTGGCATGTATACTAGAAAAATCAATAAAATTCTTTTATAAAAATAACAAAATATTATCTTTTTTTTGTCGCTGCTAAATTACGGGATCTTATACTTTTTCCTATTTAATGTATGATTACGTTACATTTGAAGGATTTCGAAGATTACATGTAGTTCTAAAGTTTAAGCACCGCTGTTGTAAAGCATCAAATATCGTCAATTTATAAATGTTGAATGAGAATTGTCATTGAGTTTTGAATTTAGGGTTTGGAAATCTAATAATATTTTGTTCAGTTGAGCAGACTACATATCGTGAACGGCTCGCAAATGTGGTTACACCTCTTCTATTTTAAAAAGCTGAAACTCATTACAGCCCTCTCGTCTTGTAAATGTTTAGTTCGTAGACTGATATCATCGAGTTTACCTCCGCAGAATTTCTAAATATTCCGAATATTATAAATTCTAGTCTAGTTCAGTAATTGAATCAATTAAATGCCTTAGCGTTCTCAGAGCAAATAACTATCCCTGCGGGTCGAATTCGCGAAACGTCAAACGTAAACTCCTTAGAAACAGTACTGTTAGGAAAATGTTATAAATTAGTATTTGCACAGCTATAACAACTATATATTGACAGCCTCCGTGGCGCAGTTGGTTAGACGCCGCCTGTGAAACGAGAGGCCGCGGGTTCGATCCCAGCACCGAGAGAAATGTTTGTGCGGCCCACAAATATTTCTTCCGGGTCTGGGTGTTTGTGAGACCGAAAAGTCTCTCGTAGTTCCTGATACCCGCGATACAAGACTCGATCTTAGTGTGGGGTCAGGACTATGTATGTGACTGTTGGGTGTTATTTATTATTTATTTATTTATAAACATGATGTCTGGAACTGTTTACATTGTTTTATAAAACGTTTAATGTATAAATGATACTGAGGAGATATTCCAATAACACACTTGTGTCATGCTAATTTCCTCGTGATGTTTTCATAGACCAATGTTTATTGTTTGGTATTGTCGCTTTGATGCTATAGTTTCAGTGTTACGCTCTTGTCAGTGAAATAATTGTGTGATGTTTAGTTAAGGTCGGAGATCGTTCAATGCTGTTTTGGTGTTGGATAATTTGGTTTGTTAGTTTACAGATTGGCAGAAGTTTTAGTGATTACGTTAATAATTTTTTTTCCAAATGTTTTTTGTCCAGTAGGTTAAATTGCATAATTATAGGAACCAAATTTTGTCGTAGAATGTATGAGCTGTGAACCGTGAGAACTTAGTAACATTGTTAGTTCCGTCAATTGAGTTATTCTGTATATCGACAATTTTACATATTTTTTTCTCAAAAGGATAGATGTAGACTCGGCTGCAATTTTTCAAATTTAGCTATACGTCTTGAATGCCTACAGATCTATATTTTAAAGCGACACACGGACGTTGGCGTCTTAATTTGATTAAAATTGTTAAATAAATTATTCAAAAGAAGAAAAATAAAATTATAGAATTTATAGGTGTAATAATATTAATAGTGTTATAGTAGTAATAATATTATTATAGGTGTAGTAAAACACTATCAGCTTTAAGAAACAATCTATTCGAAATATAAAATCTAACCATACACTTTACAGCCAAATAAATACTACAGTAATAGCGTAAAACAGGCGATGGCAAATGGCCAGGGCTCCCCCTCTACATTTGCAAAGGAGATGTCTCTTAAAACATGCTAGGGTGTTTTATGTCCCTACCCACAATTTACGTGATTGATTTAAGAGACGAAAAGCGAGAATTATGAGCCTCCGTAGTGCACTTATAACAGGCAGTAAAATTATACTGTATGTAATTTAGAAATGGATGCAGAATTTTACTGGCCACGGGGACCACTGTTATGTACCCTGCTAGACATAAAGACTTATTTGAGAACTCATAACAAATGATATTGTACTGGAAACTACGTCTTATAAATAACGGAGTAAAGTCTATTTTGGTACAACATTTATTATGTACGCTGCAGGAGAAATTGACTCTGGCACCAAGATTGATGTTACAATACTGTAAAATTTATTTCCTGCAGTTATTTTTAAAATACGATTATTTTTAAATAAATTGGTATTTTAGTGAGGAATTTAAAATTGTATAATTAAGGGAAGGAATCATTTCATTATTTCGAACAAGTCTCTATAACGTAACGATTCAATTTTGCAGATTAGTAATTATTTGAGAATTTTTTTTTAACAGATTAAATACTAAACAGGATGCATTGGTTGTTCTTCTGAGTATTCTGAATAGAAAACAGGTGTGACGGTTATATTTTATAAGCTGCTGTAAAAAAATATATGCGTTCTTAATGTCTAATTAATATAGTTTTTTTGGGGCCCGGTGTTCGTATTCACAACGCGCCGAATTTATGAGTGTGATGACCCGCAGAGTATGCCTTTTTGCATATTGGGTTTTTTTTAATAGGTTTTTTTTTATTACAATCGACATTGTTTTAATCTAATTAACATTACTTAGTGTCTGTTGTAGGTTGGTTTATTAGATTGATAGATTCCATTCTCATGCGAATTAACATAATTTTAACGACTTCGTTAAATAAAATAATCTGTATCTGTATCTGTATCAGCCCATATACGTCCCACTGCAGGGCACGGGCCTACTCTACAATCGACATTACGATTGAGAGTGGTTAGGCCATAGAGTCCACCACGCTGGCCTAGTGCGGGTTGGCGGACTTACATACCATAGAAATTCTTATAAACCGCTATGGTTTGCAGGTTTCCTCACGATGTTTTCCTTCACCGTTTTAGTGCGTGGTGGCCTGTTGGTAAAATAAAATAATACATATATGAAAATTATTAAGTAATCATAGATTAGTCCCGATAAAATATATTACTCATTAAATGCAATTATGAAATATTCTTATTATCGGTTTTGTAGGTGAAAAATAAATTATGTATTACCATATATATTGCTTCCAAATAAAAAAAGAAAACAAAACCTACAACAATAATATCTAAAATATTTTTTCTCATACCACCAAACATTTAAAGCAAAGTAAAAAAGTCGTGCAAATACTTTTCATCTTAGCAACACTCGGGAAAATGACGTCAAACGCGACTTTGACGCGCGAAATTATACAAACGCACCTACAAGATAATTCTCAAGACGCCTGTACCAAACGGCTCGTTCAGTCCAAATAGTCTTTCAAAGGAACTACGCATACGAATTATACAGTTTCCTGCGCCAGGGATAGTAATCACGATAAAGCGATGTTATTTAAAATGTATCCGCCTTGGGATAAATCGGCCCGGTTGTGTGAGCCTTGTCATCTCTCAAATCCTCTAAATGGAGTATGGACAGGGTTGTAGGATGCGTGTAGTGACAATTGGGTACAGAAGGACCAAATATTATTTCCTAAGAGTAAGGGGTATTTGAGAAAGGTTTTATTGGCTCGTAATTAGTAATCAGTGGGTAAGCTGCTTGTAATAGGAGGAACTGCAGAGCTGTTATAAATATTTAAGAGATTATTTGTTTTTATCGGTATTGTGAGATCGAAAAGGTTTTCGTCGTTTCTGATAGTTACTATTTATATATTTATGGGTTACTTCGGCAATTAGGTTTATTTATTTCTTTTATATGTTTATTTATTGAATGTTTAAACTTTTGTATTTATCTTGTATTTCTTCTACGAGAATCTTGCAGAACCTTAAGGTCTAAGTGAATTGCGTCGCTTAAGTGTGTATATTTTTTATCATCGTGGGACTTATTCACATAATTATGTCACATTATATTTCAAAATAAAATTGTAGAATTAACTTATATATCTCCTTGTTAGTAAACATCTTAATGTTGTATTACATCATGTTTTTGCGCAATAAAAATAAAGTTTGTAAATTAGTGTCGACGTACATATTTGTCTTAATTGATAATGCGCAGTTTCAATTATTTCACTAAATATGCGGTGAGGATTTTTAGTTGGTAAATGAACTGCAAATATTGAAACATAATTAATGAGAGACGAAAAACTCAATGAAGCTACTCCTTAGTAAGATGGAAACCAAGCTCAAAAGAGGGGAATCCTAAATGATTTATTCAGATGGATGTTGCAACAATCTTCACAGAGTAAAAGCACATTTTTAAATCGTGTATATCTAATTATTCCAAGTTTTGTTTGCATAGGTCCTCTGCTAACCCGCATCGGGAAGTATTAAATACTGCCGCCCTTCAGACGCAAAGGGAAGCCATCGGCTTGCGGTCAACGTATGAAGGCTTGCGATTGTGTATAGGAAAAAAAGTAAATAAACATGACATATGTAAACACTGTTTTGGCATTCATTACTGCATTTTATGACGCAATTTTCACGTGTTTGGTTGACAAATATTTGTCTCGTTGGAATTGAGGAACAAAAAGTTGCTGTTTTTGATACGACACAACCATAACTAATTATATAAGACGTACTGAGGATGTAATTTGTATTTTTAAAAGTGATACAATGCTGTCACGGCCTGCATATAGAATAGCTTCTGTGACGGAACTTAACCCAGATAAGCCTGAAACAATTTTTTTTGTAAATCATCAGAACTAATGATTTTCTTTAATTTCATTACCCTCAAGACGAATAAAAAAAAAGTTGAAAAAATTATCTGCCATAAGGCTTTCCGGGAAATGACCGTCCTATATATAGGACAGTAGGATAATAGGTAGCAAGTATAGTTTAGTATTGATATTGACCAAATTGAATATAAAGGTATATTTACTAATTAAAAGTGTCCTAAATATCTACATGAGTCATGGACATGAATGTCGTGAAAGAAAAAGTCAAATCTACCTACATAAAATACTGAAAATGACTTCAGAACCTATTACTTCTGACCATATTATTTCTCGCAAGAAGCTACCTAAACTGTAGGTTTATTTTTGCGATTACTAATGTGATCTCTGCCGTGTTGCCTTTGAACAAAAATAACTGCTACTGGAATTATTGTGTTTGTTGGCTAGTTATTCAGCGTCACATTCTCAACCACTGAGTCGTTTTTTCCTCTGGCCTATCAAATTGTTCCAGTGCACTTGCTTAGCGCGATCCAAACAGGGTATCTAACGGATATACACAAGCTGATCCCTAAATGCGATACGCTTGCATAGGTCATCGACGAGTTTTCCACCAGTGTATATGATGACAGCCCTTCACGGTTCGATAACCAACACCCGGCAATATGGTAATCAAGCACATTGCCAGTTGTTGGTTCTTGGCCAGTTTCAATCGACGAATGAAACGCAACAGCGAAGATGCTGCTATTCAGTACGTTTGTGAGCTAGTAGAGCCTCTTTGGCTGAGGAGACATGTGTTTCGTAGCTTTAACGATTTACAGTAAAACTCTACCACTTACAAAAGTCCTTATACAAAAATCTACATTATTGTGTCAATAAATGTTAGTCAAAAGTGATCATATATATATTGAGTTACCTCTCAGTATTTTTTCTATCGTCAGAAAAGATTTCAACATCATAATCCACGCGATAATTATGACATGCGCCTGTAATAGTGTGAATATAAAGTTACCCCGTATTATCCTACCGTCCTATATATAGGACACTACTTTTTATCCCTAATTATTTCCACTTTCCGAAGTATTATATTGAGGAACGAGTTTTCGAAAATAAGGAACAGGCTATCTAGAATAAGACAAATGTGAAATATAAAACTTTACTGTAATCTACAGTTTTTTATCGCTACCTTTTGTGCACCTTGTCTGGGGCACACTTTTATTGCGTACTTTGAAGTGAAATATTTCTATGAAATGTATTTATATCATTGACATTCTATTTTTTTATAATAAAATATAGTCTCCTTACTTCAAATAATAACAAATAAAATCAACCATTTAACTGGTTAGTTCGATATATTTTTTTATTTTGACTGTCCTATATATAGGACAGTAGGCTTATCTGGGTTAAGGGACTTTACCATAACAAGACGAGTTTCCTCCTAGATTGTCTGTCAGATGGACACAAGAAAACGTAGACACAATTTAATAGTGCATAGGAACGTCAATTGTACGGTAATGTGTTGTCTTGTGCATAATGTGTACAAGTACATCAGGCGAGACTTCTGTAGCCTTCCTCGTTTTGGCGCGCCGTCGGCCGGGTCGTCGGCAAGGGCGTCAGACAATGTGACTTCCATTCGCCTTTGGCCGAGGGAGGTAAACAAACTAAACGTTCGTATTACTAAATGGAGTGCGGTTTTGCTCCGTGAAAGAGGTTTTTAATTAAAACGTCTGGTTTGTCGACAATGTAAAAATGTTTAGATATCGCCGCTATGTTGTAGTTGCTTTGTTAGATCGCGTTGTTTTTGAAAATGTCCGGATTTTTTTCAGTGATAGTATTAAGACTAAACTCGTATTTATAACGAATAAAAGCTTAAAATTAGTTATTAATATCCAGTATTAATTAATTAATCCATATATTATACGGATGAAATTTTCGATATGAAACATGAGATGTAAGTTTATGAGAAGCCTACCATATTAATTTGGAGAAATTTAATTAATTTGGGTGCTTAAATCAATGATTAATATATGAAGGGGTTCCTTTTTTTAAGATAATCAATTGTGGAAAATTGTGCTTGTGTGTTGTGTGAAGTGATGCTTATAAGTCGATGTTGTAAAAAAACCATATGGTTTATTATGCGTCCTTTTCTTTTGATCGAAAGAAGTAGAACAGCAAAGCTATTACAATACCTCTTTTTTTGTAGCACTTAAAGACAGTCCATCTAAGTCGTAGTCAAGATTGTCTCGAGCCACTCCGGCTGATAGTCGTCACATTAATATTAAAATATATTTAAATAAAAAAGCACTCGTATTGCTCAATGGAACTTGGCGATAAAATTCGTTTGTACACAGCGCTTCTAACATCCAAAAACCGGTTGCATACTTCATTTAACACAGCCGATACTTGAACTTGACACTGACAACGGTTAATGTCTAACGCGAGTGTGACGCAACGAATTCGGTTGTGGCGGAACGCTCCGCGCCTCGCATATCTTTGACCTTTGCTAATGCCGTCGTGGTAAGCCGCTCACGTAGCTAATCAAATACGCTTCGTGGTACTCTGATAATTCTGATGGCGATTTATATGTCTGCGTTGGTTATGTTGGCTTGTGATTAGGTTTGTTTCAATGAATGTTTTGGGATTTTTGCTGTTAATAATTGTATATCTGATAGATAGTTGTCTGTTCACACTGACTTTGATATGAGTAATCCCTTTTCTCAAAGTTGATGTAGGTTTGTTAATTCGTTTTGAGAGCCTGCTTTCAAATTTATTTCTGTAATCTGTAATTTTTGAGTATGTTCAATGGGTGTAGGAAATATGGTCAAAGCTTAATAATGAGGCTTATGGAACGTAGAGATAGCGGATCTCCGGCTATCTACTTGTAAGAACAGAAAATGAAAGCTAAGCTGTTAATGCCCATCGATTTCTATAAGACAGTTCCGCACTGACTAAACTACCTTATTCATGCTATATAATTTGTGCGCAGTGTAACGGTCAATATTCACGTGATTTGTGTCGGACAGCGCGATAGCACCAGCGACAACAAACAATACACTACGCCTGCGTTTATACATCGGCCAGCGACCGCTATAAACTTGATCCCCATTAACAGTTCCAAGTGGCTTATCTATCTGGATTGTTTATTGGGATTGCCGCTGATTTATCTTGGGTTGCGTGATTACTCTGTTTGGGGAGAAATTGCTTTGTTCCGTTGTTGACTGGCTGTTGTAGCGACCCGGTTTCATTTGTCATTTTGATACGCTTAAGTTCCGGTGTGTTTGGACTCTGTGTTGGAATGTTTGTGACTTTACACAACAGATGCATGGCTTTGCCGTGAGAATTCCTTACCGGGTACGTATATTAACAACGCTTAGGTTAGGATGCCTGGATTTTAGATATATGTATGTGTATAGTACTTGGTAATGCAATTGCAATGGTGTGAATATGGCTGGAGATTCGAATAACTTTTTAGTGGCAAAAATATTAAGTTCATTCTTATTATAATAGATGCCGCTTTTACAATATCACATTCCGAACACTCGCTTAATTTGGATTTCTATGTATGGATGCTAATACTGTGTCCTTGCTCACTAATGCGCGATCGGAATGGCTTATGCTTAAAAATGGTTTGCAACCATCTAATCATGATGGTGATGTATATTTATAAAATAATAAAGATGAGTAACAAGCATATCAACACCATCATGGGTGTAATGTTTGTAAATTATAGCACATTATTACATAATCACCAATAACTGTTTCTTCTCAACGTAAACCAGTGTACTTTATCTCGAAGCAGTTCGGTGAGTCACGTGTCTATAAGTAAAGTCGCAATAGTTCCGAACTACGAATTGTATTTGTTACGTTAACACACAAACTTTAACGCTGAGTGAACGCGTTTGCTCATTTCTCATGCTAATTCCAGCCGCGCTGGCTTGCCAAACAGTTTTTGTCTAGTTTTTCTACGAAAACGGGTTCGGTGCACTCACCTTGGTGGCGCCCTCTGTGTTGGAAATTAGATTTTTCAAATAAAACTACTCGATTCCTCCAGCGACACAAAGAGCGCGAGTGGCGGCCGGCCGTTACGTGAATTGTCTGGTGTTGTAGTTTGCATGCGACGCTTTACGCTTGTAATACTTTAGGGTTCAGAGGTTTTCTTTGAATAAATGTGGAAAACCTTTTTGTGTGATGCCGTTGCGAAATGAACGAATATTAGCTTTTAGACTAATGGTCTTTTTTGAATAATTGTGAATGGTTAGAACTCGGACAATGAATTAGAACCTCTGGTCTATTCTTTTTTTTCATAGACTGAATATATTGCCGTATTTCCGATGTATATTTTATGTGGTCTGAATATTTAACTATATTAGATGTTCGAACCATTTCACTGTATTTTATAAGTAGACCTTAGTACGATGATGCAATTTTCATCATTTAACTGCATATTTTTTTTATTTCCCTATCTCCCCTTAACTCTCTAGTACCTATGGAAATTTCCGCAATGTTTTTCATTAAAATCTATAGATATTCTCTGAAGATACACACAAATCCATAACTCTCCATTAATATAAAATAGATGTGAAGAACCAACCGTCTGAAATTTGATTTTCCCAACAAATTTACGTTAAATATATTTCTATACTTTAAAGAATATAATAGAATGATGTACCGTCAAGTTGAATTGAAATTAATTGCCTCTGTCTCGACTTGAACGCTTTGTCTAGATGTTTTCACTGCTTTAAAAACAAAAAGGCTTTTTCTAAGCGATAAGTTTTTTTGAACGGTAATTTATATTTAACGGGCAGGCTGGTTTTGAGATTAAATCTTTTGTATGTATTTTATAGATTAAAGCTGTGATACATACTAATTTTGTGATGTATTGTTATTGGTATATAAACGAACTATGCGTCACAGGGAAAATGTCGGGTTAGAAATGACGAGGATCGGGTTCAGTTCCCGCAGATTTGTTAGAGTGTGCCTCACCTAATTATTTTATACACGTGAAATATATTAAAATTTAACGTAGATTAGAGATATTTTTTTAGACTAGTATTTTTTATCTTCTTAAAAATATAAGTAAATAAAAAGTATCAAGCCAAAATGATTACTTTTCTCCGATTTAATAATTGCAAATGCAAAACGCAGATAGTTGGTTCCACAATCCATAATATCCATTAATTCAAATAGCCGCAACATTCCTTACACACGAGCATTTCAAACTAATGACTACAAATCGATTGACCAATAAGTACAAAACACAACCGAATTTATAATGGTTGATAATCGAAAAACGCAAGGCGAACGACCGCATTGGGCAAAAAATTCACCGCGGGCAAGTCTGCAATGCAGCAAAGTGGGCGGCGCGGCGCGGCCCGCGCTCTGCAATCGCTTGGCGCTGACCAAAGCTTTGCCTGCAGTGTACTGGGACTATTTGTTGATGTACTTAGTAGGTTTACGTAATGTATTATTAATTATATTGGTTTTAGGAAGTAGGAAGATGTTAAGAAAGAGGTTTCAATAAGTTGTTGTTAAAAAAAGTTTAAGTTGTCGGTATAGTGGGTAGGATGACGATAAATCCCCTGCTTTGGTTTGTTTGTATCTATCTTTTATATGGCCAAGTTATTTACGTGTGGATATACCATAAAAAGATACTGCAAAATATAATTTATGACTGAAAAATTGTGTATTATCAGTAATTATTTTTTGACAGAACGATATTGATGTACATTCTGCCAGCTACCTTACAAAATAAGTTACCGTTCAAAGATGTAACACTAATTACAGTTACTGGCGCTATCGTGTCACGTTTCGTGATTAACTGGCATAATTTTGACGCTACTATATCTGAACTATTATAACGTACCGTCAGAAGCAGTATAATTTTACCAGCCTAAAAGAATGTTTCAGCATGCAGCCTTAAAAATAAAAAAAAGCAATAAATACTGTAATATTTATGAATGTGCAAAGAATTTGACGGCACCGCCCGCCATCAAGCAAATTATATCGCCGATGCGGTGCGTTGCACTGCGCGTCGGGTTTTACCTTCGATTCCTTATTTTGTTCAATGACTGTGACATTCGCCGAATCGGGTGGATGTTTGATTGGCCCTGATTAGTTAGGGAGTGTCGATTGATTGCTCGAGGTAAAATTTCTTAAGTGACTGCTTATGTTTATTAAGGGAATGCTTTGTTTATGCTGGGTGTTTAATGGCCTGGAATATTGCTGGTCATATACATAGTACAGTGAGGGAATGACGTAAGGTTGGAAACGGGTGTGGAAGAATTACGATTGTCAACAAAATCCCATGGTTCTCGGAAATTGCCTACGATGTAATTAATGAACTTATTGTGCAACAGATGAATAATATCGCTAGATTTAATAAGTTAATAAGTTCTTTTTTCTGCTTAGCATGTTACTTTTTTACTTGTCCACTAAACTGGTTATAAATATGTATCAAGCTTCGAAATAAAGTGACATATTTTTCCTAATAAGGTATATCTAACATTATCTCACATTCGCGTGGGTTTAGTGCAACATGCTTTTGTACATATTACAGGACTCATCATAAGCGTTTATGACGTCATACAGCTACTATCTATCCAATACGTAGTAATGTGACGTAATTAATTTCTTCCATTAGAGATGTCCACTTGTTCACGCGTCAAGTAACACGCGTCACTCAGTTCCCTAACTTATCGATATTTTATATAAATATTATTAAATTCGCCGTATCGTAATGTTTGCATTTGATAATACTGTGCGATCAGTTTTACGTGGAAACTGAATGGTTGGAGGTCCTTGCTCCTTCCTTTTGCTATATCTAGTATTTATCTATCTACAGTAGGTATTTAGTCAGTATGATTGATTAGGTTTATAAACGACTTCAAAAAAAGGGAAGGCTCCAATTCGACTGTATGTTTATTTTTTATATGTTCGACTTGACCAATGATATGAAGTAAGTTTGAATCAGGTTTGAAACATTTTGATATATTTTTTATTGCCATGAATGGCGAGATAAGAATGCTATTCGCCTGTCAAAACTAAACACAGTGATTTAGAAAGCATTGACATTCTACTGTGCTCGTCATTTCGAGGCATGCGATGTCTCAATATGTCCAGTAGGTACTCTGAATGCAATGTTCTTCAAATCGGAATACGTGCATTTACACTGCTGTTTCCTGGAAAAAACATTGCGGTGGTACTTACCCAGACGGCCTCTCACATATGAGAGGTCTACTACTGGTGGTATGTCTTCTAGGTAGAAAAAAGAAGTAGTAAAATAAATGTAATACAATTTGTATTTTCGTTTCTATACATAATATACTACACTAGTAGTCGTAGGCTTCATGTACCTTTAATGTTCCTACTAGTAACTTTCAGGTATGAAGGCTTCCTAATTAGATTTCTATAACCATGAAAGCAAAACATAAGTGGTACGAGTAGTATAATCAACTATGAACTAGTACCAAACACGGGTTAAAAATTTTAAAAATGTAATCTAACTAAATAGTTTTAAAGACAACTCGCCTTTGTTGTGATTACGACACATTCGTATAATAGCCATAAGTGAATAGACTTCACACATTATGCTCATGACCGCAGAACGTCTTTAGGTCGTCTTTGCATTGCATATTAATACGCGATACTTACGTAACTGTTCTAATTAGCAGCATTATAATGCAAGCCATTACAGCGCCTAATTACATTTTATTTCTCACTGAACTGTCGTTCGGTAAATCGGTCAGACGTAACAAACTTGCACACGGGAACAGCTCTATTTATATTTTTAAGTAATTCAACATGCAATTTTCAGTCTTAACGTCATAATATCAAAGTATAATCTCGTGTGATGTATTAGATAATAGTTGAGATATTGTGAGCACACGTACATTTTTATGTTTGCTCATCACTCGAGCTTTGATTTCCTCATTACACGTCCGCCAATATAAGATGATCCATTATGTTATCCGAAAATAAACATTTTATCAGTGGCGGCGCTATAGTAGTGTAGGTCGCGACAGACTGGTGCCCACAGACGTGGAAACTTCTCAGCGATCCGTCAAGACTGCAATGTGAACGTCCCGTGTCTAGATAACGTATCTGTCGGTAGGCGAATGGATTTAAATTTGGAACAACGGTTTTGGAATTTGGATTAAGAATGTGTTATTGATTTTTGATTTTCTTTTGTGCCAGTGTTTTATTAAGTGGTTCTTTTGGTCCTTTTAGCTTTTAGAAACTAAAGTAAAATGTTTAATAGTCTATGCTTTGATTTTAAGTTTATTGTTCGATATGTTTTTTAATCGAATCAAATCACGTGTAATATTAAGCTGTTTCTTGATGTCAATGTCTTATTGGACATTAGATTTAAGGTAAAATCGTTTTATTTACGGACAGACGGAATGACATAAATATCCCCATTAAGAATTAATACCCAATAAATATATAAGTTGCTCCGGTGATGAGTACAGTTACAAAACATGGATTGCGCAATAGTAATAAAAAAAAGATTGATAACATAGTTGTGTGTAATAAAATTTGACGATTAGGTAACTGCTTGTCGTAAAAAAAAGTATAAAAATTTGATGAACCGTTGCCAAGGACCGATAAGCGATCGATTAGCAACCGCGAAACCGCTGCGAGACTGACAATAGGTTTACGAGTGCACCCATTGTATTAAAATAACATAATAAAGACTATGGAATGACTATGATGCTTTTTGAGTGTCATATTTTTTATAACTTTAATCAATTGTGTGCTAGAAAGATTTAAGTTAAAAGAAAACGTTAATATACTTCCGAAAAGCTTGATAACGGGAGAATACTGCTGGTGGGTCACTCTTATGTAAGAGGCTGCGTGGGTAGGTGCTACCGCCATGTCTATTTCTCCCGACAAACAGCATTGTAAATGCACTGTTGTGTTTCGGTTTGAAGTTTATTGTAGCATCACATCTTGTGCCTCAGGGTGGCGACCGCAGTGGAATGCCAAGCATTGCTTTGTTATTCAAGGTGTTCTTTGGTTTTGCTACTGTTCATGAGCAGTTGTAATGCTTACTATCAGACGAACAGCACGCTGGTTGCGCCATTCATTGCAATAAAAAAAAAAAACATGTTTTTCGAAAAACTTTGCAACGCATTTATAAACGCATGACCCAAGAGCTTTTTCTGATTTACGCTATAATTTTACAAACAATATGACAATGAAGTTTTCTAAGCATGTATTGCACATATTAATATCAGTGTACGAAGAAATAAAACTGTCAGATTAAAGTCCCGAAACACTATCGGTATTGACTCAATATTTTTTCAGCATGGCGACCGGTGTCTGTTGTCATGGCGAGTGTCGTTACGTGATGTGCGTTCGGTAATATTCCGTCTTTTTGTTACAGATCCGTTGGGTTCAGTAGCCGATAACTCTGGCTGATAACACGTAAGTCTATATCTGTGTTTGATATTTTGCTTGGTTTTTTTTTGGCGTTACGTAGGCAATTTGGTTGGTTGGTGATGCTTTGTTTCATGCTGCGTAATGTTTTGTTTTTGTGTGATATGAGTATGGCCCGAAGTTTATTTATCAACGAATTTCTATACGACACATTGTGGGGTTAGTTGGGTATTTTATTTCATTTATCAATAGATATCTATATCCAAATTCTAGCGAACAAAGAATTTTGTAAACCTATTCACACTTAAACAAGTTAAAAACGTTTTAAATCTTGTAGTAGGAGTAAAAGAAAAGGGATGCAAAACAAATCTAGTGACGTCACTAGTTTTAATATGCATTACAGTGTGCGGGTGTGCAAGAGACGGTACGATGTCCCCCCTACACTCCTACTCTTTAATTTAAAGTACTATTATTTGCACATGTTACAAGCTACTTTAATACTGATTTTACTTAATACTGTTTTTTAATGGTTTTTGTGTTTGTACTTAAAATAATACCAAAAACGATCATAGTAGAATAGCCGCTTACTTTATGCCAGGCCATTAGCCTTTTAGAAGTCCTATAGCCGCTTACTTTATGCCAGACCACTAGCCTTTTAGAAGTCCTTCGGAGAAAGAAATTTTACTTCCTTTCATCATCATCAGCCCGTTGCGGTTCATGGGTCCTTGCCAAGGTACGCCACAGAGCCCGGTCTGCTGCTTTATGCATCCAGTCGCTACCGGCCCTCTTGTGCAAGTCATCTGACGTCCCACGTTACGTTTTTCTCTCATATTGGGTGTTAAATAATAATAATAAATCAGACGTAATGGATTATTTACATGTTTGCATAAACATACTTTTTGCACGCATTTAACGTGAGTTACCCCAAAGACTTGATAGATAAAATCAACAAGACAATAGACAAAAATAATATTAGTTTTTAGACAAAAGGCAGACGTTCAGTATTATTTCGTTTGAGATCGGTTCGCAACACGTATCAATCATTGACGAAATAACCGTCTAGACGAAACAATAGATAAGTTTTATAATCTTTTGTTATAAATTACCGGTTTTAACTGATTGTTGATGAGTGCAAAATGCCATTTTGTCCACTTTTTATCATACTAAGACGCAACCGGTATACGTACATAGGTATTCAAAAACTTCTAATTTGGTAATTTTAGTATGTCTCTGGACAACATTTTGCAACTATGTACTAGATCACCGCTCTTTAAGCGCGAATGGGTCTTACAGACAGAAGTAGTCTCAGAAAAAAAAAATTGTAGCCAGAGTATCTACTGGACATATATTGACTTAACATCGTATGTCTCAGGATAGCGAGCGCACTGGAATGCCAAGCATAGCTTTGTATTTTATAGTGTTGTTTGGCTGTATCACTACCTATGAGCGGATTTATCGCTTACCATCAGACTACCGGCATGCCAGTTTTGCCATCCATCGCAATAAAAAAATGCTTAGTTTTGTGTTGTTTTCAATTTGTTTTTTTCAATGATATTACGGAAACTTGAAAGTTTTCAAATTATCCGACTTTAGTTTCAATCTTGTTTCAGACTTATCCTTTGAAACTGATTGAACCAATGAGAAGTGAAGCAATGGTCGAGTCAAATTGACCGCTGTCTCGTGCACTCTGCACTGACTCACAAAACCTGAAATTCAACTATCACCTTGATATTTTAACTGGTCGATATGTCGTAGGTTGATGTTCTGTATTAAGAATTGAACCTTGCTCGTAAAGGTTAAATCGAGTCTATTTTTGTAGCAGCACTAAAGGCACAAACCGATTTCGTACCAGTGCATATAAAGTGTTGAAATTACCCCTCAAATTTGTGGAATAAAGTATTATTTGTAGGAAGCTACGTACTTCCACAGCCTCCGTTGCATAGTTGGTTAGACGCCGGCTGTGAAATGAGAGACCGCGGGTTCGATCTCCGCTCTGAAACAAATGTTTGTTTGATCCACGGGTATTTGTTTTGGGTCTGGGTGTTTGTGAAACCGAAAAGTCTTTTGTAGTTTCTGATACCCACGACATAAGGCTCGATCTTAGTGTGGGTTCAGGATTATGTGATAGTTGCGGGTATTTTTTTTTTAAATTAATATGCCAAGAACAGTCGTTTCGGTCTTTTCGGTCGTATCGATACTATGTTAAAAACCTTTGCTAAGTAATTCTTGATAAATCTAGAAAGTTTAATATAAATTGAGAGATACGCAAAAGCATATGTAACAAATAAATAAACATTATAAAAATATAAGAATGTTTTAGGCGTCTTCCATAGTCATAGATATCCATCAAATATTATCGTTTTGGTTACTGTTGATGTTATACCTATATATATATTTCGGATTAATCGCTCACCGTCTAGACCAATATAAGCTCTTAAGTATTATTAAGTGGGCAGACTAAATATATAATACACTGCTTCTGCAGAGATTAATATATATTAATTTCATAATATTTGTCTCTTTTTTTTTGGCTTAATAATGGTACAGGATTAGAGGCTTCTAGTGGCAAATGCTGTGGTCTTCAGGCAGTATATTAATTACGAGATGTGATCGTCGCTAATTGATATGATTATGTTGGCTTGTTGGAAATTGTGATGTACCTTGATTAATCCCGGAACATACTTGCCAGTTTTACAGGTGCAAATCCGTAGCTTATTGCTATCCAGTTTGTTATGAACCGATATAATTGTGTCTCGGACATACTCACGTGGTGGTAGGTCTCTCAGATTTGATAGACATCCTGGGTTGGTACCACCACGATGTATATTTATTCCACGAAACAGCAGGGTAAATGCACGGTTGTATTTCGGATATTATAGCAGCGACAGTACAGCGAGCGCAGCGGAATGCTAAACTTTGTAATTTGCTTTGCAATTCAGTGTTGTTTGGTTTTGCTACTGTTCATGAGGAGCCGTAAAGCTTAGCATCGGGCAACGGCATGCTCGCCTCGCCATTCATGGCAATAAAAAATTAGTTATTTAGACAACAACTACTTAGACTTAACCATATCGACATTTGCCAGTAAAAAAAGATTTTCTCACAAAACCAATATACTTCCAACTCGGAACCCCCGTCTTCATTCTCAATACTAATAAATAAACGTGTACCACCGTGAAATCACCTAATTGTTATTGTCGCGTATTTTTTGCTCCGTATATCATGTACGGATAGTATCGGAGGTGCGGCGGGCGATAAATCAGGGCGGCTGCGAAATCCAACCGTTTGCAAGTACATTGTGTGATGTGATCGATGGTGCCTGCGAGGGGTCGCTTGTACCCCGCTGAAATATGCGGTTTGTGTAATGAGGGGGTTGGGTGTTTAGTTATCGTGTAATAGAGGAGTTTGATTTAGGAACGTCTAGATTTAGAGGTGAAAGATCTCTAGTGCTCTGTGTCGGAGAGAACATCTTGAGACGCGGGTCTCGTTAAATCGCGCGAGAATTCCACAGCCAAAAATTCAGATACAAGATTGGCAATTAGGACCACTAAATTTTTATTCGGTCATATAGCAATATTTTATTTATTTTAAATAAAAAATAAACATGTTGAAGAGCTAATTTTTAATGATTATCCTCATATATGCCATATAATGAATATACAGAAAGTATTCCTAAGGAGTGTCCGTATTACGCATGCTGCCAGTCGCAAAAAAAGACAATAAGCCGCAAATTAATAATGTGAAAAATGTTGTTTCAACCCCCTTTGGAACAAGGGTGGGGCGATGATAATCACTTTTTGAAATAATGCTAATACATTTACTTAATTATACCGCTGACATACGCCTGCATATTCAATTTCGCATTAGCAACGTTAAGCGAACGTTTTTGTACATATTATGCATCTGCCTTGTTCAAATTAATTGACGAAACGAAATGACAGTGAAAAATTATGCATTTTTTAGACTTTGTGGAACGATGTGATGGTAAAATATAAATTAGAAATAAGAACTGGCCAGTTATGACATAAGCTAATTGTGAAGTTTAGTCTGTGGAGACTATTGATGTTTGATAGAGATAGAATGACACTACCAGCCAAATTACTAACCACCCAAATAAATGACATTCTGAATTAGACATTGGTATGGGCTGTTCTGATCCAACTAGAATAAATAGGACTATTTGTGAGTAAATCATCTTTCTGGACATATGAACTTGATAGCAGAAATTTCGAATCTAATATAAGGCCTTACGGTTCAAAGCCTATTTTATTGCGACGAAGTGTTACCTATCTTCATTTACAATGTGCAAATAGTAATTCCATCTTCACCAAAATCCTTTTACAGTTAGCTGTAACTGGAACCGCGCCCTTCGTTCCAATAATGTTGTACTCGTATCGAGGGCTCGCGAAGCTATCTGTATTGGCGATCCGTTCACGTCACGCACCCGCCACGCACACGCGCCGCCAAGATCTCCATTAGATAAGTGACGGTCGCGACTTTTTTGTCGTTTTGTTTTGACGGCTTCAACTGAGGGGGCGTTTGGGGAGGCGAAAGGGGAGAATCGGGTTTAAAATCGCCGCTGGCCGCTCGCCAAATGTGAACGGTCTGTTAAAAGTTTTAATTTGGCCTCGGACATACCAAGTTGAACAGTTTCTTTGATGGCGGTTTTAAGATGATAACTATAAATGATGATGGAAAGTTGGATGGTGGAAGTTTTCACGTTTTTTAATATCGGATGCGTTCGCAAAAACATGCGCATAATTTCCGAGACTTGGAATGAAAATGTCTATTTCATGTTAATATTTATTCATTCGTGGATCGAGTCTGGAATTTGCAGCGTATTCAATTTAGGCGGCTGACTAATATCCCATTCTATCTAGAGTGGTTTCTATCAACTTTAGTTACAGCGTGGATCTAGGGTAGTTCCAGAAGCTCTTGAACTAATTGCGTCATAGAGGAGGTAGAATGGACCATGCCTTCATGTTGAGCAAGCAGGTCATCTGATGGTAAGTGATCACTGCCGTCCATGAACATCCACAACGCTTGGATCATGGATGGATGATGTTGCTGGTCCATCAAATTGAAAGGGGAGCGGGAAGGATAAAGGATGGGAAAAGGGATAGGGTATTAGGCATCCGGCAATTTCAGTAACCTAACGAAACGCGTGAGCGAAACTGTCGCTTCACGTCACAGTGAGATAGTAGTACCGCTCCAGACGAGCCTGCCCATTCATGCTGAGTCATGACTGACAACAGCGTGGCTCTACCATTCAAAAAATCTGGCGTTGCCCCAGCCAGTGCTAATTTTCGTATTCCGACGTAATTCCTTCCACTATCTCGATCTTCGGCTTCTGACATGACATTGTAGGCGTATGTGAGCACTTATTATTATGTATTTTATGTATAAGGGTGGTATTTGTCCGCTCCGTAAGTTTGTGAGTGCCGCTGTGTGTACGTGATTAGGAAGTTTATACATTATTTATGGCACAACAAAAGCTTATTGCCCGAAGCTCGGCCAAGTTTCAAGAACGTCACGCGTCATCGCTCACTCTTATGTACGCTGTTTCCATTGCTATTGGAGATGTGTATTGATTGCCTTTGCAGCAGACGCATGTCCGGTAAGAAAACATAGCAATATTCTTTATCTTTATAATAACACATAATTTTCTTCAGGAATTATTTTCATAGTAACCTTCGTTTCATTTCTGTCATCATTTCAGGGAAATCTCGTTAATAGGGATTATTATTAAAATAATATATATATTAATTGTTCAAAATTCGATACCACATATTTTTCGTAAAAGTTATATTGTCATTGCATTCTTAAATGTGTTTTTTTTTTATTCTGATTAAATTTTGTCTAAATAAAGTGAATACAGATGTAAGTAATTAATTATATATAGGTACTTGTCCTAAAAAAAACCTTGTCATGAAACAATACTTAACAAACTCAATGAAACCAATCATGGTTTTCAATCAATTAAGCACTCTTTTCATGTACCACTGTGAACATACAAGGGAAACCAAAACAAATTCACCGAGCATTTTTTCACGGAATACATAATAAAGACGCCTGTAAATGACAAGATGAAACCGGGATGACTCCTCAAAGTCCATTACAAGTTTAGAGCACAAGCGGCGGGCAACCCCAACCTCTCAATTAGTTTGAAGTGCACACATAATTTTTCCCTCGGTTGCCGTGGGTGAATGGAGACGCGCTCACACTAAGGGTGAATAAATTCTATACATCTTGCCAACGTACTTTTAACGGTTTCCTAAGTATTATTACGTGTTTTTGTTATGAAAATGATGGTTATTAGCAATTTTCTATTGGCTCCCCGGTTCACGGGTCGTAGGATGTTGTTCTGTTACGTCATTTTGTTTGTCGCGGTGACTGAGCTCAACTGTGATAAATTTTGTTCGACAATGATGGGTGGTGGAGGTGTCAGGATGTTGTACACGATTTTTTATGCTCTTTCCGCCAACTTATGGATACAACTGATATTATTGGCTAAAAGTCCTTCGATATTTTTTGCAATTTATGACGTTGCAAGATCAAAAAGCTCGAATTTACGCCTCTCTACCGTGTTAATTTTTAATCGACTTCAAAAAAGGAGGAGGTTCTCAGTTCAATGTATGTTGTTTTTTTTTACGTCACATTTAATGTTGAAAATTATTTTGTGATTTTCGATGTCTATGATACAAGAATCGAATCTTTGTGTCAGTAGGGATTTTGTAAAGACCTAAAAGAAAGACATTCAACCGACATGGTTATATACAGCTGATTGATATACCGAAATTAACGCGACAAATGCGACAGTTATTGAATTAGTTTCAACTTGTAAGGCAAATTTCATGTATATATTAAAATAAAACATTACATATTGCTTTTTGTCTCAAAAACAGGAATCATATCCAACAACCCTTTCACATAGAGATTTCAAGGTGTCAATACGCTGGTGCAATGTTCCCGAAACCCTAGCTGATTGTCTCGTGCGATGTGGCAGTATAGTCGTAAATAGTGTAGTTTGTGTCCCGCGGCGCTGGGATATACACAAACTGAACGGGCCTTATATCATACGGAAAATAGAGGGAATGTTGAAGACCGACTGGATTTCAATTCGTGTCTTCAAAGCTTAATACGGTTTACAATTAAACATTTCTGTAGCAATAATGTTATAAGATGGATATCACCACATGCATTTGCATGCAGGCTTACCACCAGGTGCAAAGCAGTCACTGTGCCGAGCCAGAATAAAAAAAAACAATAGATATGGGTTTTTTAAACCAGATTATTTTGAAAAATGATAAAGGCAACGTGAATATATTGCTATAGTTTGTAAAAAAAGTTGTTTAACCTCAACACAAGTCTCGATTAGGCAATACAACTGCTTTCTTCTACAGTTGACCCAACAAATCATAGATAACACAACCCTACAGCAACATATACGCCATTTTTGGTCCTTCGAGCCACATGGATTTTCCCCATCTCCCAGCGCATAGGATCGTAAACGGACACTGCAGCCGCCAATCAAAGGTCACATATCTGTCAACGAGCACACGTGAGCTATATTTATTTATTTAGAGGCGCCGCCCGACGCGCGGCCGCAGTAAAAACGTCGTAAACGTTGCGTGTCTATTGTTGCACGAACAACTCTGTCCGTGAGTTTTTCTGTATCTGCGGATGTGTACAATCAAGTCGTGCGTATGTTTCTAGTTTTGTTGGACGCATTATTATAGTTATTGTAAGTCGTATTTCACAGTCAAGATTTCACAGGAAGTATAAGGTATGTGAATTTGCAAATACGAATAGGCTGGCGGGGTGGAGTAAGGTGTAATCCATCTTAATCGTAGACGAACCCAATGTCCAGCTATAGGATGACTTTCGGCTCATTTACAAGTGCTAGTGTCTCTTGCCTCTTCTAAACTATGTGCCTATCACAAATCAAAATCAAAATATTGATTATTCAAATAGTCTTTTACAAGATCTTTTAAATTGTTAAGTACTGCTACCACCACTTCGAAACGTATTGTAGCTGTGAAGAAGAAACGATGCAAGAAACTCCCTCAGCAACACAACCGTCTTCTTTCAAGTCTTCTTGATCTTAACACTCGTAGCCCAACAACTTGATTTAATCCTTATTGAGAGACGGATAGCATTTAGTAAAGTAAACTGCCGCAAATTGCTTATAAGTAATTACCATCACCCATTTATTACTGAGATTATAAAAACAGTTTTGCATGCAAGTGTCCTTATATCCAGGTGTACCAGGGTTGTGTCGCATGCAGCAACCGTATACTTCTTTATTGGTAATACATACGCAAGGAGACTTCTTCGCGACTGTACCATTGATTTATGTCCGCCTGGTACATACGACGCGGCACGTACTTCGGGGGAGGGCAGGAGAGGAATATCTTCCCGAAGGATAGTTGGCGTTGTAATGAGTTTTCGCTGTGACTGTGGTTACAAGATACAGGACATACATATTTATGCAATGCTTCGAACCAATATAGTGATATTTTTTAGTTTCTATGTGATAGTTTTGTTGGCACTGATAACGACTAATGATAGGTAATAGAACTTGATTTCGATAATATGTTTTTCTTCTTTCAATTCTTCTTTAACGTATTTTCGTCTATTTCTATTTATTTTATATAGAAATTAAGACGAGGCGAGACGAGCATACCATTCGCCTGATGGTAAGCGATACGACTGCTCATGGACAGTACCAAGAACTAAACAACACCATAAATTACAAAGGAATGTTTGGCATTTCACTGCGCTTGCCATCCTCGGACAAAATATGTTAAGTCTCAATATGTTCAGTAGTTATTTCTGGCATAATATCAAAAAAGTATACCAAAAAAAACTTTTACCGTTACGTCTGGGTAACCTAAAACACTCTAATTTATTGTCAATTATTTACTAATTCATTGGATAATCAACGCACTTTCGGCTAGTGAGCTTCATTAGTTCCCCAAACGGCGCGGGTTTTAGTGAGCAATCGTCGCAATTTGTACATACATGTATATTATTTTAAATAAGTGGTGTACTTTCACCCTAGAATGTAACGAATTGCGTTATTTTCCTATCAGACATTCGTACCAGCCAAATGTCCATTATTATCATTGCTCGGTAATCCATACAAACAAAGCTATAGACCCCTAGTATTTTTTGCACAACAAAAAAACATCCGTAGTCATTAAATCATGTACATCGTTTACGTGCTTTATCCATTTCTCGATGTAAATCGATTTTTTCCCTATCCAGGCGCCGCAGCCTGTTTCGCGCTGTTTATAAATTAAAGCATTATAATATGTTAATGGCGGCGTATTGAATATATGAATGGCTGATTCGCCATCTCTGAGGTCGTCGGTTCGACTCCGTGTTAAATGCGGGCCGTGAGTTTCTTTAATGAGTTTTGTTTGATTTCCTGCTGGAGTGTGGGGGAAATTGAATGTGTGTTAAGAAATGTGTAGTCTTATTGGCAACTTATTGAAGAGGCGACATCACATATTATTTGACTCTGCAGAAGGGGCAAATGTTATATTTTACTTGTCGAATTTAGTCAATTTTTCTTCTAGAGACCGCTCTCTGAATTATACAGCCATTCAGTCTAACTTAAAAGCGTATGTATCTTCGGGTGGCCGAGAACTTCATGCTCTTTCTTTTGTATTTTATTTCAGCGATATTTTCCGAAAAATCCTTATAGATGTCGTCCAAAATCCCCGGCTCGCCAATAAACAAAAAGACAAACACTCGGGGTGCTATTCCGTCGCACTCTTGACATTTGGAGTGTCGTCACGCGCCACCGTCTATTGTGTGGATCACGGCTTTATCTGGCATGTCGTGCCACTACAGCCGAGTGTCGGTTAAGTGGCTCTTTGTGTCGCCTATCGCGACAACTATCGTTATTATGTTGCCACAATGCGTTAATTACTCGAGACGACCGGTAAACAGTTCGCTTGTGACTATCGGTAGACATTTTGTCGACGGTTTTGGGATAGTGTACTTTATGAAGTTCTGAAATTATTTTTGTTAATTAATTATTTAGAGTCAAGCTTCAAGTAATAAATGTTTGTGAATTAGATATCGCGGGTTCGATACTCGTTTCAAACTCATGCGATCAAGACATGTCCTAATTTAGGGTCAAAAGTTTGTCTGTATTTGTTGCATGTATTTATTTATCAATAGTATTAAACCACAATATATTGGGTTGCATGCCCAGGTGTTACTATTAACTTGGTATTGGATCATATCTTAACAGGTTTCTCGTCAGACGGCTTGTCGTGTAATGACAAGCCAAACCTTTCTGCAACATGCATAAAAATGATGTTGCGGTTAACCCACGGCACTCGGGTATTCTTACAGGTAAAAGAATATAATTTTAATTGAAAACCAAACCCTATAGAAATACGTATAATCCTAGCAAATTTATTTAATTTTAAAACGCCACCTTTCGGTCCTCGGACCCAAAAAAAACAATGAAACATCCGATACCTCGAGGGCGGGCCCAAATTGTCATAATTGTGAGTTTACGCGCGTTAATTAACTCAATTACAGTAATACGCACACAATTAAATAGTTTATTATCAATAGGCCAACGTGCCAGTAGTATTATCTCAAATTACTACTTGTATTGGACTTTTCAAACTTGTCATTATGCGTCGGAAACTTGTTGACGGTACAAAGTACACCAATTTAAGTATGCAGGCGAATATGAGCTTTAAAAAACATACATAAAGGGCATTATAGCTCTTCATAAACTCGCCGCTGCACTTTTTCCAACAAGAAATTAATTTCAAAACCATATATTACTTTGCAGTCACAAAAAATATCCGCAGTCGATTTTCTGCTTTATGTGTATTATTAAAAAGTTGAAATTGGATTTGTGAGCAGTGTTAATAATTTTGTTCGTGCAGCGGGTCAATTACCTAAGGGCACGTGCACACACAACACTTAAAAAATAAATATATTTGAATTGCGTCTACGTGTGCACTCTGCTGGACGGATGGACGTAATAATCGGGGTTAGGCACGGTTCATTATAGTTCCTCTGGGTGGTCAGTGTTGTGTAAATTCAATTTTATATTCACAAAAAAGTTAACGCCGCCACGTAATTAGTTAAGTTTCGCGTTATCACGACATTAATGAAAACACGCCTTTGTAATTGAAAAAGTTGTGACGAAGCCAGTCGGCATTCGGATTGAGGGCGTTGAACTTTGTTGCGAGGCGGAAGGGCTCGGATTATCAGTGATATTAACGCTTAATGCTCGCATCATTTTATTAATGCGCATTGCTCAGAATGCTGCATTCCTTGCGATACTAGCTTTTGTAGTGATGACGTAAAAAGGAAATACCTTAGTAAGCGAATGACATGCCTTAGTAATGGCGATTCTCTTGAAAATACCGAGTGATGGATACATGCCATTGAAAGTGCATACATACATGCTATGAAGTTAGATGTTCATACACCTTAAGTAATTAAATTATATTAATTTTTTTATTTGTGGTTATTACACAAAAAATATATCTTTGTATTTTTGGAATAATTTGATTATAGAATTTTCAAAAGATTTTGTTTGCGATTTCCATTCTAGTACGAGTATAAAATAATGCTCCAATGTTGTGTGTGTGTATTGATAGTCAATCACCACGCATTGTAATGGCGAAGGAAAAGATCGTGAGGAAACCTCCATATCATAGCGATTTGAAAGGATTTCTAGAAAGAAGTCCGACGAAGAAGCATGGTGGGTTATACGGCCTATCTCCTCCCAATACAATGGTACTCTTAATTGTAGAGAAGGCTCTCAATTGAAACCTGTATACCATACCGGTTTATAAGAATTTCTATGGTATTTAAGTCCGTCAACCCGCACTAGGCCAGCGTGGTGAACTCTACGGTCTAACCACTCTCAATCGTATTCTCAACTGTAGAGAAGACCCGTGGCCTGTGTGACGAATATGGGCTGATACAGTATATCATAAACCAACCATTCCCTTAATTAAAGCAGTACCATTCATTTCACACCGAATCTTACATATCAACAAAAAGATATACGTGAGTATTTCGGAATAACCGAGGTTTCTCGCGGTCCTGTACGTCTGGCGGTAATCTCTGGGTTTCCGTTAGTCATCCTGGCCTGGCCTAGGTGCGGATTGACGAGGGTTAACAAATGTCCGTTAGATTAATGAATTGCTGTGAGTGATGCGCGGAGTCCGCTACAGGCCGGCTTTTATTTGCTGTTTTGTTTTATCTATTGTGGATGTGTGAAGTTAATGCAGTATCCAGTAGTATGTATCGTGGTTTAAGGTACTTATAGGCATAATCATGTATATAGGCGGGCATTGATATAGCACTGTGCGGATAATTCTTCTTGACTATTAGATACACATAATAAAACGCGGTGAATAAGATCGCAGGGGTTAATAGGTACTAAAAACCAAACAGGAGTGCTTAACTATGCTGCAATATCACATGCCGTGACATTCCTATAGTAGGGTTTTTAAATTCCATACCCGATCATAACCCTTATGTTCAGTTCATTGCCTCTTTTGATTCCTCAACATTCCGGCTTAGTCTTTCGCAGCTGGATATGCAACGTAGTATATTACACAAACGCTCGGATAAATTACAAGTGATGCGGCAATTAAGCATTCGACTCTCCAATTAATTTACTATAAGTAAAAACACAAAGAACTCGCACCTGCTTCAACTAACCTAATTTCCGAGCAAAAAACTCTAGTCGCATTAAGAGTCCTTCGGCGGTGGATATTAACAAATGTTTAAGGGCTCATTAGCGGAGGGGGTTGGCTGGTTGAATTTACGATCGGTATCTAGGCACCTGTCTCTTGACTTGTAAGGGGAGTTATTAAACTATAAGGTGTGGGTTTTTTAGTGGAAGTTGAATTGTTTTTTTTTTAGTTAATGTGTATTTTTGAATTTCGGTGTAATGGGTATGCATGTGTCTTGTGTTTAAATGCGGCGTAATCATTATAAGGAAAGTTTTTTTTATAGGTTTAAAAGTAATAGATTTGTAGTTTAAAGTGCAGTACATATCCTTAATGGCGGTGATTATTGTTGTAATAACCTTATATTACTTTTTATCAAAGTTGTTTATCGTAATAGAAAACCTAGATCCTTGTTCCGGTCGGGAGTTTAGACAAGAAAATGCAAATTAGTAAATGATATAAAATATGATAATGTCTTCCGTCTGCATTGTTTGTGCGGATATTAATAACACGTACAAAACATGAATATGCACAGAGAAAAGACTAAAAAGTAATGCATACTCATAACACGCAACCTTGTTTACCACATTCACCATTTGCATATGCAATATACGCTTAATTGCAATTAGACGCACAGTTCGAAAATAAACCCCACAACAACGTCACTAAAACGGTTAATAAAAACGAAATTAATTCAACCCAAGCACAGTCGAGAACTACGAATAATGACCCGTTCCGAAATCGGACACCAATCAATCATTCAATTGAAGACGCCCGCACAATAACCGGCCGTCTGGGAAGAAACAAAACAATAAACAAACGGACACGCAATAAGGAAGCGGCAGGTGATAACAATTACCGATAGAAACGAGACGTATACACCTACCCTCGCACCTTGAGACACATCTGCTGCTATTAAGTCCACGTCGGTCGGTAATGCGCAAGACAATTTGGCCGTGCCGTCGCCCGCAGTTTTCGATTCATAAATCCCGTGCGGTATTGTTCTGTGGTCCGTTCTTTTGTTGTGGAAGGTCGGTGAAATGGTCTTCCCGGTAAGAGGATACCTATTGTTGGCCGCGTCGGATTTTATTGTTTACCTTGAGGGTGGTGGCTCACAAAGGCGCGGTGTCAGTTTTTTGTTGCGATTGTCTCGCTGAGTGTTCGTTTTGTATGATAAATGCAACTTTGTGTAAATTAAAATGCATCACAATGCGTTTGTCACAATGGAGTGAAATGTGTTTTTGGTGCCTGGAGGAGGTTTTTTGATATTCATTTGGTTATTACGACGAATTAGTCAACGTTAATGGGAATATGAAACAAATGGTTTACGAATTTTGTTGCCTACTATATAATATACAAGTTTCCTGATATTATGCAAGCTGTTGTAAATATCTATATGATAATAAATATATTAGGTAGAATATTAGATTAATTGTTGAGCAGGAGACACAATAGCGAATTCGATTGTGAGTCTGCTTAAGCCACAGTCAACGTCATTTACCGATTGTAGCTTGCCAAACTTCATATAGAAATGTCCAAAAAGTCAGTCCCCATCGAATTTCTTACCAACTGGCAACCAGGCACTTACTGCATCTATGCAGAAATCATATGATTGAATGATGGTTGACGTAGTTCCACACAAATTACATGGCAGATGCTCGGCAATCAGTCGCAAATGTGCTGGTGTACTAAGTTAGTGAACACGCGTGTACCGCTTATATCGATACCCGATCTGCAATGCGTCGTCATTATGGCAGATTTATTAACGTGTGCAATGAATGAGGTCCTGTTTGTACTGGTACCGTTGCTATGCGCATATTTACATTGTCGACATATACATATAATTTCAATGGTATGTAAGTACGCCAACCCTCACTAGGCCAGCATGGTGGACTACATGGCCTAACCACTCTCAATCTTATTCTCGATTGTAGAGGGGGCCTTTCCCTGCAGGGGGCTATATGGGCTGATACATACATACATATAAGTCATATATGTATGTGCTGCCAGTACACTGCTGTTTGGCGGGAAAAAATAAACATTGCAGCGGTACCTACCTAGGCCGCCTCTCACATATGAAACTTGGCTATAAACTACTAAGAAACTAAAAGGAAAATAACAAAGAATGTATTGTCGGTTTATTATAAAATACAGATCCATATTGAATCATGAATGTCGCGATGTTAACACGCGGATATTTCGCGTAAGGTATGGCACATCCGCGGCGATTTCCATCGCCAACACGTAATGATAATAAACCACGCTTCCCGTGATCTTCATACTTCGCATTCAATACCTTGCAGCATCAGTGTCATGGATAAATAGTTTGGAAAAATAGCGGAGTTGCGTGTGGCTGATAATGTTCTGAAATATTTTACTTGCGGCAGTCGTCAAAGGTTCATAGGAACCGAATTATTTTTTTGCAAAATATATGAAACAAATAAATAGTGGCTTATTTCAAATGTTGGAGAATTTTAATTAAGAGTTGGAATATTATATTAAATTTCGGATTTGATTGTATCATTCGGTTTTCAAAACATTCTCGACATAAATAATATTGATACCTTCTGGTAATCATGGACATACTTTATTGAATTAAAATGTAATAAACAACGACAAACAACAGTCATCACTTTTGTAAACTCGTGTTTGACACGAATTAAAATATGCTTGGTAACTATATGTTCCTTTTATTTCGAAATGAGTTGTTGCTATGCCGAAGGTGCTGATGACAACGTCAAGACACGATAGTCGAGTAACCAACTGTGTCAACAAGTTTCAATACGGCAAAATAAATACGGCCACGTTTGTGTCCCCCTATAGGTAGGCAGAGGCAAAGAGAATGCTGTTTCGCTGGTAAATTGACTTCATGTGATATGAGTGAGGCTGTCGATTAATTTGAGATTAATTTATTTCCGTATAACATACGTGAAAATTATGATTCGGTTTTGCGATCATAGTTCATACCCATAATTATACACATGCCATAGAGTTTCAATGTGTTGATTAATCGTTTAATTGTCTGCTACTATACAAAACTAATATTATTCAACATAGATACGTGTAAATGGTGTTAAGTTATTTAAGTAATAAAAAAATACAAGATCGTTTTGACTACACCACGGTGCATTCCACGCGTTTTGTTTACATTTTTATACACAGAAATGCAGTTCAGCGCTTAGGGTTGCGATCGCCCACGCAATTATCGGCTCCAAGTATTTTTCAATGGGTAGTGTAAAAAAAAAGTTGAAATGTTTTTAAGTAGGCGCCAAAAAGCCGCCGTTCTCGGAACAGGGAATGAATGAAAAAAAGCCACAGAGGAAAGCTTGCGCCTCACCGACAAACGGTTTCACGTGCCGCTGAGCCCAAATTGTGTGCTCACAGACGATAACAAAAATGAGACTTGGCCTGTGTTTTTTTTGCGCCGCACCTTATCTGCCGCCCCGTGATCGATTTCGGAGATTCGACGACTGCAGGACTAATTTCGGTGCCTGTTTCGTTTCTCGGAGATAATGTACGGTAATTATAATCGGTTTAAGTCGGTGAGATGCAAAATATTTTCCTGTGAGTGGTTCAAGTGTGAGTATTGAAGGCTGTGTTATGCGTTGACTGGTGTGATAGTTTATAGATTTTGTGACTTGCAGTTATCAAATGTGGTCGATATGATCAGTGTCAAAAATTGCGTAGTCCAAAATTCCTCTCAAAATCTTTACTATCTATAGATATTATATTCTATAATATTTTATTTTATTCAGCAATGTTTGTCCTGTGGATGAAATTAATAATAATTTTAATTGCCATGGATTTTAGGAGACTTCGCGGTCGATGTTTCTAGTCTGCACTCTACAGCAGTTTCATTTAACTTTTCCTAGTATGTAGTAAGTCAACAAAACGGAATTCTTACTTACTAGTCACACAGAACAGGTACATAAGTCATTTACACGCTATTAAAACTGATTAATATGCATGAAGTTGCGTACGTTTTTAGAGTAAACATTGACGGGCTGTTGCTAGCCCGCATCAAGCCGGCATAATGGGCTATTGCTCAATCAGTCGATGTGCAGAGCCCTGTGGCCTGCAGCTAAGCGTATAGGCATGTGGGCCCCGATCACTACCCGCCGTGTATGAAGTTGTCACACGGTCAATTAATCAACATGAAAAACGCGAAACGTAATTAACGCCACCATGTTTTGGACGTATTTTTGAATTGAACATTGATGGGGAAATAATTGTACGACGGAGGCGGTGTTCGCTGTATTTTGGCAAGTTATGGTGTGCAACATCATTTGTACGAGTCAATCTCGGTGCGTGAAGGCAGCCGTAATTAGGGTTACATCACAACTGACAGAATAATTCCGAAAGTGCATATCGAAGTTTTATTATTGCCGTGTTAATGGCATGGTCAACTTTGGCGGTGTATTGTGATTTCTTCATCGGTACCCGTTGTGTGACCCATTTCGAAGATCTTTTTCATCTTGATGATATTTTTTATGAATTTCCTTTATGCAGAATATAATTATGGTTTATTTACGGATGTCGATGCCACATATATTTAAGCCATTATGATCGAACTTTTATTTGTACGAGTATAAATATTTTAGTTGTGTTTTACCGAGTTTTGTATGCCTTTAATAGAAAATATATAGATGGAATTGCGTTCTGTTAAAGGCATCTGATAATTGGATGAAACGAGCCGAAGGTAGGGGGTTCAAATAGGAACTCACTCTAGCGGAGAAACCTATCTCTAGGAGATTGAAATGCGATGGGAAAGACGCACCAAAATTGCAGCCGTTATTTATGTCTGGTACAAATGTATACACAAGAAACTGACTAAATTAAGAAATAAATCCATAGGTATTAAAGTATAAAGAAAATATTAAAAACACAGCATTAATAAAGCGAAAGAAAACACCATCGATGTCGAGATGATATCAGCTCATTAATCTGAAATCCATTACACCATTAGCCCTGTTCGACAATTACGAAACCCGACGCGTCCATTTAAAACTGCACACTGTCAGATTAAAAGTTAAAATTACAATGGCGATCATTAAACGCAGTTGTGTTAATGTCTCGCCCGTCTCCCTTGTAATCAGAGCCTTTCACTTTCAAACGCTGTCCCGACTAACCCTCCGACCCGATATCGATTGTATTACATTGCTATTTTAATATTCCCCCAATTTTTTAACCCTCCCGGAAATTTTGTTACGGGGAAAAAATTAAAAGCAATATTCCGCAGCTATTAAGGTGGTGTTCCTCTTTTTTTTTAGCGCGCCCGTGGAACAACGGGGGTGATTAGCAACCCTTCGGCAGAATTCGCTTTGACTACGGCACTGCTTCTTGGAATTTCCGATGCGGTGTTTGATGGTTTCCAATTTTTGCCGCCTCAGCGCTTTTGTTGTGTTTCAAGTGTGTATTGTTTTCATTTGTTCTATTGATGGGTTTGTTACTCTTTTCGTTGGTGCTTTATTTCGCTTTAATTTGGAAACGAAAATGTACGCAGCAAGTACCTGTCTGAAATATGTACTTAACTTGTTTTTTAAATTACAGTATTGTGAAGCTCTGCTTTATTGCCTCTTTTTATAAATGTTGTGAGGCACGCAGGGGGTATTTTTATAGAATGGGTTGGTTGGATGAAAATTGTACTCGTATTATTATTTCTTAGAACACTGACGTTATATCAAGTATTTATTTTAGTTTTTCTTAGGTCATTGAACTGGCTGATGGTGTCTTCTATCTCTGCCTCCCCTTCCCTAAAGACAATTATGCCCGCAGTAATATGTTCATTCTCCAATATGACCATCTCCAACTAGAGGAGCTACTGCCTGCTTCCAACTACAAACATATCTTGTCCCTCGCCCACGAACCAAAACTCCTTCGACCTTCGCATGCCATGACAACTCATAAATTGACAAGTAGCATCACAAAGGTCGGCCGTTCACTGTCTGCACGCTCGTTAGTCCGTGTCAAGGTGATGGTCCCGTTAATTTACTAATTCATCAAATCGTTCCCAGATTAGAATCCCAGCGGTCCTGCCGACTTTTGATTCATACGACCTCGCTCGGTCAAGTTTAAACGGCCATACGCCTCAAAGATGATAAGTGCGTCCTTATTTAGATTTAAATCGTGTATTACTCTTGCTCAATAATGTACGAAAGGAGGGATTTCGAAAACTGGTGGCTGGTCTCTCATATGTGAGATGCCGCCTGTGTCTTTCTCCTGCCAAACAGCAGTGTATCTGCACTGTTGTGTTTCGGATTGAAGGGCATTTTAGCCAGAGTAACTACTGGACATGTTGAGACTTAACATTTTGTGTATCAGGATGCCGAGCTCAGTGGAATGCCAAGCATGGCTTTGTAATTCAAGGTGTTGTTTGGTTTTGTTACTGTTCCTGAGCCGTCGTATAGCTTATCATCAGGCGAACAGCATGCATCGGCATTCATTGCAATAAAAAATACTCTGGTAATATTGTAGTGATCTATCTATAGTTTGAAGTTGCTTGTTTATGTCCCATTTGATGAAGATAGCTCTGTTAATTAGATTTGTTTGTAAATATTTACGAATGTACGGACCATTGATGTTCAGAGGCACTTAGTGGTCGAATTTATAAGTAGGTACTTCAGAGTAAAGTTTACGTGTAATTATGTTTGCGGAGTTTCTTTAAAGCATTTGATGATCATGGATGTGTACATAAGATGATATAAAAATTCTTGCTTCTAGATAGTCATTACATGGGTACTAAAGTGCTACAAATGTAGTTTTATTACTTGTATTTAATAATACAATAGTTGTGATGTAATCTACATATTTATATGCAACAAATATCAAATCTATAAACTTTTACGTACACACATTAAATCTCAATAAAACATAATCACCTTCCATCTCTTTCACAACTACCGAGCGTGAGAAAGACATAGCATAGCCATGTTTGACGATGCGTTCATCGGTTCAGATGACCAGAATAGGCGTAATGATTTACGAGACGGCGGGCGGCGTTCGTATTTCAATCGTTTAACATAATTCCCGCTCGTGTCGGTGTAACATGGTGCCGTCCGTCACTGTGTCAGTTCACTCGGGGTAGGGTGTCGCCTGGCCAGAAATATCTTGCGATTTAATATCGGATTTTTTCACACCGGAGTGTAAGGTGCATGTTTGATGTAGAAGTATGAAGTAAACTTTTAAGTTTTCGCTAAGGGGTGGAGAAAGTATGATTGGTCTCTGATTGCTGTTAAGAATAAAATAATAGATAGTTTATTACATGAATGTAATGTAGGACATTACATTCATGTAATAAACTATCTATTAGGGCTTATTTCTCGCTTCCACACTGTCGATTATTCTAGATGTCGTCAAATGGAGCTGCCTTCACGCCACACCTCGCGCAAATTATATCCGACGTAACATTTAAAATTAAATTTAGCGTCAATGGAACCACTCTGGTCGATTATTCTAAAATTATTATTCGGGTTGTTAGTGGAGTAAATACGTTTCAATTTGAATATCTCAATTAGGCTGGGAATTGTTTATTTTTTGGCTTGTTGTTATAACGCGTCCTGAATATTCGCCGCAATTTAAATTTAATTTATAATACCTTTGTGTCAATTGCGGAGTATTTATGAGAACGCATTTTCGTTTGTGGGTAAATAGCATTATGTTATTTTCTCTTAAATTTTATACACTAGCTAGGATGTTATTTTTTATACCAATGTAACTACACTGTTAGGGCTTGCTATAGGCATTGCTTTCAAATCAAAATTGTAAATAGCATTCATGATTATGTTTTAGCAATCAAGACTACATAAACTAGCTCAAACTCTTCGCCTATCTCTCAAAATACGGTATTATGTTCAACGATTTTTATTTTCCTATATTTGTACGATGTAGCCACTATTATCCACTTAATGATAATTGCAACAAAAACGTGAATAGATAAGTCACTGACGAGAGTATTTTTTTTATTGCAATGGATGGCGAGACGAGCATGCCGTTCGCCTGATGGTAAGCGATACAATCGCTCATGAGCAGTAGCAAAACCAAACAACGCCTTGAATTACAAAGCAATCCTTGGCATTCCACTGCGCTCGCCATCCTGAGACATAAGATGTGTCTCTATATGTCCAGTAGTTGCTCTAGTTATTGTTTCTACGGTGATTGCGAATATCTGACCACCCTACACTTCTACAGCAATTTCTTCACTCAGTACGGTGTGAAAGAATCCCCGATGGACGTGGCAGCAATGTTCCCGTATACTTTTTGCCCCGGCGCGATGTCTAAATCGGGCGGGCTCGTTGCCGCTCTAATTCCGTCCCCGTGCCATCCGCGAGCTATGCGGTGGACTTCCTATTGCGTAATGCTGGGAGACAATTGGTTACGTCACGGGCGCGGTGAACAAACTCGGGTGCGCGTGTACTCGGGATTGTTGGGTGTCTTGTCATGTTTGGGAGTTAAGTGTAGTGCTGTTGTTTAGACTGGGGAATGTGTAGAAGGGTCGAGTGAGGTATAGTTATCATCGTCGCTTATTAATATTCGTATCAGAATTGATGTAGTTAATAAGTTTAAGTTATGCGAGAATTCTTTTCGGGTTTCAGAAATGTAGTAAGCTAATGTAATATTACCTTACTAGAATAGTTGACCGTTTTAAATGGTGAAATTTTTGTGTACCTCGTTAGGGTTCATCTGTAACAGAATTGATACAAAATGAAAGAAAATAGCGAAGATAGATTCTCTGAATAAACAAACCGAACTCAAAGATATCAGTAGCCAACACAAACATACTAACAAACAACAAACGACAAAGAGAAATCGTTTCCGAAAGCCGCCAAACAAAAGCGCCAATAGAAAGCAGAGAGCATTACTCACAGCCAGATATCATTATTGATAAACGTGTCGCATCGCTAGGATGTAGGTCTGTTTATCATCGCTCTGACACCTCTCTTAGCAGCACAGATTGATGATAAGATTCGGTTTGAAATCCCACGATAAGTGTAAGAAACGAGGTGCATACAAATGCAGATTCAATTCAGCTTTACCAACGCTAGTTTTGTATGGAGAAGCATAAGCAACATTGAACGTTACTCGTCCATTCGACTTTTAAATGAGGACAATTATGTTTTACTCGTAGGTAATAATGCCAACAGCGGTTTTCAGCTCTGTTCCGCTGCGATCAGTGCCCTACAGTGCTGTATAAGTGTAGTTGTCCTACGAAACGGTTACAAAGCTGAGATCTTGGGTTCGAATCCCGGGTCTGGTAAAGTGATTGTGAATTTTTGTATTCGTTATCAGCCCGAAGTCAGGGCTAGGCCTATCACATCGTGGGACGGAAAATACAAGGCGAAATGTGAGTGTCCAGGCAACTCTGATTACCCCTCATGTATGTATGTAACATCTTCTAGTGAAACGTGAATGGACCTGAATATTATGTTACTCTGTAAAAATGACCCGGCTTCGCTTCCCGTCAAATAAACTCTTTGCTCGAATACAAATGAAAAGTCATACCCCGTGATGTAACGCTGTTTGGCTAAATGCATATAAATTATGTTTTTATGGGTGTTTGGAGGCATCGTATAGAGACCTACGAGCATTGCTTGTATAATTGCCTCGTTAAGTGAATCGGGATGTACGTATTTGGGGCCGAAAGAATCTGGAGTGGAAGGGATGCCGGCCAAGTGTAGTGATGGACTTTCATTCAAAAGACATTATATTCTATAAAGTAGAGTTATGCTGTTGTCAGTCATGACTCAGCATGAATGGGTAAGCTTGTCCGGTACCCTTATCTCACTGGAGATCGACGTAAAACGACAGCTTTACAGTCATGTTTCTTCGGCCAGTGAGACTTTCGAATGTCTAATACCCTTTTCCTTTTTTCTTCCTGTTCCCCTCCCGATTTGATGGACCGGCAACACATCATCACATTATGACCGGCAGTGATCATTTACCATCAGGTGACCTGTTTACTCGTTTGATTGACCTAATATATGCGGAAGGATGGACGGATTCCTGGTTGTGCTTGTAATGTTGTTGTCTGCACTTTGTCTCCGAAGACAAAATGCAGAGTCAAGGAAGTAACGATATCTGAACATGATACGTAATTTGCAAGCTTTAAGCAAGAATCAGAATATAGATCTTATTTGCACCGAATATATTTGTAGCCATCATTATTTTCTATACGATTATGGCGACGCAGTATGAAGCTCTGTTTTTTTTTGGTTCGTTGTGAGAAATTAAGAAAACTTGACAGTTTTCAGATAAACATAATTATGTGTCTATCCCAAAGTTGTGTCCATTTTATATATAAAGTACGCATCACATCCATATACAGATGTGGGTAATATCCTATAAAGAGCTTAAGGAACGTAAACCGTGGTCCATAAAACAACGCATTGACCATTAACGCGTGCTTCTAAGTATCACATATACGGCCTTAAAAAACCACGCTACACCCGGCACGTGCGTCCGCGGGAAGTGCCTAGTGACCGTGAACGCACGGGTTCGCTTCTCAGGTCGACACCCTTTAGATTATAATTAGACTTTTTATTTGCCGCCTGACTCTTTGTTCGCGACTATGTGTGGAAGTTAATTAAGATTTTTTTTTTAAATTTTATAGTGCACGCGTAACCAATGCTACGGTTTACGGCGGACTTCAAAGGCGTTTTGTTGGTTATTGGGTAGGTGTCGTTGCGTAGTTTGACCTGAAATTTTGCCATATTTTTATAATGTGTAGTACAGGCAATAGAAAATTAGATTAATATTAAAATTGATTTATATCATGTTTGCGAAATCTTTGATTTCTCAGATAATGTGTATTTGTATTAAGGGTAGCTAGGAGGTAGAGAGAGAGGCTAGGAAAGAGGGTTTCTCACCTATGGCACATATCTACATAGTATATTAATATTATAAAGAGGAAAGATTCGATTGTTCCATTGAATAGGCTCTGTAACTACTTGACTGATTTGAAAAATTATTACCCCATTAGGATCCTACATTATCCCTGATGAACATTGGCTGTGGACTATTATGAAATAAGTGTATGTGTACCCGGATGGGGCCGGGTTAGGCCGCTAGTATTTAATACGCATTGCTGATGTACAGCATTTGCGGTCACCGTAAGTTGACGTAAACAAACATCAATGAAAGTAAAATGCATAGTTCTAACTATGCATTCACAATTCCTAAGCCACACAGATCGCCCTCAAATTATAGTGATTACACCAAACAACAATTTAATGTAGATATTAGTATAGAATTAAAAAGAAATTACTTAACGAAGGTTGTTATGAATAAGTTATGAGTTGGATCGACAGTAGCTTGCCCCCAGGCGGTTCAGTCGTGTTGAAGTAGACGACGCCCGAGGTAACACTACCAGCAGTTTATGCAAATGCCCTTGTTTATTCTGATTTATATGAAAAACAAGCTATTTGTTAATTTTTCACATCTACTGTCGAGATGGAAGCGTCGCGTGCGAACCAATGTATGGTGTCGTGTTATGTAAAATTGTGATTTGAATAATTTGATTTCGTTTTTGGGTTTTAGAGTGTCGTGCTTGAATAGAGGAAGGTATAAAAATTGTAGGTGATTTTTAAAGGTAATGCAGGAAGACAAAAAGTAAATCGAATATCTATACAATAGTTGAACATATTATATTTTTGGTATATGTATTTTATTAGCATATTATGTATGTATATATACACATATTTTATATATGATGTTTACATAATATACCTATGTTATATTATATGTTTATTATGTTAAGTCTGTTTAAATTGTAATTATGTTAGTTTATGCTATTCAATTTCACTATCCACTTATTTTTAATGAATTGTTTACACACCCACCTCTTCTCATCTCTGCATCACCTTAGGTTCGACTGTTAGAGAATGCCTCAGGCATTAAGCCCACCAATGCAATAAGTTATGTATGAAGTATACATAAATAAATATCTAGACTACCTTTACCTTCATAAATGTAAAAGATAATTTAGAAATGTATTCAGTGATCTGATCTAGTCTAACACCATACTTTGGCTTAGTTAGCTCTTTTATTTAGATTAAGTGGATGTACTCGTAATCTGTTGCCGCTAGAGCTATTTGTCAGTCATTCGTCTAACGTTTAATTCTACTTATCTTTCTTCATAACATTCAAATCCTACATACATTATACAATGTATCCACTGTATGTTAAATATATATCTTAGCGGCCATATTGGCGTGCGCACGCGCCGCTTTACAGCGCCCTTCCGACTCCTCATTAGCGCGCAGACGCGTTTTTACCAAGCTCGCGTCGGACAAACGGTACGCTTTCAATGCTCTAATGTATACATAATGCATTGTTGCTTTTTCTAGTAGTCAACTTCAGTGCACCTATTTGTGCTGGTCTGTGGAGTATGGTCATTGTATTGACGGTCGCGGAATTATTATGTCTTGGCAGAAATCGGATGTAGAGTACATGCAAATTTTACTAAGTTTGTTATTGTTTCGATTTATGTGACACCAGCTGATCATAGAAACACGTTATGCATTAATTGTATAAGCCATTAAACATCTTGGAAACAGCAATGTTTGTTACATTACCTATAAAGATCCAAGATACAACTATCCAATGCAATAATAGGATTGACTCCAATCGATTGAACTTTTAGTCTAATTAACTTTCCCTTAGCAATATAAATCATCTCGAATAAAACATTTTCCATTTTGACACAATTAAACGGCACATGTTGTTTGAATTTCACGTGAATACAATACACGTACCTATGTTTCATTGAATCGAGGTCGACGTAAAATGGAAATGTACAGTCCAAACATTGTCGGTTTGCTCTCGCGTTAATTCATCATTATTAGTAAAAACTCGGAACTCCTTGGTAGCTATAATTTGGGCCATGTGAATATGTTTCACGGTAAATCATGAAGCCACCTGAAAAAACTATCAAAAGTAAAATACATCTTGTCGAGTTCCGTAGACGATGAAGTGGGTAATAGCAAATTTCAGTGGTGGAATTCGTTTGGTTTAAGAGAGAGAGGATAGAGAGCAATTTCAGTTATAGTGTTGGTAAATCCTCGTAAGCTCGGTAGCAACATAAGACAATTGTAAACTGACATGAAAAGCTAACGTGCCGATTTTCCGAATTTGTCTTTCCCTTATCTTATTACTTAGTACTCTTTTTTTAAAGCCATGCAATACCACCTTATAATTCTCAATTGTCATTGATGGTCATGGGCGGTTGTCATCACTATCCAATAATAAGGCACTAGCTTGTTTCCGAAAATATATAAATTTTATAACATAAGTAATGGGAAATTTACGGTGTATTTTTGTGTTGTGTCTGATGGAACCCCAATAAATTGGCATCAATATTTGTTCAGATGCACCGGTAGTCACCTCGATATTTTTTATACAATTAGTAGTTTAAATAAAATGTTTTGTGGCTTATGTGTAAAATTGTGTGGTGATGGCGTAGAACTTTCTCGTGTATGTAATTAGCGACAGCTACTCGTGTCGTAGAATTGTTTATCCCGTGTCTGGTTTGTATGGAAATCGTCAGTTACGTGTGTACATACGAAAACAGCGAGTGGTCGCCTCAGCAACATGTATGACCGTGGGGAATAATTATAATTACTGAACACTGTGTTACTGTGTTGTGAATACATTCGGATGACGTCGTATTTTGCTCGAGAAAATGTTACTATACAAGCAGAAAATGAGTATGGGTTCTTCTTATCTTCACGTGAGTGTTTTGGGTAAATAGTTTCAACAGCTCTTCGATGTAGATCTGATATTCAAACACTTTAAGGATTTTCGTAACTGATGACTCCGAAAGGCTGCTCCTAGACATACAGTTCGAAGGGTTTCTGTCAAGCTTCGCGACCGCAGGGCCTAGTTTTTTAATTAAGTATTTAATCGTTTCAGTCGGCTACGCCGCATTTATGATAGGTATCCCGCACCAATAGCAGACCTGGCTCAATACAAAAACGAAGAACGGAAATAGTTTTACGCCGTACATTACGCGGAATGAGCAGTCTTAAAAAAAGATGAGAAAGGTTGCACAGGCAGTGTTACCGCGCCGTTTGAGTGTTGTGTAATTGTATCGCCCAGGGCCGGCTATAAACCTCATGCCTACCCTCAGGCTAATGCGAATTACCGACGCAAATAGTATATTAAGTCGGATTTTTACGATTCCCTCGGCGGGCGTATGTGTTGATGTTAGTTTTTATTGGCCCTTGTGCCGTATCGTATGCGGTTTTTCAGACGTTTTTTTCTATGACGTTGCCTAGTTTATGACGTTGCAGTTGCTATGTATTACTGTGGGTGCTTAGCTTTGTAAGGTGTTCGTGGATTTTTTAGTCTAAGGGCGAAATTTTGTTAGCTTGTTGTGATAGACAAATTAGTGGAGGTATCATCATCATCATCATCTTTATTTATAAAAAGTTCATTTTGGATCACATCGTCCCTTAGAATTTGTACAGCTACTTTCTGCAACGTTTATTTAGTCATCCGTCAATCTCGTAAAGTTAGAATTATTATTTAAAAATAAACTAAATTCATTCCCCGATTGGAACATACGTTCCTCCACATATAACACGAGTGAAACGTCATCTGAATGTTTAATATATTCGATAATAACAATGATGCATCAATTTTGTGACATTAACAAAGGTAATACTTTTTGCCAAAATGAATCTGTCAGTCATACCACAACCCTCATATTTTAATCGCTAAGATCTGATAAAATTACGCTTGTTTATAAATCTGTAGTTGAGAAAAGTATGTCGTTTATTGGCTGAGGTTTTTAACCTGTACGATGGCACCTATTATAAGGTGTTAAGTAGAATAGATATTCTGAAATATGTTCTACTATCCGTCTGTAATGCTTATGGGATTTGCGTAATATGTATTGAACACGCATACAGTGAAAAATTGTCTGATAATTTTATAATAGTGCCGACGTTATCCACTGATCATTGAAGTCCCGAAAAAGAAATATTCCCATTTGTTTCTTATTTGTGAACCTGGTCGTTTATTTATTAAATCCTGGGTTTAGTTAGTTATCTTCATAACTTTACATTGTATAATTTTGCATAATTACACGGATATTTATAATCAAACTGGTGGTAGGTCTCTCATATGTGAGAGGCCATCTGGGTGGGTACCACCGCAGTGTCTATTTCTCCCGTCAAACAGCAGTGTAAACGCACTGTTGTGTTTCGGGTTGAAGGGCATTGTAGCCAGAATAACTACTGGACATATTGAGACTTAACATCTTATGTCTCAGGGTGGTGAGCGCAGTGGAATGCCAAGCATTGCTTTGTAATTCAAGGTGTTGTTTGGTTTTGCTACTGTTCATGAGCGGTCGTATCGCTTACCATCAGGCGAACGGCATGCTCGTCTCGCCATTCATAGCAATAAAAAAAAAAAAATACCGTAGGACATGTTTTTAAAACTTTAATTCATGATTTGAATTGAAATTTATCCTTGAGCTTCAGTTGCAGAACGGACACTCATTAAAATGCATCGACAGTTATTTTGACTTTTTTGTGCTTCCTGTGCATGTCTTTTGTGATTCGCAATTGGATGCAATTGTCGTGAGTTTTTGCAGGGCCTCATGATGCTATAGGATAGCATTGCACGATCGGATTATTGTCGCATCTTTCAGATAATTGTGATTTAAAACGCCTTTAGAACTTGATCTATTTTGTATGGTTTTAGAAAATAATAATATATTTTAAAGAATATTTTAAGTGTAACCTATAATTACCTTGTAAAAATACATTTTACTTCATCCTTATATTGAAATGGTATGAAAAATGTTTTTTTCTTAGAGTCATGTTTTCATATTTTCCTATCGAAAATGTATTACCTAACACGACAAAATTTCAATAAAAGATAATGTCGTTCGTGTGTCAGAATCCTAAAATTAAAAATAGTAGAAATTTCTCGAATACGTGCCATTATAAATGCAATTATTTGATGGAAAACGTTTGGTCGCGAATTTATATTGTATCTTTTTAATTAAGCTCGAATACGGTTTAAACGGTGCATTTTAACTGAACGTTAAATGATCGCCGTGAATGGAGAATGTCAAGTAATGTATATTTCACGTCGAGCAATTACTTGTCAATTATTTACTGATGACCCAATTGGTGTGCGCTGCCTTTGAAGGGCGTATCTAGTTTCCTTGTTAAGGCAGATATTTTAACTGGGAAATTGTGAATGAAGCTGATTTGTAGTGCGTGTCAAGCTGTAACAAAATATTCCTGCTCAGTATTTAGGTAAGTGTGTCTTCTATCTAGTTTGTTTCACTAATTAACCAGATAAAGTTAATTAATGAGATAATAAAGCAAATACATAGCCAGTTGAGACAGAAGTACTTATTGGTATTTTAATGAGATAAGCAAAATCCTGCTATCGCATTTTGTCAGGCCAGTAAGATTGTTAAAGGGTAAAGTAGTTTCCATTCTTCTCTCTCCCTACCCCTTTACTTGGTCACCTTGAAGTTTGGCAACACCTTTACGACCTCCTAAATGTTAGGCTTATTCATGGCTACGGATTACTACTTGACTCATTGTAATCGGAAATATCGCTAGGCAGTATTATCTTATATACAATATCTACTTTTATTACAATGTAATATTTAGTTCTGCCTGAAATGCATTATTTGTTCATAATATCGCTGCTTTTTCGCAGGTTTCGTAATATACAAATAAAATACCCATAAAGGATCATAATGTAAATGCGTATATTGTTTTCTAAGACGATATACAACCTCATTTTATAATCCTGTCTGGAGCGCTTCAAAGGTTCGCCTACACGTCGGATGTTCGGAGTATGCCTTAAGCCATGTGTAATAGAAATATGAATGCCCTGGGAACCTTTGATATTTAAAATACAATTGTTGTGTATACTTAATTAATTTTTACTACAACCCAGGTGATTTCTTTGAGACATTTCTAGCTATGTTATTCCAGTAGACTTGGTAAACATTTTTGATTACTTATTAATTTAAGTATGATGGTTGTACAAGTCAATTTGGACGCAGGAAAAATAATTACAGTAACTTAAGCAAGTTTGAAAAAATTAAAAAAAATCGGATACGGTTTTGCCCCTCATTAACCATAATATGTACTGTAGATTGTCACATCAGCATATAAAAGATCAAAGTATGATGTTAATCAGAAAGCCTTTTCATCTTGTAATGTTAATATATATAAACGATACAACAGGTCATTTTCCTTCGCGATAATTCTTGAGAAAGCATACATGTATGAACGAGCGTCCTTTCTATAAAGGGACATTGCGTGATTGATACGTGTATGACAAAAACCTAGACACGTGTAAAATTAAACGTCATCGCTGTGCCATTGACCTTTGCGATTCGTCCGATAGATATCTGCCGAACAATAATATAGAAATGGACGACAATGATACAAGGGCTACCACTGATGGACTGACGGTTATTGGGATTGTAGACGCAGAAATAATAAATACTCTAAAAAGGTTGCTAAAGGACAGGACTAAAGGTGTATAGTTATTTCTTTTGAATGATTAGTTTATAATTAACTTACATACGTGTCGTTATTCATGACAAATGTCATCTATAAATTGGAAGAGGTATGCTAGTACTGAGTGAAGCATTAATGGAATGAACGACTCGACTTAATTTGTTATTTTTGATCGATTGCGGCTTTAATGACAGTATTATTTCTGAGGTCCAAACAAACATTTATCGATCCCTCCCTTTCTGCGGCTTCTGAAAAATCGGGAAGTTAGTACATTTTGAATATCCCTATTCCTTAGATAAACTACTTTTTTATAAAGGTGTAAAAGTATGCTACGCAATCTTAGCATCTGATCACAAGCGCACTATTACCAGATCCGGAGAGCGATTTGACTGGCTTATTTACCCATCCAAAGCTATAAAAAGACCTCATAAATACGGGGCAGTTACAATAGATCCCTCTTCAACTAATCATATTATCTTAATCCACACAAAACAAATAAATAATGATGTGAAAATTGTTTTTATGAACACGCATAATGTCGTGTCGTTCGCCTGTAGTAAACTTGATGTGATTGGATAATAAAATGTGTGGATGGTAGATTTGTGATTGTCTCTTATGTGTTTGATAGTGGTCAGATCTGTGTTGTCAAGGTTGATGGCATTATAAGAGCAGTTTGTAGTGTTTACACTAATGTTAGGCAAAGGTTGTAAATAATATGGTTGGGTGGTGAACATAAAATTCTGTTTTGTGTAGTTGTTGTTTATTGGACGTTCAACGTTGACAATTTATTGGCAGTTCGGGGACATCAACACAAATTTATTAACTCCAGGGCGTTAAGCCTTTTGAAGGTATGCCATTGAATTGAATTAACGTGTTAAAAGAAAAATATTTGTGCATTCTCACACGTGCTACGCATTGTATGTATTATATGTGCGCTACTGCCTACTACTATGAACTGTTAAGAGAAGACTCGATGTGTAAGATACCTACATCGCAATCGGATCAATCTTAATGTCAGTTAAATATATTTTTTGAATACAATCCTTTTACTCTTCCTCGGGTAAGGCCAGTAGGCTTTGCGGGTAAGACGGATATCTTCCTGCAAACTTAACCAGATCATACAACCTTAACCATGAACTTACTAAACTTATCACATTATACCCTACCGAACATTTACACAGCGACCTGTCGGAACCCTTCTGCATCCAGCGGCTTTGTTAATTACACTAATTACATCAATTAAGACATAATTAATGAAAATAAAACCATCCCGCGACGTGTGCTGTCAATATTTCACGCATACCCGAACACGATAACAAACAAGAAAAGACTCCCAATAAATCATGCGAGTCGGCAACCCTGAGATAACACGGCGAATGCAAAATCACGGCGGGCGGTCGGGACGCGGTGCGGCCGACACATCCGGTTTCTGGCCGGAGGTCCATTAACTAAGGAGATTGTAATATAAGATGATAATGACGGATCTTTGTTTCACCCCCTTTATAAACACACGGAGGCATCGGTTTTATAGGATCCATTAAACTGTAACGTGAATTAGTGATGAGGTACGCACGGATAAGCTGTGGATTGGACGGTACTTACGACAGGTATCGGCCGCTCATTATTAATTTGTTGCGAGAAAGAAAGGTTCGTTTCGGTTGCCGCGTTTGTTTTATTTATTGCGTTTAGGATTCGTCTGGTAATCCTGCGGGTTGTATGCGGCTCTTTTGAATCTATTTCGTTCACTGACCTTACTTCAGTATGTAAGGTACAAGTTTATGCTTGTTTTACGAGGTTTACGTGATCCCAATTCTGTTTGTGATATTCGTGTCCGGCTTGATAGGAAGCGAAGTATACACGTTGTTAAACCAGCGATAGTGACCCTCGTAAGTGCTGTTATATCGATATGGGATAAGTTAATGCAAATTTGTCTGCGATGATAGCTTTACCTGGGCAACATAGCTTAGGTTCTTGTAATATTGTCACTCTGGCGACCTAATATTTATGTATACTTTAAAGATTCAGGTGACTAATACATTCGTTGTATACGGTCATGGAAAAGGGTTTATTGTATGTCGGTTAGATAGTATAACCGTCGGAACAGTTCTGCGCGTACGATGTCCAAGTAATTGGTATCGGCTGTTAGTCAACTTCCGACTTATCACGCACTTGGCTATTACGTCACGGATGTCCGTTTCCGTCCGTCGCGGGCACGTACTAGCCGCCAGTGTTGCGTAATGTCTATCGGTTATCGATAGAGATGATGCCGATATTGATTGTATCGATGAAATTATTGAGATTATTTTTCCACTAAGTGGTAGGGTAGTAAAAGTTTGTAGTTCTTGGTATTTGCACATACCTCTATTGTCTCGACGGGAGCTTTATTACATGACATTAAAGAATTTAAGACGAGAGATATCTATAGAACTATAGCTTCAATTCTAGGAGCCTAGGATCTAGGTGATGAAAAGTTCAAAATTCGCACAGGAATCCCTCGAGAGGGTAACCCCTAGGTAGGGTGAAAAAAGCTTTAAAACTTCATACATTTTCTTCAGCCTATATATCAATCCAATGCTGGGCGCAGGCCTCTTCTAGTGTATGACAGGTTGTTTTGTCCAGGGCAGTTCTCCCTCAAATCTTTCCCGCCATGTGGATCAGATCTTCGGTCTACCGTATCATACTTTTACCATTGTGTCCTAGTCAAATAGCAACCGTGTACCCTGCTCTCTATAATTCTTTGACGTTAAATGAAGGCAATTCAATAACCAACAAGCAGGTGTGTCCACAACTGATGTTTCTCACATTAACGTCACTAACTCGTATAAAAAGGCAACAATAAATTAAAAGCAGTAATTATAAAAATATAAAATTAAAAAAAGCTACGTAGGCCTGATGTATTCATCGATAAACATAGACTGTTATTACCGTCGCTACTCTATAATTTCGCACAGTAGCCTATCTAAGTACGTATAGCTCTATCGCCCTCGGAATAAAGGTTAAAATTGAACACAAAGCGTAGTTTACGCGTAGTGTGTGCCATAGCGAGTGCTTTATGGAGTGTGCGACGTGGTCGGATTGTTGTGACAAGCGGTCAAGGGCACGCGACCGTCCGTAGACCTCAAGGTCATGCGCCCGATCGGCTGCCTCTGCGATCCTGATTCTCGGGGACTCGATATGGAATTTTAAAACCCGGACACCGAATAATTCGGTGTCTAAATACAGAATATTTTGTCTTGGTTTCAATTTCGTTTTAATTTCATATGGGATTAAGGTATTGTTTATTTTTACTGATGACCTAGGATTTTTTTTACCGAATTGTTAATTTCCTTTGATATACAGTCATCAGTCAAGTTAAAACACAGTAAAACAATTATTATGCTATCACTTACATTCTAAATTGTATGCATAGGTTTAAATTTAATTTAGGTATATGGCATAAATAAAGTCTGTCCAATTTTCCCATACAGCCTTCATGTAGTTTATTATTTTCAGTGTCATCATGCTCCTTTTATAGGTCGATTAACAAATGGTATCTAGATATTGTGGTACTTAATTCAAAAATGCAGTTTACATAAATGGGGTTTAGTTCCTTAATGACAAGCAATATAGGAAAACCAAACAGATATTGCAAGCAATTTACAAATAACAAGCATTGGGCAACCTGCTTGTGAAAAGACGCCAAATATGTAAAAATGATCTCTTCCCAATATTTCCTCTCCCAAACATACCTTGGTTAATATATTCTACGGTACGATACCTACTGCTGAAATGGGACGAGAAAACTCTCCAATTCCGCTATTTCGGCTATATAATCTGACATTACATTGTTGGCCAGTTGGAGCAACTCCAACCGAAAGTCGATAGCGAAATGTCGTGCGTTCTCGAGAATTCCCTTACTGTTTGTACAGCGAATTTGGTTGAAAAATTTAGCGTTTACCGACCCTAATGTCAGATCGTTATCGTCGGTTCGGGCTCGACATTTTTTGAGCGTGTTTTCCTTCGCACGCCGCGTCTCGCCGCCCAGACAAAGGTGATCTAAATGTCAAACGAGCTTTGAGATTTTCCCCACGTTTCGCTCCGGATTTAATAAAATATGTATTAGCCTGTGAAAATTTCCTTTTTTCATTGTTAATTATGAATTAAATAACTTTATTCTTGGAATAAGCTTATGATAATTAATATGTATTGTATGTTTCGTATTGTGATATTTCTTCTCTGAAATGTTTTAGATATTTGAGCTTACACGTGTCGTGTTTCTATCGTAATAATTTGTTTATGTGAAAGCGTGTTTTTGAAATATAAGTTTATTAAACCATAATGAAATTAGACGAATTAGGTGAATTATAATACATTCCATGTTGAATATTCTTTTGTCACAAATTCCTTCAATATTTGAGGTTAGATTAATCAAAATAAGAGCAGGAGTTGCCAGTAGATGACAATTGTAGTGGTTCTATAGATTCAGTGGTTAGTAAGTCAAACCTGAAATGTTTGGCGATTATTTGGAGAGACCTACATCCAGCTTAGTATACGTATAAGTCAAACCTATACAGTTGCAACCATCGAGAATTTTCCATACCATTTTAAGCGAGACCACCAATTTTTTGGAATATTTTTTGGAAAACGGTCGTAAGACATAATGAAATTTCGTTGTAGTTTTAAATATTATTCTTTCGATACAATATTCTTATTAATATAGCTATGATTTGAAATCAAGTAATAAATAAGAGTAGGTATATTGGCAATCTCCTTTCACGTCACTCATGAATGAAATCAAACAATGTAGCAGAAAAAAAATATTTTCCATCCAAATCTAAAGGGGAATGCCCATTCATTGTATCGGTAAAAAATATCGTGATGCCGATACCGATACTGCATAAAATATATAATATTATAGCATTTTTATGGTTTGTCCTTAAACGTTTTCCTGTTTTATCTCGAGTGACAGATAGTGATAAAATAAAGTAATTATCATCACATATTACACTTTGTTCACAGAGCCGAAGGCAAAAATATTTTTATTGGACTTCAAGTTACTTTCTACAAGAACTCCGCAAACGTAATTATGTTTATATTGAAAATATATATTTTTCCTTACACAAAAAGTAGTTATAATCGAGGAACAATAATCTTCGCACCGATACTAAGTTTCGTAGTAACATGGGCACTCTCTGTTCTAATCGGGTAAATGTAATGAAAAATAATCAGTCAAAAGCGAGCGTGGCGGGTGTATTTATTGGCCACTCACGCGAATCAAAATAAATAATACGTTTGTAGTACAGTGACGTCAGTGTTCGCGCGGCGCTCGCTCGGTTCAAGGCGGTTCAACCCTTGACCGCCGCGTCCTTTAAAACAGTGATACTGAATTGTAGTGGTATTTTTATACTTTGTCCTGTAGTAGCATGGTATCCATAGATTTTGTACTACCAATAAGAATACGTGTATGTATATGGAACGTAATGAAGGTTGTAAAAAGTCGCTGGATGCTAATTGCTTTGAGCAGTTCGCTGTACGAATGTTGACGGAGGATATGTATAGGATTGGAGGTCTTATAGCTGTTATCGATGATGATTTAAGACTAGTGGCCTTTATCAGCTTTACTCCAGTGTTTCTAATAATCTGTATCCCAAATTCTATTTCGCTTAGTTCTACGCTTTCATCGTAAAGATAACAGACTGACAAAATTACTCTCATATTTAAACACGAATAGATTTTTCACAATGCATCTCAATTAGTGCTGTACCCATACCAACCTTTTGAAACCCCAAACTTGCAGCTCAAAAAACTATCCACACACCTACTTAGACAATTTGTGCTTGATTTGTAATGCAGTTTTATCCGTCAAGGGTGCGGAAGTGCCCTCCAGACACTAATCAACGGTTAAAACAGCCTCGCAGGAGTTCATGAGAAGCCCCATGAAAAAGGTGTTAACTGTTAATTACACAAGCTCCCCTAGCTTCTATAAATCAGAGCGTGCTTTTGAGGTTTTTTCATGCGTCTGCTGTGTTTAGTCTTTCAACTCCAATTGAGTGACTTACCGTTATAAGTCTGGAGCTTTGTCGATACAGTGGTAGTGTGTGAATTGACTCGTGAAATTCTGGGTTCGAATCCCAGGTCACGATAAATTTGAGTTTATCGGTTTTAAACTCCTTAAATAAGCTCTGTCCTTCCGATCTCGATCCAGGTTTAATCAATGACTGAGAGGTATGTTGGTGACAATATTATTATCTCTGCTTCTCTACTAGAATATAGGCGTCATCTTATGCTTGTATGTATAATTTAATTATATTTTTATAGTTCTTTGAGCTTTGTTCGTATTTTAAGCGTATCAGTCGCATCTGCAACAGGTGCACAGCCGGCATACCAGCCTTGGTTAATGACCTGGTCTGACCGTAGCATTTGCAAGGGTACCAGGTGGGAGGACCAGTTGCATCGGCGTGTACTTTGTGACCTCCCTTGGGGTATTTAAAGGGCGATTGCACTTGATAATTATTGTCAGTCTCAAAACATTGGACTGGAAAGTCGTTACTGCCGGCATACACTTTTTGGTACTTTGTTGATGTTTTAGTATATGATGTATATCATGACATATGGTGATCGATATGCTCAACGAAATCAGCTTGGATATATTGTATGTTTTTAAACATAATTACTCAGTTAAATTACTAGAGAATGTCATCCGAGCATAGTTAATAAGGTTTTACTATTCACAGCTGTACGTTACTAAACAAATCGGGCTATTGATAGCATGATCCATCTCCCAGAATAATTCCTAGCAGGTGGACCAGACAAGGCTAAAGCCGGTAAATGATAATACAGTTGTAAGTAATGTACTCTGTGAGTTGTAGTGATTATAGGACAGCCACCTGTGTTTGTGTATGTCGCTTCCTGAAATCGTAATATGTTTTTAATCTGAGCAAATGATAGGTTAAGAATGTTGATTTACATATAATAATGACACTTGACCAATGTGGGTGGTATAGACTGTAAGAAACGTCACGAAACACCTGACCTAGGAAAATTTGACTTTTAATAAATAACCGAATAAAAATATTTTTTCGAAGTTGACAATTACTTTGAGGTGTACATTTGTGCTCAGTGTGCTGAATAATAATATTGCAAAAAATCCAAACAGTTTCGCAAATAAATATAAGATTCTCGTTAGTGATTGATATACATTACTGTAGATACTACATCATCTCAAAAAGCTGAGATTAAACAAGTCGGCATTAAGCATCAAAGGCTCAAGACGCGGTGCTCGACACTCGAGTCTGAGAAAAATAAATAAACGAGTAGGATTGACGGCAGGGGGCGCAGCGGTCGCCCGAGGTGTAAACAAATAATTTTGATGTTAATTTCATACTATCGGTCCCCAGACTTGAAGGACGAGGGGAAATAATAGAAACTCGGCTTGCCGTAAAATTTGTAGCGGATGGGAAAGCTACGATTGATTCCAATGATGATTAGGCAGTTTGTCTAGAAGCTTTGGTATGGAAATAAATTTGATTGATGAAGAATTTTAGCCTTCGATTTTTTGTTTAGATCAATTATATTATCGATGAATCTGGATCAGTAACAAAGCTATTAAAGACGTCTTGGATCATATGAATACTATCCAATGACCATTATCTCGTTGCAGTCATTACACTATCATTTTAGGTTTGTGAACATCAATTTACCAAAATATACAATTGTTCCTATTCTATACAAGAACACTTTGAAATTGCTAAATACTATAGATCGTCTACGGAATTTCGGCGTGCGAATACTTGGTTGTCAAAATATTAGTAACAGTTTTTCTCTTTTCATGTTTTATTATATTAGATCACGTGTATAAATGTTTGTTGCTTATGTTAAGAAACCATATCTCAAACAATGTGTTACATATATAAAACTGTTCTTTGACAATAACATGAAAACCACGCATTCGCACGCCAAAATACCTTAGATTTTTTTACATAAAATGCGCTTATTCCAGTTACTTATTGTAATTGAAGACAAAAGTTGTTACATAGTGTCCTATTGTCTATTCCTCCCGCCAAACAGCAGTTTAAACGCACTGTTGTGTCCCCGTTTGGAGGACGTTGTAGTCAGATGTTTCAGGATGGCGAGCGCATTGGATTTCCAAGGATTCATGGTATTGTTTGGTTTTGCTACTGTCCATTAGCGGTCGTATCGTTTACCGTCAGGAGTATAGCAAGATCCTCTCGCAATACATTACAATAAAAAAATATGCTGGCATATTCGAAGCAAGATGTGCAGTGAATGATACCGAAAAGCGGCACATTTGTGAATAATTTTAACATTTCGCTAATCCTATTAGATTAAATCTTTTTTGTGATTACGAAATGTTATCAGTCTATCTAGATGGAAAACATCTAGATGTTGTCACACGTCCAGATAGTGCGTAGTCGCTATTTTATGATGTCCCACTCGTAAATGACTACTGGCGAATTAGTCACCATCTGACTCAGTACAGTGGCATTTTCTTACATCTTTTCCTTGTCAACCTTGCTCATCTCTGATAATAATGTTTATGCTTCATATGGTTTGTTTCTATGAATAAATATGAATGGCGATACGCTTAACATACATGAAATTAAATTATCTAATCTAGATTGATCAAATTTTATAGTAAAACGATACGATCAGTAGATGAAAGATATTTTCTACAAATTAACGTATTATACAGTTGTAGCAAAAATATAGCTTGTCTTGAAACTACGATTCAAATACCTTGAATGAGCATAAACAGACCGCGGGAAACTACGGTTAAAAAAACTATATAGTTGTGTCGTCTTTGCTCAATGTGATCGCCACAGGCCCTATAATCCTTGCGGCGACGCTATGCTAATTCTCCAGGTGTTAATGAACAGCAGTCATCATTTAAACAGGTGAGATGTTTGCTTATCGTTGAAAAAAATATATAGTTGGAAGTATTAGCCATGTCATCTAATAGCTAGAACGGAGCACGTACCTCGGCAAGAACACTTAGCACACACATATAGAGCAATGGTTACGCAAACGCGCAAAAAGCGCAGTTTAACGACCGACTACACGCCCTTGAACTTGCAAGCAACACGTGCCGTCAAACGTACAGACGGACATATTAATATTCAACTCGTACGCTAGTAGAAACGAGAGGAAACTCCATTGTGGGTACACTGCTCGCTGCGGTATGCATTATTATTAGTGCGAGTGTATGTCGTCGATCATTGCCACGCGGACGCTGCCACCAAATTACTAGATTCCTATTAGGAGTGGCAAGTATCGTTGATCTTTGTCTCTTCGCCTTTCTACATACGTACGCGATTGACGTTTCCGTTGCGACTATGTTCGCTTTCTGACGTAATACACTTTCCATAATAAATTATGTTTACGATATTCTGAGAAATTAAAGTTACTTCAGTTAAGCAAAGATTGCTGCGTTTATTATGTATTCATTGGTAATAGTGACCATTCATTATTATAAAACTTGGTGGTTCATTGGTCAGTCTCTTACATGTAATTTCCATCGGCATAAAGATATTTTTTACTACGCTACTTCGGCTACATGCCTCTGGCTGAGTTTCTGTGGTAGAATAATATTCAACCGGATGTCACCCTTATCTTCTCTAAGGTTTCTTTTTCTTGCGTTATATATTTATTTTTACCCTAGATTTTATCCTCTTTAAGTGAGTTTAGGTCTCAGCTCCTCTTTTTTTTCATGGCATATCAGCGGTAATTAAGTTGCATAACAATCTGAACGCTATCGAGCTTTTAGTTTTCAATCTGACAAAATGCGCAGGCGGTTCATCTGATGTTAAGTGATTTACATTGTCCTTGAACATCTAAGACACTATAAGGCTGCAGATGATGATAATGACTTAAAAGGAAGTGAAGACAGTGGGTACTCTATCAATATCTGAATTTACGATAACATCACTGCCAATACTAATAATCCGTGTGCCCCAAGATAAAATGTACTGCTATTCATAAAGTGTACCATCTCTCCTTATTAAATATGTATTAACATCTGAAAGCTGAAAGCGGTTGACGCGTCCGGCCTTGAACCGCGCCGTGACAATTTGGCACCGTCTCCTACGCGATAAAACTGCGCTTGTACAAGAATCTATCCGTTTTTATGGTCGGGCATAAAAACTAGTCCGTTGCTGTAGGCAGTGGATGTGAAGATATTGTCCGATTTATTGTTCGCCGGTCGTCCCTAACTCTTGTAGTTTATGTTTTGATCGACTTTGATCGGCATTGGCTCGGCGTTATTTTTGTTTCTTCAAGGGTTTCGAAGGAATTGAATTTGATTTATCGACGATGGCGCCTGTTTATTTATGTTTTATTTATATGCGCAAATGATATTTGTCCGTGATTTTTTATTATTGATGCTTTCGGAATTTATGTTAGTCATTATCCGGCCTCTACCATTTTGACAGGAGACAACTCACAAGGGGTGTTACGATTTACAAGTCGATGTACTGGGATCATAAGTGAGGAAACGAACATGATTTGCTATTCTAAAATGATTTGAAGCAGGCGATCGATCGGAAAATTGTAAGACCTTTTTGCAATACATCATGTTGTCTTGACCCCATGTAGAGGGCAGGTAGACGAAGGACGTGGTATGTCTTACCAATTTATCACTTGATTTTGTATCTTTGATTTATTTTTATTAATGCACTAAATTATATCAAATATATAGGTATATTATAATCAAAGAGGTATCTTAGGATGCATATGGTAATAAGCCACATCATAATTGCCATCATCTTCAGCCACAGGAAGTCTTATCTGCACACAAGCGTCTTCCAGGAGTTTCCACAGCAGCCATCGCAAGAAACATATTGGTCCATATGAGGCAATTTAAACACAGATTCGATCAGACTTTATTTTGTTATTTTTGGTAACTGTAGTTCGGGCACTGAAGTGACTGGAGATCCGCTAGTCCATTCTCATGTTCTACTTTTCAGACCTCCTCCTACGAAGCAACGAACTTAAAATTGTTATAGATGTTCGTCGACGGTGGTGATCGTTTTCTATAAGTTGGTTTATTTGTACATTTTTCGGTTCTATGAACAACAGTAATAAAAGAAACAAAGCCATCAGACCCAAGTATTTTAAAGTTTAGACTAAAAGGAAAATAACTTTGATTTATTACGGCACGGGAAATCTCAAAGTGTGTTTAGCGAAACCTACGTAATTGATTACATTAAACAATTTGCGACTGGTTTTCTAGACTTTTTTGCTAACATTAATTAATGTGACCGTCGGGACGGATGGGTATTAATCACGAGTGCGACGGTGATCACCGTCGGTGGCACCGCGCGTGTTGCTCTGTTATTTTTGGCAATGAACCCGACAGTCACGGTCATATGTGAATTCGTTATATTTAGACATCTCACGTGCACGATGACTTATTTTCGATTGGTAACAATGGTTAGTGTAATTATAGTTTTAATGCCTTCGGACTTTGGATACGTTTGTGGGCGTCGGCCGGTCTCGTTTTATTGGTCTAATGGCAGTAACCTCGTTGTGAACCTCGGGTTTCTGATCTAGATCGCGAAATCGAGATTGTATTTTTTTTATACTGACCCTGTAAAATATCTATACTGCTTCTGATAGGAGGTAGTGATTATCTGAATTATCGAAAATTTACCAAGTGGCGGCGAAATGCGTCTATTCATTGCATCACATTTTTATAATGTTCTGTTCATATCATTATCCCTTTGCTTTGTTTTGATTGCAGTTGTAATAATTATTTATAAAGTTACAAATCACTCCATTAAATATTTAGCCAATATAATTAACAATGTTTCAGATAAACTTGGACCTATTTTAATTTTTTGTCAACTCATACTTCCAATTGCTTTGTTTTAACTTATCAAAATGAAATAGTAATTAAACAAATGTATCTAGGAGTTTCTTGATAATATAAAACATTTGGAAAAGGAAATACCAAATCTCACATTTGATGACGAAGATAGATTAAAGGAAAAACGATCGGAACGTGAGATTTCCCAGACTCGACGGCTAGTCGATACAGTGAGCGCGTATCCAAATTTAGCATTGTTTTGACTGGGATTTTAACGAGCTTAGAGACATCAAACTGAAGGTATACAAGAATGTCAGCGCTGAGATGTAATTTTCTATGGATGAGAGAGTTTTAATGTGCTATCCTCGACTTCTAGTCTGCGATGGAAATAGATTAACGGTGTGAGTGGCGTAAACTACAATCTTTTTAAATTACACATGTATTTCAGACTATGTGTAATCTGTTACAGATATTTTTTTATAATATTGTGAGCCCACTGTTCTGCTAATAATCTTGATTTTATTGATAGTAGCTAATACCAGTAGAATTGTATCATCGACGTAGTTGGATGGGCGTTTCTCGTACGCAGATATCCTACGTTCGTCAACATATTGCGACTGTTACTTTGTAAACGTACAATTAATACTATGAATCATTGCAGGACTAGGATTTGGCATCGGAAATTTATTACCAGTTACTGCCTAGTCGAACTATAATGTCAGATATAGCTGATTCCTGTAACGTTTCGATTATTTCGATAGGAGCAAAATACTGATCTTATTTAGAGGGTGCGATAGAAAACATTTTTTTGCAATTTTGATGCTCAAGCCTTAATTTTATTTACCAAAATTTATAAGCTTTTTTTCTTCTAAGGTTTAAAATATTTCAGATGTTCTTCTTGAATATACAGCACAATACCAAGATATACATCAGTGGGTGTCCGACTGCGATGGCATCGCTTAGCGGTCGCCCAAACGAGACAAGGTCGCATTAAGTTCTACGCGGCCATCAAAATTTTATGTTCCTTCGCGCTCGCAGTCTATTCTATATTTAGGTAATGGGTCACAACCGTGAGGCCTTTTAAGGATATTTCTTTGTGTATCGACGTATACGTCATTTCCTGCCTGTGGGCGATTGCCTTGAGCTCTTTTGGTTGTGTCCCACTGACCATAAAAATTATAAAGATTAATATGTTCAAATTGGTCATCTAGTATGAAGTAGTTAATATTACTAAGTCGGATTTTTCCTTTGTGGTGTACTAGGGCTTGAGCCCACTCGTTCTTTGCGTATAATGCATTCGCTATGCAAATTGACGCGTTTGAGTTTGTAGAGATAATTTATATTACCGTTACTGCGTTTAATTGCTTGCCAGCTGATGTTATTTCCGAAGTTACTATGTAATGACTCTTCATTCAAATATATTTATTTTAACACCGTCCATTGTCAGCTGTCAACAAACAAAGCTAATTACTCCAAATTAAAACTTGACACTCGTCCAGTCAATTACATTCCTAGTTTGGCTCGTATGAATCACGATGGTACATGTGGCGTTTGTTCTAGGAACGAGCGGCGTCCGTTGGTGTAGCCGGACTGTGGCGGTTTGACTCAGGGTTCATAGGTCGCCGGACGAGTTTCCGTAATTGTTGCTGGCTTCCTTGAGATATGTAGCAAGCCAGAGCATGTAGTTAACTGGTAGGTCTCTCATATGTGAGAGACCACTTGTGTAGGTACCACCGCAATGACTATTTCTCCCGCCAAACAGGCGTTTAAATGTACTGTTGTGTTTCGGTGTGAAGGACATTGTAGCCAGAGTAACTACTGGACATATTGAGACCTAAATCTTATATCTCAGGATGACGAGCGCAGTGTAATTCCAAGCATTGCTTTGTAATTCGAGGTGTTGTTTGGTTTGACCACTTATGAGCGGTCTCTTATCGCATACCTTCAGGTGAACGGCAAGCTCGTCTCGCCATTGATTACTAGAAAAAATGTATAGTGTGTTTTGTGACGAATTTGAGTACCAAAAGGAGGTATTGCAAAAGTTACATCTGTCTTAAGTTCCTAAAATAATATGTTTTATTAACGGCAACCTGACTTAAAAAAATACCTGACATAAAAACATCTTATTGTTGAAACACTTATAAATTACCCTTACGCTTACAGACCATCAATCAGTGTATGGTTCATATTTGAACAATCCTCACTTAAAGTTTACCACATTATCATCAGCCATTCTGCCCACTGCTCTGTTCCGAAGACGCTGTTGACAAAAAAAAGTATTATTTAACAAACCTTTTCTCCTTGAAATTTCCCCTCACAATAAAATTCGTAACCCAAAGGGCACACACGAAACGAACGAATTATGTAATGAATCATAACCGGGAGCATGGTTTAACGCTTCCATTCTCGGAAGCGGACCGGCATCCGTTCGTAGCAACACCGCCGCTTTGTAATAGAGCAGTACTAGCAACTCAGGGTTATTAGGTCGGCGGCTACAACTGGGAGGTCGCATATCACGTGGTATTTGATATGATAAGCGTTTCGCGATTTTGTGTTGTGTGAATAATTTTGAAAGGAATAGAAGCGGCGAAGGATTGTGAAGGGGTTTGGTGATTCGATGAAGTCAATAACTTTATATTGTCGCCGCTTCGTTATAGAGTAGATACTAGCAACTCAGGGTTATGGTCGATGGCTGTAAGTTATAACCACTGGGAGGTCGCAGCTGTTATGTGGTATTTGATATTATGAATACCGTTTGCAAGTTTTTGTCGGGTACGAGGCGAGTGATCTTCTGTGAAGGATGTGTGTGTAGGAATTGATACGACGCTTATTTCGATTATACAAGGAATTAATGTGACTAACAATGCACTTGAATGGTAAGTGCAGTGTAATTAAAATTAAGTACCAACTGACAAGAAATGGTTATCATTAACTATGACTTGCTTTAATCTGCTTCGTAGATTTTTGATGATATGTTATTTAACAATTTGACTCTGGTCTACATAATACCATATTTATGTTGCAAAAGCTAGCTAAGCTCATGAAACTGTTAAAGTGTTTTACTTTAAAACTGTGTGTTGTCATGGTGTACAATAAAATATATCAATATTATTGTATTTTTTCCCCGGGTGCCTTTAGCTACTGCACAAGTAATGACGCCAACTCACGTCAGTTTCCACAATAAATAACAATTTGAATAAAATTCCCAGCCTCGTCATTGTTTACATAATAATGTGGCGACACTAGCGTAGGGCCGCGTGCGATAGCCTGCGGAAGCGCGGGTCGCAGGTTCAAATCGATTTAGGAGATGTAGGCCAATGACCCTGACGAAAGACATGGTCACAATTGAATTAGAAGGCGTTGTCCTCTCACTTACAGTAGCTTTAACGTATGATCAGTGTTTTACTCATCAAAATTGAATTATTTATGATAATGTTAATACATTAATGGCTCTTTCGGAATTGTCTGGTGCGGGTGGTACCATGCTCTAATTAAAGGGTTATGACTTATGTGACGAAATTAATGTAATAGACGTTTATGGTATTGGGGTGGTTAAACACTTTGTACTTTTGTAACAGATGCTCGTGAATAATATTAATTCATACACCCAATTGTTACAGATACGACAGATTTTTTTCTGGATATCAGAAACTACGAGACTTACCCGTCTCATAACACCTGATTTGAAACGAATACTTTTTGACATCACGTATATATTTTGTTTTAAGACAGAGTCTTAACCAACTTCACATGCGGGTTCTTTCAGATGCTTATATTGACACAGAATCTCCATCCTCAAAGAGCTACAAAGTTCAGAGGTTCTCATCGATTACGCACGGCTATATTCATTAAGCCAACCATTTGCCACTCCCATAAAAACATTCTATTAATAACTAAATTACGTTGCACTTAGTCATATTGTCATTGTGCATGTAATGTTGTATATGAATCATTGAAGACGTAATGTAATCTGCATAGAGAGCAGACAAGTGATACTTGTCTAAAAGTTTGTTCTGGTCATTGGGCAATTGTGTGAAACAATTATTGGGTTGTTTTTCACAGAATTTCCTTGTAAGAGCGAAAGTACTGTACACTAATAGTAGGTGTATGGTTTGAAGAATAAAATTATATGTCTCCACTGCTGAGCACCGCTACAATCGGGAGTTGAATTAAGAGAGGTTATACCTAGTCTTAAGTCTACCACGCTGGCTTAGCGTGGGTTGGCGAACTTCATTTATCCTACGAATTCTTGTAATTATGTCTATAGTATGCAAGTTTCATGACTATAATTTGGTTTATCGTTAAACATATATATGTCGTTAAAGAAAATTACTTACGCTGGTACTTAAAGTTATTAACCCTACCCATAAAATTATTTTTGCATTTACACTTAATTGATGAGGAAATATAAATATTTTATTTTATTTTTCACAGGTACTGCCAAGACCGCTGTAGAAAATACTTCGCTCTGCAATTACTGATGTAAGTATTTTTGAGCATTATAGATTTTATTAAATGTTTACCTACGTAATAAATTCGGGAAATATAGGCCAGAAATGTTCCCTATTACATGTTAGCTATTTTTTAAATAGGTTTTTTAAAGTCATCCAGTTTAATTTTTAGGAACACTTTGTAAAGTAAGTAATTGTATTTTATGTATACAACAACAAAATATCAGCTATATCACTTTTCTATATTACACAACTCACGATTGCCCAATCCCACTTATTCAATGATAATAATGCTCGCACATCGCATGTCAAAACGCAATCCTACAACCAATACATTATACGGAAATATTTTTAGTTTCGGGTAAATACCTGCTGGCGCCGGCGCCGTGTCCCAGTACCTATACATATTTAATCAGATTATCCTGTTGCAGTATGATTAGTTTTCCGTGAAACAATACTAGCGCCATTAACGAGCCGCTGACTCACTGCCGAGCAATCCATTTACTATGGCTCCGCGTGTACTATAGTGAGTCAAATGCGAATTGTTGTGGTGGTGAAGCTTCATTGTGGGATTTGTATTTACGGTTTTATTTTGTGTATGCATTTATTTATGGTTCAATTGTATCCCGCAATGTCTATTTAGCCCGGCTAACAGCAGTGTAAACGCACTGTTGTGTTTCGGTTTGAAGGATGTCGTAGCCAGAGTTACTACTTGACATATTGAGACATATGAGAGATCTACCATCAGTAAATGTTGGTGTTCCACCATTCCAGGCCATTACATTACGCGGCTTCATGAAACGACAGACAACATTAAACGAAATACTGACAACATTTCGCAACTTCATACCAAAGGCTTGATAAGTAATTATTTTGTGATATAGTCACACGATCCAAAATCGTACATCAAAGCCTATGCGACACTACGAGGAAAAATTAACATTAATCAGTGTATCAATAAACATCCAAATGAATTCGTCGTGTGTGACGAGCTGTATGGCAGTGCTAATAATTTGTGAGGACTTGACTGTGTGTGCCTTAGTTGTTAGAGCCGAGGTGCATTGATCTGTGACTGTTGTCGCCTTTCCACTTTACACGTGAAATTAATAGGATATCAATAGTGGCTAGACGCTTGCCTTATTTGCTATTGTTGTTTTTTTTGCATGCCGCTCGCCTGGTGGTAAGCGATACGACCGCTCATGAATAGTAGCAAAACCAAACAACACCTTGAATTATAAAGCAATGCTTGGCATTCCCCTGCGCTCGCCATCCTGAGAAATAAGATGTAAAGTCTCAATATGTCCAGTAGTTATACTGGCTACAATGTCCTATCTGAAACACAATAGTGCATTAATTGCAGGGCAGTGCATTTAAACTGTTGTTTGGCGGGAGAAATAGAGGCATATGATTTATTTATTTATTTATTTATTTATTATCATCTTAAATATTATACCATAACAGTTTTGAAACTAAGGCGGCATTACACTAAACTATTCTAAATATCACATAGAATAAACAAGAAAAATAAAACAAAACATGAAAATTTTACCAAAATAACAACAAACATTACATTTTAAATCCACCTTCAATGCATTTTTGAGCCACTACTGTAAATTTGATCATATAATGATGTCTGTTGGTAATGGACCAGACGCGACTGCCAACATTTTCACGGTTGTCACGGGTTTAAATCTCAAGGACACACATCCCATAGCTATGAAGACATTCTTAAGTATACGGATAAAGACATCTGTACAATAATGGAAAGCCTGTCGTTGTGACCTAAGCAAGTATATCATGTTCCGAGTTTAGTCTACGTTTAGTTTAGCTTTTATCAGGAGGGAATGATAGTGTTACCACTATCACTATTTCGCCTTTGATTGCAATAACTAACCGGTCGCATTGTTTTTGCTTTCTAGAACCAGTACAATAAAAATAATGTTAATGTAACGTTTTAAACTAGACTGGGCTACGGCATGAATGGGCCAAAATTTTTACTACTAACCCATGTGCCACATTTATTTCAGATCGATTCAACAATATTTTATGACTCTCTGAAATATTTAGGTTAGGATTTCACAATCGTTCGCATTCTGACGTCAAACGTTAGAACAATAAATCAAGTCACATCAGTTTTTTTTAAATAAAGCGTATAGCACGATCTGGAAATCGAACCTAGGTACCTCAAGTTTATAGCCCATATTAAATGCCATAGCTAAGTCCTCATTAACCATTCGCCCTATTATAAGATGAGGTTTAAGACCGTACAAGTGCTTGTTCAAATCTTGAATAGGTTTGCGGTTTTCCAATATTTTAAGGTGTGCCACTACCGAGAAATTTTAATGATATTAAAAAAATAAACAAATGAGATCACACCACTTATCTACTTATGATAAGTAAACAGAAAATGTAATCAACTGCATACCTTGATAACAATTGACAATTACTCGACTTTACTACAAAATGATATTTAAATTAATTTACTATGTTATTTTGATTATTTATCCATTGGAAACAAATGATTGAATTATCTTTTGAAAAAATTAATAATAAGTGAAGATTACTGTATACTTTAACATTCTTTATTTCATTATCATCGTATTTCCAAGGAAATCCATTGCTGAACATAAGCCTATCAAGGAATTCCATAGTTAATTATTGAAAGCGGCCCGCATCCAAAGATTTCCTATAAATATTATTTGACATTGCAAAATTGTGTCAAAAGCCACTCTAACCCTTTCTGCCATAGCCTCGACCATTCTAATGAATGTTGCAGTAATAACAACATGATCCTTTATATTCCCTACATGCTGTCGTACAATAATTTCCCATAAAATCCAGGATATTGTATCTGTGTATAATTGGCGTTAATCAATTGCCACGTCTCAGCACATTCGCACATTCCGACACTCTCGGATTTGTACGGTGATCGTAACAAATGCTCACGGATTTCATGCCCTTAAAAACTCAATTCAGATTTGTGTTGGTGATGGATTTTGAAGGTTCTGTATGTTTTGCTCGTGTCGTCGTGTCGTCGTTGTTGTTAACAGTTGGCAATAATAATTGTGATGGATCGAATGTAATATTCTTAATATAGAAGGAGAAGGAAAACGTAGATAAAAATGGTAGTTATCCAATATGCACGAATTACTTTGAAAAAAAAAATGTAAAAATAAATAACTTAAGCCTATTTCATTCCATTCAAACTCGTTTTAAAAGTGTAATAGCTAATATATACTTTCGGTTATTAATAGAATTTATAGCAACTTATAGCTAAAAAAATGATTTATTTTCACTTATATGGGAACGCTACTCATATTACTCACAAGAAAATATCTACGTTTATCAAGACGCAAATGTATGACAGCTCTCCCTCTATATTATAAATACTCTAAGGTAATATTAGATTTCTGCTTTGATCTTTAGTCGAGTGTCTACATTACCGATAAACGAATTGCATTTCGATTCCCTAATGTACAGATTTGTTTGTTTGTCCTGTTGTTACGAAATGTCAAAAAACGAAAAGGCTATGAATTGATCGAAAGCTAGTACTATTGTAGGATTATATTAAATCCTAATAGGATGATTAATTAAAATTGTAATGATTATACTATAGTCCGAGCTTATAGACGAACAGGCAGACGTAAAACACTCATAAAGGTTCCCATCGAAACCATACAACGTATCTCTAAATATTATGTTTTACGATGTAGTCTGATCGGCGTTGCAACAATTTAAACTGGAAATTCATTAAGAAGAATGTTTTTACGTTTATGGTCGTCTATTTTAGGATCATTTTTATGACACGCACGCCATGATCAATGGGCAGGCATGTTTTATTGTTTTATTATTGCTTTTCATTTTTGATATACAAATTCCATGGTGTTAGGGTCCGAGATATATCAGCTTTGTGTTAGTTTCGTGTCATTTTTATTGTTTAGGATATCGTGTTTGATTGCATTGCGGGTAATTTCATGCAGATATATATTTTTTCGTCGAAAACATAAGATTGGTAAATAATAAGCTGAAAATGTACACCCAGAAACTTTAGGATCTTAAAATGGATTAATGGAAGACAAGCGAGAAATACATGCAAGAAAAGCAAGCGTTTGATGGCAATCAAAACCAGTGTATAATCTAAGGTCTTAGCATTTACATCACAACTGAAATGAATACTCAAATGTTGAAGAATGAAACTCCAGCAGTTGAAGCACCAATAAATGAGTTTTTAAATGACGTAATTTTGCTAAAAAGAACTGTTTTTATTTAAAAATAGTAATATCAAATTATTTTAATTATATCTTCATTTTTATCACGACATACTGCGTTTATTTTGTAACGTTTGTTTTAATCGGATGCGATACCGCTAAGGGACCGTTTCCTTTAATGAAAACAACATGCATGTGTTGCACATACGCTTGAAATGTGTGTTTCAGCGCTTACATTGCTTCCCATGCCTGTGTCGCCAACCAAGGAAATGGCGCAAATTATAAATACTTTTATTGCGCAATTTCTTACACTTACAACATTTAATAAAGCCAATAAGCACTCAAATATGTTCAATAAGATATTCCCCTTTGATGTTTTTCCTGTTTGAAACATTTCCGAGAATTAAGTTGCCTTCATTCATTCCAAATTACGTTTTTATTTTATATACGTGAGAACGTTTCGCGAGTTTTATTCGTTGAATGAATATAACGGTGCCACTTTGTTGCCCTAACTTCGATGTGTTTTGATACGAAAATGCCTAAGTGGCTTAAGTAGACTGTTCGCTTTTATTTCCTTTGTCATTATTGTTGCCTTACGCGGTGTATATTACTCCGAACTCTTTTGTGTGTAGTATTATGTTTGATAATGATCAATTCGTTTTCCAAATCGAGAATGTTTTTCAGTATTTTTAATCGATGTTTGAATCGATTCCGTGTTTTTGATCTGATTGCTGGTTCGTTCAATTGCTTTTTGATACTATTGAACACTGTCATTACTTTACGTGATGTTTGTTTAATGGATGTTGTTCATTCTTTTGGTGTAGCCAATTTAGTCTCATTTTTTTGTATGTATGTTGATTTAAATAAAATCTTAATTTTTCTATATTTGCACGGTTAATTGTATGGGGCGTATCAGGCATATTTTGCGGTCTATGTCTTCAAGAATCAATTATAATTTCAAATGACTTTTTGATTTAGTCTGACTTTTTAGATAGCTATAGTCTGGGTTTGCGAAATTTGGAGTTTTCCTCTATAGATTTTAGGCGCATGCTTGTTATAGTGTATGCTATTAAAAAATATATTTACTAAAACTGTCTTGTATTGCATCATAAAGTTCCGGAAAGTCGATGTGTACCGCACCTTTACGATTAGGAGATTCGTAGTTTTCAAATAATATCTTACTATGATTGACATATCACCAGATAACTTCACATGTGCATTAGCGATTAACGTTCATTTGACTCATAGGTTTTACCTATTTTTAATCATACTGATATCCAAATGTGGGTCATACGCGAGTTTATATAAGTACGTTTTATCTCCTTATTCATAGACATTATATAAACCTATTTTAGCTATCGAATGTTTTGTCTTCTTCGCCACACCTCTGCCTACCCCTTCTGTGAAAAAAGGCGTGAGTTTATCTATGTATGTATGACTACCTTTGGATCAAGTTTGACGTATCCCCCAGTGTTATCGACAATCATAGTTTATTGCCTAAACTATGTACTGAACATTCCATGCAGTTGAAAGATCGTCGACCAATGAAACCAACAAAATGACAAACAATAACATCATATAAAAAGTCAACACCCTCTCCACCAAATCATTTCTGTGCAAGCATGGTACCGAATACCGATAACCCTGCTTCCTCGAAGGTTGAAAGTGCAGATAACGATGGCGATTGATATACGAGCCCGAGTTTTGTGAATGGAGTCGGTGCCACATCTGTCGCGTTCTGTTTGGCTGCATAGCTTCCCTGGGGTTTTTTGTATTGGATTGTTATTGCTATCGATAGAGTTGACGGTTAGTTTTTGATCGATAGGAATTAGTTCTGTTTTTAGATAAGCTGTTATCTCGTTTTGTTATTTTAGTTTGTCGTGGTTAATTAGTGTTATTTAAAAATGTATTATATGGTTAAAATGTAGTATGTGGACTGCCTCATTGGCGTAGTTATTCTACAGTACGATTACAAAGCTGAGATCTGGGGTTTGAATCCCGGGTCTGGCGGGTCATTTTTCTATTCATTATCAGCCCGGAGTCTGAAATTTGTGCCCGATATGGCAATAGGCACGATATGGTTTTTTTACTAGGTTAAATAATCTCATTACGTAAATAAAATTTATATGATCCTCATTATATTAATAGTAACTGTAAATGTGACAATAGGAAAGTAATAAGTCGTCAAAATAATCATCATCATTGCGTATGGCATTTATCCTGCGTGGATCAAACTTCTATGTTTAGGTGTCAAAATAATATTATTCTTAGACTTTGACCTTTGTTTTGCTGAGTCAGCTTGAAAATATATTTTAATTTCTTAATTTATTTCGTATAAATAATTTCATAACGCATCACAGTCGTCAACAAATAACTTCGAAATGTTGAATTCATTGTGATTTTGCCATGGTGGATTAATATAAACACCGGTTTGAAGGTTGTATTCGAAAAAAGTGAAATGTACCTACGTTTTGGACAAAAAACTCGATCTTACTAGAAGTCCTCGGGGTTCCGTACGAGAAACCTTTACGTAAACCTTCGAAATTCCACTAGGTACTAATTATCGCGTTAATTAAGCAGGTCACTGATTTTTCGATAATAATTTCAAAGAAACAAGGTCATTCGACAAGAAAATCTGGTTCGGAATACGGAATTTATGATCGATCGCTTTTACGACAAATCTTACGCAGCCCAAGTGTCACAAGGCTAGGACAGGAAAATCCAGTCGTATGTAATTATTTTTTGCACTTTCATTACCGGCAGAACGCCTTTCGCATAACTTGTAGTTTCTTGTAAAATTATTGAGATTTCTTGAATCATAAAATATATGTATTTATGCTGCATATATCGGCTATGAAACGTTTTTTTTTTGGTTCAAACCAGTTCGTCAATTCAATAGGTATAATTCTTTAGGCTTAAGAAAATTATATAAAAGATGCTCAGGGTTTAAATTTGTTCCTGCTATGCAATTACAAAAAGAGACGATACTTTGTCTATTTGTATACAGAACCACGCTTATTCATTTCACCACATTAGTATTTTTTCATCTACATACCCGATACCGTATTTTTTGTGCCATCTACCAGGATACCGTTCATGCATCGAAGTGTTTTTCAACCGTTTCGTCATCAAACCGTTCCCTAGCACATCCAAAAAGAAATTAAAAAGTCGTTATATTTGAAACTTTTTGTTTTCTAAGTGGGAAACGTAGATTTGTGCGTGTTCATGCTGATGTGACTGATGCAGGTTTATTTTTTCTATTTTTGTTGGCACCAGCGTAGTGCAACCGCTCACCTGAGGCTGCATGGAGAAAGTTGACCTTGAACTGAGAACCCTTAGAATCTCGAGTGCTTGTTGGTTTTTTGTACGGCTTCTGCGTTTTCAATGAGCCGCTTGGGATCGTGGTTTTGAGTGTCTGGTCGATTCCGTGTGCTTTTAAACGGATTTTAATGTGTTTCTGTTTTGGACTGAATATTTCATATACGTTTTTGTAGAGTATTACGATAACATATTTGGCAAAAAATTATGTCTGTTTTTTTTGCTATATGGAATGATTTACACCTACATGGTGTAAGGAGCTACTGGGTCACTGTTTTTTGATAATTGCTTATCACAAATATCCATATAACCTTCGATCTGCCTTGTACCTGCATTGTAGCCCTAACAGATAGGTGGTTAAGGACCACAATTCCAAATAGTTTATAACACGATATAAAGAAAGAAATGATTTATTCTTGATACGAAATAAATATTAATTATGTATCAGAGACAATAATATTATGTTTTACAGTTAGTATATTTATTTATTTAAATATTATAGCTAAATTATTTAAACTCACTATGTTTAACCATATCCAAATGCAACCTCTAGACATGTCGACCTGAGTCGAAGTCTAGCGCCATTAAATCACACCTCGCTTGTAAACCTGTATTGTGTGTGATACTTCCAAGAAATATTTTATGATTATTCGAGCGTAAAGAGAAAAAATATATTTTGACCTGCAGACATCCTCGTATGAGTCACGAGGTTCTATCAAAAGTCCAAGTGCTAACGTCACCACCATGGCTCAGGCGCCCACATAGTTAGCCGGCAAAGTGAATGCCATACTTAGTCACAGGTTTCTTTAACGAGATATCGCCGTGTGAATCTTGATTGTGATTGTTCATATCGTTTACGAAGAATTTGGACTGGTTTTTGTTGTGATATGGCTGGGGGAGTTTCGATTTGTTTATTAATAGATTTGATGAGTAATTATTATCACGCTGTAAAATTTACCTGTTTTATGAACGGTCTGAAGAATTGTTCATACTTAACTCACATTTATGTTCTCGTTAAGTAATTATCCTTACTACGTAACTTTTTTTATAATGAAAGTCGAGACGAGCTTGCCATTTGCTTAGTGTTAGCGATATGACCGCTCATGGACGCAAAACGAAACATCACCATGAATTACAAACAGTGCTTGGCATTCCACTGCGTTCGCCATCCTCAGACATAACATGTTAAGTCTAAAAATGTCCAGTAGGTACTCACAATGCCCTTTAAACTGGAACATAATAGCATCTATACTGTTGTTTGGCGGGACAAACAGACGGAGGTACCTACCCAGGCGGCTTTTCACATATGAGAGACCTACCACCAGTAGTTTACTGAGTGATATCGGATTAGACGTCGCAATCTATTTGAATTAAATAATATGCAAGTTCATATTGATGCAGTATTATTTAGCTTTATAAAGACTTGTTACATACTCCGTCTAATCATATATGATTCAGTAATCTTTTTGAATTAAATAATATACAAATTCATATTGGTACAGTACTATTAAACTATATAAAGACTTGTTACTTACTCCATACATATGATATTCAAGATATTTCAACCGAAGTATGATGAAGCTATTAGGCAGACCAGATTAATTATCTCTCACAAAATTATACTTAACTATTTTATAAACTTTAATACACTTACTATCTCTTGCAGTATGCCGGTAAAAAAACGCAATTGTTGATACATACCCACTTATACGCTTGTTTTTCAATATAAATGATCGTGTTAAAGTTTTTATGCGCGGCGCGGTTGCGGTGCCGACATTAATTTTTGTGCTACGTTTTTGCCAATTATAAATAATAGTGTATGGAGTGAATTTAAACTGCTCGCGGTGCGTGTGATCGTGGCGTGACGTCACAACGTGGCGTACAGGTGTTTTCATCATGAATACACTGTTTATGTTTGAGTGTGTGGTTTTGGAATGATTTGATGTGTGTTAGAAGTGGTTTTAAGTAGTGCAACGAACTCTGCTTACAGCTTAGTTGGTTAAGTATTATCGTCATAATTTTTGACTGACGTAGGTTCGGTTCAAGAAGCAGTAACAAAATATGGTGTAATAAACCATGAACCAAGAAACAGTAATAAACTGTTAAATGGTGGATTCTATTTATTGATATTTATCATAATTATTACTTATCATAATGCCCAGACTGAAAACAAGTTCCATAATTACTTACATGTAAGTATATCTAATGACTCAAACTTACACTGCATTTACCTCAACCTACATCCAAAGACAGCAGCACTAACCCTTTTGATCCTGCTCGAAGGATCAAAGCGCTGCCCATTGTCCCATAGAGCGCTTGCAGGCGCTTGCGGGCGTCCGACGCGTACCGGTTGAATAGAGCGGGCGGCGAGACGAACCGCAAGGTCGCCGCGGCATCTGCCCAACCGGCTTTACCGGACGACGGCTGCGACGCACGGAGAAGGGCTTACATGGAAAGGCAAAGACTGATAAGTATAATTAATTAGTCATCGTATTTACAGCCTCCGTGGCGCAGTTAGTTAAACGACGGCTGTGAAACGAGAGGCCGAGGGTTCGATTCCCGCACCAAAACAAATATTTGTGATATTTGTTTCGGGTGTTTGTGAGACCGAAAAGTCTCTCGTAGTTCCTGATACCCACGACACAAGACTCGATCTTAGTGTGAGGTCAGGATCAGGGTCAGTTTGTTGGGCCAACCATTGTTGCTGTGATGTATGAAGTAAGATAATGTAAAATAACTTAATTCTTTACTACAATGGCAGCATAGGAGTTATGAAAGCAGTTTAAACACTCTTAAAAACCCACATGCGTAAAGTTTCATTTTACTGTATGTAAATTGTCCCCACATACACTTAGCATACTCAGAAATCCCTTCAAACAATTCCATGCCTGTAACACTTCAGATATCACCAGAACTTTGCCCAATTCAGACTCCGATCGTCTCGTCCAAACAATTTGAATCGCAATCGAGTTATACTCGCAGCGCTGATACTCGGAATATAAATGTGGGTAGTAAATTCCGCGCCATATAACACGTCGCGAAGTGAGCATGTGAAGCGGGTCACCGGGGGAGGTGGCCAGGGCTGATGAACTGACTTGAAGGCTAGACTAAATGACGGAAAAATTTATGAAAATTTATATCGTTGATTATGAAAAAGACACCCAGCCTTAGGAAACTGATGACAAATTATAAAGTACATATACCTTCATCAATAACACGACGGTTTGGAAGGATATAAGCTTATCATGATAAGGAAGGAAAGGAAGATTCTTCGAATTTAGCTCATATACGTCCAATGCTGAGCGCGAAATTCGCCTATAATGGATAATTCCATTAAGAAAATTAACCCCTTAAAAGCCCTTAAGTCCCCTGAGCTAGCCTATTACAATTTAACGGGCTTCATAAACCACTGTAATAGTTGTAAAGATCCCCGAAATATAAAGGTTTTTTCAAGACATTTCCTTCACCGATGAAGTATGCGATATTTGTCTACCAATACCTGACCCCGATAAATAATAATTAGCGTGAAATAATAAAGTTTGTCAGCCCTGGCATCATGCGTGCCCAACAAGGGTGATTGTGCCGGCGACATATCGGATGCGACTGTCTCGATGCAAATACTTTTTTATCTTTAATTCCTTTTTGTTGAACGTCTTCCTCTCGCATCTGTTGTACTTGCACTAAGTACTTTTAATTGTATTGTGCTTGTGATGAATTGTTCTTATTAGCATGGTTAGACTAATGTATTTAAACCTTTCTCCTTTACAAACTTACAACCTAATTGATCTACATATGTTTTGTATCGAGATGCCATTGTGAACGTGAACATTCATGTATGCGTATACATCATATTGTTCTGACAATTCAAGAAACAGGTGTGAACTGTCCTTTATTTGTATTTTTAAAAAGAGTATTGTTGTTGTATGAAAAGTCTAAAGAATAGTGCGGATATAAGCATAAATGCATATAAATTAGTTCTATTCATAGAAAAATGTGTGGACAAAAAAAAATTATGCTCTAACTCAATACCAATTGTGCAAACTTTCCCAAAACTCGGATGGCCGTGCGACGAAAAATTCCCCGAAATTCCCATTGAGTTGTCACAATAACTCATAAGTTTCATTCTGCGCCGCGCCCTCCCCCGCGCCGCGCCGCCCCGTCCCCGCTCGTGCCCGCCGCTGCAAATGTTGCATTATTCGCGAGGTGAGTTAACACGTTCGCGCGCGGTACGTCGGTGGGCGATAGAAGATAAAAAACTAACGCGACACTACGTCGACAGTCGTTCAAGTTTGAAATCTAGTAATCCACCGTACGTCGACGGGCGGTATTGTATTGTTGAAAGAAATCTGCCAGAACGCCCTAGGACGTGCGACGCCTGAAGACGTTCTGTCATTTGGTATGGTATTGGTAAGCGGACCTACGCAAGTACGCCTATGGACTTAGTATGGAAAAAACGTGTGTCAAAATGCCAAAATTTGTCATGCATTACAGCGCGCGAACGTGTTAAAATCTGTCGCCCTCACAGTCGGACGGTCGCATTCATCACTAAACTAGTTCGAACGCGCCATTGTACGAGTAGAAAGGAGCGATTTTCTCCGGTGCATATCGAAGCGAGTTTACATTGAAGTCCATAAATCAGAAGTTTACCTTTTCACGTCGCCGCCGCAGGTGTCCGCGCGGTATCATACCGCCGAGACTGTATTGTGCCTATCGTTCATTCATTCACCTGCGATCTGTCCATCCCTTATTAGCCGCGCGTCCTGTGCGCGTCGGACCGGCTCGCGAGCTCCCGTAATTTCGAACCTATGCTCCACAATATTAAGAATAATTTGGTCTGCACGCGCCGCGTCACACCGGATGGGAAGACGAGACGGTGTAATTTGGCCTCACAATGGCGCGCAATAATAATCGCATCCATCGGTAATTGCGTCGAGATCCGTCGCGAGATGCGTACATCACACAAGTACGCACTCTATCCGTGTGAAAGTTCGAAAGGGCCACCGTTTACCGGGCCGAGTTATGTTATCGGAACCAGTTTCGTGCATTTTAGATATATCGGCTTTCTTCACGATACACTTAACATAGCGATCGAACGGTTTTATTGCTTTTAAATTGACACGCCCGGGCTTTGTTGAGCCCGTGTATCGAAAAGCCGGGGATCAGGGCTCGTTTTACACCTAATGCGGCTTGTTGACAAAGCCCGCGCGGTTTGTGTCACAATGCCGGCCTACCGCAACAGTCATCACTTTCGACCGGCGGCCGATTAGTTCCATTGTAGGAACTTGTTTTTTTATTAGCGGAAGTGTATTGTTGGCCGTATCGTGTGGTCTCCCGTCCGCCGAAGGTTTTGACAAACGGCGAGAGATAACTCTCGTGCGATGATTGATTTACCGCCAGGCTTTCTGTTACATCGGTGAATATTTTCGGATAAGTTTTCATTAACTCGAAAGCTTTTTAAATGTATTGTGAAATTTGGTATCATATTTTATTGTCAGCGTGAAGAGAAATTCGAAACCGGAACCAATTTGGTAAACCCTTATTGAAACCTTGATGGTGAAAATTCACCTTTTATTTTTGATGTTGTTATAATAATCAGTAACCGAACAGTGAAATCCTTCGATCTGGCGACTAGGGTTAGTAGTCATACATAAGTTTGAACTTTCAGTAAGATGTCTTTCGATAAAAGATATTATCCACTTTCCACAAAAACTGTCTTGTATACATTGCCATAAATATATGGATCGGGTGGAAATAGGCATAGGAATAAGGCAGGAATAGACATTGTGGTGGTACCTACCTAGGCGACCTCTCACGTATGACTTACCACCAGTGGAATATAGTTTTACAGCGGGCTTCTTAAACTACGTCGAGGAGATTTTAACATTTGCGATTTCGGAACAACCCCTATTTCCTGGCATTATGACGACATAATCTAATGTATGTACACATTCATTGACAACATCAATAAAAGTGTCACAAGTTACACATCCAATACACCGCGGCGAAATGTAAATGATCCCCGCGTATATTTCAAATCGAATAATTTACATTGCGTTGGTACTTGGGAGATGGCATACCAATAGATATGTGAGACGTTTCTGACCTTTTGCTACTCCATATTTTAGGCTTTAAGTTAAAGTATTTACGTATATTTAATATAACTTAAGGCACATTAATACAAGCTCCGTATTTTAGAATTCAAGTTTAAATTATTTTTGTATATTTAATATCATTTAAGGCATATAAATTCAAGTACTCACTTTCAGCTATGATAGATTTAAACCATTTATAACCTTGACCTACTCAGCATTAGGATGATTGGTGGATGAATATTTATTATATGTTTACTTTTATTTCTGATTATTACCTTCGCTTAATACAAGCAGCCAGAATATACCACTTAATAGTCCTATAAGGTCCACAAGAACAAGCACATATGACTCCAGTTCTGAGTAAACTTACATAATGATCCTCCGAATTGAACAACACCTTTAAGCCTAAGAGGGTTTCAATATACATATTATATTCACATGCCTTTCATATCCTTCGAAAGTGGGATGCGACAGGATCGAACATGCTTCAACTTGTCCATGGAATAGTTTGGGAACGCAGCTTGCGCAAAGCCAGGTAGATTACACCCACATTACACCAAAGGCTTTTTACTTACCTGATACTTATTTAAACCTCAAAAAAAATAATAGATGTTATTGAAGAAGATATTATAAATTCCGTACTCTACAATATTTAATAATGTAAGTTTTGTGAAGCTTGCAACTGAACTAAGACCTAATATATCAATTTCAATGCCTACCTATGTTATTAAATTGATACAATGTCCTTACAAACTCAAAAGAACTACAATATATATCATTTTAAACAGGCTATTTTTTTAAATATATTTTGTAGAAGTCACCAAATTGACGTTATTTAACTATCAATTGAGATGGTAAATATTGAAAATTAACTGATTTAGGGTTTCTACTTCTACAACAACGTTAAATGGGTTCATAGCACGTTTATAGTATGCAAAATTGTATTATACATAAATGTCAAAATTATATTATTATAGCTCAAAATATGGAATAACAAACTGTGTAAAAGAAGATTTTCTATTCACAGAAGAATAACTTCTGCTTCATTAATCCTTTGGTACATATTTGATACAGCCCTCTTAAATGATCTATTGCACCCAATATTTGCTTTACAAATGCACATCCTAAATATACACACAGGATGTAGTAGATTAGGCTCATTTGTAAAAAAAACATTTACCAGTCGAGAGCTCTCTAAATAATTCCACCTTTCCGATGCCACTGAACTCTGATTAAAAAAGCATCAATTGTTAAATTCGATCAGATAATATCTATATCCGGCGTGTTCCTTGCACCGATTAATTCCTGTAATATTATCAAATAACAAAAAAAAAGTGTTTTGTCGCCGCCGTGGGAACCGAAAAGTATCAAAAACCGGATATGCGTCGCAGTTGTATCAAATTTATATTTGGTATCGGAACGGTTGTTTGTTAATCAAATTGAACGTATTAGAGGCGATTGATAGTGAAATTTATTTTTATGTACGGAATATATTCCGTGCCTCGTAGGGCATGATTTATGGTATTGGCACTAAGTGGTGTGTGGTTTCTTGAAGAATTGATAATGGGATATAATTTGTTTGTGGGATGTCGTTGAATGATAGTTGGATTTTGGGTATTTGGTAGAACATTATGACGATATCTAAAATTGAATAGTGGTGTTTATCTATCTATGGTATCAAACGAGTTATTGAAGTTATCAATGTCTAAATGTGTTTTCGATCAATTCATGATGCATATACAATGCATTTTTAAGCCATGGTGCTATTCGTCTACATTTTAAAACACGTTTAACGATACTAACTACGAACTAAGAGAGAGAATATTACGGCTATGTTGAGATTATCTATTATAAGTCCAGCAAAATAAAAATCAACCAAAACCTTTCAATTCCATAGAAAATAGCTATGTTGTTGAATAACGCTCATAACTTCTTAACAAATTCCACATGTAACGTCTTAAAAGCGCAATTAGTTAACAACTAAACAAAACGCACACGGTTGCAGCCAGACATGATCATTCAATCAACAGCGCGGCGCATCTATAAAAAAAATCTAATAAGCGTTCATAAAACCATAAAAAAAACTATTAAGTAACTATACATCCATCACTACATCTGCTCTGAGCGTTAGAAAGATTCAATCACGAACCGCTTCGGTTCCGAGAAGACGCGAGATTTTTTCTTCGCCAAAGTTCAATAGTTTTAGGGTCCCTCGGGAAGAGGCCGGGAGCCGCGTAATTGACTTGTTACAGAGGGCTTCTTGTGTTCTCTAAAGTTAATAATAAATCAATTTGAGTATACATTTTGTTTTGTTGTGTTGTGGAAATTTTCTTGGGCGATATTGGTGATGGTAGCTTTTGGAGTAGGGAAATGTAACATTTCCCTATCTATTTCAAGACTAAGCTGTTTAGCCATTACGAGTCTGATTTTTAAGTAAGTCACGTGAAAAAAGTTAGTATATTTATATAGAAAATCGTTTGGAATCCTCAGTGCCGCTACGCAATACTCTCTTATGTTATATTCGTTTTAAAAAGAAGACGAAAGGAATTTAATTCGTATTGGTTATGTTACCCGACCCGTAATATCTGTGTGCCAACTGTAAATTCTAATTCCAGAAAATAATGTAGTAACGTTTATTAAAAAACGCAAGAATGCCAATTATAAATAACTAAATATGCCACAAAACCTTCAATTCCCACAATCCTTTAAAGGACTTGATAATATGTGTGAAACAAGGAAGGGTGACTAACGTGAAATACCTCGTATTTATAAAACTATGTATAGTTATTTTATTAATTAACTTGTCACATGTCGGAAGGGATTTCTGCTCTGTGCTGTGATACTGTCGTAACATGTTTGCGTTTAAAATATTTATACATCGTGTTGACATATATCCGTTACCGCAAATAGCAACAGTTTTTTTGTACAACAATTATAGTAAATAAATAAATAAAATTATGCTTTCTTGCTGTCGGTGTGCGCGCACATGCTAAAAATTTGACACAAATATTTTTTCTAAACGCTCCAAAGAAAGTATAACTTGAAAACTACGGAACCATAAAAATATTCACGATTCCCCCTTGACGGAGTTTTTTCAGCACCAATCACTCGGGAGTCGTGAGATCCGTTTTTTACACGAGACCCGTTACTGACCCGCACCTTACACTCATCCCGAACATAAACAACTAGATTAAACCTTTCAACATACATGTCAGTTCTATTACAACCACTTATAATGTCAAAGATACACAACGAGCAATGTACATTAAAATATATCCGAATGTTTTTGTCGTATCTCACAATACTAGTGTATTTTTATGAATGTATAAAGTGCTAAGTGGAAGTTTTTTTCGGTAACGAAGAGTGGAGAGATTTATTGCGTTTTTTCTCAAAGACCACCTTGCATCCGAGAAGTGACGAGCGCGAACATCGCATGTGTCCTTAATGAATGAAGTTTTTATTTTCAAAAGCAATTTTTGGTGGGAAATTTCTGTTCTCGAATACGAAATGAGGGTTTACATTTGAAGTTGATGTTCATTGATTTGTTAAAAATATTGTTTTGTAAGGCCTGTGATTGCTTATATACTTAACCATTGTTTAGTATTTGCTATCAATACTGGTAATTAGTGAATTATTGTTTGTAATTAATCGATTCAGTTGTTCTACACACTAAAATTGAGGTGTTTAGTTTTGAGGTAGGTACATATAATTTTCATCCAAATATTTATGACATCATTTTGTTTCTCCGAAAATTTAAATCGAATCCTTCGAAGATGTAAAGAACACATTTACATTTGGTTATAACACAGTTTTGCCCACAATGTCCACTGCGGAAGTCATCTTTACTTAATACCCGGAACATTTCAAGTTGTCAACGGACATACTATAATAAAGACACTTGGTAATGCTCAATAAAGTCTTAATCGCAATTGTTGATCCAGTATTTGATCAAGCAAAAATAAGTACAACGTGTAATACCCGTATAATACACATTAAACTTGATCAATAAAAGCTCATTAAAATTTCACGAACACTTTACGCAATGGACGCGTAAAAGTATTGATATTTATGGTCGCAATTTATTATTTTTTAACAAGAATTTCGCGAACCGATCGCTACTCCGTTATCCGAGCTTGTGTTTTTATATTTTACAATATAAAATTTGTCAAAACACTTTATGAACGTAATGAAATTCGCCCGCGGTTGCTTTCACGTGGAATACTGAATAAGTGATTTTGACAATTCAACTTTGGATTGTTGCGTAACCGCTTATCGCTTATGATCTCCTGGTACCGCACCTTACGTTTCTGGTTTTTGGTTAATTTTCCTTGTGTGTATGTTTTGCAATTTATTCAAGTGATGCAATTTATGTTAATATTTCTTCTGCGAAAGTGACTTTATTTAGTTTAAGCTCTTTACTTTGTTGTGCAATTCGTGTGTGTCATTAATTAAGAAACCTAAGATTTGTGCCCGATATGGCGATAGACTCGCTCCCTGCCACATCGTGGGACGGAACACACAAGGCGAAATAGATAATGAAACAAGAGTAAAAATGGGAAATAGTGTAATTGGTGCTTTGTACTAGATAATTTTTCATACCAAAACTCCAAGGTACCATGGAATCTTGGTGCCGCCACTTATGCATGGCAATGAATCCTGGGTGTGGCAGAGGAAGCACGAAAGTGGGATTAATGCTGTAGGGATGAGAACATTGAGGAGTATACGTGAGGAGCGTGCGATACGGGAGAAATGTGGATTGAGAGATTGTGGAATGTGGATTGAAGAGTATGTAATGATTGAGATTGCGAAAGGGATACTTTGATGGTTTGGCCATATTGAAGAGGAGCAAGGAAACTGATGAATCATATTTCTGATGCAAAAATGGGTAGTGTCGTTGGTGTAGAACGTCCCAGGGGGTCTTATTAAAATAAAAAATAAGATCTATTACAGAAAGGCAAATGCGGAGTCCTCGAAACCGGCGAGCTATAGGAATAGGACATAGGTGTGAGTTTATGAATGTATGTTCAAACAATGAATCAACTTTAACCTTATTTAATACTTTTATAACGAAGCACATACGTATTTATAAACAAAACCACAAACGCGTCAGCACCAGTTACCTTACAGCACTGACAACGGCAATTACACGACAAAACAATACAGTCATCATCGGAGTCACCGTTCTCATAGGAGTTATCGCCGGCCCTAATGCCATGTATCTATAAAAATTGGCTTGTTACATTGTAAAAAACTACATTTTTATCTTCACTCATCTCGCATTATCCCGTCCATGGCGGCGTGACGCCAGCGTGGTAAACGCGTAACCACAGGTTGTGGCGTCGGTAATATTGTTTTCAAGTGAATCCCGACAGCATTCTGTGCCTCTGTTTTGATTGATTTGTGAGGGGCTATGGGTTTTTATGAGTTTCGAGCTAGGTGCTTGATCTTTCAATTTGTTAGTTAACCATGCTATAGTTAATATTCGAATCTCTATATAATGTTGGGGAAGGTCCAACTCAAAGAACAAGCAACAAAGCAAGAGGTTTAGATGGGTTGACAGTATTTGTAGATCCCTATCTAGACATTCACACATACTGTCGTAATTCCTAGGATGAGTGTCGTATATGTCAAAAACTTTAAGAGACTTCTTGGCTTCACAAAATCCCAACACAATACAACTACATGTCGTTAACCCTAATTGTCTGTTTTGGGATCGAAATCGCGGCCACTCGGTTCACCAAAAGTTTTAATCGACTGTTGAGTCTAATTTGACTTAGAAAATGTACCTATGTGACATGCACATAAGACAAATGACGTACACAATGCCTCCAGTTAGCTGTGCGTATGACGTGTACATGTCAACGTTCGTCTGTGTAAGGTGCCCTCGGTTATTATTTAATCAGTGCATAGTTGCGGCGCTGTGCCGGCGTGAGCACAGATGTGGACTTAGTGCGTCTTGGAGGGGCTTTAATATTTTGTACGGTCCTGATTTATAATACTCTAAGGATGAGACACCGGAATGCGTGGGCATAAGAGGAGTAATTATTGAAATAAGAAGGGTTAATCCCTGCATAATAAGAATCTCAGGTATCTTATATCTAAAAAGGCCGAAGGTTATTGGGAAGAGAAAGAAAAAAGCTATTCTTACGCGTATTGCCGTTTGTTAAATCAAGTGTGATCTATGAAGAAACTTAAAATACAGGTTTACTCGTCGGTAAATCTGGAAATTGATGTAACTAAGTATTTATCCAAAGGACGGTCATGGCCCCTAGTCTTTCTCCAGATTCGTCCCCACACAAGCCATGACTAACCGATGATGTAATCAAGCCGCCTGTGCCCTTTATCTCTTGCTATCAACACTTATGGATGCATGTGTGCAAATACCGACATTGTTGTGCTTTCACCGCGCTCTACTAGTGGGTTTGTCAAAGGTTTTATTTCAAAGTGAATGGAATCGTTGATGAAGATTTTTGTCGTATCCAACTCGATCTCTAAAAGTATCATTGAAACAACAGGTCCCAAGAATAAAATCGAATCTGAAATACAATACATAGGTACTTTCCAAATACAAAGCAGACATTTATTCTCAGAATTAATTCGTCTCATCATAATTTAAAGATTTGAAGAGAAATAGTTTCATGTAGTTTTTATATTCAGATACGACCTTGTTCTCCGGAACCATGAACGTCAACGCCCCGAAGTAGTACCAAACAAGTAATTGACGAAGTATTCCCATTATAGCGCAGTTGCAGTATGGGCGTGAAGTGGCGCCCGGCGGGTTTCTCAACTGATTGCCGCGACGCGACGTATCTAGGCCGATGCCGGTTATTTCGGCGTTGCCATTGTAGCCGAGTGTTTGCCGAACAACGTCTGAACGGGGTGAGTTATGAGTTCCGCCCGGGATCGCTGTTTGTACGATTTCTGCTGGATTTGTTTGGGTGTGGTGAAAGTTGTGGATTTCGGATGCTTTGAATATTTTTATTTTTTAATAAGATTGTGGGAAGTCGCTGTATGAAAACGTCTTTCGATAGATCGCTGTGGAAATATTTGATTATGTCTATAGTCAGGAATTAACATCCTGTGACTAAGGATGATGACAATTTTTGGACTATGAACTTATGTAGTCTCGATGGTTTTGTAGCTATGGTTACGTGTGTGATAATGACGTGTTATGTGTCAATGTAGTAGGCAGGGTATTTTTCGAATCAATTCAATACATAACTTACCTGGGATTGGGTTTATTTTTGGTATGGCCATGGGCTTTCCATCTGAAAGCTATATATAGCTTCAGAAATACTTGAGGTGTATCGATTCTTGTTCTTAAGCATTAGTTTGATTAGATTAGATGGATGTCATAATTCTTGATAATCTTAACGATTATAACTACAGGAAAACTGTATTTGAACCATTTTCCTTATTCTGACATAACTGATCATTATTTCCGATTGCAACGGTTTCAAACTCTGATTCATATTCACCATATCTATTAGATTTCGCTGAGAATGCTGAGTTATTACAATTTAAATGAGGTTGTTCCATGTAACTAAGTCAGCATATGTCAGTCGCTTAAAAATATTGAACCTTATAATTTGGAGTTTTAAAAACGTTTGATGAAAATTGGAGCTATTGTTTAATTTAGCAATACTAGGACTATACAAATTATGACATACTCAAACTGAATAAATTATATTTTGCTAACACTTTTTTCATTGTTATTTTATTTCTGGTGATGTACTGGAGGAAATGTCCATCATTAAGATTTCCGCATGTTTCAACCTATTCAATAGTCTCAAGACGCTACAAAAACTTATTCACAAGCAGTACTATACCAAGCGATAAAGCGAGCAGCGATGTCGCCCGCTCCCGTCTCGTCTCGCAGTATCTCTGGATACATAAACAATCGATTAAACACGCGCCGACAATCGATGCCAACTTTACAACTGTCCGCTATTGCGACGCCGTTAGTCGCTGCTCTAGTGGTTAAGGCCAGGTATTAAATTGTTCCATTTATATCCATATTACATTTATATTTGACAGCTCTGTATCTTAACACTGGCTGTGAAACGAAAGGTCGCGGGTTTGATCTTCACACCGTAACAAATGTTTGTGTGATCCACAGGCATTTGTTTCGGGTCTGGGTGTTTGTGAGACCGAAAAGTCTCTCGTAGGTTCTGATACTCACGACACAAGACATGATCTTAGGTTGGGGTCAGGACATAATGTAAGCGTATAATAAAGATATTACGTATTAAATAAACGTTATATATTTATTTAGATAGCAATAAAAAAGGAAGTGGGCTATGATAAGATAGTCACGGTTTTTGTAAAGTATTAGGATATGATTTACACAGGTGTTGAAAAAGTGTGTTCTATATTTTGAGGAAAAAATACACTTATTTTATAATATAACTGCAATGCCTATGATAATAAGCGCATTACTGCCCGAATAATGAATCTGCATCAGGATGTCAAAAGTTGATTGTCCTAATCAACAATCTATGTGTTTTTTAACTACTATAACTAACATATTCCATCAATGCATATCGTTGATTACACCGGTGAAGCTGTGAAGTAAGATCACCAGGAATGCATTTAAATTACTTATAATAACATTATACCGTTCATGTCGTATCGTTGAACAAAGATTTATTGCAATTCTTAAAATATAACGTCATAATTCACGCTGACACCTCGTCAGCGGCACGGATTAATAATAAAATAAGCAAAACCACTCGCTTTCCTGGCCTTAATCACCACTCTTGTATTCTATAAATAGAACAGGCTGGCTTCGTAGACATTTCTGCATCATTCGTATCTCGAAAGTCCTATATTCCGCTGCATCCCACCCGACATACGACCTTATTCCGCTGCGTTTGAATTGCAATTCACGTCGGTGCACGTTCATTCGCAATTTAAATCGCAGCGCGAAGGATTATGAACTCAGTGCCATCTGTTTAGAGTTCATATCGAGACGCCGCGGATTTATAGGTTGTAAAAGTTAGGTCGGAAAACGTAGCTACGCTGAGAGTACTATCGTAGTATTTGACGTGTGAGTGTGTACGACGGCGTACGCTATGCAACTGCAGTGGCGTGCGTGTGTGGGTGCAGACGGTGAATGGGAGTGCGCGCCGCGTCTGAGGTCGCCGGGAGGGTTATTGATTTTTTTTTTCATTACGCTACGGCCACGGCGCGGCTCGACGCGGACTCGAACGGGCACGGCGGTGGATGCAACTTGCTGTCAGTTTGTACGCGCGCTTCCGCCCGCCTCGGAATGTTAGCGAATGTATGGGATTAATTTAAATGCATTTTCTGTATTATATTAAATGCGGACGGGTAGACGCTGGATATTTGTTGCGTTATATGGAAATTTAATTCATAGACACGGCTAACATTTAGATATTAGTAGATTTCGTAAGTACGTAGACTGAATTAAATTTTTTTATGCCATAAATAAATATATCTTTATAAAATAAATCAGCACGGGAGTTTAATGTTTTGTAAAGATGCCTGATTTTGCACGAAGGTACAAATCCTGTTTCATGGATGTCACAAATGATGAGAAGTGACATTTGCACTTGCAGACCATTGAAATATTTGTCTTTGATCAAAAATCAACCCATAAAATTTAAAGCCGGCATGTCAAAATTATTAAAAAAAGGACCGTAATTTTTCGAACTTCTGAATCAGCACGACGACGATGCGGTAACCGCAACGCGGCGCTCCTACGGGATGGGGGGGTTGAAGTGCTCACCCCCCTCCCCTCCTTCTACCCTTTCTTCCCCCTCCCCTCCCTCTAGTAACCTCGTAGTGCTTACGATAACACGCCGTACTCCATCTGAGAGTGGTTCAGTGACCGCTCTACTATTCAGCCGCCTGGATCGCTTCGTTTACTCGCATTTTACTATGGGAACTGATGTTTTATTAATTATTTAAAATATGTCTGATGGAGAATGGTGGGAATATATTCGGAAGTTAGTCTAACTATCACGTTGAATATGATTGTTGACTGTTAAGTAAAGAATTGAAATATGGTAACTAGAATCTGACACTTCATGACAAATTGTAGTCAAATTGGGTATCGAGTGAAGAGAAACTATTACGATTATACCTCCCAATCGACATTATTATGCCTGTTTTTTCGGAAACAGATATCCACTGTATAATCCTGAATGGGACACTTGTATTATGTCGGGACACCTTGTTTACAACTACCCTACCTACCCTTGCGAATACAATTTTTTTCACTCCCTCTTTCTCTTTCTCCACGGGAAGTCTACTCCTGAATATGTTCACTTCATGTCGCCATTCGCCAAAAAATAAATATCCCACCAGTAAACTCCATAAATATATTGATTGACGTAACCTTAGTGCATGAAAGTCAACCTCGCCGTATAAAGCGTTTTCTTCCGCTGGTAATTTTTATAATTACTCTCTGTTTATATTGTGAGGTCGTTTTTTGGTTGACGCCCTTTTTGAAAGTAGCTTTTGCCAAGTACTATTGACAATGTTTTCATGTATTTTCACGGACTACAAATTTTTCATTGGTAACAACAAAGTAATTACATACAATGTATCCGATTGTGAGGTATTATACAACAAGCTATTCTTACTTATAAAATGAAAGACTGAAAAAACAGACTTACGACCTTATTCATTGGCAATTTTGAAATATATTTAAGCTATTGAATGTTTTGTCTTCGTCCCTCAAACTGAATTCAAAAGTCGTTCGTAAGGGACAAAACATTTGATAGCTAAAATAGGGTTTAAATCTGTCTATAAATAATGTCGTATGTATCTCCACCATTATATTTATGTTTAGTGACGTGTGCTCTATGTCCTATGATGACGACTTTAAGTGTTCAACTTATATTAGTATATTTCTCTAAAGCTTTTGTTTTTTTTTTTTCAGACTATTTTCTACGGCGTGTCACCACTTACAGCAATGGTAAGTAGATTTTTTATTCGTATCCTACATTTACAATCACGCAGATACGACGATTGACTACAGTATGATCGTGTGGTAATGATTTGGCTTATGATTTTACCTCCAGCTGTTACGTCATTATTTTCAACTGTATTAAGTGAACTCCTGAAGCCTATTCAAAGAATTTCACAGACCTATTGGAAATGGCTTGAATCCAGTATTAAGTAGGTGCTGTTATGATAGATTTACACCGAGTATGACTCAAAATCATAACATTGATAAATTATTTTATCCACATGTTCCTACAGAACTATTGTATCCTACAGCAGTATTATGTATGGGAAAGAATATCTGTTTACTAATTACTGTACAATTATCATATAAACGTGATGTTTCTTACAACATTTATGTATCTGAATAGTTTATCGCTGCGGAAGTGTACATTCCCTTAACATATCGAAATATGTTAATGTTGAAATTTCAATAAAGTGATCCGGTTTCATATGGAAATGCTTTCGGATTCGTGTGATTTGTACTCATCCATTAAGATTTTTTATTAATGGATTATATCGTGTTAGGTAAATTATTTATTTATATACGTATATAATATGATAAGGAGTTAATGCTTTAAGCTCTCAATCTATGGGTGATGCTGAGATGAAATCGTGTGGGTATAAATATTTACTTTAATAGGGGAATAGACAGCGTGTATTTTAGAGGCTTATTCAAATTCTAAAAGATGTAGGTATCAAATTGGCTGTTAGGTTTGTGATTTAACCGCTACAGTATTTATAAATAACTCGTAGTACATCAGTATATTTAGGGCCTGTAATAGAAATTATTGCAATCAAAATGTTTTTCTTATTGGTATTACGTAAAGTATTTTATTTAAAAAAAAATTGGATGAAACTCGTCAAGTTATTACACATACATGCATTCTTGTTTGATTTAGCCAAAAGTCAATATTAACCAAAAAATGTTCACTGACCAAAGCGTATTATAAAAATATACATTTTACTACACGACTAATGAATATTAACGATAGTAAATTTTCGTAAAGCGCCGCCGATTGGTCAATAAACAATGAGATTGTTATCTGACGCGTAGATTACGGGAATCACCATGATCATGTTACTATAAAGCGGTAATCTTGGTGCATCTATGTGAAATATGTGGGTGATGGAGTCGTAACTCATGCCTTAGCCAGTGTGGTCTTTTAGATACATTCAGACAGAGTTAAAGTGCGTTGTGGTCTGTTGGTAACGACCAGATGCGATTGCCAGCATGTTTACGCCGGTCGCTGGTTCAAACCCAGGGCTCCCTTCTACTCCAGGGCTTCCTAAATTTATTTGGATTGTGACGCCCTTGAGAATTTGTAATTATTTTACGTTGCCTTCAGTTCAGACCAGCGGGGTCCCCACTCCATACCTCGGGCCAACAACACCTCCCAAATTTAATACTAGCCTAACAAACAGGTTAGATATTAGAAAAACTCTAATTAAATTAAATATAAGTAATTTAATAATTTTCAACATAAAACAAAAAATATGCATTAAAATCTACTATTTTGGCTACATAATAATGTGAAGAATGTGCTTGCTTTCTGAGCATATCTTCCTAAAACGGGGCTCCAGGTTGGCTCACTTGCCTCGGTCGTATCAACACACGGCGCGGCATCTCTGGGACAATGCTGCGACGCCCCAGGGCACCGCGACGCACATTTTGCAAAGCACTGATCTAGTCAATAAATTATGGTAGTGTCTATCTAGTCAAAGCTTTACTATGATGATTCTAGGAGATCTTTAGTGGCATATGTTCGGCAATAACCTTCACGAAAAGAGAAAAAAATCGAAGCTATTGAACCACTAGAATAGTAATTGATAGATAAAAATCAAGGATATAAAAGGAGATTGTTAATACCCCTAAAATCGCTTTAGTGCTTCCAATTTTCTCAAGAGCAGTAGCGATGAGCGGCTTAACATTCTGACAATAGCCGGTCATTAGTCAAACGATGTGAATGGACATATACAAAGCGTAGGCTCATCTATCTTGTAATATTTAAATAACTGTTTTGATAATATACTATTTTATGTTGTTTTTTATTTTTTTAATGAACCTTCAACAAAGGATACACAAGGTTGTAACGGTATTTACAATTAATAAGGTATATTGAGCTGAGTGTTCCCTCAATTACAGAAGATCACATCATTCGTGTTCACATTACTGACAAGAGCACAACAATAACACACAGGAGAAAAATGAAACGATAAATCAATGAATACAGTGTCAATGAATGAATTCGAAGGATAGGGTGTTTTATTGCTCAGTGGTTGTATGATTTGCGATTTTTTATAATAGTGCCCTGAATAGCTTAAAGATCATCATAATAAATTATTTCTGCGTTCATTAAAGTAAATACGTTTATATGCCCTTGTATGTCACCGAGGTTTTTCTACACATTAAATAATATTACAAACACGTTGAATTACTGTAAATTGCTGCACGAACTCACAATGGCATCAATACAGAGGAGCACAAAGCCTCGTAAATTACACATAGATGTTGCCCTATTACGTGTGTACTTTAATCGAATAAAACAAGCGCCGAGTGCGCCAAACAGGTGTCGGCCACAACATTGTGAGTTATAGCGCAATGAGTTCACACCGCGCTAACACTTTTCAACTCTTAACACATTTTATCTCCGTTCAACCGACGAGTGATTCATTGTTATTTGTTTATAAATACTAAACGCCGGCGGCGGACAGAAAAACTCGGCTATGCACGCGTCCCAAATGTTTCGTATCTTGTAATCGCGCCAATAAATGTATTAATATGAAATTAATTAACGTGCTATTGTTTGTTTCACGAACCTTCGAATATGTTTATCTTAATGATGGCATAAATCTTTCTAATACTCGGCCGGCGTAATCAGACAACGAGGTCTTGGCGCACGTGACGATCCATCGATATCGCCCGCCCTTCGTTATATCGATGTGGTAAAATTTATCGACAGATAATGTCGATAAGTGGGGCCACACGGTAGCCGGTTAACGGCGTTTACTTGCATTATGCAATAATCATTTTTCCTTATGTATTTAAAAATCGTTTGAAAATTTTGAAGTGTTCTTTTTTCGATAGGTTTAAAACAGTTCTTATTTTAGTCATGTGGGACCATTTGACAAAATGTTTTGCCTACCCATTGACCATTCAGTTTGTTGACTGGCTTGGTTGTATGTTAATATAGAACATAAATAGAAATTAATAAAGGATTTTTCTGTCTATCCCTAAATATAACATGCATAAAATTACTATTAGGATGGTACCGCGCATCACTTGCGATGCTTCCAGGGACCATGGGTTAAGAACCACTGGCCTAAAAACTCTGAAATGAACCTCTTGTTGTAAAAAGTTACCCCGCTATTAAACATCTGCAAAACTTAGATCGTGTATCCAGGATCTCTTACTATGGTATCCGAAAGAAATTACATGGACAGGAGAAGGAAAAGTGTATTTAGCATTCAGAAATGTCGCAAAACGAATGAAACACGATTGCGAAGACAATGCAACAAGTCGTTTTTATACAAGATCTGCCATGATTCTTAAACAAACGACGAGTTTATTTAATAGATTATGTGAATATTTTCTTTAAATACTACGCTGCTAAGGAACAGCTGTGTGAAAACTCCGTTATATTCCTGTTTGAAGGACATTGTAGACAGGGATTATAAAGCATCACATCGTATGTCTCAGGATGACGACCGAAATCCAGTGTTTAAAAAAAAACTAACCGATGTTGCTCCTATTTATGAGACAAGCTCTCATTATCTGGCTCAAAAATCTTGGAAACCAACCTAAGAATCTATCGAACTACAACAAAAAGGCCCAAAAAAAAATCATTTACGCGGAAAACCGACTCGTTTACTATAAATATAGAGATATTCTGAAAACCTCACAAACGTTATTGTGAAGTGGGACGTTTGCAATCAAAACGTCAACACATACTCTCGCGCAGTCTGAGCTCGAGTTTACACTTGGAAAAAATAACAAAAAATAACCTCCAACAAATATTTAATTTGAAACTTCGACGTGGCGATAGGACTGTGGATTGTGACGACTAGATTAGATTTGCCATTAGAAATGATTTTTTGTTGGTTCGTTGCTAAGCAGTTTATATCAAAAAGTTACAGAGGTAGAACCTTACGGTGGCAAGTTAAAAGTATAGAAGGAATACATCGGTCAGGGTGGTGCTACTGGTTTCGAAAATTGGTTTAATGCCACTAACTCCTTTGCAGTTACGTATCCATGGATTATTTATTTATTTAAGCTTTATTGTACACCATAAATAAAAACAATAGAAAACAATTCACACAAAAAAATGGATTAGTGAAAATCCTAGTCTCAATGCTGGTTGTAGGATTTTTGTATTCCCGTGGATGGCATACAATGTTTTTATTAGTGCTATTACGATTAATGGGAAGACGAGCATACCATACGATCATGACGATGATTGATGGTAAGCGATACGACCGCTCATGGACAGTAGCAATGCTTGGCATTCCACTGCGCTCACCATCCTAAGACAAGATGTTAACTCTCCATATGTCCAGTAGTTACTCTGTTTACAATTTCCTTCAAACCGTATGCATGTATCGTAGAAATCAACTTTATCAGAGCATAAGTACATCATCCCTTTATAACCGTTACGTTGGCAACCCTGAGCGGTAACCCTGTGTTGCCATCATTAGATTAGTTATCTAGAAGCGTTACCAACATGGCGACGCGTAGTATCGTTGTTGATAATTTCACATCCGATACGTTATGTTTACAAATATGTATTACACGTGCACACGGGAGTAAACAAGAAAAAAAATCGTAATCTTCATTTGGGGTTAAACGACTTGATAAGAGTTGTAGGAAATACATGGTGGCACGTTGTTTTTAACCAGTCACTGTGGACTTTAGGGATGCTTATTGCCTATTTTCAGCAGTACCCTTCCTTTGGCAGACTTGCCAATGACATTGCCTTCAATTCGCCATGCTTTGTTAAATTCCATGTTCTAAAAGGCTACGAATGGCATGGATTGGTGATCTTAGAACTGGACCCAGAAACTCATAGTTCAAGGCCGCTCGGTTAAAACGACATTTCTATCAAAATTCAAAACTATTTCTATTCGGTCACAGCAACGAATGCACATACATTACATCACTGACAATAGGTAAAAATGTACAGTGAAATGACTATAATGCGAGTTGACACAAGTGTTTCTGCTACACCTCTCGCCTTTCGTCTCGCTATGAATGTACGGTTAACACTTATGTCATGTGTAGGGTTATCTATTGTTCGACATTATAAATAGAAAAAAAATATGTATATTAAAAATAATCTCGCCATCTGTTAGGAAGTGATCATCTTAGCACGTGAACAAACATGAGGGCGTTGCAGATAATGAAAATAGATGAAGTAAAACCTCTCTCTACTTCGATGGCTTAGTTAAGAAGCCAAGTGAGTGATAGCTTTGTAACTGGACATGAGGAGATATTCACGTGCGTGAGTTTCTTCTGGAGGCTCTCTTCACATTCAAACTAACGTTTAGAAACTCACATATAATTTATAAAATTGTTGTGCGTCCTGATATTTGTGCGTCTCTCTTCCTTCAGCCACACGAAATCCAATGCTGAAAATAGGCCTCTCTCAAAGATCTCCATATCGAGCTTTTGGAAGCGGCCTGCAGCTAGCCACTTCCTGCATAATGTACTATATAAAACATTTTGCTATTTGAGTATCAATATCTCAGGAACAACTAATAGTTAAAGTTACCTTTAAATCGCATAGTATCAATGGCGTTCTTAAAACATGCTCGCAAAAAAACTGGTGTCGAGACCCAATCAGCCCATTACACAAAAACCAATGGCTTAGCGCGTATGTGTGTCATCGGGTCGACGAGTATCAATCAAGATATTTAATGAAGTCAGAATTTGGTGCGATAATGTCGCACGGTAATGAAAGTAGAACGGTATGTAAAGTAACTGGTTATTAAGTATCGCGAAATTGTTCCGAGATGACAGGTTAAGAGCGGTGCATAAAATGGCTTTCCATGCCTGAGGTTGCGAGTACAATGCTCGAGAATATTTATTATTTGTATGGCTTTATATTTGTCTCAATCTTACTCTCGATTGTAGAGGAGGTCCGTGCAGTGCTTTGCAGTCGGACTTATGTGGGCTACATGGAAATTATATTTGTCTGAGTTTTTTGTCAATAGAAAATATCTTTGTAAAAGTTTCCTATTATGTAAAGACACTTCTTATGTAAGGCTATATTTATTTATATATATTTATATATTTGAAATGATAACTCAAAAAATGTCGTCATGCTAAAGCTTGTATGGAATTCTATAAAAAAAAGAAAAAAAAGAAAATTTTACATTCATTTAGTAATATTCGATAAATACTCTAAAAATACGAAATAAGGTTTGTAGTTTGTATTTACTTTCCTCGCTGTTTAACGTACTGAACGATAAAAAATTGACATAAAATATATCCAGAATCATATCAACAATATCGATAATACGATCAAGATAAAATATAGAACTAATTAATTATATCTATACTGAAATAACATTCATTTGTAATGCCATTGAAACGTACGCAATTAATAGATAATAACACATGCGCCGTATAATCGAGCCACGATCGTTACAAACGCAAACACAAATGTACATGTATATAATAAAGTGGAATCACATAAACACGACATAAAATGAACTGGCAGCTAAACTACCCATCGCGACGATAGATATACGTGGGTGTGGAAATGATTTACAATGCTTAGTTAATATTGAACGCACTGCGGGTAATTAAGGATTATTTATTAAAATAGAAATTAAAAATATTTGGACTATGTTAAGCGATTGAAATTCTCTCCCTACTGTTTGGATGGATGGCGCCCGTCATATGAAAGATTTACGCTTATTCGTTCCTAAACTGTATGTAATACACACGTAATTATGATGAGCAACTAAATTTCAATTACCATAATAAAACGAAATGCATTTGTATGTTTATTGGGTGTGAAGCTATAGAAATTACAACGTAACTATAGTACAATATAATCGAACATATCAAGATGTATATCTGACTCGGCCCAATTCAGTGCCATGAGAAGACAAAATGTTTATAGTAAAGATAAGATTAACACAATAACTAAAGTCGTAAAATAGTCTATATAAAAATCTAATGTAGGTGACCCGGTAACGAATGAAATTCTCAAGGTCAATGGTAGTGGAATTGGCAAATACCCACAAATTACGATTACTATTGCGAATTTATAGAAGAAGTACCAAGAGAAATTTATGACGATGGCCCAAAATATTAATAGAAACAGAAAAAAATTCAACGCTACATCAGTATATAACAGAACTGTGGGCTAGATTAGAAACGAAAATTATTAACGTAATATAATAAGATCACTATATAAGGAATTATATGAATTGACGAAGCTTCAGTTAAACTTTACCGAGCTGTGTTAGAAAATATTCAGCTATATCATTTTCCACTAATGAAGGTGTAATAATTATTGTCACTCAAGCAATAGCAGCAGTAGATATCAGTTCTCTCGCAAGACATTACAAAATGCCGATGTATTTTGAGAACTCGTTCAATATAGTTACCATGGCGATAAGATCGAAATATTTAAACACGGCATCGACAGTAAAGTTTATAAAAACGTCCATTACGTATCGAGGGCAGCCGAGAAAATATCAAAGTTGAACTGAATGGAAGTCATAATCAGGAAAAAGGGATATTCTTGGCATGATTTTGTGTGGCCGAACCATTAAAGAAAAGCTCCCGAGTCGTATTGATAGCGAGTAATCACGGCTCCGTTCAGAATGGCGTTGGTGGCAAATTAGATAGAGCTCCCGCGCCGCTGTGCTACTTGCAGTGGGTGGATCATGTTAGTTTGGAGGTAATGTAGGATTAAGAAACGGGGTAAATAGTCAAGATTACCGCCGGGTGTGGGCGAAATCGAGGCCATGACGAAACTCTGATTGATAACGTACCACTATATGTATTCTGATAACCGTTCTTTGTTGCTATGCGCCATGAAATTGTGTGCCTACGTATTTTGCTTTCTTTGTTTTATTTAGCCGAGATATTTAGACTGTAAAGATACAGCACGCGGAAGATTGGCAAACTATTTGCGAATTCGTAGTCGCGTCATGGATATAAATTAACATGACGGCGAACGTTAGTGCCGATGTATAAATATGAATGCACAAAGAAACAGAAAAGTATAAAAATAATGTTACATAATGCTATGACATACATCTTGTTGCCATACAAGATAGTAAATATTATAACGATGACATAGATAACAAGAATGGTATTATTATCGAAACGTTTGATAAAGACTGTAAAGTCAATGTTGAAAGGGCTAATGGGATTTAGACAATAATTCAATAACGATGGTTTATACTGATAGATGTGTTAAGTGGCCGTTAATGCCGAGCTGTGCATGTGGGTAGACTGATGTAAACTTTGATTAAGATCTCCACGACGACGCCGAATCTATTGTTAGTGTATATTATATCCAACAGGCAGAATCTATCACCTTCTTTGATACAAACACAGATGCTAATAAAGTATTAAATGCCGATATAGCACATTCTCCCTGGTGCTTAAGGTAATCATGATCACTAATCATCTCGTAATTCATTTGCTCAATGAAATTCCTCTAAGATTTAGTACAATTCGAATAACGTTTCGGAAAATCCACATACCAAGGATAACCCTTGCCACCCACTTGAGGAGCAATGACTTGGTTATAGCTGCATGTTGAAATATATGACGTTTTATTATGTTGGGTTTGTATTAAACCGTTCAAATTACGCTTCTGGTCATTCCCCTGTTGTCTATCCCGCATTTATTGATCCACTTTGTTGTGTAAAAGCTGAATCATTCTCTACATATTAATCTTTTCCGAGGCCGCAACCCTCCCCGATTTATTACCGGATTCGTCACAGCCTAACTCAGCCAATTTGGTAATAGAGAAGTGCATTTCGTAGTTTCGCGAGAGTTTTTGTTGAATGACGACAATGGATGTTGCATTATTAATTTTGAGTATGCGTACCGTCATTACATCGATTCTCAAGTACCGTCATAGTTGAGTCAAGACACTTTTGCATGACTGTACAATTTTGCATCTCCGCTTTGTTTGACGTTGCTTTGAAATTCCGGAGCAGATGTTAGGCAGAATAATTCGGCGCTGTCTCCGGGGGCTTCATTTGCGAGCGCATTATTGATGTTTCAATGTGTAGATGTCTATATTCAGCACGATTAATAGAGCATCACGTCCGAAATATTTATATTCTCTTTTTATTAAGCTATTTTATGTGAAACGCAGATGTTATATTTTATTGTTACTCTTCCGTCATCCCCGTTTCCTCTCGCCTTGATCTTGATTACTGCGATAAATACTACATTATGTTTCCTATTAGCTGTATTAATATTGATAACTTCATTTTTATTTTATATCTTTCGTCGTGTGCGTCTTCAATGTTATCTGTTTTCTTGTTTCCTGCTAGTTTTACGAGACGCTTAACCTCATTCATTTAGTTAAGGTGATTGCAAATGAAGGACGGATTTTATATTGGATCAAAATTATTGTTGCAGATTCAACGCAGCACGTCTGATGCGGAATCTAGTTTTTGTAACACCTAGCTATCGCTGAATGCAGCTATCCCCGTCCACCGCCACTAATTAAGATGTTAGCGTTACAATAATGTTACCTACTTACTTAAATGTCCTATAAACACCTGGAATGTAACGAAATATGCAGTCAACACTTATCATCGCACTTGTGATAAATGTGACATAATTGTTCTAGCCTCTTACGTGATAGTGCTTAACTGCGATTTCGTTTGTTCTTAGGATGCGCTTATTTGTAACGCGATATTGTCCTGTGTTGTCTTAAAATGTATTGTTACCTCCACTTTGGTAAGATTGCGGAGGGAACCGGAAAATTGCTTCTTTAGTATATAAGTTTTATGACTTTGAAACAAAATTGTGATCTTCTTGCACGTTTTTTCGGTTTCCTTCGTGATGTTCACACATTCGCGCATTTGTCAAATCTATTAATTTAAGTTATTATGTTATATTTTCAAATTTTGAATACCATTGACTAACAAAAACTAAACATTTCTAACGCATGACCTTTATTTTACAATATCAACTCGCGAGTGTGCATGACGTCAATAAGTTGCTTTTTAATTATTCATTATTGTTTTACATTAGTTATATTTAGACAATCCGCTACTCTGACATGGTTATGTTTTAATATTATACGATTGTTCATTGATGTTGTATTGATTATGTAAATGTTTACTTCAACAATTTGTTCTCGCGCAAACCTGGAGATCATTGCGAATACGTCGTACGCCCTGCTCTGTAAAACTTGATTTTAGGTGTAAATGAAGATGGTTACATAAATTCGAGTTTTATCCAATGCATGGCAACACCCGGGTGATTGCATTCTAGTTTTTTGTCAGATGAAAAATTTGATTATGCAATCTGTTTGATTTAATGATGATTATGTTCCATTTAATTATTTTAATTCAATAAACGTTTCGGCATGATTGGTGGTTTCATTTCTCAAGCTCTCGAGTGGCGGCCGTTCCCACAGCAGTTTCGCATGTCGTTGGACGTGGAACAGTTCGCCCGGAGGTCGAATGTAAAGTCATTTTTCAATTAATCCAATGTCATCAGGACGCGGCGACCTCTGCTCCGGGCCGACCAAGACCTTTGCACAATGATCGCACTTGTCACACGACATTACGCCCTATTTGCAGCGCATTAGTGTTTATTTTCTTTTCCTCTGCTCTATGAGACAATGTAAATATTACGCTTTAAACAGTTGGCTTGCAACATAAAAGGATTTTTTAATAGTACCTGATGATGAGGTTAAAGAAAGGTTGTTCCGAACAATTCCCACTATTTATTTTAATTAAAATATTGACGTCTGGGAGTGTTGCTAGTGTGCAGCTTCATTGTGGGTGACGTCAGACCACCAGGCGGGTACATTTGTGTATGAAAGTTGCATGTTTCTAGCTCGCAAGTATTTTTGTATAAAATAGGTCGCGGGAGCCGGAGGCGTGCAGCTGATTTACTCTGTTTATGCTACATTAAAACAAAATGTCTGAAAAATAAATATTTGCGATATGGATGTTTTATTTCATTGCGGCGGTTGAGCTGGCTGGGAGTGCCTCAAGTTCTGGATTTAGCTGCAGATGTATTTTGGGATAAGTGGATTCACATGGTAAGAAAATTATTACAATATTGGCCTAGTTGATGTGCACTATTTGTCTTGATAAATATACTGAGTAAAATATATTTTGCATCGTACTACTTATAGATTATTTTTATGTTACGTTACATATCACCTTTGTGTCTTCCTTTCTATTCCTCAACTTAATTTCTATGATATCGAATTATGTTTATCTTGAACTGAATATTATTATGGTATAACTATGAGAAACAAGGTTGAATAACTTGATGGTTAGAAACTACCTCGGTGGTGTAGTTGTACTACGGTACGCTTACAAAGCTGAGGTCTCGGGTTCGAATCCCGGGTTGGGCGAAGTGATATTGGATTTTTCTATTCATTATCAGCCCAGAGTCAGGAATTTGTGCCCGATATGGCGATAGGCTCGCCACCTATCACATTGTGGGACGGAACATACAAGGCGAAATGTGGGTGCCCTTGCACCTCTGCCTACCCCTTCTGGGAAAAAGGCGTGAGTTTATGTATGTATGTATGTATGTATGTAGAAACTACCTTCGCCCGTGAAGTGTGAACTGTCTATTTTTATCACCAAGCAACACTGTGGAAACACTATTGGGTTTGGCATTGAAGGACACTGTGGCCTGTGACTGCCAAGATTTAGGAGACTTACAAATTAATACATACGACACCTTCCTTGGCGCAGTCGGTTAGACGCGGGCTGTAAAACGAAGAGCCGCGGGTTCGATCCCCACACCGAATAATATGTTTATGTGATCTCCAAACAATTATTTTGGGTATTTGTTAGACCGATAAGTCTCTCGTCGGTTCTGATAACCTAAGAGACTCTTATGTGAATGGGTTTAGGACTATGTATATTACTGTTAAGTGTATTATACCCAGGAGTGTTAAACGCAGTTTAATTGTTATACATGCAGTGCAAAACAATAAATAAAAGTTCTATTCGTTCAGTCGATGTTGCTGCCGTATAGTACGCTTGAGGCATTCTATAGGCGTACGACTTGCACGTTCCGTCACTGCCCAATAAAAAATCATTTAAAAACTCATTTGTACTATAAACATCAAAGATAAAGTGTAATTCATTTTAATAACCGCTCCGTGCTAAGTCAACAGATCGCATCAAAAAAACAATCAGTTTTCAAACATCTAATTACAAAAACATTTTAACAACGCGAGTTACCGAGCCTAACGTGATTAATTCTCGCGTAGATCTGTCAGAGCGTTATCAGTTATGATCTAGCAGGGGTCACTGACCGCGCACGATTAGACCAACGTTTTTTATATCTACGAACTAGAAATGTCGACATGTTAATATAACAAAAAACTCGCATGACTTCACAATGAATTCGTGTTTTTGTTTCAAGTGTATCAAGTATTATTACTAATAGATTTTGCTAGTGTGTAATTGCGCTCTGAAATATGTTAAGGTAGTTCTGCTATTGGGATGAGAAGCTTATGTCTCTTTGGTCTACTCTGGTCAAAATATGTCTAAACAATAATCACATAAACACTTTTGGATTTATAATTAAAGTATAGCCTAGCGATATCCCCCCCGGAGTGCAGATAAACTTTTTCGAAAATATTCTATCGCTTGTGTTTATCAGGAATAATTTAGGATTCTAATGGTGAAATAATGTTTCGAATCAGTCCCGTAATTAGAGCTTACTTAAAGCAAACAAACAGTGAAATCTTTCTTCTTTATAATATTAGTTTAGAAGAGGTAATTCAACTTAATTGTCCATCAGGCAGACTATTTGACAGGGTCGAAGGCAACTAGCAGGATACTGTCCGCTTCCATAAGGTCGCCAAAGAAATCTTTGCCCATATTGAGACTTAACATCTTGTGTCTCAGGATGGCGAGCCCAGTCGAATGCAAAGCATTGCTTCGAAATTCAAGCTGTTGTTTGGTTTTGCTACTGTTTAAGAAACTCCGTCTGTTAAAAAGGCGTGCGTTTATGGATGTATGTATGGTAGAATAACTCCATATAATAGCTGAACATTAGTCACAACGCTTGCGTCGCATCGACTTGAGAACGTTACGGTCTCATACAACTTGATGTGTGGTGTACTAGGCCCCTTCCAACATATCGCTGTGAAAATAATTGAGGGAGCCTTGTTCAGCAATGGATCTTTTGTAAGTGAAGAAGATGATGATACTGTAGCTAAATAATTGACGGCCATTCTTCGGTATGACATTGCTAGGTTCATCAGTAAGTTTAACACTCGTAATCACAACTGTACGATGGAATTAGGCTAGAACTAAAAATTATAAATAAATAAATATATATTATCCTAGATGTTTAAGGGCCCAGTTTATATTACCATAGTAGGTAGTAGGTTACCATAGTAGAAACCACTGAATTTATCTTCCATAAATATGACAGATTGCCCAGTATTCGCTATGCAAACTGTTTACATACAAGGTATTATATTATGATTTTTAAATTGATATTATTTAAATATATCAAAATTAGACTTAAACCATGGCAGACATGAGACGAAGGTATGACCTACTTGATTAGTTCCTTAATAATTGAACCGAAATATTTCCAGACTAAACAGCCTGGAAGGAATGGGAAAGGGTTTTGTCTAGTGAAGGAACCCGAATGGCTGATGATTATAGAAACTATTAAGAATTTTACCGAAATATGAAACAAATTTACTACAAAATAAAGATATAAAGCAACATACGAGAAGCCACTAAAAGGAAAGATGGCATTCAGAACATGGACTGCACGCGGCATGCAGTGGAAAGTGTGGTTTAATAAAAGCCGTCGCGCCGGTCACTTTCGTGCTTACGACATTTGGCGACTTAATTGGGTTGCTGTCAATTTGAGAGCACATAGCAAGCTTTGCGCCACATACAATGCTATACTATAAGAATAGCTTAAAACCTACCACATTCTAGTATTTGTTCTATTTTCTAGACTTCGTCAAAATTAAATCAAATTGAACAAACAATGGCTAAATATCTCTAGATCACAAAGTTATGTAAAGTTGCGTACGAATATCATGTACGTGTAACATTCATATTTCTATTTTAGTAAAAAAAAGTCAAAATGGATTCCAAAAATTTTATTTCTTTGAAATTACTATTAGTCTTAATCGGCTCGCACAGATCTATGTACAAAAGTTTCAAAATAAAACCTAATTTACTACTAAATTTGTATGTATAGTCATAAGACATAATATTTAATGTTGTAGACAAACCAAAATTAGTACGAATCCTGTGCCATTTTAACTCTAGGTTCAATCTGTCTTTTTATCTGCCTTTGTCTCTTGTTATTCTGATAATTTTTCTTTATTTTTCTTTCATAGTTGCTGAATCTACTTGTTTCATATTTTTGAACCACTTGAGACGGCTTTTGTTCTGTAGCTTAATATTCATCGTTCTCTATTCCATTCTTCTTTCATATGTCCCTTCAAAGCAGTTTGGTGCACTATTTCCTTTTTAAAATACTATATTTTAGTTTTATTACGTCTTTAATAGAACTGCTTTCTTAACAAATTTACTTTAGTTATTCTTTTTTCTTCTTTACTCTCTTTCCCCTTCTCCTTCTCCTTCTCTTTCTCCTTGTCCTTAATTTTGCAATTCTTATCCAAGATTTTCTTATGATAATCACGGAAGCAAGTAATACATAACCCGGGCTCTGAGTCACAAACGGGACAGAAATATTTTGCAGCTTTACGTAAATGTCGAGTGGCTAAACAATGCTTGCAATTTCTTCTTTTACGTTTGCCTTTTTCGTTTCTAGGCAATTCTTCCAGCAAATGTACCTCACCTTTATTTGTTTCGATTCGGCAGTCTGTGAGCTTGTCTGTTGCGAGTGAACTAATTCTGGGAGCTGGTTTGATAGTGACACCGTCAAGTTTTAATAGCATTTCAACTACATGTATACGAAAATCTAATAATGACTTGGCACTCTTATTATTATAATGCGTTTTCATCTGTTCAGTATACATGATAAAGGCATTAAGGACCATCAAATCCATAATGTGGATTATTAATTTCCTGTACCAAGTGGGCGATCTTTTAATACTACTACAATACGCTAGCATTTGATTTTTTCTCTGAACGCTCCCCATATTTTTATTGTATTCTACAATGACATTTGATTTGAGAGCAATCTGACCATTATTACATTGGGCAGTTTTAGAGTGATGTTCGGACGTTACCATGATAATACTCTTCTTTTTATATTTTGTTGTAATACACAAACCGCGCGGATTGTATCTCGTAACAAACGCTTCTTCGTTAACTACAGTCCTGGGAAAAAGATGTCTATAAATCTGTGGTTTTAACCTGCCAGTAAGATATGTGCGTTTATCTAACAACTTCTCCGCGAGTGCTACGCTAGTGAAAACTCTGCCTACATAAAGCGAATGCCCCACGTTAAGATAATCCTCGATGATTTTCATGATTATATCATCATTATTGTCCAGGTCGCCTGTTTCTTTGTGTGCGTGCATTCTTACCGTGATGCCATTAGCATCTGTAACTTCAAACATTTGAACACCGTGCTTACTCGTCTTGCCTTTATTGAAATGTCCGATCACATCACGATTGTCGCAACCTACTTGGCTTTCAGTAATAATTAAGTTTTTAGAAGGATATATTAAATTTTTGGTCTGTGAATTAAAAAAAGTAATAATGGGATTCACAAATTTACTTTCATCTGAACTATCAAAGGAATCTGGTTCCAAAAAGGCAAGGTGGCTAAGTAGTAGAAGGAAGCGGTCACGGGTAATAAAATTTTTAAAAGTTAAGTTAAATAAAATATCCGATCTCCAATAATCATTAATCCTTTGTAGTTTTATGTGTCCCATGTGAAGAACTAAGGCGATAAACACGGTAATCTCTTCAATGTTTGTATCGTACCAACCATGTGTTCTACTGTTCGGTTTTGTACACTGTGACAGAGAGCGTTTCGCTTGCTCATTAATACTTGCAGCGAGAATAGACAAAAACTTTGTATCAAAATACAAATTGAAGTAGTCAAGTGGGGTGAATGCTGGGCCTACATTATAATTTTCAACTCTTGTGAAAGGAAAAACCCGTAGGAATCCCTCGTCTCCCCATTCTGCTTTGTTAACTTTGCTGGTATTACTTGCGTACACGGGACTCGCATCTTCTTCTATAGAAGAATTTGAAGACTTATCGTCTTCTTCTCTGCAAATAAATAAATTTAACATTATATAACGTAATATTGATAAATAAGAGCTGAAAATATATCTCCGACGGAAGGATATTGCTGCCAAAGCGCATTGCAATATTTTGTTTATACCCTTGGTATTCAAACTGGTTTATGTTGAGTTCCAAGAGTTGGCGAGGACTTGTGAGGAATACAAGCAAGGGAAAATAAAATTAGGATTCACAATATCCGGAAACTGGGGTTAAAGTCTATTAAACCAAAAAACATTAGATCTACGACATTTAAAAGTTTCCCTAACTGTTTCCTACACCATATGCAAGTACAAATTAATAAAATGTAAACAAAGAATATCTTCATTTAAAACGAATATTTTGTTATCAGTATTTTATTAGATTTATTACACTGAATAAATCAGCGATCACCCCAACGTTTGTAATGGGGTATTTTACTATAAGAGAGAAAAAATCTAAAAACAATAAATATATATAGTACACCAATAAGCAATGAGTTTATGTTAATTTCAGTTTATAACTCTAAAGAATAAATTTTGTAATAATGAAAATATAATTTTTTTTATCCGTCCCAAAAAGTTGCGAAACGGCAGCCGCCATGATGGATACCGATCTCAACGGATCTACGTTATTCCGCGAGTAGAATACCCAGTAAACATTTTAACCTATTAAGTAAACAGAGAAGTTATAACAGTATTCTTCCGTACGTTATTTTTTTAACATATTAAAATGAACGACGGTTTCGTTAAAGGAGAGTTTAATTTTAAATTAAAAAAAAATACTTTAAATAAAATAATATTGGCAAATAAATTAGAGACGTAATGTTGTGTCTATATAGTGCAAGTATATATGTTATGGGCCAAATGATTAATCGGGCATTATTTATCATACCCGGGCAATATGAATAATGCCCAATAAGAGCGGGCAATGTGATTGTAACCAATCAATTTATCACATTGCCCGGGCATGTAACAATAAGTGCCGCACTGTTATTGGCTAAAGCGCGTGTGACGTAGCACCAAGCATCAAGTACGGGATGACGTGGCGAGAGTTGTCAAACGTCGCCATGAGAGCGAATTTAATAATTTTATTTCATAAAAAAATAAATTTGTGTGTACTTGCGCACTAAATAAAATATTTATTTTGTTTCCCAGTTTCAGAGTAATTTGTACGTTATTTTAAATCAGTCTAATCTATTTTTCCGCAATTGGTTTTGAGAATACAAATAGTCAGAGAAACGCGTATCCGCGCCACTGGTTGAAGCGTGACTGATTGCACGTGAGGCAATTACCTCTCAATCGTCTTGCCATTATAAAGCTCGGACAACGCATCTATGCTTTATAAACATCTTAGATTGTAACCTCATGATTTGACATTACTTAACATATACTTACACGGCTACAATTACTAACAATAAATAACATTTTGTAATCACATGTTGCTGAGTAAAATTGGAAACGTTTCATAAAAAGGAACTCCGGTGTCGACACTAACGTCACATTACGATTCAGGCAACACATCAATGCAGCGACAACATTATGGGTCTTCTATATATTTAGATATCTATGACCGTGGGTCGATTCTCCTCGATGCATAGATAAAAAAATACTAGAGCGGACAGCGCGAACTAATTAAATAGAAACTATGGACTGCAATCGTCAGTTCGGTTAAAGTAACATTTTTATGAGAATCCATTTGATAAGCATATACCAGCTTTAGCAACCGTGAAATAATTAATGACGTTATGATATTTATGTCATATTACAGAGTAACTACTGGATATATTGAGACTATATCTTATGTCTCAGGATAGCAAGCGCAGTGGAATGCCAAGCATTGCTTTGTAATTCAGTGTTGTTTGGTTTTGCTACTGTTCATGAGCGGTCGTATAGGTTACCATCAGGCTAACGGCAAGCTCGTCTCGCCATGCACTGCAATAAAAAAACTGCTTTTTAGTTCTACGTCAGCGTTTGATTTTTATTTCATTGGTGTAGCACTGGAATAAAAAATCTATTATTTGCGCAAAATAAACACAATAATACGAAAATATTTATGAGTCAACTACCGTTGTGTACATGTCGGATGTTCGGGAATAAAACCTTGTGTTAATTAACCAGACCGGTGATAACGTCACCGATATAGACATATACATTTATTTATTAATTACTGCTATCACGACACGTTATAGTTAACTGATTAACAATTTATCCGAATATCTTGGACAACTTGGTACTTTTATAATAAACACGCGTATGCCAATGTTTCACTGCCGACTACTGGATCTTGAATGCCCTGACTACGGTCCGGAGGCGGTTTATATTGCAAACTGTCATGCTCCCGCCCTTACTCTGACTGTGGGCAGTGAAATAGAACCATAACAGGGTTTCCTTTAATAACATTACTTCTACAACTACCCGTAGATTCCTAAGGGCCGATTTACAACTATTCAACATATGGGCTTTACATAAAAACACCCCGACATACACATGCCGCTATTCGCCTCGACTGCAGATCGTACCGCCGCGCGCGCCGCCGCGCCGCGCCGACACAACGGAATACGCAGCCAGTAGTACCCAAGCTACCGACGCACGGCCTCGTGTTTTAATTAATTTATTAACATTAATCGTAATGAATTTCTTTAACTTTTAGACACGCTTGATACAATTTGTTTTTTTTCCAATTTTACCATAAACAATACGACAAGTGCGTGGTGGCCTGTTGGTAAACGGACCAGACGCGGCTGCCAACATGTTCACGGTGGTCGCGGGTTCAAATCCCAGGGCACACCTCTGACTTTTCGGAGTCATGTGTGTATTGATAGTCAATCACCACGCACTAAAACGGTGAAGGAAAATATCGTGAGGAAACCTGCATACCATAGCGGTTTATAAGAATTTCTATGGTATGTAAGTCCGCCAACCCGCACTAGGCCAGCGTGGTGGACTATATGGCCTAACCACTCTCAATCGTACTGTCGATTGTAGAGTAGGCCCGTGCCCTGCAGTGGGACGTATATGGGCTGATACGATACAATACAATACGACAAAGACATGAAGTGTAAACTTCGCGCGCCCAGCTTGTACTCCGCGTGACAGCTGTGTGCGCAGTGCAGTTTTAGTTCGAGATGACGATACAAAACAACAAATTACGTAATTACAATACTTACCCAGCAATCTCAAACGATGAATCTACACGTTCGGAATCAGCAGACTTTGATTCGAAACACCAAATTACGTATTCATCAGTCTCCCAAGTTGGATCTAAGCGTTCCGACTCTTCGGACATAATACCGAGTGTCGACACACAAAACGCGCTTGTATGTTGTGCCAAGCGGCGGGCGACTGCGGGGCGCGGTGTGTTCGCTGCGGCCGCGCTCCGCTGTGCCGGTGACGTCATCAGGGGCCGGAACAATGCGCCAACGATATCAACACGCTCCATGTTTACAAGTGATTTTGAACTTTAAAATTGCCAAATTATGATATAAAATGGATTGTGATAATACATGATATACAAAACCCGAGCGTCGCTGCTACGCCCGCCATTTTGTGTCGCGTATGCGCTCGTCGCGTGTTTTGATATCGTTGGTGAGTTTTCGCGGCATATGTTTGTTAGTGACAAGTGTTGTATTTATTGGCTTAAATTGAGTTGTAATTCATAAATCATAATACTTTATTATGTAACTGACTGTAAATGTTTGTAAATAATTTACTGGTAATATTTGTTGCTTATCGATACATTGCTTTCCTAGATTTATGTACAGACGGATATCCTACATAGTGGTGGGGTCCGCAAAAATTATATGACGGATGTTGCAAAAAAAAGAAATGTCAGAAACGTTTGAAAAGTTTATGTAAAAAGTATATGTTTATGATCAGATTGAATTGGAAACTAAAACTAATTTATGTATTATGAGAATTTATTTGGTGTATTTCAGCGTTAAAATATCGACAAAGGGAGGGGGGAGTGTATATGGGATGCAATAATATGTTTTTGGGCAGTTTAATTTAAAACATAGCTTGACTCACGTTAGAAAATGTACTTTTTATATCAGCCCGCAACACACACTCCAGAAAAACCCAGAGGTGTTTCCTGATATTCGAAATTTGTACCATTGTTTCAGCCATAATGTACACGTTGAATTGCACTTACGAGTATAAACTTATCTCTTGTAATGGACGGAGTGCTTTGCCCGCAAGTATCCGAAGCTGATATCTGTATGACACTTATAGTAATTCTTAAACAAACTCAGTGTTTACGGTATAATAATCTGAATACTTTTGGTATGATTGGACCTCCTTTATTACGGACCTTAATTGAATGTTTATGACCCTGTTATTTTGCAACCTGTCGAGTTATTCGGTACACTTTGTAAATTTATTGGATGGGAAATAAATTACGGTAGGGAATTATTGTTAATTTTAAAGGGTTTTTCATGTTAAGTTCTGATTTTAATGCATCCAATCCATCCACCTCAAAGTATTTGTAGCAAAGAGGCAGTGGATATTATGAGGACAGCCTCCGTGGCGCAGTTGGTTAGAGGTTGGCTATGAAACGGAAGAATGTGGATTCGATCCTCAAATCGAGACAAATGTTTGAGCAAAACACATGAATTTGTTTCGGGTCTGATTGTTTGTGGGCCTGAAAAACATCTCTTAGTTTCTGACACCCACGATTCAAGATTTGATCAATTTAAATGTGAATGAATTACATGAAAAAAAAACACAAGTGGCAGTCTTGTTGCTTGCAGCAATTTCTGCCAGACAACCATGGGATGGATAAACGAGAACGAATGAAAGTTGGGGCAGCTTCAGGTGTACGAATAATTTATGTGTGTATGTATGACTATGTGTGTTACTGTTGGGTGTATTTATTTAGGTACCTATCTTTTCTTTAATGGCAGTATACTCGCCCATTCATTTCAGGATGACAAAAAGCGCAGTATATAGTAAGTGGCACTCCCATATACCTCTATTACGACAGAGATGTGAGTTTATGCATAGATGTATCAAAATGTAAAACAATCAGATTCCAACACTAATAAATAACCCGACTAAAGGCTAATTCCATAGGTCAATTCTGGGAGATTATAATTAAACAACAATCAATTACCTTTAGCAACAAAAGTAATTAGTATACAATGATTTGGCGTGGCAGAGATGTTGCATACACGCCTTGACCGGCTGTCTGTATTCTAATCCAGTGCAAGTGAAAGTATGCATGCGACATTATGCATTACATAAAGAATATTAATAGCATTGCAATCCTTGGTCGACCCACGCTTCTGATCTGTTCTGGGTTGTAATTGGTGGGAGTGATGTCATACGCAATTTTTTTTTTAATTTCTATGAATGCGGCAAGTGCATGCCATTCGCCTGATGGTAAGCAATACGACCGCTCATGGATAGGAGCAATGCATGGCATTCCACTGCACTCGCCTTCCTGACACAAATGATGTTAAGTCTCATTACATCCAGTAGTTATTCCTGCAACAATGCCCTTCAAACTGGAATACAACATTGCGTTTACCTTGCTGTTTAGCGTGAGAAGTAGACATTGCGGTGGCACCTACCCCGGCGGCAGCATAAATTAAACAGCTGCACCGATTTTGATGTTTTTTTTGTGCGTGTTCAAGTGGATTCGAAAACCGTTTAGATTCAAAATCGGGCCCACTACAAAAAGCGTCTGGGCGTAGTAGGGCCGTGTCTTTAGTGATTCTATATACTCAATTTACTATTATTTATATTACACGACAAATTGAAGATAATTGTCGGCTGTCGCGTCACGTCCGATGACTGAGATCACCGGATGCTCTTCCCGTCCTTTTTCTTTCTAGATCTCCTGCCGATTTATTGGTCCAGCAACATATACATGATCTTCATTTTTTCAAGAACTATATTGTATACAGTGAAACTGAGCTTGTAACAAGTTTTTGCAGAGAGCAGTCAAGCTGACATCAGAAAGTGAGTGACGCTAAGATTATTTCGTCTTTCATGTTTCCTCTGACAACCTCTCTGGCGCAGTTGGTTAGACGCCGGCTGGGACTAAAACAAATATGTGAACCATAAGTACTTATATTTGTTTCGGTTCTCGGTGTATGTGAGACTGAAGTCTCAAGTTATTCGTGATACCAACGACACAAGACTCGATCTTAGTGTGGGAGGACTAAGTGATTGTGGAGTGAATTTGTGGGTATTAGTTTATATTGTTGGCCTCTAAAAGCACAGGAACTCCATAGCTGGACACATGGCAATGCATGATGATATCCCGAAAGAACTCTGCATCGGCCTGTTGGAAGTAAAATATATCAAGGGTTCTTTGTGCAAGATATCTAATTACTATTAATCGTTCATTAAATCTACATTTAATGCATGGTATTAACAATCATTTCTAAATGTCATAGTTAAAGTGTAACCTTTAATTTGACGTGGGCCTTGGTTCGGCTAGCGGTAATAATATCCTGCCAGCTGAGTCTAGGAACTTAGACGCTAGATTAGTTTTAATCAATGATTATTATAATAATATATTTTAGATTAGGAGTTTAGAATATATCATAAGGTTTAACCAATGTAGCAAGGTTTGTATGTACCAATGTAATGTATGCAGGATGTCTTGGTCTACAAGGAATGTGCGAACAAGAACTTAGGTATTCTTTAAGTTATTCGTTCTTAAGCAATCGATTCGCAAATGTTTATATACATTGTGTTATTTCCTAGATTTTAATCTCAAAGTATTTGTAGCAAAGTCGCAGTGGATATCATGAGGACAACATCCGTGGCGCAGTTGGTTAGACGCTGGCTGTGAAACGAGAGGCCGCGGGGTCGAACCCCGCACTGAGACAAATCGACGGTTCCTACGTATATAAGGACAAGTCAAAAACCGAGGTTTACAGGAGAGCGTAATTTGTGTTCAATTCGCCCTAGAAATAATTCTATGACCAAAAATAAAAAACATCTTTCTACAATCATTTAACTGTTTTAAGAGCTTTATAGTGCCATTTACACATATTTTATTTTTTTACGTTTTCTTAGAAAACTTGATAGATGACTGTTTCTACACCGATAATAAAATAGAAGCATGTAAGTCATGTCTATGATATCTTTTTATACGCAGGAAACAAAAAAACTGTGTCTGATATAGAATTTAAATATTTTTTTTTATGAAAATAAAGGATTAATCAACTATTTTTAAACTAATACGTTAAATATCCCCAAATCATCACCCATGTATATGATAAGTACTCCAACGTAAACTTATCACTTTATACGTGGATTTAGTAATTCGGGGTAGGAATATGTTCTTTTAATGTATACAAAGACATGTCTTTAAATAAAATGATTCGGTTTATGTTTTATTAATTAAACAAGGTTTATAAATTCAACATTATTTATTATTAAGCAACAATCTTCTTAACATATAAATAAAAGGCACTTAAAGGCTCTCTGAAGTAGCAACTAAACGTAAAAAATCACTGTTGTCTAATACTTATTAGTAATTAACTATTTTAATTTGAAGATTGTGCCTGATTGATTGATTCAATAATCATCACAGTTTGATTAAGAAGGTTCCCCAGCTTAATTAACTACCTATCGACTTAATTAGTAAAATGTAATAATCATCACAGCATTGTTTGAGTATGTGCCTCATTTTAACACCTAATTGGTAAAATTTAACAATCATCACAGGTTTATTCAGACTGATTCATCTTATCACTAACTTAATAATTCAACCGGACCTTGGATCTTATTTCTACATGAGGTTCCAGAAATATGGTTGAGTTAAATGCCAAGAAAACTCAGGTGTGTGTGTTCACGTGCAAAAAATCCCCGTTCTCTCCCTCCCCATTCTTCAGGGTACTCCCCTTTCAGTGCGGGATGACCTGGGTATCATTGGTGTGGATATCCGCTGTGATCTCAATCCAAGGAATTACATCGAGGGCGTAATATCTGCCACATCACGCAGGGTTGGAGTCCTGAAGAGGGTGCGTCGGTTTTTCACGCCCGGTCAGCTTTGTCGCTTAAATAAAGCGCAGGTCCGACCGGGTATGGAGTACTGCTCGCACCTCTGGGATGGATCCGCCCAGTACCTGCTCGATGCCTTGGATGGATTGCAGCGGCGGGCCATTCGCATTGTGAATGATGCAGTCGTTACGAGCAACTTAGAGTCGCTACAACTCCGGAGGGATGTCGCCTCTCTAAGCGTGTTCTATCGCCTGTATCACGGTGAGTGCTCTGAAGAATTGTTCAACTTGATCCCCTCCTCTCCATTCCTAACCAGAACCACGCGGGCTGGCTTGCGAAGCCATAGCTTGACGGTCCACACCATCCCGGCGCGAACGAAACGGTTCTCGAATTCGTTTTTGTGCCGCACCGTCAAACTGTGAAATTGTTTGCCGTCTCACGTATTTCCTCCTTCCTACAATCCTGGGTCTTTCCGCCGTAGCGTGAAAGGGCACCTTAGCAGGCCGGCATTATTGTTTCCATTGGTATTGGACCGCCGTCCGATGCCAATGGATACTCTGCCTGGGCGGCATTAGCACTTACCATCAGGTGCAATGCCGCCAACATGCCGGGCCAGTATAAAAAAAGGAAAAAAAATACAAAACAATATCTATAAAAACGTAATGATAAATTTAACAATCTTATTCATCATTGACTCTGACTTTTCGGAGTCATGTGTGCATTGATAGTCAATCACCACGCACTAAATCGGTGAAGGAAAACATCGTGAGGAAACCTGCATACCATAGCGATTCATAAGAATTTCTATGATATGTAAGTCCGCCAACCCGCACTAGGCCAGCGTGGTGGACTATATGGCCTAACCACTCTCAATCGTATTCTCGATTGTAGAGTAGGCCCGTGCCCTGCAGTGGGACGTATATGGGCTGATACGATCCGATACGATTCATCATTGCCCTGTTCTTCTTCCTCACTATGCTTAAGGTTTTTATAGAAGTTGTGATACTTATTAGGAATAATTAACGTGTCGCATAATTTAATCAAATCCTTATATTTCACTTCAGTGATAGGAATAGGATTATTGTATACTTTCTCTAAAATTAGTTCTTGTTCCTTCTTTTTGCAGCATTTTCTTTTCTTCTTCTCTATTCTTTTAGCATCGACTTGTCTCGTCCGGGGAACTCCCGTAAATGGCGACAAGTCTGACAAGACCGCGTTCGCACCGAGTGGCGCACATTTTAAAACACCGTACAAAAAGATATGTAATAGATGTCTGTATCTACGACACTTATTTGTTGTATTTATAATACTTGTTCTTTTGTACGATTTGTAAAACAAGGTAAATAAATAAAATAAAATAAAAATGAGTATGTCAGTATGTGCGCATAAATCATCTAAAGCCAATGGTACAATAAAAAAAAAATGGCATTTTCGACATGTCTTTATATACGTAGGAACCGTTGAAATGTTTGTGTGAACATTTGTTTCGTGTTTGTGTATTCGTGACACCGAAAAGTCTCTCGTATTTCCTGATACCTATGACACAAGACTCGATCTTAGTGTGAGGTCAGGGCTATGTGACTGTTGGGTGTATTTATTTATTTATAATCCATCTCTCCGACACATAAACCTTTTCTACGCTTATAAAAATTTAGAAATATTCATTGCTGTAAGAAAAAATGAATGTGTAATATTTAGTTATTTATATTTAAGAAAATTACCATAATGTAATGTGCCGACTGAGAGCCATCTACGTTCCCTGGATATCTCGACTATATTACCCTAAATCAAGAGCATTGTTAGCACCAATACAAAATTATATTTATATACAATCCGCCATATTAATTCCAATACTCCGTTACCCCATAATGAGATAGTTACCAAGAATTCCAATCAAATCGCTCGCGCAAATGCCTTTAGTATTAGTTAGACAACCTTGGACCGCAGTCTAGAGCTTGAAAGTCTAGATCGCAGACTTCTGAGAAATCTCTACCTAAGAGCAGGTTAGGAAGGTCGACATAAAGTTTATTGTGGAAGTTCTAGATTTAATGTAGATTTCGTACATCTGAACTCTATTTCGGGATAGTTTTTCCCAATTTGTCTATCATGTTAGGCCCGAAATCCCTGAGGCATGTTACAAATGTGAAATTAGTGTAATTTTAAGGTGATAATTTTACCTTTACCTAATATTGGGATCTCGATGTATATAGACGCAAAGTCGAACTGATTCACTAAGTTTATAAGAATTTGATTAATTGACAAAAATTATATTTTGTTACAATGTTTTTACTGTCGCCCTTTCGCCACTTGTAATGTAATAAATTTGAGGAAAACAAAAGAAATAAAATAAATAGGCGTTAGAATTTTTTTTTTGTTTAAACAAAGAAAGCTTATCTCAGTGTAATTTCCAATAATAGAAGATCTAATGAGGTCATTTCAGCCTATTCACTAAAGTCTCTGAAATGGTAATATGCTGATAATCCGATTACATGTATCAATAGATGTCGCGAGATTATGCTAATTACCTATAGGTATTAGACGCACAAAGGATTCTAATCAAATGAACAAAAGAATGGCATTCTAATACTGCTCGTATTTTCGTGAAAAACCCAATTCAAATCAACTAATCAAGTTCTAAACATATTTTTGACATAGTAACAATTTTATCTGGGTTGAAAATTTTGAGATTCGCTCTCGTTTGATAGTCTAGAGATATACACTTTAATATAGATTTTATACAACAAAACTAATCATTCATATGTTGTTGTTAGTCGGTGTTCTGATTCGCCTTTCTCATATTGTCATAGTTGTCACCAGTTTTCTTGATCTTCACCCTATCGTCGGCAACCGCTACCAGCCATCTTTCGAATATCGTCACTCTACCTGGTTGGAGGGCGTCCTACACTACGCTTTCCGAGGCATGATCTTCACTCGAGAACACGTCTACCTCAAGGGTTGTCGGATCTTCGACAATTGTGACCAGCCCACTGCCACTTCAACTTGCTGATCCGTTAGGCTATGTCGATTACCTTGGTTCTCTTTTGGATAACCGCCTACTAGTTGCCTAGTCCTGCTTCTGTTGTATTTATAAATTACAATTACGAGTTAAACACAAGCCAGTGTCTTTAAGCGACTCTTCGAACAGTTCAGTATCAATTCTTAGCCACCATCGCTTCAAATATGAGTAGCAACTGGGTTTGAGAGAGTGGTGAATATGTTTTGTTTAAATTAGTGCGACAGGACGTGACGACGCATGTCTTCATGTCCGTTCGGTCCACAATTAATTGTTGTAATTGACCGCACTCTTAATGAGCCCCTATGCATCATGTTGTAAACACCAACTTGGTAATTAACTATTATGGATACGGGACCAAAAAATATTATATGACTTAGGAACGCTAAGTGCTGATAAGGTTACACAATATTAAGCGTATAAATTAGATAATTTAGTTTTATTGCATTTTGTTTACAATAATACGCGAGGTCACAGGTTCGATTTTGGTAGATACAAATGATTGCGTGATAGGAGTTTTTGTTTTGGCTGTGTGTGTTGTGACGCCGAGCTGTCTCGTTGTTTCTAATACCCGTGATGTCATGCTTGTATCTGAATATTGGGTCAGACCTACGTATTATGCAATTATTTAATATATAACATAATTATTAGTTTTATACATATGAAAAAGAGGTCTGGACCAAACTATCCAATCTTTATTTATTAAACTAGTTCTTCCTACACGCATTAGGACAAACCTGTTTCGCCTGTGGTCTGAGTTAAAAAAAATACAATCAGAAAGCAACAACAAATAATAGTACAATTGGCCTCAGCGCTCAAAGGCAATGTTTAACAGACAACCATGGGATAGATATAAGAAAATGATAAATACAGGGAATCTAAAGTAAAGAATAGAACTCAATAAGGTAATGTATGGTAAACACAAATATTTTTTTTGTTTTTTTTTTATTCTGGCCCGGCATTGTGGCCACATTGCACCTGATGGTGAACGCAAATACTGCCCTGGCAGAGTATCCATTGGCATCAGACGGCAGTCCCATGCCAATAAATACAATTATGCCGGCCTGCTAAGATGCATCTTCACACTACTACAAGTAAGAAAAAACATCAATACACTCAATTCATGCAACACTTTCAGCCTCTTAAATTGAATATGAAACGAACACCTGTTATGCAATTCGATTCCAAAACAAGAGTAAATCTCACCCAAAACTCAACGTAATTCATTAAACAGCTTGGTAACACCGTAGCCGGGCCGTCTCGGTGAAATGTATGGTAATCAATCTATATGGTGGCGGAATGCAGTCGCGTTCCGTTTGCCGGTCCGTTGACCCGACCGTCCCAAATACTAACAAGTAACAAGTGACATCCCGATAACTTTGCCGGCACAAAAAGCGCATTCGGTGAAGTGCGCGTGGAGGTATTCGAGACTGGTTACGTCATTGGCCGATGGGTGACGTAAGCAACCTAAAATAACAATTTAGATTGTGTGTAGTTTAATAGTCAATGTATGTGCCTAGTGTATTAGATTTATTAAGATCACGGAAAAACCGCATTAGGCCAGCGTGGTGGACTATATGGCCTAACCATTCTCAATCGTACTCTCCATTTTAGAGGAGGCCCTTGCCCTGCAGTGGGACGTATATGGGCTGATACAATACAGGACATTTGTTTCTCGTCTGTAATTTGGAGACACTGGGCAGAGTTGCCACTCGAAACATAGGAAAAAAATATTCTGCCTAGCTCGGAAATCGAAACTGGAACTCACAGATCCTAGACTTTACACGCTGCTACTAGACCAATGACTGTTGATAGGACACTATGCCGGGCCATAATAAAAAAAAAATTGCTTAAAACCAAGTATATTTTCTGATCTCATAATTTGAGTAGTCATCTTCAAATAATGTTTATAATATTATATTCTCAGACAATAACAAAGCCATCCTGATGCTTATCCTAGTAAGTAGTAACTTGCCATTAAAACGACATTCCACCGGCGTCCTAAATAAACAAGTGACAAAACAAAAAGGAAAACTTAGCTTTGGGAAAACCCTAGACGCATTCGTAGAGGAAAACGCGTGCTATGTAGATGAACCAGATTGGAGCGCCGTTCTTTGGAAACTGAATCCAAGTGATCGATCAAGAATTGAGGCATTCGGTCGTAAACGCAGCCTCTAATGTAGTTGTATTTGTACTAGATGTGGTAAGTTATTTTTAATTTTACTTTTTATGTATTTGTGTACTATCAGCCACCGTGGCGTAGTTGGTTAGGCGCCGCTTATGAAACGAGAGGCTGCTGGCTTGATAATCGCACCAGTAAGTATTGATAAGTATCTGTGTGATCCACAGGTATTTGTTTGTTTGTGAAACCGAATGTCTCTCATAGTTCCTAATACCCACGACACAAAACTCGATCTTAGTGTGGGATTAGGACTATGTATGTAATTGTTAGGTATCTTGGAGACTGTCCAGCTCCTACACCCACCACTGTAACTCCTGTAAGCCAGGATTAACAGTGGCACGCATTGCAATGACACCGAGCATTGACGCTCGGCGAGTCTCCGGGAATGTCTAGCTTGTTTTTAACCCGCAACGAAATCAATCAGAAAGTTTAATTCACATGAAGTGTTGGAAATAAATTGGGTACATTTTGGACTGTTGTGTATATTTATATATTTAAGACATATCTAGAGAACTCAAGACGCGTGTGATATAAGTTTAATCGCGCGTGTCGATCCGATGCTCTAATTGGCCGACAACAGATGGATGCGTGGCCCAAACAATGAGTTTCAATTTGCGTTCAATGCATTGTCGACGCATACACGCACCGTGGATTACTATGTAGGCGTCTTGTTAGGCTTAGTATTGTTGTTGACAGTTAATGGTTTCATAGAAGGTATGTTTTTTTTTATTGCTATGAAGGGTAAGACGATCATGCAATTCGCCTGACGGTAAGCGATACGACTGCTAATGAACAGTGTCAAAAGCTAACAGTACCTTGAATTACAATGCAATGCTTGGAATTGAACTGCACTCGCCATCCTGAGACATAAGATGTTAAGTGTCAATATATCCAGTAATTACTATGTTATTCATATTTATTTCCAGTAGTTAGTCATATAAAAGGACATAATCTGTATCTGTATCAGCCCATATACATCCCACTGCAGGGCACGGGTCTCTTCTACAATCGAGGGTACAAGGGTTAGGCCATATGGTCCAGCACGCTGGCCTAGTGCGGGCTGGCCATAAATCTCACTTAAATAATTTCAATAATGGTTTATTTTGTTCTTGATTTAAACTAACGCAATTCATGGCTATTGTAAATGTGCGATACTGGGTTATTTTGTTTTTACACTTTTACACTGTTACGGAATAATACACCAGGCTGATGGTAAATGCTTGTCCTGTAATAGTATTAACTGGTGATTATCAATTGTCAATTTATGCAGCTATCCCGGCTTCTATTGGAATCATTGCTTTGATTTAGGACAACTTCATCTTTTTTATCGACATCCAATCGTCGATAAGGCATTCATCTCTATATTATTGGACTTTGGTATTAATCACTATACTTCTAAGAATAATTCTTTCACACTCTTTCATTTAACATATTCAGTGAGTAGTGTGACTGAGTCATTACACACAGAACAATGTCGATAGCGAGAGGCGATCGCCTACGATCATTGTCATATCACTTTCCAACGCGAGTGGGCTCCAAGTAACACATGTGGAATAAATATGTATCTTTATACGTATACCTCCCACTGGCGGGAAAGAAAACCTTAAATATATGTTTATTTATTTCAATCTTTATTGTACACATGAAAAAAGACAATATACAGAAACAAAAAAAAATACAAAGGTACAAATGGCGGTGTTATCGCTTAAATCAATGTTTTTTTTTGCAATTAATGGTGCGACGAGCATGCCGTTTGCCTGATGGTAAGCGATACAACTGCTCATGAACAGTTGCAAAACCAAACTACACCTTGAATTAAAAAGCAATGCTTGACATTCCAAATCCTGAGACATAAGATGTTAAGTCTCAATATGTCCAGTAGTTACTCTGGCTACAATGTCCTTCAAATCGAAACACAGAAGCTCTACTGTTTGACGGGAGATCATGACAAATATTACAAAAAAAAAAACAAAGTAACACTGAAGAAATGTTTATCAGCGCGTCCTTCTACATAGCAACAACATTATCTTCAACTACAAGAATTTATTGCATTAATAATTAATATAAGTAAACACAGGAATTTTCTCGGTTATGGTGCGACCGAAAGTCTCTCGTAGTTCTTGATACCCACGACTCAAGACTTAATTGATAAAATGGGGTGAGGACTATGTATGTGACTGCTGAGTGTATTTTTTATGTATTTATTTGTAGGTGTCCCACAAACCGAACTTTTTTAGGTCATCTGTCCACCGTGTAAGAGAACTTCCGACTCTATTGCTGGTGTGCGGTCTCCACTTAAGAACTCCTTTACCTCACCTGACAATAGTTCTCCGTGCTATGTGCCCACTGCCATTTATTATTATTTTTATAGGTCCACCAAAATGCCGACCTCGACCAATTTAGCAGCACTTGGAAGGCATCAGCAATTGATAGGGATAAGTGGAAGGAGTTGAGGGAGACCTTTGCCCAGAAGTGGGACAGAATAGGTTATTAAAAAATTGGTCCACAAAACGAGCAATTACTTGATGGTAAGGAACACTGCCGACTATGAAAATCCACAATGCTTGGATTATAGATGTGTTGCTGGCCTCTTAACTCGGAAGGGGATCGGGAGGTGCAAGGATGGGAATAGGAAAGTGTATTAGACATTCGGCAATCTCACTCGCCGAACGAAACGCGTCAGCAAAGCCTTAACTTGACGTCAATCTCCTGTGAAATGGTAGTACCGCCCCGGACGAGCCTGTCCATGCATGCTGTATCATGACTGACATCAGCGTGGCTTTACCACATCACAAAGTAGTTAATTAGTAGATTAGGCTATACTGCTTTTGTTCTTCCCGGCACTTTTCATTTTTAATTTGTCGTGACAGGGAACCTATTTCTTATAGTATAAATATTTCAACTTAATAAATAAATGATGAAAACACCAAAACTCCAGATCAAATAGGTAACCTAAGATCTAGATATGAACAATTTATACAAGTATCAAATGGCACGTGAACCGCATAATCAATGCCGTGTTGGAACCAATATTTGCACGAAACACCCAATATTAGGTCAATTAACGCTGTACTGCAACCACAAGGACATCTGAATAATGTACATTAATTTGTGTTGGACACGGGTACGCCCGCATTGGGTCAGCGGTGTGGGACAAATCGCTATTTGTGGAATTTTGTACTTAGAAGTTTGGTTATTGTTTTGAGGAAATTGTATGCTTTTTAAGACAATATAAATAGGAGGATAAGGAATTTTTTACATTGGAATGTGAAGGGAAATATGCGGAAGGATGGCATTTTCTAGTAAAATTGGTAAACTTCTGTACAGATCTTGCATTCGAATCTGAAATGAAAGGTATATACTTAGCTTTTTAATGTTATTCAAAAATAATATTAAAAAGCTGAGTATATTTATGAATGATTTGATCAACTTTAGAAATAAATAAATATATTTTATGTGATGCACATTGCAATTGAGAATATTATTAAAATTAATTATAATTTGTGATAATATTATATTATATGTATTTCTAGTGGGCAATCCTATTAATAAAAAAATAAAACAATATATAATTTAGGCATCATATTAATAAGTTAGAATCTAGTTACAGTTACAATACGATGTAATTTTTTGTAGTGTCATTTTTATAACTAATATTTTCGGGTGTAGGGTAGTTCTCTCATGAATCAATTAGTTTCGTGCACGCTTCGGCAAGCGTGCTCCTTCGCTTAGTTGGTTTTTCAGCTAATTTCGTGACTTAAAATAATTGGTGTAAGTAATGTGTGATGCTACAATAGGTCATCATTTGAAACAGCATGCTAGCAGCCAGATTCCGGTGAGTAATTTTACCTTGCATATTGGCTAGGTTAGAATTCAACTACAACTATATACATAAACGTGACGCCTGTATCTTACAGGGGTAGGCAGAGAATATAGACCTCCACTTTGCTCCACCCTGACATACTATCGTATCGAATTGTATCAGCCCATATACGTCCCACTGCAGGGCACGGGCCTACTCTACAATCGACAGTACGATTGAGAGTGGTTAGGCCATATAGTCCACTACGCTGGCCTAGTGTGGGTTGGCATACTACTTTTAGTTTAACCAAACAACACCTTGAATTATAATACAAAGCCAGGCTTGGCATCCCACTGCGCGCACCATCCTGAGATATAAGATGTTAAGTCTTAATATGTCCAGTAGTTACTCTGGCTACAATATCCTTCAAACCGAAACACAATAATGCATTTACACTGCTGTTTGGCGGGAGAAGTAGACATTGCGGTGGATATTGCGGTAGACATTGACTACAATTAATAAAAAATATAACGTTAGAGTATAGTATTAAATGTTAAAGGAAAATTTCACAAGTAGACTCAGCATGCCATGAAAATTTTAACATACTTAAATTCTGCCAACCCGCACTGGAGTAATGTGGACTAGGCTTCGATTCAATCATACTCTCGATGATATGTCTCATACTAAGTAATGATTGAGATGTTGTTATAATATTTTATATATTGTTTATTTGGGAAACATACAAAGACTAAGCTTTATTTACAAATACATATGTGTATATCAGCAAAGTTTTCATTAAAAATAAATAATTATTCTATACAATAGCTCCGAAATTAGTAAAGTTGACAAATTACGTTATTAATAAAAATCATTCGATTACATAAGTACACCAATAAATAAAGCGGTATAAAAATCTGTGGACCCAATGACAAATACCTTCAAAAAACGAGAGTATTCCCACCTTAAAGGCCGGCATCACTTCTTCATGCCCTATGGTGTTGCAGATGTTCATGGGCGGCGGTGATCACTTACCATCAGGTGAACCGTATGCTCGTTCGCCCCCTATCTGTATCTATATCAGCCCATATACGTCCCACTGCAGGGCACGGGCCTCCTCTACAATCGAGAGTGATTAGGCCATATAGTTCACCACGCTGGCCTAATGCATGGCCTTGCGCCCTATAATATAGATAAAAAATCACTGCTTTGACTTAATCGATTAGTGAAGTACCATTGTTACTAATCATTTCCACATATTTTTCTGAATATTGAGCTAGCGAGCGCATCGATCAAACGTGTCAGTTTATAGATCGGAGTAATGACTTTCGCCTACTGACGGTGAGCCGCGGCGTAGGTGCGCCCGCGCTTTGCTTTCCGAATCGATGTTATTAGGGCTGTATTATAAACCAATTAAAAATCCATACAGATGTACAAGAGTACTATAAACGTCTCATAGGATGGCCCGGGTTTCGTATACAATTGAGAGAGATTTGGGCGTAGTTTACTACGCTGGCTTACTACGAGTTAAAACTTTTCTTTTAGTTCTTGATAATCTATATGCTAGTTTTTTCAAGATATTTTCTTTCAATTTTATTACGTCTGATCTAAGAGTTGGAAACAATTAAGTCTGTAGTGAAAAACTATATCGCTTGCTAGTTTCAGCCTGTGTATGACCGTTTTCGAGCATGACGGCAAAATTGTGTTGAACATAGATGTAACCATATCTGGTTTGCTTTGCCCTTACCGGCCGTACTAAGAGACGTTTAATGTCAATTAAATTGTTCCCGAGTAGAATCTCTTCGTAACATCTACGCTAATTGATCCATTGACATTAAATGTCTCTGGCTACGGCAATTAGTGTAATTACCTACCTAACTTACCTCTTCAGTAGTAATTTGTTCATAGGGTTCTATCAATTTTTCTAAAAGCATAAAGGCAAAGCATAATCTCCTTGTATGTTCCGGTGGCAGCCCTGTTATTCAGATAATGTAGTTTTGATCAGTGGGCGGCGCGGTTTATACGAGCATGACGCTCACACTATTTGCTCGCGGCCAACGACTCCCGTCACTCACGCGTTTTGGAAAATTTTCTACGTGGAAATGAGAGTGAAAGTATATTCGCGTTTTACGAGTACAAGCGCTTTAGATTTCCTATTTATAAGTGTTTTATGAACTTGAAAACTTCTATGGTTTTACTACTTGTTTTGATTGTTTGTTTTTGGATGATGAAATCGGAACTATAAATAAATTAAATTTATAAATTGATGGAGTGTACTTATCGTCTTTCTTTCTTAGAGTTATGTCTTCGAGGGTCCGCGTTTACCTAGTCTTTGCCATTTTAGCCTATCTTTGTCATCCTAGGTTGTAAGTACAAATTATTCTACACCTATAAAAGCTACTACATATACAAGTATGATATGGTGTAACCAAGCTACAGAATGCACGTTTGATGTTCGAGGTCGATACGAAGGCTGCTGTAAGTGATGCCAGGAGATCAAAGCGGCGCCCACAAAGAGCTTTTCATAACACAAATGCCTGATAGCGGGGAATCCGCCCTGATAACATCTACGTAATTAGGAATGCGATGATTATGTGAAGGGGCTCGTGGGAGGGTGTCTTTAGGAAGTCGGTTCAAATTCGGGTGGTAAAATTTTATTTAACAAAAAAAATAAGTCATAATTTTTGTCATGCAATGTGTTCGTTGGTGGATGACGTAATAAATATTTTAGAAAATGGATGCATGCCGGTTTTACTCATGTTGCTTATGGCATTTTTCATATTTTTATAAAGGTTATCTAAATATATATTATGGGCAGAAAGGCTCTGCAGTGGAGGCCACGTACAGGCAAGCGCAGTGTCAGACGCCTACCTGGAAGGTGGACAGACGACATGGTTAAGGTTGCAGGAAGTCGCTTGATGCACGCCGCTTCCATCAGGTTAATGTGGAGGTCCTTAGGGGGGCGGGTTCAGCAGTGATTAGCAGAGAGAAATTATGTAACAAAAAAATTAAAATAAATGCATTGGGTTTCCTTTGTAAAGGTGCATATTAGAAAGACCGTAGAAGAAGACGGTGAATATACGAGGGTAAATACGAGCTTATCTAATGAACTTTATGTTTTAAGTCTAAAATACAAATCAAGGGTTTTTTTTTTAATATTAAACTGGCCGATACGATCACCTATTTTATAAAATAGTTTCAAATTATTTGTTTAATAATTTAATTTGTTTCGTCATGGTGTATTTCAATCAAATATTTGGAAGAATTTCTATAATTATCCGGCTTTCGATGAAAATTACACGTATTATACACATCATAATACACGTAGGTATTATACGCTTATACATATGATCATAATGTATCAATCAAATATTTCGTCTCTTTCTCGCTATAAAGAAAAACATATCGCGGTGCCATTCACACTGTCTTTTGATACGATCGGTTATAGTTTTTATCACCATTCTAGATTTGTAATGTAACAATAAATTTGAACAAAGGCCGTCCATTGCTCTCGTACGCTGGTCAAATACCAGACTATTCGTCTGTAGCAAGAAATGGACAGTAAAAAATATCGGACAAGTGCTTTCAACTTTTTACTAACGGGTTCTGTACTCGCCTTGTTAGTCTTGTGGTATGTCGGGTTGTTTTAGGTTTAATTTTTAGTTTGATATATTCACTTCAAAAAAGGTTTAATATATATTTCCTCAACCTGTCTTTTTCCTACTTTTTAAATATACATTGCCGTAAGCGACGGTAATTGTATACCATCAGATGAGCCTTTGGTTCGAGCTATGCAAATAAAAAAATAGTTCGTAGTAGAATATATAGCCTTACCCCTCTCAATTGTACTCTCGATTATAGAGGAGACTCGTGGCTTGCAATAGGATGTAATATGGGCTGATTTAGTATGCAAATAAATAAATAAATTCCTTATTACATTTTGGGTATACAAACGTCTCCAAATGTCAACGACAAATTCTAAATTTCTAAAATGCATTTTAGTGTGCAAATGCAACTGTGTCTTCAAATGTCATTGTCCTCCCACCTTCCCGTGAATGGGATATGACTCCCAGACATGAACATGGCGAATGTACAATGGACTAAGAGCTCCTGTGAGAATGGAACAAACGGAAAGAACTATTTATATAACCACTCGCTGCATCCGGCATTTTGTGACTGTTGCTGACACGAGACTTGTGAAAACTATGGTATTTTTAATTTTATTTTTTTATTTAAATCTTCATATACTGAACGCATGCAAGTGGTCTTAATGTCTGAGGCATTCTCTGACAGTCTCCCTTAGTGTCGTGAAGAAATGTAGCACAAAAGGTGTAAAAATAGATTATAATACATATACTAAAATGATAAGGATAATATACATGAACATAGATAATATACATAATATGGATAGCATAGAAACTATACACCATATATAATAAATGAACATATATACGTATATAAATAACACATATAATTTAAACAGATGACTGTCACTTGTTTAAAGAGCAGTTCTCAAACCCTCACCTTAAACGTATAACGGTTAGTGGTTATTTTTTCATAGTTTAAATCACAGAATTCTGAAAAGAAAAAAGCATACTTCTATGTCTAAGCTAAGGGTAGTAGTAATTGCGGTCTAAAAAGGGTATGGGATGACGGAAGATCACTATATGTCTGTTCGACACAATTATGCCGGCATTCGTGAAAGCTAATGTAGGTACTGGCTGATTCCAGAATGTGAGTGTCTTTGGCGAACTTAACCTCTTGTAAGATGAGGATTTTTCGTGTGGCTTTGAATATCCTAAAGCCAGCAAGTGTATAAATTAACACTGGCTTTAAAAAAACTTGATCATTTTGAATTTAGAACTGGTAAAAAAAGAAATAATTTTATTGTAATTCATTCATGAATTTAAATACTGGCAACAAACTCAACAAAATCGTTTTTATATTCTTTTTTTGTATAGTTTACGAAAATCCTGGCTGGAATTTTTACTGGTTGTAGGTCTCTCATATGTGTGAGGCTGTCTTGGTAGATACAACCGCAATGTCTATTTCTCCCGCCAAACAGAGAGAGTAAATGCACTGTGTTGTTTCGGTTTGAAGGAAATTGTAGCCAAAGTAACTACTGGATATTTTGAAACTTATCATCTTAATTTAAAATCCATATTCAAATACTTTTTTAAAACTCATTTGTTTTTTGTTTCCGGATGTAATTATGTCATACACCTAATTATATTCCGGAATGGTTTTAGTTTCGCGCCAACGGTATTAAAAGAAAGAAAATAAACTGGCCGTGTCAGTGTGGGAGTGTGGTTCTTTGAACTTACATTGACATAATCTTTGAGACAAAACATGTTAATGAACTTTATTCCCGAGCTTATAAAGTTTAAAATCGCTTATTAAACGAATGTACACCTGTGTCATTCATCCTAGATTCGGTACAATTTGTTAATTTCCTCTCCACGTGTACACGATTTTCTACTTTTCTTTTATGTGTCAGACAGAAGTTAATTTTTTTATTAGCAATTCTGGTTTTCGTTGAAACCACTCTATTTTGACGCTAGTTTGAGTATGCTGTCATGTCACATGATTGCCAAAACACTATTTTCAGATTTGTTCCAAAATTAGTCGCTTGACTTATTCGGTAGTCCGGAGTAAAAGGTTTTAAATAGAGACTTTTCATATCTAAACGTTATAGGACCGTTTTAACTGGCAAGTTTTGTCATTTTCTATATATCCTAACTATCTTTAACACGAGGTTATAATAGGTACAATTACTAAGTCGGTACAATTTTACGCTTCGTTAAACAAAGATAGACATATTTATCTTACCTAGCTATCTATGAATATACACACCATACCCATACCTCTCTATCTTTGTTAATTGAAACCTAAAATTCAACGAAAAATCTAATTAAATTTCTTGTTGAAGATACATAGATTATAGAGAATGGCTGTTGGTCACTACAAAGTACATGAGAGTCAGTATATTGCAATCCCAATGTGAAAGAATGAGCTATTTCTCACAGAACGACACATAGTTTCTAAAGCTCGGTTTCCAAAATCCTGGACCATGTTGCTCTTACCCATTACTTGTCTATTTTAAAAGCAAGAAAGGCAACCTTATAGAATATCGGCAAACGACAAAACGGACCACCTAATGGTAAGTAGCTGTTGTCATAATTACGCGGGAATGAACGTTCTTATTTCTACATGTTATGGTAAACGCTCGCCCCATGTCACATTGACAGCCTCCGTGGCGCAGTTGGGTAGACGCCGGCTGTGAAACGTGAGGTCGCGGGTTCGATCCTCGCACCGAGACAAATGTTTGTGCAATCCACAGGTATTTGTTTCGGGTCTGGGTGTTTATAAGACCGAATAGACTCTCGTACTTTCTGATACTCACGACACAAAACTCGATTTTAGTGTTGGGTCAGGACTATGTATGTTACTGTTGGGTGTATTTATTTATTATTTGAGACAGAAAATAAGTTTAGTGAATGCGGTGGGGCGTAGGGAGACAAGTAGAGGAGGCATATTGTTCAAAACTCCCATAATACTCGTATATAACATATATTAGGTATGTTATAAGAGCTATCAACCACTACATGAATAAATATAAGCGAAGTGTTTTTTTTTTCAAATCTTGTTAAGTGTCCAGTCATAAAAACCTTTCAATTTTAAAGTTTAATGGTGACCGTTACACAGTAATTGCACTCTTTTGAAATTGCATCTAGATTTTTTGCGTGAAACGGACAATGAAGTGTTTTATGCTATCTATTTGATCTTTCACGATCTAGGTTTTGTGTTTTTTAGTGTCTGAATTCTGCGAAGACTTATATTGTACGGTATATAGACTATTTTGTTAGTTTGTTTACTATGGGTATTTATGATGGTAGGTGCCTCGGTGGCGCAGTTGTGGTACGGTATGATTGCAAAGCTGAGGTCTTGGGGTCGAATCCTGGGTCGGGCAAAGTGATGCAGGGCACGAGCCTCCTTTATGATCGAGAGTACGATTGAATGTGGTTGGACCATATAGTCTATTTTATCCTAGTAGACTGACCAGATTTAGTATAAACATTGTTATAAATCACTTTGGTAGGCAGGTATCCTAACGATGTTTTCCTTTACCGTTATAGTATGGTGATTGACTATTAATACCTTCGATCAAATATACACTAGATACAACATGAGCGCTTAGAAAATGGCACTAAAAAAGAGTGCTTAAGCACTCTTTCGCCTTCAGTCACGCACCGACCGTTGCATCTAAAACGTCGTAAAACTTTAGACAATATTATTTGAAAAGCTACTTTAAGCTCCAGGAATAAGGTGGAATTTGTGTTAATATATTTGGAATATGTGATCTTTTTGTTTACTTTTTTTAATGTCATGCATCGGTGCCACTTTTTAACAGAACTTTTACAGGGAACTGTGTATCTAGTGAATATTTGATCGAAGATTAATACACACATGACTCCTAAAAGTCAGAGATGTGCTCTGAGATTTGAACCCGCGACTACCATGAACATGTTGGCAGCCGCGTTTGGTCCGTATACAGGCCACCACGCAACACAGTGAGAAATCCATTGAGAACAAAGGTAGATTAAAAACCTAATTTAAATATCATTATTTATTGCCTTATTAAAGAGTAACAAACTGTAATATCAACATAAATATCCCGTTTTTACAAGACGTGTAATATAAAATAAAACAAATTTCATTTTGATTCCGTTGATCTGATTTAATTCCACGAAAACACGTTAATTAATCACTTGACAAGTCATTAATATCGATAGTGATCAATTAAATGTCGAACATTTTACCGAAAAAAAGAGTGTAGCGCATTTTTTGTTTTTATCGACAAAATGGGTGGAAATTGATCACTGCCGTTCAAGATCATTATTACAGATGATTATTATGGATTTTTGTAGGTGGAACATCGGTTTTAGAAGTGGCAGCATTCCACTTACACATACATACGATAAATAGTTGCATTTTTTATGCATGTGTCAAAATGGATGAAAAAATAATGAAAAATAGATTTATGGTTATGAGCCCGAATGGTTCAAAGGGGTATTTTGAAGCAAGTTATGTCGGAAAACACTAGGAATAGTAAAAAAAAAATAGCAAAAGGAGGTAATCATGACTAATTAATTAATACTTTAAATAGAGTTCTGTCTGACGTCACCTTACTAAAAATTATCGAATTTCATTTTAATAATTTATTACACGTTATTTCGATCTTCTTGAAAATTTTACCATAATTTCATTTTAAAACACCCCACAGGATAACTACAAAAAATCAAATATTTCGTATGTATTCTCAGAATTGAACAGAACATTGTCTTATTGTATCTCGAAACATAACGGGCCGGGCTATCGGCGATCTAATCTGATATAACATGTCGGGCAAAAAATCACCAATAATCGTATGGGAGTGGCATCGCAGTATCACGGCGGTCAGTTAATGGCGTTTCATTAAAATTAGCATCCGTGAAATGAAAGTAGGTGTACCCGCCGATCTGACTGAGTCGACCGGTCAGTGGTATAGCCCATTCGATCAGTTACGCTGCGATATATCACATCTTTAGAATAAATAAATAAATAAATAACACCCAACAGTCTCATACATAGTCCTGACCCCACACTAATATCAAGTCTTGTGTCGTGGGTATCAGGAACTACGAGAGACTTTTCGGTCTCACAAACACCCAGACCCGGAAGAAAGTATATTTGTGGGCCACACAAACATTTCTCTCGGTGCGGGGATCGAACCCGCGGCCTCTCGTTTCACAGGCGGCGTCTAACCAACTGTGCCACGGAGGCTGTCAATTAATTAAAGAATTAAAGAGACTTAAAGAGATTATTGATGGTAGGTCTCTCATATGTGAGAGGCTGCCTGCCTACCACCGCAATGTCTATTTCTCCCGCCAAACAGCAGTTTAAACGCACTGTTGTATTTCGGATTATAGTCAGAGTAACTGCGTGAGAGATTGAGACTTAACATCTCATGTCTCAGGATGGCGAGCGCAGTGGAATGCCAATCATTGCTTTGTAATTCAAGGTGTTGTTTGATTTTGTTACTATTCATGAGCGGTCGTATCGCTTACTATCAGGTGAACGGCCTGCTCGTCTCGCCATTCACAGCATTAAAAAATAAATAAAATATTGTGGTTTTGATTTTGACGTGGTCTTTCCAAATTTGAGATTGAAAATGATTTTCTGTATCAGCCCATATACGTCCCACTGCAGGGCACGGGCCTACTCTACAATCGAGAGTACGATTGAGAGTGGTTAGGCCATATAGTCCACCACGCTGGCCTAGTGAAAATGATTTATTTTACAATTTTTTTATTCAACGTCCAATAACAGTGCAAATTTCAATCTTCCCTAAAGTGTTAAAATTAAGAATAAAAAGTAGTCTATGATCTCATCAGAAGTCCGATCTAACGAAAATTCTGAAAAACCGGAACAAAAAGAGAAACAGGGAAAGTATATACTTCCGAATTATTAGAACAATATTTTATTTGACTACGTATGTATTTAAGGGATCAAGATATATAAATTAAAAATGCTTTTGAAATATCTGCTGGAAATCGCAAAGAAAAATTATCAATTTTCGTCATTCCAAATCCACCGTCATGCTCAATTCCTTAAATTTCGCATCGCACGTGATTTTTGCATCTTTTTAATACCCGAGCATTCCTTTCCATTCCCAGAGAATTCTACCATCAGATATAATTTCCCGATATGATCTCAGTAAATTAGTCTTCGTAAGATCAAATTATAAAGGATTTTATCTCGCGTTTTTATTTAATTTTAATCTCGGACCCTTTGAAGGTCTGTTTTGTGGTATGTTTAATGCGCACACTGAATATTTAAGACATAATCAATGATATTCATCTTTTGGATTTATTTTTCTTAACGAGTCTCATTTTCTATCATTTGTTTGATGTTTTTTCCTAAAAAAATATCCGGAAATTAGTATAAACATTATACACACATTCACGCTTAAACCCCCAAAGGAATAGGCAGAAGTGAAAGGTAAATAGTGACTATGATTGATATGATGATTCATATGAAATTGAATTGAATTTGAGTCTTACGACTAGTATCAAGATTCTATTTGATTTTATCACCGATCAAGTAAATCAAATGTAAAACCGTTCATAATTAAAATACCAGCAAATTTTCCCTCCCAACAATGGACAGACGGTTATCCAAATTGAATAACAAGCGTCAGTTTATTCTCACGTCGTGTTAGCGCCACAGGTTTGTATGCACACTAATTGAGACTTACGGGAAGGTCCCTCGGGCCCAATACAAAGTCAACGTCTCACAAATTTCGCTTGCATTCCAAATTACTTGGGTTAGAATTTGTTGGTGATTCGGTAACCAATTACACGTCCTGATATTTTAGCCTGAATACTTGGTTGTTTTTGCTAATTTGGTCGTTGTTGCTACACTGAGTTTGGATTTTTTTAATAAGAGGCAAACGAGCAGATAATATAGAAACATTTTAGGTCGAATTAATCAAGTGTGTTCGTTACGTTTAGACACAAAATATATGGGAAACGGTGTAACACATGTATTATTCGAGGAAGAGATGAAAGTATAACGTGATAACTATTATACATTTTTGGATACATACTTTGGTATGAACTTTTTTATGACCAAAAATAATATAATATGTAATTTTATTAAATTAATTACGCATTAAATAAAACATCAAAGTAAACAATAAAATGCAATTCACAAAAATATTTATGTAAACATAATCAAATTCAACACAGTCAGCGCAAAAAGCGCACCGTCAACAGTCGAACGCGAAATGGGTCAAGCAACGACGCCTGTGCACCCACCACGCATATACGTAGTTACATTGTCGAAATACCTGCTCCGGTTATTGACCTCCGACCATGGCGGCTTGCAGAAAAACCCGTACCCTCGCAATGCATCGTGCGAACCGCGAACCAACCGCTTTCTTTACACCGGTAAAGACAAGAAATTTGGGACCAGTTTGTACCCCTCATATAGGTGCGAGAAGAAAATTACTTGTCAAAATTAACATCATTAAAGTTGGGCGAAAAATAAAATTATAACAAGCAGTAGTGATTAATGGAATGTTTGAATAATTTATTGATTTAATGCTAATTAAATAGGCTTTCAATCTATCAAATATACTACTGAAGATGCCGAAGTTGTTATGGTGTGAATCAAAAATCCGGTAGACTAATATTTGGATTTCTAATTTGAATGTTTATCTAATTAAATTGTGTTGTCAAGGTTTTATTAGTGGTGGCGAGACGTAGCGGCCTTTTGCTTGGCGGTTACCGATTAGTGTCACGCTTTTTTTTATTAGTGCAATGAATGGCAAGACGAGCATGCCGTTGGTAAACGACACGACGTACTGTACGGTTACAAAACTGAGGTCTCGGGTTCGGATCCCGCGTCGAGCAAAGTGATATTGGCTTTTTCTATTAATTTTCAGCCCAGAGTCCGGAATTCGTGACCAATATAGCGTTAGGCTCGCCCCCTATCATAACGTGGGACGGAACATACAAGGTGAAATGTGAGTGGCCTAGCACTTCTGCCTACTCCTTCTGGGAAAAAAGTGTGAGTTTATGTATGTATATATGTATAACTATCTGACTGCTGTACGTAGGTCTCAAAACGATGTGGTCAAAGTTTTTTGCGCGCATACTAATATTCCGACAGAGAAACAGGTATCACAAGTTACGGTAACTGATAATATATTGTATGCCTAAATTTAATTCTAGAACTGGTCGTAGAAGTTGTATAACGAATGCTATTTTAAGACTAAAGAATGTAGAATATATTCTTATCGAATAAAAAAACTGGCTACATCGTAAATTAAACGAATTCTCAAAATTAAAATGTATTCGCAAAAACAAAACTGAATATTAAGATATTAGCTATATAATTATCATATTTTAGGCTTACTAAACTGGCCTTTTGATAATACCCACACAAATTAACCGCACATTCGCGGATTCAGTCTTTTGCACTTACTTTACTTTATCAGCCCATATACGTCCTACTGCAGGGCACGAGCCTACTCTACAATCGGCAGTACGATTGAAAGTGGTTAGGCCATATAGTCCACCACGCTGGCCTAGTGCGGGTTGGCGGACTTACATACCATAGAAATTCTTATAAACCGCTATGGTATGCAGCTTTCCTCACGATGTCTTTCACACACACACATTCAAATATTTTTAAATTCATTTAATTGGCCTCTCAAGACTACAGACCATGCCTTATTGGCGAATCCCTGGTATTTTGTTCCGAATGTTTTATTTTAACGTCACATGAAGCCTACCAATTCTTCCCTCCTTAATTTTGAATCTTAGTTTTCCCAAATTATAAAACTGTGGCAACTAACTACGATATTATAATAAATAAATAAATCTTTATTCATAAAACAATTATTTAAGTACAATACAAGGTTGTGTTCAATGTATGAGGGTTTTCTTCAAGCATAAAGTAACAAATTAACCGTGGCTTTGAACCTGCAACTTCCATACACCATCAATATTGATTCGTTTCCCAACCGATGTATTTTTATTTGTTTATTTCATTAAATGGCGAAACGAGCATGCCGTTCGCCTGATGGTAAGCGATACGACCGCTCATAAACAGTAGCAGAACCAAACACAACTTGAATTACAAAGCAATGCTTGGCTTTCCACTGCGCTCAACATCCTGAGACATAAGATGTTAAGTCTCAATATAGCCAGTAGTTATTCTGGCTACAAATCCTTCAATATGAAACACAACAGTGCATTTACACTGCTATTTGACAAGAGAAATAGACAATACGGTGGTACCTACCCAGGCGGCTCCTCACATATGAGAGACCTACTACCAGTAAAATAAAAGGATTACAGTCATAATATTTCTAGGTCAATGTCATATACCCATCATTTTTAACCGACCCCGAGGGACTGTTGTTGCTAGACTGAATATGATGAGTTTTGAACATGCGTTAGGGGAATGCTGACAGATTTATTAATATAATAAACGGTTGTATCGCGTGTTAAAGTCTTTTAGTTTTTACTATCTAAATTAAACAAACAGAAAGCTTTAATTGATTATGTTTTGTGGTTGAGAATGAAGATTGTCGGCACTGATGGTAATGATTCAGAGTATGATTAAATATATTTAAGTGAACCGCGTTATCTAGATTTCATTGTTCGTAAAGTAAATATTGTGTAGCTAAATACTTATACCAATACCGTATTATATGGCCTAACCCCATTCAATCGTACCCTCGATTGTACAGAAGGGGCGTGTCTTGTGGGACGTATATTTCTACAAAATAATACTTGGGGTGTAATTATGTATGTGACCGTTGAGTGTCTGCTTTTTTGATTTATTTAAAAAAAGTTCATTCTATTTTTAAACTCGTTTAATAACCAATTCGTGGATATAAGTAATGAAATGACAAAATAACGATGAAAGTCCCGGAAGCGAATTGATTGGCACTGCCGGTGTTGGTACTTTAGCAGCAATGTACATTGTATTATTTGTGGTATATAACTAAGTGTTGAAAACCGGCAATGTATAGCACAATTCTGATTCTTTGTCGGACATGTCACACTGAGTCCGGAATTTTGACTAAATGGGTCTTCTTTATTGATTGAGGAATATGATTATTTTAAATATGTTTTTTAGTCTGATAATTGTTCAAACCTACAAGCTTACAATCAAGGAAACCTCTGCAGTGATCGTCATTACCCGTAAATCTCACTTATTTGAATTGGATTTGTTAGGAAAAGATGGGGCAATTTTTTGTCATCTAAAATGTATATTTTTGGGTTTACATTCACCCCAACCACTTCTTCGCCGATGGCTTAGGCAGAGGAATTATTAGCACCCACAATTCGTCTAGCTCATTGCCATCCTAATATCCAATAGTAGGCAAGCATATCGCTATGTAAAAATCAGAACAAAAAAATTTTACTACTTACATACATACATAAACTTACGCCTTTTTGCCAGAAGGGGTAAGAAGCAGAGGTCACAAGACACCCACATTTCGCCTTGTATGTTCCGTCTTACGATGTGATAGGGGTGAGCCTATCCCCATATCGGGGACAAACTCCTGACTCCGGGCTGATAATGAACAGAAAAATAGCACTTTGCCCGACCTGGGATTCAAACCCGAGACCCCAGTACGGTCCTAGTAAGACCCGAGACCTTTGTAACCGCGTTTGTACTACTACGACGCCACTGAGACCGTTGTCTTTTTCTTACTAGTTTTCAAATTACATTGTAGGGCCCGAACCCTTTGCCTCAACAGCCGTCCTGTCGCCAATATAACTTCTCAATTTTGGCAAATAACCCACAGCAGTTGCCAACAGTTCCCATGTCCGTTAGTGCGCGCCGCCCACGGCCGGGTGAAGGAACTCGTCGGGCGTCTCATCTCGCCGTGCAGGGTTCACGGCTATTTGCGTCTTACGCCCTAGGTTTTACGGACAATTATTTGAATTGATTTTTCTGAGTCATGTGTGTATTGATACTTGATAGTCAATCACTATGCACTAAAACGTCAATTTGTTCTGTCTTATCCGTCCTATGGTAGGTTGCTTGGAAAAAGATATTTTTGTTAACCGTTTTTTAACATTTTTCTTTTTATTTACTGGCAAACAATATGTTTATCAATAATAAATAAAACGGTGAAGAAAAACATCGTGAGGAAACCTGCATACCATAGCGATTTACAAGTATATCTATGGTATGTAAAGTCCGCCAACACGTATTAGGCCAGCCATGTGGAATAAAGGCCTAACCACTCTCAATCGTACTCTCGATTGTGGAGATGGCGCGTGCCCGGCAGTGGGACGTATATGGGCTGATACAGATTTGATTTGCTGACCGCTCAATCGCATTTGTATTTTGGTGATTAATTTACTGACTTATTAATTATGATGGCCTAGTGTTGACTTTTATATAACCTATAGTTTGTATATATGATCATGTGTGACAATTGAGGCATAGGTTTGGAATCTTCCAGATTAAAATTTAGTCATGATTAAATTAGCTTTTTTATTCCACTGAATGGCGAGACGTGCATGCCGTTCGCCTGATGGTAAGCTTCAGCAAGAAAATAACTCCTGAATATAAAATGTTGTTATGTCTCGACAAAGAATTATCTGTTGGAAAGCTGGATTAAGGATAAATAATGAACATTTTCAAAGCATTATTAATATGTTTTATACAGTATTTTTTATCTAGAAGATTTAAATAGAATTAACTCACTTTTGGGGCTTTTTTAAGACCATATCGGTAGTAATACGTATTGAACTTAAAATTTGTCTAATATACACTGTTATCCATTGTATATGGTAATATTTTTAGCATCATAACTTTCATATCTGTATTTGTTGTGTTATAAAATTTGCTTTATTAGGCAAAATGATGAGGTCTCATTAACATTTTGCCAAGCAATAAAAACTTTATGAAAGTTGAATAGAAATCGCGGTGTCATAACCGATCCTGTACACTCGTATAAACTTTAATAAGAACAGACGAAGACGGGTGATAAAAATAAGTGGAGTTTTTGCTCCGACCGGAGGTAAAGGAATGTTCGAGAAAAAAACCCGTGGAACAGTTTGGGCGATCGTATCAGCGGGTCCGGCCAATTATGCCGACTCCGGTTGCCATGGCAACGGCTTGTATTGCCGCCATCGATTTTTCGCTCATTAAAATTTGTTTGGTATTTTTTTTATTGTCTCGTGTTCCTAGGTTTAGAGAAATGTAAAGTCCGCCAACCCGCACTAGGCTAGCTAACCACTCTCAATCGTATTCTCAATTGTAGAGGAGGCCCTAGCCCTGCATTGGGACGTCTATGATACAGGTTTAGACTTTGGAGAGCGGTAGGTAAGGTTGCCTTTGTGATATAGTGAATAAAAATCATGTATAATAATATTTCTCGAACATGAATAAACAATAATTTAGCCGCCACCCGGCTTATAGATACAATGGTTATAATTCTTCAGTTTCAATATTTGCGTTTCGCTTCATCTTTGACTGTAAAACTAAATTGTTGTACAAATAATCACACTCTTTACCCTCAAGCTGATGATTATTTTGCGAACTTTTAAAAACAAAGTTCAATACACCAGCCATAACAAGGGGAGGTCTAAAACCGGCCGTCTGATTTCTGTTATAGTTAAAAAACGTAAAAATATTAAATTTTACACCGTGACCGTTGAAAAGTTTACCCACTTATGATATAAAAATGGTAAATTTTACGACAATCGGTGATGGACCGTGGTGAAAGCGTGGCGGGCGTGATAAAAAGAACCAAGTACGGTCGGAATAAAACTACAAAAAGCGTGTGTGCGATTACTCAAGCGTAGGGGTACGGTTTGCAAAAAAGATCAGGTTAAAGCTCCTTTTAAATCTTGGGTCACTTGATGTTTAATTTCGAACTTGATTATATTTTTCTTTCCTTACTTCTTCTACGTAGGGTTAATGGAAAGTATTTTTCATTTTGAAGCTAGTATTTATGTTTGTATAAATCATATATTTCATTTTAAAATCATTATCTTTCATATTTATCTTTCATAATTTTATCTGTTACTAAGGTTTTTAGTCAATACTTTATTTATTTATTTATAAATTCTTACTGAACATCACATACAGTAAATAGATAAAAAATATGACAACACGTTTAAATAAAGGTGACAATTGGCGATCTTATCGCTTAACGCGATTTGTTCCAGACAACCATTAGATGGATTAGGTTGAAAAAAAAAGCTACAAAGAATAGGGTGGTCACAAAATAGGTAAAAAAAAGAAAGAGAATAGTAATTATAATTAAAAGTAATATGTACAAAATATGAGGAATTAAAATAAACATACTTACTACTATAATTAAAATATACATTACAATGTAATTAAAATATACATACTTAATACTTTAAAACATTCTTCTTCCTATTTTTAAACACAATAAGATCGACATCAAAATTCACCTTCGTTTTGATACAAATTAACATTAATATTAGTAAATCATGATTCCACTAATTATATAGATCAAATATAATGTTTTTTCTCGAAATATCTTAATCACTTTAAATAAAATTAGTTTAGAACAATTTAAAGTGAAGTTTGTTTTGCTGACCGTAGTCAGACGTTCATCGAAGCACAGCGCAGGTTGAAGTCCTTTAGAACAGGAAGTTAATAATTTTACAATATATTTAATAATTATACTTTATTTGATTGAAAAACTTTCTATTACCGAAAGCGGATCGCGGGATATACCCCAAAATGTTTACCATTTGCTTGTACACCAAAATCACTACATAGTATAAAACAAAGTAGCTTTCTCCGTCCCTATGCCCCTTTGTATGCTTAAATCTTTAAAACTACGCAACGGATTTTGATGCAGTTTTTTTTAATAGATAGAGTGATTCAAGAGGAAGGTTTATATGTATAATACGTACATATTTTTGTACAGAAATCAATTTGTACCCTGGCGAAGCTGGGCCGTGCCGCTAGTAATAAATAAATTAGAATTTCAGAGTTTTCTAACTGAGCGAAAATAATCCACTATGTGTAGTTTTGTTTAAAAACCTCTATTTTTTACACGCTTTATATTAGCTTCACTTGTATGTTTGTTTGTATGTTTGTAACCGACTCCTTAAGACGCGATTTTGACCCACTTTAAACGGACAGATTTCATTCAAATTTTGCACACCTGTCAAAGACCAATGACAATACAATAATTCGATTAAAATATATGATTATCCCCATGGATTATCCTGATTAGATTCGCCAGGATTCATTAATTTCGTTCCGGATTCTTTGTATGAGAGTAAGAGAGAGGGCTAGTGCGCGAACTACGCGTGCGCGTAGGGACTCTTATGGTAATTGCGTCTTGTTTCGTATACATACATAGGTGTCGGCCTAAAACCTACCATCGACAGTTGATAAGACAGACATTTGAAAATAAGAAAAAACGCTCTTATAAATAAACCAAACTAAAAAGTAGAAAATAAATAATAGTTTAAAAAAAACTAAAAACACGCTTTATATATAAAACCCAACTAAAAAATACACGCTTTTTTTTACAATAAAAAATATTTTTTTCTTATATACAATATTCTTAATTCAAATGTTTAAAAATATATTTTCTATTTTTTAGTTGGGTTTTCTATATAAAGCGTGTTTTTTAGTTTTTTTAAACTATTATTTTTTTAACACACAAACCTTCGCTTTACAATATTAGTAGGATATCATAACATGTGCCATATTGTAGACGCAATGAGGCCCCAGCTCAGCAAGATGCAATGCTACTTGCATAAAAGCGCTGGTAATACTTCTGGTACCTGGTTTATAGCGCCAAGTAATGCTTGTAATGTATTTCTAAGAGGTAAAAGAAGCCCTGAAGCAGAATATTAGAAAGCTCGAAACTGTATTGACATTCAAAATACCCCGCGAAAGATGTTATCGGTAGAATTTCGCGGACATGTTGATTGTAATACATTCAAATATCAGTTACATAAATAAAAAACATACTTGTAACTTGTACCGATTGTACACTCTTCGATATTACAGATTAGCCCGTGTACATCCGGTTTCGAACAAACTGACATAATTCTTTGAAATTCGATTTAGAATATACCACTTAATATTAGATGCTTTGCCTTACTTATTTTTACATATTGGTGGTAGGTTTTTCATAGGTGAAAGGCAGCCAGAGTAGGAGCCACTGTAAAATCTATTTCTACCGCCAAATAGCAGTGTTAATGCACTGTTGTGATCTGGATTGAAGGACACTGTAGCCAAAATAACTACTGGACACGTCTGTACTGTCCTATGGCGAGCGTAGTGCAATGCCAAGAATTGCTTTGTAATTGATGGTGTTGTTTGGTTTTCCTAGTGTCCATGAGCGGTTATATCGCTTACTATCACGATTGATTGATTTTGTCTAGGCCAACAATATTGTGTCAAAATGTAATATATCCATCTCTTGTTGGTGGTTATCCTATCTGTCCTTGCATTGCACCATTACCATCAAATACACTGTCAGTTTATTTTGATACTGTCAACAAAAGTTCATGGCGGTTTTCTGTAATGTAATGTTTTTTGTGTGTCTGTCTTGCTGCTGTGGAGCCGAAAGAAGTGGAGGCCACGTACAGGCAAGCGAAATGTTGGACACCCGCCTTCAAGGTGGACGGACGATCTGGTTAAGATTGCAGGAAGTCGCTGGATGCAGGCCGCTTTTAACAGGTCGATGTGGAGATCCTTGGGGGAGGGCTATGTTCAGTAGGGGACTTCTTATGGCTGAAGAGAAAGAGAGAGAGAGAAAGATAAGGTGTTTTATTCATAGTGTCTAAAGTGCCTTCACAAATCCTCTTCCACTTTTATTCAATTTTACTGTCAAAGGGTTTATAAGTCCAACTACTTTACTGTGTTGAAGTATCTTTTTTCACATTCGTCACAAATATAGCAAAATTCGTGATGAAATAATTATGGTGATTCACAATCGTTTCGTATTGAAAATAGATTCCAATAAATGAAAAATTCTATGTAGTACAGTTACCCGCGTCGTGTCGACAATTTTTTACACGCTTGTTACATAGTCGCGTACGTTTAATTTGCAGTATTGTTTCTACACAATATGTTTCACTTTCTTTCTAATACACGCTAATATGGGTACACACGACTGTGCTACAGTGCGTGTTGGATTTAGGCCAGAATCGAATGTAGCTGAATAGGGCAGAACAAGCTATTAAATTTTTATCAGTAAATGACGGTGACGTTTAGAAAGCATTAAGGGTTAACATTTCTAGGCAGCAGCGCAGTATTTCTTTTTTTTTTTTATAAACCTATAATGTCCCACTGCTGGGCAAAGGTCCCCCTCAACTCCTTCCATCTGTCTCTATTTTCTGCCGTTGCCGTCCATACGCAGCTGAATTAGTCAAGGTCGTCACGCCATCTCTTCCTAGGTCTACCTCGTCGCCTCTTGCCATCCGGGGGCGTCCATTGGGTGGCAATTTTCGCCCACCTTTACGGGTGCATACTGGTGACGTGTCCCGCCCAATCCCATTTCAGTTCCGCCGATTTTCTCCCAACATCTCTAATTCCAGCGCAGTATAAGAAGGAAAAATTTAAAATAGTCGATTGTCGACGTGATGAAACAAAGAATATTTTATTTTAGTTGAGGATGGACCAAGACGGAATAAGAAAATCAGACTATTGTGTTTTACGGTCCTATCTATCTCTAATTATAATGAATACTCTCTACTATCAGGCACGTAATTTTAACACAATGGTATAAAGAAAATAGAAATAGAAACATATTTTGTCGAAGACGACAAAACTTTGTCAATTTAGCTTGCTTTCTTGTTACTTTCATTAAGATTTCATAAATTCCATTTAAATTTTCAAGTTTATTTAACGGCTCAATTTTTATTACATAATTCCTGATTCAATACATTGTTCGCGACACTTAAACACGCTAATGAATAGACACTTCGCATCTTTTTACAATTGGCGCCATGGATACGCACTACCGCAACTTTTGTGAACCTTATGTTATTAAAATATGCTTGGAGTTACTAAGAAAGCTTAAATACAAGTCGAAGGTTTGTTTATGTTAAAGCGATGTAAAAACAAAGAGTACATGATGATAGAAGCTTGGATGAACGGTGATGATAACCTTAGAACCTGGAGGGTAAAAAGCTCTCAAAGGTCTTGTAATTAAATAGGCATCATTAGAATATCGACTGGATCGGTGGCGTAGTTGTACTATGGCACGGTTACAAAGCTGAGGTCTCGGGGACGAATCCTGGGTCGGGCAAAGTGATATTGGATTTTTGTATTTATTATCAGCTTGGAGTCAGGAAGTTGTACCTGATATGGCGATAGGCTCGCTCTCAATCACATGGTAGGACGAAAAATACAAGGCGAAACCTGGGGTGTCATGGTGCAACTCTGCTTACCCCTTCTGGGAAGAAGGCATGAGTTTATGTATGTATGTTTGAAAATTCTTACATGTATTAGAACAGAAAGTTTATTAAAAATACTTAATTTATCATCATTTAGATGAAATGTATTAAATTAAATTAATTTAATATTTATATTAGCGCAATTTTCACAAGTCGTCTTTTTAAAACTCCAAATGTAGTGAAGAGCCTATCTTTAGTTTTTAAATTAATGTGTAGGGCACTGATTTTAATTTAAACAAATGCTACAGTATAAATAAATTACACCGCTAAATTCACATGAATCTTTAAGCCTTCCGTTCGGCCAGTCTGTGTATGAAATTAACATGCCAGGTACATGCCATCGCTGGCATTCTGGCAGTCTGGCAGTCTGGCGTGGCATGCCATGCTCCTCGGATTAATTCAATACGAGCGGAAATTGTGGCGTTATCTTCACGCTATATCCATTTAAACTCCCCTCTGTGTATTAATATTCATATTTAGCTTTTTTCATCTTGCATCGAAGTTATGACTTATTTTAAAAATTCTATGTACGGTTCATTAATTTGTTCGTCGCCTCATTGGTTCACAAACTATATGGTCTGTTAATCGAGATTCTTGGGTATTAAATAATATACAGTAAGGAAGATTTTTCGTTCTTTTGCACTTCGTTATATAATAACCTACTTTGTACAATATCTGCATCACTCAAAGGTTGACTGGTAGAGAATGCTTTAGGCATTAAATAACATATATAAAAACTATAAAATAAATAAATTTAATTTTCAAATCATATGACCGACTGTTATGTCCACCTAATTCTTTAAGGGACACAGGGTATCCATTCATCTCCTTTCGTATACTATGTTTATTATTCGATACGAATAATGGTTTCTTAGGTTTACGCGAATTTAAAAAAAAACTCGGATAAAATCGCGGAAAGACTGTAAAAATTGTTTTATTTCAATGTTATAAAACTCAACAGCTTTGTAATAGTCGCCAATTATATCGACGCATTTGTACCGTAGCTTTAAGGAGAAGCTAGGTTCTACCGCTGCAGTCTACATTTTACGATTCTTAGACATCATCTTCCCTCACGATTTGATGGGCTGGCAACACATCCATGATCTAAGTGATATGTGTGTCAATGGGCGGCAGTGATCATTCACTATTACGAGACCTGTTTGCTCCTTTTCCAGCCTATGCTATAAAATTTGATCCAATTTATTAAGTCAAATCTTTCTAAATGTTGAAAGATAATAGTCACGCCAAACCCACGCAACAGTGGGGTAAGAGCAGATAAAACACATTGGAAAAGCTTTCAATACAAGAACCGACACAAGAGAACATAATGTACTGTGTCAATCGATCTTCGAACTGCCAATTCTCATACTGAATATAATGAACGACTTTTATTAGAACAAGTCGACATAAATAAACATTTGACCGTATTAAAGTGATTGTAAACCCAACTTTCGCTTCTATTAATCATTACTTGTTTTATATTGATGAAATAAGCTGTTTAGACTAAGCATATCACGCGGTTTCAACCGTGTGAGTTTTGGATGTGACAGCGAGATGAAATAAATTTAAAAATAAATAACATCCTTTCAGGTTTTGTTGGATGGTGCGGTAAACTCAGACTAAATTATAAGATTTTGATAAAATTTTGTTTACCATCAGCCATCATTAATTGAAAGCCTCCATGGCGCAGTTGGTTAGACGCCAGCTCTGAAACAAGGGGCCGCGGGTTCGATTCCCGTACTATAACAAATATTTGTATGATTGGTTAAAGACCGAAAACGGTCTCTTAGTTTCTAATACCCACGACCCAAGACTCAATCTTAGTGTGGATGCAGGATCATGTATGTGACTGTATGGTGTATTTATTTATTATTTATCAGCGCTAACAATAGCATGTCTATTGTCCTTTCACAGGTTTCCAGAATGATCTTATGGAAGCAGTATACATTCACCTATCTCCTAAGTGCTGAAGTTCGTCCAACACTATTCTCGGCGGTATGTACTATCTTCTATTTTAATGGTTTTCAATTATCTTACTTTGCGAATGATTAAACGCACATTTTACGCTGATTGCCGAATATTTTAAGGAATTTAAAGACGCATTAGACATGATTTATCAGAAAAAAGACTATGCGAAATATTCCACTGCTATTATCTCCCACAATTACAGGCACAAACATAACATCCGAATTCCGATATAGGTAAACTACTTCTGAATCAAAATAAACTCTATCACAATCCACTAAAGTTGTTTTTCGTTCGCCTCTAGATCGTGAAAGGTGCAGTCCATCAAATTCGCAATCAATATTGTAAGAACATCTAGACACCCGTTAGTATTTACGAGAACAGGTCCATTGGAATCTCACCGACGCCGGAAACACATTTTGTGACTGACACTAACGTTTGGCGGCCCATATTGCCGGCAAATCTGCTATAATTACTAAGAGGCCCAACTCTCTTAGTAATTGTAGCAGATTTTCAATGTAGTTTTTTTCTTATTTATTTTCTTCTTCACTACCTTCATCATTAATATCACCTAAATCACTATTAACGTCATCGTCATTATTTTATGTATTTGACAATTATGCTCCTTCATTGAAGCCAACGTTTGACGGTTTCTGAAACAAGGAAATTGAATCATTACCAGGAGTCTCTAGGTGTTCAGTAGTCTTAGTTCATAATTTTTAATTAACATCCACCTCAGCATCATAATGATCATCAATAACATCTAAATCATCAATTACGTCGTTGTCAATATCGTTTAGAGACACGCCGAAAACACATTTACTGACTGAAATTTGATTAAATAACTACTTGCAGACCCTTCAATCTTCTTGATGCATGTTGTAAACGATTTAGATATTTTAAAAAAATGTTTTATAGCGATCATTTGAAAGCAACGAAATTAGTTGATCTAGTGATCATCGGTCTTAGCATTATCTCTAGGTATAGGTATTTTTATATTTACTAGGGAAAATTGTAGACTGGTCTCCCCATTGGATGTGAATATTCTAGTATCATCATATCCTCTAACAGCAATTGAAAAAATGCCTCCCATTGTTGCTAACAGAGCTTTTTGCAAAATTATCGACCACAGCTTTAAACATTCTACTGCGATTGTAATATTACAAAGTAGAATTATTTGTATAAACAATACTCTGATTTAGAAGTTGTAAACTTTCATAGTCAATTCTAGATTCTAAAAGTCAAACAGTTCTTGGAAGTAACTGATTCATACGTCGGTGTATGAAAGGCGGTTGCAGAAACTGGGTGACGGTAGCCGAAGATCCGGGTCAATGCACCCAAATAGATTGCGCTGAGTTTCGGCGATTAAAGGACTCGTTGCTATTATGGGTGTGGTTGCGCTTGTATGGGTTCGATTTATTTGAATCAATTTTATAGGAGTTTTTGTATGTCTCACTGTTGGGCTTACTTGTTCCAACATTATTTGAGGAGATTTTTAGCTTAGGCCTTTTCGCTGGTCTCGTGTGAGTTGGTTGACCTATAGATTTATTGCAACCAGTGGTGATAATAATAATAAAATGTATACTACTAGTAAACAGATAATTAAAGGTCTTGGATTTGACATAGTAAATTAATTAACACTAAGCAGATTTTAGGAGCAGTATTTAAATAAACAATGCTAGATGCGATAGAGTTACACGCCGCATACATGAGAATGTTCCTGCTAAAATAATACGCGTTCTAATCTCAAAGATCACTAAATCCGAGCAAACAAACAGTACCTAATTACCTTTCCAAGCATCCTAAAAAGAGCAAACGGGCACCGTTACTAAAAGCACGTAAAACAAAGATCTCGACTTGAGTCCGAACCTCCGTCAGATAATTATCCAGATACATCGATGCAATCTCATCAGCAGTTCGCGGTGTTTTGGATGCCGCTCCGCCGGGTGCGAAGCTCAAAAGATCAGGAGCTACTATCGATACTCGAATTGGATCGAAACTTTGTCATATTTTATATTTACTGCTACTAGTACTGAGAGCCCGTCTAGGTTTAATACCTGGGTAGGTAGCATTGTCTATTTCTATGACCAAAGAGCAGGATAAATACTCTATTGTATTCCCGTTTGAAAGACATTGTTGCCAGAGTAACTACTGGACATATTAAGACTTAACATCTTATGTCTCAGGATTGCGAGCGCAGTGGAATGCCAAGAACTGATCGGGCAGGATGTTCATATATTTAACTACATACATACATAAACTCACGCCTTTTTCCCAGAAGGGGTAGGCAAAGGTGCTACTAAGACCATTTCACCTTTTATGTTCCGTCCCACGATGTGATAGGAGGTAAGCCTATCGCCATATCGGACACAAATTCCTGACTCCGTGCTGATAGTGAATAAAAAAATCCAACAACACTTTGCCCAACCCGAGATTCGAAGCCGAAATCTCAGCTTTGTATCGAATATATCAATAATAATTAACGAATTGGATCTGGTTTGAAAATATTGTGTCAAGATCGAGATTGGTTTCAATAGTAGCTTTGCTTTACCGATGCGAGTCTACAAAATATCCGGAGTTTCGACATTACTGCCAGGAATTTGGCGATGCTTTTCACGTCTGCACCAGAATTTGTTAACGTCTTTTTGTACAAACGGTACGTGGATTAAGCTATTCGTTAGCATAAAATGCTAGGATTAGCAGAGGCGAAATGAGCTCTCCCAATCCCAATCGGTGAAATTAGGTTTAAAGTATCGGTGATTTTTCAAGTTACGTGTGTATGTACCTGCTGTGTAGTTAATTATCGCATTTAGGAAAAAAATCGGAACTTATTTGAAAGAGAATTTATTTGATATGATTTTAATATACGCATTGCTTGATACCAAAATAATATAACTATCATTGATTTAAAAACTAAGGATAAGCCCTTCAGTACATTTTTTTTAATAACCTATTCTGTCCCACTGCTGGGCAAAGGTCTCCCTCAACTCCTTCCACTTATCCCTATCAATTGCTGATGCCATCCAAGTGCTTCAGTACATTAAGAGTTTCAAAAAGATGACCGTGAAAATCGCACTAAAATAAATATTAAATTAATCTAATAAAATTCGTCTAAGCGGTGATGAGAATTATTATCTTCATTTTTATTAAAGTTATTTCCATAATACAAGCAAGCATATCCAAAATCGTTGCGAGCGACGACCAACTTCAGTTACTCTCTAGTCGAGAGTTACTCTTGACTAGAGATGTACTGGAGCGCGCGCACCACTTATGTTGGAGAACTTTACGCGCATTCCGCTCTGTCCATTTATTTATGTCACTGATTATAATTGTTTGAATTTGAATCCGGCGGGAAAAATATTGCACCCAGATGGAGCCTGGGCAGAACAAAGTATGTTGAATTGGATTTTTTCTGGCTAATGATATTGAGAGCTTTAAAAAAGTTGCCAAAAAGCAACCCAAAGAGTCCTGTTCTTGTTTTGTCGTAAACAAGGCAATAAATAAAAGTTACGAACGTGTTGCAAATATGTAGTGAAAAAATGTTAAAAATTCAACTACCGCCTCAGCTCATAAGTCGGTGAAAGTAGCTCCCGCGGTGCCATATTAAGGCATTTAAAATGATATACTTGTGTGTGCTTAAAATATTGTTACTTAATAGAGCTTTGGAGAGTCGTTGTGAATAAAAATATGATGGATTTGAGATGCTTAACCTAGTTTTTTACATATATTTGGTGCTATGGTCGGCAGTAATTCTAGTTTTTCATTTGGGCAAAGAATAATACATACCTACATTCTATATACCTCTTCGCTATATCTCTAAGAAAACCTAAATTCAAATGTTGAAACGTCGTACTTAAACTAAGAATATAGGTACTCCACAAAATGTTCGAATCCCCTATCATACGTCGTAACCATACACTAAGTTCGGAGTTAGTGAAAAGTATCATTAATTTTTAGAAATGGAAAACGTATAACGTATATGTTTTGGACGCCGAACGTTCCAACATTCGAACTACGTTTCGGATCATAGTAACCAAGGAAAGAAACATTTTATGTACGCCTATATAGTCATACATATAGTCATACATGTAGTCATACATATAGTCATGTCGCTACGCTTAAATATCAAGTCTTATGTAGTGGGTATCAAAAGCTACATGATGCTTTTTCGCCTCAAACTCGCTGACTAAATCAACCATTTGTGAGTCTTCCGTCAAACAGCAGTGTCAATACACTGTTGTGTTGAGGCTTGAAGGACATAATGAGACTACATCTTATACCTCAGGATGGCGAGCGCAGTGGAATGCCAAGCATTGCCTTTTAATTCGTGGTGTTGTTTGGATTTGCTCGTCCCGCCATCGATCGCAATAAAAAAATATCCATAAGTCAAACATTTACTCTATAATGATATAAAGCTATAATTATTTATTAAACAAATTACTCCCATCGTCCCGAAATATAATTACCCAATTCAGCGCATTAAATACAGTTACATTAAAAATGTACATAGTGCATACAAGCCAGTTATGTTACTCCGTATTAAAGTGAACGGGCAAAAAGTCGCGACGTCCCGATGTGAACTCATTAACTTAATATAAACGCTGAAAGCCGCCAGCCTTCCCGGAATCGGCGCAGTACAGTGCAGCGCGCAGTGGTTAAAAAAACGTGATTTATTTTTACTGTGTAACCAACCTTTTTAATATTGAACGGTAAAAAGTGATGCGTTTTATTGATAGTATTATGATTTTGTGTCTTAGTTTAGGTTTAAAAGTAATTTCGAAATAAATTGAGTATATAAATAACTTAGTCATCGTCATAGAACAAAAAAGTAGTTTGAGTGTAATTGTGTCAAAAGCTACACATATATGTTGCAGCTTTTTAAAAACTAGAAAAAAATAATAAATAAAGTATAATTTACGTCAAATAAATTAATATAATGTTCCATTTGTTATATCTAATGAGTAGTAATTCGTTCTGCATTGTAGGACTTGATTTACCGTTTAACACTCGACTAAGCCACGGTCCGCGGCCCGTCCTAGTGGATATTTATAACCCGACAAAATTAAATCAACTCATAACGTATGTTGTGACCGTATCTCGATCGGCCAACACGTTTCGGCGGCGTACAAATTGACAAGTTTATCCTGTCAAATAGCGGTGGACGTGGAAATACAATCAGGTGATACACTACGTATGCAATTTGATTTATTTGGGTTATAATCGAGTGGGCCGGTTTTTGGCGATCCTTTATTGTAATAAAAAGTATTAAAGGAGTATTTAGAATGTTAATGGTCGTGCGGTTATGCTTACGTGTGTTTGTGATGGTAATAAAACTTTTATTAGTTTCCTTCTAGATGGATTACTTCTGTTGCGGTTTGAACACAAATTGTTGACCTGTAATTATTCATCGAGCTTCTGTGTTCGTGCTATTCTGTGGTGCTATTTCAGTTATTGCCACAGTCGATCTAGGACCCGTATCGCAGGGACTTTAATGTTAGTAATATTAATCATACAGATATACAGAATATACAATCTGAATTAGAGCTCTTATTACACAGAATATTTTTCAATTCTTCCCACCAAGCCTTATATTTTTTTTAATCGTCTATCTATCCGGAAATCCACAAAAATTTTCAAATGAATTGGCTGTCTTAAGGGTCTGTTATTATTGGATTATTTTATCAATATCTGCAAATTCCATTTCAAAGCAATCCTTGTAATACCAAATTGACTTTATTACAAAAACAAACTCATCAGAATTAACCATAAAAATAAACACAAACCAAAAAGTATTCGTACGGAACATCGAACCCCGGTTCACACTTGACGATCCCTTAACGATCTCCATCATTGGGCAGCGCAGTGATCCAATTAATAATAATAAACGTGCTGCAAAAACAACGTTGCAACGTGCGATTTTTGGGGCCGAAATCAGCGCAAATTCCACCGCATGCGAGGGCAACGCACCGTGATACAGGTTCCCGCTTATTTTGCCCAAAAAAGTCCTTGATAGCCAGGGCGCAGTCACACGGTGGGATGTTTTTTCCACTGCATTATATAAATTGGGAGCGACCGGTCCGTTGATGCCTTCACTGGTGATTTTTCACGGAGATTGCCAGTGTGGCATTTTTTCGCCGTTTCGCGACATTAATCTGCTTGTGTGAATGTTTGGTTGGTTGTTTGTTTTGGGATTAATGTATTGGTTCTGTTTATAGGACCTCTACTTCTATATTGATTTTTATGAACTAAATATTACGGTTGTGGGATATGTTGAGAAATATGAAGAATGGACGCGCTATACCGGTGAATGAAAACATCGTCAGGAAACCTGCATTACATAGCGATTTGTAAAATTTCTATGGTGTGTCAGATCCGTCAACCTGCACTGGGCCAGCGTGATGGACTATATGGCCTAACCACTCTCAATCGAACTCTCGATTGTAGAGTAGGCCCGTGCCCTGCAGTGGGACGTATCTATATGGGCTGATAAAGGATGATGATTAAAACAGTGATAAAAAGTATAATACTAATGAAATAGTTTGTAATTTTAACATGCAAAGGTATTTCATTCTATACCCATAACCTAACACAACAAAGTAAGCCTACCACAATGCGAAACTCTTATCTAATCAAATATTAAATTTCGAAATACAATCAATTACCGTTGTTGTACTGATAATATTTTAGCACGGTGCCAAGGATTTGAAGATAATCCAACATCGTAATGGACTTTGATATTAAGATTCAAAAGTGGATAGGTATTAAAAGTGGTATTAAAAATGAGGTCATTTACAGAATTACTTGTGTATTAGTAATTTATCATTTACTTTAATCTATACTAATATTGTAAAGACGAAAGATTTTATTGTTTGTTTGTACTGAATAGACTCTGAAACTACTGGCCCGATTTGAAAAAATATTTCCCCATTAGAATACTATATTATCCTTGATGATCATAGGTGATAGAATAATTAAAAAACAATATCAGCACTCGGTTGGAGCCGGGCCGGGCCGCTAGTGTAAAATATACATCGTGTTATTGCCAAATGTAATAAAGGTAATCGTATTGCCAAAAATCTATTCAAAAAGAATAAAGTTCCATCTTCTAAAATATCGATTCAAATAGGACATCTCTACTTAGTGATAAACCTGCTTATTAAAGAATATGTAGACAATTATTTGATATTTAATCATTTGCAAAGTCCAGTGGAAGAAAATAAGTCCTTAACCACTTTCAATCATCTAAAAGCTTATACCCAGGAATGGAAAGTAATTTTGAGCCAAATTTCCTGTGGTAGTGACAGCAACAATGGCGCAGTTGGCAAAGTGTGATTTGCGCAACGGGACAAATGTTTGTGTAATTCACAAGTATTTGTTTCTGATCTCAAAGAATGTAAGACCAGAATTTCTCGAAGTTTCTGATACCTACACCATGAGGTATCCCGCAATATTTACTTGTCTGTTGGGTGGGTGTATTTATAATTTCGGCAATACCTTTTGATCGAAACAACAATGAAACGTTATCATCCCATCTCGTTTGCCACCCAAGACGCAGTAATTAACCGATTACCCACGAGGGCACGTTTTAAATTATAATTTAATTACGGGACGACATTCAAAATGTCCGCTCAATTACTCGCTTCTCGATAAACGTTTACAAGTAACGGGATCAGCGAACTGAAATCATAAGGGAATTTGAACATTTGTTTTTGGACTTGGTTGACTTTTAAAGGCTCCAATCTACTTATATTTAATCTACTGGTATCTACTTGTTATGTCTATAGTTGTATTCGATGCGTCTAGCAAAAATTTAAATTAGGTCAACCATGATTTTCAAATTGAACAGCTACTTAAATTAATATCTGACTTGGTATTCGTATAAGTGCTACTCTAAATATGCAGTGTACATTAATTATATATACAAGGTTATAAGGTGGCAGAAACTCCAAGAATCCCACTTCGAGAGCTCGTTTTACGACTGTCAAGAAGCTAAGTTTCAATCAAGATATGCCAGTGTTCAACGGAAAGTTGGATAAAGTAAAACACGTTGTAAAACAAAATATTTATCATAAATACTACGTTTAATTGAAAATTCGAAGTAAAATATGCTGTGCGAAGATTGCCTTCATCATATTCCAGTCTATCGGGTTAAAGCACTGATTAAAAATAGACATAAGGATACAGAAAGCGTATTTGTTATAATGAAATTTATCTCTGCGTGTAAACTGTGGTCGCAGACCGCAGGCCGTCGTGGGAACAATCATACTGCGCCGCGCTACCGTATCTACGCAGATTCCTCCACAATTGTGACTATCGATCATTTTTGTATTGATTTCCCGTGGCTTTGACTGTTAGGTTTATTAGGTAAGTTATTTTTTTTTTATTCTTTACTGCACACAAAAAAGAACAAAAAGCATACAATATTTTACAAATCAAATTAAAGAGTACAGTTGGCGGTCTTATCGCCCTAGGCGATTTATTACAGACAACCTTTGGATGGATATAAGAAAAGGTTAAGAAGAGAGGGCAGTATAGAATTTAAAGAAAACATGCTCTTATAAGGAATAGATAAACAAATTATAATTCATAGACATATTGCTATCAAGTGCGGGAGAAAGGGTGTAATTTGTGTAAATTTTTAAATTGCCAACGTTAAGTAGCCATGTATTTTCTGCTCTTTTCAAATTGTAATCGATCTTAGGTCATTAATATATGTGTTTTTTAATAGCAATGAATGGTGAGACGATAATTGCCATTCGTCTGATGGTAAGCTATACGACCGCTCATGGACAGTAACAAAACCAAGCGACACCGTGAATTACAAAGCAATGCTTGGCTCTGCCCTCTCACCATCCTGAGACATAAGATGTTATGTCTTAATATGTTCAGTAGTTACGTTGACTACAATGTCCGTCAAACCGAAACACAACAGTAATTATCAATCAACCGTTTTCCATTCTGTATCAGCCCATATACGTCCCACTGCAGGGCACGGGCCTACTCTACAATCGACAGTACGATTGAGAGTGGTTAGGCCATATAGTCCACCACGCTGGCCTAGTGCGGGTTGGCATTACAATTTCTATGTTTTCACCATATTGCATTAACGACCTTCTGATTATTCTCAATATAAATTAACTGTTTTAAAGTTAGTTCAAAATTCAGCAATATACCTGACATAATTTAGTAACATATATATTATTTAATTAACCTATTCCATCCCACTGCTGGGCAAAGGTGTCCCCCCTGTCTCTCTACAATTCGCGCTCTAAGGAAATTTATATGATATAATTTCCACATACATAATATATTTCACTACAAGGGAAACTATCAAAATGTTAAATTTATGATAACCATTCGTAAATATTCAAAAAGCTATCGATTACAGAAACAATCGTAGGTGCGATGTCGGCCTTCGAACCCATGTTTGCGGTTTTGGTAATTTTAAAATCGATTTGTGTCCGGGGGCGATCGCACTCAATTATAGTGTTGTGCTTTTGAAAATTTTAATCGATAAAACGTGGGTTTTTAAACACAAGGCTTTTAAATGTTGTTTTGAACGAAGTCTGTATGCCGGCCATAATACAAATGTAACAGTGTGAAAGTTGCGTTTTTAATTATCGATTTTTTTTAATTAATAACGGAGTTACAAATGTTCGATGTTTTTATTAATTTACGTACGTTCAGTGTTCGCCGGATCCCTATCCTGTCTTAGTTATCTTGCATGTGCTTTAGTCTATCCCGTCACCTTGAAACTATCTCATTCACACAGCACTGCACTGAAACGATTCTACTAAGCTAACACTTGAGTGTATTCGTTATTCCCCTTCATATTGTATTAATTTATTAATAATTTACAAACACAATCGATAAAAAGTACACCGAACTGCTCGCAATTTTCGACTTCAGGCAACATAATAATATTAAACTAAATATAAAATTGTAAGGGTCAAACACTGCCGGCGAAAATGCAACGCAATTTACAAATCTCCAGTATCGACGTGTAAAATAAACAAGTTTCGTAAAGGGCCCGATCGAGAAATAAAAAAGGGTACAAAAATATCGTGCTCAAAATTTCACCTGTCTCAGTCATGTCATGGCGGGAGATAATGACCACGTGATACACTGTACACGCTGGATCCGTTTCTGTTGAACCTGTTGCGTGCAGGCGCGGACTCAGGCAGTATTTTGGGGGATGAGAGACCCACAATTAAAATTAAAGAAAAAATTGAATAAGCGTAAAATGAGAGCAAGCAATGCCTATGATTTCGTTCACGTTGAACTATTTTATGATAAAATATACCTCATGTCTGTCGCTTACTTACGTCCGTAGACTGTATTCACGCAAAAGTGATTACGTTGACGCGCGAATGAACGACTATTGAACAAAATTTTATTACTCTTCCATTATATTCTTACCTCTTTATCTGAAATCATTTTAAATGTACCCACTTTTCTCTAAAATCGTGGCTGCTTGAATAAACAAATATCATTATTAACAGCAAGCTTGTATAAGTTGTATTTCTTATTTTAAATGTTGGTGTCGAATAAGAAGTCGGATTTTATTTTTGTCTCGTTGCAAGACTGCAGTGATACGGTATCAATCGCGTGTCGGCTCTCTGCCTGCGCCCCTGCGGTGTCGGCGCGAATATGTCCACATTAAACACGTTATAAAGCACTCGCACAGAGTAATAACTAAATTGTGTATGAGTACTTGACGTTTTCCAAAATAAAGTATGTTGGAAAAAAATGATTATTTTCAAATATTCGTTACAGTAACCCAAAGTGTAATGGGGAATAAGTGAGTTGCCAAAATATATCGGAAAATAGATCGGAAAGTTAACATGAAAGGACAATTACTGAGTAGAAACTATTTTAAACGACATAATACTGGCATCATTGTAAATATTTTTCAAGTGAGATACTGTTGATTTTGTCATCATTTTCATAATTTAGAATCCACTACTTATTGCTGAACAAGAAATGCCATTATATTTATAGCTTACAGCACCGCGCTATTCCAATCATTGAGGCAGGCCAATATTCAGCATTCTTCTATCCTTATACTAACTTATAATTGCGATTTTTTTTTCGATAGATCGATGTTTCTTACTCTTTTACACGAAAACGACTGAACCGATATTGATTAAATTTGGTATAGGTGTAGCTAGCACCCTGGATTAACATATAGGCTAATTTTATCCCGAAAAATGTAGTGTTCCCGTGGGATGAGTAAAGAATTGAGACGGGATATAACGGGACGGATCTGCAAACGGAAAAAACAATACAGTCGACGGTGGTCACACTGAGTTTAAATAAATCAGTTAGTACGCGATGTAATATGTTTTTGGTGTAAACTGGACTCAAAAACTTTTTGCACGCGGGCGAAACCGGGCCCGACCGCTAGTCCAGCATAAATACCTCTTCATTCAAGTATATAAATTATAATGTTGCGATTATAATTGCGCACTACTCTGCGTGCCCCCGGGACCATCTCATTTGATCTGGAGCGGCCGCGTTGTTTTTTTATCTCGCATTACGTACGAGTTTCGGCAGTCGCTTGCCGCGTCGTGGGTCCGCTGACCATGCCACGGAGGTAGGTTTACTGGAAGGGATTGTGATTTTAGTATGTATAATGCCTGATTTTATTAAAAGAATTTGTAAAAAATACTTCAAAATGTGTAGTCATTCTATAAGATTAAAATTTTTGATGTTCAAAGGTATTTTGTTTCCTGGCTGCGATACTTCATTGCTCAAATAACAACAGGTACTGTCCATGGTTAACTTTCATACAAGATCGGCAGTATTTTGTTTTTGTTGGGTCCATAAAATAATTTTCTGTAAATTATTTCTGTCACACACATCTATTAAAATATAAATTCGTTGTAATTTTATTTTTTTCTTGTCGTATCTAGCTACATTGACTCTGCGTTATCATCCAACCTGCATTATGCACTTTGCAATTATGTACCGAAAGTAATTGCGTAACGTTCCCCGCAAAAACCTTATGTTAAACAGTTAAAAATTCTCTTAAAATAATGAGTAGGCGCTCGTAATTGGACGAAAGAAGGGAAATCGACATTTTTTTATCGTAAATCTTTACGTGCCGGCATTCGGGGTGTTTAAGACTGTTTTTACTCGAACTATGAGAAAAATGAAGGGATTTTCTTTAATTATTTGTATATGAACATAAAATAAAAAAAACGACAACTTGTGGGAAGTGATTAGACCCACACGTAAATAATTCATGATTATTTTTAGCCACAGGTAATCCACTACCAAACATAACTACGTCTTCTATAAGGATTTTCACAATGACCTGACAACTGTGGCTTGCCCAAAGCCCATGAAAAACGGGGAATAGCAAAATTTTCACCAAATTGGTCTGATGGTAGATTATTTATTTAGGCTGTGCATCGTTGAAGTCCTGGGTTGAAATCCCAGAAGCACTCCAATTTGTGTCAGATTTTTATTTAAATCGTCTGGTACTGAAAGTTCCTCGCATAACGAGATAATTTAATTTCGGTTAGATATACATGACGAAATAGTAAAGACCTAGTGGAAACTTTACCTGGACCTCTATAAATATGCTGTATCGTATGAGCTAAGCAAATAAAAATGAAAAATAATTTATTGAACCATAAGATAAAAATATAGTTTAGATTCAGTCATCACTTCAAATTGAATACTAGTAATACCTATGTTAAACTTTTACAGGCGATTTAAAAAGTTCTCAAAAAGAAATGCCCTTAAAATTGTTAAAAATGTTCTCGCCAGTCCTGTAATTATTGCCGAAACCGGTGCGCGTCCAGCGACGTAGATTTTATTGGGCTTTATACATGGGTTATTGCATTTTTATTAAACGTCACTTTGTTTTATCTTTTGGTATGTTTCACTGTATCTTTATTCGCATTTTGTTTTGTACGTTGCGAAGTCAAGTTTCATTGGTTGAAAGTGTGCACGGGTTATCAAAAAATATAATATTTATGTACATGTATGTTGTCGATTTCGACACATAAGTATAGACAAGAAAGCTTATGTAAAAATGCACGCGTATACAAAATAACACAGGGCTTAATTATATAAGTTCCTTTTTGTCCAATTCTAGCAAGTATTGATACAGAACTTACTCATTTTGAGCAGATGTGTGAACCACAGGTATTTATTCGGGTCTGTTTGCTAGTGAGACCGAAAAGTCTCTCGTAGTTCCTGATAGCCACGATTTAAGACTCGATCTTAGCGTGGGATTAGGACTATGTATGTCACTATTGAGTGTATTTATTTATCCCCCCCCCCCCCCCTCATTTCCCATTGATTTGGAGATCTTCAATGCATATGATAAGTTGTCAGGTGATCCGTTCACTTCTCAAAACTGTATTATTAAAAATGTTAATATAAAAAGCATTGTCAGATGCTTGACGAATACTTAAAAGAGGCTATTAGCAATTCGAGAACACGTGTTTGCAGGTGTCGGTATAAAGAGGCAGTGGGTTCGGTTCCGTGCTCGTAATTGGTCGGATGTCGATTAAATAATTATGTTAAACACTTTAATTCACGCCCGGATATTATTTTCTGTTGCTTGCAACTTAGCGGTATCCTGGTTGCAATTAGTATTACTTTTTCTTCATTCTTTAAGGTATTTCATATTTCCTATTGCAAGGATCGGTGTATGCAAAAGTTAAAATGACGCTACAATAACCAAAAATAATTTGGCTTTATTAAGAGATAAAATTAATAGAGTGGTTAAGCAGAGTAACTTGGTTAACTATATTATTCAGACATAAAATAATTATCTAATCATCGGGCAAATTTGATATTTTTAAGGTCAATTACTGGATTAAAAAATATTTATCGATTTCCCTCTAACGACTTGGATGAAACTATGCACTTTGATAAAGCTCAGCCGTAAATTATCAAAATAGAATAGCCCTGAAAAACCACAATTTTAGAAAAAAACGTAAGCCACTACTAAGATATCATACAACTCTGTGTGATGTCGATTTGCGAACCACACAAGGCAAGGCCCGAAATTCTTTTTACGGCGAGCGATAAAATTTTATTGATTATTGTGTTATGGTGTGTTTGGTAGAAATAACTTCTCCATTTGGACTCTCGAATTAACACTTTTTACATAGTAATTACAGGATATTACGTGTGATGTATTTCGGCAGTGGGCATTTAGCGGCACGTTGTAATTTATTTCAATGGCTTTTACATTAATTTTTAAACTGCACACATCTTTGCGAATGAAAATGGCGTGTAAATGTGTACACATATCAAAATTTGTCAGTCTGTTTATTCTGATGGTTTTAATAGCCGATGGGGCAAATAAGTTCTCGAGTCGGAGACCACGTACTGGCAAATGAAACCAGCTGCTATTGTTAAACCCCTTGGCTTACAACGCTATGGCACCGTTTTCAGACGACTTTCAGACAGTGCGTTAGAGATCTACTAGATCTCTTAACCGTCCTAATTCGTACTATATTATTATAGACGCCGCACTGGCTGCAAGTCTCATTAAGTACCAGGAAGTTCGGTCTCACAACACCCAGACCCGAAACAAATACCTATCACACAAACATTACTTCGGTGCGGTTGCGGGGATCGAACCCATGACTACTTGTTTTACTGCCGGCGTGTAAACTACAACGTCACGGAATCTGTTGTTATTACTGATAAGTTTCTGATACCCACGACATTAGACTTGTATCTTAAATATGCCAGATGTTTATAAGTATTGAATGATTTTACTCCCAACCTTAAATAGGTTGTTGACACCGTTTTATTAATATCTGTTCCGTAATAAAAGTTATGAAGATAGAAAAAAATGTTCCGAGATTGTATGGAACCACACCCTTAGTCATCTAGAATAATTTATTTGCGACCAAGCACTACAGACTTCCAATCTCCAAAACTGATGATCCCACCAACCGCTGCTTTGATACCAATCGAGAGATCTAAATAATCTGGTCTATTGTTAATTGAGATTTTTTCTTATTGATAGGACAGACAATTTTGAACTTTATTTTTATTGTATTAAGACTTATTATAGCCGATACCCTTTTATTAGATTTTTGTTGATAACTCGAATCATGTCGCTTCAGGCATTCCTGTCAAAATCAGGTCCCATTGTAAGAAATAAAATTTTATGACGGCAAAAAATTATGTACAAGTTCAAAGTCTAAATAACTAGGGATCCAGTTGTGATGTATAATTTAACTGTTATTTTAATTTAGTAATGTAATAAAAAATAATATGCTTTTATTTCACACTGGTCAATGGACTGTCAAAATTGATCGTAATTCACGAGAAGACATGGACATTTTCGCTTAAAATAACTGGGATGAAAAAAATATACTATGCATTACTAGCGGTCCGACCCGGCTTCGCCTGGGTGCAGACACTTATTGAGTCCACTTTAGAACTATTTGGCGTGATAATTAATTAACAATTCAGAGTTTAAATGTCATTATTGCAATATTCTCAAGGTCACTTATTTGTTAGGTATGTAATTCTTCAGTTTTCCTAATCGTTAAAACATTATTTTGAGTACCTATGAATCAACTAAAGACCCTAAAGCGTGTGCGGAATTCCTTAAAAAAATATAGGGGTCGCTGGATGCAATGTTTCATAGTAAAAATCTATGAGGGAGACAGAAATAATTTGTGGGGTTCCTGTGACTAAAATTGATGATAATATAGATAATTTAGGATGTCAGAAAAGTGTGCAGTATCAAATCAAAATCTTCGCTTTAAACAGGCTTTTTTGCTCCCCACTAGGCCTGCTCAATTAAATAGATATAAAAAAACTTGCATGCTACCAACTGGCCAAATATATGATTATTATAAAAAACAGTCGTTATTTAAAATAATAAGCAATTTGTGTAATTTGTATTATTGTAGTAAAAACTTTTGCATGTGATTGTACTCTATTATATTGTTATTAGGCTAGGCTTTTTGAATACTAGATTTTATAACGGTTTAATTTAAAGCCGTTACTGATTTTATCTGGGCTAGGCAATTTATCTAGTGGTCCATAGTTTTAATTTTTTTATTGCCTCTTTAATTGTCACATGTAATTCCACACATGTACGCTGTAATCATAATAAGGTATTCGTATTGTCCTTAAAACTTGCCCCAAAGATGCAAAACCGGTGACTGGTGGTAGGTGTCTTATATCTGAGAGGTCCTCTGGGTAAACCACAGCAATATCTATTTCTCAATATATGCACATATACAATTACAGTTAAAAAAAATTAGCCATTCTGACAAAATATATTACCTACTATAAAATCATCAATCTCCTAAACCATTATTATTAGTCCTTCCGACTCCAACGAATCCCTTGTTCAGACCATAGCAACAATATAAAAATATCTCAAGATTCTTCCAGACACAGTAATAGTAGAAAAACCGCAAATTCATTGACGCTTCGGCCGTGGTGAAATCACTTAGTTTTTGTCTCGTTCGGTCGATCACGATGGACGGTCGGTAACACGTTAGCACCTGACATTATCGCAGCCCAAATACTTGGGCCTCTCTACACGGTTTTTTTATTATAGTTGTATGATATTTTTAAGTGGAATGACGGGGAGCTGAGTATGACGGTAAGTCATATTTGGGTATGATTACTAAGCAACATTTCAAGATATTAAAGCTCGGTTGTATCAAGTTATTTTGAATCACTTCAGCCACAGGAATTCCACTGCTGATCGTAGGCCTCCTCCAAGCATCTCCTCATCGACCTGTTGGGAGTTGGCTGCATACATTTGGCATGTCCAAATAGGCTGTGGATCGTAACGTTCTGAGTTTGATCCTAAGTCCAGCATTAATGTCGTATTTAGACTGTATGATTATGATTTTGGGTCGCTCGGGTTTCTTCAAACCTTCCTCTTTCGAGTAAATTTTGCAATTTTGTATAAATTTTTGTAACATCCACATAACTTCACGTCACGCTACTTCGTTTGACCGTGTAATAAATATATTATGACCAAACGTTTGATCCATAACATCCACATACAATGACAGACATGAAGTATTGGACACAGCTGGGTCGAATACTACCATTAAAAAATCCCATTAACAAAGTATGTGGGTGGTGGGGAAGTCACCGCCATTCCAGTGACTTGGTAACTCTATAGAAAGTGCCAATTGGCATTGAGCCGTATGGTTCTAGGAACGTGACGTCATCGTCTCGTTTTGTATATCCTATTAGGGTATTCTGTATCAGCCCGTATACGTCCCACTGCATGGCACGGACATCCTCTACAATCGAGAGCCCGATTGAGAGTGGTTAGGCCATTTAGCCACGCTGTCCTAGTGCGTGTTGGCGAACTTTACATACCATATAATACAAATCGCTAGTGTGTCGTATGCTATTAAGATATATGCGTGACAATGTTTTACATACTGACTACTATGATACGCTTACAAAGCTGAGGTCTCGGGTTCGAATCCTGGGTTGGACAAAGTGATATTGGATTTTTCTATTCATTATCAGCCCAGAGTCAGGAATTTGTGCCCGATATGGCGATAGGCTCGCCACCTATCACATTGTTGTACGGAACATACTGGCGAAATGTGGGTGTCCTAGCACCTCTGCCTACCCCATCTGGGAAAAAGGCGTTTATGTATGTATGTATGTATGTATTACATACATTTATGTGTATATCGCAAGAAGGAGACTGAAGTGCCTTCATAATTGTTGTCACCTATAGGTTGCCTAGACTATTTTGATCCTAAGAGGTCTTCGATAGCCTATTGCTATGTTGGCCATAAATTCCAATTACCTACGCAAGTTGAACTAATATTTTCTGAAACGAAAGCCTCACAGGAATTGGATTGTTTGGGTCGAAAATCGAACCCATAATCTTAATACCGATACATGCTGCTTTCAAAGAGGCGGTTTTTTTTTAATAAAACAGATATACGATACTCGTTAAAACGGCATATTTTCTGCGAATTTCATTAAAACATACTAGGACGCGTTTTAAATATTTGTGATAGAATGCAATAATACAAGAATTTTGCAAATGTATTAGTTTTGCGTAATATGATAAACACCGCCATGGACTTTGTCCGTAACATTACGCCGGATGTCATTGACGCCAACAGAAAGGTATTTATTATGTAAAATGGGGGGTGAAAAACCTAGTATTATCGTATTGCAACTAGCTGTACCTCATGGTTTCATCATTATCAATTTTTGCCTCGCAAAAACATCAGAATTTTTCAGGGTAAAAAAAATATTTATTTATGTAAAGACGTTACGGTTGTACGACAAAAAATTCGATCCGCTGCTGCGTAGAATTTTGTAGATACTTTTGATTATCGAAAGTAAGTTTTTTTTTGTAATAAACTTAAATTTATACTTTTAAGATTATGAATCGGAGGAAACAATTAAGAAAGCATAAATTATATGAGTGTAGGTATCCTTGTATCTCTTTAAAAAAAAACCTTATACAATAATTCAGCAGGCAAACAAAAAGAGACATTTCAAAAGTAAAAAGTAACAAAGTAATAAAAAATAATGATAATAATTATAAAATATTTAATAATAACATATGAATTTACAATAAAAATAAAAAAGACAATAAGAATAATACTGAGGGATGTGTTGTTAGGTAATAACAATTAAAAGACCAAGCTTTGTTCACCCAGTAAAATCCTTGATCAAGTTCCAACATAATAAGAAGGTCATAAACCATATTCAATATAACAATAATCTAGTACATCTAAAGGTTGCCTGGAAGAGATCGCAGCTAGCGATAAGGCCCCCTATTGTAACCATGCCTTTAGTTTTTAATTGTTATGTAAGCATCATTCTTTTTGGTGTACAATAAAACATAATTATATAAATAAATAAAAAAGTTGTAAACATAAATAATTATTCAATAAAGGTGTCCTCAAACCGCTTTGAACTTTGTGAATCCGGCACTGGCAAGTGTAATTTTCCATTTGCTTGCAATTGAAAATTTCGAATCAGAAATGCCACAATAAGTAAATACCGTTGAACATAGTTCATTGTAATACTTCATTTTATTATCTTCTATATAGACACAGACCTCCCTCAAATATTTCAACTGCATCCAATGACTTCCACAACTCGTATTAGTTTATTTATTGGTGATGTAGGCAAATAAATAGCTCATATGACAAGTCAATACACATAGTCCTTAATCTCTATTTAAAAACATTTGTCATAGGTAATGTTATTTTTATTAAATTAATAGGTGACCCTTCACCTTGCTAATCCATTGGGCTAAATATAATAAATAATAAAAGTAAATACACCCAACAGTCACATACATAGTCCTAATCCCACACTAATATTGTGTCTTATGTCGTGGGTATCAGGAACTACATCAGACTTTTCGGTCTCATAAACACCCACACCCGAAACAAATATCTGTGGTTCTCACAAATATATGTCTCGGTGTGGGGATCGAACCCGCGACCTGTCGTTTCACAGTACCCGTCTAACAAAGTACGCCACGGAGGCTATCAAGTTGTCAATGTCATATTAGTTTGTGCTCCTACGGATCTTTTTTTCGAACTTGTAGAAAAATACCGAACATAGCCCATAGTTACTCTGGCTACAACTTTCTTCAAACCGGAACACAACAGTGTATTTACACTGCGGTTTGGCGAAAGAAATATACATTGCAATGGTACCTACCCTGGCGGCCTCTCACATATGAGAGACCTTAAATATATTATTTCTAATTTCCTTAAATTTGTAAAGTCTACCGAGATTCAACGAATGAGCGAAACGAATAAGGATAAAAAGCGAGTACAATTTGTCCCGAACTATTGATCCATCCATAATATATTCTATGCTGGCTTGCACATAGTGGTAATACAAAAGTCCCCCATACAGTTCGAGGTACGCTTTTCCGACATTCCGTTGTTTTTCCTCGTTTATCGCGTACACTGGCTAATTTCCACGCGTTTTCCTTAATCATAAAATGCAAATTTGAATATTTTGCTTTGGCTGCAATAAATTGGCGTTTAGTATTCATCGTCGAGACTCCGTTTGAATTTAAATCTTCCGTATCTTTCGTTTTATTGCTTTTTAAAGATTTTTGATACATTCATATAGGTCAATTATGTAGTATCTAGAAATATTTATTTTTTAACCTTTTGTAAGAAATTATTTGGATTGTGCTGCACTTAGGTACCATCCTATAATTTATAGAAAATTTGTCGTTCTAATTGTTGGAATAAAATATGGATGATACCTGTAAATTATAAATACATCCAACAGTCACATACATTACTCTAAACCCCACACAATGATACTAGTATTAAGTCAAGAGACAAAAACAACAAGACTTTTTAGGTCTCACAACACCCAGATCAGAAGCAAAAATTTGTGGGCCGCAAAAATATCTGTCTCACTGCAGGGATCGAATCCGCGGCCTTTCGAACTCTTAACCGATTATACGACAGAAGCTGTCATTGAAAATAAACACTGTATGGAATTTCTCCATCATTAGTTTGTTGATACTGAAAGTGAAAACGCAGGCACGGTCCAACGGACATCAATTTGACGGGAGTTAGTAACCCGCTCGTTATAGCTTTATACTTGAATGATCAGGACAGATATTCCCAAACATTTATTTCGTAGACTAACTGTTATGTCATTCAGATACATTCCCAAGTCATTTTTTAATAGCACGATATATAACTGCAATACCTTTGATTATACATAAATGCAAATCTGCCCAAATATTATGTTTACCTAATATTTTTTCTTACAAATTCATCAACTTCAGAGGTGCTTACGAAAACTTCCGAAATGTTAAAGTATGTTGTAGGAACTATAAATGTCGTGACTAAGATTATATCGACTGCCGTAGACCCGCGATATTTTTCTAAACATAACTCCCTTACAATTCGCTATAAACATAGAGGGCCCATTTTGAGAACCACTGACTCAACAGATTAGACATTGCATCTGCGGCCGCGGCCATGGGAATTTGGACAGCCTTCATGGGTTCACCCGTACTGATTATGGCTTGACAAGTGCATTGAGAAACTATTTGAGGTACATATGATTTGTACTCGTACTTACGTATAAACAAAATAAAGTTAAATAAATACGCCACAGTAACAAAGTTAATAATGACACAATGGTAAGATAGTCCAGAAATAAACGAATGTTACTTTCTCAGCATGCCGTGGTTTGTTCTGCTGGATATAGTATAACAGCAAGTCGCTGTATGCAGGCCGTTTCCATCCGATCAATGTAGAGATCCTTGTCTACCGTTTTCTATTTCATTCACTCCAGTCCATCTAGAGGTTGTTTGTATTGTATTAGCCCATATACGTCCCACTGCAGGGCACGGGCCTACTCTACAATTGAGAGTACGATTGGGAGTGGTTAGGCCATATAGTCCGCCACGCTGACCTAATCCGGGTTGGCGGACTTACATACCATAGAAATTCTTATAAATCGCTATGGTATGCAGGTTTCCTCACGATGTTTTCCTTGACTTGACTATCAATACACACATGACTCCGAAAAGTCAGTGGTGTGCCCTGGGATTTCAACCCGCGATCACCGTGAACAGTGACTGCCGCATCCGGTCCGTTTACCAACAGGCCACCACGCAACAAAAGTTGTTTGCTGACTGCCAATTGTATCGTAAACATAGATTATGTTTTTTTGTTGTGTGTTTTATCATTTTGTGTTGTATAATAAAGTGTCATAAAATAAATCGTGGGGGCGGCGTATGATTACTCGTGGGATTCCTGTAATTGAAAAAATAGGGACGGAGAGACATCTGATGTTATTATAACATTCTCTATGATGGTATATCCGTCAGCCCATCAAGTCGGGTTTCGGGTATAATCTATGTATAGATTTCTTCGATCAGACAGTCATAATATTGGCTAAGGGTGCTAAACAATCGTCTCTCATTAGTAGATGCACTTTAGTCACTATCATTTCAATATAAAAATCTGCGCAAATAGTAGGACTGCACGCGGCATGCAGTGGAAAGTGTGGTTTAATAAAAGCCGTCGCACCGGTAACTTTCGTGCTTACGACATTTGGCGACTTAATTGGGTTGCTGTCACTTTGAGAGGAAGAGCTTTGTGACACAGGCAATGCTATGCTATGTAGGTTACTAAAACTTTTTTCCATTTAAAATATAACGTATATCTATATGTAATATACTATAGGAACCTAAAAACCATCATTGCCGCGCAGGAGACTACAACAGAGATTTCGTTTCGAAGAATTTAGACCATAATCCGCCATGTTCGCCTATTGAGAGTAGGTTGGCATTACAAATAGTCACAGATACCGGCCGCTGCCAATGTTTATATTGTTCTACTTATTTATTTCTTTTTTGTACAATAACATACATAGTCCCGACCCCACATTAAAAGATCATCTTGTGTTGAGGGTATCAAGTACTACGAGAGACTATTCCATCTCAAAAACACTTAGACCTGAAACGAATACTGGTGGAACACACAAATATGTGTAATCAACTGTGCCACGGAGTCTGTATAAAGGTCACTCTTTGCCAAAGAAAAGACTAAATTGATTCTCAAACATTTTAATAGTTCACATAAGTTTACATAATATACAATATTGTACCTTAGTTTGCATAATTACAAAATTATTGTTAATTAAGCCTAACTGTTGGTTGATTGACTTTCCATATTGCCCTACAAGTATTATACATTTTGCATTACTCAGTATACATAATTTCCCGTTATATTCGTATCTTATGTATCCAGTTTTCTTTTTTTTTTAACTTCTTTGTTATCTAATATCAAATTGAGGTTTGTCATACCCACCATACTGTTTTTTTTTTGCGTAAATTGAACCTGTTAGAGAAACCGAAGGAGGGCAGGTGCTCTGTATTTTTCAAATTTATACATACAGAAACTCACGCCTTTTTTCCAGAAGGGGTAAACAGGACACCCACATTTCGCCTTGTATGTACCGTCTCACGATGTGTTAGGGAATGAGCCTATCGCCATATCGGGTACAAATTCCTGCGTCCGGGTCGATAATGAACAGAAAAATCTAATATCACTTTGCCTAACTCGTAGTACTACTACGCTGTAGAGGCCATTTTTAAAATCCTATTTTAGTTTTTTTAGATTTTTTGATAATACACATGTTAATAATCTTCCTATTCATTGTTATTTTTTTGCAATGAATAGCGAGACGAGCATGCCGTTCGCCGGATGGTAAACAATCCGACCTCTCATAAACAGTAGCAAAAACAAACAACACCATGAATTACAAAGCAATGCTTGGCATTCCACTGCGCTCGCCATCCTGAGACATAAGATGTTAAGTCTAAATATGTCCAGTAGTTACTCTGGCTACAATGCCCTTCAATCCGAAACACAACAGTGCATTTACACTGCTATTTGACGGGAGAAATAGACATTGCGGTGGTACTATAATTGAATACTCTGCCTGGGCGTCATTTGCGCTCACCATCAGGCGCAAGGCGGCGACTATGCCGGGCCAGAAAAAAAAAACCTATCCAGGTATATTATCCTTTTTTTCTTATTTACACAATTTTTTCACCGTTTAAAGTGCAGTAACGTGGATACTATTTATACCTATGAAAAACTGGGAAGCACTCCATACAAAAACCTGGTTGACCCCGACAGTGGAGGCAGTAGAATTTTGTGGATTTTCGGACATTTCGACTAAAACATTGTTTGCAATTCTTTCTCTTGTACGTCCCTTTATTGTTTCTAGGCAATATGGATAGTTCGTGGATCTTCTCACCTGTGTTCAAAATATGTACGCCGTCAGAAGGTAATGCAGTAGTAGTACTTTCTTGTACAGGTGGTTTGTCTGTTACCTCGCTAGGTTTCAAGAGATCTTTAATAATTTCTAAACGAAAGTCTAAGAAGGATTTGGGTTTCTTGTCGCTACCTTTCACTTTTAATTGCTGATTGTACATCATGAAGGCATTTAAAAGCATCAGTTCCATGATGTATGTTATTGTTTTCTTGTACCAAGTCGTTGATCTTTTGATGCTAACATAATAGGCTAACAATTGATGATTTCGTGGGGCACTTCTGTTATTCTTCTTGTATTCCGCTAATACGTTCGGTATGAGAGTCATCTGACCGAGCTTATTACACGCCGCTGTTTTGGAGTGGTGCTCAGTCGTGACCATCAAATATTTACTTTTGTGTAAGTTTTTTGAGATACATACACCTCGCGGATTGTACGTAGTAGCACTCTCGCCTTCAATTACTACGGCGTTTCTGAGCACATTTCCAAATTTTTTTGGGTTTAACTTGCCGGTGACGTATGTACGTTTATTCAGTAACTTCTCTGCCAGGGCAACGGTAATGAACATTTTGTGCACGTAAAGTGAATGTCCAGCGTCGAGGTAATCTTCCATTAGCGTCATAACCACATCGTCGAAACGAAGGTGAACTGCACCCTGGTTGTGCAACTTCACTGTGATCCCATTAGCATCAGTCAGTTCAAACATATCGAAGCCCGCCTTATGACTTCCTGCGACAACTCGTTCATGTTTTTCACGGCCCTCCCAAGGTACATAACTCTTGGAAACAATTAAGTTTTTAGTGGGATACACGATATTTTTAAGTTTCGAGTTAAAAAAATTAGTAATCGGTTTCACCAATTGTTTTTTATCTAAATTACTGCACGAATCTGGGTCCAAAAAGACAAAGTTGCTCAGTATTAGTCGAAAGCGGTCGCGCGCCATGTATTGCTTAAACTGGAAGGTATACAAAGGGTCTGAACTCCAGTAATCATTTATCTTGTGCAATTTGACATGTCCCATATGAAGAAGTAAGGCAATAAACACGCGAGTCTCTGTCTCGTTAGTATCACGCCAATATTGAGATCTGCTTCTCGGTAGATTGTTTTGTGCCATGGCGTGTTGACCCTGGCTATTGATACTCGCGATCAGAATAGACCAAAATTGAGCGTCAAAAAATAAGTTAAAGTAATCGAGTGGGGTTTCAGCTTGGCCGATATTATAATAAGGAAGACTGGTGAAGGGAAAAACCCGTAGAAATCCGTCTTTACCCCATTCTCTTGAGTCTGCTTGGTAGCTTTCATGCTCGGTATTATCATCGTCTTCTGAAGAAGAAGCGTCGCATTCTTCCCTGCAGACATATATATAGTTAAGACACTTAACATAAAAAGATAGAATGTGTACACACATATCGCTTTGACGAATTTACTGTTGCCAAGAACGGTTTGAGGGGAAGGTTAAAGTTATAGTTACATGGTCTGTCAACCCGGCAGAAAAACTTTTTTATATGATATAGGTCCGGCAAACGAGCAAGCAGGGATTTTATAATTCTGCACAGATCAACTCTATTTTGGTTTTAAACAAATAATATAATATAAGGTAATTTTTTTTTTTTTCTGGGATGCGACTAATATTGCAACGCCTAATTTACACACAATTTATTTGAACATATTTTGAAGAAATATTTTATGATTAAAAGATTTTTAAATTACATTAAAAACAGTCATAGCAGAGAAATGAAACTAATGACACTGCTGATTGTGATAATTTAACACTATAAAATAATAATAATTACTCATGTAATAATACCGCGCACAAATGAAAATGGATTCTCAACGTGTTGACTGCGGAGCTATCACACACGAGGCGCAGTATTCCATACGTAATAACTAATAACCCCGAGCCGCACACGTTTAGTACACACTGATATAAACAAACGGGTCTACACTATCGACCGATTTAAAATACACAATAAATAATGTTAAGTGTACAAAATGTCTAACAAATAATGTAAAATTACTTACCAGTCGCTATTCCCGGACCCATCCATGTTTTCCGCAGCGTTGGCTGCCATAGTTTTTGCAAAATATTCACAATACGCACAAGTCGTGTACGGTGTATGCCGCGGTGATCCACGGACGACTAACTTCGCTGTGGTGCTGACGTCATTTAAATAGGCGGGAGGTACCGGCGAGTGGAACGACTGTGCGTCTTTACACACGCCAACATATACCGAACAGTCAATATTGAACCTTATTTTGTTCAAGTTAAGATACATAATGGCTTGTGTTAGAATTAATAAACAAAATATATCAAGCGTCGCTGCTAAGGGCAGCCACTTTGTGTCCCGCGCGTATTGGATGTATTAACACAACAGTTGTTTTATCGCAACAGATGTGTTTATTATTAAAGGTTTAAGTAGAAGTAGATTATAATGTAGTGGGTTATAATTAACATGTTATAGCACTATAACAATGAACGATTCAGCTCGGCCGTATTATCTATTTATATGTATGGTGTTCGACAGCCGAGTGTGAATCGCCAAAAAAAGAAAACACTTTAATACTTAATGGATATTTGTACCGAGAAAATTATGTATGTGCGATCTATAAATATTTGTTCGGGCTTGGATGTAATGACATCAGTCTGTCGTACTTTCCAAAGTAATTTCCAAAAGCCTACTCAGTAAAAATTCGGGCTTTGGAAATTACTGGTGAAAATTATTATAATATAAATTAATTGAATATTGATAAGACCTATGTCCTATTCGAACGTCGTGTACCGACAGAGGGCGCTAATTCCAATAATCCGACTGTTAACTCTATCTCCGTATATAGAATGTACTCTGTGTTAAATACCTTAAGTTATTCTATTTTTTACACAGTTAAAGGTAACTTTACATTCAATTGTGCAAATATAAATATTGATTATTAAATAAGGGAATCTATTCAAAACTTAAAAGTAAGGCAAAGGGTTTGCGAAAATAGGATGAAAAACAAATGAAAAATATTTGTTGTACTTCACAACACATAGTTATATTTAACAAATGAATGTATATGAATGTATTTATTTATATTGACAATTGCAATGACAATAATGTTTATAACGCATTGCACGTGTCGTCACGTGCAAAATATGTTGCAATTTGCCGACTTAAGTCATTTTTAAATGCCCATGTTTATTTCGCAAATAAAATATTTTGAAGGAATCACTTTTCTGCTATCATATATTATGTCTCTGGCAAATTTGTTCCGGCGTACATTAGTTTAGCAATAATTATAATCCCTAGATCTATAAACAAATAATGTGATTCGTATCTGTAGTTTTTTATATTATTCATACCACCACAATGTCTATTTCCCCCGCCAAACAATAGGGTAAATGCACTGTTGTGTTCCCGTTGAAGGACATTGTAACTAGAGCAACTATTGGACGTAATGAGACTTAACTCTATATGTTTCAGGATGGCGAGTGTACTGAAATACCTTTGTAATTCATGGTGTTGTTTGGTTTTGTTGTTGAGCAGTCGTATCGCTTACCACCAGGCGAATGGCATGCTCATCTCGCCATTCATTACTATAAAAAGAAAGATAAATTTAATGCATTAATATACAAATCTACTATATTTTGACAGCCTCCGTGGCGCAGTTGGTTAGACGCCGCCTGTGGAAGGAGAGGCCGCGGGTTCGATCCCCGCACCGAGAGAAATGTTTGTGTGGCCCACAAATATTTATTTCGGGTTTGGGTGTTTGTGCGACCGAAAAGTCTCTCGTAGTTCCTGATATCCACGACGAGTCTTGTACTCGATCTTAGTGTGGGGTCAGGACTATGTATGTGACTGTTGGGTGTTATTTATTATTTATGTTTTGTTTTCGTAAATTGACATATGATATTTAATTTTCTCATCACTCAATGTGGAATTGTACAAAACTAGAAATTTTACAGCCTCCATGTAGCAGTTGGTTAGACTACGGCCGTGAAACGAGATTTGATCCCCGCATCGAGACAAATATTTATGTGAACCACTTATATTTGTTTCGGATCTAGGCGTAGTCTCTCGTAGTTTCTGATATCCACGACACAAGACTCGATCTTAGTTTGGGGTCAGGACTATGTATGTGAATGTTTGGTGTATTTATTTATTTATTTACAATCAGGTCATGTATTCTCTCTAGATTTAATATACTGCCGTCCTCAGGCTAAATAGCCGTTAAGTACAAAAACCACTTTTTGAGCTATGCACAAAAAAGCGATATTACAGTTCTAAATTGTAAGTTTCGCTATTTGAAAGTGCCTCCTGCGATCTAATTCGTACTCCAAGGTCCTAAAGATACCCTGAATACTAAAGAATAATGGTGGTAGGTCTCTCATATGTGAGAGGCCATCTGGGTGGGTACCACCGCAGTGTCTATTTTTCCCGTCAAACAGCAGTGTAAACGCACTGTTGTGTTTCGGGTTGAAGGGCATTGTAGCCAGAGTAATTACTGGACAAATTGAGACTTAATATCCTATGTCTCAGGATGGCGAGCGCAGTGGAATGTCAAGCATTGCTTTGTAATTCAAGGTGTTATTTGGTTTTTCTACTATTCATGAGCGGTCGTATCGCTTACCATCAGGCGAACGGCATGCTCGTCTCGCCATTCATAGCAATAAAAAAAACCTCTTGTTATTAAGTAGCACATTTTTTTTTAAAATATCGCTTTTTTGTGCGTAACTCAAAAAGTGGTTTTTGTACTTAACGACTTTTTCCTTGAGGACGGCTGTATAATATCATTGCCTTTATCCTTACGTGTGTTCATATGTGTGTGTGCGTGTGTGTGTGTGTGTGTGTCTGAGCAAGTATTTATCGACCCAACCCTTGATACGTGAGATTTAAGCCATTGTGGGGATGAAACAAAGTGGTCAGCGTACCCTCCCTTTTAGCAAACACTTGGATACTAGCACTAACTCCGAAGGGCTTTGAGTGTCTTTTAGTGTCTGATTTCATTGATATCAATATGAATGCAACTGTATTTTAAGGGTGTCTTGTTGGTTTCCTGTAAGTCGTGTGAAGTATTAAATGTTTAGATATTTTGCATGGTATTAACGAATTCAATTTGTTACTGTTGGGAATAATTGAAAAATAAAAACTCTAAAAATTGCTATTGGACAACTGGATATCTTTTTATCAATTGTACAATTAATTATTACGGATTAATAATGTAATGTATAGTATAAAAGTACAGAAAACAGAAATTGAAAAAGACGAATTATTATGTGGGCACATTGGCTTAAAGTTTATTATAAAGCAGAATTAAGAAATCAGGGCTTAAGCCAATATAATATCATAAAATATGTAATAATATGTAGTAATATAGTATAATAACGTGACATCATAATATGTCGGATATCAGGAAAAAATAGGCACAATATTTTTCACGTAAAGTACCAAAAACACGAACAAACTAGGTAATATTAACTAGAGATTTTGATATCGCGGAACCTCCTATTTTGGCAGCCTCCGTGGCGCAGTCGGTTAGACGACTCCTGTGAAACAAGAGGCCGTGGGCTCGATCCCCGCACTGAGAGAAATGTTTGTGTGGCCCACAAATATTTGTCTCGTGTCTGGGTGTTTGAGAGACCGAAGAGTCTCTCGTAGTTCCTGATACCCACGACACAAGACCCGATCTTAGTGTGGGGTCAGGATTATGTGTGTGACTGTTGGGTGTTATTTATTTATTTAAAATTAAACCAAAACAGCTAATTTTATAAGTACCCCATGTAAAACTACACAAAAAAATCTATAGAAAAATTTAAAACAACGCTAACCGAACCGTTATCCCGGCCCGCAGTATGCAAATGAGCAGTACACGATACATTGCTTTCACATATCACTGACACTTTCGCATCACGACGCACTCGGGGGGTTACTCTGTACTCTACACTATGACGAATGTTCGGACGTCGTACGTAAAAACTTTACGAATATACTTATATAATTTTAAAAATGTTAGAATCGTCAATCATACGTCGTAAACTTAGACTAAGTTCCGAGGGAGCATATGTTTAGAAAATATTGATTTTTAGAAGTGGAATATTTAAGAAAAACGATTTATTACTCACAGATGCAACGTACACATCATGGATCATATAAAAAAACAATATGGAATAAAAAAAATACAAAAAATGGACGGTCGCGGCTGTGAGCGATAGGTGTCTCAGCTAAATGTTATGATGTGCAAACCACAACGTAATGCTTTATCTTATACGTGAACGTCGAACTTTCGACCATTCGAACATCGCGTCGAAGAATACAGTAAGCCCCCTGCTTCCGGTACTTTTGATCTAGATAACACGATTTAATTATTGATCGGTGTGTGTTCTTACTCATCATATTTTTATAATAACATGAAGAGGTTACTGATATGACAGCCTCAGTGGCGCAGTTGGTTAGACGCCGGCTGTGAAACGTGTGGCAGCGGGTTCGATTCCGCACTGAGACTAAATGTTTGTACGGTTCACAATTTTTTCGAGTCCAGGTTTTGTGAGGTCGGAAAGTCTCTTTTAGTTTCTGATACTAGATACAAGTCTTGATCTTAGTGTGGGGTCAGGAATATGTATGTGACTGTTAGTATTTATTTATAGTTTTTATAGGTGATGGCATATCCTTTATACAAATAAAATATTATAAATAATCTAATTAGTATTAATATCTCTCATCATTCAATTATGTCATTGGTCATGTAGAGAGGATGAATGAAAGGAGAATTACGAAACAAATACACTATGCGAGTGTGGATGGAAGAGTCGGTAGGCGTCGACCTCACCGAACATACACCATCCAAATCGGTGATACCCTCAACAAGGGTCAGGTCAAAAGTACCCTGAACCGACGAGAATGCATGAAGACGTTGATGAAAGTGGATGAAGCGAAAGTAGTATGTTAGGATCGAACAAAGTTGCGCTCTATAGTCTCTGCCTACCCCTATGGGATACAGGCGTGACGATTATATATGTATCATTCAATTATGTCAGTCTTCTTAAAATAGGATATACATGGGATGGACCCAAGAGCCATAATTGCCTGGGTAATAAGACTGACTTTCGCGATCGCATACTATGATAGTCATGACATGACAGTAATGTCATGTAATGTCATGACAGTTATCAGTCAACATTACAAAAAACATCTTACAATTCGATTTCGGGTCTAGCGCAATGTCACTGACCTGACAAAATACAACGGCAAAACTGTCAATCTTGACACTAAAAAAAAATCTTCAACGTTTATAACTATAGGAAAAAAATTAAATCTACGATTTCCTTTGCCAGGTATTCGAATGCAGGTCAATCGAGCTTGATTTTCTCACTCCCCTTATCACCAAGTGCAGCGAACCCCTCCTATACAATTTGTCTGTGTGCCCAATTGAATAAAAGTTACAATATTTATCGTCCTTTCTTTCCCACGAATGGACAGGACATTTATATCATTGTTACAATTTCTTTACTTGAACGTCCCCTTTGGTTCGTTGAAATAGTATAATATTTATGTAGATTTGGTTTTCTTTTGATTCACGAGACAAATGTAAATAAAATAGGAAATGTTTTGTGTCGTTAAATTATATTATATTTCATCATGAGCCAAAATCTTATATATAAAAATGAATCGCAAAATGTGTTGGTAACCGCATAACTCAACAACGCCTGGACCGATTTCGATGATTCTTTTTTAAAATGTTTGTGAAAGTCCAAGGATGGTTTTTACGGCGAGAAAATTTCGAATAATTGCCGGAAAAGCCCTAAAAACAGCCCTTTTCTTTACCCCATACAAACGTTTTCTAACTAAAACGTTGAGTCAATTTGAGCTTTATTACTATTGTATAAGGTTCATATTAAATAACAAGCACTCACTGTTGTTTAAACAATGTAGGTATGTTCCTAACGTCAAAGAGTCAATTTGTACTTTATTACCGCTATACAAAATTCAAATTCAATCATATCTATCAAAACAATGTGCGTGATTTTCCCATACAATATGTTCATGGGTTTGTAACTGTCAAACATTTAATTTTCACCCTGTCGATATGGTAAACTCTGCCCTCAAATTAAAGAACGTATTTAAATAAAGGTTTCGAATCGAAAACATATATCCACAATATTCGATTAGTGGCGTATTTTAGATTTTAAAGAAGTAAAATATTGACAGTGAAAATGGATTGACATTTTAATTGATTGTAATTGTTTATGCATGCGTTCAGAAATTTATTTTGTATAAACTAAGGAGAATATATCTAGCTACATTATTATAAGACAATGAAATAAATAATGTTCACACGTAATGGTGGATTTACATGTTGGCTGAGGCTGGGCCAACGTCTACCAACTCCAAGCTATTAACTATGAAAAACATAAGGCCAGCCGAGCCAAACACTCCGTTTACCCGCTGGCGTTGGTCGAGGCTGGCTGAGGTTGGCCAAGCGTGTAAATGCAGCATAAGAAGTTATACTTACTCCTTTTCAAGATCGAATGCCATTTTTATCACGAATTTTTACAGTGGCCTTTCCTTCGCTATAATTCACTGATAGAAATGTACATCGTATCGGACTGAGATAGGTTATATTATACCTAAAGGGGGTAAAAAAGGGTTGAATTGTTATATCTAAGAAAATCGAAACCACTGAAGTTATGTCTATAAAAAAAATATTTTAACTCTTTATTACTAACAAAAAGTAATGGCGTGCAATATTTTTTGGAAAAACAGCTTTTTGGTGCTGAAATAAGGGAAGGAATATTGGATGGACAATAAAAAACGCTAAAGTTTTTAATGTCAAAAATTCATAAGGCAATCTTTATATGTATATATATATATGGATGTATATGGAGAGAAGGGACATAAAATAAAATAGAATGGAAGGTACGGGAGAGGGCTGGGATAGCTGACAGATTTGTTAGGACGAATGTAAATGCACGTTATAAAGCGGTATGGATAATAAAGAGAATGGACGGGACTGATTGGGAAGAGACTGAACAGGCGGATGAGACGGGATTGAGTCGGACAGTAGGATATCTACGTCATGTTTAGATATACAAGAATTATATGGAGAGAAGGGACATAAAATAAAATAGAGTGGAAGGTACGGGAAAGGGCTGGGATAGATGACAGATTTGTTAGGACGAAATGTAAATGCACGTTATAAAACGGGATGGATAATAAAGAAAAGCGACGGGACGGATTGGGAAGAGACTGAACAGGCGGATGTGACGGGATTGAGCCGGACAGTAGGATAGCTTTAGGTATACAAGAGTTTATACGAAAAACAACATGTATTTGGTGTGGAGTGGAATAAAAAAATATATGCACCCAGGCGAAGCTGGGCCGGGCCGCTAGTCTTATATATAAAAATGAATCGCAAAATGTGTTGGTAACCGCATAATTCAACAACGCCTGGACCAATTTGGCTGATTTTGGTCTTGAAATATTCGTGGAAGTCCTGGGAAGGTTTTCGGGGTGAGAAAAAATGGAAAAATTGCGAGAAAAAGCCAATTTTTTAATTGTTCAAGCGTGATGCGACCAGCCAATATAGGATGACCTTTGTTTGGTTGACGGGAGAGGTAAACGACGGTCAAGGTTCAACTACCAACCAACGTAAAATGATCTATCTTTCCATTGTCTTTCATTGACGGCTGACGAAATAGAACAAAATTCAAAAAGTGTGTACATTGTGTATATAATATCTAGATACGGCGTCTTTCGCGTAATTTGTTAAATGTAAAATTAAATGATGTCCATATCTACAAAAATAGCCCATCGTTTTTGGAGAGTATTGCAACAGTTTTAAACAAGATATACTCTATCGAAGCGTTTTGCCGGAGTTCACCAAAATATATCTAATTATAATTTTTCGTTTTCATAAAGGACATTGTTTTTTGAATTGATACCTTTAGATGCGTTGGGGGACAAATTTAAATTCCGCATTTGTATTGTTTTCAGACTCAAGAATAATAAAAGTATTGGTACGTTGATGCCGCATCTAGACATTGTAATGAAACGATATGCAGTTTTATATTTTTAAATATTTGTTTCATTACTTACGTCGCCTGGTAAGGCAGTATGAAGGTTTTATTAATTTGTATATCGCCGGTGAAGTACCAATACCTCCTAACTATTTTTTTGAGAAATAAACTTTCTAATCGTTTTTTAAATATAAAGGTATTATGCCGATGTTTTAGTGAAATCTCCTAAGTGTATTTTACTATACATTTACATTATTACTATTCCCAATTAATAAATATAGTAACTACTTTTCAATTTAACAAAAAAATTAGGGGTTTTTCAGTTTGTGTGAATTTATGACTTTGTCACTTAGGATTTATTGGCACTTCGCCGTCGATATGTATAAATAGTCTTCTCAAATAAATAAAAGTAATTCACAGAATCGCGTGGTTGCCCGTTGGTAACGTACCAAACGCGACTGCCAACAAGTTTACGATGGTCACGGGTTCAAATCCCAGGACACACCTCTGACTTTTCGGAGTAATTTCTACATTAAATAAAATCCTTCAACCCGCACTAAACTCGAGAAACTTAATTTTAGCTAATTTCAGTTGTTAATCTGTTCGATTATTTTTTTAATAAGTTTAATAAATCTTAAGTTTTGTCACAAATTAAATTTCAGCATAAAGTCCTAATATTTGACATAGACTATCATAACAGTATGTCTATAAATATCAAATTTAAAACTACCTACTTACTACTGGAGAGATGGGATAAAATAGAATGTAAGGTGGATAAAATGGGACAGAAGAATAGGTATAGGATTGGATTGGATAAGCAGATTAGACAACGGCAGTCATGTTGATTTTAAATAAAATATGGACTGGAATCTGTATTTGCACCCAGGCGAAGCCGGGCCGGGCCGCTAGTATGTAATAAAAATATCGCACCGACCTTTTCTTGTTTTTTTTTTTATTGAGATGACTGGCGAGACTACCATCCCAGTAGCGATAAGACGGCTCATAGACAGCAGCAAACCAAACACCATTAATTACAAAGCAACGCTTGGTATTCTACTGCGCTCGCCATCCTTGAGACATAACATATTAAGTCTCATTATGTCCAGTAGTTATTCTGGCAACAATGTTCATCAATCAGGGACACAACAGTGCATTTACTTTGCTGTTTTGCGAGAGAAATAGACATTGTGGTGGTACCTAACCGGTGGTATCTACGCGGCCTCTTACATATGACAGACCTACCACCAGTTGGTCAACAGATTCACTGTCCCCTTAACATACCTAAAGACTATGTATTGAAAATAGTTGGCTACACACTATCAGACGAGACAATAGCTCATCCCACCTGTATGTAATAAAAAAACATTGAGGCGAGCTACATTTTATAAACAGGGAACCTTACAGGAACCAAAAACCCAACAAATTCAGGTGACGTATCCTGAGAGTTACGAGTAGGCGTGGGCCAAAATAACAGGCATCGGTAAAGGAAAACATTTATATTGGGAAATGTCCAAATGTTTCAGAACGTTATCATTAGTCTATAGCAGTAAGCTGGTTACTGACGCCAGTCTAATTTCTTTGTATTTCCGATCCTAAGCTTTTCACATCTATTCCTAAAAAAAAACACTTCTAGGGAGATCCTATATAAGACTTAGATTATATTTGAAATTATTATATTTTGAGCTCCGTACTATAATACATAACAATACACCAGAAATTATTTAAAGATCATTACATGGACGAAATGATCTATTTCCGTTGAAAGAAAGTAAAGAAATTTCGTCATAGTTTTAAAAGCAGAAGGAAGCCACTGACTTCTAATCTCACGCAGTAGTTCAATGACCTGAAAATGGAAAAAAAATATTTGGCACCCGCCCGATGCTTCTTCGTGACGTCCCTTTAATGTTTTAGGGTTCAGTGATGGGGTATCGGGTGTCGAGAAACACGTTTTAGCAACCTTTGATATCCAAGTCATGTTTAAAAAAATAAAAAAAGCCAAGGGAAAATATTTCAGTATTTTGGAGACAATTGTATTAGATTTTAAAGAGCCACAGAGAGAGCTTAGTATAGAAGATAAATCATTACGGTAACCCGCTGACAGTACGGTAGCAGTAGAAAAGTGAAGTAGGTAAACATATGATTGAACTAAGAAAGATAGATTATGATATCAAATAATTAAAACGACTAGTTCTCTTATTCCGAAGGGTTCAAATTTAGTCCTTACAATGACCTAGTGCGGGTTGGTAAACTACGGACCAGCCAACATATTCCTACTGTAGTCCTAGACATCTTGAGCGTTGCTCTAAGGTTTCGAAGTAATTAATATATAACTTTGGAAAATCATAGATGTATAGATGGGATGACACAAATATATCCATTGCCACGATCAAATATAGAAACAAAAATCATGACTTATTCTCAAGCTGTATTCAAAAGCACAGCTAAAATACCATGACTATTCTACAGAACCTCACTCATTTGTCGACGCTTATACCCTGTCTATTTTTATTTGTACGCGAAAATAACATGTAAATTAGATTGACTGATGTAGAATGAGCGACACGTGAGCCGACGCCGTGATTGATCGTAGACGTGTACCGAGCAGCGGGTTCGAATCCGAAGCAACTCATCTATAACTCAATCTGTCTGTATCAGTCCATATACGTCCCACTGGAGGACACGGGCCTCCTCTGCAATCGAAAGTACGATTGAGAGTGATTAGGCCATATAGTCTACCACTCTGACCTAGTAATCTTAGACTGAGTTCGAAATTAATGATACGTTTTATAGAGTATTGATTTTTAGAATTGGAAAACTTTTATTTTATATGTTGACGTTAAACGTCAAAACATTCATTAAATGAAATAAATTAAATTAAAACATTCATTAAATTAAATTAATACAGTCATAGATATAAATAGAGGAACCCCCTGAAAGAGACACTTTCATAAACCTTGATTAGTGTTTTACTATCGTTAATGACATCACCTATGTAGGTGTTGTAGGCTTTAATAATCTCTCTCTCTCTCTCTTTCTCTCTCTCTCTCTCTCATCAGACATAAGAGCTTTCAAATTTCAATAGTTAAAGATAATATATACGTTAATGAAAAAGCCATACGTATTTATTGATTAGTAAGTGTTTGTCGAGTATGGCAAACGAGCGGCCGTTCATTAAACGCGCACGTTTTTAGTTTTATTTGCGAGTACTTACTGAGAAATAACATCCTGTGTATACCGCATACCGTCCGCATAATACGTAATTATAATTAATTAGTATAGAGAGACAGTAATGCTGTGAATAATATTTATTTCCTTATCGTTGGCAGTTAAAAATGATAATGCGGATGGAAATATAACGTGGTTAGATTATTTTTTAAGATAAATATTTAACATACATAAACACACGCCTTTTTCCCAGAAGGGGTAGGCAGTGGTGCAACAAGGACTCCCGAAGCCGAGCGCCATATCGGGCACAAATTCCTTACTCCGGGCTGATAAGGAATAGAAAAATTCAAAATTACTTTGCCCGACCTAGGATTCGAACCCGAGACCTCAGCTTTGCTATCATACCGTAGTAAGACAGTCTATCATTAATATTTCTAGTAATCACTACGTAGTATAAAACAAAGTCGCTTTCTCTGTCCCTATGTCCCTTTGTATGCTTAAATCTTTAAAACTACGCAACGGATTTTGATGCGGTCTTTTTTAATAGATAGAGTGATTCAAGAGGAAAGTTTATATGTATAATACGTAGGGGAAGGCCGGGTAAAGTGAATACCCCGGGCAAAGCGAATACTCCCCACTATTCCTAAATTATTATTTTTTCATTCAACACGCCACCACTGTTACCTTTGGCCATCTTGGTTTAATACGCGGCAAACATAGAAGCGAGGGTCCGCGTCGCGTCCCATCCGCGGAGTGGAGATTTGTGTTTTCGTAAATAAAAGATTGATTTTACGCGGTAAGTACATTGATCAATTCTCCTGTATTACTAGTTTTTGATTTATAGGAATGTCTTGATTTGGGAGCATATCAAAGCAGTTTTTTATGGTATATTTAACAGAAAGGCAGAATTATTAGTTTCTGTATAAATAGTGTTAACCTCAAAACTTACCTAGTTGGGCAAAGTGAATAGGGCAAAGTGGATATGGTCCACTTTGCTCTATTTACTTTGACTGCCATTTCTCATTGGTGACTTATTATCTAAACATGTATTTTATTTGTTTCAGGTGGTGAATAAATATAAAAAAAATCTAAGCAAGGGACGTGGGATGAAAATGCTATGCAAACGGCTATTGATTTGTGCAGAGTTGGAGAATCAATAAAAAACACAGCTAAAAAGTATGGTTTGGCTTATGCGACCTTGTATAGGCAAACCTTGTATAAGTAAAGTTTTTTTTTTCAGTTTATCAAAGTTATTTTTATGTTATCAGAGATTGAATATGGGTATTCTCTTTACCCAAGTACTGTATCCGCTTTACCCGGGGTACCGGGCAAAGCGAATACTTTCGTACTTTTTAAAATTTTAATTGTAGTTGATTATTGCTTAAATATTAATGGTAACTGGTGTCCGTATTTGTACGAGCAATAAATAAAGACTGGTTTTTGATAATTATTTTGATTTTGTATTATATACCTTTTCTGCTATAACCTTAAAAACCTTAAGGTATCCACTTTGCCCGGCCTTCCCCTACATATTATTGTAAAGAAATCTATATGCACCCGGGCGAAGCTGGGTCGGGCCGCTAGTTTATTTATATTGGGAAGCTTTAATGATTATTTTGTACATCAATAAGAATAACATATTTATATTATTCATAAATTAAAAGGCAACTACATTATTTTAATTTGTTTTAACAACAATTTCATTCCGAAAATCTAAACACGAGCATTCCAAGAAAACCAATGAAGTATGGTCATGACCAACAATGTGTTTATTTCAGAAATAATTATTTTTCTGCAGTCCGTACACAAATGCTGCGTGTGGGAAACCGGTGCGGGCGTCATCGCTAATTTAGTGCAAACACATATGCAAAATGCGATATTTTTTACTTGTGTTGAAGTGCACTTGTGCGTTATATAACACTCGCGTCCGGCCCGCTTGGTTATTGGCTATTGCTTACTGTGCAACAGGGCATTGTTAGGAGGTCAAACACCTTTATTTCGTTTGCAATATATGTTTTATGTAGGTTTAGGTAAATTATAAATTTTTAAAAAGACGTCCGTATTTTTAAGATAGAGATAAAAGGAACCCAATGGATAGAAATAGTTTCTAATCTATTGGTAAATATGATTATTATAAAGAGGAAAAATTTGAGTGTGTCCACTGAAGAGGCTCTGAAACTACTGGGCCGTTTTGAAAAATTCTTTCAGCATTGGAATCACACATTATCCCTTATGAATAAAGGCGATAGGATATTTTCATGAAAGTGTATCTACACCCGGGCGGAGCCGGGTTTGTGCATTATATTTTAAATATATCCTGTGTATCTATTCATTTAGTTTATCTAAGAGTACATTAAATATTGGCAAATATTGGCAAAAATTAAAAAATTGGTTTATACAGTAACATATGTCCCCAAAAGTGACTCCAGTACGGTACTGCTGACTTTTTAATTTCGTCTTCCCATCTCCAGAATTGCCTACCTCTACTTCTTTTCGAGTTTCTAAGGTACCAATTTGTGACTTCTCTCTTCTGTTTCTTTTTTTTCTTCTGTTCTTCTGTACGCATCATATGGCCATAACAGTATCACGAAAGCTGTAAAGTCTTATTAAAAGTTTGTCTACCTCAAAGTTCATTGCCACTTTGTTCCAACAATGTACAGAACCCTGAGTCTAATACCCCACAACAATTAAAGTTTACGAGGAAAGATCCACAAGATGTAAGGTAAGAGAATTATAATTTATAACACTGACATTAAACTGGCTTCGAAAACGCATACATCATGGAACCTAATTAGCGAGTATATTGTATAGCGGTATAAATTAACAGTTTGTTTATTCTAATTCGTGTTTTGTTTAGGGTTGGTGATTTTGAGTATTATTTTTAACATACACTGGTGGTAGGTCTCTCATATGTGAGAGGCCATCTGGGTGGGTACCACCGCAGTGTCTATTTCTCCCGTCAAACAGCAGTGTAAACGCACTGTTGTGTTTCGGGTTGAAGGGCATTGTAGCCAGAGTAACTACTGGACATGTTGAGACTTAACATCTTATGTCTCAGGATGGCGAGCGCAGTGGAATGCCAAGCATTGCTTTGTAATTCAAGGTGTTGTTTGGTTTTGCTACTGTTCATGAGCGGTCGTATTGCTTACCATCAGGCGAACGGCATGCTCGTCTCACCATTCATAGCAATAAAAAAAAACATGCATAAACTAACGCCTTTTTCCCAGAAAGTATAGGAGGTGTTAATAAGTCACCCACGTTTCGTCTTATATATTCCGTCCCATGATGTGATAGGAGACGAGCCTATCGCCATATCAACCACAAATTGCTGACTCCGAGCTGATAATTAATGGAAAATTCCAATATCACTTTGCCTGAACCGGGATCCAAACCGAACACCTAAACGTTATAACCGTACAGTAGTACAAATGCGTCATTAACTTTCCTTAGTCCCCTAAATATTGGAATTTCACGCGCTCTAAGAACATCACAAATTACTGAATACAATAATACCAAAATCCTCACGAGTTCCTTAATTATTGTCCATTTTTGCATTGCGTTTTTTTTAATACTACAAACTTATCTTAAAGAGAATATAAATCCAATCTAATATACTTATCGAACACCTGACAATAATCAATTGAGGCCCAGATATATTGAGTCACACAAATTACATGATATGATGACAAAAGATAAAAATACCTGGTTACAGTAACTAACACGTGATGTAATCGTAAAGGGAATTCACACTTTATCTACACGCTTAAAAGATTGGAAATAGTCTAAGATAAAATACTTATGGAAAAATCACCTTTAGCTAGTTTTATCTACGGGTCCATTGGGTCGAGACGATAAGAGTAGATTCATTCACAGAAAACAACGTGACAACAACGATTGAATTTTATGTTTCGGTGATAATAACGTTTAAAAATCCAGCACATATACATCCCACTGTAGGGTAAAGGCGTCCTCTACTATCGAGAGTTCAATTGAGAAGGGTTAGGCCATAAACCACGGATGACGCATTGTAGCAAGTAAGCAGTAAGCGATACGACCGCATAACCAAACAACACCATGAATTACACAGCAATAATTCCACTGTATTTGCCATCCTGAGATATAAGATGTTATGCATTTACACTACTGTTGGGCGGGAGAAATAGATATTGCAGTGGTATCACCCCAGGTAGCCTCTCGCATATGAGAGACCTACTTAAATACCATAAAAACGCAGAACCACTTGATAGATTTGATACTACAAAAAATACTAAGATTGTTGAATAAATTATTCTTGAAGTAACCAACCCTGGCTGCATTCATTTATATATTAGTGAACTAACTTAGTATATTAATATGTACGCTGATGATCTGTCAAGAAGTTGTTACTCGGATCTAGTTCTTCCATAACAACATGCTAAATAGTTTCGAAACCATGAAATATGATTTATGCAAACAAATATGTCTTAACAATTACTTTTGAAGAGTTTATCTTGTTTATTTTATGAGGAATTGTCTCTCATGAGATGAAAGATGCGCATTGCTGAATCAAATTGGACTTTGTAACGCCTTTATCGCGATGTTATCTATCTTGTTTGAACATTATCTTCCAATTTGCACTAGACCATCATCGTGGACCATCATTAGTTTTCGCTGTCATAAAGGAAGCCCACGCTTAACAGTGGCCTATACCATAAAACAAAGTCACCAGGATCTTTGCTCAAATAGTCCTTGACAAGATCTTTGAATTCATAAATTATTACAGCCATATCACATTGGAAATTGTTTTGTAGCTTTAAATAAGAAATGAGCAATAAAAGTGTCCTCTCATTATGGGCCTCATACGAAGGCTCCATGTCAGTCAATGCGCTATTCACAGGGCTATGCTCGATATTTTCCTACGAGATCGAATCAAAAATAAGAAGATTCGTAGGAGAACAAAGATTACCGCCATAGCCCTTAGGATTGGCAAGTTGAAGTGGCAGTGGGCCGGCCACATATCACGAAGAACTGATGGCCGTTGGGGCCGAAATATTCTGGAGTGGAGGCCACATATAAGCAACCAAGTGTCGGATGCACGCGTGTAAAATGGACGACCTGGTTAAGATTGCACGAAGTCGCTGGATACAAGCTTCCAACCGGTCGATATGGAGATGTCATATGTTCAGCAGTGTACTTCCTATTGCTGAAACAAACGAACAAATGAATAATGTCCTCCACTGTTTTTTTTTCTTTTTTTTAAACTGTAAAATGCATGTTATGTATACGCACAACATTGTAAGTTCATACTCTAGGGTTTACGCAATACCGACCAAGACACAGGGAAATTGGAAATAGTATAACTAGTACATTGTTTACATAACAGCCACGGGTTGATACGGGTTATCACTACAATGTTGGTAAGGTCATGATTCAGGAAATTGCTCTAGCATTATCATTGTTTATTACGCCTAATTTGTTTGGGGTCGGGCGGCGAGTGTGGCGCCTAAGGTTTTCCTGTTCGTTCTGTTATTGTTTTCCTATTATGAAATATTACTTTTTTGTTTTGTTTTAATTAAAAAATTATTCTACCTACTAATCGAAAAAAGATTGTCAATCTGGTTTTTTTTATCTCCGTGTTGATAACTAGTGTAAGATAACTTATTTTAATTTGGAATTAATTTAGGGAATCGATTAAATAATCTAAGGAGCGTCTTATTATCTACTTATAACTAAACAAAGAGTAATAGAAAAATCTAAGTTCTAAATTAATGTTGCAGGTGATGTCATTGCTGTTGAATTTGACGTAAACTTAAACAGAAAAACGCCCACAAAAAGCTTTTCAATGCAAATTCAAATTCACCGTTACAGACCAGACAGACACGCAAAAACTGAAACACACAACTTTCATTGCCCATGGAAAGAGGTAGAACTATGATAGGGTTTCCACACGTCATGGGGCAGTGAGACATATTTTTTTATTGTGTAGGTATAGGCGTGCGGTAAAGGAGCAAAAGGCTCGCCTGAAGTTAAATTATTACTTATTGTATCAGGCATCAGCCCAAACAGCCTCCGTGGCGCAGTTGGCTACACACCGGCTGTGAAGCGAGAGGCCGCGGATTCAATCCCCGCACCGAGTCAAATATTAGTATTTGAGACCGAAAAGTATCTCGTATTTCCTTGTACCAACGTCACAAGATTTGATCTTAGTGTGGGGTCAGAACTATGTATGTGATTGTTGGGTGTATCAATAAATAAAGTTTTTTTTTCATCAGTGCTCCCCGCTGAAGTTCGTCCTCCTCTACGACCAAGAGATCGATTGAGAGGGTTGGATCGCCTGTCAATACATTTATGCCACCCTGATTATTTATGTAGGAACGTAGGTTAACCTAAACGCGTCGAAACTACAAGGGTCATTGAGACGAGTCCGTGACCACTGTTTACAATGGCTACCACCCAGGCGGATATAAACAGTCTACCACAAACATGTGTTGTAATAAATGTCCCGGTGATTATTAAATTTATGGAACCCCTACTAAGATGAAATAAGATGAAAATATAGAAGGTTTTGAGCGTCTAGGTAAATACGCATGGCTGCATACAATCAACGTCTACCAACTAATAGGTTTCAGACAAATAATAGGCTATTGTTTCCAGCCTCATTAGACTTTATTCTATGCATTGTCATTCTAAAGCATGAAAGGTCCGTAAATAATAAAAGAATTCTGCTAAAGATTTTAATCAGCAAAAAATAATGTATTTCAAATTCGTATCTGCGTCTGTTAATTTGTCGCGGGAAATATTGTCTGCAGTTAGATTCAGTCGGCCTATTATCTGGAATTTGCATTTTTCACTTTCATTATAGTCGTTGCAATTTTAATTAATGACTTATTAGGAGGTATTTATTTATTTATTATTTATTTAAAACTTTATTGTACACCAGTAAATAAATGTAAATAACATTAACAACAATAATTTAACAAGTAAGAAAAGAGTACAATGGCGGTTTTATCACTCGAGGCGATCTCTTCCAGACAACCAACCATAGGATGGATAAAATAGAGACAACTGTGTGGTATTGTGAGGTGTACGTGATGGCAAAGGACAATATAATATCTCTAAATACATAATATATGTAATTAAAAATGATATAAAATAAACCAAAAAACACATTCATACAACATGAATAAAAAAAAAAATAGATACATATACATACTTATGAATGAAATGAAGGAGGTATGTGAAGGGTTTTGAAAATTTATGACTTAATTTTCATTATCTTAGAGATGTTATGGTACGTCAGATATTTTTTTGTTTCCTATTAATCTCTCTTTAAGTTACTTTGATATATGCTGAAGATTCCAGTTATATTATAAATATGCTATTGGCTAGCCTTTCAACGGTGGAGTCATAAATATACTTTCCAAAAAAAGCGACTGAAAAGCAGACAAAGCCACAGTAACAACTCTGTACATTGATACAACAACTTTCCTTTTCGCACGTGAGCCATACTTCATTTTCGTATTTACATTGCGTCTACTTGTTCATATATGACTTAGCGTAATAAACTTACACCACAAATCAATTTGTACCCTATTGCAACAAACATATGATTGAAAGTCAAACGAAAATTATTCTTATCATTCATTATCTTATCACAAAATGTGATTAACCCAGTTCGAGCGTGTGTGTTTAGAAATGTTTGTTAGTTAAGGAATCATTCAAAAAACTGTAAACTATGTCGTGATTTTTGTATGTAAATTAGTACGGGCACGTTGCACAATGATTTTGAAACGATGTACTGCAAAACAAGGGTTTTTATTTTAATTTCAATGAACGACGAGACGAGCATGCCATCCGCTTTATGGTAAGCGATATGAACGCTCGTGGACAGTAGCAAAACCAAACACCATAAATTATAAAACAGTGCATGGCATTCCACTGCGCTCGCCATCCTGAGACATAAGATGTAAAGTCTCAATATATCCAGTAGTTACTCTGGCTACAATGTCCGTCTAACCGAAACACAATAGTGCATTTACACTGCTGTTTGGTGGGAGAAATGGACATTGTGATGGTACCTACCCAGGCGGCCTCTCACATATGAGAGACCTAGCACCAGTTTACCGGGGTTACTCTATCCGACACGACGACGAATATTCGAACATCGCACGTAAAACTGTACGAATATGCCTAAATACTTTACAAAATGTTCGAATCCTGTATCGTACGTCGCAATCTTAGACTAAGTTCGAAGTGAATGATAAGTGTCGTAGAAAATAGTATTTATTTTTAGAAGTGGATTTTTTTATCTTATATCTTGACTGAACAACAGCATATAACATCCGAATCCATCGTCCGAACATTCGAATTTCGTGTCGGAGTATAGAGTATCCCCCCAGATGTTTGCCCCACATTACTCGACCCATTAAGTTTCTTTTCCATCAGCTTTGAAGATAAAATGTCGTTCCTGGAAGTGTAAGATATATTTTTGGATTTGAACAATAATTAGCATGAGGTTATTGGGTAATAAGTTAATATTAGAATATAATATAATAAGAAAATTGTAGCCAGACTGACTACTGAACGTATTGAAACTTAACATCTAATGTTTCAAAATGGTAAGCGCAGTGGAATGTCAAGCATTGCTTATATCTATGAATGGTCGTAACGCTTACCATCAGACAAATGGCTTGGTCGACTCGCCTTTCATAGTAATCAAAATAATAAATTTAAAAAAATTGTAAAGTCACCGTGGATATCATTGGGGGAGGTCTACATATGTTCAGCAGTGGACATCCTTTGGCTGATGGATGGATGAAAAGTCCTGGGTTCTATGGTATTGATAAAAAATAAGTACTATTGTTCCCATCAAAATATTGCCCAATAAATCAACGAACACAAAGACAAGCACGTTTCCGCGCAGTATTAAGATATTGATAACAGTGATAAGTTAACCCAAATGATAAAACAATACACGTGAGCCGTCAATGGCCGTTAATTCATGTCACCGAGATCAACTCGTGATCGTAATTAGTGACAAAGTTAATTATTAGTAAATAATAATTGTTGCATGTGTAATTATTACACAATAGTTTGTTGAACTTCTTTATCATATATTCTTCGCTCTCTCTTCAGACACAAAAAGTCCACTGAACACATTGATTTAAAAGCTAAAGATGGACCCTTCAGTACATTTGGAATTTCAAAAAGATGACGTTGATATTGGATTTTTTCATTCATTATCGGCCTAGAGTATAGATTTTGTGCCCGATATGGCGATAGGGTCGCCTGCTATCACATCGTGGGATGGAACATACGTGGCGAAATGTTGGTGTCCTGGCACCAATAAAAACCATCCCGTGGCCAAACGGTTGTTAGAAACAACGACAGAAAGAAGAAAAACACATTTATTTGCCACACAATACAACGCACACACCCGCATAACTTAATGAACATACAAAAAATATACAAAATTAAAACTATAACACTGACCACGCAGCATAATGTTGCATTGTTAAACTAATAATATTTGGTGAAGGGAGGATTCATTGTGGAGATCCTTGGGGGACGCCTATGTTCAGCAGTGGACTTCCTGTGACTGATATGATGATGATGATGATGAAGGGAGGATAATGATACTAGGTATAACGGTAAAATTACAACAAATCCAGCCAGCGCTTTATGGAAAATATACACCCGGCTATGTTTCCACTATAAGGAATCCATTATGAAGGACATTGTAGCCAGAGTAACTACTGGACATATTGAGACTTAACATCTTATGTCTCAGGATGGCGAGCGCAGTGGAATGCCAAGCATTGCTTTGTAATCCAATGTGTTGTTTGGTTTTGCTACTGTTCATGAGCGGTCGTATCGCTTACCATCAGGCGAACGGCACGCTCGTCTCGTCATTCGTTGCAATAAAAAAATGCACCACGGAGGCTGTCAAAGAGAAGAAGAGGCTGTCATTGCTTTGTAATTCAGAGTGTTGTTTGGTTTTGTTCATGAGCACTCGTATCGCACACTATCAGGCGAACGGCATGTTCGTCTCGAGTTAATGATTTCCAGCTCCCGCATAACACCGTAGGGAGACAGGGGTGACTGAAAATCAGCACTGCTCGGTACTGTATTACCCATCAGCATAAGCTGAGTCACGTCCTTTTGCTCTAATGGCATACTTGTTGATGCAAGTTTTTATTTTTATTTATTTATTTTATTTAGTATATCCTCCTAGCGCCTAAGTGCCTTTGAAATACCCATAATCGAGTTCATCATAAACGCCCACACGTTTTCGGGCCACGGCTTTGATTACCACCCAAAGACTTTTTTTTTGTTTGGTATTTGTTTGAAAAGATAGGTAAAGAATTTTTATCGTAAAAGCATCAATGAACTACCACAACATAGCACTGAAAGCATCACTTCAAATGGATAAAACTAACGTGAACAATTCAACTTAGCCTGTAACGGGTTTTACAATTATGTTCTTTAAAAAGGACATTTGGGCCATAATAAGTACGAGCTCCAAAAATCTCTGGGCGCTAGGAGGATATTATGTCCTGTACTGTATTGGAAAATAGTAGTGTGTTGAATAAATCTAACCCGGAGCTCGTTTCCGCCATAGTGAATTATGGAAGGATTAGCGGCAGGAATGCGTCGTTATCGCGCTGGCGCCGTCTTTATCGCGATCCCTCTGTATCACACGTGATGACGTGACGGCGCAGTAGGTCAGTGTGTTGCTACTACAGCTTCATCATTATGATTGTTTTTATATCGTATATGCTTGCCAGTGCTTTTTTTGTGATTTTTAGGCTTAAATATAGATTTATTTTATTTATTTATTTATGAAATTTACAATGCAAACTTACAGCATAATATGCCAACACGTTAAAATTAGATGAAGTTAGTACTATTCTTAAAAATCATGATTTTAAACATATAAAATAGATGGATGATCTAATCGAAATATTAAAAGCGTTTCACTGTAAAACAACGTTTAAAAAAAAATTTTTTTTTCTTTACTCAAGGTATTACTAGATTTTTACTAAAGCTTAAAGTTGGTTGTATAGACAACTATCCATTAATTTATTTATTATTTATATACAGAAGATACGGTATTTAAATATAACTTTTTAATGAAAAAAGAAGTAACAAACTACACAAAATCTTGTAATAAAAACAAATCTTAACGAACTTCATCCACTACGTTGGTTTTAAACAAAAAATATTTAATAAATGCCTGAAAATACATTCAACTGAAGTTAGCCTACTGCGGCTCCACATACCATGCGGCGGCCATGCGCACGCTTATCACCAGCTGATAACGCGTGTTGACGTAACAGAAGGAAGTGTTGCACCGCAATCATTGTTTGTAAACGGCTCACACAATGGACATGAGACTTGCTATCAATCATATGTTTCTGCGTATTCTGCTTTTTTTAAGATATACTGTCCCAATGCTGGGCAAGGTCAAGGCAAGGAGTTTTAAGGAGCATAACTGACAGTTAAATAGCTTAAAAAACTCAAAATACACGCTTTAATAAAAGACCCGACTAAAAAAATAATTATTGAATAGTTTAAGATTAGAAAATGGAGTGAAATACATTCATTTTATTGTTAAAGTTAGGGTGCTTGAGTATAAGTAATTGTTGTAAGCACCCCTCACTTTGTATTGTTTAATAACTATTATGTAATTGATTTGACTAAGAACATATATCTACGGCTATCTTATCAAAGGAAGATAGCTACGCGTAAATTACACAATCATATATATTTTCAACAAAAAAATTGCTGAAGATTCTGGAAAGGTTAATGTCATATACTTTTAAAATTATTGTATTGTCATCGGTCCTAGACAACTCTACAAAGTTTGAATGAAATCTGACCGTTGAAAGTGGCTCAAAATCGCGCCCTAATGAGTCGGTTACAAGCATACAAACATACAAGTGATACTAATATAAAGCGTGTAAACATAGTAAGTTGCGTTGGAGTAACACCGTATACAAAGGTGGAAGGGGTAATAACTAATAACGCAAACTCCTCAATTTTATATGAGTTTACGTTCTTACCCCTTAAACACTACTACAATAATTTTACCTCAACGCAACTTACTTTTTACTTTATACCCTCCAGTTATCCCACATACAACAAAACCTAATACAATGACAGTTCCGCAGATGTATTGCCCATGTGTTATCAGTCCGCGGCATCACAAGGCAACTGTATAAGGAGAGGTCACTACTCCCCGTCTCATTTCATACGGCTGTCAGTCAAGCTATAACTCCAGCGACGATTATGAGCGTGCGAATGTCTTAGACGCCGAACATGGTGCAAGTCAATGTTGGTCAATTCGTTAAATGTCTCAATTTTTTTTTTAATTGCCTATAATGTCTCTCTCTGCTGGGCAAAGGCCTCCTCTCTGTTGCTGTACTTGACCCTGTCCTCGGCAAACCTCCTGCCATTTTGGCTCGGATGCGTCCAACTCGTCTTACCACCACATCTTTGATCTTCTGCGTTTTGTCCGTCTCAATTTTAAATAAGTAAAAAATAATAATTACAGAATAAATACTAATAAACTAAGTAGTGCAATATTGCACAATTACAGTAAATAGAAAACAATATGTTTATCATACAATCGTGCAGAACACGTAATTTCATATCACATAGCATTAAATTTGCCCGGTCAGGCGACCAACGATTTCATAATTTATAGAAATTTAATCGGTCTATATTATTTCTGTCAGCATTTTCTACGTCAATAATATGACAAGGAATGTGCTTGTCACTGAACTTTATAAGTACATTGATATTTTATGTTATTGGTGACGAAACGTAAAATTAATACTAGTGCGATGTCACGGTTCTGCTTTCATTTTTTGTTATTTCTAATAATAATGTTTCAAAGATGGACAATTTGTTTCAGGTCTGGAGGTGGTTGGGTGGAAAAGTCTCAATCATTTCTGAATCCAAAATGTCTGGCAAGATTCCGATATATATAAATAGGTAAGGTTATTATATTATAATTTTTACTTCGGTGCATTATTTTATTTAAAAATTGATTAGAATTTATGTCAAATAAAATTATGATTGAAAAGGTAAAGCTACAACCACCCCTCTACAAATTCATGAGACTATCAAAACTTGCATTTTATGATCCATTGTATAATGAAAACAGACATAAGGTTCAAAGGTCAACTATAAAGCTTACGCCATTCAATGGACTTCACTACATAGTATAAAACAAATTCGCGTCCCGTCTGTCCGTCCTTCACTACATCTGTCTGCCCCTATGTATGCTTAGATCTTTAAAACTAAGCAACGGAATTTGATGCAGTTTTTTTTATAGAAAGAGCTATTAAAGAGGTAAGTTTATATGTATAATAAATATACAGGCATATAATACATATTCCGACAAACAACAGTGTAAATGCCCTGTTTTATTCTGGTTTTAAGTACATTCTAGCCAGAGTAACTACTGGACATATAGAGACTTAACGTCGTATGTCTCAGGATGACATGCTCGTCTCACCATTCATTGCAATAAATATATACATTTTAGAAAAAAATAATCCAAAATAAACATATTTATTACCTATCGATTTGAATCACGGCTTTCGCTGGAAGTTTTATATGAGCCTCTGTTTGATAAGTCAGAATCGGCGGTATGCTAAAAACACTTCACAGAAATGCACTGTTTGCCCCACCGTGAATAACTATTGATAAAACGTGTTGTGATATGATAAACGTGTGTGTCGAGTAATTGTGCAATGCACTGTTCAATTTTATTTCGAATACGGCAAGATAACCGGGGGAAATTATAGGAAAAGCGATTATATCAGAAAAAAATTCAGAGAAAATCCTCACATATTATAAATGCGAATGGGAGTTACTTTGTAAAAAAATGATGTCTTATATTTATATCCAATGATATATACATAAACTCACGCCTTCTTCCCAGCAGGGGTAGGCACATGTGCAACTAGGACACACACCCCTGTGTGTTTCGTTCGTGATATGATAATCATATTTATATACTTGGGTAAGGTTATAGAAAATAACATAAGGTGTATTTAATGTAAAAGAAAAGAACAAATCCCGAGGGATAGGCTGTTGCGTCCCGTGACGACTGACGATTTAAATTGATTGACAACACATGACAAAGGCAAAGCTATTGGCAAGATTTTGCAAAAGGTAAATCTTTATGTATTCCATCACTCTGTCTGCCTTAAAGCGGCAACAAACGTGAAAATAAAATATAAATATGTAACGTACTTTTTTCGTAATATGTCAATATTGCATTAAATGTATCGATGCGAATTTTTCAAGTTGGACGAAAATAAATGTTAAAACGTAATGCGGGTTACCTTACATTTGACAGAAATTACCTCGAACATGTCATAAATAGAAAAATATTTTGGTACCCGTGTTTTTCCGTAGGCTCAAAATTGTACGGAAAGGTTTCATTATAACTTATTAAATTTTGTATACTTACAATGCGTCACGTATCCTTTTTTTCCTAAAACAATTATAATTCTGACCTTTTCGGGCTTTACAGGTTTCACATAACAAAGAAATTCTGGCCTGTAAAGGTATCCTCAAATCAAATGACATTCTAAACATCGAACCGGGTACTGAATGTACGATATCTGCATGCAAATTTACGACTAAAACCAAGTATGAGACATTCCCAAAGTCGCGAGCGAAAAATCAAGAAATCTTTATATTAGTTTGTAAAAGTGACTGGTTTGCATTTAATGTGAAGTGCCAATGATGTCTAGGTATAATAATGTCCATTGACAGTAGCCTATTATCAAGTCAGTTTCCAATACTATCCAGTACAGTTATGCCGCCCGGTGTATTAATTTCTTGACGGTATAGGAAGGAAAGGGCCGGGATTAAAGGAAAGAGAGAGAAAGTGGGCTTTTTAAATATAGCTTAATTATGCGGCAAAAATATAAGTTCACTAGCTGTCGGGCCCGGCTTCGCCCGGGTGCAGATAGTTTTTGAGTCCAATCCACATCAAGAACATATTATTTCGCGTGTCTACTAACTATATTTCCCGCGTGCCGTCGACTATATTTCCCTTCCGTAGGAGAGGTCATCCCGTGCCAACAATTTGAATTTGAAAGAGTAGAAAATATGTATATTTGGTTTCCTGACTCATCCCACGGGAACACTACATTTTTCGGGATAAAAAGTAGCCTATGTGTTAATCCAGGGTGTCAGCTATCACTATACCAAATTTGAAAGAGTAGAAAATATGTATATTTGGTTTCCTGACTCATCCCACGGGAACACTACATTTTTCGGGATAAAAAGTAGCCTATGTGTTAATCCAGGGTGTCAGCTATCACTATACCAAATTTCATCAAAATCTGATGAGCCGTTTTTTCATGAAAGAGTAACAAACATCCATACATCCATATTTACAAACTTTCACCTTTATAATATAGTAAGGATTACAAATACTCTTAAGAAATACTATCGCTTTGGAAAATTTAAGCTCTGAAGAAGAAATTAAGGTTGAATATTTCGTTCCATTGCAATAAAAATAATTCCAAATCCTTCTTTGTACTCTACGACTGACAAATCCACCTATGCAATCATCACAAAACTTTAATATAGCTGCAGAACATCAAATTCAATAAATGCAAGTTACCGTAAAATTACGACCAAAACATAGTATTTTATAGTTTATCGTAAAAAGCTCATTCGCGGAACTGTTTTTGGCAAGCGTCCGCCATCGCATACGACACTGTGTGATATTTTTAATTCATGAATCTGAGTGCAAGGCGGGAAAAAATAAAAGAAAAAGAATAAAAAAATGGCCGTTTCCGGACGCTAAACAAATTTTGCGTCGCGGACGTGACGGGACTGGGAGCTTTCCTCGTTTATGTATTGCAATGCGAGTGCCTTCGCGTTGTTTTTTCCGTATGTCTCATCCAATTTCTTGGAATATGCGTTTATTTGCTGCTACTAAATCATTCTATGTTATAGGATTTGCGTGGCGCGCTTGTGTGATTTTCGGTGTCCGTTTATTCAGCAGGGCCGCAGGAATTTATAGGCTAGAGTTTTCTAAAATATTTGGTTAAAATTCAGTATCTCTGGGGTTCCCGTACATTCGTACGAAAGTAGTCAGTAATTTATTTATATATCGGAACAAATATATTACATAAACAAATATATTGAATTGTATCAAATGCACCTTTTGTATTAACTATACTGGTTGAATACATTACTCAAGATATATCAGACGTTTGCCTCGCAGTGGAACCTAATAAACACAAGAAAATGCATTGCAATATAAGTTTAAAACATTTGTACCGTAAAGGAAACTATAACTATACTTACTCAGTTCAATTTACAAACAAACGCATCTACATATTTTTACGTATGCAAAATTCAAAAATCTTGTACGATGTCCCAACAAGCTATAAAGGACATAAAATGCGTTGTGTATTGGTCATTGCACCGCGGGCCGGAGGAAATCCGCCAAATCCACCATGAATATTAGATCAGGCCATTGTTACAAGCTAAACACTGCGTCATTCATGTGCTCGTGCCATCACTTTCCGTGTCATTTACATTGTTGAGGAATTTTTGTATGGAATACACTGGTAAGGGGTAATGCTAAGTGCATTCAAAAATAAACAGAACTTATCACTTACAAACTTGATGCAGGAAGTCGCTGGATGCAGGCCACTTCCAACAGGTCGATATGGAGATCTTTGGGGGCGGCCTATGTTCAGCAGTGGACTTCCTTTGGCTGCAGAGACAGAGAGAGAGAGACTACTCCTGATCCTCCTGAAAGATTACCAGTGGTATTTCGTAGATTTCAAACTACGAAATATGTTGTAATAAAACTATTATTTACGGATTTTATTGCGGATTAGATTTCATTTTTTAAAGTTAGAAAGTGTAAAAAGTAAACCAAATTCATGATAAAATTCGTAAAAAATAGTTTTATTTCAGTGTGTAACATTATCGTAAATCTAAGAAACCATTATACGAAAGATGTTTTAATCTCACAAGGCCCAGACTCAAAACTTATTGGTGCCCAAATTCACTGGATACAGACCGCTTCAAACATATTGCTATCGAAATTCTAGAGGGAGATCTGTGTTTGATTGTGGACTTCTTTGTAGCTAAAGATAATGATTTTAATAAATAAAAAATCAGAAATACTCGCTATCTCGAAGATATCTCAGCGTGCGGTGCATAAACGTAAAACTCAGAAAAAAATAATTCACAGTTCCAAGGCGGGGTCGGCCTGCTAGTCACAATTAAAGATACTTTTATTAGTGTAACAAAAACAAAGCAATAATTCCTTCACGCTCTCTCTCATTTGTCTCTTTCCAGTAGGGTGGTGAACTGAAATATCCCTACATTATTCGTTTCCTTATTTCCCATCGCTCCGTCATTCGCAAGGCAGCGCATAAACATAAAATAACAATAAATACGCGAAGATTTGTTGCCGTGAAGATAATTGTGAAGCTAAATAAGAGGGAAATGGGAGAATATTTTTATGAATCAGTACAGGACTTATGTGCGCAGACGATAAAACCTCATGAGCGGTTATCTCCATGTTTGGGGACGCCCGATCGCTTTGTAGGGGGAGAGATGTAGTTGTGGACAGTTGACAGTGAGTACAGGAAAAAAAAACTACTTTGGCTTTTGATAATGCTTTGAAAAAGTCTTTCCAGTGTGCATAAATGACTAATTGTTCAAGCCATATTCCTATAAGCATACGAGTTATATTAGTATCAAAAAGTATTGTAGCAATGAAAACAACTAAACATTAGTTGCAGCCAAAGTATTAATTAGTATTCATAATAGTACTTGAACGTCTAAACACACGGAGCATATTGAATCGTCACAAAATTAACTAATTATTTAATGTAACGACCACCCGGTCCCTTTACCCACATTTATAAAATTCATTAGTGCCGTTTGTCCGTTGGCAAGTGCAAATTCACAAATATAATTTCGTACCTTCTCGTTACGACGAGATTTTAAAAAGAACCCGTTTACGGTATGCAAAATGATGGGAAAATACAACAGATTTTTCTGCGAAAAAATTGTGTGCACCTCTCTTAAACCGATGAGAATTTTAAACAGCGCCCAAGCCGCCATTTTGGGTAATAACAAAGGCTAAATTTTATGCATTATTATTGAATAAAGGGATTTTATAATTTCTACTGACACTAATGGCAATGATAGTATCAGCACCTTCCATCGGCTTTTCTTCTTGTCATGTTGATCTTCAATTATTGATTTTAAGAAATTGATTTTGTAACGACTCAGTCGGTCTCTTGCCAAAGAAATACTATCTTCAATCCAATGGTCGTTTGTAGACGTTGCTGTTGAGCAATCTTATTGCTGCCGCAAGTTGTACTTTCTATTTTTATTATTTTTTCTATATACTGTTTTTGTTAATATTTGCGTACAATAAAGATTTACACTAATAACTAAATAATATTTTCTTATCAAGCTGTTAGCTAAATACATACTTGTTACGAGCAAATCTGTCTTGCGACATTGACACTCTCACACCCTCACTGCAACCCCTGTGTCAATAGTGGCACGCATTTTAATAACATCGAGCACTGAAGCTCAGCAAGTCTTCACTAACTCAGGAACTCTTGCCGACGTTTATATATTTTAGCAATGCATATCCACTCAAGAACTTTTCGACCTCATTAACCATCGGTTTTACGTGCATTATGCTCCGTTTATTGTCCTTTTAACTTGTTAATCCGCTAGAGTGCTGACAGAGATTGTTTTCTTTGAATAAGATTGCCAAATACCCAAAAGCTGAAGGTAAGATATTCGTATTCACCCAGATATAGACCACTGTCCGACAGAAAACCCGATGTTATTTTGTTTTTGTCTTGTGTTTGCAAAGTCACTGTACTGCCGTGATGTGTGTAGCTTTTCGAGTTAACTTGGCCTACATCCCGTTTCGAGTAAGTCGGCATTATTGCATTAACAAGCATGATTGTGGACACTATTTGTAAAGCATTACATTAACCATCGATGCATACCAGAATACGTGTGCCAGAATAGATACACAATGATAATGTAGTCCAAACTCGTCTTCGTACATACATACATAAAATCACACCTTTTTGCCAGAAGGGGTAGGCAGAGGTGCCACCAGGACACCCAAATTTCGCCTCGTATGTTCCGTCTCACGATGTGATAGAGGGCGATTTTATCGCCATATCGGGCACAAAATCCTGACTCCGGGCTGATAATGAATAAAATCTCTAACAGTACTTTGCCTGGGATTCGAACCCGAGACTCTGGCTTTATAACCCTACCGTAGTACAAATACGCCACCCAAGTCATAGTCTTACCAATGGCCTTGTTCACCAAAGTCCAATGACTCTACCAACATTTGTACAACATGAATAGATCCGAATTGGTTTACACGGCAAACATAATGTTCATTTATGTAACTGTGCGGCCATTTCATAATTTCATTTGTTAATGTCCTTGACCAAATCTGCGGGGTATTGTTTCGTCTTTACTACGTCTGTGCGCAATGTGTATCGATGTTTGAGTATTAACGAAGGAATGTTTGTTTTGCTTATGACATAGGTTCGGCAAATGAACAAGCGGCTCACCTGCTCTCAATTAATACTGTTTCATAGATACTCGTGGTAGGTCTTTCATGTGTTTCATGCCGCCTGGGTATGTACCACCGAAAAATCTATTTCTCCCGCCAGTGTGAATGCTCTGTTGTGTTCCAGTTTGACGGACATTGTAGCCAGAGTAACTACTGGACATATTGAGACTTAAAATCTTATGTCAGGATGGTGAGCGCAGTGGAATGCCAAGCATTTATTTTTAATTCATGATGCTGTTAGGTTTTGCTACTGTCCATGAGCGGTCGTATTGATTGCTATCAGTCGAATGGCACAATTGTCTCGTTATTCATTGCAAAAAAAAATAAAGTTTTAAATATCGTGAATGCAAAAAAAAAACTATATTCACATCCTACTAAACATTAATACGTATTTTGAATGAAATGAGTCTGAAAGATTACTCCACTAGACTTGAACATAACATCCGTTCAACAGTTGACATAGACAAAAGAATTTCCCTCAGTCAGAGTTAAATATAAGTGTTGAAGCAGGCACGCGACGCGACGCACGTCGTCCATTGACAAATTCGGCCAGGCTCGTCTCGAGCTGTCGCTAACTGGGACAGGGTAAAGCTAACCGTCCATTGAACCAAATAGAAGGTTCGGGAGTCAGTTTTGTGTTAGAATAGTGAGTTTAGACTTAATAGGTTGTTATTTTTGTCGTAGTCACACGAGTTTTTGACTTGAATATATTTCGATACATATTTTGCGTGCCCCATATACACTATTTGTAACGAAATAAATTCAAGCCAAAAAGTAATGGGAAGCATTAAAATTCTTCCAAATTACATATTTATTTACAAAACATCCTGTCCGATGTAGATAATGAAACATTGTTTTATGACACTCTTAATTTGCCACCCAAGATTTCTTACGAATAACAATAAGCTTCATAATTACCTCTTTACATTAGTTGATGGCTGCTGTTCCAATCGACCCATAAAAATACTTTTATTTACATTCGTAAAATTATTTTCGGAGTTTACATCACCGACATTGAAGCGATGCGACGACCTGCACTTATGGAGACTCCGTGTAAATCTCCATAAACAGGGCAACATGGCCGCGCGACGCCATCTTGAATTAAGTGTCACTTAAGGCGCGAATTTAATTAAATAAGCACTTTTATGAACGATTACAGAGTTTTGTATAGCAAAAGATGTGTCGAAATATCGTTTAGTCGACCCTTGGGCTTAATAAACCGGGTATTGTCGGCGATTCGTCGAAATATACCGCATCCGAAAAGTTCACAGCACTTTTTATGTATTTTACGTTTTGTTATCGCGCTGCGACATCGGGTAAATGAGCAGTGATAAAAAAACTGCAGGTAGCTTCAGTTAATATATTGTGGTCCGAGTAAATGTCGGATTCGGAGGTATCAACATATATTTTGTTGAAATGTTGCATGATCGTTAAATTGTTTAGCGGCTGTTAAATTAGATCGATCGGGATAAATGTTTACATTTCGAGTAAGAATTGCTCTTTGACGACCGATTCCCACAGCGACTAAGCGATTGGTTTTCTGCGTTGAATGTTAGGGTTGGGTCCAGGCACTGGCAAATATTTTAATGTTTTATTAATGCAAATATTGCACTGTTTTAACAAGATAAATAATATGGAGCAAGGTTGCAAAAAACAATCTAAATTTGTAATTTGTATCGACCAGCTTGCAAGGGCTTTTGCTATAAGAGTTTATGTTTTTTCAAAACCAAAGTAGAAAAATTACACAAAAATGTTTCCTGTAAAATAAGAAAACATAAGTTACATTAGATGTAGTAACAATAGTTATGAGATTCCCATGGCGCGGTCGCACGGCCCCGGCCGAAGGCTACCTCGGTGACACACTGGCTCATTGTATAATTACGGTCAAACGATTGATTACGACGTGGGATGTATCGATCTATATGATTTGGGAAAATTTTGTGGACTTCTGTTCGGAGGTCAATGATCGTCTTTGATGGTCAGTATAGTCATGATTGCAAGGGCTTCCCTCAAGGATTGCCATAGTAAAATTGCGGTTACTAGGATTCCACTGGGCTTTTCAACTCGTTATATATGCGGATACGAATAATCTACCATCAATTATCAGTTAAAATGAATAGACTTCAGGATAAAGGCTTGACTTACCGATGTTATGTATGTACTTGTACCCAATTTATAACACTTTAGCAACGATGAAAAATAGTGTTAGGAATCCTGTGAATCCTTCAGCAGAACTTCAAAGCTTCCCATCGTATTGGACTGAGACCACACTTAACACCTTTCGAGGAGGCGATCTACGTATGGACTGAGATCAGCTATCACCCATCACCCATCTCACTGGAAGTCCCTAGCTTGATATAAACACGGGTCCGGAAGATCATTCGGACGGATTATCGGTCCCCCGCTTATCTCATTGACATGCCGGATGCCTAAAAATGTAATTATAGCGAGATATTCAATTGCTAAAAACGCCATGCGAGTATCTATTGAGGAAGCGTTTGTTAGCGATCGGATGTCCTTTAATTGCCACGTCATACGCAATGACGATCATGAACTAAGGGACTTACTGGGCAATGAGCATCCTCTTATATTCTAGTTATAACTAGTTTTAAAATTTTTCGTTTCACCTTTACTTTTTAATGTAGTCATTGGATATGGCTGCCCTGCCGTGCCCTGCAGTGGGACGTATATGGGCTGATACAGAGATTGGATATGGCTGCAGTAATAAATGGTGGCAAATTCGAACTTATGGCACACTTGTGACTTTTAAAATATGCATATCGTAAGTATGTGTATTTAATGGTATATATAGTATATGACTTGTCTATGATTTGTTTTATTGACATAATTTTGCGTTCGTCTCCCGTCATATATTGGAATCTAAATAAAATTAGGGATTTGTGAGTTCTAGCTTTTCTTTTCCACGCGAGAGAAGCTGTTAATCTATTCGATCGATACGAAATACAAAGCCAAAAAAGTATTACATATTTGTTTATTGATTTCCGCTATATCAGCTTACGGCTTTATTTAAAGACAGTTATAAAACCTATTTTAGCTATCGAATGTTTTATCCCTTTCGAGCGACTTTTGAATTCAGTTTGAGCGAAGAAGACAAAAATTCACTTAAACTGATTTTAAAATTGCCTTTTTTTATAAGAGCTAAACGTAACATCGCCTTAAGTTTTCACGGAGTAGCAACGATATCTTTATAGTAATTTTCCATGTTTACTCCAAATACAGCTGCAGAAAGACCTTGCTTCTCTATGTATCCACGTGGACTCATTATCCACCAAACAATAATATTAATTGACAAGTCGAAATAATGCGCGAGCATTACATTACGCAACTGTAACATGCTGTACAAACTTTATGTAAAACAAGTGAAGTGTGACTAGGTTTTTGTATTGTTTATGGAGGAACAAATGGGTCTCTAGGTGAATGATTATTTGGTACTCGGTTAGGTAGAGTAACCACTAGACATATTGAAACTTAACATATTATGTCTCAGGTTGGCGAGCGCAGTGGAATGCCAGGCATTGCTTTGAAATTGTAGTCGTTGTTTGGTTTTGCTACTGTTGAGCATGAGCTGAGCACTACATGAGCGGTCGTATCGTTTACCATCAGGTGTACGGCATACTCGTCTCGCCATTCCCAGCAATAAAAAGGGTATCTGTATTAGCCCATATACGTGCCACTACAGGGCATGGGCGTCGTCTACAATCGAAGGAACGATTGAGAGTGTTTAGACTATATAGTCCACCACGATGGCCTCATGCGGGTTGGCAGTCTTTACATATCATAGATTGTTTTTATAAATCACTATGCTATGCAGGTTTCCTTACGATGTTTTCCTTCTCCGTTATAGTACGTGGTGGTTGACTATCAATACGCACATGATTGCGGGAAGTCAGAAGTGTGCCCTGGGATTCGAACTCGCGACGATCGTGAACCGGTCAGGGATGGTTGAGCGAAAATTAGATTTTAGGGAAAATATGGCAGACAATTAGGATCAAATGATAGATGTATGTCATCTTTAAAAATGCCCCTACCGGGCAATCAAACCATAGACTCTCGGTTCATGTACATTGTATTGACAGCCTCCGTGGCGCAGTTGGTTAGACGCCGCCTGTGAAACGAGAGGTCGCGGGTTCGATCCCCGCACCGAAAGAAATGTTTGTGCCGCCTACAAATGTTTCTTCCGGGTCTGGGTGTTTGTGAGACCGAAAAGTCTCTCGTAGTTCCTGGTACCCACGACACAAGACTCGATCTTAGTGTGGGGTCAGGACTATGTATGTGACTGTTGGGTGTTATTTATTATTTATTTATTTATTATGTAACGAACGCAGCTAAAAGGCCAATGAGATTATTTCCCCATTATAAAATCAGCAATGTAAGAAGAAATGTAAAACCTGTTTTGATCTGTTGAAAGTTGCAATACATATTTGTATTTCCATGAACCACGCATTACAATGTGTTATTTTAATCAGGAACTGTCCAAAATACCACGCAAATGGACCGTCATAAATCTGTCAACGGCAAAATACTTCCTACTGAAAACATTATAGTTATTTAATTGTAATTTAACAAATACACACACTAAATTGTTTCGGTTTAAGTATAATACATGATCGATAATATTATCTATACATATAAATAAAAAAAAATGTCCCACTACAACATGTCGTTATATACACGATACCTATGACGAAAGCGAACTTTGATTTTTTTGTGTCTGTCTGTCTGTTTGTTCCGGCTAATCTCAGAAATAGCTGGACCGATTTTGACGGGGCTTTAATTGTCAGGTAGCTGATATAATACGGAGTAACTGAGGCTACATTTATTTTAGATAAATTCTTTTATTTTAGAAAAAATAAGTCTTTGTTAAATTCCACGCGGACGAAGTCGCGGGTACAACTAGTTTTAAATAAAACTCTTTGAGGCGTCCTGGCTATTCTGAAGGTTTTTGTTTTTATATCGATGACTAGCGAAACGAGCAAGCCATCCGCCTGATGGTAAGCGATACGACCACTCATGGACACTAGCAAAACCAAATACCACCTTGAATCACAAAGCAATGCTTGATATTCCACTTCGCTCGTCATCCTGATACATAACATGTTTAGTCTCATTATGTCGAGTAGCTACTCTAGATACAATGTCCTTCCATCCGAAACAAAACAATGCATTTACACTGCTGTTTCGCGGGAGAAATAGACATTGGGATGTACCTACCCAGATAGCCTCTCACATATGAGAGACCTACCACCAGTAGAATATTTAAGGTAGAAATACTTTGCATAATATAAGAGAATATTTAATTAAACCGATACAAAATGTTCACTCACAATACTTATTATTATGTAACGCTACGCGTAATAAGCGAATACTGATCAAATCGCCTTGAAATATGCGACTGTTCATGTAGTAACGTGGAAAGTAAAAATAATTATAATTTTGAGACACCTGTCCCAATATATTGTCATATAAATTCAATGAGACGATTTCAGAACATCGCGTTGTTCTGAAACTAATATTTCATCGCACATTTCATAATAAAGTCAGTTTTCATTTTAGGGTTAGGTCCTCCGTAATAAATAATGCAATTCGAGATTCTCTTTAGTTTTCTGAAGTAAAGATCATATTTCTTATGTAAGCTCTATATCTGTATCAGCCCATATACTTCCCACTGAAGGGCACCGGCCTACTCTACAATCGAGAGTACGATTGAGAGTGGTTAGGCCATACGGTTATGTAAATTAATTTTTTGTGAGTATTTTCATCATAGCTAGTAACAGAACTATGACCATTTTTTGTCTGAAATATGCACGGGTTCAAATGGTGTCACTACCGAATTATTCTAGTTCAAATAGCAAGGTAGCAAAAGCTAACTAACAAATTAAGAAGTTATAGGCAACGAGGATCATTTTCATCACCTGGTCAACTAGTTGGAGAGATTTCTTAGATTTACGCGAATGTTACACATTGAAATAAACGTACGAATATACGCCCCGTGACCACGAAAGCTGTAAAGTAATCGAAACGTCGGGAACTCAAAAAATGTAAAATTAAACCAAATCCGCGATAAAATCCGTAAATAATAATTTTATTGAATTAAAACTATTATTTACGGATTTTATCGCGAATTTAGTTAATTTTTTTACATTTTTAACTTCCTGACGTTTCGATTACTTTACAGCTTTCGTGGTCACGGGGTGGATAATAATTTTATTTCAATAGTTGGAGAGATTTAGATATATTATCTCTCTCTTTCTTCAACTACATGTAGTCCAGTGAACATAGGCCTCTCTAAAGAGTTTCTAAATATACCCGATCAAAGCGGAGCCCGCCTAAAAATAAAATCAATCATAAATGTAGAAAAAGGTTCTTGATAAAAAATGTTCAATATTTACCATGCAAATTGGACAGCCTCCATGGTTCAGTTGGTTAGATACTGGCTGTGGAACGATAGGTCGCGGGTTCCATCTTCGCAAGGAAACAAATATTTGTGTGAACCACAGGTACTTATTTCGGGTCTGAGTGTTTGCGAGACCGAAAAGTTTCTAGTAGTGTCTGACACCCACGACACAAGACTCGATCTTAGTGTGGGGTCAGGACTATGTATGTGACTGTTGGGTGTATTTTTTTAAATGCCATTCACCTCAAAACCCTAAATATTTGGTATAACCATATCACAAGATAACAGTCGTGTGTGACGTCAGCAATGGCACTCACGAGGTCGCCGGAAGGTCGGCATTGCACATCGGTTTGCTCTTCAAGTTAGCAAGTGGTAGCGGGGTCGCCATAGTCATTAACACTTCATGGCATTATTTCCACATTTGTGAGACAACGGTTTATGGGTTTTGTGGAAAATTTTAGATGCTGCTAAATGTTCTTCTTCCTACTTTTTGTACTTATGTTGGTATGAAAGCTAATAATTGTACTGGCGATTGAATTTACCTACTTATTTTGTTTTAAAATTATTGTTAAATCAGCTATAAGGTCTTCTTGAACGTTGTTAAAATCTGACAATGTATACACAATTCCTCTTGTGTTCTACGTCATTTTGAGGGTTGATTATCACTAGTAATAAGACGGAAATTGGAATAAATAGGAAATTTGTAACACTAACACAAATTATTCTCCTATCAATAATATCATAGAACCAGAATCATCTAATATATCGAATGACTTGCAGAAACCATACCACATTGATTTATCGAAAACTATCAATACAATGCAAAGATTGACCATCTAGATCGGCACAACAAAAGGTCATTCACATAAATATACGCAAAAAAATACTCAAAATCGCCATTGGCAAAGCGACTTCCTCTACGTGTGCAGAATTGGTCCCATTGTTGTGGCAGTGCCGAAATGCGGCGCGGAATTGTGATGTCTACTTGAATCGAGCCGTTATTGTACTACGTTATACATTGAGATTTGAATCCAGGGCTGGCAGAAGTTGCCAAGATAGTTTTAAAAGTATTATAATTTGTAATTATGAGACGTTGCTAAGGGACTTTATGGCGGAAGACTATGTAGGACGGTTCTAGTGCCTGAAGATGGTGATAATAAACTAAAAAGGCATTTTCTCATAGACATCGCGTTTCTCTTAGCGCAGTTTTTGCGAACTTCGAATGCTGTAAAATATACTAGTAAATATAGTAGAACATCTACCACATCGACGTTAAACAAAATAGTTTGGTGTTATTCGATTCGGCTTCCGATCACTAAAAGTAAAAATATCTGAAAATATTGATAAGAGAATTAAATTTCGATAGTGATCCATCAGACATAACACCTTTGTTATAATTTCAATCTTTAGAAGTTTTTATTATTTTATACTATACTAAGCAATTCTGCAACTTTCCTTTACTGCCAAAATAAAAACAACATTTATGATACCTTAAAACCTATTTTTAGAATTTATCACAAAAATAAATGTTAAAACGCAATACAAGTTTTCTAATATTCTCTTATCTAATCACATCTGGTCCACCAATTAAATACGTAGACCTAGAGAATTATCTCAACGAGGACGAGTGGAGGTTACTGGCTCTTGTGACAATTAGGAAGAAGGAATTCAATTTAGGTTTCATTGTTTTTGTTTGAACTGAAAATGCAGACGGAGATGGACAATCGAATATGGAGTTCAATACTGCTGTTGGAAAGAGATCGAACTTATAGTCTTACTTGATTGGAACAAATTATTGTATTGATTTAAATAATAAGAATTATTATATTCTAAAATAAGAAGGTACTATTATTTTTGCTCGAGAATCATTGGACAGTCTCACCATTAAATCATTATATCTCTTGTTTTTTCATTATAACCTTGCTTCTTGGTCAATTTTACCAATCTTTTTAACATTTTAAGAATAAATCCATTGATTGTTTTTATTTATTTTAATAAAAATTGCATTGACTAAAAAAAATAATTACTAGATATTATAATTGGTTAAAAGCTCCCATTAGACAACCCTGACAGGAAAAGACGCCATTAAAAAACGGCGCTACGTCTGGCCTGCGTCTGCGATGCGTATTCTGCGCGCACGCCGCGTTTCCGCCGCCTCTCCCCCTCGCCCCTTCGCCCCTTCGCCCCTTGCCTCTCGCCCCTTCGCCCCCGGCCGTGGCGCGACAGAACGTGTCAACAAACTCCTGGACTTGCAGGCAGTGCATTACACCACGGAATAGGATGTACCCGTGTTGGGTAGTTCCTCTGTGACGTCATCGCACCATATATGCATCTAAATATTGTAATGAATGAACGCACCAAATTGATGGTGGATGATTAGTGTTGAGAGGGAATAATTTAGTCATGTATTTTATCCTACTTGTATATGGTTAGCGAATTTATGCATATTGAAAATAATACCTTTGCATAAAATCCTATTTTAGACTATGTGTCAAAGTTGAAAAATACCATAAGTGGGGCATTTGCCGGCCCAGGAACCCAACTCAGAATTTGATTTTGAGCCAACATATAAATGGATGTTAGACCACTGAAACAAATATTCAAATGTGTATATAAAAGAGATTAATTGTAATTTTAGTACCTAATGCTATTTTGTCTACCAATTTTGCAGTTTACTTCGACATAATATTAGTATGAACATAGATGTTTACTGAATTACGAATGCATATTTGAAGTTTTTGCCTTGTGGCTTGCAAGTTGCAAGGCTGTTCTTAGCAAAAACATAATGATTTTAATAATGAATATATTAATGTCAAAGGCAGGGTCTATAAACGATTATGAGAAATTATTTGCACGAAGTGGAAAATTCGTCAAAAGCAACTACACGTGTCTTGCGTTTCGGGTTTCAAACGCGGTAACGTTATAGCCTCGATTTATAATTAATTACCATGACACGCTTATTATTAAATTATTGTACAAGTATAGAAAAAAATACAAATATTTTCTGAAGGTCCAATATATCTTTTAGCCTCTCTTTCTTTTTCTTCCCATTTGAGAGACAAGAAATGCCTCTGATCCAAGTTGTATCGGTTCATGGAAAGCTTCAATCACTTATCAACAGATGACCCGATTGCCGATCTCAATAAAAAAGCAGTAAATGAAATGTAATTCACGAATCAACATTTCCAAACCACAAGGGACTCACAACTCCGTGCCAAACGGACAGCAATGAGAATATTACAGTATAAAGCCAGATGGCGATCGTAAAATCAAATCAAAACACTAGTTCAACACGTACCCCTGAATAACGAGATTTCGATGCATCTGTCAATCACGTCGATAGGGTGATGACCCCAATAGGAGCACCCTATAATAGGGTGAGTATACAGGGTGTTGCAACATCTGCCTATATGTGTGTCACCTACATGCGTATTTCAATATTTGCGCTTTACACCTGTGCAAATGCGTCCAGGCGGTAAATTAATGTATTGTTTGACTCGATGTGACGTTTCTGTTGTCTGAAAGGCTTCGTGGCAAGGTTATTGGGACATTGGATGTCTTGTAGTTGTTATGCAATGTGTTGGAAATTGTAATGTTGTAAATTGTTTGACTATAAATACCTCGCGTATTATGAATATTTTATCTTATTTCCAAGAATTTCATTAATGAAATAATGTACTCATCCATCAGCCTTAATCTATGACTTGGACCTGTCTTAATATGTTTTCTTCCATCATTGAGATGAATTAGGAAAAATAAGCTACCGAGCTCTTTTTACAGCAATGTATGCCGAGACGAGCGTGCCATTCGCCTAATGGTAAGCGATACGACCGCTATTGATATTAGCAAAACCAAGCAACAACATGTATTAAAAAGCAGTGCTTGACAATTAATCATTACTGAAGTCAGTGCTGTGAAGATAAAAAATGCTGTGAACCGTTTTGTTTCCGGTTACAACATTATGACCAAGTGTATACTTGATTACGTACCGGACAGCATATAAAAAAATTCAGGTATCTGGCACGTTTCATACTGAGGTAAAATCTCTAGTGACTCAAAACCAACATTGTAAATAATCCTAATTCTTCTTCAATTCCTTAATACCCAAAACGGAATTACGGTACAATTTTATGGAATAAGCTGTAATTTACGAATTACTTCAAATCTGATCATTTTTCCGAGTTTTGTGCTAAGCTTGAGTGATTATCATACATACGAATTTGTCCGCATTCTATTCATATTCTTTTCTTTACAATATCTTGTTTTAAGACTTCAATACTTTTTGTTAATCTGTATCATCTTTTAAGTTAACAATAAAATAAATAAATACTTCTTTTATTCCTCCCCATTAATCTCCTAAGCCAAAAACCACTAATTTAGTATAGCCACATAATCACACCAGCCAGCCTAATAAAACCTCATAATAAAACTACATCCGGTATCACGAAAAAAGCAAAGCACAATATGAATATAGTAATTCACGTATATCGTCCGCGTATCTCCGGTTATCATCTTAATTAGGGCTCGGTCACGGGATATTAATGCAATTAATGCTGTCTTCCTAGACTGACTGTTTCTTGCCTCGTTGCCTACCAATGTGGCGCCGTATCGTGTTAAGATTGTTCTACATTGTGGATACATAACGGAGTTTAATCTGCGATCTGAAATCATAAAGCAACAACAGCTCTGATCGCCGCATGAAGTGGTAGTGATCTGTGATCGCGGGGATAGCGAGTGCACGTTTGTGGTATATATCTGCTGTTAATGCTATTTATGTTATTTAATATATACTCGAATAATGCCTTGAATAATAATTACTAACGTGTAAAGAAGTATTTTTAGTAGCCGAAACACTACGCGGTAGACCTAAAGGGAGATGGCGGGACGAACTAGAGTCACATCTTCGGAACTTGCGGCATTCAGCAGCTGCCGCGAAAAAGGTCCTAGCTAGGTAGTACCTATCTTCTTTCTACAAACTTAGGCAGTTAAAAAGAGTGAATAACTAGTAGTCCAATATGTGTATAAACTGTGTGAATCGATTAATATTACGAATAGTAATGTATCTGAACAAAGTTGAGCTTACCATTAAATACAATTGTAGATGCGAATAAAAAAGCAACAAGTCTGAATGTCGCATGCTATCGACCACGAAATCACAGTTAGGATGTAAACACACGAATAAAACATATAATCATAAACGATAAAATCGAATATAATAGTCGCTCCAATGTGACCCGACCTTAACACCATTGCGCTGCGCGGGCGCACGCGATGCGCCGGCCGACATAAAGAACCGCCCTTTGGAACACAATACTTATGTGCTTGAAATTTATTTTCACGCTACACACGTATAGAAAATAACAGACGATAGTGCCACGGCCGCGGACCACACATATTAAGTGCTTCAGTTTTCTAGACGTTATAATAGGTTATGTCTGATAAGCTACCGTTGAAATAGAATAATTGCTACTGTGGTTTTTTATCCTAATGCGTGTAATCTTAAGTTTTTGTGATCATCGTTAATTATCATGGATGTGTTGCCGGCCCATCAAATTGGATTGATAGCGGGAAGGAAAAAGTAAGGGAAAGGAAAAGAAGTATAGGGCATCCGACATTTTTACACATCGAACAACTATCGTTTTATGTCGATTTCCTGTGAGACAGTGGTACAGCACCAAACGAGCTTATGCTTTTATGCTGAGTCACGGCTTTAACAGCGCTATACCACTTTCAATATTGGTAGTCATGACTCTGCCGCTCATCGGTCTCACATGAAATGTTCAAAAATATCTCAACATTTGAGACGTTTTCTATTACTGAAGGAAATATCAATTAATTTAAACAAAACAACATTTCACTTCTCAGTTCAAAATGAAGGATGGATCTGACAAACGTATTTGTCAGTTAAAACTGGTGAAATGCAGCCAACATGATGTCATCACGGAAACTCCCAAACTAAAATCTAAAAACGACAAGAGTTCAGTGAACGAGAAACCCCAGCATATTCCCATGGGAGATAAATCATTTTGTCATATATTTAGCAGCGGGAACGCATACCTTTATTACGAAACAATTAGCGACTGTCCTATTTTCAAATAGTAGGAAACATTTAACGAGATCTTGCACAATTTTTAACAGACAAAACAATGGCTACTGGCTATTTATAAAAAATACGATAAAAAATAAACTGAAATTTCGATGTGTTCGCTTTACATTGACGGTTTTGTATGAATACGTGACGTTGCTTGTTTGTAGACGACTTACTTTTACTGATGAGGCTATATGGGTGAATTTATAATTGGTCTCATTATTTTCAAATTTCGAACATTGAATTTGCAATGACGAATATCTCAATGCAACCAGTTGAATACATATTGTGAGCTAATATTACCTTGGCGCTTAAATTTTTACACGAAATTTACTCACTGTGAAATGGAGCGATTTTTTTTTTAGTTTTTGTGTTCATTATTATTGTTGAATTCTGTCTCCCAACAAATTTTGCATACCCTAAAATGATCATTGCCTCCATGATAACAAAAAACAGAACATGCTAGATTAGTAAATACCAAAATCAAAGTAAATGCAAAGACAAAGTACAATATTCACATAACATAGCACCTAACATTCGAGAATAGCATTCGTCTTGTATAATAGACAGCGCAATGTACATCAAACTAAGAAATCGGATAGTTACGTTGGTAGCTAGTTCTGGAGACATTATGGCCTAGTTGGCACAGTATCCACACCCACGACTGTCGCGGGGAATCAAAGAAATTTTGTATTTGTCGCCAACTCAAATATATTAGCTATTTAAATGTGTTTGACTCGCAATAGGAACTGCAGGCTGAACTAAACAGTAAAGAACAGTATGCCGTGTCGCTTGCCAGATTCGAGATTAATTGTTGTCACGCGATGTTGCGATTTTAGAAAAACGTGGTTCTAATGGCCGATTTGAATTTCTATTCAATGGTGGATGCAAGATTTTGTGGTAATTGAACTTGTGTCTCTTTATGTTTGATGTTGTGTCAGTTATGTCAGAACCGAAATAAATACTTGTGCTTGCTCTCGCATGGGTTTCCTCATTCCTGTCTATCGTGATTACATAAATGTGGAGCAATTTCATGGTTCACACAAAAATTATCTCGTTGTAGGGATTGAATCCACGGCCTCTCGTTTCGCAGCCAGCGTCTTACCAACTACGCCAGTTCTCTTCTTTGCTAAGCCCTGATGCTCATGTAAATTGTCTACCTACTCATGATTTTGACTGCTAGTATTTGTAGTGATTGATGAGTGAGCCTTATGTCTTTTACATAGTGAGTGGGTTTCTCCTGACAAGGTAGTACACAACAACGTCACAACGTCATTGGAAACCAAAGTTTCGCTGTCGTATCATTTTGTTCGACAGATTGCTTCATATGTCGTTATTCTAATTTAGCCTGAAAGTCTGTCTAATCTAACCGATTCTCGACATTTGTCAACACAGCCTGTGGTCATTTTGACCAGGCGTAAAAAATATTTATCGATTATTTTAAGCCTGTATAGGTTTTTATTTTATTCCTTTTCACATATTATCGGAATTATGGATAACCAGTAGTCTAGAAATGATCCCTCTTGTTCTAAGTCTTATATGAAATATTATGATGATAAACAAACAGCAAAACTACTCAAAAATATTTGATTAAAATTGGTATTCTTTACTTTTGAAACTGGGACACACATTTCGCCAAAACCGTTCAAAAATAAATATACAAATGCTGAGTAAATTATAATTTTATATTGCTAAGTGAATTTATATGCACAGCTTTTTCGTTTCGATATTTTGGAAAAATATACAATTATATTAAATCAATGAAGGTTATTGGGGCGTTGTAGTAACTCTATTTATTATTAAATAATAAACGAATTAGTAGAACAGTCAACAGTATATATAAATGTAGTTCCGACAAGGATAATTCAATAGTTAACCTATTGGTATGTTGAAATAATGCCGATATGATCCGTGGATCTTGAAAAATAAAATAAAATAGGTATCGCTGTTCGTTAGTTACAGTAGGCAACGACTCAGTTGTGCTGGACCCCTGGCAATGTGAAGGTCTATGAGCGGCGGTCACCTCTTACCATCACGCTGAGGGGTGAATGATATCCTCATTTCTGGTAGGTATTTTATGACTATATGACTATTAACAAAAAGTATTATTCATTGAACCACAAGGTGTAATAAAAGAGCTGAACAAAGATGATGACTACAATATAGCAATGGAGTCATTTTATGGACCCATTGCGTTATATCTATTATAGTTTTAACGTCTCGCTAAAATTGTTACAAGCGTAGGTGTTCCCAATAAAACGACTCTCCCTTTATACTACGCCATATAAAACTACAGCTTGACGTAATTTGACGTTTATATGTTGAAAATCATCTTGGAAGTCATCGGATGTCTAGACACCATATTTTCTACGAGTTCCTTAAAATACTTAGTCTGGCCATAAATACTGTTACACTTAATTATAAAAAAATATTACATTTGAATTTCGAATCTGTCATTTTTATACGATTGTTCATTGTGTTTTCTCATTTTGGCGCCAATACATTGTAAAATATTTTGCGATATTAAAATGGTGTGGGGTGATAAAGAGAACCGAATCGCTGTGATAGCATTACACAAAGTAGGTATGGAGCCAAATGCAATTTTTAAAACTCTCCATACACTTGGTATTAGTAAAATGTTTGTGTACCGGGCTATTAATAGGTACAATGAGACCTCCTCTGTTTGTGACAGAAAAAGATCTGGCCGTCCACGTAGTGTTCGTACGAAAAAGGTGGTCAAAGCAGTAAGGGAAAGAATTCGAAGAAATCCTGTCCGAAAGCAAAAGATTTTATCTCGGGAAATGAAGATAGCACCTAGAACCATGTCGCGTATTTTAAAAGATGACTTAGGACTTGCAGCCTATAAGAGACGCACTGGCCATTTCTTAACTGATAATTTAAAGAAGAATAGGGTGGTAAAATCGAAACAACTACTGAAGCGGTACGCAAAGGGAGGTCACAGAAAAATTTTGTTTACGGATGAGAAAATTTTTACAATTGAGCAACATTTTAACAAACAAAATGACCGTATTTATGCTCAAAGCTCTAAGGAAGCTTCCCAATTAGTCGACAGAATGCAACGTGGACATTATCCGACTTCAGTGATGGTTTGGTGGGGTGTTAGCTATGAAGGAGTGACTGAGCCATATTTTTGTGAAAAAGGTATCAAAACATCGGCACAAGTGTATCAAGATACCATTCTTGAGAAGGTAGTTAAGCCCCTTAACATCACCATGTTCAATAACCAAGTATGGTCCTTCCAGCAAGACTCGGCGCCGGGTCATAAAGCTCGGTCCACGCAGTCTTGGTTGGAATCGAACGTTTCGGACTTCATCAGAGCTGAAGACTGGCCGTCGTCTAGTCCCGATCTTAATCCGCTGGATTATGATTTGTGGTCAGTTTTAGAGAGTACAGCTTGCTCTAAACGCCATGATAATTTGGAGTCCCTAAAACAATCTATACGATTGGCAGTGAAGAATTTTCCCATGGAAAGAGTGCGTGCTTCTATTGATAACTGGCCTCATCGTTTAAAGGACTGTATTGCAGCCAATGGAGACCACTTCGAATAAGCTTTTTATATTTTTAATTGTTTTATATTTATGTATTAAACTGACACACTGTAAAAGTAATAAATGTTATTTGCAGTTAACAATTTTCTTTTTTCTTTATTACAATATTTATGGCAAGACTAGGTATACTGCTACATTAATAAACATAATGTCACTCAAATATTGTTGATGGTTCAGGTAGATCTCTTTTATTATCAGACAAAAATATAGTTCTGTAGTCATGTGTTGTGGCTCAGGTGGCGCTCTGAGTAATTGTTCAATTTGATCCCCTCTCCATTTCTTAACAGAACCACGCGTGCTGGTAAGCCATAGGCAGCTTGATGGTCCACACTATCTCGGCAGGAACCAAAAGGTTCGAAAATTATTTTTTGTGCAACATGTGAGGCGTGCCATAAGAGGCCTTTGTCCAGCAGTGGACGCGGAAGAGCTGACGATGAATGCAATTCAAATAGCGACTTCTCGATTCACAGCCGGCTTCAAAACCATCTTGATAACTTATTATTATTATCACATGTTTCTACGTCATTAGTCACACAGAGGTATCAAGTATTTGAAGCAGATTCATGAGTAACAGATCTTATTAGCGCCATCGAGAAAAAAATATCGCTTCCGATTTACAATGAGTTAAAAAATCCGATACAGTCGTATTACGTAACAGTCCTTCAAAACACGTGACAATAGTCTCTCGACACATTACCAGGCAACCTTCGATAAATAGGCAGACATCGATCCAGGTGGCCAAATGAGCAGCGAGAATAGACCCGATGAATTAATGACGACGCCGTCTGCGCCCGAATATAAACCGGGAGCTTTCAAAATTATCGTCATTACCCTATTAAATGGTAGAAGGGCGTATGTGACGCGATCGTGTTACCCGTGTATGACTTTTTTAAATTAATTATTATTTATTTCACATAGAATATCCATACAGTAAAATAGCACTTAAAACAACCATTATTCTATGACAAAACTTATAAGATATAAGACAAATTTTACTCGAGACATATACAATTTATAATCAATAGATACTTATTTAAACAATTTGGTATTACTCGCATAATGGAGAGTAATTACTGCACATATATGTATGCCGATCGATGAGTCGTCGTCCAGTGCCGCACCAATTTGCTGTCGAGCCTGTGCCCCTCAATACACACTATCTGTATCAGCCCATATACGTCCCACTGCAGGGCACGGGCCTACTCTACAATCGACAGTACGATTGAGAGTGGTTAGGCCATATAGTCCACCACGCTGGCCTAGTGCGGGTTGGCGGACTTACATACCATAGAAATTCATATAAACTGCTATGGTATGCAGGTTTCCTCACGATGTTTTCCTTCACCGTTTTAGTGCGTGGTGATTGACTATCAATACACACATGACTCTGAAAAGTCAGAGGTGTGCCCTGGGATTTGAACCCGCGACCACCGTGAACATGTTGGCAGCCGCGTCTGGTCCGTTTACCAACAGGCCACCACGCACTTCTTTGTCGCAGTATGGCGTAAAAATTAAGTACTCGTGCTCACGCTAACATACCGGAATTTTTCTGTGATTTTCTTAGACTAGTTATGATTAGAAGATGAGTTAAGAGCGCTATTTTCATACCAGCACGATAGAATGTCTACAAAATACTTGCTTATAAACGCAGTGCAATAAAACTACACAAGGAAGACACAATAGTATAAACTTACTTCATACAACATATTTAGTCACACTAAAATTCAAGCGTAACGTGACCCCTTTCACTTTGTAGGGTTTGACAATATCATATTGTTCTTAGAATCAAAACTAGCTATAATTGTATGTGTATTGGTAAATCTTAGGGCTTTTAAATTATTATTATAGGTATATAATATAGTATAAAAAAGTATAGTTTCTAGCAGAGGCGGCTCGTGAATTTTTTTGATGGGGGTTCACAAAAACATAATTGAAAACTAGGGCTTACTATTTATTTTATTTGTATACAAAATCCATTCGCCGGTATTTTTGGCGTGCGAAGATATCTATTACTTTCTTGTGAAAATCAGAAATGGAATTAATTAAGCGTTATGATTTCTTAGATTTACGCGAATGTTACACATTGAAATAAAACGATTGTTTACGGATTTTATCGCGGATTTGGTTTAATTTTTACATTTTTTAATTTCCCGACGTTTCGATCACTTTACAGCTTTCATGGTCACGGGGCGGACTGAGGTATTAGTCATCCGCTCAGTGACTGTTACAATTAAACTACCCTTATTTTGAAAATATTAAATTAAAACTTAATTTAAATAGCTAGCTAGTCTATGGTTGCGTTCCGACCTACGCAGAAGGAGCTCACTGTGTCTTGAGGTCTGGCAGTTGGTTTTTTGGGTTCCGATTTAATTAAGTGTAGAATTGGATCCCATGCTTGTGCAAGCTTCAAGCCATCCTCTCTATTGAAATTAGGATGTTTTTTAATTTCAATAGCCTCGCGAAACATCCTGGGTAGGAATCGGTGTTCTTTTGCGAGGACTTGGGGCTGGTCAAAGCGAAGGTAATGCTTGGAGCCTTCTTCTATATGTTCAGCAACTGCAGACTTCGTTGAGCGTCGATGTTTCACGTCAGCTATGTGTTCTTTTACGCGGGTCCCTATGCTTCGTTTAGTTTGACCAATGTAAGAGAGACCACAGTCGCAATCTATTTTGTATATGCCCGGTTCTTGCAAGGGTATATGGCACTTGACAGGTGGTAGAAATTGACTAATCTTCTTGGGCGGCTTGAAGTATGTTTTGATAGAAGCACGCTTCAGGATATAGCCAATCTTGTCTGTGACTCCTTTGATGTATGGCAATACAACCGGGACCCGTTCAACTGTGGCTGGTTTCACTCGGTTTCTGTGACGGCGGCGTGGAATTTGGAGCTTGTTGTCTCGCAGTACTTGCTTGACGTGTTGCAGCTCAGTCGCCAGGTGTTTCTCGTCACAGATTCCTCGTGCTCTCTGAAACAAAGATTTACCCACGGTAGCTAACTGTTTTGGATGATGGTGAGAATCACCGTTCAGATATTTATCGGTATGGGTCTTTTTTCGATACACAGTGTGACTTAAGGACTGATCAGGATTACGGATTACTAAAACATCTAGGAAGGCAAGAGATTTATTGTGTTCTAACTCCATAGTAAATTGAATTTTATTGTTGATGGAGTTAAGGTGATTTAAAAATGCAGTTACTTGGTTAGATGGTAAAATTGTGAAAGTATCATCTACGTACCGCTTGTAAAATCTTGGCGAGACTGGGGCTGTACTAAGGGCTGTCTCCTCAAAGTCCTCCATGAAAATATCGGCGACTACAGGAGATACAGGTGAGCCCATAGCGACGCCATCCAATTGTACATAGTATTTATTATTCCACAACATATAGCCAGATGTGAGGCAGTGATTAAGTAATTCTGCATATTCTACTGGGATGTTATTCTCTGCTAACTTCCTAGTGACAATTGTGATGCAGTCTTGTACTGGTAGACTTGTAAAAAGTGACTGGACATCAAAACTAACCATTGTTTCATTGTCAGCTAATTTTAGATGTTTAATATCACTGACAAATTGGTATGAATCCTTCACAGATGCTCTAGTGTTTCCTCTGAGTGGTGAAAGCACTTTTGCTACGTGCTGAGCCAATCTGTAGGTTGGTGTATCGATCTGACTCACAATGGGACGTAGTGGAGCATTTTCCTTGTGTATTTTTGGCAATCCATACAATTTTGGAGGTTTTGCACACGATGGGATGAGTGACTTAACATTCAGATCTAACTTTTCGGAGTATTTAATACTAGCTCTAGCTCTTTAGCTCTTTAATAATTAAATACTCCGAAAAGTTAGATCTGAATGTTAAGTCACTCATCCCATCGTGTGCAAAACCTCCAAAATTGTATGGATTGCCAAAAATACACAAGGAAAATGCTCCACTACGTCCCATTGTGAGTCAGATCGATACACCAACCTACAGATTGGCTCAGCACGTAGCAAAAGTGCTTTCACCACTCAGAGGAAACACTAGAGCATCTGTGAAGGATTCATACCAATTTGTCAGTGATATTAAACATCTAAAATTAGCTGACAATGAAACAATGGTTAGTTTTGATGTCCAGTCACTTTTTACAAGTCTACCAGTACAAGACTGCATCACAATTGTCACTAGGAAGTTAGCAGAGAATAACATCCCAGTAGAATATGCAGAATTACTTAATCACTGCCTCACATCTGGCTATATGTTGTGGAATAATAAATACTATGTACAATTGGATGGCGTCGCTATGGGCTCACCTGTATCTCCTGTAGTCGCCGATATTTTCATGGAGGACTTTGAGGAGACAGCCCTTAGTACAGCCCCAGTCTCGCCAAGATTTTACAAGCGGTACGTAGATGATACTTTCACAATTTTACCATCTAACCAAGTAACTGCATTTTTAAATCACCTTAACTCCATCAACAATAAAATTCAATTTACTATGGAGTTAGAACACAATAAATCTCTTGCCTTCCTAGATGTTTTAGTAATCCGTAATCCTGATCAGTCCTTAAGTCACACTGTGTATCGAAAAAAGACCCATACCGATAAATATCTGAACGGTGATTCTCACCATCATCCAAAACAGTTAGCTACCGTGGGTAAATCTTTGTTTCAGAGAGCACGAGGAATCTGTGACGAGAAACACCTGGCGACTGAGCTGCAACACGTCAAGCAAGTACTGCGAGACAACAAGCTCCAAATTCCACGCCGCCGTCACAGAAACCGAGTGAAACCAGCCACAGTTGAACGGGTCCCGGTTGTATTGCCATACATCAAAGGAGTCACAGACAAGATTGGCTATATCCTGAAGCGTGCTTCTATCAAAACATACTTCAAGCCGCCCAAGAAGATTAGTCAATTTCTACCACCTGTCAAGTGCCATATACCCTTGCAAGAACCGGGCATATACAAAATAGATTGCGACTGTGGTCTCTCTTACATTGGTCAAACTAAACGAAGCATAGGGACCCGCGTAAAAGAACACATAGCTGACGTGAAACATCGACGCTCAACGAAGTCTGCAGTTGCTGAACATATAGAAGAAGGCTCCAAGCATTACCTTCGCTTTGACCAGCCCCAAGTCCTCGCAAAAGAACACCGATTCCTACCCAGGATGTTTCGCGAGGCTATTGAAATTAAAAAACATCCTAATTTCAATAGAGAGGATGGCTTGAAGCTTGCACAAGCATGGGATCCAATTCTACACTTAATTAAATCGGAACCCAAAAAACCAACTGCCAGACCTCAAGACACAGTGAGCTCCTTCTGCGTAGGTCGGAACGCAACCATAGACTAGCTAGCTATTTAAATTAAGTTTTAATTTAATATTTTCAAAATAAGGGTAGTTTAATTGTAACAGTCACTGAGCGGATGACTAATACCTCAGTCCGCCCCGTGACCATGAAAGCTGTAAAGTGATCGAAACGTCGGGAAATTAAAAAATGTAAAAATTAAACCAAATCCGCGATAAAATCCGTAAACAATCGTTTTATTTCAATAATTAAGCGTTTTTCTATGCTTATCATACACTAGCGGCCCGGGTACAAATAGATTTCTGTATAATAATATGTACGTATTATTATTATACATATAAACCTTCCTATATAGGCACGCTGCCGCCGCCCCGGCCGGCCAGTACCGCCGCAAGCGCTACGTCCCGCAATTTTAAATCTGTAATATCTTCGAAAATATTCATTTAAATCTTGTGTTGTAAAGGACCATATAGATCTATATTAAATCAACAATGTATTTAAGCTATTTAATTGGATAAGGATTAATGCTGTATTGGTTAAAATCGCTTCGAAAATTAGCCATTATTTGTCGTAAAAAGTAAATTGCAAAAAAAATGTTATTGTGGTATATCCACAAGAGATAGACATATACCATCGCGGAGTTTTCTGTAGACCTTTTCAATGTGTACAAATAATTAGTACATTATTTTGATAAATCTCGTAGGGTTCAGCCTGCGTTTGCAAGGTAAGCGGAAAAAAATTGATAATTAACGACATCACATTGGAAACCTCAAAAATAACAATATTTCTCCACTATTTAATGGATGTTATTATACATGTAAACCTTCCTATTAAATCACTCTATGTATTTAAAAAATGTAGTGATAATACATCGAGACGGTCTTGCGCCGTACGAGTAGTATTTCGCGTACTGAGTGACGCGTGAGCGGCGCTCCAGATTACGCTTATTTCTCATACGATATCTTTTGTTTCACGCGTCAGCCCGGATCGATGCTCTCTTTCGCACGCATTGAATACAGTACTAAGAGTCGTACTAAACTTCGTTTCATAGGAGCGCAATCGCTGGCGCTCCACTCGTTACAAATTGACGCTACATGTACCTATATAGGTATTTATTTTTATAGGCATAGTAAAATATAAAGAATGTAATGTAAGGATCTTATGTTTTATAAATATATATAAATTATTAAATTAGCTAAGTATGTAATTTTCGTGGGAGTGCACTGCACCAGCGCTCTTTCGGATGAGCCGCCTCTGGTTTCTAGTTTTTATTGAATATTCTATCTCTATTAATAATATAAAACTGCATAACTCTTACTTCTTTTCTTATTTATGAAGACAGGTTTTTCTTAAATTGCATTTTTTCCTTATAATTGTATCCTTTTGCACAAAATCACTAGTTCGTCTATGGCCGGGTATGTACCGCCAACAGAACGATGAAAGAATTCCATTAATATACCTTCCATTAATAGTCCTTATAGAATCGGTTCACAATATGAGGAAACGGCTGCAATGTAAACAGCACCTCGTTCAAGGCATCTGCGTCAACAAATTGTTTCTAATAAAGACGTTGGATTGTTGCCGCAACGACCAATGAGGCTTTGTCAAGTTGGGTATAGATTAAAAATGTAACAGAAGTTGTTAGCTATTTTCTTCAAGTGCTTTTTAGTGTTTATAAAGAGACTGAGGGATATGAGTTTTGTAAAGCAGTTCAAAATCACAAAGCTTTGAAGAGGGCTTTGCTTATAATTTTCATCAAATATCATTATAATCATTCACAACCTGTAGGTCCCACTAATGGTTGAAGGCCTCTTTCATATTATGCAGAGAAAAGTGGCTACTTTTCTCTGTCTTTTTGTCAATCGCATCCAGGATCGGCCTTTGACTTTGTCAATGTCGTCGACCCATAGTATCATAATTGATGAGATCCATAGTAGAACGAACGTTTCTTAACGAATTAGTAAGATGAAGTGATAATGGGCAGGGGCAAAGCGAGAAGAAGTTATGGCCGTTGGGGTCGAAAGGTTCTCGAATAATGGTCACCTCTCGACAAACAGTGTCCAACAACCAAACAAAGTGGCCTAAAGATATATTCAAGAGCCTGTGTGAAAAAACTTGGACTTCCTATAGTTGATGATGAGCATAGGTATAAACAGAAGCGCTAAATAAAATCACCGATCGGTCCTAAACATATTTAGTCTACAATCAATAGTACGAGTATACACAACTGGACGATTTCAGTAGGGCGGTTGTACAATCACACTGGTCAACAATAATTTAATGTTGATAACATCATAACACAACTGTGTAGATCGTAAAAACTTCGTAATAAATACATTATGCTACCTATATGAAGAGATGGGCAGGGGTGTCACAAAAATTACGCGCAGTTTGTTGAGGTTTTTTGATATTTCCACTCCAACATTTGATTAGGGCATGCCTATTGCCTAAAACGAAGCCGGGTAGCAGTTTTAGTTGGTCAGTAGTTTACGTGAGGATTTTTTTGTTATTTTTTTCATATCGTCGTATTTAAGTGTTAAATGCAATGCTTTTTCTCAACATAATATTGTGCACCCTTTTAGTTTTGAAGATGCTATGGTACACAAACTATTATTTTACCATAAACTATGGATTTACCACCCAAATAAGATTACAGTTTATAAAAAAAAATCGCGTTTCTGTACGAAATTTTAGTTGCATTATGTTTGTAGTCACTTAAACTACAACCCAGCTTTGTTTTCGGTCGCAGCCTTAATATACCCTATATGAGTTCGGCCTATGTGTGTGACTGTTGGATGTATTAATTTATTTATGTATATAATGTCCCAGCCAAGCCAACAGCATCGCCAAGTCGGTAATTTTATGCTCCACCGCCCCTCTATCCTGTGCACTACGTGATCGCAGCATCCTCAATCAAATTTCACTTTTTCATTTCAATCACTTTCACAATACTTTACTAGAAGGAGGTATTCAATATGAACAGTTATAGTGTTTGCAAATTATCTATATTACCATTATATATAACAACTTTTGTTCTTCACTCTTATATCCTTACTATGGTTGTCTGTCTGAAATTGTAAGCGAAAAGACACCCAATTGTACGTTTATTCCCTTTATTTCATATATATTTTATTCCATTTGTTTATTCCATTTATTGTGGACATTTTATTGTATGTCTCATGTACAATAAAGCTTTAAATTTTAAATGTAATAACTGAAATGAAAATTTTAGATATCTCGTGAAATTTGGAACAGTTCAAGTTTAAATGGAGAACAAGGGCAGAACCATTAATCTAAAATATGTATTACTACGTGAAATAAGGAAGGAATAAACTTGGCCTTACTAGTCTTTGAGTATCGAATGTCAACAAACTCCAAATGGGTCTCTTCTATAACTTTCTGAATTACAGTAAGTCAAGCCAAATCATTCATTATTTATACTAACTTCACCACAATAAAAAAAACGTCCACAAAAGGTTGAAAAAAAAAATTACCCTAACTTCGTACAGTAGTAGACAGGATGCGATTGTAGAACCGTGTAATAAAATACTTTAAATTTTGTACAACACACAATGTCCTGTATACAGGCATTGCTGAATACAGTCGCCACGTTATCAATTTTTATTACACTTTATCACAATCGATTATGTCGGCAAAATTGGCGCCTAGGAAACAAAGATACCAGGTTGGGTTCCCGAGCAATTACTTCACATCTGCTTTTCATTAGTTTAAAGTACCATCGTAATTGAAGGAGCTAATTCATAAAATACCGCTAGACATAATCCTCCTTCAAAAGATTTTTTCAAGAATTTTCTGAAGTGACCCTTTGTTGATTCTAATCGTTATGGCACAATATCTGAAATATTTTGTGAAACTGCTTTAGTAGTCATCATCATAAATAAAATCGTAAGACCTAGGTATCCTTCTCTACCATCCAACGGTCCAATTCTGACCTAGGCATTCTCCAAGGCATTTCACACAAATTTGTCGGAAGCAACTTTTTTCCAATTTCCTGATTACGTTCCGAATAGAAAACCATTATACTACGTCCTCTTCACTCAGAAAAATTAGCCTATTTTGATGTCTAAATAGACTGACTCAATCAATATAAATAAATAGCGACAAATTGTAAAACTGAACAACTGTGCTAGCGTTATCTGACTTAACCCAATTACCTATAAATTACGTGTATTATTATATCGATAAGATACCGAATGAGATTTTCGAATTGGGCCAGCTTACACCGAACGATAAGTTGTGAAAAATTGTCGGTAATACTATAATCGCCGGTCGTCAAGGAAATGTGTGACTGATAATGAAATTGTATGAATTTCCCAGTAATATATGGCGACAGTCTGGATTTATTTTAATCGGAATGTAATTTGATATTATTTTGTTTATTTTTTTGTTTTTGTTACACTAGGTATGGGTTTGTTTTTGGAATCGTTATCTCTTTAAAATTCTATTGGACGTTTTTGCCATTTACTCGTAATATTCATTGCTAGTTTATTGAAGTTCCAATAATTTTTTAACATTTTTACAGTATATTTTAATCCCTAATCCCGTACTGAATATATTTATAAAAATTCTAAGAATTGAACTAAAATTAATGAGAGCATAAAATGGTTTTATCGATATGACTAAAAATAAAGACGTTGCGATGATGCCACGTAAGTACGGGATAAAAATGTCGAAAAGTTTTAACAATAAGTGCTCATATAATCCAAGGATTAAAACGGAAGATTAAATATAAGGAATTAATATTCTCTCTTAACTTTGCCGATTTTTAATGTAATAAATGCTTTGGGATTTACGTTTAATCATTCAGAATTATAGTATATCTTATGAATAGTTATTTAATTTTGTAAATTTTCCTTACTTGAATTGATGAAGTCTTATCAAAATATTTTTTATCGCCCTACACACCCAGTGGACCCCACATTAAGATAGAGGCACTTACATAATATATGTATCATACTGCGGGTATCAGAATTTACGAAGAACTTATCGATCATATAAAATTTTATTTCGGTTAATTTGTATATCATTTAAGCCATTGACACCAACGAAAAGGGTTAAAAATGGTAATCTAATTTGGAGTTTCTTGTTTTACATCCGACTTCTAGTTTGCAATACATTTTTTTTGTTGTACAGATAATCCTTATATTTTTTGGATTTCTGAAACCTTAATTAGATCCGCTGTCTACCTTATGGTTCACTTTTCGACATCTGCACTTGTCTCCATCCTATTCGAAAACTTTTCAGCTTCATTAACCATATTTTCTCTGCTTGCCACTTCTTCAACTTAGTCAATATACAACATATTAACATATATATAACAAGTATGTATAACTCATCTCAATTACAGTTATCTAAAGCTATGTCCTGTGGGATAAAACTTAGGCATTAACATAATTCATTACATTACTGCGCCTCCAATTCCCTTTCAGAATATTTCTGGAGTTTTTTCTCCCATAACCAAGGTTGTGCTATCAGTATCCTTGGTTTAGTCCATACATTTCCGGCGCTTAGTTGCCAAACGGAACAAGGTTTTTGTGTCAAATATACTTTTATTCGAACATAGATATGGTTGAGGAAAATACTATCTTATCTTGTCTAATTAATTTTAGTTTTAGTTCGTTATAAAAATAGCCGGAACGTGCCTAGAGATTCTGGTGATTAGTGGAAAAATAGCTTTATTTTTAAATGCCTACATACAGTACACGTAAGTATAAGACAAGTGCAGTGCAATGCAAATATTTTTCTACAATTTATTTATTTAATTTATTTACATACTTTATTATACACTCCGAGAAGAAATTAACTTATTAACAGATAAATAGCTTATAACTAAAAGCATGATTACAATTAAATTGCTTCTGTGGCGTAGTTGTACTACGGTACGGTTACAAAGCTGAGGTCTAGGGTTCGAATCCCGGGTCGGGCAAAGTGATACTGGATTTTTCTATTCATTATCAGACTGGAGTCAGGATTTTGTGCCCAATATGGCGATAAGCTCGCTCCCTAAGGTGTACCATATCGTGGAACGGAACATACAAGGCGAAATTTGGGTGTACTGGCATCTCTGCCTACCCCTTCGAGGAAAAAGGCGTGAGTTTATGAATGATTATAATTGGCAACATATCGATACCTGCGATCTCTTCCAAGCAACCTTTGGATGGCTTCTAATCATGTCAGCCAGCTTACGCCAATTTACCTTAATCTTAAATACAACAGATTTTGGTTCAAGGAGAAAAAATAACCGTGGGATCTCCTTACTACTCAGAATAATATCTATATAGGAATTACGCAAATTGGAATTAATATTTTAAAACTTCTAGGCACATGTCTACTACGAATAACATACATGGATACGAGCGTAGTCCCTTATCCTGTGTGTAAATAAGTTTAACTCCACAATTTCCGTTACGTAAACATTACATATATCAAGAACTACTAGTAGGTTATTGTTATTCGTGTAACTGATCGATTTCATGAGAAATACCACCTTATCTACATTGGAGCGCGCCGGCGCTTGCTTCAACGACGTTTCCAATCATTATTTACTTGGCGGCGTCACTTTATTCAAATATAGAACAGAATACGTTGTCTATGGAGGTTTTTTTCAAATGCTGGTTCATTTATTCAAATATGGAATTGATCTTGCATTGTCTATGAAAGTCTTTTTTTTTCAATGTTAAGTCTAATGTCGACAATAATATGGTTTTAATACAAGTGATGAAGATGGAATTAAATGAAAAAAATACTAAGAAAGCGTATTCTTCGTAGAATGTAACACCAGAATCTTATTTATCTTAAACAAACATACGTAATAAAAACAATTTAAAAAAATAGATCACTTTTACTGAGACAAAAGCGCTCCATATACTAACTACAATGAGATGCCAGCCGCATACTTTTTGCATCAGTTTTCCGCCTATTTCTTGACAGAAATATTGTACATAAATTAATAAAAGAAGAAATGAGATTGGGCATAAAACTGAACAGGAATGCGCATACCACGCTTTATATCTATGCTACGAATGGACTATAAACGTAACAAACTGCGTACACAAAAATGAAATATTTGCCAAAGATTCTTCTCAAAAATATGTGTTCAAATAAACATTATTTCTTAGAAACGCTAAAAGTCATCCACGTCATAGAATCAAGCGCCAACGGATAACAATTTGTATGTACAGGCGATAAGTAATTCAAATGTTTGTATAAGCCGGAAATCGGAGGTGCGGCGCGGACGCAAAACCTTTGCTCGAGCGACTCTGTTATAAATGTATTGCTAATAGACGCTACTCGATAGATAAGCTTGTTGATAAGGACGGGTACTTTTTGAACCAATTCATTTGAGTGGGGGCCGGTTTGGTCATTCATAATTTTTTATGCTGTTTGATGGGCCGGTAACTGATTCGTGATCCAAGCGTTGTCGATGTTCATAGGCAGCAGAGATTTTACCATCAGGTGACCTGTCTGTCGTTTGCCCTAATTTTCCCACTAGGTATTGATCTTTAACGAAAACGATGTCCTCTATTTACTCTTAATTATATGTAATTATTAAAATTTTAAAGATTTATTTATGTTTTCGAATTAATTCATTCACAATTCATGTAATCCATTACCAGATATATTAATTAAAATACTAATAATTAGGTTCTTAATTAATTTTACTTTACGATTCATAACGGTTTAATTGATTTTTCACTCTATAGATTTGTTCAATAATTTTGACGTAAAATTATCTCTGATAGGCAATAACCAATCTAACAGCATATATGTGTAAATGTGTGTGGCTCCACCCGGGTGCAGATAGACTATTTTGTAAATATTCTATCACCTATGTTCATCAGGGTAATCTAAGGATTTTAATTGACACAGAATTTTTGAAATCAGTTCAGTAGTTTCAGAGGCTATTCAATTCAAACAATCAAATCTTTCCTCTTTTGAATATTTTTTCAGATAATATGTTTCTCTCGCAATCGTACCTATTTCTTTTAGTATTTTAATTGAGAATTTTTCTCCCCATATGCATTTAGTTGTAAATTATAGTATACGTATATTTGTTTATGTGTACATATGTATTTATTATAAGTATGTGTATATTGTATAAATATATGTTTGCAGGTGTTTCTATTCATACAGTGTTATTATCTATTTATAAGGTTATTTTCATTTTAGATAATTATTTACTCCTTAGACTGTTCTGATCTCTTTCATTCATACTACGGTTGCCTGGAAGAAATTAGCCAGTATGATAAGACCGCCTTTTGTACTTTTTTATTACGTTATTTCCCTATTGTAACTGATTATGTATGGTGCAAAAAACTGAAAAATAAACAGTGATCCTTGCAAGTACTTATGTCCCTTTTCCAGAATCTATCTATCTATCTACTTATATCAGCCCATATACGTCCCACTGCAGGGCACGGGCCTACTCTACAATCGAGAGTACGATTGAGAGTGGTTAGGCCATATAGTCCACCACGCTGGCCTAGTGCGGGTTGGCGGACTTACATACCATATAAATTGTTATGAATCGCTATGGTATGCAGGTTTCCTCACGGTGTTTTCCTTCGCCGTTTTAGTGCGTAGTGATTGACTCTCAATACACACATGATACATTTCCATAATCATTGCATTTAATTTGTCTTACAAGTATAAGCAAAATCTTCCTTAGCAACAACATCCGAAAAAATATGACGTCACTGAAAGCCCAGAAGCGTCCATCGGTCGATAAGGGCGGAAACGAATCAAGGTCAACGGCGAGTTGAGCGAGTTCAAGGACTCCCGAATTTACTTCACTGACTCATCGCCATCTAATATACTTATATACATTTTTGTTTTAATTAAACCTCATTTACGGGAAATCGTATCGTTTTTAAGGATTTCGCTGAATCATTCTACGAAAGTACGAACATATTCGTATATATAATTTTTAACTTGTCTCATTAAAATATCTGTTTTGTTTTGATATAAGCTAATTGGAAATAACATCATTTAATACAAATAAATGTTTCTTTTTCCTACTTTGTTTTTAGTATAATATACTTTTGATTGTATTTTCCATAATTTGTACAAGATGTGCCGTATTGCAATTTAACATGCACAGTGTTCGTTACTTAAAATATTGTAGTTTAATTAAAGTGTTAGACTACACGTCTTAGTTGGAGACCAATAAAGAAATAAAAATAAAACAAAGTCTTGGGAGCTAAATCTATCGGAATTTAAAAAAAATGACAATGAAGATAAAATAAAAATTGCATGGTTTTGTAATATAGTATACATAGGAAATGCTTATGAATTTTACCGGAAAATAGTTTCACAGATCAGTGAAGATTGTATAGAAATATTATCAGTAGTTTTTGAGATATTCACGAACATACATATGTTCGTAATATAACATGCATAAGTATGTACTGCATACAAAAAGGTGTGCGCGATATTTTTATTAAAATTGGTTAATTTTATTTCTTACTCAACACATAACAGCGCCTTTGGTTACTTGCCAGTATTTCTTTAGTTTTATTCGCGTTTCATGTAAAAGGCATCATCGATTACTTAATAAAGTATTTATTACTCACCAAAGGCGAAATGGAAACTATTATTTTGAGGTTTTTCATTACACGCGCCATTAAACTTAAAGTGCAGTTTTTATTTTCACATCAGTTTAACCTTTTCTCAGAATGGCTGCAACTTTTTCATGCACTTTTTTCCCGTTTACGGCCGGTTGAGACGTAAACTTCGCAATGCTGGTGACATTAAGATATGCAAACATAGAGTGGTTGGACAATACGGCTTGCCAAACGTGTTAACCGACCCCGTCGACGTGATGGAAAAATTTACTTTTTCTTCAATTATTAATGAAATCAATGAAAATCAAGATGCTCTGTCGAGAGAGAATTTCAATGACCAAACCAACCAGTGTGGTGGTTTGTTCGATCCATAATATTTGTAAAAAAAATATTAATGAATACATTATTCTCATAAAAGAATTGAAAATGATGTAATTTACGAATATCATCTTTAGATACTTCAAAATACAATTTAGATAAATGTAAAATGAAATAGAATCAATTGAAGTTAATTACTAGCTTTTAAAACACTAGTAAAACAATGGGTATATTATTAAGTTTTTTATTGACATCCATAATTGATTAAATTCTGAAATGATTAATTGATTCGTGGATTACTCATTGCCTGGTTATTAATTATTGCTTCACTTACGCACCCATCTCTTTTTTTATCTGTGCGTCATCTTAACTTCCATTCATAGATTCACCATTAACACGTGAAGCATTAAATTCACTCAATGTGAATAGTGATATACTACTAATTACTTGCTTAAAAAAATCACTTGATGCGAATATTGACACGAATACTAATTACTTGTAAGTATATATTATTAATAAATCATATAATCGTATAATTAATATATTATGGCTCGCCAGTGTAACGGTAATTTGTAAATTCAAGTTGCCCAACATTTATTTAAATACTAATGCTCTTCAGTAATTTGAGGTTCAAAAATATGACCGTAAAAATAACGCTAAAGTATATATTAATTTAACTTAACAGATTTCGTCCAAAAGGTGATAAAAAATATTATCTTTGTTTTAAAGTTAATGAGCTGTTAAATAGCTGATTAGCGATTATTGACGTCGATGGATAAGGTCTTTGAGTAACTTATATTAATAGCATTTGAAAAGTGCGTAAAGTCCTTATGGATAATGCTTTCCGCATTATCAACTAAATTATTCGTTCATTTCTCCTCGCCTATTGCAATTTACATCTGTAAAAAGGTCACCGTTTTTCTTTACCTAATTAGTAATTATAATCTTTATTGGTCGATATTAGTCATTTGATACACACCGTACCTGTATATGAAAGGCCGCACTCCACCACAACGACCGTAGATTTGTTTTTGAATTTTCTGTAGTAAATCTTTATATATGCAAAAAAATATAATTATATTCATAGAACGAATAATTAAGAATGATTCATTTATCGATGTAATTAATCAGTAGTTATAAAAAAATATACAACACTTACAACAACACAGCACAAAAATAGTACATGGAAGTTGTTCGAAATATAAAAATAACTTCGAAAAATGAGCCGCACTTTTTTATACAAAGCAATGGAAGTAGATCCATGCAGCTTTATTAAAAATAATTTATAGTTTACAAAAACCCCGTGGAATATTTCATGAACATTCAATGTATTTCATAAATATAATACGTTAGCAATATCAGTAATACCTATGCCGTATGAGTACAAAAATGAGTATTTTATTGAAATATTTTCCTTAGAAACGGCCGATATTAAACCGAACTGTATGCGGTTCAAATGTAACGTATTTCTCGCATCGTTCCACTTACATTTATGTACTTTATATTTATTGGTTTTAGTTTGATTGCATATATTAAATGCTAACTTTTTACAGCAGATTTTCATGCTGAATGACAACTACTTATCAAATATTACAAATTACAAACAACCTCTTATAACTTTCTTTAGCAGTAAAAATCTTGGAGAATTCCAATGACCAAATCGGTCATAGATCAAATAAGTTTCGTTCGGTCCATAATATTGACAAAAGCAGATCAATCAATACCTTACTCTCATTATAGAATATAAAGTTACGTAATCTATCGCACTGTTATTAGAATTACTAAATAATTAATTAGTAAAACAATTTAGTTTAATTAACATCCGACATAGAATCCACACTTAATATGATTTCCAACAAGTAAGATATTTTAACGGCTTATTTTTTTTAATACCTTATACATTAAGCATTATCGCACCTTTACATTTTAAATTAATACCAACTATTCTGAGTTAGTTAATCACTTAATAGCTTGTCACTAATAACTACTAATTAAGTAGGTAATTATTTAAAAAGTCATATGATCACTGTTCGGTATAACTGTAAAGGAAAATATTGTGAGGAAACCCGCATACCTTAGATTTCTAGAGAAGCATTTCAAAAGCCCTGATGGACTGAAAAGAGAATTCCTGAAAGAATTGAGGTCAGAATTCAGATAGACAGGCTGTACAAAAGTAAGCCAAATTCAACATACATACAAAATTGTTTCGGCTTTTCTGATGCGTGCTTTTCGATTTAAAAGACCTATAACGCACCTACGATCTGTCTAAATGTTGCTCATGATTATGGGCTTTGCTTTGGTAACAATTTACACTCCGGTGAACCATAACTCATTAGCCGGACTTATAAAAAAATGCTATTTAGCGAAGGATGGGGGCAGGACAGGAAGGATTAGAAGCAGAACTAGTTTTTTCTCTCTATTTAGCAAATCGACAAATTGTGACGTAATAAGGATATTATTAACATTTCAATAGATCAGGAATCACAGATGGCTTGCAGGTGAACCTCCAAGGTGTCAAGACGTTACCTGCGAAGTTCGGAACGGTTATCGTGGGAACTCCGCAAGGTGCAAACGGTTAAAGGGTTGAATTGTCAGATCTATGTAGTTTTTATCTATGTTACTGGGAATCTTGTATATATACAGAATAAAAATACTTTTCTATATATTGGTTGAAATACCCAGAACACTCTACCAAATAGTCTTTGCACAAGACTTGTACAAAGACCTAACGAAACGAAAATGTTGTTAATAATTGAATCATTTTAAAATCACAATTAGAAGGAAGAATTTGTCAAACTACTTATGGGATTTGCGACATTAAAAAATAAAAAAAAACAATCCTTGTGGCTATAAGCACTGGGTTTCTGTGCTACGCCGAAAATTGTACATCTTCTGTACATAGATATTAAATAGACAATACGGTATTCTACATTTTACTAATATACAATATTATTCTTACCCATCAAAAACGCCGATAACTGCATTCTGTTAACCATAAACAAAAAAATAAACTTCAAACATTTTACAATCCTAGAACAAAAGACTTAGAAATCAATAGTTTCGCAGAAATACATTCAAAATAACGTTCTTGTTACTTCTTGGGTCCATTATCTGACGCATCAATGGTTCCCGCCGTTTATCTTTGAAATCTGCATTAAAAAATGGGTGAACTCTTTTCAAAGTTATAATCCTTTGAACAAAAGATGTTAACATGGTTACTTTTTAAGCATTTCACATTTAAACAAATAGAAAAGGGATTAACGCCACTACGGAGTCCTTAATTACTATAATCCCATTCTATTGTGACAAATGGTTATGGCGGACGCACGTGATTTGTCCAGCTTATCCCCTCAACCGTCGGCGACCCGCATTACGGTTCGCGCAAAAAACATGACAGGTGCCGCAAATCGTCGCGAACCGCAATGCGGTATCCTGTGTATAAACAAATACCCTATTTAAATAAAATAAACCCTATTTCAATGATGGTAGGTTGCTTTTTGCTTGAAGCCGAGGAGACTCTTACGACATTTCGCAACTCGCGAACCGCAATGCGATTCCTGTCACATAAACCAATACCCTGTTTAATAAAAATAAACCCTATTTCAATGACAGTAGGTTGCTTTTTGCTTGAAGAGCGAGGAGACTTACGACGGTCCGCGACCCTTCCGACAGTTCGCTGACATGACAGTTTTTTGACAGAAAGTCAATCGACGGTCGAGGGGTTATGCAGTAGGGATGAGTCTCGTTGGTTCTTTTTTTTGTTTTTTTTTTAGCGGCTAAAGTATTTCGTAAAAGTCCTAATTACATGCGACGTCCAAGTCTTAAAATTAAATTGTTTTTTTTTATTCCATTCTGATTTATTCTATTATTATAATACAGCCGACTTTAGATAACACTAACATATTATATATTACAAATAAATATACTAATTATTGAATTTAAATGTAGCAAAAATGTCGTTTATGGTTTTTTGTTTGACACAATAAGATTTACATAAGTAATTTAGGATTTGCGTTATTTTTATTTTAATCACCATATAAAATGTTAATTACTAAAACATTCAAATTTTTTAAATCATGCCGACATATCGGCATTTTTTGGAACTTGTGCCTAATGTATAAGATTCATATCAACATTTTTGGAAATTTTAGTAGTATACAATTAATTATGAATTCGTTTAAACTGGGTATTATAAATTTATATGCCTATTTTACATACTATTTATGCAATTATGTAAATTATTAACAAAGCCGTATGAAGTTTGAAACTCTGAATAATTTGTATTACTTAATATAAAAAATTAATACATATATTTTCTTTAGATATAGCGATATACAAGAGATTTTATGATTCTATCAAGTATTCTTTGAGTTCGCCTAAAATTTATCATGTCTATTAAAATATATTAAAGTGGTTATTACATTTTTTAGCTACTAGCCATTTCATTACAACTAAACTTTAGAAATTCGATGTGTTATACCTATTATTTTTTTTTGTTATTTTTATCGATTGTGGAATTTGAAGAAATCCATGTCAATATTCAACCAAACCAATCCAAAACTGCCTAGATATTTTCAAATTGTAAAAAATACTTGACACTGTACCATTAATTTACTTGTAAGATAAATACCACCATAACTAATCCATATAATTGACCGCTCGTAGACAAATTGACACACCCCAAAGGTATTCGTGCATACTAATGTAAATTTAATAACTGTATTATTCTCCTTCAAACACTTAAACCGTCAAAATCGTTTCACTTGTCAAAATAATAAAGTGACGGCCAGTAGAAATGTCACTGCGACCCTAGGAGTCCCGGCAAAAGGATTATGACGGGTTTAGCTCATAAAACAAATCGTGAATTCCAAATTCAAACCTACAAAGTTCTTTATTCAAATGTAATAAAGTTTAAAATTGTATTGCCACTTAATTTTGAATTGTAATACTAATTTTGTTGTTTTTTTCACCTCTGACAACCCTTACTCGGAAGCACGTATTGTGCTTCCTGCTTATCTATTTTTTACAAGCGAAAGGGATGAATGTGAAATTAATAAAGGGCGTTTCAATAGGTTACTGTTACTGGGGTGAGATATGAACATTTTTAAAACATTTTTAACGATTAAAATACATCAGTACTTTTTGACTTCATACGTGACGAAAATATAATTATTACCTAATCAAGAATAGGAGGTATTGCGTTTAGAACATAATATTTAAGAATGACGAATTTGATAGGCCATAATAAAATAAATTAACTAAGTCATGATAATTCACAATTGGGTCTATAAGTCATTTTAGTAATATTCATGGTCCATTAAAACAATTATTAACGTAAATAATGTACTTCCTTAAATAACATGTTACTTATACGAGTATAGTATATAAGAAGACTACCGAAAACCATATAATTTTAATTTATCTAATTATATATTATTTTGTAAATAGAGCTTAAGTACTATGTATTGACTTGTCTAAAAAGCTATTTAATTGCCTGCATGATCAATAAACCTACAATAATATAATTGTTCTGACTCCAAAAATGTATGCATAATGTTAACCCGCATTGCGCTAGAGTTTGCACCAAATTCTTTCTGCTGGTTCTATGAAAAGATTGACACTAAGTGTTAAATTATAATTATAAGATCTCATTTAAATTACCATTGGTGCTAAATACATTTTGTGCTGTGGTGTAATTAATTATTTTATTAGTATTTTAATTACGTTGTTTTTGCTATCAATGCACGTCATGTTTACCTTAATGGTAATATATCAAATGAATAAATAATATAAACAAAAATAACACATCAAAAACAATGTAATTTAATGAACTAGTGTGAAAAACAAGAAAATACGCGACTCAAATTGTGCTACTTCGACTTGTAGCGCCATCTGTTGGCACGATTTTGGCATTAAAAAATTAACTTGTATGTGGATTGTGGAACTGGAATTATATATTTTGGATAAAAAGTAGAATTGATATAGTTAAACTGTCGCTCAGTCATTCGATTTTTTTAGCAGAAAATAATTATTATTCTAATCATTGCCAATATAGCCACCCATAGAGTCTAATATGATGAGGCGTTCATAAATCATTGCATTAATTATTGAATGTATCTTAATGGATTATTTTGGACTATTTGGAAATATTTTTATTTACTTATGATTAATTTTATATCATATTAAAATTAGATTTTCTGCTGTGGTACACTAAGTCCAGGTAATGTCCATAAAAAGGAACAAAATTAATGTTCTTCTCGTTTTATGGTGGTAATTCATGAAAGGGTAAAGAATGACTTTTATTAGTGGCACGGATCGCAAAGTCGCAGAAATTTTATTCGTACGGGAATGCAACGCGCGGAATGCGGGGTCGTTGAACTGTGCGGCGGGAAAGTGGGGTTGGTTAATGTGGGATTACCTATTTGTTCCCAACCCGGCATATGCTCGCTCGCACAACAATAAAACCAAAAACATTATTTCCAACCCTTATTTTTGCATTCAAAGCGTTCGTCCTATGTAGGGTACAATTTTTAAATATTTTATACAACCTACATATTTTGCTACGCAACCTATTTTAGCAGATATATGTATGTAGATCAAGAACATGTTTTTAGTATAATTTATAATAAGTGTATCAATGCCTTTATACGCATTTTACCGGAAGTGTAAAATGTATTTGTATTTATATTTGTGAGTAGCTAAGAGCATTCAGTAATTGTCTGAGCCGTAAGTCTGTGTGTAACTAATTGTTTGCCAACATACGTTCAATAAATAATATACGCGGCCATCCATTACAAGCGCTCAGGTATTTCTACTTCGCGCCATAAGCCTTATATTAGGAATGTCGACTGACTGGCTCCGACGTCTGTTGAGAACTAAATGACGTACAATCCACCTCTCGCGGGGCCGCCGGCCGAGCGACTATAGCCGACTGGATAGGTGCTTCGCCGACCGCCGCCGCTCGCGTCCGAACTACTCCCCGCGCGCGCTAGTGTGAGTGCGCACACCAACACATCCTTAAATGCCGCTGCGCTGATTTCCTTCTTTGAACCACCCCCCGCCCTTCCTTCCGAGACGCCGACCGGGAGATTCTAAGTTTTGTCCTCATTTTGCAATAATTACGATAGAAATCCACACTCGAGCGGCGTAAAGACATGTTTGGTGATAAGTAGAATACAATCGTGGGGCCACCGAGCATATTTTCAGTGTATTTCGTGAATGACATGGAATTAGCCGGCGCGCGGAGTGGGGGGCGACGGCGAACGCCGCGTCAGCGGGCGCGGAGCCGCGAGTCGCAGACGACCGCTACGCTACGCGGCCCGCACGATTAGTCGTGTCCACGGCGTCAACCGAATTGTACGCGCGACTCTGTTCGAACCGGCCGGCTCCCGAATAATGTTTCAGTGTTTGACAAACTCAATCGGAGGTCTCGGAAGAAGTATCGTATTTAATAATTTACACTGTATAACCGACCGCATATTCTCAGTGAGTGTTACGCAGTGTGTACGGAAAAAACTTTGTCGAAGATTCTGAAGAATCTTGTGTAAAATTGTGTAATTCAGCCGGTCGCGGCCGGATCGCGTTTTGCACAAAACTTTTTTGGTGAGTGTTCAATACGTTTAATACCAATATGCAGTAAATAGTGTCCAGGATATAATATAGTTGGAATTATCAAAAAATGTGGGTACTCATTACTTATTCTATGGCGAGAATGGCGGGGCGTTGCCGGCTTACTCGGAGCCATGGTGTAATGGGTTTTTCTGCGAAATGCCTGCGCCCAAATTCTTTACGTTATAATTGCCGAAACTATATTATTTACTTTTTCCTTTATATGCAGTTTTGAGAATTTTTACTATTTGGCGGGTACCTACTCATTTTTTATTGAGAAATTTTGGTTTTATCCATTGATTGATAATAATGTTTTATGATCGCTAGCGATACTTCATTCATTTAATAATATTGCTCAATTGATCGTATGATTTTTAAATTTTGCCTAACATTGTCGAATTTTAACAAATTTGCGATGAGCTTAAGTTAGGTATTTAAATTGTAAAGTAATAACGTGAATATTTATAATTGAACTAAAAAAAATTGCAAGTACCTATTATATTTCGCAAATGTTGTGAAATGTTTTGTTATGTTAGTATGTAGGCATTCTTACCTTTTAAGTACGATCTGGTTTGCACCAAATAAATTTTTGTTGTGTAATTTCTAAATTGATAATTATACTAACACAACATTACTTCATTTTATTAGTTTCTCATTTCATTCACAAAATGTAATTAAAAAATAATTATTTCGCAAAATCCACTAATTTTATTTGATGAGTAAATGTTTGATCTACCCTCACCTGTGTTTCTACAAGTTAAAAAAATAAAAAGTGCTATGATTTTACGACTAAATTATTATCTGCGAAATATTTTATATTTTAACAGTAATAAAAAATTCGCTGGGATCGTCGTGAAGTTATCTCCTTAAATTAAGTGTAAAATATTTTCCCAAAAGTATTTCACCTTGTTTTATTATTTCATTTCGATTTGGAACGTTGCTTACGTTTATAAACAATATATATTTTAAAATGGGTAATTTTTTGTGAATCAATATTTTAGCTTTTTTAATCGAGTTAACGAAATATTATGTAAATTTATTAAAATCTATATTACTATGTAACAAGAAACACAAAAATTATCATGATTAACAATTGAAAATAAATTATACAATGTGTAATTAAATATAATTACGAGAGGTACGTACTTGAACTATCGGAATAGCGGGAAAACGCACCGTTCAATTGCTTTATTAGTAAACACTCATTTCGCGCCATTATGTGCTTGTAAATAAAAACAATTTCAAGGAAATCACTACCTGGCGGTTGGCGCGCAAAAAGTCGGCGGGAACGCGCCCGGCAGGTAAAAAATCGGGCAAAAAAGGAGCGGGATTGTATCGGGACAATTACAAATAGTGGACTAAAAGTGGGATAGGGCTCAAGGCTAATGTACTCGTTTATAACACTATGAATTCGCATCCAGAGTTCAGTCTTGTTCCGGGCACCGTGGTGGTCACTTCCTATTTGCCTGATTGTTTGTAAATAGAACGAGTCCATCACCCTTTGTGTTTATTTTTTTAATAGTTTTAAATATTAACAAAGGCTTAGTGGATCATACGGACTTTGTTCAGTTCTAGTAAAGGTACATTGTTTAGTTTTTGTAAAATTTCTGTTAATATTATTTAGTTTACGACACTATAGTTTCCGCAATTCAACAATACATCGTAAATAATATTGAATTTGTGTTAAATAATTATAAGCTTTTGTTAGGATTTTCTTTGGTGGAATACCGTACCCACTCACTGTTGCCAAGCGGGTATAAGCTTAGTCTACATGGATGACCGGCTTCATATATTTTTACTACATTCAATTATTTATATAATGTTTAATGCTAATTCAAAATTAAAACAAACCTTCGACTTGTTTACACATAATGTTATGCAACGTTTATGATTATCTTAACTACACACTCAAACAAATATTACTTGAAATATGTACATATCGATAATCAATATTATTGAATTATTAAAATAGCACAACATTTCAGCTACTTAAGTAATTACAAAACATAGTGATTTAAATAAAATTTGACTCGAGGAATTTCTTGAGTTTCAAAGTATACACTTTCAAACTCAAGAAAGATTTTCATTAATAATTCGTATGTTTGAAAAATCTTTTATATGTTTCAAATATTTTTAGTTATGAAATATCATCATAGAAATATTTTTATAACACTACAATATTTATAATACGGACTAACTAGTCCATAGTGGCTATGGCATCGAAACTTGCTGCCACTCGCCAAGTGGTATTGACTGTAGGTCTGCGCCCACAATTTCCTATATGTCTAATGTTAGGTTTTTCGTTGTTTCAGACGGTGTGCGTTGAACCCATCGCGCGCATCGTCCCTGTGATAAGAGGGCCCTGTGATATCGACGAGTTCGTCTTAGCTTTAAAATAGTTAGTCTTAGTAATATAGAAATAATGACGCCGCCGTTTGACTTCAACGTGTGGGATTCCCTCGACGAGGATTCCATGAGATTGGCGCAGACGTCAGAGTTCTGGGCTCAAGTGCAATACGAGGCCGAGAGGATCGATCTGGTGCCGCCGGCGAACTTCTCGGACTCGTTCCAGGTGACGGAAGAGGACTGGAGGATAATGGAGAGTCAGGAAGACCCGCACAAGGAGAACATAGTGCATCATGATTGCATGTGGGCGGGATCTTGCGTGGACTCGGTACACCCGACGAACACCTTCGTGGCATCAGAGCCGATACCGGCGGCGGCAGGCCAGAGTCTTCTCAGGCGGGACATATCACCGTCCAGGCCGGACACGCCGCCATCCCTTGACGGCGATGAACCACCTCAGTTCCGTCACGCGGTCGATGTGGCCGGAACTGCCTTGCGATTGCTGAGGGACTCCGCCGCTGTTGCCGCTGATCATTCATACACCTTGGCAAGACAACACTTCGACTACCTCGGCGTTCAGACACCCTCCGATTCCGGTGAATCAGGTCAGTACCTTTTTTTTTTGTACATTTGGAAACATAGATATATTCCACATTCTAAATCCAAAGTTTATTTTCAAATTGAGAATATAACTGTGATGATTGTAAAATTGGTATTTTAAGCAAAGACAATGAATTGGAATAAAATATTGATTCAGAGTTGTCTTTGCTTGAATAATCATAAAGTTCCGACAAAATTGTTTGACGTAAAAGTGAATTTATAACGTCGTTTTTAGTAAATTTGAAAATGATCATTTAAATATATCTTGTTGAAGCGATGTCGCGCTTATTTGAAATTCAAATGGGCTATGTTAGGGACTCTGGCTTATTGGGAATCCGCTGATACGATAACTGACGCCGACCGGTGGCTTTAATACCGCGTTATTCGCTTTTTTGTTATCTCGATCATTTTGGCTCCGGTACCTACATATATTATGCGTTACGTATCGCGACGAACGGAACGACAGATACCGGACCCAACCGGATCTTAATTTGAAAGTGGTATCGCGATACTCGTGCACAATTAAAGTAGTGCGTTTTGAATGTCTGCGGGTGGTTCTTCGGGTTGATTTCTTCAAGTGGGTTGTCCTGGAGTATGTGCGAGGACGCAGGCGCCGTGAGCGAGCGCGGGAAACTGCGCATATCGACCGCCGCCCCGCGCCCCCGCTGCGTCTAGACGCACTCGCGATTCCTCTCTTCCGGAACCTTCGCTCAATGCGACCTTGAACGTCTCAACCTTCCTTAATGTCAGGTTGCGCAACGCGTACTCGTCATCCTATCCCGCGGGATCGGCAGGCTTAATTACAAACTGAGTTAATGTAGTGTGTAGTTGGTAAAGGTCCCTGGGCGCGCGTCACAGGCTCGGGACGGAACTGAGGTCGTCGGCATTTCGACCGAGACGTCCCGACCTTGGTGCATCCTCCGCCTGCGAATTGTCGTTTCCCGCCGTCTGCGGCAGGGTTAACATCCTACGCGACCCGTTCAAATTATGAATCGTCTATCTGCCAGACCCCCATGTCGTATTATCGAATATCGACTCTTGATTGCATTTAATTCGGCGTTCGATCGTATTAGAAATCGACTGTGCGGATGTCAGATTAAGCGGTGATCTACAATGAGTTGCAAAACAATACTCTCGATGCGCCTTTGAGATAATACGTCCATTTAAATGACACACAAATAACGTACCAAATTAGTGTAGCCGGTAGATAGAATCGCATTTGGTGCTGAGTCGATTATGTTGCGCAACAACCCTAGTTATTAGTTGCATATTTATCAAATAGTTTAATCGCAACGTTTATGTGAATGATCGAATGTATTGCGACAAAAACTGGCCACATATCGAGTGCATGTAACGTGATTGAACAGCACGCGGTGACCTCAGTCGTCGTATTTAGCGTGCAACTACAATGTTATGTTATTATACCTCGTGCAATTTAGTTATCGTCGATAGCAGTGGGTAAGGTCGCGATGGGCATGTGGCGGAGCCACGGCCGGTATGTTTACATTACAACTTGTTGCGCAGCTTTTGCTCAAAATAAACATGTCGGAAGTTTTAATTCTAAAATAATGAACACAAATCTATTAAAATAATATAAACTAGATTGAACGTTGCCACGCAGCCGGCAGTCGGCGGTCTCGTCTGGTCCGTTACTCTTGTAAGAATGAAATGGAATCTCATTGAAGTGGAGCTTGGTCGGTCGGCTGCGCGAGACCGGTTTGGATCGCGTTACTCCCGTATAACTTGGCCGGATGACAATTTGATAGATGCCGACTTAATAATCGTGATCGAACATCGCTCGGCAACAACGCCCCTATCTGATTATGTTATTCGATTCGTTAGATTTGGCTTTGATTTTAATTACTCAATCATCGATAGGTAGGTTTAGTCGATTGTGAAATTCGGTGTGGGTCGCTTCACTATCGGGGTGAGATCGTCGGCGCATGCGCGGTTTATCGCTTTGCGCGCCACGCGACCGCCGGCGACGATGACAAGCGTTGTAGCGGCGCGTATGCGATGTGTACGGCCATAGTTGTCATTTTTCGCGCCAATTCAGTTGTTAACAAAGCTGCAACGATTTGTTGTGCGACGGCGCTCCATTTAACGAATACCTGAAGCGACGTGCACTAGATATCGTTATTATCACGTGCGGCGCTTTGTACGCCGCATACCGTACATTTTATTTATACCTTACAATTCATTTTATTATAATTTGTGTCAGCAATAATTTACTTCCAAATCCCATACGTGCACACTCCGGTACGCTATCAAAGCTTATCGAGATAACACGAGTTTAAAAATGTTTTTGACCTGACGCCATTATCGTGACATATTGCATGATTTATGACGTTTGCTTAAATAAGGCTAAGTAGGGCAGTGGTTTACCTGTGAATTGTCAGTTCGTTTAAGGGCAATTTAGGGCGTCAAGATCCGGTTTGCGCGGTTGCCCTAAACATTTTAGTATCAATCAGTGAGCCAAGGCTGCGCGCTAGTTTCCAGCGACTGTTCCATTCGAGTTTTTTCTTTATTTACGACGCTATTAAACATTCTTGTCGCCTAATACTGGCATAATTATGACTTAACCTCTACGCCTTTTAAGTGGGATTATTATTGGTATAACCGGTTGTTAGAATTTTCTCGGAAAAATTACGTTCGTGCCATTGCTGGCGAAGTTAGGTGTTTCGACTTTTTACAGCTGGAATTTTTATTTCTGTAATGTGTAATTGGTGTACGTTTCTTTATTGCAATAACGTTTTAAAAGTTCACTTAGTTTATGGAGGAATATTTGCAAAAGTACGAAGGAAAAAGTTGGCAAAATTTAACAGTATTATCCATTTTACACCAGTAAAGTTTGTCAAATGGCGGCGGCGAGTAATGTATATTGTTTCAAACTCTCCCAATTTCGACACTCATAATTTTATTCGAGTTAAAAATTAAGTTTGCTTCTTCAGAATAGTCGTCAATGTCACATCGAGGTGAAAAAAGTACTTTAACGTAACAAGTAACAGATAAAACAAGTCGATAGTAAATAACTCGTGTTATTTTTTTATATATTATTTATATGGGCCATTATGAGTATTTATCGAGTCGCTAAGCACGTTAATAAAGTAAAAATCCGCGAACGCGTAGTAAAACGATTTGCGCGCAACGAGTTTATGCTTCCATGTGCCTCATTCATGTACCACGTTGCATAGCAACCACGATGGAATGTGGCCGCTGTTTCATTTAGTCGTCTTTAATGATATGCGCGCTTCGGATGCTTACAGCGTACCTACTGTATTTAAATTGCAATTATTTAAAATATATTATTTTTTCCTCATTTCATTCTGTTTACGGCCAGTGTCCGAATTAATTAAAATTTCGACTATCGATTGTGTCGCCGTGTAAATGATATCGATTAAAAATTAAACAGCAAAATAAATGAGACATAAATTGTATCTGTTGACAGTATTACAAGCGGTGACCCAAATATTGTGATAGTTGGTTTTAGTATAAGGGGCCTAACCTAGCCTTGCGCTGGCTAGTCACCGGGCTGTGGCCCACATTCGACTGATCTCGATAAACGATACCTACTTGTGTTACCTACCTTATGATTTGTACGTACGTACTTACGAAATAACTAGTGCGAACAAGTCTTTAAATAATCTACGTTTTGTTGTATTAAAATGTGGTACAAAAACGTGTTTAACATACTAGATATGAACTGTCACAGGCGATATGGATTGTGGGTCATACGATTCTTTTTGCGTAATCTGAAATAGCGCTTAATGGTGCAGAGGATGTGACACGTATTCTTCAATATCACCTAATCCATTTTTATCGCGAAGTTTGCGATAAAGCAGTTTTACCCATCGGCATGCAACATGTAGTGGAAAGGGCCTTGAGTGTTATCGCGAAATATGCATAAGATATTTAAACAATCACTATGGACGGTATATCGCTGTTATACGATTTATGTGACGGCAGCCATCTTGGCCTCCGTGTGACCTTCGTATTATCAATGGCGATAACAATACTACTATTACAACGTGATACCCTAACATAAATTTGTATTGTCTTATCATGAAAAAACCTAGAGCCACACTGACGAACGATAAACGGGCCATCGCAACAAGATAACTTCAACATTTTACGCCCGATCTGCCGCCTATGTAAATTATTATTTAATAAACTCCCCAATATTTTTCCATTCATTAAAATTTCGTAAGATTTATAAGGTCGTTAATGTTGAGCCGGTTTTCGTCGTCCGGGCCGCGATGTGCGCGTTAATTTTCCATAGGACAATAATTTTACGACTTTAACACGTCTGTGTAACATCATTTGAATGTTTAATAATCCGGAAATATTTCACATTCGATTCATCGAACATCAAAAATCGATGATCGACTAATTCCATTGAAGCCCTAATCGCCTCTCTATTTGACAGGTGACATTTGACATGTGTCATCGCGTGCACAGTACGGTTGAATTTAAAAAATGCAGGATTGCGTCATTGTGGGGCATTATGCGAACGCCCGTGAACTTGGGCGATCGGACCAAGGTCACCAAGCGAGGTGCTGCTGTCGATGTATGTATGGCGATAAATTACGCGTCTATTTTAGCGGGCGGATCGAGTGCGTATAGGCGTCTGAGCCAGATGACCGACTTTTGCTGTTGCGTAACGCTACAGAAATAACCGCGCCCGAGTCTACTTAGGCGCCTATTCCGCGCGGATGCCTTCTGTGCATTAGGCGCCGGGTACGTACTTGGACTTTTAACCTGGGAGACGATACCCCCGGTCTTTCTAAACGAATAATACATTATTTGCAAAAAATCATAATTCAATCCCTCATCGAATGATGCAATAACGTAATCAAGTAATTTGTAATGCGAATCTATAATTAGATTCAATTCTGATCACCCGATGCGAATGATAAGACTTAAATATAACATTGGCCCGTGGCTTTGTTTACATTTCTCAATATTTATATTACAATTTGCGATATATTATATAACTGATTCAACCGGCCTTGTTTACTTCAATGATATAATTGCTTGCTCAATTATGACGAAGCTCTGCATTAGTAATACAATACAATATACAGTTATGCTGCATTTAGACAAGTTATTTTGACGTCAAATACTAAGAATTCTTTTCACTTAGCGTTGCCTCGAAACTATTCCAGGTTCCGCTTTAGAACATAAGTTACACTTATCTTTTATCAAACTTTTCACTTCTAATACGGCTCAAATTTTTATTCCAATGGTTTATAGTCGAAGCCAGGTCGCACCGTTAGTCTAGATTCAAGAATAATGGCTTCCAACACTAACAGATCGGCGTGTACAGCTACGTACATATGTGGGATTATTGGCCGGTATAGCGTGCGCGGCGCCACGATGATTTTTTTAATTATCGCACTCAAATGCCAGTGAACTTGGCCCGAGCCAGCGAAGCGTGGGCCCCGCTCACCAGGTCACACTTGACGCCACCTCTGTACGTATGTACATTTACAATACGTCTTGTTGGAACTGTAAAAGATTCTATGAATAAATACTTCAGCGATAGTATTGGAACAATTGTAGAGGATTGAATAAGTTAGCTTGTAATGTGGATATTATAAAATGTGCGGCTAGAACATAACACGGAGAACAGAAAGAAATGTTTGTAGTACAAATATTAAAATATTAATTAAACGAATTAAAACTTCTGGAGCGGAGTTCCACGGGCTAAGGTTCTAACAAACACTGTGCAAATCCTTATTATTAACTTATTCTATTCTAACTTAAAACGTCAGACCAATATGTAGTAAAATACGCCTTGCAAAAGTTCTAATTTCCTAATAAGACTTATTTTTTATTCATATCATTCATAGTTATATCTAGACTATTTTAAAGTTGAATCTTACTACAATACTTACTTTTCGGTCGGATACATTTTTATACGGCATTATTTTCATATTATTCCTTATAATTCTTAGTTATCTCTCGATAGTTGCTAAAGAATCAGCAATAGGTACATGTCCATACACTTAATCTGGTCTAGACGCAGAGTACACGAAGACACTCTTTGTTTGCCCAAGCGTTCGTTTTTTTATCGAATAAAGTTCGTCGATCTTGGAAAAACTTGGCGCACTGACGGAAGAAAACAGCCGGTTTTTATATCCGCCCGGTGGACAATAAAAAGAGGATTAGCCGTACTATCGCTCAAAATTGAAGCGGTGATGTCCGGGTTTTATCAGTTATTTTAAAGTTTTATATTAAATTGTGGGACGAAACGTTGCTGTATTGTCTGTCGTATAGATGGTAGCTTGTATAGGTATTAAGGGATATATACGTCATTTGCAATGAGATAATTTCTTATTTCATTTACCCATTTGTACCGTTATAATACGCAAGATTTACCAAGTATTAAGTCAGTGGTTTCGGAGAGTTTCAAGTACATAGACATTTACACCTAATTAAAATGGCATAAACACAAACAAATCTATGAGGAGCCGAAAGGCGGCGCGAGTGGAAATATGTCAGGGCATAATAGATACGCACTAGACCGGAGTGAAGCGGCTCGGGTCCACGACAATACCGCTCGGCTCGGTTTACACGCCTGAAACTTATACTGACCGTTAATCGCGCTGGCGCCGACGTGGAAATCGTAACGCCGGCACAACTCACACCTACCGAAGGATTCTATTGCGGATTAATGCTATGAGCCAATTGAGGAAGGTTTGAAATAGATTTTCGGGTGAGGATTTTTAAGTAATATATCAGACGCTCGAGGCTACAATTGAACGGAAAGTGCGATAGGAATAATGCCAGCTAACTGCCGAACAAACGGGATTCGGTCTACGTCACGCGCCTACACGATAACTTATTAAAGTAACAAATTATTTTTAAAATTACCGGGGTGTGTCTGGCCCACATTCGATATAGAGCGATATTAGCTGCCCACGCCTAGTATACACGCAAGCGAACGAGTTTGACGACGGCCGATACTCGATTTAGATAGAAGCGTAATCGCGATAACCGACATCACTATGCGGAAATGTAGTAAAATGTGCGCGTTGGTGTATAATTTATCGGTCTCTCCGTCCGATAAACGTTTTTGATGCGCAATTTTTCCTAAAAAAAACTGCGACGTTGCGAAGATTTCGCGCGGCCGTGAGGCGCGAGCGCCCGCGCCCGCCGGCACATACTTGTACAACGGCTGCCCACGTAACTTGCTTCTATTTGTAGTGCCTAAGTACATGAGATTTCAACAGAAACTCTCGTCCTTGCTGGCCACGTAAATAGCCCGCGGCCCGCGCCCGATGCCTTCGATCACTGTACCGCTGACATAATTATTTGTTGTGGTAATCGGATACGGCGACGTGCGAATTCCCCGAAACTCGCATTACAGTGCACAGCCGTCCACATCCGCACTTACAGGCAACGCGAGCGCGAACCTGAGCCCTCACGTACTCCCGCCTCATTCATAGAACTCGACAATGCACTCTCAGCACTCGCCGCTCGCCGCTTGCGTCGATGCAACTGCATTGCATTACAACGGAATTTAGGCCGTGTTTACGCAGCCCTAGTCGTTTTATAATTAAATTCTTAGCGCTCTGCCGCATACTCGATTTTAGGTCATCACCCTGAACCTGCTCATTTGGGAGCCCTACGCCACCATGGCTTTGGCTCTAGAAAAAGCAGGGACATCATACCAGAGAGACGCCCGTGTTGAGGCGGTCACGTTTGACGCCATACAACCCCGTACGTCTCTCACATTCCCGCTCGGAACCGCGCCAGCCGCCAGGATCGATAGTAGGGGAGCGCGTCGGGCACGTCGACTGCCGCCGCCGCGAGCCGCCGGCCTTATCGTCGTGCGGCTCTCGCGTGACAGTTAATTTCGAATCGACGCTTTGTTAAACGAAAGCGGCGGAGGCCGGAAAGCGTGTCCGCGGCTTGATAATCCGAAGTCCATTGAGTGCGGACGCTGCGGCACCGCGGCGCGCATGCGCTCACGTTTTGGCGCGAATGGCGCGCCGTGACGTCAGGCGTCTGGATCGATGGCGGCAGACGCTGCGGTAGTACGGCGGGGTCGACGCCCTCCCCCCGCCGTACGACGCCCGTCCCCCGTCTCCCTCGGCGTCCCTCCGCCCCGCGCCCCGCGCCCCGCGCCCCGCGCCCCGCGCCCCGCCGCCCCGCGCGCGTCCCCTACTCGCACCTGACTCTACTGCAGTCGCATCTCCCCATCTAGGTCTAGCCCCCGCAGCGGCGTACGGATGCGGCTATGACAATCGACGCCCGCCTTTTATGGTGATGCGCGCGCGTAATGAAACGATATGAATGAAACTATGCTAGGAACGGTACGGCGAATGCGGGCCGACTGCGTGCATATCGATAACTTAAAAAATTCGAGATAATCGAACGAGGTCATGTTTTGTTGCAGAGGAGGAAATCGACGTGGTGTCCGTGGGCACGTCGCAACAGCCGCTGGTGTCGACGGCGCACGTGCGCACGGACACGCTGCCGCGTGCGCCGTCCGCGCAGGAGCGCCACCACATCCAGCGCACCGTGGAGTCGGCCATCACGCCGCGCTCGCCGCGAGCCATCGGCAGGAAGCGGCTCGTGCCTCCGCCGGGCATCGCAGGCGGCGCGGGGGGCGCGGGCGGGGCGCGGCGGCGCACGCGCGGGCCCGGTCGCAAGGGCCGCCGCTCTAACACCGACACCGACTCCGAGGCCGAGTCACCCGAGATCGAGCGCCGCTCCATACACAACGACATGGAGCGGCAGCGGCGCATCGGACTCAAGAACCTCTTCGACGAGCTCAAGAAGCAGATCCCCGCCACGAGAGACAAGGAGCGCGCGCCCAAGGTGGTCATACTGAGGGAGGCGGCCTCGTTGTGTCGGAAGCTCAGCCAGGAGGACATAGAGCGGGACAAACTGAAGAAGAAACAGAAGCAGCTGCAGTCGCGGTTGAAAAAGTTGCGCATGATGCTGTCGCGCTACCGCTCGTACTGAGCGCCGCGGGACGCAGACTGGTGACAGATTAGTCGGCGCTGCCGCAGTGCTCCACGTGACACGTATGGACTGGTAACATGTTGTTTGAGTCGCGCGTTCGGTTCCCGGCGCGGTCGCTCGGGCCGGCGCTCGGCCGTGCGCTCGGCGGGAGTTAGTTAATGATATGTCAGCTTTTACGGCTTACTCTGCTTCTGTGGCGTGGCGTCGCCGGTGGCACGGCGGCTCGGTGGTGAGGCAACGACCGCGGGTTTGTTTTGCTCAAACGATATTTTGCAGTGCCAAAGTGAGCCATAAAACTGTTGTTAAAGATAAATCCTAGGTCTTCAGTAAAATATCTTAATAGTCACAGACTGCTTCGTGAACTAGTAGACTGGTTATACCTCTTAAAGTTTTTTCAATTTTATCATAAAAAAATATACATAGGCGACAGCGCATCACAGATATACTGATACTCCGTGTTGACACATCGAAAATGATATGACATATATGTTGATGTACTCGTATTGTTTCGAAGTGAACTCGTACTGTCGGTAGAAGATTTTTTACTGGAGCTTCCGTTGGTAGATGTAAGTAGACGTCGGCGTGGCGCGCGAGCGGGCGAGTAGCGGAGGCGGCACTTGTGTATGGCCACTGAATATGTTTTCGGCCCGATTAGCAAGATATCTACTTTTTTATTAACCCTCGTATGGGGTAGTGATATGAAATAAAAACGAAATATTGTTTAATTTGATATTATTTGTAAGTTAAAACTGCATTTTAGATTAGCTCGCTTACGGTTTTTTTTTGTAGTGTTTTGTTATATTGTAAATTTTAACACTTTTTAAATATGTTTTTTTTTCTACATAGTCGCGCGATTAACTATTTTTTTTATTCGACTAAAGTAACATTGGGAAAATTGTTCAATACTGTAATAACGTTGAGGCGATCGATGTGATTTTTGTATAAAATTATGGTTTGCACATTTGGCTAAGATAAATGATAACACTTACATGCGTGTATGTATGTCGCTGTGTGTGGGAGCTTGACTGTCGCGTCGCGACCTGGTCTCCGTCGCTGGTATCATCCCGCACGCACCTTCGTCATATTTGTATTTCGTACCATCGCATATTATTAGCATTTTTACTTCACTTAGTGTATGCAGCATTTTTAATTTATTCACTTATCGGAAATAACGCGGTCGGAACTGTAACACTTCGATAAATATAGTCCAGTTAACGTACATAAAATATTATAATCTCAGTGAAACGTGTCTGTAATAAAATAGACTGTGTATTTTGATAACAACATCAAAATCTATATAAAAACAAAACAGTTCGTTTATAAGGACTGACATAAAATAACCAAGACATAGTTCCTCATAGTACCTACTAATAGAAAGTTGTGAATTTTTTTCTTTATTGTATATTTTATTGTTACAGTAAGTTAGTGATGTATTCGCGATAGATTATTAGCGACGCATCGATTCTGTGGCGATTGGCGGCCGATACCGAATTACACTGATCTGACACTAGTCTGAGAGCACAGATTATAAAATAGATTTTAAAAAAATGTTTTTAAATGTTTAATTATATGGCGCATTTTATCGTTATTTACAATAAAATAGGAAATGTTCGCGTCGTCAAAAGCCACAGGTCGATCGGATGTCTAGAAAAAATAAAAATTTTAGCTGACGGTTCCCGACAATGGTCACTGAGCAAAGGCTGAATGGAGGTGTCATCTTAGTTGGCGGCTGAGTTTTTAATTTTTCTGGACTCGCTATAGACGTTGATGTTTTATCGAGCACATGGTCAGCAGTTTGTACGTTCGAAGGCTTTAAATTGTGTGCGGAATGTGCCTTGCTATGTACATATACATATAGATAATTAGGTTTATACTCGAATTAGTTGCAAGACGTATTTTTTGTGAGGAAATATTATAATGTAGGTATATAGCGTTGTTCTAATTAGTGGTACGCAAGGAGTTTTATAGTTAACATGTTAAAGATTCGCAGTTTATCTTCCACTAGGAGTAAACGTGTACATAATAGTGTATAGACGGTACCTAGTTTTATGGCATTAATTTTATTTTTTATGAAACCGAGTTTTTTTTGTCTAATAATTGTTTAGTTTTTGACTGGACAGTTACGAATGCTCGAATGTTGTACCTGCATTTAATTTTTTGTTTATTTGTTAATCATCCTGACATAAATATTAAAGATTAATGATTTAGTTTATCCCAAAATAATCGGTTCGGTATAACGGTGATATTAGACAGTCCCTAGATAGTTTTCACATAAGGAAAAGTCAGTAGTTAATGGTAAGAAATGACAGCTTTACGAAACTGTAGGCAGATCGATGAATAGCGCAACAATATTTCACTCAGCACATTATTGTGACAAGGCACATTTCCACCACTGCCAAAAAAAATTATGGGAATACGAGGAATAGTAAGCTTCCAGACTAAACTGTAAATGTTTATAAGATAAGTCATATTATAGGAATAATTTGTATTAGTTGATATATTTTGTATATAGTATCCGTAGCCACGCAGCCCGCGGAAGGTCGGCGCGTTGTATAAGGCCGACCGCCCGCGCGTCGCTACAGAGAATGCAGGCTGCAACATAGATTCCGCCTAATATTGATATTGTGATCTGCAATCTTTGAAGCGACGCTTTAAAACTAAGGACGTCTGTACTTACCATCGATGTTTGGATACTATTGTAACGAGTAAACAAGTTTTGGTTTTTGTTCCTTAATTACGCAAACGTTTAAGATAATCATTAAATATAAATAAATGCTAACGTCGTCTATAGGCAGAGCTCGGTGACTTTTGGCTAATTGTGATTTTTATACTAATTCGGTGTTATCTGGGGGTCAATAAAATCGATGATTAGATACTGTGATTATGTACCTGTGCGGTACTGGGGTGGTTGCCTAAGCTCTGTCTTGTTCGACTTAAAAAAAATATATGGATTTTTTTTCTTCAATTTTTCCTTATCCCTTCCTGACAACACAAAACACAAACGCAAAAATTACACGGAAACACACAAATATATCACAACCTTACAAGTCTGAAATGTTAGAAACGAGATATAAATGTAGTTTATTAAACTAGAACAAACATACGTAGACTGTAGACATGAGTCAATCTCACAAAAGTAAACAGAAGTCGGAATAAATAAGATTACTAAACACTTATAATACGCCAGTAAGTGGAAAATATTTACAGATAAAACTAGTTTCACAAAAAACAACACAAACATGACCTACAAGCAAACAGACGTTATATAAACACAATACAACATGCATGGACGCCAGACACATAAATTCAGCACAAATAATTGTCTATAAATTAGCGCAGTAACAAATATCCGATTTAGATTCGCGCACTGCGCACTATTACAATTAAGTTTGAAAATAATGTTCTGTTGGGGCTTGAGAATTGGAGGTCTGTTTTATCTTACATAAGCTCATGCCTGCATCCCTGATGGGGTAGGCAGCGGTATCACAAGTGCAAATCTGGTACCATTATTCGCCGACCTTATTTTTATTCCAAGATGCGAGAGACAAATTCTCTTTATTAGGAATCGAACCTAGGACGTCATAATTCCAAGCCTACACAAACTACCTTGGCACCAGTAACCCCCGAGGGAACTAATTTCAACGAGATTACGTCATGGTCTTAAAATAGGTTTTTTTCTTTTAAGGCTAGTACTAGTCTTTACTTCTTATTAAAAGTTGATTTGAAATTGCTTTATATTCCATTTACTGTTATTTACAAAACTATGACATAAAAATAAACGTGTTTTAAAGCCGTCTTCCTTATTTGCTGCATGGGCATTGAGTATGCGCGACATGCGAACAATTAAACATGATTTTAAATAAACATCGACATTACTGTTTCCTTAACGCACGTGTTCGCAGAATTCATTATCGTGTGTGGTACTACATAGTACATACCGTTCGCATGCCTGTAGTTTACAGACTACAAACAAAATCATAAAGACAACTCTGTTTCATTATGAGTATTAAAACTTTAAAACAACTTACATACATACATCATACATTATTTTGAAACTTTATTTCAGTATAATTTTTAGTTCGTTTAGTGAATATTGTATAATATTAGGTACAGCATGAGATTATTTCACCACATTCCAATACAAACTACCCACAATTTACGTTAATATATGAGAACGTTCGATTATCCTCATATTTAGTAAAGGGCATTGGAATCAAAGGGGCCCCTGTTTTCAAACGTCAATGAGGCACTGTGGGATGTTAACTTATAACTAAAATAAAAGAATATTAAAATATAATATCGCTTTATGATGAAACTGTTTATAAACTATGAAGATCCAACGAATCTCACGCATAATTATCTCAATGGGTGGTAATTGCTGAAACCTTATAAGACAAAGACGGATTCCAGTTACGCCCATTAGTTTTACGTGGAATACACATAAAAATGTTGGAAAAAGTAACAATGTTATTTTATTCTTTCCATTGTAATTCCAAATATTTTTTAGTTTTAGACCGCAAGCGCAATAGTTTGTGCCGAACTTGTATTATGACAAGTAATGTCAATGGTCAAAACATCAGTGAAGTTCGCGCGTGTGAGCTGAAACTATGGCTCTTCGATCAGTAATAAGTTCTCGGGTTCCTATGGTGATTATTTTGGGTGCAACAGGTACAGGAAAAACAAAGCTAAGTTTGGAATTGGCTCAAAGATTTGGATCGGAGATAATCAGCGCGGATTCAATGCAGGTACGTTGCAAAACTTCTCACTTTATAACCTATAACACTTTTCCTAGGTTTTCTCCGTTTTTCTTAGCAATACAATTCTATTATTACATTCTAACAGTAAATAAATGTATACACAAGTGTTCTATTTAAGGAAACCAAAACGGAAGTGTAATTTTCTTATATATTTCCAATTAGATTTGGTAAGAAAAACATAACCTATAAAAATGTGTTTTGGTCATGCTTTTACTGCTATAGTTTGGTTTATTCTTACTTTACAATGCCAAATCGTGTAAATTATTTCTCTAAGCATATCAACATACTCATTCGTCCTAGAAAATTGTCAATATGTGCTGAAATAGTCCACTAATCTATGGTTGGTCGCTAGTAACTAGGTTGAAATAGTTTTAAACTTTGTAGTGTAAGGTGTTTTCATAATATATTTATTAATTTATGGTTCTTATTCTGCTATAGAAAGTTATTAAACACAAATATAATTTTTCCAGTATGGTATTTCTTTAAATAATTGTTTCTTTATGTAAAGTTCCATTCTCGGGTCTGAGAATAAAACACTCGGTTTATATTTTTTCTATCATCAATAAAGAACATTATTTTTGTAAATAATGAACATGAAAACTTTATATGTAAGTAATCCTTTTAAGACTATTTGTAATTTTGATAACTTACTTAATAAAATCAAAATAGTAACAATTATACTGCATAATAGAGTCATGTATATAACAGCATATTTTAATTATAATATAATTCAATTACTGAATACTTTGAATTATTGAATGCCAACCTTTTTGCTGATTATGTATAAATTATGATTTACAAAATTTATAAAACCTACTGTTTCTATAAATAATGTGAGTAAAAATGTAAAAAAAATATTTTATTTTAAATGAATCAATATGTTAATTTCATTAGACTAGTGAGGGTGTACAGATTACAGAGACTGCAAACCCACAGGTCTTGAGTTTAAGTCCCAAATTGGACAATCTGAAATGTGCAAGTTGTCACGCTGAAAGTTGAGTTATCTGTGACTGAAACCTGCCCCAGCATCCCGAAGGCATGCCTCCTTTCTAATTGTCACATTCACAATCTCAGTGAACTGTTGCACTAGTCTCACCTCTCCCTAGTGCCTACACCATAGATTAAGGCTCCATACATGTACTTCTGTTCGATAACACTAAATTGATCTCAAAAATTATTCTTACAATCAGCACTCCACGTTTTTCCCACAACTGTTTGGATTGAATTTACTGTCATATAATGTATTTGCCACCGCTATATATGGAAGACACTAACATTTGATCTCTATTTTGGGTTCAAAGTGATTGGTGCTAACTGACCAATTGACAATAGCTGATACATCCTTGTGAACAGCCCGTAGACATGACACACACACTTTATGTGTAATTACATTAAGTAACTCGTTTTTACAACTATATCATACTAGTGACTCCCGAGAAATATTGTTCTAGAAATTATATGTCTGAGGAAATATTGCATGTCTTTTAAATATAATATACGCCTGGTCTGGTGACAGCTAGTATGGGCTGTAAACTATGAACTCCCGGGTTCGATTCCCAGGTCGGGGATTACACATTGAGTGAGTTTGCACTTTCTTAAATATCTGAGCTGACCGCAGTTAGAATTTGTGGTGTATATGGCGACGAGTTTGCCTATAGTACATGCGGAAATAATGTTAGAAAAATAACTAAGTAAATAATAATATCTCTTAGTAATGCAATTTGATTTAATGACATCGTGTATTTATGTTCTCATACATAAACTCACGCCTTTTTCCCAGAAGGGGTAGGCAGAGGTGCAACTAGGACACCCACATTTTCCGTTCCACGACGTACTCGTAATAGAGGGCTAGCTTTTCGTCATATCGGGTGCAAAGTCCTGACTCCGGGTTAATAATTTCAGTTCTCTGTTGGCCCTAATGAATAACCGGGCTGATCCTATTGTCTGATAAGTAGATTTTCTTCCTGCAAATGTTGATAAATTTAATTATTCAGCTACGTCACTAGATAAACAGAAGACGGGGATTTTCTCAGTCCCCTATTAAACTGCTTTGTAAGCTTTTTACGACGAACCTTGTGATAAGGTCAAGGACATCCTTTAGTTTCTTGTCTAACCATCCTTATACATTGTGTTATATATACAGCTTTTGGTTCTGTCGAACTTCATGCAATTGTTGTTTTAGATTCATTGGCAGCCTCCGTGGCATAGTTGGTTAAGATGCCGAATTTACAAATGAGGTCGTGGGTTCTATCTCCGCGCTAAGATAAATGTGTGATCCGAAAACATCTGATTGTATATTAGGTTGTGTGAGACCAGAATCTCTCGAAGTTTCTGACATGTTTTGATTTCTTACGGTTAGTGTATTTATTTAATTTAGCTATTAAAATTAACTTTTACATGAACTTAATTTAGTAGCAAAGTTTAAGTTAAGTTACTTAGTATAATATAGTTCTAAAGTTTAACGCAATCGGATTAGCCATCGATTATCACTTTCATTTTCAATTCATTATCAGCCCGGAGTCAGGAATATTGTGCCGGATATCGGGGTAGGGTTCGCCTCCTATCACATCGTGGGACAGAATATATAAGGTGAAATGTGGGTGCACTGGTTGCTACCAGCACCTTTGCCTACCTCTTATGGGAAAAAGGCGTGAGTTTATGTATGGATTAATCACGCGATCACGCATAGACTACCTAAATCCATCTTCAATTGGTGCTTATTTTATTGTAATCATTAAAGGTAGGGTGACGAAAGAAGTGACCAGCAGAAGGGTAGTAATTTACCCAGCAGGGGGCAATCAAAATTCAGCGCCCCCTATATGTAATAAAGGAAAAATCACACTTCTTTTATCTTTATTTGTAATATCAAATTAGCAGCATACGGCAAGACTCAACATGACTTGCATATTCAAACAGCACTAGTAGATACATAATGTAAACAAAGTAACTGGCTAAAAATAACAGTCTATACTTAAATCGGCTATTCATAATCGGCTAAGATGAATCTGCATTATCTGGGGTAGGTGCCAAAAGATTAGAGCACTCGCTTTGTGTTTCAAGTGTCGGTTTAATGAAGTACTATCAACTATGCGCCTTTTTTCCTTCGCTTTAGTAAACTAGACTGATGCATCAAGATGACACGGTCTTTGATAGGCAAATGAGAAGTAGGGTGTCTAATTATTTGTATGCCATTAGGGATTTTGTATAGCGAAACGCTAATGAGCTGAAAATTTAATAGAAATAGTACTGTTGAAATAAAACTATTATTTACGGATTTAGTCGCGGATTATTTTTTAAACTTTTTAACTTATTGACGTTTCGTTTACTTAACAGCTTTCGTGGTCACGGGGCGTTCTGAGGTATTAGTCATCCGCTCAGTGACTGTTACAATTTAACTACCCTTATTATACAATAATTACATTAAAAAGTTAATTTAAAAAGTTAACTACCTAACTAACTTGACCGTCCCGTGACTATGAAAGCTGTAAAGTACCTAATCGTAAGGTTAAAAAAGTACACAGTAAAACTCATAAATATAAGTATCACATATTTCAATGCGTAACATTTGCGTAAATTTAAGAAACTATTATATTATAGAAATGGTATTGAATTTTTTTCTGACCCGGATGAAATGTCTCTTAGAAAATCACGTATAGCGACAGATTTTTTGTGGTGTTTTATTTCCAAGGATATACCATACGAATTTGGAATATGCGATATCAAAGCTATCAGCGATCTTATTTTTCATTTAAATGAATGACAAGACGAGTATGCCATTCGCTTGATGGTAAGTTACACGATCGAACATGGACGGTAGCAAAACCTGATAATACTATGAATTACAAAGCAATGCGTGGCAGTCCACTGCGCTCGCCATCCATAACATCCATCCATCCGACATATTAAGATGTTACGTCCCAATATGTCCAGTAGTTGCGCTGGCTACAATGTCTTTTAAACCGAAACATAACAGTGTATTTACGTCGCTGTAAAGACGCAGTAGAAGGTGGTGAAAAATCTCCATAAGATTGATAGCACCCTTTTTATTGAACTCAGGGTTTACATACTTTATAAAATAAGTTCCACAATAGAATGTTCGAAGTCGTGAATGAATCTACACAAAGTCAAAATACTCAATAAGAATTATTAATCAAGAACCAAATGCACTCAATCACCATAAGACACGCACACAATAAAATAATTATAAGGGTTGGTTATTATCGGTTACACCACCACTGACCATCGCAGGTGCTACATTAAGTTGTTAAGCCATAGCTAATAGTTTAAACGGCTTGATTGCCTTATAAAAAAATCCGATCACGATTTATGAACGATTTCGTGCGATTTTCTGTATCGGAACTTCTTTTTGGTGTGGTATTTATGGGTTGTCTGTGAGGTTAATAGATTGGATCATGGCGATGGTATCTACTTTGAATACATCATCTGGCATTGAATAATAAATCTCAATTTGCAGATACTGAAGGCCTACGATTCTAAAGGTTGTCTGTCAAAATTTCCGGTAATTTCAGAAATCTCGGAAGAGATTGTTTTCGTAATCCATGAATTTGATTATCGGAACATTTCTAAATGTATCTTTCCTCTATTATAAATCAGAGATTCTGACTTCTAATTATGTAAATAAGAGCCGAGATAAATACAATGAATCTTGGAGAAATTTCTATTCAATTTTATCCAAACATCCCTAATGATAGCGCGGGTTTATTGGTCTTGTTATTTTTAGGAGTCTGTACCAAAATAATAAAATTGAACTCATAGGATTACATCATTGTCCGTCTCTCTATCTTTCGTTATAACCTATGTGATACTTCATACAAATACGAATAAAGTTAGCAACAAAGTAGGTCTCAATGTTTAGGCGTAACAATAAATCCAATTATTCAGAGTGGTAAATATCCTAAAATTTTATGACAGGATCCTTGGTCAGCGAGTCCAACTCGCACTTGGCTGATTTTCTTACAAGAAAGTACGGAATAAAAAGCAATGAATTCATGTAACGTCCTACGCTGAAGTGTTGCGAAGTATTTATTATAAAAACTAACAAAAACTGGCCGAACAACTGACTCTAAAATAGATCTTGATCGATTACTATTTCGGTGTATGCATATCGCGATGAATCAACCGTGTAATAAATCAGAAAGTGTGATTCGGTGCCTTTATGTTAGTATGATTTATTTGATCTACTAGCTGTCGGGCCCGGCTTCGCCCGGGTGCAGATAGTTTTTGAGTCCAATCCACATCAAGAACATATTATTTCGCGTGTCTACTAACTATATTTCCCGCGTGCCGTCGACTATATTTCCCTTCCGTAGGAGAGGACATCCCGTGCCAACAATTTGAATTTGAAAGAGTAGAAAATATGTATATTTGGTTTCCTGACTCATCCCACGGGAACACTACATTTTTCGGGATAAAAAGTAGCCTATGTGTTAATCCAGGGTGTCAGCTATCACTATACCAAATTTGAAAAAGTAGAAAATATGTATATTTGGTTTCCTGACTCATCCCACGGGAACACTACATTTTTCGGGATAAAAAGTAGCCTATGTGTTAATCCAGGGTGTCAGCTATCACTATACCAAATTTGAAAGAGTAGAAAATATGTATATTTGGTTTCCTGACTCATCCCACGGGAACACTACATTTTTCGGGATAAAAAGTAGCCTATGTGTTAATCCAGGGTGTCAGCTATCACTATACCAAATTTGAAAGAGTAGAAAATATGTATATTTGGTTTCCTGACTCATCCCACGGGAACACTACATTTTTCGGGATAAAAAGTAGCCTATGTGTTAATCCAGGGTGTCAGCTATCACTATACCAAATTTGAAAGAGTAGAAAATATGTATATTTGGTTTCCTGACTCATCCCACGGGAACACTACATTTTTCGGGATAAAAAGTAGCCTATGTGTTAATCCAGGGTGTCAGCTATCACTATACCAAATTTCATCAAAATCTGATGAGCCGTTTTTTCATGAAAGAGTAACAAATAACAAACATCCATACATCCATACTTACAAACTTTCACCTTTATAATATAGTAAGGATTATAACTAATGCTTTTTCCGCTTGTAATCGTGATGCGAGATAATGTGGTGGTCTAGGAAAGTCTGCCACATCGCATTGTGCTTTTGATGTGGCAACAGGGTTATCGAATCACCGCAGAAACGACTTGGCAGGATTTTAATGAAGAATTGTGTTGTAGGGAGATTTTTTTATATGAAGTTCGCTAGCCCGGAAATTAATTAACAGATTACTTATTTAATTAATCATTAATTAAGAATGTATTAGTATTCTAGTATAAAGTGGACTATGGGCTAAATCCTCTCAGCCGAACTATAGATCAGTTTTGTTCGCAAAAGTGTGCGATTATAGGCTGATTTAATAGTTTATGTTCTCTATCTTTCTCTCTCTCTCTGTGTGTCTGTCTTTCTTCAGCCATAGTAAATCCACTGCTGAACATAGACCTCCCCCACAGTTCTCCACATTGACCGGTTGGAAGCGGTCTGCATCCAGCGACTTGACGAGGTCATTAAGGTTATGTTTGTTTTAATATTATAAAATTTGAAAACATTCAAATATACAACTATAACTAGTGGGTCTTCATCCGCAATTTGTTTGTTACTGAATTGTGTTTTCTTCGAGAAAATCCCGGTACTTAATTATTTCAAGAAGCAAAGTTATTCCCGGAGTTTCCTATCAATCCAAAACAATTGGGATCAATATGTGACTTAACACTTCCAAGAACCATTTATAGCTATTGCCAGTGACAATTTACTACCTACACACTATGAGTAAGAAAAAACACAACAATGACCCGCTGATTCATATGAATTCGCGTTCACTATCCACCAACTTAGCGTAATGAGGGGTTTTGATTGAAAAAACTCATTGTGTACATTGTAGAGCAAAATTCCTATGAGAATTGTTTTCAATGTGGCGATTGTGTTTGTAATTAAAGCTGTATTTGGGTGATAAGTAAAAGCAACGTTTTAAAAAACATAAAATTGAAATCTGTTGTTATTCAATTAATCTTAGGTAGTTTAGTCATAGTGCGTGGTGATTGATTATCAACACACACGTAACTCCGAAAAGTCAGAGGTGTGGCCTGCCTGGGTTTTCAAGCCGCGACAACCGTGAACATTAGTAGCTGCGTCTGGTTCGTTTACCACCAGGCCACCACGCACTTGAATGATAGATTGCCAAAACTGATATGATGTCAATTGCTATATTTACATAATTTAAATATTAAACCGGTTCTCGGTAACTGAATGTCATTTCTAATTTACTTAACATTTCAAGTGAAATTACTATTTTCTTTTACCGACATCTCGTAATCTCGTATAAGTAACATAAAAGCGTATGGAATATCTAGGTACGTCGAGGAATTTGGCTTCCGACCAACGATTCTCGTCCCGCCATTCAATTACAAATTGGGAAATCTAAAATCTCGCTGCGGGCCTACCGATAAGGCTTATTTCAATAAGAAACAAGTTTAAATGAACGAATTCCAAGTTCCTAGAACGCGATATCAAGTACAGAGTGGCTCTATCAAATTCAAATAAAATCATAAAAAACCGTCTCACATTATACATTATTCACGTACATAAATCTGGGTAAACGCTTGTTCTGGAGATAATCGTAACATCTTTAATTCTAAATTCGCACGATGTAAAAAATGAAATAAATCTAATAAAAGACGTTCCCATGGTTGTAAAGGTGTGCATGTACGGTGGAGCGCAGTAGGACGGTACGGCAGTAAGGCAGTGCAGGTTTCCCGGTACAAACATTATGTTCAAATTGTCTACACAGGTTATATAACGAGACGTCGTGGGATGCCGAACAGCCTTCGGTCAGGTCGCTGCCGTCACAGTATACTCCAAACTCACAGATGAATTTATAAACAGTGACGTACCTAATGTACGAATAAATCTGCGTCTTATTCGGTTATGTTCGTCTAAAGGTCAAATATAAATACTGATCATTATAATTTATTAACATCGGGTTCATTAAATTGAGCGCTTTTGCAATTTATTGTGTCTGGAGTCTTTTCAATCGCAGTATGATTGTATCCGATGATCGCCGAATTTATAATTATGCAGATGAAAATTAATATCTTGAATTTTTAATAAGTAATATCATTAAGTGTTTAATCATATCTGATTACATTAATGGATTCGTCACCTTATTCTAATTGTTTTACTGACTAGGTTATGCGTGAATTATTTGTAAAAATGCACGTTCATTTGTCTCTTTATCGCAAGAAAGGAGGAAAATACAAAAACACTAATGAAAAACTGCACTTATTGAATCTTTGCCTTCCATTACGTTAATTGAATAATGGCCAAAAGCTCTTCAAAGAAGTAAGGCAAAAACATTGTCCAAAATGGTCGCATGAGTAATAACGACAAGCGACAAAAGTAATTTAGTCATTACGTGTTTAGCAACGTTCAAGATCGCGATAGTTAAATTGCAATCTTGGTTGCGTATGATAATTGGAGGCGACGTATGTGACACAGATACTATATTTACCGCTTACGTTGAACAACTTAGTGGAATTAATATAGCGGAATGGGATAGAAATGTTACAAAAGATATATCGTTTAGCACTTAGACTACCGGTGTGTTCTTATCGATCGTGTTTGCTCTTGACGTTCTTTATTTTCTCGCATGTCTGTATTTGGTTGTATCTGGGGACAATACTCTTCGTGAGACTGTGGTTAAATACTTCACGAGCGTCTAACACAAATTTACGTCTAGGCCCGAAACTGTCCCATTAGCGGTCCGACGCTACTTTTGTGTAACCACGTTGTAAAACTCTTTTTTTGTGTGTCATGTTAATTTTAAGTTCAACTTGATGTGTATGGTTGTGGTAAGTTTTTTGGTAAACTCGGTAAATTAATTACGTTTTCTGTCCTTTCCGTGTCGGGTGTTATGAGTTGATTGCGGCAAGAAAGTGGTTTTCTTTCTTAGTAGTTACCTTGTTACTTGATTTTATGTTTTTTGTTTCATTCTTCTTCATTAGAGTCGCTCCGAATCATATGTATTGGTTTAAGATAGTTTATTTCTCAAAAGAATTACAGATTTACTTAAATGAGAAATTATACTTATTTTATTCTGAAACTCTTCTATGTCATTGTAAGCTTAAAGTATTCTATGAAATACGTCCATATATTATGACATTAAATGCTGCAAATTTATGTGAATCAACATAATCCCATCTTTTCTAATACTGATCTCTTCTTCCTATATATTCCTTTATAATTATCCCCAAAAATATTGTACCTGTGCAATACGTAATTATTTTTAATTAGGGTACAGCTTAATCCGGGTATTAGGTCCCAGCGTGTTTTGTTTGTTTTCTCCCTCTTGGCGTGAACGGGATATACGTTTAATCCCCTTATACTGATATGTTGCAAAATTAAAGCTGGATGCTAATTGGTTCAAGCTAAGGTTGATATGTTTCGTTAAGATAAAATAAATTAGAAATTCCAAAATTGGATACAACTTTTTGCACTTCCTCTAACTGAAATTGGATCAACTTCTAATTGGGTAATTAATTTGAATTTTTATTTACGATCATATTTATTGGTGATATCCTTTTTATCTACATTTCCATTCTTATTCCATATATTATTTTCCTGTTTACAAATACAATCAGTCTCTCATCCACACATTTAAATGGGTGTGTTGAGTTCAGAAATGATCGAGGGACTGGTAGGTCAAGTACTTGTACTCGTATTGTTCGACTCGCGAGGGGAGAGACGTTGATTGTCGAATAAGAGCCCCTCGGTGCTTCGTACACGTTAAGACGTATCGGTTGGTAATAAATCTATGTTTACGTATAACCATGTCAAAATTTATTGAAAAATTCTGGTTGAATCGGATTTTAAGCAGACATTTGTGTTCTTACTTGGATCCTAACAAAGATTTATATTACTTTATCAATTGCTAAGGATTTATTTAATGTTTTCGTTGCACATGAGTAAGTAATATTCTTAAACAAGTGTAATAACATAGAAAATTATTGTTGATAGAGGAAAGGTGAGAAGGAGAACGTCAATGTGAAATGTTCATATCCTTCCGATCGTTCTAGCCGGTTTCGGTTTTCGTCCTTTTTATTCTTACATATCGACGGTGAAGTACCAATACCTCCTAACTGTAATTGTTTGAGAAATAAACTTTTTTATCGTTTTAATTATGCCGACGTTTTAGTGAAATCTCCAAAGTGTATTTTTACTACACTTTTACATTATTACTATTCCCCATTAATAAATATACTAACTACTTTTAAATTTATTAAAAAATTAAACGGTTTTTTCAGCTTGTCTAAATTTATGACTTTGTCAGTTAGGAGCTATTGGCACTTCGCCGTCGATATGTAATTACTTAGATTTCAGGCTTTATGTACAAGTTTTTAAACGTAGTCATCTTTATTCACATTACTAGTACGAAATTCGACCACCTGAACAAACACATCGAAAATGCAAGTGTTGGTCAGGTGCATTTGTGAGCAAAACAGTAAAAGGTAGTGTTGGTAAATAAGTTAATGTAGCGTTAATAGACTACAAACAATTCGTCTTTGCATGAAGAATTGCGTTAGTCATTGTAATTGTTCCCAATATTGAGTTCAGTAAGTGTAATGGAGAGAATATTCGTTTAATTTTTAAGCCCTATTTAAATGGGGAATTTCTCACAGCGAGAATCGTATGCCATTATAGCATGACATAACTGCCATCGATTATCGTGTTCCGACAAATGTTTACACGATACAACTTTTTAATATCCTTACGATCAACATATGTTCGAGGTAGGAAACTCTTCCCGTGTCCAATGAAGCTTTAGATTTCCGTATAAAATTCGGTCTTATAAGAGTTTAAACTGAAGTAAAAATACTCAAGTTGGAAATTTCCTAAATTACTTATCAAGCGATTGGTTTTGTATCGTAGGCTTGTGTCACCATGATTATGTATCATCACGCATGCGGTCATTCACACATACGGTGATAATTTAGCCATAGTTCATTATTGACTCAAGTTATTTAGTATATGATAATATATTTTGTATGATATAAGCCAGACATAATAATTTACAGATAAGAAAATTTTTCTTATTTCTAATATTTGTTATGGAGTTCGTTGGACTTTTTTTCCTTCTCTACCGCCTTTCAACATTGAGAGGTCGGTGACGTATCTAACCTAAATGGTTTAAAAGTTTACCATTAGCGGTAACCTATCACAACGTGAGCCGTATGTTCGTATGCCGCATCTAAGAAAAAATAAAGATTCATTGTTATTCATTGTTGTTCATCCTACACTCTAATATAGTACTTTATAGCTTCATAATTATAATCAAACATCCAATAACACAAGGCCCCAAAAAGGCGACGCAGCGGTAACATCTGCGCATTTCGCGTGTACTACAGCAAATTCGGCAAGTGTGCGCGGGCGCTTTGGTGTTTGCATTCCGTCTTGGGTTCGACGTCTTGGCCAAGGCCAGCGGCGCGCTCCCGCCACCCCGCGGCGCCTCTGCCGCTGACCAACCGCGAGTGTCCTTCCTAGTTCCTTTGTAGGGCTTATTTATGCGGCTCGAAGGACCAAAACTTACTTTATGTTGAGTACGAGATATCTTATTGGATTTACGATGTTTATTTTTATTGTTAAGCGAGTGTATTGGATAAAACGTCTTTAGTCAATTGTGTGTTGGTATGTTCATGTATATACGTCATAATATTGATCTTAGTGCCTTGTGTTGGAGGGCTTGTCTTAATTCCAGAATCGAAACCTCTGTGTTAACTGAATGTTATTAAATGTTGATTAACGTTTTTTTGTTTATTTTTTGCTTAATATGTATGTACTTAATGCAAACATAAATATCAATTTTGTTTTATTTCTGTTCAAATTCGAACTCGAAGGACCAAACCGTTTGCCGTAACAAGTAAAATGAATCTTAAAGGATTTCAATTTACGGTATTTTTTTTTTTATAATTATGTTTACTGTTTTTGTCTTGCACTGCATGTAAATAAATAATTGATTAATAGTTTTCTTCTGTAGATATGTATGTAGGTTAAGGCTTACGTAAGTCAATTATGTGTGAAAATAACTATTTTATCGGAATTCTTCGGAAAAGCCTTCTAGTCCAAAGAAAAACTAATGGCCTTCCGTGTTCTTTTTATTACTTATAATAAAGGATTGTAAGGTTAAAGGATACGCAAATGAATGAGCGCGATAGTTATAAATTAATTAATATGTACAAGTAGCGTTGCAAGGTAAAGGGATCCTCATAGGCTTCCGGTGATTACGTCATTGTCTATACAATACTTTGCTATAGAGACCACAAAGGTTTGTATTATGATCTCAGTTTGTAAGAATTTCTGTCGCAGTGGCCGTATTTTGACCATAGACACAATTGACAATTCCAAAGTGCGAGTGAGAAAGAGTTAAGGTACGGCTAGTGAGAACGACACAGTGTTTTTTTGTATTTCCTATAAAGTACTTCATATGCCGGAATTTTGCACAATCTGTGTCAAATCGAACAATTGGTTTATAATTTTTTTTACTATGACAAATTCCAAATTGCTGCGAACCACTTTTACAACCAGGCAAATTCCAAATTCAAATAAAATATTTTCAAACTCAACATTTCACGTTGTGTCCATCAGCGGTTCCATTGTCGTCTCTTCTAATATTCTTTTTGACACGTAAAAAAGTCTTTTCACCATTGTATATATCAACAGTACCATACCAATGGTCGTGAATACAAAATACACGAATGTGTATTATGTGTAGCGTAAATATAAACGGTGTAGTATCAACAAGTTTATTTGACAGGCATGTAAACACTAATGTTGCCACGGTTGACCTTCGGTAGTACCAGGGGACTTTTTTGTGAATGATGACTATAAATAAACGAGTAGTCTTTTGACGTGTGAGAATTGTTTTATTAAAATTTTTTAGATGATAGATTGTAGTGAATGAGTGTGTTTTGATTTTACTGATAGTAATTTTTATTAGGAAGTTGTAGTTTGCCAAGCACAAGCATCTGATTCAGATCGGGAATCGATTCAATGGGTTACGTCCATTGCGATTCATTCCATTAGATCAGGCATCACTAACTGGTAGTTTCTTCTTTGATCCGACCCTATATTTAAAATTATCATTATCATCCGCATTGTGAATGATGCAGACGTTACGAGCAACTTAGAGTCGCTACAACTCCGGAGGGATGTCGCCTCTCTAAGCGTGTTCTACCGCCTGTATCACGGGGAGTGCTCTGAGGAATTGTTCAACTTGATCCCCTCCTCTCCATTCCTTACCAGAACCACGCGGGCTGGCTTGCGAAGCCACAGCTTGTCGGTCCAAACCATCCCGGCGCGAACCAAACGGTTCTCTAATTCTTTTTTGTGCCGCACCGTCAGGCTGTGGAATTGTTTGCCATCTCACGTGTTCCCTCCTTCCTACAATCCTGGGTCCTTCCGCCGTGGTGTGAAGAGGCACCTTAGCAGGCCGGCATAATTGTTTCCATTGGCATGGGACTGCCATCCGATGCCAATGGATACTCTGCCTGGGCGGCATTTGCGCTTACCAGCAGGTGCAATGCCGCCACTATGTCGGGCCACAATAAAAAAAAAAAAAAAAAAAAAAACAAAAATTATATAATTACACCACCACACTAACCACCACACTAAGATCGTGTCTTGTGTCGTAGGGATCAGAAGCTACGAGAGACTTCTTCTCCTACCTGGCGTTCTCCCGGCCGGTGCCAGGGTCCGCCTTCCGGCTAATTCTCCTCCATTTCACCCGATCTTTGGCATCCTCAATAGTAAGGCCATTGACTCTCAAATCTTCTTTGACGACATCTAGCCAGGGCTTCTTTGCTTTACCCATCGCTCGAGGTCCGGGAATATTGAGACTCAGTTATACATTGCCGACGTAACTTATGAATTATAAAAAGAAAGAAAAAAGAAGACAGTTCGTTTTGCTATGAGAGTTTTATGCGCCGTTTCTTCTTCACAGCTGCAGCACGTTCCGAAGAGATAGTAGCGCGTAGAAATTAACGATTCAAAAGATCTTGTGAAAGACTTTTTGATTATTGAATATTTTTATTTTTATGTACCCCTGTGGTTTTCTTAGTACGTGCCCACTCACAACTGCCGCTCACTTGTACCAATGTATTTAATTTAATTTTAGTAATGTTATTTATGGTGCTTTAAATATTCGCTCCTTATGTAAAACTCATGTCCTCCTTTCCATCGGCGATGTTAATGTCAAAACTTCTCATTTTGGTTATGTTAGTCGGCTTTTAAAATAATGACACGTGATTGGCATTCGATGACATTACTTTCTCATATTTTTGCATTTTTTACGAGTATGAGGTATGTGAAGGGATGTAAAGCTCAGTTGTGAATTAATTGACACGGAGATCTTGAGTTTCTTCTGAAGTAACATAGCACTGAATGCTTGATGTTATGTTTAAATAACACAGCAAATCTGCAAATTTGTTGTAGATGTCCATTATAAAACGTCCCACTATAGAGTACAGGCCTCCTCTAAATTTGGAAGTACTATTGAGAAGGGTCAGGCCATATAGTCCACCACGCTGGCCTGATGCGGGTTGACAAATAGTCTATTAAAATTTAGTTCCATAAAAATATTGTTTTGGTAGAGGTAGTAGACTTATTTGAATTTCGTATCTTTAATCATCATTATGAAACTTAGATCCGACAATCGCACCTCCAATGACGTAAAAGATTTCCGAAAACCAATCAACAAACAAGCATACAATACGTTTTCCTGCAACTCTTAAGGCACCTCCAAACACGTTTTAATATTATGCAAATTGTGGCGACATCTACAGGGTACTATTGCAACTCGATTTATCAGAATTTGATTGCTCTTGTCATTTATTACTTATGATTTTCGATACTATCTATACTAACGATTTATAATGATGGATTTTTTTCAAACGAAATTAATTCGAGTTTTGTTGATCGAGTTTTCTTGATTAGTAAAACACAAGTTTTTGCTAATGTTTGCAGGCGGTCCTATAGAAACTAAATACAATAACTTTTAAAGGAAAGCAAAAGATGAAGTCCTTGAAACGGACGAGTATGGAGTAATGACAGTTGATGAAGCGGAAGAGGTAAATATGTAAAATTATGTATGGACAGTACCTGGCGGTATTTGGACCTTCCCATAACGTATGAATAAAATGTATGCATGTGCGAATTTGTTAAAAATACCTGTTGAAGATTTAATTTTCAAATCGTATTAAAATTATAAGTTCCTTGTTGTTAGTTTGATCTTCTTTAATTGTTGTCTATATTCTTGTTTTCTTCGTTCAAAGTCTGTCAATATCTGCTCTGTCCAGTGTGTGGTCTATTAAAATTATTTAATTTAAATCCGTTTTAATTTCATCAATACCAATATAATTAATTGAAATTGTAAATTGATGCGAGACTGATATTTCGATAATGAGATTGGTTCCAAGCGTAGCCCTCTTGATTTTCCTCGAGTTTTCGCCCGTCTGTACCTAAGCGTCGATGGCATGACATCATGTGCAGAGTACCAACGCCCATACTTTGATGTTGTGATTCATTGGTGCACTGGCCCCGCGGTGATTGTTTAAAAAACTACGCAGATGTTCTAGTGTTGCGAAATGGTGCAATTGCTATATAGAGCCATGTGAGATAGTGTCTAAATATTTGCATTTATTGGGTAGTGAGCTTATTATTAGTCGGTACGTCCCTCGTATCACATATGCAAGTGGTTAGTGGCGGTACTGTATATCTATTTCTGGTGAATTTGTTTAGCTTCGTTGCGGTTTTGAACCAGTTAGATACTATTATTCTAAGTTTAGAGACTTATCTCCGATTTCTCAGAATAATCAGTGCTGCATATCATTCAGATCTTAACAAATATAAGTGACGAGTGGTATTGCTCTTGTTTATGTACATACATTATGCTTTTTAGTATGTGAAACGCTCTCCGATCCCATCATATTCGCGAAAAAAATGTTTTGGACAATTTTGTTCCCTTCTCGCCCCTAAATGTATCGTTCTTCTCCTACGAAATGTCAAAAATTAAAAGATACGAGTATACTTTTGTTTTATAGTAGAAATATCCGATCCGGTAGTGGGTTTTGGACACAAGATGAATGTAAGCACGCAACTTAAATGACTAATGCTGCCTACTCGATTATAAGCGTGTTCGATTACTTTCCCCATCACTAGCGCGAATGAATGAATAATTGCGTTTTATTCATCGATGTGGACAAAATGATGTATCGCTTTTAAATGCAGAGCCGTTTAGTTTTGATTAGAATGTTCGAATGTCTCCTTTCGAAGAATGCTATTGTGTCATACAACTAGTTTTTGTCTGCGATTCTTGTTTATTATTTAGTTAAGATTATATATAGATAGATAGGTATCTATGTATAAATCTGGAGGCTTACACTTTATTGTTCACCACATATTATATACAAGATAGATTAGATTTTTAAAATAGTGTAACAACTGGCGGTCTTATCGCTGTTAGCGATCTCTTTCAGGCAACCAAATGTATGATGGATCATCCTGTAGAGGATATAATAATACATAATCATATTCATAACATACGTAATCACAATTTTTTCCCAGAACGGGACTAAGATGTTTCCAGGACACTCCCGTTTCGCCTTGTGTGTTCCGTCCCACGATGTGATAGGGAATGAGCCTCGCCATACCGGGCACAGATTTTTGACTCCAGGCTGATAATGATTAGAAAAATTCAATAAGACTGACCCCGGAATCGAATCCGAGATCGTAATCGTACCGTTCAACTGCGTAATCGTTATTTTTGAGTGAATCATAGTTTTTGAGTATATCCCTATCGCGACCATAAACTATGTGCAAAAATATTTCGTTACGTTGCTTCCCTATTGCAAGATAAAAGGGCAAATAAATACATCGACTTTCGTAATTTTAGTGTATGGGTGTTTTCTTAAATAGCACAGCAGGACCTAAGTACTCTTAAAGCTAATAAGATTTTTAGTCCACAAGGAAATCTGCCTTATCTATGGTTTTTCTATTGCACAATATTATTATGAAGATTTTTTGTATGCCCAGAATTTTCGTAGTATCCAACGTCATAAACAATAATTATAAAATCAAACATCATAATGACGGATACAAATTGTTCGGAAAATCAATATTTGACCAGGATTTGATCAAGTATTTTTTTCTATAATATTCTGTCAAATTTGTTCGCATATTTTATGCAATTTTTTAACTTTATTTATTTATTTATTTACACTTTATTGCACACAAAAGGAAAACAAATACAAACAGAAATCACAAATATAAAAAGTACAATTGGCGGTCTTATCGCCGAAAGGCAATGTCTTACAGACAACCATGGGATGGATTTAAAAATAGGATAAATAAAGTGCCCTTTAGACTGCCGTCTAAAGTGTAAAGGATAGAACTTGCTTAGAAAGAAAAAGTGTTGCAAATAAGTAAAATTAATTTAATAAAATTTCAAGTAATACAAATAATAAATACACATATTATGTTATATAAACATATATATATACAAATATGCATACATAAATAATATAATAACAATACATACATTGGAAGATACATATACATAGTATATTGATATATACATATATATTAAAATACCAGTACATACAAATAGGTAAATTATCCACAGAAATGTGTCAGTTCAGTGAGAAAGATAGTAATCTTTGACAAGTTTTTTGAAAGATGATAGTGATCGTGCCCGTCTTACCACAACTGGTAATGCGTTCCACAGTCGAACAGCCTGGACAGTAAACGATTTATCCAAGAATGTGGTGGAGTGCACGGGCATTCTCAGCTTCAAGCTCTCTGACGACCGTAGGGATCTAGTATGTGAGTCGTGGAGAAATACAAAGCGATCTTTAAGATAATAGGGGGTAAGAGGATTAAACAATATGTTGTACAGAAGATAAAGAATATGAGCATTCCGACGAAGTCGTATAGGCAACCACTTGAGCTTAACACGGAACTCTGATACATGATCATATTTGCGTAAACCAAATATGAATCTAATACAAAAGTTTTGAAGGCGCTCAAGTTTATTAAGTTGGTCCTCGGTGAGATCAGGATAGCTGACATCGGCATAATCAAGGATAGGGAGAAGGAGGGTTTGCGCTAATGAAATCTTCGTAGCAACAGGTAGAAGGTTATGTAATTTACTTTACTTTCTACAGTTATCATTAGTTCTATATAATGTTAAGTAATTAGAAACATATTTTTTACTCCAAGTTACTCTTATAAGATGCCATCGGTTTGAAAGTTGTCGACATCTTCAGTTATCTATTCGAGTTCGATCCCCGAGACAAATATTTGTGTGATTCACAGACATTTGTTTCGAGTCTGGGTGTTTGGCAGTCCGAAAAGTCTGTCGTAGTTTCTGATACCCACGACACAAGACTCGACCTTAGTGTGGGGTAAAGTCAAGACTATGTATGTGGCTGTTGGGTGTATTTATGTATTTTATTATCTTTGTTGCCAGCAAGCTCTTAATTAGAAATATAACTTTTATTTTAGTTCACTCTTCTTATAAGATGCCATCAGTTTCCATTTGGTCAGAGTAGACTACACTCAAACCTTCTTGCACAATAGAGAAGGACCTTTACATGCACAGAAGGTCATATGTACCCTGTTAGAAGATGAATTACAACCCATGTCTTAAAGTCATAATGACGAATTTCGTTCGCATTGTTCTGTTAATTTCTAATGAGTGTGGAATTCGCGACTGACTCAGAATTAGCCTATGTTTAGCTTGGATGATTGAAACGTTTTCCAATGATGCGTGTAGGATGATAAAGCATTTATAATCAAAGTCATCGTCAATATAAGCTTTGTGTTTGTCAACAAATGATTTGAAATTGATGTCGAAAACGAGTTATTCGTTGCCTTAACATGGGGTCGTGTTATTGGCAGATGCTGTGTCAACAGTTATCTTGGATTTATCATATTCTTATGTATTTAACCGAAAATCCAATAACAATCGTCGAGGCTTTTACAACATTTACTTTTAATGTTATGTAACAGTCATGAAATAAACCAAGTATTTTTTTAAAGTGAAAACTACCAACAAAGACGGTAGACAAAATATAAATTGAACAATGATCAAATGAATTCATATATCAATAATTGTATTATGATAACACATATCTTATTAGAAAAAAACTCTTCCTTAAATTATTTTCTGTTGGAAGTTTCAAATCAATACCTACAAGAGTATTCTAATGTGTGATTAAGCGTGCCTAGTATTTGCATTTACATATAAACTAACTCCACCTGCCGATCTAGGCTTTATTCCATCTCCCGAGCCTTAGATTACACAACATCTCCTTATTAGCAAAGATGTAATCGGCCAGATTATACGGTTGAAAATCGTGAGATGATTCAATCCAACCTCATTCGCCATGCAAAATGTAAATAAACAAGTCTAATGTACTATGCGGCGTGGTCTATTGTTGTCTGCCTGCCAAGAGTTGGGTCGATGTGTGCCAAGGTGTCCTTGTTCGACCGAAGTGCCATTTTCTCTTTGTTTAGCTATTATTGTATTTGGGGGGAAATGTAACGTTTCCTTTTTGGTTTTTCGTATTTTTACAGTATGTGATGATGGATTTGTCGTTGATGCGTTATATTCTTTTGGGCTTGAATGGACTGTATTAATAGGTTTTTTGATCCAACTATTAAATATATGGATGAATGTGGATTTGGTAGAAACTGAAGACAAAGAATCGAGCATAGATATCGATAGAGATATCGATTTCAATATTATTATAAGTCATAGATCTCGACAGGATTTTGCGTTCAGTAATTTATCTCAAGTAATAACAAATTCTAATTGGTATGCGTATGTATGTATACAAAAAATGTATAAGCAAGTTAATCGATACTTAATTGCTTGTCATAACTTAAACTTATTAGATTAACGATCACGAGATATCTGAACTTATGAATAATTATAAAATGATTAAAAGTCGTGGGCCATTTCAAGGAACGTGCGTAATAACTAAACTCAATGCAAGACATCGTTCGATCACTGCAATTATCCAACTTATGCGCCCAAAATCCTAATTGGAGATATGACCGAACTAATTATAAACAACATTTCACTAGCCTGTTTTAACTCAAGCTAAATTTAAAGTACGTTAGTCGTTTAGTTTCTGGAAAAAGAGCCGTCGCCATCGGCCAAATTGCCGTATGCGTTCGCGTCTGTCTGGTGCTAATTATAAATTCACACGTGGACCTAGGCAGACACGTCGGGTTGTTAACACCATGGACACGGATGCCGGTGTTTTAGATGTTTTTTAGCTGTCCAATGGCGATCGCGTAACGGAACATCGGGAATCGGGGTCGTCTGCGGCGGTCATGGTGTCGATGGGTATGGCCTTGACGCCAGGTCATGGGATATGGAAGGGATTGGTAGTTATGGCTTACATAATTAAAGTAATTGTCATGGTTATTGATGAATCACATGCCTTGAAATTCAAATTAGACTGTGACAGAATTGAACTACATAGTTGAAATTTTTCCTCCACCTATCATTTTGAAGTTAGTCAAATGAGGAGTAAAAACGTTTTGGTGTCAAGGCAATTTATGTGTGTTCAAAGAAGGCAATGATTATTATTTGTCATCAGATGAACCACTTGCTCATTAGCTTCATCCGTGAATTAGATGAACTTAGTTTTGTATTATGTCATAGCGAAGTTATCTCGAATGGGAAACAGTTTTCCTTTCCATCTTTCATTCTTTTTTAGTAAAGTACAAAAGTATGTGACATGAATATATATCCAGGAAATTATTTTGTTCAGAAGCAATAAGCCGATCTTCGGCTTAAGAATCTTTTGAATTGAATGCCCAATCACGGGCTAATTCGTACAATAAGCTTCGTTAATTTTTATTGCCTCAGCTCTGCCTGACACCTGTTCTGAATGTCTGATGAGGTAAAAGAACTGTCTGAAGTCCAGGTCAATGAAACCGAAGTGTCGTGGAACTTCCACGGTGACGTAACAACCCACACAGACGGAGTATTTTTGTATGTGGTGACTGATATTGGTCGTAGACGGCTTTGGCCGTCATCGAATGACATGTGATTAGGATGAATGGCTCAGTTAAATTTTAGTTTGAGAACGTATTGTTGAAATTAAATTCTGAGTATTGTATCAGTTGCACCTATCCATTTCGAAGAAACAGTGAAGTTTGCGCTTCGGAAGTATTTTGAGGCGTCCCAGTTTTTATGTAAAATCAAATATGGTGTAAATCATCAGATGGTAAAAATAGTACAAAATATTATTATTATGTGTTTCCTAAACACACAGCATTGATATGAAGAAAGCTATCATCCGTTTCGACTTGAACTCAGTTTAACTAACGAGAATACCAGTTTTATACATACCAGAATGTCAACCCGAGCTTCGCACATCTGTCACCAGAGGGCGCCGCTATACTTTTGCCCGCGCTTTTGGTTGTCATCTGTCAACTCATAGCGTCGTTTCGTTTCGAACAGAACAGTTTACTTCTTAGTGCCAACAGAAATATTTTTCGTTGAAGACAGGGAGACTTCACTCCAGACAGCATTGTTTCGGTAAGCATGGAACCTTTCAATAATAAGGACACGGAGGATACCGGTCGAGTTTTTGTTGCCTCGGAGGAGGAACAAATCTCGACTCGAAGCGCGAATGAATCAAGCAGCAGCACCTCCTCAGACTCGGAGTTTGAGGAGGGCACGGCTTCACCTCTTCCGAATAAGCGTGCGAGACTATCTAAAAGAAAGCACAGACATGTTCGGATTAATTATGATCCACGTGTCGAAACGTTAATGTCACAGGTGTCATGCATTACTATATAGTTATTTGTCTCAGTTTGTGCCACACGCTACTCTTCAGAATAAGGAAATTCCACATAGCGACATTAATCAGGATTCTTTTTTATTTAATCCCACACAACCTGAGTCGCTTACCTTATCTATTGGTAATTTAGAAACGAATTTTGACGAGAAGAAAATAATTCCACCGGCCGACAAGGAACGGTTAGCAGAATTAAATAAGCTTCAACAATTTGACTCCCCAGCTTGGAAGGCTATTCGCTACAAAAAATCCCTTCAGGAATGTTTAGCATCTCCAGGCTTTATAGGCTTAAAAGTTAATGATGAACTGTGTCACTTGAACAAGAGTAAGGATTATTTAGCTGCGACTGAACTTTTGTTAGCGGGGTTATCCAATCAGATCCTAGAACAAAGACAATTACTGCGAGCCGGATTACAATCTGTAATTGATTGGTCCTCCTCAAAACCAATGGAATTGAACCCAAATTCTCTGTTTAAAAAGATCTCTGTTACATTTGGTCCAGGTACCCTCATACAAAAAAAAAAAAAAAAAAAGCTCTGAAACTACAATGAATATCATTTGCGGGAAACGATCTGAATGTATTGAGATAAGGCGAGATCGGATCTTAAAAGAAATCAATAACCCTAATCTAAAAAGAACACTGCAAGATGTTCCTCCGAGTAGTACATTTTTATTTAGTAGAGAGGCTTTACAACCGGTTATACAGTCCCTTGGTGGTTCTCAAATTTGGCTAAATACCCCTTCATATGTTAAAGAAGGAAAACCATTAGATAGATCTGAAGTACCTTCATCCAACAAAAACAAAAAATTTCAAAACAGTAAGTTTCAACCCAAGAGACAGAGTAGGATCCAGAAATCTAGACAAACTAAGAAGGGTCAGCCCTTTCGTCGCCACAACACCAATGATGTTGCATCCTGCTCCTACACAACAAAGCAATCCTGAAAGAAAATTCAGAGGAGGTTGCCTTCAGCTTTCCAAACACAGATGGAGTCAGTTAGGAGCCAGCCAGTTCATATTAAAAATAATTTCCAATTATCGTCTACCCTTTACAACCAAACCTCCTCTGAGATATCCATCAAAAAATTACATGACTACCCTTGCAACACAAATATCTTCAAATATGACAAGAATGGTTCAGGATTTGAAGGACGAAGGAATCCTAGAGAAGCCTGCCAAACTGGATCGGGGTTTCTTCTCAAAAATGTTTTTAGTTCAAAAAACAGGCGGAGGATTAAGACCAATTTTCGATCTCAGGGCCTTAAACAAATACATAAAGACAAGACATTTCTTTCTAATCTCACAGAGAGATGTAATAGATTTCATCCAGCCTGGGGATTGGCTAGTGAAGGTAGACCTTCAACAAGCTTATTTCCATTTGAGCATTGCGGAAATGCACAGACGATTTTTAAGAATCGTTTACAATGGAGAAATCTTACAGTTAACGGCCCTCCCTTTTGGCCTATCTTCAGCCCCCCGCACCTTCGCAGCGGTTTCGAACTGGATTGCGGAAATCCTACGAAGTCGCGGCATCCGAGTTATTGTTTACCTGGACGATTACCTGATAGCTTCTCAGGACAAGTCCAAACTAGTTGCGCAAATCGCGGAGACAATTGCAACCTTGGAATTCCTGGGATGGTATGTAAATTACCAGAAATCGGTTCTACAACCCACCCAGGAGGTCGAATATTTGGGCCTCGTATGGAACACACAAGATCAGACCGTAGCATTACCCAGACAAAAGATTGTCAAGATAAAGAGTACTTTGACGGATGTTTTGCAACAGAACAGTTGCACATTAAAACAATTGCAGGCTCTTTTGGGAATGCTAAATTTTGCAAACCACACTATAACTCAGGGCAGACTACATTGCCGCAGGGCACAAATATTTTTAAAAAAATTCGTGCGCATGAGACAAAGAGTAATGTTACCTCACGGAGTCCAACGCGAATTGACTTGGTGGTTGGATGCAATAGACAGCAATCCAACCCCAATACGCAAGAAGGAAGTCTCACACTTCTTAACCACAGACGCAGCGGATGCGGGCTGGGGTGCACAATTGAACAACCTTTACCTAGCGGGAAAGTGGACTCCAAATCAAAGAAGGTGACATTCAAATCTAAAAGAACTGTATGCGGTGTTTGCTGCAATCAAATCACAGAGCAACCACTTAAGGAATGCACACATATTGATACAATCCGACAACCGGACCTTGGTAGCGTACATCCGGAACCAAGGCGGGACAAAGTCAATGAACCTCCTGGGTCTAACAATCAAGTTGTTAGAGATGACACACAACCTAAACATAACAATGACAGCATTTTATCTGCCCGGCCCATTGAACGGAATTGCAGATCGTCTCTCGAGGGGACGAGCTGTTCCAGAGTGGCACTTGCTGCCACCAGCCACGGAGAAAATCTTCGAAAGGTGGGGAGTGCCAGAAGTGGACCTGTTTGCCACAAAAGAAACGGCTGTTGTGCAGAATTATGTGAGCTTAGACTCCAGAGACGGATCAGCAATGTTTTACGACGCCTTGAGTCGAAGGTAGGAATTTCAGACTGCATGGGTGTTCCCACCACCCAACATGATACCAAGGATACTAACACACATGAACAGTGCGAAAGGGACATATTTCCTAATAGTTCCTCAGTGGAACCAATGTTTTTGGTACCCAGACTTACAGGCGAGAGCACTAGCCAACCCAATACAGATAAGGGACTTGCGGAAAGTCCTTATCGACTGGACAACGGGAAGGAACCCTCCGGAAGTGGACAAGCTGTCTCTTCAAGCTTGGAAAATTGGGGGTGGGCTGAACAAGTAGTCAACTGGAGTCAGGAGGAGAAACAGTTGTTAAGAGAGAGCTGGCGACCTGCCACATTAAACACCTATAGGGCCCCAATAAAAAGGTGGGTAGCTTGGTGTCGTAGGAACAGTTTAAATCCTAAAAGACCAGAAGGTCGGGATGTAGCCAGATTTTTAGCTAGTCTTTTTCTACAAAAAAAGTTTGCATATAGCACCATTTTACTACATAAATCTGCTATTTCTACTTTTTGCGCAGCCACTTTAGAAGATATATCAAAAATTTTTTTCATCCAACAAGTCTTAAAATCTATTTCTAATTCTAGACCTCGGGTACATAAAACACCAATATGGGATGTAAATATTTTGTTTGATTGGCTGAAATGCTCAGCAGGCGCAGATTCTCTATTTAATATAAGTAGAAGAGCAGCATTGATTTTATTACTGGCTTCAGGCCGTAGGCTGCATGACTTAACCCTTCTGGAAATATCTAAGGATAGATTTTTAAAAACTGAGAACTCTGTTACATTTTACCCAAGGTTTGGCTCTAAAACAGACAGTGGCAAACACAGACAATCAGGCTGGTTACTGACCAAACATCAGGATCATCATATTTGTCCTGTAACCCATGTCAAGAAATTAATAGAATTATCAGAAACCAGACGTAACACTAATAATACAAGTTCTCTTTTTATCTCGGTAACTGGTGTTGTCAAACCGGCATCCAGAACTATAATTGCAGGATGGATACGCTCAATATTCAAGCTGGTTGACATTGACGCACCCCCAGGGTCAATTAGATCAGCAGTAGCATCAAGAGGATGGCTGGATGGCAGACCAATAGAAGAGATCCTAGAGCGAGGGCATTGGAAGTCTGTGGAAACCTTTTCAAAATTCTACTGTAGAGAAATTAACATGGATAAGAGTAGTCTGACTAATAATTCATTATATGATAATTTTAGAACTGTTTAGTTTCCATACATCAAAATATATTTTAATTTAATAACTTGATATCGTGATTTTGTATACTAATTAAAACAAATTGTGATTTTTTGTGATTTTATTATATAGTGCTTAGAGATATTAATCAATAAAGGGTAACATTTATAATAGAAGGTTTTTCTTTCATAATTTTTTATCACATAGCGTCGTCTCACTGTCACCAGCAGATATCAAACAGGTCTTCATATCAATGCTGTGTGTTTAGGAAACACATAATATGACTGTTTTGCATTAAAACAAAACAGGTATTATGTGTTGAAGAAACACACAGCATTAGTACAAGGCCCTTGCTGGTAATGAAGACACTATGAGTTGACAGATGACAACCAAAAGCGCGGGCAAAAGTATAGCGGCGCCCTCTGGTGACAGATGTGCGAAGCTCGGGTTGACATTCTGGTATGTATAAAACTGGTATTCTCGTTAGTTAAACTGAGTTCAAGTCGAAACGGATGATAGCTTTCTTCATATCAATGCTGTGTGTTTCTTCAACACATAATACCTGTTTTGTTTTAATGCAAAACAGTCATATTACTAGTGTTAGGTTTGAATCTCAACATATTAGAGTGTATGTTTTTATTTCTTTATTTATGTGCATGGGGACATGCACATGGTCAGGATGGACGAGTGTTAGGTTTTAATCAAAATATGTTTACAAAAGTACTGGCAATCGCTGAATCGATTGACATATGAAAAGGATTGTTTTTGGAATGACACTCTTGGTTACGGATTTGAAAAAAATGGGTTGCATACATGGTTGCATAATTGTATTGAAGAGATTTAGTTCTCCATTTAAGATAATTTATATTATGGTATTAAGATTATATCTGAAGAAGTATGAATAAGTTCCACTCAATGTGATAAACTGGATTTTATAGTAAATATGTAAATAAAGAGAAAAGTGTAAGTATCGAATGGGTTTTATTATTTGTAGTCGATAGAATAGGACCCTACCCTGGGTGTGTAGTCTTACATTTCAGAAGTGGATATAAAAGCTCACGTGCAAGTCGTATGATGCTATATTAGAATTTACCCACTGAAGGAATGATATTTATTGTTCAATATGACAGCATGATTTCAAATTTTTAGTGTCAAATTTTCATATTTTTATTTCTTTTTATTTTTATTTTCAATTTTGTCACCATAGGGTGAAGTAGTAAGTACAGGATAGAAATCAATCCTTTTGGATGGAGTTTCAGGAAATGCCGCTTGACTCGGATAAATATTTTCGACGCCCTTTGCTGACATTTGACAGAGGTGGCACGGAAGTAAGAATTGGAAAACGAGGCAGCCGTAGTCAAAGCCACTACGATGGGAGTAGCGATCTTAATCCCCGCATCATAAGTGGCACCCACCCTGAACAAGATGATGATCGTCAAAGTCGTGAATGTGAAAATCGTTACAGTCGAGAGTTACACAGTAGGGAAAAGAATCTATGGGAACATGAACTCAATAGGCAGCGGAGGTAACTTCACATCCTCGAGGAGGACATTAATAGGAAACGTAATCAACATCTTCAACGAGGTGATAAGGACGATAATGTAAACGACGTAATATAATGTCACATAGCCCTTATTTTACGTTTAAAGATGTTTTAAAATCATTAGAATCTTAGAAATCCCAACCAACAGCAGGAACTAGAAACAATAGTTTTGTTAGTCATCAAAATATTTTGTCTGATTTTGATCCGTCATCTAAAATCAAAGAACCGACTTTTGCCGATTAAGAAGGTAAATAAGTGTGCCGCTGTCTATGGTTGGGACGAATGTACAATTGTGCACTATAGGTACTATATAAAAACTTCAGGGATTGGCTAAAGTTTTTGTATGAGAGTGAAAATTCCATCTTGTTAACTTGGATGAATGGCAGGAAAATCTTTTCAATGTTTTTTCATGTAAACAGAATTATGGACAATCCCTGGAGGATATGCTCCATAGACGATGTAAATTGGATGAATTGGTAGAGATATATTATTACGAAAACTTAGCCTTATTGTACCAATGCGACCTTACCGGTAAACGTGCTGTAGATTGTTTGATTCATGGTTTAAATGATAAAACTATGAAGTCTAGCGCTAGTGCTCTTCGATGTACTGAGTCTGAAGAGCTGCTACATTTCCTTATGAGTTGTAGCAATACTCTGAATAGAATAAACTTTGAACGTAAAGAAGGCAGTTATAACAACATTCGCAGAAAGTATTCAAACCAAGTTTACACGGAGCAAAAATGTTTGCTACAATTGTAGAGAAAAGGGACATACTTATTCAAAATGTTTAAAGCCGTTGTTGCGGTGTGCAAAGTGTAATCTTGTAGGACATAAGACTGAGAGTCGTATATTTAAAAATAATACTCAAAAGAGTTAGGTCACTAATTTGATTCTAATTTAAAGAATATACAAATATTGAGCTCTAGTTTGAATTCCAAATATATTAAAAGATGCTCAATAAATGGGATATCTATGAATTGTTTTATTGATTTTGGTAGTGATATGACATTGATTACTTTAGCTGCTTCTAAAATGTTTGATTTACACCCTGAAGAAACATCGTTAGGTTTGAGGGGTTTCGGCAATGTAGTTGTGAAATCTTTGCGTATAGTTAACATTAATTTAAACATTGACGGCGTTGAAGCACGAGTTCTGTGTCAGGTCGTTGAGGATGCGTTTTTAGATCTTCGACTCTTAGTTGGTCAGTCTTTATAAAACTGCAAATGAAAAGTTTTATGACATAAATAAAAGCATTGTTTCAAACGGAGTTTGTCAAAGAGATGAGATTAACATACCTGTTACAATACTTGCTGATATAGAAATTTTTGGCCCTATTACTGTCAAAATGTGGTTTAAACTCGCCTTAAGACAGAAACACCCTTTTGAATAACAAGTTTATCGTCTTACCTAATTAAAATTTTGTAATTGTTGGAGGAGTTTATTATGTTAAGGATAGTTTACTGTATGTAGATATTTATCCAATAGCGGACGTTGTTTTATTACGAAAAGGAATGACAGTAGTACGAGGTACTATAGTACGAATGGTCAATCGAGTCGTAACATCAATTGTTGATTTGTCTGTAGCAAATTATGCTAAGATTGATGGGAACCAGGTTCGTATGGGAAGAAAAACGTGAGTGCGACTCAAAAACAATCTTTATTCAATGTATTAAGAACTTATGAACATTATTTTGATGTAACTTTGAAAGGTCTGGGCCATACCCAAATTGCAGAAATGGATATAGAATTAAACAGTCATAAACCTGTTGGTTACCGCCCATATAGATTGTCACATAAGGAAAGGGAACAGGTTAGGGATATGGTTAGCGAAATGTTAGATGCAGGAATCATTAGAGCATGTCTAATAATATTAGTTCGCAAGAAAGACGTCTAAGAATGTGTGTTAATTATTGCATGCTTAATTCTATAACGGTCAAAGAGCGTTACCCTATGCCATTTATCAAAGATGAGATTGCATGTATGTCAGACCAAGCCTATTTTATTACTTAGATTTAACATCCTATTATCAAGTTCCGATTATTGAAAATTCAAAATCATTTACTTCTTTTGTCACTCCAGATGGTCAATATGAATTTAATCGTATGCTTTTGGACTAGCAAACGCCCCGGCCGTATTCCAACGGATAATTATAAGGTTTTATGCTTATCTCAGTTTACTGAAGCTACAGCTTATTGATGTTAGTTTGATTTACGGAGAAAAGTATCGACCAATGTTTAGAAAGATTTGAATTTTTTTTGATATTAATAGACAAGCGAATTTAACACTTAACTTATCTAAATGCTAATGCGTCATTGATTTTCCTCGCCCTAGTAACCAAAATGCAGTACGACAGTTTTGAGGATTAGTTGGATATTCTAGAAAATTCATAAAGGGCTTTGCAACTTTATCCTCTCCTTTAAATAAACTTAAAAAAAAAAAAGAATGCCACTTGCTAATGGAGAACATATCAGGAATAGTCGTTTTTAGATTTAAAGAATATGCTTGTAAGTAGACTTATTTTAGCAATTTATAATCCGGATGCTCAAACCGAGTTACACACCGATGCTAGTAAGATTGGTGCTGGGGGAATATTATTTCAAAGGCTCCACGATAGTAATGCTTTTCGGCCGGTTGGTTATTAGAGTCGGCAAACGTTGCCCGAGGAGAAAATTTTTCACGCCTATGAGTTAGAGACACTCACAGTGATATGTTCTTTAAAAAGGTTTAGAGTATACCTACTAGGCCGTGACTTTAAAATCGTTATCGATTGTAGTGCTTTGCGATCAACATTTGTCAAATGCGATCTTATTCCTCGCATAGCAAGGTGGTTGCTATTAATTCAAGAGTTTAGTAGAATTTCGAACAGGAACTAAAATGACTCACGTAGATGCTTTGTCTCGCAACCCAGTATGCGAAGTCGAAAGCTCTTTAGAATATTTTCCCTCAGTAATGTCTATAAAAAGTGAGAATTGGTTGACTACTTTGCAGCTTAGAGATTCTAAATTACGTAGAATTCGTGACATTTTAATCACTAATCTCGATTCTGACGATTTAAAGTACATAAAGAATAATTATTGTATTCCAAACGAAAATTTGTATCGATATTTAAACGGTGACAAAACTAAGTTACGTTGGGTGGTCCCTAAAGGGGCAAAGTGGCAAATATTACATAAAAATTATGATGAAATAGGACATTTTGAAAAGACTCTGGATCGAAAAAGAGGTGTTTATTGGTTTCCAAAAATGCGCCGTTTCGTTAAAAAATATGTTGAGGCGTGTATAGAGTGTGCATATTCTAAAAAGAAAACGGTAAATGAAGGCGAATGGCCTTCATACATCCTATCACAAAATTAGATGCTTTTTCACACTCTCCACATCAGTCCACAAGGTCTAAACGAGGAAATTCTTACATTTTGGTAGACTTTTTACAAAATTTGTGTGGATCAAGTCAGTTCGGAATACGAAATCTCAAAATTCTGTAAAAGTTTTGGAAGATATATTTTATACTTTTCGTAATCCCGATCGTATTGTTTCTGATCTTGGTACGTCTTTTACGTCATATGCTTTTAAGAAATTTTGCTTGGATAAAGGCATGAAGCACATTTTTAATGCCGTTGCTAGTCCTAGGGCAAATGGTCATGTCGAATGGTACAACCGCACTATTCTTAGTTCGTTGACAGCTCAGAATCTGAATGACAATGATAAAGAATGGGATAATAAAGTAGGAATTATACAATGGGGTTTACATAATACAAATCCAAAAACAACAGATGAAACTCCCTCGAAAGTATTGTCTGGTCTTTGTCTATGAAATCTGAAATAGATCCCCAGCTGAATGAAATTGTAACGGAGACAAGAGATAAGACTGATCTTGCTAGAATTAGAGAATCTGTTAAAGATAATATATTTAAAGATTATGAACAGAGTATACAGAAGGAATGCTACGATAAATGTAGACGTCCTTTCCAAATTTATAGTGAGGGAGATTTAGTAAAAATCACCAGAAGTTGATTCAACAATGATGGTAAAAGCAAGAAACTTTTATCGTCTTACGTAGGTCTGTATAAGGTAGTAAGAGTTTTAGATAATGATCGATATAAAATTTCGGCCATACGCCGAAACAAACACAAATCAACAGTTGTGGCTGACGGAATGTCGCCTTGGATTCATGTGGCTTCCTTAGAATTAAATGTTGATGATAGCGATAGTGATAGAGATAATGATAGTAAGGAATCTAATGGAAATTAATTGCTAATTAAATTGGAATGGTATATTTATTATTAAATTGAAGTGAGAACTATGGAGTTACAGAGATTGGTATGTTAGATATGTCAGATCACACCATCAGTACAGTATTAATAACACTTAGTGAGAAGTTTACACGAGGTACGCAAGGCTTATTAATATAATTTATGTTGTCTCTGATGTTGGCGATCGCAGAGATATACAACTGATGTATTTATAAGTCTTAGTGAGAAGTGTGAATGAGGTACACAAGGTTATTTGCAAAGTTGATAGGAGTTGTACTAATAACACTTAGTGAGAAGTTTACACGAGATACGCAAGGCTTATTAATATAATTGATGTTTTCTCTGATGTTGGCGATTGCAGAGATACAACACTGATGTATTTGTAAGTCTTAGTGGGAAGTGTGAATGAGGTACACAGGGTTATTAGTAAAGTTGATAGCAGTTGTACTGATAACTCTTAGTGAGAAGTTTGCACGAGGTACGTAAGGCTTATTAATATAATTGTTGTTGTCTGCGCTACTGGCGTTAGCAAAGATACACAAGTTATGTATTTGTAAGTTTTAGCGGGAAGTGTAAACGAGGTACACAAGGTTAATCAGCATTATTGATATGGAGCTAAATATGGATTATAAAAAACGATGATTATAGCTTGTAACAGATATCCTCAAATTATGTATTGGTGAGTTTTATTGTAAATGTTATACGAGGTACACTAGGTTCATTAATATAATGGATGTTGTCTGCGCTATTAGCGTTAGCAAAGATAGAAAACTTATGTATTTGTTAGTCATAGTGAAAATTGAAATGAGGTACGCGAATGCATAAGGAATCACGTTACCATAATAAATAATCGTATATATTTGTATTGTCAAAGAAATAATAAATATAATTTTTCTTTTTCATGAATGTCAAAGCAAGAAGGCAGAGTTCAATTTTTTCTTTTGTTTATGTGCATAGACGAGTGTTAGGTTTGAATCTCAACATATGTATATGTGTTTTATTTTTATTTTTGTTTATGTGCATAGGGACATGCACATGGTCAGGATGGACGAGTGTTAGGTTTGAATCTCAACATATTAGAGTGTATGTTTTTATTTCTTTATTTATGTGCATGGGGACATGTACATGGTCAGGATGGACGAGTGTTAGGTTTTAATCAAAATATGTTTACAAAAGTACTGGCAATCGCTGAATCGATTGACATATGAAAAGGATTGTTTTTGGAATGACACTCTTGGTTACGGATTTGAAAAAAATGGGTTGCATACATGGTTGCATAATTGTATTGAAGAGATTTAGTTCTCCATTTAAGATAATTTATATTATGGTATTAAGATTATATCTGAAGAAGTATGAATAAGTTCCACTCAATGTGATAAACTGGATTTTATAGTAAATATGTAAATAAAGAGAAAAGTGTAAGTATCGAATGGGTTTTATTATTTGTAGTCGATAGAATAGGACCCTACCCTGGGTGTGTAGTCTTACACTAGATCAGCTTCATTAATTTGCAAACCCACTGGTGGTTTGACAAATCTCCCAATAAAAAATAACAAAAAGAAGACGAACTGGTTGGCACTGTTATCCTAAACTAGGTACTCGAATCTGAATCCGGATGTACCTGTGTATATCTGGTCACAGCTATTATGACACTATTGCTTGAGTCTCTGGTAGGGATATCTAGTCGATTACGTTGGAGATTGACGTCAATGAATATGCTACCCGCAATTTCAATCAAATAAGTGCCTTAACTTTGTGAGTACGATTCGAATTATCACCGAGATGTACAAATGTTATTTTTTTGTTTCAATAAACGTAATCTATTTAGCGGTCATTGAGTTCTTGATGTTAAAATTGATTACGGTAAATTTGTTCACTGTGTAAATAGAAAGCTAAGTATACCGCATTCCAACCAATCACCAAGTCGAGGTATGACGGGTGGGAACTGGGATGTACCGCGCTTAGTAGACAAAATTTTGAAGTTTCGACAATTCGAAAGCCTCTATGTCGGAGTTAGTTAGACGCTGGCTGTGAAACGAGTGCCTGCAGATTCGAACCCTGAATGCAGACAAAGATTTGTGGAAACTACAAATTTTTACTTCGGCCTGTTATGAGATAGAAAAGTGTTGTAGTTTTTGATACCCACAACACATCATTTTAAAGGCTCTGCCTACCTACTAAATTAAAGCATGACGTGACTGCGCATTTGGTATGTTATTGAATAAACTACCACGGAACACAGCCTAATAAACCGTTTGATCACCAACTTATAGGTAAAGACTGAGTTTTCAATCAATTCTGCGAGGCGGGAAAATTCGGCGCTCTGTAACCTAACCTTTGGGACACCGGGACGAACTAGCGAAAGCGAACTAGCGGGGCGAAAAATGGGACAGTTACCGTCAAAATGTGACATATACCATATACAGTTAGAATTTATGTACTGACCGTTTATAAATAGCCCGTAGTCAAAGGGCAGTGTGTATCCAGCATGACACACAACAATGCCCGTTCAAGTTTGCGTTCACATGTAGTAATGTTGCGCAATCATAGGGCCGCCTTGAAGCCGACCTCAGCTGTTAATGGCCCCTAGTGTCATAAACAATCGTGTTGATCACTTGCCTGGTTTCTGTGGATTTAACGGATTTTATACATTAATGCCAGTGTCATAGATTGGTATTTGCTTATCGTGTAATCTTATAGGAGAGAACAAAGCGACAGGTCGGATGGTGGCACTGAATTTTTAGTATATGTATATAAATGAAATCAAAATTATTTGATTGCATTATGTTACCTTAATCTAAATACAAAGTGGCATTATTGGAGCACTACTTTTAAGTGTAGCAATATTTGGGTTAGGAGGCTCCGTTCTTCCACAAGTAGTTATAGTGTAGGTTTATATCGTTTTACGTGCATTTTAAGTAGAGAGGCCTCGTACGGTTAGCAATTAATATATTCATTACATTATAATAGCCACAGGGAGTCTATCGGGTCTGGTGTTTGTCAAACCGAACAGCCTATAGTAGGTTCTTATACCTAAGATAGAAGACACTGTGGGATCAGAGTTGTTTTTATGAATTTTGTATTTATAATAAATACACCCAACAAGTCAACGTGTAACAAGTCTAACTTGGTCATTTTTCGGACGGCTACGTATCTATATCCTATCAACAGCTTCATTATTATCACTAGCCTTTTGCAGTCCACTGCTGGACATGACAATCGTGGCGTGCGACGCCCCCTGACCAGATGTCGGGACGACTTGCATAAGCATGCCGGCAGCGACTAGATGCATACTTACTTACTTATTTATTTATTTAATCTTTATTGTACACAAACAAAAGAACATAACAATATAAAGAAGTGTACAAAAGGCGGTCTTATCGCTAATAAGCGATCTCTACCAGGCAACCTTTGGATGGATATAAAAGAAGAAGAAAGAAAGTTACTTATTGTATACTTTTGAGAGCACAAGATACGTTACAGAGCCCTGTCTATAGCTTTATATTACAAATGGTAAACTGGTGATAGGCAGAGGCCTAAAAGGTGTCGTCCGTATTATTATGAACCTATGCGCAAAATTTCTTATTAATATATTGCGCGTGTATATGTACTTGAAATAACATAACTGTGTGCATAATAATATTGAACCAACCTTGTGTAGTTATTCTTCATTGATTACATATACTAAAGGTATGTTTTCTAGTATAAGTCACCGTCACCGGGTCAACATTTTTTTAAACCAATAAAATCACAAGATTTGTCCCACGATGTGATAGGAGACAAGCCTACCGACATATCGGGCGTAAATTCTTAACTTCAGGCTGATAATATATAGAAAAACAAATATCATTTTCCCCGACACGGGATTGCAACCCAAGACCTCAGCGTTGTAATCATGCCGTAGAATAACTACGCCACCAAGGCAGTCCATCCCTATTGGCTATTAAAATACGCATATTATAAAGCATCTATGTACTGTACGTATGATCTAAAATTCAAAAGGAATACATGATAGTGCGGAAGTGCGGTGAAAATACCTGACCTTTAACCATTTTACCAGTGCGGAAAATTTTAAAGGGCGTTCGTTCATTATATTCTAATCTAGTTTAAATCGACATTATTACTTATGCATTCATACACATTAACATTCAGTCAAGGCATCTTTCACAAGACAATAGATGTGTTAATTACGTGTTATACAATAAAGGTTGCTATTAAAAGATTATCATAATTAGCCGGCCAAATGTGTTCGGTGATTGATGATCGATTAATATTTAATGGCGTCCAGTTCTAATCGCGAACCATGTACGGTAAGTTGTAAAAAAACAGTAATGTATTGGTGCGTGATTTAATTGGTCGTAGTTTAAAAGTACAGGCGCTTTTATGCTGTAAATATAGGATAAGAGTGTCTTGTGAAGGTAGCAAAATATTCGAATCCTGTCTCGTACGTGGTAATCTTAGACCTAGGATACACGTTGCAATGCTATGGTTTCTTTATCTATCATCGTTTTTCACGTCCCTGTTCATTATTTGTTTGTAATTAAATAATAAATCAATTGCCAGCAGAAGCCTTCAAACCTTCAAAAAAAGCAAATTCCCACCTCAAGGCCCTGCAACGCATCTCTAAGACCGATGTTGTTTCATGGGCGGCGGTGATCACTTACCATCAGGTGAACCGTAAATAAATCGTCAAGATTCTTAATTTCCTCAATAGTTTAAAGTCCGTTGCTACGGTTGCATATAAATCTTGGAATGCGTTGGAAAACTATTACTTGATTAAGCGGAGATTGTAATACCCCTTACAGCTGGTTAAGCCGAAGAATTCAGTATTATAATAAAAATGACCAAACGCCGCGACGAATGCGTAATTAAATAAAAGGCGTGTAGCCTGATACTTGCAAACAACTATGTAAATACATTTGCTAAATCAGTTTTCGAGCCGTGTATTATTTAAAATATAATATTGACGCTACCCCTGTTCCGACCAAAAAACGCCGTGATTTATTTCTGAGACAATACAGTCACATTTTTTTCGTTTACTTTTCCATTCATTGTATTTAACCGAAATATAAATGGTAATTAAAGAAAAGTTATTCTGAAGTATTTCAGTTAAAAATCCAAGTTATTTGACCGTTGTTCCAACCCATTCATATTCCACGATCATTAATACACTTGGCACAGAGACCTTGACAGTTGTACAAAACGTTTAAATCTTAATCAAACTCGCGTTGATTATGCCAATTACTTCACGCGTATAAACCGAGGGGCCTTTGGTCAGCTATGTTCAGGTGAATTTAGTGTGGCGGTGTGTGCGGAATATTTCGCGCCATTCAACGCGTGACATCATGTGCCACTGACCTATCGAGGCCGCCGAATCTTTATAGTGTTAAGTATTGCGTCTGTCGGTTCGTTAAACCATTGATCTTGGTACATTCTCGACTCTGTCTTCGCTATGCAGGGTTGGCAAACTTTGTTTAGACGCGTTGTTACGTCTGATAGCGTCACTTCTGTTTTGATGGTGGTGGCGAATAGGATGCGAATTGATTTATTTGGCTTTGTCATCTATTTCTTTTGCACTGGGAAATGTTACGTCTATGGAATTGAAAGTTGTTTTTAAATTAGTTTTATGCACATTTTGTGAATTTGCTTCAACATCACTTTGACGAGACGCTACCCTTATTCAAAGCACACTTGAGGATTGAGCTATCTCTATTAAAACACTGCTACTGGTACACAGAAAATATAAGCGACTAGCTTTGTTATTTGAACCAATAAATAACCAATAAATGCTCCTTACTTTTCAGTATTCAATTTACTTCGTATGTCTTTAACCAGTAGAAAAACACCAATGACTAACCAAAGGTACACGATGTTCATGGGCGAATTATCTTTTTCAATTAGGTTTACCGCGTGCGTCCTCCTGCTATTTTTAATTCTACAGAACATAACATCCTAACATGTTTTATTAATCTTATATTAAAAAACAGGCTTGTTTAACATTACAAGATATTGGTTACATAAGATCATCATATGCTGTCAGCCCTGACAAGGTGCGAATATTTAAAATATTAATGTACATGAAACGAAATCGTACATTAAAATAAACTTTAATGGTTCGTAATAGGGCGTTATAAGACCGATAGTAAATGGAAAACCATTATGTTTGTATAAAATTATCCTTCCTACGTTAACTCGGTTTGTTTCTTTGTAAATTTGATGTTAATTTCCCCCGAGATTCGGTTCGCAATGTTTTCGTTTTCTACACGGACTAGATTTGCGGATATTGTCAACATCGTCCCGGTCCGAACTGCGTCATTAGCAAACATACACAAATCGCAGTTGTTATCAGTATTTCATCTGTTTGTATAGCATGAGTTAGTGAACCTGGAAGCAAATATAGATGCCACCATATATGACTGGTACAAATTAGATGTATGATCATTTTATCACATTTGTAATAGCGTTTGATAGTGACTCGTGGAAGATTCTGAAAAACCATGACTAGTTGCCTAGGAGATCGGTTGGTAATAAGATTGTTGCTTTGCATTGAGATTCTAAACTTAATAAAGTCTATCATGTGTTTGAAATGGAATAGCCTTTCAAACGAGGATGCTGAAAAAGTGAAATTATTATAATTGAGTAGAAAAGTGGACAACTCGAGTAAGAAAGGAAAAGTCGGATATTGGGAGGAGGAAGTATTGCTGATATTAATTTATTTTATAGAAACACCTCGTAAAAAGTAAAGAGGAAAAAAATTAAAAACAATTTACCTTGACTCAAATATATGATTATATTACTAAAATATATCAATGATCACTTTTTAAGTTGAACGTTTTGATAATTTGCCATCTCAACCCTAAAATCTACTAGTGACTAGATGGGCGGCAGTAAATTATTGATTATAATTTGATCACTGTCCTTATAAAATGTTGACATCCTTTGATAGATTACGTTACAAAGTGAGTTTCTCATATTTAAAGCCTAAAGTCTATAGTGTGTACTAATAAGGCGTGGCATGAAAAATCATCTATCAAATATTTGCCTTCTTAAGTGCCACGGATCCGCATATGTATGATATAGAGTATGATATACTGTTGGGGCCAATGTTTAGATATTGGAATTTGCTATGACGATGTAGGTAAGATGATAGGGGCAATACCATGATCTGTTTTAATCATGATAGCCTTGTGAGCATATGCGGACTTTGTATATTATTTTTAAAGTTTTCGTAGGTCGTGTATTGAAAATATAAATTTTGATTTTATGATATGGTCTGATATCAAAGTGGTGAGCGATAAGAGGCGAGACTGATTGGGATTACGCCATATATATTAAGACTGGATTTATACATGCTAATTTTGAATAAAGTCGTATAGTACCTGATATTTTATTAAAAATTTCGTAGTATCGCTTATTGCGCAAGAATTGATAGGGTTGGACTTCCATACAAACATCCAAGTGACACAGACTACCTATCAATACAAGTCGGTACTGCATGTTGCTATGGAATCGTTTAGTCCATGATCAGTCATATCCTATGGTTGACGATGATTACCGAAGAAGAAACTAAACACATAATCAATTCTATAATTAATCTTCATTCGAGCGACGTCGTAGTATAATACAAGTATTCTAATAAAATTCACGTTTAATATTTAACTAGTAATTTAAATACCAAATTGGGTAACGTAGTACGCTATACATATAGCATAGTATGTTCTGCTTGTGTTTGCTTTGTGTCGACGCTTATAACGCCAGTGTGCGTGCGTGTGAATATATTCCACATTTGTTAAGATTTTTCCATGTGATAAGCACTCTAATAAATGTTACGCAAATACTTATTCGGAAGTAATGGAACTGGTTTAGAATCTACTCACGTGTAAGCAGAAAGGTTCAGTGTAGCTTGGCTCCTACCAGAAGGTATACCAGGTAAATGTTTCGAGAACTCTCGTAACCTTAGTTCAACAATTGTAATAGGCATTGAAATGATTCCGAGTACTAATATTTGATAGGTATCCAACGAATACTTAGTTGTTCTTAAGCTCCAATCATGTGTAGACGATAACATTCCAATGGATTTCATAAAGGAAATCCAATTTTATTCTCTACGATTAAATATTTCTCCCGGGTCTGGGTGTTTGTGAGACCGAAAAGTCTCTCGTAGTTTCTGATACCCACGACACAAGACTCGATCTTAGTGTGGGGTCAGGACTATGTATGTGACTGTTGGGTGTTATTTATTTATTTACACATGACTTAAGTTTATGATCACAGACTGCTGTCTTTGCGTTGATTAATTCCAAATTACACTAGTAGATTTTCCTGACAATGATAAATGTAAAAGTTTTAATAAATACAATGAATTTAGACCAGAACCAGAACACCTAGAACTACAAGCAGGGCATGAATCTAGAATACAGCAAATATTTACATGCCTAAAAAGATAAAAGTCCAGATTGTGACTACTGTGTCTAAAAGATTTGAGGGTACGAAGTCCACGCATCTCGAGGATAAATCATCTAATCTTGCAGTATTAGCGCAATCAACTCTGTTAGTCACTGCCCCAGTCGCTTTTGCTATGTAACCTTGAGCCGATGAGTCGTTCTCGTCTGGAGCTTAAAATTGTCGGACATTAAGGATATATGTTGGAATGTTGATGGCATGAGAGTTGAGGAAAAAACGGATTACGTGAAAATATTAGGTTTTATGTTAGATGTGGTTAGAAATTTGTTTGCGTGATAGGTTCTGTGCTTTAACCAATTTAGAATAGAGGAATTGTGCCAATAGAATAATGCTTGTTTAAAGTCTTCTGCGTAGTTAGTGGGTAGGAAGCCACTTCCAACGGGTTAACATGTTATAGTTCTGAGGAAGGTTTAACAGTGCACTGTCGGCTTTTAATTACAAAAGTAACCATTGTGATCTTATCTCGACATTACACCATAGGTTATTAGGTATTTCACAAAAATATATTGTGCAACAATTCTATCTGAAAGTCTATTTGATTACGAATTTTATGCAACTTGTTTTTAGTATATAAACAAAATGCACGATGTTTTCATATACAAAATGATATACATACATCGATCATCCCGTTAGCCGCTGACCTCGAAGTCAATTTGAATTACAGCCACAATACCAAAATATTTTCAAACACTTTGTAATTTTTCAGCTTTATAATACGAACGAAAATCGAATAAATACATGTATAAGCAAACGAAAAAACGATACAAATGCTATTGTTTATAAATATTAAAGTGAATCCTTCTGGAAATAAAAAAGACGTACAAAACTATCGTGAATAAATATTTATTGAAATGGCACTGTGTTTTTACAACATTATTTTTGTTTTATGGAGACATTGATCTTGGCGAAACGAAATTCTAGACTTCGAGTCTAGTATTTGGACGTTTTTATAGTCGTATCCTGTTGTTACTGTTAGAAACACGCCGTTGTTGGATAGCTAATTAATATTAATCTAGTAATCATAGTTTTTGTTCTTTTGCTAATAGCTTCGCAAATTATAACAAATTATTTATTGGCAAAGTAAAAATGGATAAAATTGATTAAATTATCCCAGTTTAGCTATTACTAGCGGATTGCACCTGAGCTCACTTTTTGCCCTTGCTTAAAACGCAATCAAAGAAAAGAGATTTTCGCCCTCCGCCACAATAAATTGCGACCCCCTTATCTGTATATCCTCTTGAGCAGATAAATCTGTAGTATAACAGTAAGCTCTCCCTTCGTGGCCGCTCGAAATATGTTTAGGAACATTCGGAAGCCGTCGTCACGGGCTAAGATTAAAACTGTGATGCATTGCTTTTTTATCTTTCTTTTGTAGCTTCCTTCTACAGCATTAAAATAGACTGTCCAACAAAGAGACAGACATAACTCGTTTGTCGAATCTTAATCAGTAAGTGTGACTTCACTTTAGACTATGCACGAAGCCAATAGACCAATGATATTATAGAATAGGAAATAAAAATATATCTCGTTTTATAATCCTTTAATCTTTCAAATAAGCAACTAGTGACAGTGGTTAAATAAGCGTTGTAGAAAGAAAAATCACTAGAGCGGACATACGATGAAATGTAGACTACGACTTAGTAAACCTAGTTGAAATAAGTTGATAGAGAAGTTATATTTGTAAGGAGTCTTGATAGGAATAGCATGAAAAATACCGAGGACCTAGATAATTGGCGAACCATTTTAAAGTTCAGAGCCATCAATGGACTTCTATTGAGTAATAATTGTGAATATGAATCAATCGCTCATTACAGAGGACCACGTTGTAAATTCTTGAATGAGCGACTTCACGTATGTAAATAGCACATGAACAATTCATTTCAAAGGCAACACATGTGCCAGTCACAAAGGGATTTTAATCTACAGGAAGTGTAGAAGTCTCGTATAAGCACCGATTATCGTCTGGAATAATAATGAGATATTTAAAATTCATATTTTTAAGAGTTATCATCTTAGTATCCGGATTTAGCTTACGATTTAATGTGCGGTCTATTAATAAATATCAACGTATATTTCTCGGTTATAACACTATTGATAAAATTATCATAATCATATTTAAAAAGTAAAACAACGTAGCCTGCCTTACGAATTTTTATTCATTATCTTTATGTGTATAAGGTCACTAATGATGCGATCCTAATCTTTACAATTTTATTTGTGCCTGATACCTACTGCAAAAATTACAAATTTGTAAATAAGTAATTAGTGTTTTACTTATTTTACTTTTCTGCAATAATTAATAAGGGTTTAAAAAAATCGTGAACATCGTTTTATAATTCTAAATCCTAATAATTTTATCTGCGCGTTGTCTGTTGTCTGTTGTCTGTTTTATTTAACGTGTTTTGTTCAAACTATTCATCTGCTACCACAGTCCAAAAGTCCAAACCTATGTCCTCGAAAACAACTCCACACCCTTCAGTCCTTTCCCAACAGATCTATATCTTTTAATTTCAAATGAATTCGTTTAATGTCCATTCGTCACAGTTTTGATTTCCTTGTCTCTATGACTTGTATAAAGCGCGTGGTTTTTGCGCTTAGGGCGACGACATTTTAAGGTCACCGGTATTAGACGTGGCCACATTTGCTTAGTCGACGCTTGTACGCAAATGTTATTCTTTGTCTTGTACGAGTATTATTAGCTTAATCGGTTGGGAATTTTACGTGACCAGTCTGTTTGATCAGATGTCTCGAGTCTTGATTGTTTTTTTGTTATGATTAGAGAAATTTTGATTTTAAAAGAGGATTTGTATGTTGCGCAATTTGAATTTTATGCTACTAAAAAAATATGCACCGGAATAATGCATAGACACTAAAGACTCAAAGAATCAATAGTCTCAAAATCATCTGCTTTCTCAAGTAACAAATTAAGGCCCACATTGTCGTGGATACAACTACTAGAAATATCGGAATTAATGCGTTGACACTGAAGACTCAAAGAACCAGTCGTTTCAAAATCATCTAGTTTCTCAAGTGAAATTGTAGTACCACTGAATGAGTTCATGTGCTCACTTTTTACAAGAAAAATGTAAATAAATATTGTAATGCATTCAACATTTGCTTCAAGCATTCGTGTCAGTTGGCGACAGTAGACACTGTGAAATCAATGTTAATTATTCAAGCTTAATTTACATAAACACTTGTTACTAAGACGGATTTGTATAAACATATGAAATATTTTCCGTGTGTGGCGTTGATATTTAAAATCAGACTTGCGAGTTTTCCATAATTTATGTCTTACAACGTAGTTTAATAATTTATTTTTGCAGTAGTACGAGTATAAAACTTGTCAATGGGCTACATTGAAGTTGACCTTCAAGGGCAATTCATCTTAATATCAATATAGTACTACAACATCTTTTTAATTTATTTATGTGTTTAACAACAGGCTTACAAACTACATTACCCAGTTATATTACAACTGTGGTCTATGGAGGAGAGAATGAGAGGGAAAGATAATGATGCATGGCAGTTTAAATTATTAGATTTCTAACAATCTTCCTTATCTAACAGAATGAGCTAAGATAACAGGTACTTCAGGTTTTTTTTATATGAGACTGATACTGTATTGATTGAAACGGTTTGTTTTGACGGCATTTAAGTAGTTTCTGTTAGATAATAACAAAGCTTTAGATTCTTGTTCTTTCTGTTGAGTTTATTTGGTGCAATGATGATACAAGACATGGATGTCAGAATTATTCCTCGAGTAGTGAATCTATGTATCACTGTATATTTTAATTTTTCGAGTTGAATGTACTGTAGGTTAATAACTTAAGAGGGAAACATATCGTTCCTTAAAATAACTTGTACAGTGGAATATTCCTGCCTTCGTGACAAGTTTTAACGTTATCTCGATACCCAATTAAGCCATTCACAAAAGTGTCTCAATTGTAGAGGTACCTTAATGATTTAAGTTGTGTGCAAATGTGCATGAAGGAGTGAATTTATTGGCATTTCCCTAATGTGACCTTTAGATTCAGATTGTTGTCTAAATTAAAGCTAAATGTCTGGATTAGAAGTTTAGATCTTAATTGGCGCCGTATATGGTTTGCTGTAAAATTTATTTCCATTCGCAAATAGAATTGAGCTTCACGGCTTTGCAGTGATAGTTAATTTTATTGGTACTTTGGGTACTTTTAAAGCTTAAACTGTTAGTAGTAAAATAACTAAAACTATTTAGAGTATTAAGAAAGAATTAAAAAAGTTGAATGAAGTTTGTTTGATTACATGAATCAAAACTTAGATAGACGTGTGTTTTATAGCTTAGTTCTTGATGATGAGAGAGGTTTCTGACCTTTGTACAAAGGTTAAATCCTTTTAATATTCCATTTATGTCCAATGGTCCTGAAGAGTAAGGTCGAAACTCTGGAAGAATTAATTCGTTAATCTGATGTTGCCTTAATTAAAAAATTTACTCAAGATGTTTGTCTGGTTTCTGACCCTAAGGGGATAAATAATCTCCGCTAATCCCGAATTCCACGGGATCGAACATACTAGAAAAACATACTCGTATTGGTTGATTGCGACTTCCCTACCACCCACGCCTTAGAGAACCGAGTGGGAGTGACTGTGAAGTGTTTGGTTAATGTTACTGACAGTACAAGAAAGCGTTACGGTACCTAGTGGCACCATGTTTTCTTTCTTAGAGATTGTTAAATTTTTCAATGCTACTAATTCAAAAATAACATTCAGTGAGTACTGTGATGCAACTGTTCACTTGTTTGTGGACAGTCGACTGGCAGATAAGATAAAATAAGTGCGATCAAAAGTGGAGATGTTTTTGAAGTTAAAATGTATGCGATTATTGGGTGAGATGACGTTGTTGTTCTATGACCACCCACGTTTTAAGAGAATCTGAGTGTGGGAGTAAGAGTGTGAACCGTTATTTGTTTTGGCTTTATTGACAGTACCAGAATGAGACGTTTAAGGTGCCACGTGGTACTTTTGCCTTCATTCACAAATAGAATATTTAGTGTTTACAATTCTTAAATGTTGTATGTTTGTAATTAAGAAATAATGTATGGGCATGCTGAAGCACTTATAAAGACTTGATTTTAATGAAATAATGTAATATAATATAGTTTGCTCAAATTCAAATCCTCTTGGTGCAGTATTTAAAATTACATTAAATTTTCCAACCAAGTTAAAACAGTCGCGTCGTTTGAAACATTATCTCTGTTCTTACCTATTCAAGTGCACTTACATTCTTTTAAAACTTGATATTCTGACCATTTTACCAGTTCACTTACAATACAACCGAGGTAAACACATCTTGACCAACTTTCATCTAAAAATCGTTGAATATAGCTACGTGGGCAGCGTCGAGCGCTAGTCTACACTCTGCAGACCACGTGGTATTTGTGTGTTGAAAGCGAAATTATTTGACTGCCACGACCCGCTATTGTGATGTTTGGCCCGTGACACGCCGGCCTTGGGCACGGGTCGACGCCGCCATGGGGTTTTGTAAACAGACGCCGCGCCGCTCGTCGCATCGCAGCCTTTTTTACTTTCACCTCTGTGGCAAATTGTAATTGGTGTAGGTATGGTTTCCGGTGGATTCTAGGTTTTTAGTTTTTGGATTCGTTTTTGGTGTTTGTTTGGTTTTGGATTGGGATGTTATATAAATAATTTTATGACGCATATTGAATTAACCATACAAATTCTAAACTTAGATATTCGTAATGGTCCGACAAGCCGCATTAGGCCAGTGTGGTGGACTATATGGCCTAACTACTATAAATTGTACTGTCGATTCTAGAGGGGGGCCGTGCCCTGCAGTGGGACGTATATGGACTGATACTGTATTCCTAACATATTTTCAAGTCTTAATTGTTTCTTTTAAATGCTTGGGTTTATTCCTTTGAACATCTTTGCGCCTCGCAAATTTTTCAAGAAGCAATGAATATTGAATCGAATCGAACAGCAAACGTTGTATTTTCAGATTAGCAATGCTATATTTTATGAAATAGTTTAGCTACCGAGTTTCCAAGAAATCCAAGACACGACCATGCCGTAAAGCGGCTAAACGGATCTAATCCATAAATGTCATACTATCTAAGGTTAACGCAATCAATTAGTATGAATAACTTGCTATAATGAAATTACACGCTTATTAAATGAAAGGCATTCATCATTGTCCAAGCTTGGTAGTTAAATGCTTATGTGCGTCAAACAGATGCTTAAATCTTCTAGGACCTTGTAGAAAATCTAGAAACCTGGTGTTAAGATGTAAACGAGTTTACTGATGTTATTACTATATATGGATGGTAATAAGTAATTAAATAGGAATGAGTGTATTAAATTTAATTCAATTTAAATAGGATAATATCTGAGTTAAATTGAGTTGTGTCATGGATATCAGAAATTACGAGAGACTTTTCGGTGTCACGAACACCCAGACCAGAAACAAATACTTGTCGTACCCGTGGATCGCACAAATATTTGTCCCGATGACGGGAACAAACCTGTGCGCCACGGAGTATTTCGATAATATTAATACAAATAATCGGTTTATGTAATGTTCGACCTCCCCTTTGTTCACATAGTTATGTGCAATCTATGCAAAATAATATATGGCCGTCTCTTTGACGTTAAATCTGGAAAATAATTTAGAAAAGAAAGATAAATAAGTTTATTGACTACAAACCTTGTCTGTCAAAAAGAAAAAAAAAGGCTATTATCTATTAGGTACATCTAGATAGCACGTCGCGTCGTGACTGTGACCACTCAGCATGATGAGCTATTTCAGTTTTCTACTTCTACAAAACGATTGATAATATTCTTCGATTTATAAATATGTTAATTCGAAAAAAGCCGTGTGTGTCCAAGGTTAGGATCGATAATTGCCAGTTCCGCTGTCATCTTTATAAAAACCCTTCTAAAATCCAAAAATAGGCCTGAACAAGTTATGTTAATAGACATTTTCACGATATTCTCATGGCTTACATTCAGTCGCCGATCACAAAATTAAAACAATAAGGAAATAGTTTTATCATTATTTTATGTTGTTTGATCGACACACGTGTTTTAATGAGATGATAGAGTAATTTGCATTCGATAAAAAGGTAGTTTTGATGTTCTTTATGCTAATTCGGCGCGGTTGGCCTCGTTTTATGCAAGGAGTTAAAGTATAATCTTTTGAAGATGTTTGATTGAGTTGTCACGTTTAATCAATCTATTAATAATTGCACAAAGTAAGGCTAAACCTGTGTCTAAACACATGCTATTTTGTGTTTATGAGTTATATAAATAAAGTGTCGTAGGAATACGGAAAACGCTCTTTGAAAATTTTATTCCTATTGAAGAAAACTTGAAAGAAAACGGTTGTCTGTATTGTAAAACTTAGTGGAAAGTGGTAATTGCTATACTTTATTTTTTACAAGGAAATTGGTAATGAAGGAATTTGAAACAAAACTATATGCCTTGAGTTCTTCTTTCATGAAATTTGATATAATTTTTTCTATGTATTTTTGACCAAAAATAAATTATCACATAATACGCCGTCCTTTCCATTATTTACATCTGAAAGTAGCCTTCCATTCCTTTGACCAAAACACGCATATTATTGTTCTATCTTGTTATTGGATGTCGGATCTCTCGGTACACCATCGGTATTTGCTTCCGCTTACCAAGATTTATTGTTTCGAAACTAGGTTATGTTTACTATATTTTAAAATTATTATTTTTATTACCATTATTTATTACTACTACGGCAAATTATACCCTAGTAAAAATTGCTTAGAAAGACACATATAAATTGATTTCGCGATAGCTGTGTTATCAAGGGCTTCGCTTGAGAAATTCCTGGCGTGTTCAATGGCCCAATATCCGCGTTTGTTTACTGGAAGGCCAGAGACACCGACATACCCCTTTCGGCCTACCCCGGGGTACCGAAAGGGGAGCTTAATGGCTTTTCCTCTTGAACAAAAATAAAGGTGTGTTCAGTGGCCGGGTTGACACTTGACCGTGTGAGGAAATGGTAAGAACATCAATGTTTTTATAAGAAGGAAGGTGTCTCATACAAACCAATTCCAGGGAGTATTTTTTGTATCCCTCGTGGCTGGAAATAATGATGAATCTTTAGACACATATCGTTGGACACTGACCGATTTTTAGACTTACCTACCCTGAAACAGTTTTTGACAACATTTGTGGTGTATTCAGAAAGATTGAAAAACACTGCTTTAGTCAAACTTCTTCTGCGTGTTCTTTTCCCACTTTTAAATAGAATCGATGTTACATTACTTTTCAGTCATATGCAGAGTATATTTTACTACCGCCTGCCTTCTTTACATACACACTTTCGGCAGTAGATCTTTCACCAATAGATGAAGATTTTACATACCCTTGTTTTTGTAGGGAACTCTTATGTTTCGTCTTGTGAATTACTATATTCTTATGCCAGAAAACTTCGGCGATACCGGGATCAGTCACCTCTGGCGATTATTTTTTAGCTGTGACGGTTGATGTCGCTCTGGTTACAAATTACGCGCGCATGACAAATTAAACATCTCTCACTGAGTTGACGCGTACAAATTGCCCGCGTGCTAATAAACGACGCTCTCCCATTATGTGTGCTCATGGAGAAATTCTAGATGAAAGCGATAGTGCTGGTGAAGATGGCTTCGTTGAGGGTCTCTGATGTTGGTATTTTATTTATTTATTAACGCTGTGTATACAAAGTATATAGGCGGACTTAATGCCTAAGGCATTCTCTCCCAGTCAACCTTTGGGTGGTATAGAGAAATCAAAGTAGGCGCATAAAAAAATACCAAATAACAAAAAAATAACGTAAAAAGATATGAATATAAAATGTTTATAGGTATTTTGTATGTATTGATAGTTTTATGTACTGTGCGCTGAAGATTAGGTTTAGTTGTAAAGCCTAGGCAGAAACCTAGACAGATTTTTAAATACTGTTACAGAAAAATGTACCACACTGCCTTAAAAGTATTAGTAGTCCTCCTAGACAAAGCATAGGCATATAGATATCTATGGCATAAATAATTGTCACTCAGTCTGATATTTCAACATAATTATGCCCGCCCGCTCGAAACCGGATGTAGACAGGCCGATTTAAAAATTCTACTATAAGCGATTGTTATGTTACCAATATCAAATGTATCTACGGTCATAGGTATAGATAGTTTATAAACCTATTTTAGATATCGAATGTTTTGTCTTCTTCCCTCAAGCTGAAATCAAAAGTCGTTTGAAAGGGACAAGTCTTTTGGTAACTAAAATAGGTTTATTGAATAACTATGAGTAAGGCTGATAATCTACAAAATGCTGTACGAAATACAAATTACAGGGGCAATATTTATATTTTATTTAATCAGGATAACAAACAGTAGAACTTCGAAATTTGAAAAAATGTAAAGTAAACATACTACCCACAACGCTATCCATAAATAAATAAGTAAATAATAAATAACACCCAACAGTCTCACACATAGTCCTGACCCCACACTAAGATCGAATCTTGAGTCGTAGGTATCAGGAACTACAAGAAACTTTTCGGTCTCACAAACACCCAGATACCCACCCAGATTACTGATATTAAAGTTTTAAGTCAGTGACGTGAGTGTTGTTACAATAAGATTACGTTAAGAACAGCACACAATAAAAAAGAAAACAATAATATTACAAACTTAGCGTATAAAATTTATTTTAACACTAGCGGTCGGGACCGGCTTCGCCCGGGTGCATACACGTTTTAAAATGGCGGTCAAAATGTTTAATTCTGACTATCAGCTTAGAATATCGACCAATCGGACCAGGAAAAACGAACAAATAGAAATATCACTACTGCTTTCCTCCTATAGGTCATAGCGTGATGATATATAGCCTATAGCCTTCCTCGATAAATGGATTACGCAACACTGAAAGAATAATTCAAATCGGATCAGTAGTTCCAGAGATTAGCGTGTTCAAACAAACAAACAAACTCTGCAGCTTTATAATATTAGTATAGATAAATAAAATGAATATTAGGTTAGAGACACGGAACGGAAAAACCCGCCCGAAAACGACGGCACATGCCGTAGCAATCCTATTGGGGTTGTATCGATTAGCCACTTTAGTCCGGGAAGAGTGCTGGCGATTTCATTTAATTAGCGCGACCGACATCGGTATAAGCGAAATATTTGGATTCAGTGTTAACGCGTTTAGGGTTAAGTGATGTCTGTTGGAAGTGCATGATCATTTAAAGGGTTAAATTTGTGGGTCTTTTTTGGTCGCGTGAGTTTATTAAGTGGTACAATAAAAATAGATATGATGTACATAATATTGTGTACATAAACAATATTTCTAAAACTGAAAGTGAGGCTAAATCTTGCATGAAATATTCTTTTGAACCCATATCTGTAAACAATCATGGTTTCGGATCTTCTGTCATGTGTAAGACTAGCGTTAAAGTAATTAAGCTGCAGGTACAACCTTATGTTTTAACCGACTTAAATAAAGGAGGTTCTCAATTCGACTGTATATTTTTTATGTCTGTTGTTTATACATCATATATTTTAAAGTTACAAGTTATACCCTCCTTCCGAAGTCCTAATAGATTTATACTACACAATCCTATAGCTTTAACCTTAACTCCCTTACAATGTCACCCTTTGTCGCAATGTGGAGAATTACATCGAAGCAGCGCGGGTCTCGATCCGTTCCCGTTTTCCTAAGGGCCCGTGCAATGCGAGGAATGCCGGCCCGGAAACACGGCCCCCGCGGTACTGTGAAACCGGCTTTAACATTTTCGGCACGCCCAGTTGCCTAGCGTATAATCGCATGACGTCAAGGCCTAGGCTATGGCAACGACCCGCCAAGGCCAAACCGGCCGTTTACAAGCATTCGCGGGTTTTATTAGACGCGGTATGACGCGGCGACGGTTTTTTTAGGGTTCCGTGTAAGCCTATTTATCGTGTGAGTCTTTTAAGATGGGATGTCTAAGCTCATATTTCAGGTGAATGCCAAGCTTTGCTTTTTAATTCAAGGTGTTGTTTGGTTTTGCTACTATTTATGAGCCGTACCATCAGGCGAACGGCATGCTCGTCATGCCATTCACTGCAATAAAAAAAGCTTAAAGTGTTTGAAGGGTTGTAGGATGAATTATGAATTAACAGTTATAGTTTAATATTTAGCGGAGTTGAGTGGCTAAAAGACACCTATTTGAGCCAAGAATAGTTTTATTTAAGATAAGTTATCTTAAAAGAGTGCATTTACACCGATAGCAGTTGCTATGCAATCCAGATAATTGAGTTTGCCAGAGACGCTATAATTAGTCGGTAAATATGTGTCGACCTCGACAGATATTCGCCGATCCGCTTGAAAACGGATGTATCCTAAAATGCGGCATATTTGCTTATGTTACATCGAAGGCGAGTGTTAAGTTTAGTGGTTAGAAAAGTATCTATCCAGTTCGATATGGATGTTCTACCAACAGCAATTTTAGCATTAGGAATTAAGGAGTGAGTTTTTTTTTACGAACGCATTTAAAGAAGGAACTGAACAGTGAATTTTGTGATGTGAAAAATGGTTATAATTCATATATGGTCAGGTTTTTTGGTTACAAATTTTGAGGGGGCAATTAGCAATAGCAGGAATATAGAGCATGCTATGGGTTCAAGAACAACAAAGTGGTGACGTTAATTTGAAATAGAAATGATTCCCATTACTACTTTTAACAAAGGTTTCAAGAACTAAAATAGCCACATAAAGAAAATTGCTCCATCTGGAAATGAAACCGAGGATCTCACAATCATAGTCCATTTATAATGCCACTGTATAATTAAGTAATTGGAAGGTGAATATGAAGAATAAAGTTATAATAAATTAGTAAACGGAACCAACACTGCACATCGCACGCCCCACCGCTTCACACACTTTTATTTTTCGATTCCCAAGTTCAGTTGGTTGCAGACAGTGCGGTCGCTTTTGAACGAGTATTATTATCTTTATGGCATTCTTTTTCTATAGTAAATATTATGCTATTTTTACAACATCATCAGCAGCGTCCGTCGGAGATCGCACCGCAATTATTGAGAGATTGGCGGGTTTCATGCTGCACTGCGCTAAATTGAGGGTTAGGGATCTATACCCACTGGAACATAGCGCACTAGTAATGGGGATTATTGCTATTTCAAATTAACATCACCACCTTGCTATTTTTGAAGCCTTAGCATGCTCTGTATTTCTGCTATTGCTAATTGCACCTCACAGAATATGTAAACAAAAAAACTGACCACATAATATTATAACCATTTCTCAGATCTAAAATTACACACCGAAAATTAACTGTAATTACTAAGCGGTATTTTTCAGGGAATGTATGCTTCCCCCCTGCATAAATTACAGAGATTGTATTAAAATATTAGCCGATCGACTTTGTGAATCACAATCGCAAATCGCCACATTATAGCTCACTATGAACGTAGCTAGCAAAAATACGACCGTTGAGGGTATGGTCGCCTGAGCCAGTAGAGTTAGGGCAGTGTTTCATAGAAAATGTTTTCGCTTGATACATCATAATAGAGCCACGGTATGGTGGTTGTGAAAGTTATAGTGGAAGGGTCATCTTAGTCTTCATTGGCCAGCTTTTGATTTATTTTACTTCTCTGCGATTTTTTTAAATATTGCGTAATTGTAAAGTTTCCTATTGATCTAGTATTATCATGTATGGGCTGTATACTTTAAGCCTTCTTTGCGAGAGTATTTCAATGTATTATTGATTTTTTTAATGTTGTCTAATATTGCTATTTTCAAGATATATATTTTTATTGGTGGTATGTCTTTTAAATGTGAAAGACTGCCTGGGAAGTTACCTACGCAATGTCTATTTGTCCCGTATAACAGCAGTTTAAATGCACTATTGGGCTAAGATTGAAGGGAATTGTAGCTAGAGTAACTACTAGACATATTAAGATATCTTATGTCTTAGGATGGTGAGCGCAATGGAATGCTAAGCTTTGTAATTCACGGTGTATGGTTTTGCTGCTGTCTATGAGTTACCATACCTACATTTTACATATTATAATATTAGTTACATACGTATGGCTTACAATCAGGCGAATGGCATGCTCGCCTTGCTAATAATTGCAAATGCAGTGACAAAAAGCAAATGTCTTTCCTTATCTTCTTGACATCAGGTGACCAATTTGGTTCTTGGTACCTAGTAACTAGACTTAAAATATATTTCTTATTAGTGGTGTAAAAGTGCGTGGGCTTTTAGATTAGCCACTGACAAGATTATGGAGAAGGCAGACGAAACCTCACAAAATTCAGGCCGCGTTACGCACATTTGACATTGGTAGGTCATTGACGAGGTTGTTCTATGTTTTAACACGCTTTATATTAGCTTCACTTGTATTTTTGTTTGTATGTTTGTAACCGACTCCTTTGGGCGCGAAATTGACCCACTTTGACCGTTCAGATTTCATCCAAACTTTTTAGATTTGTCTAGGACCGATGACAATACAATAATTTAAGTGTGCAAAGCGGGGGGTTACAACAATTACTTATCCTTAAGCACCTCAGCTTTTTAACCATAAAACGAATATATTTCACTCAATTTTCTATTCTTAAACTCATTATCAATTATTTTTACTTTTTTAGTTGGGTCTTTCATTAAAGCGTGTATTTTTAGTTTTTTATTTATTTATTTTTGTATAGAGTGGGACAGGCAAACATATACAGAACTAACTCAGAAACATTTTACTAAAGAAAATTTGACCGGTTTCTGATCTGATAGCAACACTCCCTGTGAATTTAATGAAACATGAAAAAAAAGTATAAGTTTTTTTTTTCGTAGTTTGGAATCGCATTTATCGCCATAAAATTCAAGTCTAGCTCTACTTATTCACAAAGATAATGATCAAATAAGATATTACTATACTACATAATTATTTCAACTTATGACTTCAACATAAATATTTTAAGCCACAACTTTATCACATCAATATTGGGCCGAGAACCTTGGACGTATAATTTAATAGTTTAATACATTATAGCGTAATTTACGGCCATATGTTTAACATGGCACCGACGGTTCACATACTTCGAACCTGATTGATGGCGACTCAATGGATGGTGTTCATTCATACCGTATGGCTTGTAGGAATTTTATAGATAAGTACCGAGAATAGCTCGATAGGCTCTCCTATTGGATTGAAGGATATTGTAGCTTGAGTAACTACTGGACATATTGAGACTTAACAGCATAGGTCTCAGGATGGCGAGCGCAGTGGAATGCCAGGCATTGCTTTGTAATTCAAGGTGTTGTTTGTTTTGCTACTGTCCATGAACGGTCGTATCGCTTGCTATCAGGCGAATGGCATACTTTTTTTGCCATTCATTGAAAGAGAAAGAACCTCCTATCACGTCGTAGGATGGAACATACAAGGTGAAACATGGGTGTCTTGGTAGCACCTCTGTTTATCCCTTCTGGGAAAAAGGAGTGAGTTTATGTATCTATGGTAAATCAGCAACACATCAGACAAACATATGGTAATTGGTTAGGGTACAAATTCAAATGAATTATATAACTACTAGAGAAGGTCAACACAATTATAACTGCCTGTTCGAATGGTGTGGTTTACTTCGATGGATTTTTCACAATTTTGTGCAGTTGGACCATATTAAATATACCTATATATATTTATGCCCGCTGGAAACAATCAGCGTAAGTACAAAGAAAAATTCACGTTGGAGATAAATATAGCCACCATTTAATCCTCTCCCGACCTGCCCTTCGCTCAACACCAAAAAAGCAAAAAGGGAATGTAAAATTCGCAGTAAAACGATATCAATACACGTCAGGATATAGGATTTTTACAAGGTCTTCGAAAGTATATTAACATAAGGATCTCCCCAGTAATCCATTGATGCTTATGGGTACTAACATTGTTATTTACACGAGGGCTCGCAGTCTTCTCGAAATGGTGACCATTAACCGCACGTATTGATGCAATGCATTCGCTACAAGGAAACACCCATGGCCAATAAAACCGGGTCCTGTACGAATAACGATAATATTCTAAACTCCTACATTATTATTTTTCCCCCATATAAAAAGTAACGAGTTTTAGCCGTACGCTGGTTTCCTGACAGACGATAACGAGTCTTAATGTGATGTAATAAAGCTGGTTTTCAAATGTGCATGGTTTAAATTAGAATCGGTTACGTAAAGTAAAGGGTATAGGGCATTTTGCTAACATTCCAGGGGCGTCTGTTTGTTTACCTCGCGAGTTTTTATAATACAGGTGCTTTGCAAAATGAACTTGTAGCGTTTCCGCTGAACATTTTCAAATCGCATCGCTAATTCAGCCGATGTGGTCTTTTTGAAACGGGTTTTTATGGATATGGGGTCGGAAAGGGAAATATTGAATGGATGTGAGAGGTGATGGTATGAACGATGTAGACTTTTTTATACATAGCAAACGATTGATGTAATGGTAAATGATCAAGTTGAGTTCATGAATATTCGCGTTACCAGAGTAATAGAAGAGTTTGTCATAATTTTGTCGACAGTAGATATATTTCGACTGCCTAGAATTTACCATCTCTAGGAATGAATATGGCTAACAGGAGATCTTTATGGTTAAAACTGGCGTGTTTCAGTTGATCTCACAGGATAAATAAGAAATAGAAAGTTATCTAGGACTATTCTTTTAAGCATATTTAAAAATATAATAAACATTTTGCAATATCAAATATAAGTAAATGAAGAAATCGCGGTAAGCAATAAGACCCTCGGTTGTCACCTTTATTTTAACCAGTTTATTTATTTCTTTCTTTTTATTGACATATGTGATAATTAAGTTCAATAAAAAACTTATAAATAAATAAAATAAATTATAATTAAATTAAGTAGTAAAGTTCATAAACTTCGGGTTATCGAACAGTTGACTAAAGCATCCGGTGATCAATTTATTAGGTCACCAATATAATTTAACCTGGTAGCATAGTGGCCGGATATGGCCTCAAAGTGCACGTCCTATTTAACTAGTTTGGAACACAGGTGTTGTAAACTTGAACACGGACGTAACGAGGAAATCGACGAGGGGATTAGGGCCCTAGACAAGGTTTTTATAACATAGGATCTTTCTCTCTCTCTCTCTCTCTCTCTGTTTCTGTCTCTCTCCAGCCTCAGGAAGTTTGCTGAATATAGACCTCCCCCAAGGATAAAACATAGACAGGTTAAAGGAAATATATATTTGATATGAAGTATTGACAATTGCACAAAATTTTACTGTATAAATAAAGTCACGCTTCCGTCCTAGAAGTAGCAGGCAGAGCGGCAACCATGACACTTACCTTTCGCCGTGTATTCCTCGTCCCACGATGTGATAGGGGGCAAGGGTGTGTTATTATTATTTATTATAGTAATGCTGTATCTAACTTGAACTATAATAAGAATGGGCCGGTTTACAAAATGGTTTCTTAAATTAACGCGAGTGTTACACAAAGAAATAAAAAAAATTAAGCCTAATCCGCGATAAAATCCGTAAATAATAGTTTTATTTCAAGAATGGGCCGGTTTGACTGGGTGGTACTATAATACGGAAAATAGACGCGAAGCGACGGTTGAGCGGTCGTGTTTTTTTCAGTGGTTGAGATTGCAGGAGACCTAATTTTTACACACGATATTAAGTCACCCAATACGACTGAAACAACCCACATTGATTCCAAACCCGTGAATCATTCAATGGCCACTGATCAAACCATGTCAATCGCTTTGGGGAAATGATCTTGCTTGTAAAAAACAAAACATAACAAAATGAATATATTAAATAACCGTAAAAGCCCCTCTTAACTCGTGCTGAATCCGGTCAATTGTTAAAGCATTATACGTCAAAGTTGGCTACTCCGATGTCATAAGTCATAGTTGTCAAGTTATACAACTGATACTATAACTTTAGTTTATTATTCAGTTGGTCTTCTGATCACCTTACATGATTTATAAAATTGCTCGTGTCCTCAGATGTAGTCGCATTTTTTGTAGAATTTTCTGACCGTCGTGGGATTCGAAGCAAGAATCTCCAGTTACCAGCTCTAACATGCAAATTAAATCAGAATTTTGGGAAGTAGGTTTGGCCTGGTGATGATTCACAAAGAAACCTGGAATAAAAAGAACAGCTAATAAGAAAACCGTTAGTAATGCTCCACTGTCAGTTATTATTTGCAATAAACGTCTTGTTTTTACATCAATGTTTTTGATTGAATCTATTATTTCTGTAACTGCAACAATATCAATTCGCCTGGAGCGAATCTTGCCGATTGTGGGTGGTCTAACGTAATATTTATTTTCCAAAGGTTATAATTTTCTTGATCCTTGGAGGGGGATGTACAAATAATTATATTTGATATAATAGTTGTTCGAAAGACGCCTGGGGTCGCGTTTCTTTTAAATTTTGCTACCGAGTCTCAAATATAATTTAACATTATGAAATTATAACTGCCTTTTTTAGTATATAGTTTTCTGGAGTTTCCATGTTTAAGCGGATAATCGATTTCGATTATTTATTTCTTTTGTTGTAATGTTAGACTAAAATATTGTCATAGATCATCAATACACCTAATACTTTTTCTAGCAGTTTTCGGACCATTTTACTAGGCAAAGCTACTTATATAGGCGGGAATTTCATGTTCGAAATTAAATAAACAACAATTTTATTTATTCACTAGCGGTCGGGCCCGGCTCCGCCCGGGTGCATACACGTTTTAAAATGGCGGTCAAAATGTTTAATTCTGACTATCAGTTTAGAATATCGACCAATCGGACCACGAAAAATGAACAAAATTTCCTCGTATTTGCTAGAAATATCACTGCTGCTTTCCTCCTATAGGTCATAGCGTGATGATATATAGCCTTCCTCGATAAATGGACTACCCAACACTGAAAGAATCATTCAAATCGGACCAGTAGTTCCAGAAATTAGCGCGTTCAAACAAACAAACAAACAAACTCAGCAGCTTTATAATATTAGTATAGAAATCAAAATTAAACACAAAACAATTTATAATTTCAATCAAGTGACTACGAATTGCGAGAATATCTTTGAATGCATGAAATGCAATACTCCATTCATATCATCAAACAATCCACCAAAGCATAACAACACTTGCTCCTAATCTGAAATCTCCGAAACTGTCCAAGCGTTTTATGTAAATTTAATTGACACCCAGCACTTAGATGAAAGGTAGACAGGGTCTGTACGTCCCACACGTTCGAGCTCCGTATTGAATTGGCGTCAAATGGTGTGAGGGTAATGCGATTACATCGGATATACGTACGCTACACTCGGCTATTGTACTTAATTGATATTGTCAGCTCGGTTGTCGAGTTAAACTGTACGGTTTTGAGGGTTATTTTGGTTTATACGTGATAGTTTTCGTCCTTTAGGGCTGTATCATATACATATCATATCATATACATTCGTTATATGTCTTATTGCTTTAATCCTGGCTGGTGCCAAGGTCTTCGTTTTTAATTTTTTTCGACTTCTTCAGAGCTTCACATCTTTGATAGTAAGACCAATGGCTCTTATACTCCTTGAAAATATTATCATTGAATTTGAAATGCAGCATTAAATTGCTTGTATCTTAAGATATTTGTAACGTAAGTTGTATCCCACTACTAGTCCATGCACCTCCTGTATTCTTCCATTTAGTACTCATTGACTACTCTCCGTATCATTATGCATTAATCGCAGGGTTCATATGTGCAGTCGGTGAGATTGGCTTAGTTCCGAAAGGTTTTGTGAAGGATTCCTTCCATCCTGTGGCGATACTATGACTCAATATTATTCGATTTCTGACCAAACATATGTAAAATATAAAGAATTATTTTATAAAATTTATTGATCCCTGTCGTTGAACTCCTAAGATCGTAAAGCTTTAATAAATTAAAACTAGCAGGTTTTATTTTCAATCCAGTTTGTATGCAAAAAGTAAACGGATATACCATTTACTTTCGTTTTGTTTATGTTTGATGATTTTAATTTAATTAGTAGTTTTGTAACTAAGTTATTAGCAATAAGCTCCAAATATATCACATTATTAGTTTTTTTTAGCCGTCTTCAAAAAAAGGAGGAGGTTCTTAATTCGACTGTATGTTGATTTTTTTATAAGTGGAATACTCTTACGTACAATAATTTCTTAGATTTACGCGAATGTTACACTGTGTCAGCCCACATACGTCTCACTGCAGGGCACGGGCCTCCTCTACAATCGAGAGTACGATTGAGAGAGGTTTGGCCATATAGTCCACCACGCTGACCTAGGGCGAGTAAAGTTCGCTAATGTTACACATTGAAATAAAATTATTTTCACGCTTTAAATCTGTAAAAAATAGTTTAGATTAGCTAGAGTAAAATTTGGGATTTTACCTGAGACCCAAAATCTGGTGTCGATCAATTTTCACCTGTATGATCATTTGCCTCCTATTCTATGGAACAAATCAATTATTTCATAAACTTTCTTCTTTTCGCCTGTCTTGGTGGCGTAGTAGGTGGTGAGGTCTCGGGTTACAATCCCGGGACGGGCATAGTGATATTGGATTGTTCTATTCATTATCAGCCCGGAGTCAGGAATTTGTCCTCGATATGGTGATAGGCTCGCTCCCTATCACATAGTGGGACGGAACATACAAGTCGAAGTGTGGATGTCCTTGTTACACCTATGCCTACCCCTTCTTTGAAAAAGGCGTGAGTTCATATGACAGTTCTTCTTCTGCAGGTGTGAATTTCAGCATTTTCCTTTATATTTAACAGTGTTATTTACTATCATGAATGAATGATGAATGACGAGATCCGAGCCATTGTTTAGAGCAGTGAGTAGTGTTGTAGTGTGTTGTAACAGCGACAATCTTCGTTTATATCTACTCGGTCGTGACCCCCCGGCTTTGACATTATGTCATCGAAACTCAATGGAAATGTACTACTAGCGCGTTGTACACACGATGCTAGTAATGATAGTGGGGTTCATACAGATTGTAGTATTTATAAAGTTATAAATAACTTTAACTAGTATTGCTTTCATGCTGTCATTTTTTCGCGTGAAATAAGTAACGCAAAATAGTCTATAATATATTTTTCTTTCACTGGGATTGAAGTGGTTGCACTGACAGTAATGGTGCGTGTAATATTTTCTATATAGAGATCGAATATCGCTCGTTGATTAAAACAATTAGGCCTTCTCGTAACCGGATGTCCACTTGTTGAACTCTATGCACTGTAATATAAAAAATCCTTAAAAATTATAATTCCACATATGGTCTGCACGTAGTTTTAGTATCTATTATTTGAGCTTATAAAAACTAAAATATTAAATGCGTTCTACTGTTGACAAGAAGTATAACAATTCACAACACATTACCTAACTCGATACACATTTCACAAACAAAGCCAAGAGACATCACTTGCCTGACAAGACCGGTTGGCGAGTCCAGTCGGCGTGCCAGTGGCTCAGACCAGTTTGTTTTTGGTAACAGGAAGTGTTGCACAACTCAATGGAAAGTACCAAAACCAATTAGGAATTGTCTCGCTATTGTACTTTGCTGTCGCTTAAACAACTCTCGCGAGAATTACAGCTGAATAGTTTATTGCATTGTTTTGTGATTGTGAAAATTTTACGAATTGATGACTAGTGATTTTACGCAGTGTAGGTTTTGAGCAATGTTTTTTGATTCATTTACCTGTAGTAAATCTAAAATACTTTTTTGTTTCGTTCAATACACGAAAATTCCATCCATGCTTTTGAGTTCCTATTTCCGTCATTATTAATTTTGCGGTTTATATCTCTACTAAGGTTTGGCTAAACTTTACCTTAATACAATTATAATTCGTGACCATTATAATTTTCACCAAATTTTAAATAAATCTGACCTGCAACATATCTCCTTTATATTTCCTATGATCGGCTAAGTGTCGTGTTATGATTTAATAATTACCTTCCTAAAAAAATAGGGCTATCAAGTGCAAAAATATTTTTACAAATCTAACTAGAAGCTGGACTAATATAGCCTAACCACTTTCAATCCTATTCTCGCTTGTAGAGGAGGCCCTTGCCCTGCAGCGGTACGTAGATGGGCTGATACAGATACAGAACTAGAAGCTACAGCTGGATTAGTGTATATAATCAAACTCTTCAATAGCATAGATTATACAATATAGAGCAGGTATAGATAAACTAAATAGAAATATGTATTCCAAAATTTCTAAGCTAATCAGTACTGTAACACTATTTAGCCTAGTACTTGCCTCCGACACTATCCTGGCGTGTAATCGAACGTTGTTTGTAACTTGCGATTTGGGTCAACCGTGCCCTATTAATAGATTGTTAAAATAATTACGTTTGATATATTTTAACACTTTTATTTCCTCCTCCGATAAGCATTGCTTGACGATAAGAGTACAGTAACTGTACCAAATTATATCGAGTGTAAATATTGCATTAGCGTACGAGTATCTAACGTCCGATATATATTTTTTTATCAAAAGAAAATCAATTATACAGTGTGCCGTACTACGTGTCCGCACACGTGATAAAACTGCGCATAGACTAACGTGTGAACTCGTAAAAAGAAAACTACCTTTATGATAAGAGCGGTAAGACGCAATTTGCATTGTAAAAACAGTAGGCTTTTTGTATCAAGCGAAAAAAACTCATATTACCAAAAGGGGATTGGTGAAATTCGTTTGCGGACGCGATGAAAATTTCCTAGTGTACGCTCGACTGAAATGTTAGGTATTTTAATAATGTGTAAACTAAAGGGGAAATGTATAAAACATGTGTAATGTAAGATGTGTCGCTCGTTCCTGTCACCCATTGGCGTTTTACTTTCAGTCAGAAATTTCTCTTTTGCAATTCCTTACGTTTGGCATCGATTGCTCTCGCCATGAATAATTTTGTTGCTGCATCGGGAATGTCCGAATACTCTTGTGTATAATTTATTTGTTGGCTTCAGTGTGTTTTTGTTTGATGTTTATAAACAAAACAAATGTTACTTAATTTTGTGAGGAGACAGAAAAAAATTCATGGAGAGAACGAGGTTCATAAGAACGAATTGTTCAGTCTATATAATATCAAACGATCATTTATGAAATGCCGTCAATTATTTTGAAAAACAAATATGTATTATATAAGAGTACTTTTTATGTAATTCTGGCTATAGTATTTATGATATAATGCAATAACAACAATTTTACTAAAAAGTTTGAGTCAATGGTTCCTCCATAGGTCAATGCTTCTAATAAATCTAGAAATTGAATCCAAGATTTTCAGCTCTCTGTCTGTCAGTCTGCAAATCATTGAGCATCATAGTTAAATGCAAGCATTAAATATTTTTTACAATAGCCAAAGGCAATATTGATATCGAATTTATATTAAAACGCTCCAGGCGATAATCTGTTCAACTTTGAGCTATGTCTTAGACCTAAAACGATATCGTATTGTCTATTCCTTAATAGTCTATCAATGACTTGATATTTTGTTCGCAAAGAAAGAAAAAAATATAGACTTATCGGTTTCAAATATTTATGTATCTGTTGGGAAATTCTGGTTCTTTTTATTCATTCCTGAGCATTAAACAATGTACAATCTTTATGATCCCAATACAGAAGGCTTTCTATCTGTATTACTTTTTGTATCTCTATCCCCTGTTGTAATTAAATGTCAATATGAGATTCAAACTACAATATCATCGTTTAAGTATCGCTATACTGGGGAGGTCAATATTCGCCACTTTTCAGACCAAATACTCTGGTTAATACCTTCATACCTCTTTCTGCGTAAAGTTGATTTGAAATTCATGGTGTTGTTTGGTTTTGCTACTGTCCATGAGCGGTCGTATAGCTTATCATCAGCCGAATGGTATGCTCGTCTTCATTCATTGCAATGAAAATAAAACTGTAATATTCCGTTGCATAACTCAAGAAACGCTACAAAGTTGTTAAATGTACTCATGAATAGCGCTTCAATTATGAAAAACCCGGCACGCATCGCTCAATTCATCTTGGGCTTGTTAACGCGATATTTGTCGCGGAATGCGTGACCGTATGGTGGATTGCGTGGCATTAATACTAACGATCTGCCGTTCTATCATAAACAATAATACAACTACAAACGTATACTGATCCTACACTAATACATTGTGGGTATTATTTAGGTGTTAAAACACGAAACGAGTCACCTTATGTTTAGTGATTACATGTGTTAATCTAAAAAAAATAAGGATTGTAGATCCGTAGCTGACTTTTCAAAATGGGAGAGGAATAGAATAGAGAAGAAGAAAGGACAAGAGGAAACGCACCACCGCAATATCTATTTCACTCGCCAAACAGCAGTGTAAATGCACTGTTGTGTTCCGGACTGAAGAATATTATATGATTACTAATAATTAAAACAACGATTCTTGGGTACCAGAAATAATTAAGGACTCGGGTCTCACATCATCCAGTCAAAACAAATATTTTTGTAGCCGGTATTAGCCAACTGCGCCACAGAATCGTACGATTTAATAGTAGTAGTACAATAGTAAATGACTAATCAAATAGCCGGCGAAACGGAACCAAAGGAAAAACTGATTATCGATCATCTTAATACACAGTCGGTTTTACGTTCGAAATTCTAAGAAATAGCTTCGATCGTTTGGCAATCGTCACGCGTACGGATCGATGGGGTTAGAACGATTTGAGATTTTGGACACGATTTGTCTCGCCACGATAGTCGGATTGGTGACGTCAGTGTATACAGTTGACAAATTGAGCTTAGAAGTTAATGAAGAAGTGGTTGAGGATGATATGTGAAAGATATTTGGCATATGGGCTTGGTGTGGTGGATAAAGGCCAGTACTTTCTCGATATGGGAGCCGTAATGCCATTCGGTAGTTACCTTGAATTGTAGAAGGAATGGACCGGGGCGGTACCACAGTCTTACAAAAAACTGTCTGAATGAGATAATTCGGTTATTGGATTCAATATCCCTTCTTCTTGAAATCCTTTTTCTCTTGCACTTTAAGAGACTCTCAACGCATCTTAGATTCAAATGTAGATGTTTATAGGTGGCAGTTATTGCCAATCGTCAGGTGAGCTGTTTGCTCCTTTGCCGGATGCATCAATTAATGAAAAACAAAACTCGTGGGAGTGGCAGATTATGCTGACATTGATAAAAGTATGTTCAAATAAAAGCCTTTTCCTATGTATTTGTATACATATGTTTCTATCATTTACTCTAAGGGTTAACAAATGATCGAGACTTCAACCCCCTTTTTTGAACCTTGAATAATGTTGATGTAAATCTATTTAAATAGCTCAAATCCATTTTTAGAATATTTTTAATTGCTTTGCAGTGTACTGTCCTTTTATATCTTATGACGTAGCATTCAAGCAAACAGACAAACGAACGCTTTTAAGTGTATATTCTAACTCCGCAGGTAGTTATAATCGAGCTAGATACATTTGCGATAGCCAGGTGAACGATCTACTCGAGTTGAAGGCCAACAATCGTTTGGTCAGTTTTTTTTATTATATTATTAGTACTTACTTATTGCTTATACGTATGAATGTCGGGCTATCGACCCGGCTGGTAAAAAACTACGTACACAAACTATATGTGTATTTATATTATGATATCGTTTTTGTGATGCTCCTGATATAACTAAAGCAAAAAGGAGATATGATCAGAGAAACTCCATGAACTGTCTGTCTATAGGATAGCTTAGAGACTCATGAAAGGGTTGTTGGGAAGGTCTATGCAGTTAAAAAACACACAGTTTTACAGACACTGGTGGAACCATAACCCAGGCACGGATATAAATAAATGTAATCTTTACACGTATTTATTCGTCCGAGAAACACAGAAATACGGTGCCGAAAACCAAGTTTGTATCTGTATCATAAATTAGACATCTATAGATACACCCAATAAATTAATCCACTCAACTCTCATAATAAGAGTATTCTTAATATACCAATAGTCATCGACCCCACTAGATACTAAGTTTCGTATCGTACATATCAAAAACTTAGCGACTTAACGATTTCACAATACCCAGACCAAAACAAATATTTATACGTCACAGAATTATTTATCTCTGTGCATTTCAGTGTGCAGTGTAAATGCACTTTTGTGTTTCGGATTGAAGGACACACTGTAGCTACATACAATCAATCAATCAATCTCAATATGTACGGTTGCTACTGGACATATTGAGATTTCACATCTTATGTCTCAAGATGGCGAGCGCATTGGAATACCAAGCATTGCTTTGTAATTCATAGTGCTGTTTGATTTTGCTACTATCCATGAGCGGTGGTATCGCTTACCATTAGGCAAATAGCTTGTTGCGCCATTAATTGCAATGAAAAAAAGGAAGGCTATCTATTATCTGCACATAGTATCCAGACAGACATACGTACTATGTACATATATATTGTTTTTTATCGATTTTCAAACTGTATAATTTAAATCGTCGCTTCTCGGTTCACAGGCATCTTCTTTATCAATTACGTCTGAAAGGCTGTCTATTATAGGGGCCATGTAGTAAGACATATGTATAAATAAATAAAAAAAAAACACCCAACAGTCACATACTGACTGTAGTCCTGACTCCACACTAAGATCGAGTCTTGTGTCGTGGGTATCAGGAACTGCAAGAGATATTTCGGTATCACAAACACCCAGACTCGAAAGAAATATTTGTGGACAAACATTTCTCTCGCGGCCTCTCGTTTCACAGGCGGCGTCTAACCGACTGCGCCAAGGAGGCTGTCAAATAGTATGTAGGTATAGTTGATGTACATAATTGACCAATGTAAATATAGTTAACATATTATCGAATTCCATGAATGTGCTGTTTCCCTGTGGCGCGAGAAATTTGGAATAATCTCGGTTTGGGGCTTCCGGAGTCACCCACTTCCGTTTCTGATGAAATGTGCGTCTAATTTTTATAAGTATATTAAAAAACTGTTTATCATTCTAAATTTTAGGTGACGATGTCACAATATTTCAATAATTAAACGATGAACGAATAAATGGTCTAATAAACCGGATTTGAAAAAAGAACTTATAGCAAGAATTTATTTATCTTCGAACACTTTTAATCATTTTTATTTAATGTAAAGTTTTTATTAGGCCTAGTTCCGCTGCCTTTTGGAGGTTCCTGAGTGTATACTAATGTAAAAACCAAATATTATATCACTATTACTTAAAACGACCTAAGTACACTTACAAAACATCGATCGAACAGAAACGCAATAACATCATAAAAAACACACGAAATACGTTCGCATAAGCCTTATTTATAAACGAATTCCGATGTTTTCGGCGGGGGCACGCGCGGGGCCCAAACCCCCCACATCGGAACTGAATATAAAATAAGCTAGCAGCCGTTCCTTCTGAATTTCAATCGGTTTTACATATTGTATGCGCGTATTTCTACGCTTTTATTGCGCTAACAGGTGGTGAGTTTGTTTTGTTTAAATATTATGTAGATAACTACCGCCAAACAGCAGTGTAAATGCACTGTTTTGTTCCAGTTTGAATCATGTTGCAGCCTGAGTAACTACTGGATATATTGGACATCTTATTTCTCAGGATAGCGAGCGCAGTGGAATGCTAAGCATTGCTTTGTAGTTTGTAATTCATAGTGTTGTTTGATTTTGTTACTGTCCATGTGCAGTCTTATCGCTTACCATTAGGCGAATGGCATGCTCGTCTCACCATTCAACGCAATGAAAAAAATGGTGTTTAGATCTACGTCTACGTTTGATTTTTATTTAATTGGTGTAGCATGGGGTTGGTATATTATATGTAATTTAGTTAATGAAAAGTGACCTTTGTCACCAATGTTACCGAAAAATAGTAAGCTTTCAAATGTGGTTAAAAAAGCAATGATGGGTTTCTATCGAGGGTCAAAAGGACAAATGTTGACTTGATCGTGGTGTTTTCTGTCTTATGTGTACATTTACATGCAAACTCCACTCTCACTATACTTGTAGCCTACATGTTTACTAGTGAAGGAATCGAATCTTTCGCATCCGTAGTAGATTACCTACTAAACTAATCTCCAAGCCATATGTCAGTGGGCTTATTGCGCGTCACTCACGCAGTTCGGTGAATCAAATCTAATTGTGTTGAGGCGTTTGTGATCACTTGTCGTGCTAATTTGGCGAGATCCATTTAGGGTGGTTAAGGTGCGGTCTGGTTAAAGCGATCGGTGGGTATTATACGAAGCTTTTCAAGCATTTTCTTTAGGTTTAAGGGTCCCGTAGCTGAAGACGATAGGAGAAAGTCGGAATGATTACAGAATTGTATTTTTTGGATTTCGCAAATATGTAGGTTTCCGTCTCTATCAGATATCTAAGTGACTCAACATTTAATAAGGAATTATAAGTGTGAAAGATTAATTAATTCAATATCGCAAGTCACGTGCCGAAACGAGTACCTATTTAATTTATTAAAATAATAATAAAAATAGTCTCATACAAACGACCGTAAATATATGTATAATAATCGATCTTACGTCAAATAATTCAAGACGACTAAATTATGTCAAACCAGTATGTTATTAACAGGATGTTACATAATGTAAGTAAATATAACGAACATGTTTAATTAATTTTATTAAGATGTTTTATGTCTTACATCGGGCCTCAATGAGGATTTTTATCTTTAATACGTAACTTCATTGACAATTCTTTGTGACAAATTGCCTTATAAACCGCATGTAATAAAATTTCTGACTCCATTTCCGAATCAGAAAATATGGATACTTGTTTTTATTGTATAAGTTAGGCAAACTTTTCAGCTCTAAAGCAGTGTAAACGCACTGTTGTGTTTCGGTTTTAAGTATTTGTAGTTAGAGTGACTACTGGACATATTGAGACTTAACATCTTATGTCTCAGGATGGCGAGCGCAGTGGATTGCCAAGTATTGCTACTGTCTATGAGCACGGTTGTATCGCTTACTATCAGGCAAGGCAAAGGGAAGCTTGTCTTGTAAAAAAAACTAGCAGACGTTCAACCTGATTTTCTTTACCATCGGTCCTGGACAAGGAGATAGCAGGTGTGGGCTCTAAAAATGGGAAGGAATGGGCAAGCAAATAACTGGAGTAGAAAAGTGGTATTAGGTCGCCGGCAATCCTTTTAAAATCTGGTGACGTATAGTTTGTCGTTCTTTTAAAATAAATATTTCAAACATGCGAACTGACTGTAGAAAGTAGCACAATCGTATTATTGTTATCATACAGCTAAACTATAATTTAACGTCGAGTCATTAATTTCGCAGATTAATTATCAGTTGTAGCGCAAACTGGCGAAAATTGTGGGAAACTGTGCGCAGATCAAAATCGTTTTGATTATTATTCAGTTTAAAAGTTAATTTAATATCTTTGTTGAGGTATTGTTTTGAAAGTGGACGGAATAGCGGTAAATGAAATTAGGAGTTTCAGTAACATATTGTTTGTTAATTTTCGCTCTCTCTTTGTGTTTTTGAATACGGTCATTCATGTTGCTAAAGTATATTTTTAGCCAGTTTGTTTATAGTGGTTTTTTTAATGACAGGTAGACATTTAAAAATATGGCGTCAGGAATACCTATTCGATATGGCTTGCCCACTCTCATATCAAACAAGACGAAACGTAGGTGTCCTGGTAGCACTTCTGGCTATCTGCTTCTGCCTTCTGTCACGCCATTTTCCCAGACTAATCCCCATACTTAAGAGTAGGTTATTCGTATCCGACACAAGATGAAGATGGTACAAGGTGCAAAACTTGGTATGTATATTGAGTTATTCACCCACGTAAAGTCACGTTTAGAATTCTCTTTTCAAGGCCGGAGTAGTCGTTGATATTCTAATTAGATTTCATTCACGTGACTTAAAATAATGAGAATTACAGAAAATCCACTGTTGCACCTAGCAATTGCAAATATTTTCACAGCGACCTGTTGAAAGGTAACATACAGTCATAATTACTACATAACTCAGGTACAAAAATATCAACATTAACAAAAATATTAAACATTACACCAGTGATATTAATTTATAGTCACAACTCCATTTTCATTGCGCACATAAATAATTTCGATACGTTTTACAACATAACATATTCCTCCGATTAAACGCAACGGCCACCTAAATTAACTATAAGATATGATGTCGTAATAGGCTTTAATGGACCAATAAAATACCTGAGCGCGCGTTTCTTACTAGCCCGGTTTACTGAAAACAAAAGTTGTTTTCCCACTCAAATTTGTGACTGTCGTCACATCCGGTTTTTGGATGATCACTAAAAGTAATGTTATTATTTATGAGATTCCAAGGGAAACAATGTTGGCGGTTAGCTACTTGGCAAGACACTATAAGGGGTAAGCAGTATGAGTTGTCAAAAGAAACAATAGCAAAGGTGTAAAAATATATAATAATTCCCAACTATGTACATGAAATGATAGCGAGTATTATAATGATAATGTTAATTTTACATTGACGGTCCGGAGACATTCAAACAAGAACGAAATAAATAAATAAACCCAACAGTCTCAAACATAGTCCTGACCCCACATTAAGATCAATTAAGTCTTGTGCCGTGGGTATCAGATACTACGAGACTTTTCGGTCTCACAAACACCCAGACCCGAGATAAATATTTGTGGACCTCGCAAACATTTATCTGGCCGCGGGGATGGAACCTGCGGCCTCTCTTTTTACAGTCGGCTTCTGTCATACACTATAACGGTGAAGGAAAACATGGTGAGGAAACGTGCATACTATACCGATTTGTGAGAATTTCTATAGTAGGTAAGTATGTAAAGTCTCTATATGGCTTACTACTTTCCCATAACCCTAAGACTTGCGATTGTAGAGGAGGCTCGTGCTCTACAAAGAGGCCTAGATGGGCTGATACATATAAGTAACCAAATAGAAGTATTTAAATAGTAAACGAAACCAAAACCTTACTTTATTCGATTAAATTAAATGATTTAAAGTGTTAACTGGCCTCTCGCCCTGTGAATCCATCACGGCGGGTATTCATTGGCAGTGATATAGCAGCCGTCATCGTATCGCCGCCGCCTCGTTTATAATTCAGCGGTGTGCAACAGGGGTGAACTTGACTTTACCTGTCCGTTTGAACTTCCTACGTGTGGGCGGTTTGATCCACATGCGAAGGTTAATTGTTGTTGTTGGTAGTGCTTTTGTAGTGTAAATATCTGATATCGATAATAGTGATAGTGTTTTCTTTCACAATCCAAAGGTTGACTGGAATAAAATGCTTTAGGCATTATGTCCGCATGTATACTATTATTATATAGTATTTCGTGAAAAAAATACTTGAAAAAGGGTTATTTTTTCAATAACTCTGCTTGTTAAAGCGTAGATAAGAGATTTCTGAAAATAAATCTCCCCTCTTTTTTCCTCTCTGCCTCCTTTTCCACATTCGTTTAATCCTCAATGGCTGACTAAGCAGGCAGCACTTGAAATTCAAGTGAGGGCTCCTACGGCGACTCAATATCTCTTGAATGAGTAAAAACAGCTCAAATTAAAAATTCCGACCTATGTGTTGGACTTTCGTTGGTATAAACTAGGATTATATAAAAAAAGGAATGTGTATTACTTACAAAGCTAATGTCAGAGATTGTCCCGCTCTCACTCCCGCGATTACAAATACTACATAAACATACTAGCCAAGATCATCTGTGTTATTATCACATTAGCTATTTAATTCCCACTTCACATGATAGGACATCATGATTCAAGTATCGTCAAAATTTATTTTGCTATATCCTAAATAATCTACCTTTCCACATCTGGGCTCAAATAACTATAAATAATTAATAAACAATGCACAGGTACACTCAACAGTCACAAACATAGTCCTGACCTCACACTTAAATCGAGACTTGTGTTGTGAGTAGACCTGAAACTCTGTGGATCACACATACATTTGTTTCGGTACGGGGATCGAACCCGCGGCCTCTCGTTTCACATCCGCCGTCTAACCAACTGCGCTACGGGGGAGGAAATAAATAATGTCTGAGCTGATATAAAATGAATCACTCTCAGCACTAGTGAGACCAACACTTAATTACTGAACCCACACGTGTCACCTGTCATCTGTTTAAGGTATTGATCCGTGACATTGATCCATCGGCTCGCGGGGTCAGTGACCTCAGCTTTTTGTTGCACGGAGTGGTCATCGGTTGAGATATCCTAGTACGGTGATGGTTCTTGGAAGGTGCTTGTTGTGGTTTTAGGTTCAAGGGTATATTGATAATGTAGTGGTACTTAATGTCAATATAATGTGTACCTACTGAATGAAATTTGATAAAAATTGACTCTGTTGAAGTTTTTCACAACGACCTATTGAATGCGATATGTATGAAATATTACAAAATATAATTAAAACAACCAGGAAAATACCAGTAAAGTGAACCTAAACCCTCTTGATTATCGAGAAGTCAAGTGTTAACATTAAACGTGTAAAGATTGATATATTATTAAAATCAAATTTCTTTTATGCATATTAAAGAGACTACAAAAAATCGCCAATGTATAACATAGTTCTCAAGAAACCATTATCAAAACTATTGTAATGATAAAACCATCCCGATCGTCGTTTTTCCATCGTGCAGGTTTGTTTAGCAGTTCATAACGTATTTCTATCATAATACCCACTCTTCAGAAATATTTCTAATTCTTTAATAAATCAGCAATAAAATTAGCGCAAGAAACTCGCATAGGTAACCTACATCTTTAATTACGTCTCGCATCCGAGTCCCGACGGAACAATGAGTACTAAAGCGCGGCGTGGTATGTGGCCGCCACATAATTGCATAATAAAGGTACGTCCGAGAGGGTAAATGGTCGCAGCGCGTCGGCGGTGACTGATTAAGACGGATTAACAGTGGGGTTACCATGGTATCGGATTTTGAGTGGATTGTCCTCATTCTCTTTATATAGTGCAACTAGTAACGAAGGAACAGGAACCTTTAATACGTAAAGAATTATAGGTAGGATTAACCATGGTATTGGATTTTGAGTCAATTGTCTTCATTGTTTTTTTTTTAAATGGGGCAACTGGTAATGAAGGAAAAGGAACCTTTAATATGTTAAGAAATGTAGGTGACCGCCCATTAATGATTGGTTATCCAAAGCGATGTTTAAAACCCACCGTTATGATACAAGCAGGATTGTCGCGTTTTGAGTTCAGTTTATGTGTTGTTTTGAGCAAACCTGGATAATAGTATGAACTGGCGGAAAAATCCCAATTATTGCTAGCAGATATTGTAGTAGGAATGCTAGTTATCAGCAGGTGTATAGTAGTTAATATGTGCTAGTATATAAAATAAACTTACAAACGATGTAACAATTACCTATAAATTAAAAAGCTAATTGAAAATATTTAAAACATGAAAACTACCGAAAAAATTCCCAATTTTTGATTACGTAACTGGGAATAATTCTTGACTAAGTCTTCAAGAATTACGAGTAATTTATCATACTTATTCAAACTAATAATAATAGTCATAAAAACCATGTACTAAGATATGTATACATAACTTGCTAACCGTAAAGAATGGACAATTCGCTGCAAACCGTACGATATCTCAACCTTGAACCTTTGAGAAACAAAGTGTTTGCTAAAAAGTATTTCTCGCAGTAAAACTTTTAACATTGTTTGAACTCTCAAGGTAAGCTAATCAGAGTGAAATTTTCACATGGTGAACAAATCATTAAATTGTTTTATTCATGTGACCACGGTATAATAATATGTGTAAAAATTCAAACGTTGTTAGACCCAAAATAAAATAAAATAAAATATATGTAAGCATTGTTTATTCACGTGTATGTAATATACTGTCTACATTCATGAAAGTAAAGGTGTAGGAAATCTAGGATATTTCAAGGTTTTAATAGTTCAGTATACTACTTACAGCGTAAATTTTCCCACGTCAACATATCTACTGAATGATTAATCTGTAGTGTAAAATGGATTTTAGCACCCTGACATAGTTATGCCGAATGGCAAGAGATAATAATCATTACTTGTCTCCAATTGGTACTATATCTAGCCGTCCAAATCAAGTGCAAAAGAAAGCAACAGTGCAATATCGAATTGCATTTATTTCGAGCCCAAACTCTTGCTATTTTTTCCGAGACAGCAAGAATCCCTTCGGTAAGTAACACCCTCAAGGCCATTTTTGAAACACTCATTAACGCACATGTAAGACCGTCTAAACGTGTAAAATGGTGAACGTGACGTGATCACGAGTCCGAATATGTCCCCTTGGACATGGTCACCGTAATTAGCTAACGCTGTGCGGTCAACGGCCACGGGCCTTGGCATTGCGCTCGGTACTTGCGCATAGAATAGAGAGTAAGTAGATGGTTTGGGAATTATTACGAAGTCTCAAAATACCTACAAGGTTATATCAAATCACTCATAGGATTTTTTGTGAAGAGAGGAAATAGAGAACGTCAGTCATAAGACATGAAATTCTACGTGGCGCAGTTGGGGAGACGCCGGCTGTGAATCGAGAAGTCGCCGGTTCGACGCCTATACCGAGATAAATGATTGTGAGGCCCACAAGTACTGATCACGGGTCTGGGTATTTGTGAGAATAAAAATCTCTCGTAGTTATTGCTACCCACGATACAAGACTTAATAGATCTTGTTATCGGGTCAGGACTACGTAAGTGAATGTTGGCTATATTATTATTTATGTAGAACATGAACATAAGTATGGGAAATAGAAAACCGTAAGGCCGGGAGATGAAGCTGCCTGTGATGGCAATTATTATACTATCAATTGTTGGTTTTTAAAGCAATTTGTATTATCTCTATCAATTCTGCCCATTCAGCCTCTAATAAACACACTTGTGATTTGCCCATTAATATTGGCAGTCAGGGCCTGCGTCGATCACAATTTATTACGTCTAATACACAACAACACGCAACATTATCACTAATAATAGTATGCCAAAGCGGCTATCATAACAAATTGAAACATCAAAACCACATTTATCTTTTGCATTCCCTTTCATCATTATAGCAATGCAATCTTCAAGATCATATCTTCGTATAAGTGGCTAAATCAGCTGTGAATCACGTACGATACCTCGCTTATCGTCTCCAATTTTTTCTTCAATGTCGCGTCTTGTTCCTACATAATCTTTGCCGCGCGTCGAGCTGTCAATAAGCGATTGAAATTGGGCAATTAATGTATGGGAAATATGTTATTATGATAGTTTTATTGCCGTGGGATAGTTTACACTCGTTTGTTTGTTTTGCAGTCGTCATGGTGTTGTATGCGCATCTTGAAATGTTCGAGTAAAATTTGATACAGACGTTTGCAGTTTTTGCTGATTTTTTTGCGAGTTAATGCGTTTATGATACGTTTCGACGTCTTTTTTATAATTAGCAAAGTATTGAGAGGATGTTAGTAATCTAAGATACCAGTTTTGTGAAGCTAACTGTATAGGCGATCGGAGATGGATTTGAGTCAGATTGCGGTCTGCATTTTTTGTTTGTGCTTTTGTAAAATGTTGTATCGAAATTATATTCTGTCTAGTTCAAACAATGGATCTTTGTAGTAGTATTTAGTTTCTTGAAAATTATTTTTGTTTTATGTAACTCAATGAATAGATCCAAAGAAAAAATTTTGGAATTTTGTATGGCTATGATAGTATTAATTTATTTGATTGTTTTTGTAACTTCTATTCAACACTACTCTCAATGTAATAAGATGCTTAGCTGTGGTACTTATTTGCGCTGATACTATTAACAGTTTACTTTTTAATATCCGGCTTTACGATACCAAAAGGTCTCAAATCGCGTTACTAATCACATTTCACACACAAACTGTCAACACGTCAATCGAATGTTAATAGCGTGTATTTTCCTAAAAAAATAGCTTGCGATGACGTCATCACTTTATGCAACTTGCGCGCAGGTGCAGAAAACCGTCACTAATACGTACACGCCGATATCGGCCTAGTTCTAGCGTTATCAGGACCTATTTCAATTCATTATCGGTTGACGGATTTTAACTCTCATTTTTCTGTGAAGGTTGTAGATGTTTGCGGTCTATATGTTCTAGTTCATAAAATGTCTAACATCTTTATAACATGTGGTGTGCAATAAAGATATTGAGTATTGTGAGTATGGTTCGAGGGAAACTTATTATTGTCAATGATTTCCTTCGTCCATAAATTACACATTGTTAAATCGATTTCTTGCTGAATCTGTCTGGTTGAATGCGATAAGGTCAAAAACAATCGAATAGAGTTTCATACAGTTTCCACCACTTTGGGGTTTAAAAGGTAGTATGTGATAGCATTTTTATTGCAATGAATGGTGAGAAGAACATGCCATTCGTCTGAAAGTAAGATATATGACCGCTCATGGAAAGTAGCAAAATCAAACAAAACCACGAATTACAAAGCAATGCTCAGCATTCTGAGACATAGGAAGATGTATCAATATGTCCAGTACTTATCATATTCCACAGTCTACAAATGAGAAATGGCAACAAAGCCACTGTCCATGCAAGTTTATTTAAATTTAATATTATCAAAGAATCTTCCGTATAAGCTTCCCATCATTCCACTGCTAGATTTTGAATCCCAAATTCAATCCAAAAGGACCGGTGTCTTAAAGTAACAAATTACTGGTAGGTCTGTCATATGTGAGAGGCCGCCTGGGTGGTATCACTGCAATGTCTATTTCTCCCGTCAAACAGGAGTGTTGTGTAGTGGACTGTTGTGTTTCGGTTTGAAAGACATTGTAGCCAGAGTAACTACTGGACATATTGACACTTAACATCTTATGTCTCAGGATGACGAGCGCAGTGGAATGCAAAACATTGCTTTGTAATTAAAGGTGTTGTTTGGTTTTGCTACTATTTATAAGCGGTTTATCGCTTACCATCAGGCGAACGGCATGCTCGTCTCGCCGTTTATTGCAATTAAAAAAAACTCGCCATCCTGAGACATAAGAAGATTTCTCAATATGTCCTTTAATAATATTAAAGAATCTTATAAGCTTCCCTACATTCCACTGCTAGATTTTTATCCACATATTCAATCTGAAAAGTCACGTGCCTTAAAGTAACAAATCTAAATTCTTAATTTATAATTATATGGGTATTAGCGGTATCTGCCACATCAGATACGTCACGTCAGGCGTATTGTTTGCGGAGGCCGCGAAATGTTAGCACCACGGGTGGCCTACAACCTCTGACATTTGACTGACTACTTGAAACAAGGCGTTGTATCAGTTTGATATGGTAGATACTTTAAGGTAGCATAAATGTGAATATTTTATGTGTTTTATTCTGGGCATCTTGGTTGTTGTGATTTGCATAGTAGCAGGAATCAGCTCAATATAGTTCAACCTTTTAAACTATAAAAGTGAAGGCAGCACAAAAAAATACATATTTCTACTATCCTACTAAACTAATAGGTACCGTTTGACGTTTCATATTTTTCAATTTTAAACATATTTGGACAGGCGTAACTCACACAATTTTAATTTCGCTTGCCGTAAAGCCACAATTCCATGGTTTTAGGCAGAATGTTATTAAAATTGTGTAAGTTACGTCTGTACAAAGTTGAAAAGTATGAAACGTCAAACGGTACCTATTAGTTTAGTTGGATTATAAATGAATCTGTGTATAATTTATAAACCTTAACTTTTATTGTGGTCAAAGAACCAGTAAAAATATTCAAATTACTACTGATGAAATTGTAAGACGATGAGATACGAGAGGTACCCAAGGCACTTCGGTTTCGAGCAAGGTATTTCGGTTTCGAAGCCAATGCAGCAACTCAGGACAATAAACGCAGCAGTTTAGTAGTTCAGTTGCATGGTCTCTAATATGATTTCCTTTGCCGCTTCTTCTGTTAAATTAAACATTAGTTCAAATTTTCGTTTCTGAAAGTATAAGTAGAAACACCCTTATATCTTGTATCTATGGTCACACAGAAAGAACTAATATTGTAAACATATCCCAATATTAGGTAAACAAAATCGGTTCTGAAAAATAGAACTAAGGCCTACAATTGATATTTAGTAGATGATGTCAAAAAAACAAAAAAGTAGGCCTCATGAAAATCCTATGTTACAAAATCCAAAGCAGTTCCTTTCTACAAAAGCGTCACGAGACACCGTCACTCGCAATCGTTGGCAACGCACCGAGGAATAAATAAACACACAATTACACTTTATAATTTGGAATCGAAAGTTGGTTCGGATACTCCAGACATTGCATCAACGTGAACGGTAAAAGATTCTCACGCCGAGCTGGTCCATTTAGTAAAAAACTAGAACTAGGTTGCTGTGGACTGCCTTGGTGGGACAATTGTACTACGGTATGATTGCAAAGCTCAGGTCTCGGGTTCGATCCCGGGTCGCCCAGTCCTACTGGATTTTTCTATTCAGTATCAGCCGGGAGTCAGTAATTTGTGCCTGAAATGATGATAGGCTCGTCCCCTATCACGTATGGGACGGAACATACAAGGCGAAAGGTGGGTATCCTGGTAGCACATTCTGCCTACTCCTTTTGGAAAGGCATGAATTTATGTATGTATGTGGGTTCCTTCTAACACTATTGTAGACTCCTTGGTTGCTTTGAATTTTAGTTGGAGTGATTCTTCTTCAAACAATCATGTCTAAGTTGTTGCATAGCATCAAAACCTAAAGTGTACTCTAAGCAATCTCGCAAGGCGACATCAATTGAGAAACTCATTGAAATGGATCATTTCCATTTTAAATACTAAAAGATACAATTGTTAAGCGAATCGCCATTACTTTGGCATGATAGTTATAGTAACATAGACCCTTTAAAATCTGGGAAGTAGTAGACATAATATACATATACGGATATATAAAATAAGTCATATTATTAATTATGAGAGCACAGTTCTTACTTTATTGAAGCAGACACATTAATTTTAAAATTGATTTCGTGTCTCGACCTGCTGAGTTCTCTTCAAAGTATTTGGATGTGCCAATCGTCAGTGTCGGATCATCATTAATTTTAATCTCGTTAGGATGAGACCGATATTTATGTTTGACACATGACATTTGAAAACGAGATACAGAACTTGACCTGTCATAGATACTACTAGTATGTCGGTACATCCGGTTTCGAATACAATGAAATATTCATGATTTGTCTCGTGAATTCGCACTGAGTTTGTTTCGGCCGACATCCTGTCAGTTTGTGTGCATGGAAGATGTATTTATTTATTTTAGATTGAGCTGATTATCCAGTTCACATGCGGATGGTAATGATTTTTTTACTCACGTCTTTGTGTAGGGTTGTCAGGCCGGAAAACATGAAGTTAAATATACTGTGTTGCGTTCCCTACTGGTAATATATGTCACCGAGCCGGTTTATCAAAAATAACGCTAATCTTTAACATCTTACATAAACGATCTATCTGTCTAATATGGTAGGTAGGTAATCTGTTGGTATAAGGTCGTATCTAGATTGCGTCACATCCACCAAATACTGGTGGTAGGTCTCTTATATGAGAGAGGCCGCCTGGGTAGATAACACCATAATGTCTGTTTCTCTCGCCAAACAGCAGTGTAAATGCGCTGTTGTGTTTCTGATTGAAGGACATTGTAGACAGAGTAACTATTGGATATATTGCGTCTTAACATCTTATGTCTTAGGATGGTGAGCTAGCATTGCTTTGTAATTCAAGGTGCTGTTTGGTTTTGTTACTGTTCGCGAGCTGTCGTATAGCTTAGCATCAGGCAAAAGGCACGCTCGTCTCGCCATTCATAGCAATAAAAAAAAAACATACCGTAAAATACATTACTTATGCAACTATTATGTGAACTAGCGGAACTAAGATATTAATAAAGCACATGAACACCATTTAAATGGATTCGATCTTAATAACCGAAAAACCAAATACAAAAAACAGGAAATAAACTAACTGTAGGTACATAGTGGACCACCTGACAACCCTAATATCTAAAGTGAGCTGCATAAAAAATCTAGAATGTGTAAACATTCCGAAATATTCCATGGGTAATAATAATTAATCAAACGGTCACTAAACCCGTTTTTTTGGCTGATAGCTATTCAGGTGTGTCCAGTTTTATATGAGGCGACGTCGCACGCAGCGTGCAGTGTTTAAGCGATGACGTACGTTTTTGCATATAATTAATGTGAACATTTACTTGTCTGCGTTATTTGTAACCTGATTTTGGTGAACATACAAGGCGAAATGTGGGTGTTCTGGTTGCACTTCTGCCTACCCCTTCTGGGAAAAGGCGTGAGTTTATGTATTATGATGTGTCCCAAGATGTCATGGGGGCGAGCCTATTGCCATATCGGACACAAATTCCTGACTCCGGTCTGTTAATGAACAGGAAAATACAATATCATTATGCCCGATCCGGCATTCGAACTTGAGACCTGAGCTTTGCAAATACATCGAAGTACAACTGCGTCACCGAGGCAGAACAATTTTCCACTAATAGGGATGTAGAATATTTATTTCATAATGATTATCACCTGCCATAGAAAGAAACCTTCAGTCTTCTGCTGTACGTAGGCTTCCAGTTTTATTAAGTGAGCAATAAAAAATCATTGTAACCGAGTAGTACAATTACGCCACCCAGGTAGTCATATATTAAATAAAAAAATTCAATATTTTTGGATTATGCGATGATTTGTGTCGGTGCAGAGTTCGAACTCGCTGTCTATCATTTCATAGCCAACAACCAACTGAGCTATTAATGCTTTTATTGAGTTGCCATATCATCATCATCAACCTATACTGCTGTCCAGTATTGGATATCGGTCTTCTCCAAATTGCACCATTTGATCCTGTCTTCTGCTGGTCGTATTCAGCATCTGTCAGCGACCAATATGCACTTTGTTGGTTTGTTTCCATAAAACTGTAAAATACTTTCACTGTATTAGCCCATGTACTGCAGGGCACGGCCTCCTCTACAATCGAGAGTACGATTGAGAATGGTTAGGCCATATATGCCATTACGCTGGCTTAATGCGGGTTGGTGGACTTTACATACCATAGAATTTCTTAGAAATCGCTATGGTATGCAAGTTTCTTCGCGATATTTTCCTTCACCGTTAAAGTGTGTGGTGACTTACTATTAATACATAATAATAATATATATATTTGCGATTTTGTAAATGCCAAGTAGCAACCGCAAATCTACAATTATTGATGTAAGTGATAATGTATCCACACGGATCACATTACATTGGAATGTTGAATACCGTAGTTATTGCATTTGACTTTTATTGATTTTGTTTACTTAGCTACACTTTTTCATATTTAAATATACGTGGGTTCGGTATATAATACAGATTTTTAATTGCGATTAATGGCGTGAAGAGCACGCCATTCGCCTGCTGGTAAGCGATACGATCATGGACAGTAGCAAAACCAAACAATAACATGAATTACAAAGTAATGCTTGGCATTCCACTACCACCACCACCACTACTGGTCTGCCGTCTTGAGACATAAGTTGAGTTTCATTATGTCCAGTAGTTACTCTGGCTACAATGTCCTTAAAACCGTAACAACAATGTATTGATACTGATGTTTAGAGGGAGAAATATGATATTGCGGTGGTACCTACCCAGGGCCTTCTCACACATGAGAGACCTACCACCACTGGTCAAATGTTTATCAATAAAATCATATTTTCCATTATCATTTTCATTATTTTCGTATAAAGTCGGAAACTATTCAAATGTTTTTCGAAACGTTTGTTTTGAATTTGTAATATTGGAATAGTTAAGTCTGTTATTTTTTGTTTGCATTTTGATAGGTTCATTGCACTTTTGGGAATAGATAATTTTGTTGATTTCTAGATTTTATCATAAAGGTTGTTGGAGGTTTACCATATTGAAAAAGTTGTGTCCACAATTCACTAACATTTGATATCTTTAAGACGAATAATAGTACTTGCAAATCGCAATAATTTTAACTTCACTGGCACCAATCAATGTGATAAATAAGTGAATGAATCATGTTTTAACGATTATTTTATCTAATTGCGATGCAAAATACTCAACAGTATTTAAAAAATGTTCTTTCTTAGAAATGCCTAACAGTCTCGATACTTATATAATAATAAGTAATTAGTAGATTGATCTGTAATAATACATATATGATGTAATAATATTGTTGCCATATTAACAATATATTTAAACACCCGGTGCTCAAATCAATTAATAACGGTATTTAAAATAAAAAGTAATTTAACCATATGCAAATGCATTGAAATAATTTATTCTATTAGGTATCGCCGTTTAGGAATGCATCTGTTAGTTTATTTTGAAAAAAATATATAGTTTAGAAGTTTTATTTATCTTATCTAGCTGCCAATAAATCTTAATTTAGGAAAAACTGGTCTATATCCGGTACAAAGTGCAGTCGAAAAATACGTGTTTTTTTATCTTATTGAGAATGTCCGGGCGCAGTAGATACTATTTTGTTTTGTTTTGGTGAAATTAAAGAAATTGTTCAGTACTTATATAGGTCTAAGAATATTTCGGTACTTTGTTTCCGTATTATTCTATTGTGTAATATTAAGTAATATATATTACACAATATATATAAATGTTGCTTTTGATTTTATGTGCCGTGGAAAGGAAATGTTTCTCGTAGTTTTTCCTACCCAAACTCTTCTTCGCACAAACTGAATCCAAAAGTACTTTGAAATGGACAAAACAATCGATAAATAAAATAGTTTTATAAATTGTCTATGGATTAGGCCGTTTGTGTGCACACGACATTAATAAAAATAATTATAAAGGAGATTTTAACATGCGTGTGACAATCGTCATTATTGCATTTATTGGCATTTTTTAGACATCCTTCAAATGGATTGCATTGACAATAGCATTGATACAATGATTGGTCTTAAAATACACCCAACAGTCACAAACATAGTCCTGACCCCACATTAAAATCAATTAAGTCTTGTGTCTTGCGTGAATCGAACCCGCGGCCACTTGTTTTACATACGGCGTCTAAGTTACTGCGCTACGGAGGCTGCCTGTATGCTGTATATATGCATATATATTTAATAAATATTTTTGTTTGTCCCCAGGTACGAGGATCCCTAACAAACAGCGATCGCTATGTCGACAGCGCCTGCCATTGTAAGCCAACACCTTGTCGAAAACAAATGAATTGCAATGAATGAATTTTTACCAGTAAACAAGCAATTTAGGTGAAATATTCGCTGGCCGGCAATACGTTCGGTTATTGGAGCTGCCGCCATTTGTGATGTGTCGGGGTTTTGTGTAGCGAATAACGATGCTTTACGTAATTTGTTTCTATGCAGCAGTTGTCTATTAAAGTCTTTAATTCTAACGGTATAGTTTTTTAACATATAAGTTAGTATAAGTCAACTTCCTTTCCCAACAAATCGTACATTTTCAAGACCAAATGGGGTGTAAAATGTGGCTTTGTAGTCCTGGATTCAACATTCACGCTGGTCACTTGACTTTGTGTGAATTTTTGAATATGGGAATATCGTCTTAATAATATATAACTATGCCTAAAAAACTTGCATTACGCGAGACTACAATTTGTGTCTATCAAGGCGATAAGCTCGACCTATTGCACATAGAGGACAGCAATCAGAAAAATATTTCAAGTGGTAGAGTCATGGCTCGGCATCAATGGGCTGTGGGCATGATCATCCGGGATACCATAGTCTCACAGGAGATTGACGTGAAGTGATAGCTTTTCTATCGCATTTTGTTCAGTGAAATTGCTGGACGCCCAATACCCCTTCTCTCTACCCATACTTTTTCCTTCCCGCACTTCCAAGATCCAAGCGTTATGGATGTTCATGAGCGGCATGACTTGTTTGTAAGTTTGCCGCTCTTGTTGTATAATAAAACATATTGATGGTGTGACCAAAATCTATACCCATTAGGAATACAAGCGGGAACCAAATCAGGGCCTCAGAGGCAGCAAAACCCCATTGAACTAGTAATAACTCGTTCATACAGTAAGGTCACATACACTGACCTATCGCTTTTATCTAAATCACGTCGTAATTAATATTCGGTGTACAAAAAATATCTCGATGTTTGCCCTCTGTCGATGTTCGAAATAATAGCAAAAACTGAGCCGGTTGTAATAGCGTATAATACTTGCCATAATACAATAAATTAAAAATGAATATACCCAACAGTCACATACATAGTCCTGACCCCACACTAAGATCGAGTCTTGTGTCGTGGGTATCAGGAACTACGAGAGACTTTTCGGCCTCACAAATACCCAGACATCATCAGATCATGTCAGAGGAATTTCCAGACAAACTTTCAGCTTTTATAAAATGTCGAAAATCTAGTGGCCACGGTCTCTTGGTCTTTTATAAAGATGCCAAGCTACTGATTTAAATAAATAAATTGATCAGAACAATGTACGGGAGTTTTATCTCAGCCGCGGGCAATCGACCGATAGCTTAATTATTACAATGTATGCGGAATGGTTGCCGACCGGATCTACACGTGATGCAAAAAAAAATTAAGCCATATAATTTTGTATGCGATCTTAATGTCGAAATGCCACATTTTTGTATGTAAATAGCAATAAAACAGTAAAATAGCTGGAAAAACCGAACAAATTTATTTATTTCTATAATTAAGAGTACATTTTGTATATATATCATTACGATAAAAAAATATTTAGTGATATTACAAGAAGAGAGACAGCCTCGGTGGCGTAGTTGTACTTCGGTACGGTCACAAAGCTGAGGTCTCGGGTTCGAATCCCGGGTTGGGCAGTGATATTGGATTTTTCTATTAATTATCAGCCCAGAGTCAGGAATGTGTGCCCGATATGGCGATAGGCTCGCCACCTATCACATTGTGGGACGGAACATACAAGGTGAAATGTGGGTGTCCTGTCACTTCTGCCTACCCCTTCTGGGAAAAAGGCGTGAGTTTATGTATGTATGTACAAGAAGAGAGGGAGAAAATACCAACTAAAAAAAACAACATTAAAAAATATATACTTGGAAAACAGATCTAGATTCAGCAGGTCAAAGTCTATGGAGGGTATATCAAGACTGCTACCGAAAACGAAGCCGGGTGGTAGTAATAAAGATAATGCACAGATCACGCGGAGTAACGGAGGTATTGTTTACGTTAATTTTCAATGCACTATCTCTGGAATGCAGTGATAGCATTTTGTGAGGTCAATTACTGTCTCGGTGGCGCATGATTACAAAGTTGAGGTCTCGGGTTCAAATCCCGGGTTAGGTAGAGTGATATTGGATTTTTCTATGCATTATCAGCCGGAGTCAGGAATTTGAGTTTGATATGCCGATAGGCTCACCCCTTATCACATCGTGAGACGGAACATACAATACGAAACGTGGATGTCCTAATAACACCTTTGCCCACCCTTCTGGAAAAAGGCGTGACTTTATGTATCTATTTACATAATTTTAGGCGACTGTACCTGAAATGTCTCTTTATTAATAGAATCCCGTGCTCAAGACTACCTTTTCTACACAATAATGTATTTATTTAATTAAGTTAATTTAGTTTACTGCATCTTGTGGATATGGCCACCGTCACATGTCATGTCTTGTATACAGGCCCTTTGGGGATGTACACAGCTAGGACTTAGCTAGTACTTGTAAACCGAATAGTTTCTATTATAAGATCGTATGGCACTGGGTGGTAGTCGAACTTAGGAGTGAGCAATCGCTAGATGAAAGAAACTTCCAACTTATCAAATGTAGCCAGGGTATCTACTGGACATATTGAGACTTAACATCTTAAGTATCAGAATGGTGAGCGCAGTGGAATGCCAATTATTGCTTTATATTCATTGTCTTTGGTTTTGCTACTGTCCATGAGCAGTCGTTTCGCTTACCATCAGGCGAATGGCATGCTCGTCCCGCCATTAATTGCAATAAAAAAGTCTTCAAGGGCTCCGGGCCTGGGTTGACATTATATATGATTATATTTATTGAAAATATATATTTTTCACTACACAAAAAAGTTGGTTTCATCGAGGCTCAAACATTTTCGCACCGTTTCATAGTAAAATGGGCATTCTTTAAAATGCATAGTTTGCTATTGAGATTTTAGTTCCGAAGGGAAGAACAGAAGGTAATGGGCATCCGGATATCACAAGTTAATATCCAATCGAATACCTTGATAAACTGCAATTTGATTCAACCATTTGTCGCTCCAATTTGACGAGTTAATTTATGACTTCCTCGGTTTTTACAACGTCTTCCCTGAGAGAAAGTCTAATAAAATATTTATTTACATTATTGTAGTTTCCTGTACTGTGTCTTGGATGTGTTTCACAAGTTTAAATATCCTCATGTGTTCTCAGAAGTTTTGTAGCGTACTGGTACGCTTAACTTTCTATTTTTTTAAATAACTTTAAACAGAGTTTTCAAGCAGACAGCAATATGATCTAAAGTCTAACCTCGATATAAATAAATCAATACACCCAAAATTCACATACATAGACCTGACCCGAAATAAGAGAAATTTTTGGTCTCCCAAACACCCAGACCCGAAACTCTGTGGATCACGCAAACATTTGTCTCGGTGCGGGGATCGAACGCGTGGCCACTGGTTTCACAGCCGGCGTCTAACCAACTGCGCCAAGAGTTGTCAATATATTCCACATAAATAGCGTATGGCCAAGTGAAACCAACCAGTGAAATTTAAGAAGAAGTAAGTACACCAAATCAAAAAAAAATCAGAAAGAAGAAGACTTTAGAAAAACGCTTTTCTATTGAAAATAGTCGTAGATTTCCTAAGATGTTGATGTGATATCCCATTAAGTTTCTAGTTCTATTATAACCTTGCCATACAATCGCATTGTCCGTGAATATCGATATTCCTATAGAAATCCGCGGGCTTCATACATCGTGAATGCAGCGGCCTTAGGATTTATTAGGTCATTAGGTCACCTGTCATTTCCAGTTTTATTCAACTGACCGCAGCTAAATGGCTTATTGAGTTCGATTCCTGCGTTGATAAAAATGTGTATAATTATGTTTGTTAATCCTGGTCTACAAAGCTTTCCGAATGATAAAGAATTTCAGACGAAAATTTGGAATTGTGCCTTAGGCTCAAACAAGTAACCTTCGTCCGGTTAACCTTTTCTGATTACATAAATTCTAAAAGAATATGCATAAGTTTTTTAATATTTAAAATAATACAAAAGTGCAAGTGATCGATTATGACACTATTTCTTAATGCAATAAAAAAAATTAAAACAAATAAAGATAAAGAAAACATAGGTCGGTTCCGATGCCGGTGATTCAGGAGTTTTTTAACAGTTGCAGTAAGTTTAAAGTTGATGTATATTTAGTTATTCAAATTCAGGACTTAAGATTTCATTGCTCACTAAAATAGAACTGAAAGCATACATTAGTAGGCTTCCTGTGGTAGAAGGTGATAATCATTATGAAATAAATATTCTGCATCCCTATTAGTGGAAAATTGCTCTACCTCGGTGGGCCAGTTGTACTTCGACGTGATTGAAAAAGGTCCCGGGTTCGAATTTCGGTTGGGTAAAGTAATATTGGATTTTTCTATTCATTATCAGCGCGGAGTCAGGAATTTCTGTCCGTTATGGCCATAGGCTCGCCTTCTATCATCGGGAAAAAGGCGTGAGTTTATGTACTATGTATTGGAAAATTTCCCTCAGGCTAATACAAATAGTTTGTAGGTTATCAACTACTAAACTGTGGGAAAATTGTTTTGTCATGCGTAATGTCTGTTTCGTATGATAACACACGACCTTTGGTATTGGGAATGACATACGTACATATATAAAAACCGCAAAATTAAATAGATAACACTCATAGAACATAATATCGACACTGGTTTAGTGTTACATAAAATTTGGGCCTCATATGGCCTTAATGGAAATTCATATGCCTCCAAATACAATCTGTATCAGCCCATATACGTCCCACTGCTGGGCACGGGCCTACTATACAATCGACAGTGCGCCTGAGAGTGCTTAGGCCATATAGTCCACCACGCTGGCCTAGTGCGGGTGGGCGGACTTACATACCATAGAAATTCTTATAAACCGCTATGGTATGCAGGTTTCCTCACGATGTTTTCCTTCACCGTTTTAGTGTTTCACTAAATACAATACATTAAGAAATACACCCAACAGTCACATACATAGTACTGACCACACACTAAGATCCCAGTCTGTGTCATGGGTATCAGCAATTGCGAGAGACTTTCCGGTCTCACAAACACACAGACCCGAAACAAAAATCTGTGGATTTACATTCGTCTTAGTGTGGGGATCGAATCCGAGGCCACTCGTTTCACAGCCGGCGAGACAACCGACACAGTTTCTTTATTTCTGCCGCCAAACAGCAGTGTAAATACACTGTCGTGTTCCGTTTTGAAGGACTCGTCTCGCCATTCATAGGAATAAAAAAAGACAGCGGCGCCCCAGTCCAGCCGATACTTTCGTAGGTACTGCGATTTCCTGGCGGTTTAAACTTATACGGATTGTACGAGTATGTAAAGGCACTGTGAGCTGTGTGTGAAGATTTAATAGTGGTCCTAATCTGAGTGTGGAAAAAACTCCGGAAAGTACTGAAGTAATAAACCAGAGAATAACAAGAATCGGGCTGTGAAACGTGGGTCACGGGCTCGAAATCCAAACTTATATAAACATTGTGGGATTGACAAGTACGAAGAATTTTTTCATACCTTGTGTTAAATGTTTTATTAACACATTTGAATACAATTTCACGTCTTGATTGACGTAGATGCTTTTTTCTTGCCGTCGATTTTCCGTTATTTTTTCCTTGCTTTTCCGCATTCATTTTGGAAGGCCGGCAACACTATTCAAGTGCAGTAGATGTCCATGGGTGTAACCACAAATCAGTTATCACTCATCAGTTTTCTCGTTTGCCGGATCTGGAACAAAAATACTTTAAATTATCTCAATGCGATGCTTCAACTAAGTGTGTGACTGTTGGAAATTGCCAGCCTCCGTGGCACAGTCGGTTAGACGGCGCCTGTGAAACAAGAGGCCGCGGGTTCGATCCTCGTAGTTCCTCATACCCTAGATACAAGACTCGATCTTAATGAGTGGTCAGTACTATGTATGTGACTGTTGGGTGTTATTTATTAAGTACTTATTATTAATTAATTATTCAATCATCTCAGTGCGAACGGTCCCCGTGTCCGAAATAAATCGGTCATGCGCGGATCTCTTCGAGAGGCTAATTGGTTTTTAGTGTTCCGGCTGAGATAGTGTATCAGTTACAAATTGCGTTTCCCGATTTCTTTTATCTAGTCTCCGGGCGCTCGGCAAACGACAGTGTGAGGTTTGAGGACTTTATGGTATGGGGACTTTGTGTGCGGAATTAGGTAGCTGTTGATTTAGTTTAAGTGTTTTTTTACGACTGTTGCAAACAATTATTTATATTTCAAATGTGTGGCCACGGTAATTGTTTTGATTAGCTATTGATTAGGCTTATATATTGTTTCGTATATAAGCTGCAATAATAATTGGCTTAGCGGCAACACATAAGGTTGTAAATTGCGAGGTCCTGGGTTCAATAAATTTGTGTCAATCCTTAGTTAAAAAAATATCACATCCTAAAAAGAAAATAAGCTTGGTGTATTTTAGGGAGCACTAAGGCTTCTACTTAGACAAGTATGCACAAACAGGCGTATTCATGCCATAAAAATCCTTATCAAATACAGTAATTAATACGCCGTATTTGACCTCGTCGCTACTCTAATCTTACTCCAAAATATACTGTTAATTAATTAACCCAGCGATATACCGCATCACAAAATAAAACTTAGGAAAAACAATAAGAGAATTGATAGGGTTATCGTTTGGGAGACGCGACACCGGGAATTCCGCGGCCCGGGCATTCATGAACTGTCATAAAATTTTATGTAATAATTATTTGGAGTACATAAACAACATATTAAATTAAACTTATTTAAAAATATGCTGGAAGTGTGGCTGGATTGGTTTCGGAGATAGGTCGCGGATTCTAAACAAACTTTACCCAATCGAAGACTATCCCTCAGTGATACAAGTCTGAATATTTCCAGATATAACAGAATAATCTTGAAAATGTACACTCTTACAAGTATGACTCTGACTAATCCTTGACCGCTGTAAGATGGATCGTACCCACATTTCTTCCCACCGAAATCTAAAGTTAGTATTCACTACAACACTAAAGAGTCTTCAGTTATGATATAAATTAATAATACAGCCCAAATACATCCTACTGTAAGGCATGGGCCTCAACAACAATTCGATTGAGTAGGGTTAGGCCAAAGTCCACCGCTCTAAGTAAACATAAATAATTCATATTACGATTGTGTTAGCGACACTTCCGGATTCCCAGACGCGTGACTATGTGAACAGTTGAAATGGAATTTCTGGCGAAGGCGCCGGTACGTACATGTGTTATTGTGATGTACTCATTTTATAACCGAGAACTCCTGCTGAGGTTATAATGAGATCAATTATAGGGAATTTGTAGTGATAAATATGATTAATCACTTACATATGTCATGACTTGGTGTCTGATGTAGGTATCAGATATTATTAGGAATTTATCAGATATTTGAGAGAGGTAGACAGAAATAAAACACATTGTTCTGTGGTAAAGAAACCTATTCGCGTATCAGACATAATACTTATACCGGTAAATCTAAGTTCTCTAATTGACGCTAAGAAATTTGGAAAAAATCTAGATTTATAAATTGAACAATGTCAACAAAAAACCAGTATCGCATAAAAATATTAACTGTCAAAGAATGATTCATTAAAATTTTCGCAAACCAAATTCACATACCTACCAACAATTAATTCCTTATCACCAAGACGAATAACCGCCTATTGAATATTTCTTCGAAATGCGGCATCCACACATCCGGTCGTGCATTAATTAATTGATAATATTAATAAGATAATGGGACATCCAGACTCCGCTGAATCACGCGTGACTAATCCATTGATATTTCATTCACTAAACGCAGATGTATAGTGGGCGGACTGAGGACAGTGTGACGTCACGCGATGTTGGCTGTTAGTAGATACGGGCAACTAACCAATGTAGTGATGACCTTTAGACTTTAGTTTATTTGCAAAGGATCGTGGAATGTTTGGTAACAAAGTTGTGACTTTGGAGAGCTTTCAAGTATTATTTGTATTATATTTTGTATTAACCATTATATTGATTACGAAAAAAAGGCGCAATCTCGACAATGATCAGCCACAGTGATATTTTTGCTCTGTTCTTATCATATTTTTGGAATTATTGTAAGACCCTTGTTAAAAGTGATTCATAGGTTAAAACTTAAAAGTGAGTAGAAAGGAACCTAGAAAATACTTGTAACAATTCAAAATTAATTTAAATAAATATAATATTAAGCTTTAATGCAGATAATCAGTCCTAACATGGGCAGATAACCGTCCATCAAAATCGAGAGCCGCCCTCGGTCCGGCCACCTACAACGGAGGAAATATAGTTTGTTTACACCACACATTTAACTATTGTTAACGGCGCGCGTTCAAAACAAACTGGCGGTTACGACCCAGAGCATTGTGTATCGATTTACGATTAAATGGATCGCCCAAACATGCACCGGTTTTATGGCCGCGCGGACCCTGATACATAGGGATTACCAAAAAATGTATCGATAAATCGTGATGTTTCAGAAAACTATCGAAAGCTTTTGTGTCGATACTGAAAGTTGTATGCCATGAATTTATATGATTTAGGTATACCAACGTATGTATTGTAATAAATTTCTAGTCGTGTGGAAACATATGGTGTAGAACGGACCTGAATGTGAAAGTCGAGTCAAATGTATTTCAATAAAGGGCCAAATAACAGTACTCTTAGTATCGATCTTACGTAAAGTTATATTGTTCGGACTATGTTATGAGTATACTTTACAAACTTCAAAGGGGCATAAGTTACTGTAAGTCTACCGTAAAGCCTTTCATCCATTACTTCCACCTGACGTTACCCAGGCTTGTGCCAAGTCATACCTACATAATTTAGCGTCTTCCACTTCACCCGATCTTGAGCGTCCTCAATTATTTAACGAAATATCGATAATCGCATTGACTTTAATCGATGATTCACAAGTCTATCGATATAAAAGGCATAGCCTGCATGGACCGGGATGCTCGCTACATCATTGTCAGACGCGTAACACTTTCTGTTGATTACTTTGATGGATTGATTGCCGCATTTGATGAATATGTTGACATTTTCATATGGTTTTTGCTGGTGTACTGTCTTGATTAAATGCTCCGGTATCGGCGAATCTGCTTTAAAACTTTAACAGACAATGCACCGAGCAAACTAGTGGATAAAAAATTGGAAGTATGAAATTTTGCACTGGAATTTATTGTGTATTGGTGCAAAATAATAACATTAATATAATTTGACAATTTATACACTTAAAATAAAAGATGATTTTTTATAGTTCGTACGTAATATTTAAAACTAGAAATAAGAAATTTAATTTTAACTGAATGGCTATACTAATTAAAAATTGTTCGCATTGTGCATCATTTTGTTCGAATTAATTTAAATTAACTATTTTAATACCAACAGCGTTCAGAGGCACCAAAAACCCTTTCAAAAACATACTGAAATTTCATCCGGGCAATGAAATAACCGTAAAATAAAAAAGAATTCCACTTCAAAAGAGGTATACGGGACACTTGCCTCATTTCTCGAAAACTGTAATTCAGAGATCGTTAAAAGTTTATATTGAGAAAATCACAAAAACGTATACACCAAACACCAAACCGCTCGGCATAGATATTCGGGTTTATTGCTTTATTAAATAAACTTTTTTATGTCACCGTGGTGGAGTGATAAATCATATTTCGTCATTAATGTTGCTAGTTTCTTGGTGACATTGTGACCTATATTATGAGGTGTGGGCAGGTAGTTGCGACATGGGTATATCCGGTGTTGTGTTGCACTCGCCTACTATAGGTGCATTGTACTAGTAAATTCAGGGCTGTCGGTACTTTTTTAATAGTTTTTGGGCAGGCAAAGGAAGCGAAGTCGTACAGCCTTGCAAATGGTGTGTTGATTTCTAGTGAGGTGTAAATTCTTTTGAATTATTGTTATTTAAATTTATTAATAAGTTATGTTGAAGTACATAAAATATTGTTTATGAATACTTACGGCGATTTATGGATAAGTTATGAATATTAATTAATAAATGTTGTCATAAGATTTACAAAGGTCTTACTAGCTTAGTAGTTACAGTCTTACTAGCTTAGTAATCGGCAAAGTTTGTTTTTAATTTGAAATGCCAATTGGAAGTGTAACAAACTGGCATGCTTTAATTTTCACTTTTATATTTAAATATTATTATTCCATTATCAGATATACATAACAAAAAATTTTACTAATCGCATCTGTTCCTACTCTTTGCTCATATGCGTGATCTATACCTCTGTATATTTGTCTAAACTAACGCTCAATGAACTGATTACATCTAGACTTTGCCAAATTCTAATGCGCATGCGTCACGGTATATTTACGTCGTCCAAAACAAAACATTCCCTGGAAGACCTGTTAGTCACCAGCTTTAAGCAAAAACACTTATCTTGAAAAATACGATTATATGTTTGTCTGGATTAACCGAATGTCGCACACATTGTCTTAAGCAAGTGATTTATATTTTATTAGAAATAAGACTAATTTAGTGATGCAATTCAATTGCCCAGTCATTTAGCTTGTCTCTGTTGTCTCTGTATATATCTTTTGTCGTGTTGTTTACTCTTAATCGTACTTTCAATTGTAGAGGAGGCCCGTGCCCTGCAGTGGGACGTATATGGGCTTTATAAGTTATACAGAATGTACCACAGTTGGACATGGTCTTTTAAAATTGGGAGGTTTAGGAGGCCTAGACGAATATCAATTTCTCTTGGCGTGGACGCTTGCGGAAAGTTAAAATGTATGAAAATAAAAGTTTGCAATGTTTATTTCATTACACAAAATACAAGGTTTGGACCTTCTGGTAAGAATTAAATATGTTTGTAGCAGAAAATCCCGCCCTCTCACGGCAAATCTTCTTAAATACACATAATTGTGATGTATAAAATAAACAACACTAAGTAAGAAATTATAAGTATAGCTATTAACAACAAAGAAATATAAGCGTGAGTGTGTGCGTTGTGGTAGTCACGTGACTAAGAAATGTCATTTTCATACATTAAAAAATGGTCTAGGCTCCCAGGCTTTACTCCATCGGCCTCCCCACAATGGGTTGGTATATTAATTTACATGTGTATGCTTGTGCGTCTTATCAATACAATATACAATACAAGGGCTTCCTACACAATTCATGCTAGATAATCTAAAGCCTCCACTAGATAGCGTATACAGCTTACGTATTGAGCTTACAAAGTGCATCCGTATGATGACGTCACTGGTTTATCTAGCGATCTGATGACGTGCACTGACGTCAGATAGTGCGTGTGTGATAGCTTATCAGTGCTGGTGGGTAGTATCTATTGAATGAGGTAGTATTTTGATAGAACAAATTGTAGTTGAAGAGATAGATAGACAATCAGGCTAATGATGATACCTTCTGCTCATTGTCCATTCGAAATGAAATGAAAATACTTTATTGAATCCATAATGTCATATATTGTTTTTTTAGATATTTTTTTTTCGTTACCAAACGGTTCACTAGGCAAGGTTTCGTCAGAGAAGAACAGAGAAAAAACACATACCTGTCGGATTGTGGATTAGCCATATAACATAATTAGTACATGCGTGGGGGTCCTGCGTCGAGTTTTACAGAGGTTTTTCGTCTTTAAACTTGAAAACTTAAAGTAAACAAATCCTTGGTGCGAGTAGAATGTGTTCCTACTTTAATCCGGTGCAACTAAAAGTACAGAGTAATGTTGCGTACGTTGTCGAATGTGTATTGTTTTCTTGAAGGTTCCATAAGTAGATATTAGCGATAGAGTATCGTTATGGGGTCTTAAAGTTACTTCGCAAAAAGATCTGATTAACGGTTGCGGTATTATAGTCACATTAAAGACCTGTATAAAGTAACATTTAATTCCCGGACTTCGGAGACTCTGTAACTGATTGTATATTTGGACCCGGTCGGATGCCGCCCACCAAAAAAATACGATGGTGGAAAAACCCTAAAAGTGACTCACCCAAATTTATCTCGTTTTGAATTCAATTTATCTGGTTCTGAGTAGGCTATGACAGTCTATATACATAAATGGTTTTCTCTCGCCACCGAATATTCTTTATGGATTGCACTGCTCTAAGCGTCGTGATGAAAGTTAAAACGGAGGCATCAGCAACATCATCATCTCAGCCACAGGAAGTCCACTGCTGAACATAGGCCTCCCCCAAGGATCTCCACATTGACCTGTTGGAAGTGGCCTGCATCCAACGACTTCCTGTAACTTTAGCCAGATCGTCTGTCCACCTTTTAGGCGGGCGTCCGATATTTCGCTTGCTTGTACGTGGCCCCCACACTAGAACCTTTCCGCCCCAAAATTGTAATAATAAAATTAATAACATATAACAATTCCATTCTTCTAAAATCGAGGTATTGAATTACAAGACAATATAATTAGAGGATGTTAGGTTTTAGACTGGTCATAAAACTGCGGAAGTAATTCCATACATCCAATTAGTCAATCAAATTCACAATGACTCACGCCACATTCCCAGTCTAAGCTACATCCTATCCACGCTTATTTATAGTCCTAAGACATATTCTAGCGTTTCTAAGTACTACTTCCGTTGTAAGTTACAACTAATTCATAAGACCCCCCCCCCCCCCCCCCTCGCCATGGTCGGCGCACCCCCGCGCACACCTCAAATGAAATTAATTATCTCATAGAATACGTCATCGATACGCGATTAGAATATCCACTCGATATTCACGGCAAATGCATGTGTTTTGCATAGGTTGGGAAAATCCGCGTTAATGCGTCTGTACTAGGAATTATTGGATGGTTTTGCGTTGAATTGAACCAGTCAGATAAATTGAAGACTTTGTTGATAATATTAGAAAAAAAAAATGCGACTTATGTCTGTATACTTATATAATTAATGGATTAAATTAACGCGAATGTTACACATTGAAATAATACTATTGTGACGGATTTTATCGCGAATTTAGTTATTTTTTAATCGACTTAAAAACGTGGATTATGTATTCCATGTGTTTCGACCGCAAAAAATTGTTGGCCTATTTAGGTATTTTATATCTGTTAAAAGTTTAATATTATTTCTCTCTTTTTAATACAATTATTTAAATTGGTTTAATTTATTATTATTTTATTTATTTCTTGGTCTACTATCAGGACCAATAATTATAGTTAACATATATTTTTACGCGCTGGGTAGTCGCAACTTGCGTTTCCTCGTTATTATTTTTAGTACACCAGCAGGAGTCCACGTATTGACGTAGATTTGAACAAAGAGTGAGTTGACTCGAGATCACCGGTAGAAAGTATACACCGCGCCGCTTTGAATGTGAGAATTCTTGGTAAACTCCTATATGAAGCAGTGGATATTGTGCCGTTGATGACGAAGACGATTGCATGGGTTATGACAGGTCACCAGGTGTAAAGTTTATGAACTCGTAAACACTATTTGTACGGGCACTCATACCATTAATATCCTTAAAACCAATGCTATATGCTGTATCAGTCACGAGCCTCCTCTACTTACCTAGACTCATTTTTGTTGTTTTTGTGCTTTCTACTGAGCTAGTCTATTCGTCACCCAAGGTCATATCTGAAAACCAGCACTGCGTGGAAGCTTCTGTTATCATACAGCACAATGCTGAGATGATAACCTCTTTTATACTTCTGTGTTATAATAGATTATTATGTTGTATGCGGCTAATTCCGTGACGATAAATGTATTTTCGTTCTTTTCTTTCTCTACAATCGAGAGTGGTTAGGCTATATAGTCCACCACGCTGGCCTAGTTTGGGTTGGCGGACTTTACATACAATAGAATATCATACAAATCTTCACAGCATGCAGGTTCCTCACGATGTAAGTGTATATGTATGATTAAAACAATAATAAACACATAATGGTTGTATAACATTGCATAAACCGGTCAGTTTGTTGTCGTTATGCTAATTCGAATATTTGCAGTTCCCGTCCGGGGTAAATAGCGTGCCGGTAATGACTTGCACTTGCATACAACTATGTTAAACAATCAACTAATTTTTGAGTTATTATGCCGCAGCACTGCGGCTGTGGTTAGCCAAATTGCATGATTGTCCACTGCATTGGTTGAGTAAAACTTTATTTTTAGATGCGAAACTGTTTGGCTAAATTGTTGGGTCTGTATGGAAACAGGAATTGTTTAGAATTTCATTGTATACAGTAAAGTACTGAGTAGTGACTAATGTTATTTAATTTAGTCGATTGTGATTTATAGTTTTTAATTATTTTTAAAACAGGATATAATTAAAATTCTTAAAATTATTTTTCACTGGTGGTAGGTCTCTCATATGTGAGAGGCCATCTGGGTGGGTACCACCGCAGTATCTATTTCTCCCGTCAAACAGCAGTGTAAATGCACTGTTGTGTTTCGGATTGAAGGGCATTGTAGCCAGAGTAACTACTGGACATATTGAGACTTAACATCTTATGTCTCAGGATGGCGGGCGCAGTGGAATACCAAGCATTGCTTTGTAATTCAAGTTGTTGTTTGGTTTTGCTACTGTTTATGAACGGTCGTATCGCTTACCATCAGGCGAACGGCATGTTCATCTTGCCATTCACTGCAATAAAAAAAAGTTTTGATTTTTAGGAACTCCAAGGCCTAGTATTTTCATTCATTTTGTAGAAGAATAAATATCTTAACAATAGGAACTTACAAAACAACACAGAGATAAATGCTTTAAATAGATTACGTTATTAGCAATTAAAAATTGGCGGTTTGCATTCGTCATCTCTATATCGCAAATTCTTAGAAGAAATGAAACCGTTATCACAGTTTAAATTCAATGGATTGTTAATTTTTGTATTTCCTGGTATTACAAGTTATGGTTTAGTTTGGAAATGGTAGAGATAGCTGAGACGAAGGTTCTAGACCAAACCAGAGGCTTCTGATTTTCCGTAGTTACCTCCCCTACTTATTAATCCTAGTCTATTATAGCTTGTAGCATGGGTTTGTAAATTCCCCATACATTAGAAATACTTACAGTGGTCCGATCATATCCATACAACCCTTGAATTTTACTGGTTATAGGCCATCTGGCTAGGTACCATCGCTATGTCTATTTCTCCCGTAAAGCAGCAGTTTAAATGCACTGTTGTGTTTCGGATTGAAGGGCATTGTACCCAGAGTAACTACTGTACATATTATTGAGACTAAACATCTTATGTCTCAGGATGACGAGCGCAGTGGAATGCCAAGCATTGCTTCGTTATTCAATATGTTGTTTGGTTTTGCTATTGTTTATGAGCGGTCGTTATTAGAAAACAAAAGTCAGCTTTTTATTCATTTATTTGGAAAACAACAAGTGTACAATATAACTTACAAACCAAGAAAAATAATTATATTTGTCATTGTACATTCCACTACCTTTTTACAGATTACAGTATAAAACAGTACACAACAGTACACTATTAGTAGAAAAGCTTTGGAATCGAACCTAGGCCTCCGACTCATCATTCCGTTTCTTATCTCGCTAAGCTGTCACTCATCTCATAACTAATAAGATAAATTGGAATTCAAACGGTCACCGTCGTTACTGATCGATATATTTGCATAACTGGTATGTTTTGTACGACTGTCAAGTATGGTCACATACTCCCACGCGTCACATACCATAAGATAATAGATTATTTGACATATCTAATGTGAGTTTGAAATGGTAATGACCATAAGTTGTAGACATACTTTAGTTACCTTGGATTTGACAGCCTCCGTGGCGCAGTTGGTTAGACGCAGGCGGTGAAACTAGAGGCCGTGGATTCGATCCCCGCACCGAGAAAAATATTTGTCTCGGATCTGGGTGTTTGTGAGACCGAAAAGATTCTCGTAGTTTCTGATAACCAAGACAAAAGATAGTTGATCTTAGTTTGGGGCCAGGATTATGTATGTGACTGTTGGGTGTATTTTAGATTAAAATGGGAGTGGATCAGCTCGACTGGAATGGTACCACTGCCACATAGAAAACTGATATTTTCGGCTTTCCTGTCTCGTTAAGTTATACCACTTTTCTCTTAATGTCGTTTTCCCTTCCCATTCCACTCCTATTTTAAGAGGTTGGTAATGCTCCTACGATATAAGTGTTCTAGGTATTAATGTGCGGTGGTAATTACTTTAATCTGGTGACCAATTAGCGCGGAATATACATATAAAAAATATTCAATAGCAGTGTCGGATTCACACCCAAGCAGCAGACGGGCAAACTAACAAAGGTCGTTGGATGCAGACAGCTAACTACAGGTTTATTTATTATCAAGTGTTATTAAAACACGTCAATATGAGCTATTCGTGTTTTGAGTCACCGTGTAATAAAAACACCCTCATGACTCATACTTGAGTTGACGCACTTTTAAAAACCCTCTTATACCTAAATTTCTTTGAAATCCTTTAGGTTCATTTTTATCCTGGTTAAAGATCGAAATGTATTATTTTTGTCTTGATAAAGTCCAATTCTTTAGTTACTATAATTATTTGTTTATTAAATACATAAATCGTACGCATATTGATGCATGTACCTTGGAAAGGGTAAGCACAAGCGCTACAAATGCCGCAGTTCCAATTTATTTCCGTCTCAAAAGTGATAACAACTGAGCACATGCCCATACTAATGGTTCATTAAATCGACGGAAATCATGCCTTTATAATCTTGGCTCATTTAATCAATACAAGTAATACATAATGCTATAAAAATAATTCCATTCATTACTGACCCAATGGTTCGCTGTGAATGGTTAGTAGTTACTAGTATTACACATACCTACTTTTATTTATAGTTTAATTATTTATACTGGCTACTCGTTAAGGCATGTGCGAACTTCCTTCCGCGATGTGTTGCTAACCGAACCAGCCCGACATTCCCATGGGATCTTGACACCGTTCGCCCACTAAATGTATGTGAATGCCATACGAACATGTGCGAACATGACATCACAACTTTGTCGGTTAAATACGCGGGAGTATAAATCGCCCGATTATTTGGTTTTGAATTTAGAACTCGTATTTAAAGTATAATTTAAATTGTAACTGGCAACACTACATAAATAAATGTTTGAATAATTATAAAAAAGCATCGGTAGCAATCAAATGTTTTTTTGTTTTCGAATTTCAAATATGTAAATTGGATTTGGAAGTTTCATTTTCTTTATATTTAATAAAATTTTTGGCTCTCGAAAGAATCTTCGAAAGCTCAGTTGTATTATATTTAGAAATATAATTTATTTCGGTTCAGTGTGGGTAAATAAGTAAATGAGTGAAAGAAGCAAAGTTTTATGTAACTATCTAAAAATATTATAGATGAAAATAATATCTAGTATACATTATGATACATTTATTACAGTATGATACTTTTTTCAAAGGTGTTTTTATTTATTTATTTATTTCAAGGAAAATGCAAGTTTACAGTATTTTAACCAAAACACTTACATTCTAATTAATAAGAAATTTTATGTTGGTCTTGATTTTGGATATTAATTTAACTATCGTAGCTAAAATATTAAGCTTGTTCATAGGAGAAAAAAATATCAGCGCTTAAAACTAAATGAATAAAAAACATTACTTATAAATTATAATACTTTAAAAATAATCTGTATTGATTAACGGCGGATTGGGACCCATTAGGCTCAATTTTGCCGAATTTTATCAAATTACGTCATAATAATTACGAATAGATCTTGGGTCAATTCGCACCTTAAGAAAAATATGAAGTGTGTACACCCAAAACTTCCGGGAACCAAGCACACGGAATTCTAGTTTGCGGTCAGGATTGCGTCTGTTGTGGGCGAACATTATTATGTTACTTGTACTACATAATGTTACTCAGAAGTCTCGTAACAATTGACGTGATAACATTACTGGCTTTTATCGCTTCGTAAATAGTTGCATGGAAAACGTTCGTCACAACACGAAATTGAAAACTCCAGTCACGGACTCAGCCGTAATGAAGATTCGATTGTTGACTCATAAATGTCAGACGCCCGATGTTTTCCCGCGCAACGATCGCGCCAACATGTTGACTGCATCTACGCCACAACTAATCTATTTTCGATCACCCCTATTCCGTCACAATAGAGGCGTAAATCGAGTACAATTGTCTCGTATCTATAGCAAATCAGTTTGCCGATTTAAAATTAGAATGCACCGGTGCGTTCCGCGAATCGGTTGCGTTCATTTTCCTCCTTGGAGGAATGCGTTTCTGACGTCACCAACGCACCTCGAATATGCGGCCGTTTTAAATATCACCTATATATACGTTTGCGGGTACAGCGATCGGCCTACTGCACGTAGCAACATAGTTCCCGTACAGCTATGAATGGACAATTTGAAAAGTATGCAGACGTTTATTGGTTGTCCGCGCGAAAAGGACCGTTAGTTTATAACTCGATTCAATGGAATTGGCATTTGAGTATGACAATCGATATAAATTATTATTCAGGTATTACTCGTATAATGGCGTTGGAATATAATGAATTAGCGTCAGTGGAGTAATAACAGGAAACCGTTTATGTTGCGGTTGGTTTGTGTATTACGGACCGATATAACTTAATTCATTGAAGGTCAAATTGTTTTGTTTTCAAGTTTAGGCAGTACAATACCATATAAGGTTATGTAATACTATGATATTCATTGTTATTTTGTCATTACATTATTAAGACATGATGCATGGTTTATTTATTGTTTGTAACATCAGTCAGATGATTATTTCGAAATTATAGCACTGGGTAAAGCTCGATACATGATCGACTAGGCGTTGCATTGCTGTCCAGAATATCAATTCGCCTTTCGACTCTATTATATTTAAGCCTTCTCCAAACCGGATGTACACTTCATAATACCAGAACGCGATCCAGTTGCGTCAGCATGGCATGTTTTGAACCTTGTTTACGCCGGACTTATATCAGTAGTAAATTATCTAAACTGCACTGAGTCTAATTACGTGCTATATTCAACTTAACATACCCAGACTTTTGGTGTCCACTACTGGCCGTAGACCTTCTTGAGGAAGCGCCAATCTGGCTGGCCTTAAGTAACCCTCATATATCCGCTATCTGCCACCTTTTTAAAGCCATCGGTCATGTAAAGCTACTTTAGAAAATGGCTTCATCATTTTTACACGCTTTATATTAGCTTTACTTGTATGTTTGTTTGTATGTTTGTTTTTGATAAGAATCTTCCTTGACCTGAAGAATTTCACGGCCTAACATAGGCGCCCCTCAAGGTATTTAATCACTGGTGGAAACAGCCTTCATCCAGCGACTTCCTACAACCATTATTTGGTCATCTTCGGGGGTCAAATAGGTGTGCCTCAACAATACAGTACAAATACCATATTTATAATAATGATATACTGCACAGAAAATAAACGCTTTTCACTTAATTATCTTAGGCCGGTTGAAAAGCCCGGACAAAGGGCCAGTCGAAACTCACTATACAATAGAAAACGCACAAACGGATAGACATACAGTCAAACAATGGTGCCACCACGCAGCGACAATGGCCAGGAAGGAATATTACCCAACTGTGCTTAACGTGCGCCGTAAACTAACAAATGTCAAATAATTAGCCGCCATTTTGTTTGGCTCGTTGCGAAATGCTCGACTTTCGAATTTTGTTTTTATTTCACTTTTGCTATAAAGAATAATGAACAATAAGGAGAGTAACATATACAGAGCATACATTTCGAATTTAAAAACATTTTATGGTAATGTTTTGGACATGATTTTCTTCGGATTTTTGTATTTTAAACAATACGATAATAGTAATTGAATACAAGGTATTGTATTTTAATAACATAGACATTGTCAATTTTTATAGGGGTTAAGGGTATCTTACACAAAAAATATAAAAATATATAAATACTCAATAGTAACCTACGCAGGCAAAGACATAAACTAGTGTATTTAAAATGTTTATAATGAATAAAACTTGATCTCTATCATATAGACTTAGCGAAAATAAATATTAGATATTAACTAAAATACGCTGGACGTCATTAACAACTTTTAGCTTAAAATATTAGCTGTATAATTATTTAAAGTAACACACAGCCGTTGTTTACTTTCAATACAATAGCGTTTTTCCTGTTAAGAAAAACCGTTTGGTTACTCTAAAAATATAACAGTTACTATGTAACAATAGTGGGTACGGTGAAGGGTATACTATGGGGAAGGTCTACGTTCAGCCGCGGACTTCCTGTGACTAGAGAGGGGGGGGGGGGGGGGTGGATAAGGCTTGTTATTTTAGTGCCTCAAGTAGTTTAATTTTTTTCCGCCCTTATAACTACCACTAGAACTCCTGTAAGCCACCTCACAAACCTCACGACCCTTAGCAAGTGTCTGGGAATTTATAACAACTCTTAAACTGAAACCAAATTAATTAGATGGTAAAATATGATAGAATTTGGAAATGTTTAAATTTAAATTCCTCCGTAGTGAAGCGTAGAGACTTGTCTCTACGCTATACTTGTATGATCTTGTTGAGACATGTAACAAATTGGTTGAAATCTGAACGAATATTATAAAGATTTGATTGTTTTTTGGCATTGAATAGGCTTTGAAACTGCTGAACCCATTTGAAAAATTCTTTAATCAGATTAAATTCCTTCACTATCCCTGATGAACATAGGGGATGAAATAATTTTAAATAAGTGCCGCTATAGGCCGCTAGTAAATTATAGAGTTTTAGATTACATTGTAATTATATATTTTTAATTATATTCAGGTGTGATTCCGATTGTCCATTGAATCACAAATGCGACATACTTGTATGAGTCACTATGACCGGGATCCGTTACTGTGTGCGAGATTTTTATCCTTATGTCATCATGATTTGCCTTATCATTTTACGACTTGCTTTCTATATACATACATAATGTTACGCCTTCTTCCCAGAAGGGGTAGGCAGAGGTGCAACCCTGACCCGACCACTCATCCGTGATGTCTGTCGCCATATCAGGCACAAATTCCTGACTCCGGGCAAAATTCATAACAGAGAAATCCAATATCACTTTGGCCGGGATTCGGAACCCAGACCACAGCTTTGCAATCATACCGTAGTACAACTGCGCTACGGACTGGCTTTCTGGTCTTCATATATAAATCCTTTAACGTTAATTCTTCATCCATACTGGACTAATCCGGGTTGGAAAGTCTCTCATACCCTTAGAACTCAGGTATAAACACGTTCTTACTATGTTTTCCTTCACCGTTAAAGCAAGCATTAACTAAAATTGCAAATTCGATTTATAATTTAACGGCCAAGCGTGTAACCAATTAAGAACATCACACACATTCTCGGTACATCGGCGGCACATTTAAAAACAGGATATTATAGTTATTCGAATCGCTTTTTGAGATTATACGTGTTTTTTTATGTACGCGCGTTTACAAGTTGGTTTGGTATTTGAAAAATTCGGACGTGTAAGTCTCATACTTGAGCGGAATACTTATATTACCAAATTGTTGTTGTGGTTCGTTGAACTTTGTGCATCGTTGTTTTTGTTTTAAATTTTTCCGTCGAGTTTGTGTTTGACTAATCGATAGTTTTGCAATCGGTGTGCGGTTACAATATTTCAGTGACGTGTGTTCCTAATTGGATTACTTAAATAAATAATAATAAATAAGTAACGCCCAACAGTCGAATCGAATGAATTGTCCGACGAGCATACCGTTCGCCTGATGGTAAGAGATATAACCGCTCATAAACAGTAGCAAAACCAAAAAACACCATGAATTACGAAGCTTGGCATTCCACTGCACTCGTCATCCTGAGACATAAGATATTAAGTCTCAATATGTCCAGTAGTTACTCTGGCTGCAACATCCTTCAATCCCAAACACAACACTGCATTTACACTATTTGGCGGGAGAATTGGACATTGCGGTGGTACCCACCCAGGCGGCCTCTCACATATTATGAGAGACCTACTAAGAGTCTACCACCTACCACGACTTTTGAAGTCAGTTTGAGCGAAGAACTTAAACATTTGATTACTATTGTATACTTGATATCTAAAAAAGGTGTTAGAACTGTCTATGATTATGTCTGTATATATTATCGTATAGCAGTCTTTATTGTCCACAAAAAAAGGATTTTATATGCGATTTTTGACCTCAAGTTTAAAATATTCATGAGTCTCATTTTATTATTTAATATGTTTTCTTATATTGAGTATAAGTAAATTGCGTAATAAATAAACAACTGTAAAAACCCGAGTCTGCATTAGATTTAAAAAAAACTGTGTCTGTATTAGATATTTTGCTGCTGTAATATTTATGACACCTTAATAATTAAGATAGTTTGTAAATTCATTAGGGTGATATAGGTAAGAAACCGAGCTTAGTGGCAATAATAAAAAAATAACAAAACTATCTTTGCTATTGGCGTGTGGCGGAATTAGGAACTAAAAATAAAACTTCAAAAATCTATATTAAACGGTTTGTTTGAGATATGTTTTCCTAATACAGTGGACCCCGGTGATTCCCCCCAACCCCCCCCCCCCCACAATATAATCCGACATAGTCTATTATTTATTATTGAATATATTTTTGATAATATTCGATAATGCATGATGGAACAAGTTACAACTTGTGCGCACCATTACTATTGTGCTCGACGCGTAGGGTATTGTTTTGGTTCTGATTGCTTAGTTTGAATTTGACTACATGCGAGAGGATGGCGGTGTTAAATTTACTAAATTTGATATACATAATGAAGTATGATTTGTACTTCAGAGTAATACATATAAAGAATCTTATCAGTGGATTTGTAATTTGTCGGATTACAAGGTACTCTTTTGTAAAAAAATCGGACTACAGGGAGTCTTAGGCACTACGCTATAATCCGGCAAATTCGATAGTTCGACACTGTCCTGCAAAATTTTATTTATTTATTTTTAATTATTAATTCTTTATTTAACACCACATACACTAAATAGATAAAAAAATATGACAACACGTTTAGATAAAGGTGACAATTGGCGGTCTTATCGCTTAACGCGATTTCTTCCAGACAACCATTAGAAGGATTAGGTTGAAAAAAAAAAGCTACAAAGAAAATGTTTGTCGGACTACCGGGAGTCCACTGTACACACAACAAGCATTTATACTCGCACTTAAATAGTATTAACATGTCTAATGTAATACATTTTGAAGAGAGAAAATCTGTTCCTAATATTTTGACAATAGCATGACATTAACGCATTCGATATTTTTCGATTCGATTCTAGATTATTATTGAGACTTTACATCTTATTTCTTAGGATGGCGAGCGCAATGGGGCAAGCATTGCTTTGTAATTCCTGGTGTTGCTTGGTTTTGCTACTGTTCATGAGCGGTGGTATCGCTTTCCATCAGGCGAAGGGCATGCTCGTCTCGCCATACATAACAAAAAAAAAGATCTTTACTTACATATCGGCCACTTTTCGTTTTCTTTGTTTATTCACATTATTTTCTATAATTACGTGATACAAATTAACTTTTCCTGAATACACACGTTCTACATATTTGATAGCACTATCTTTCGTCAATTAAATTTATGCAGCACACGACAAGCAGACCGCAGACTTCCCGTCCAAATTAAATTACTAATATTACTACTTAATAAGAATTTTATTGCGTTTTTTATCCATATTTATGTATTCGGATAGTATTTTAATTTTGCGATCACAAAAATGTTTTACATAATGCAAAATACCATATTTTCCTTATAACTAGCACCAAGCATGCGCGATCGTTTACCTCTTATGAAATTAATTATTAATTCATTTTTTAAAAAACAAATAAGCGGAAAATGCGCAAAATGGGAACCGATAATTAAAATATATGATATTTAACGACCTTTAACTTATCATATTATGTAACGGTACGGTACGGCACAAAGCTGAGGTCTCGGGTTCGAATCCCGGGTTGGGCAAAGTGATATTGGATTTTTCTATTCAATATCAGCCCAGAGTCAGGAATTTGTGCCCGATATGGCGATAGGCTCGCCACCTATGACATTGTGGGACGGAACATACAAGGTGAAATGTGGGTGTCCTGGCACCTTTGCCTACCCCTTCTGGGAAAAAGGCGTGAGTTTATGTATGTATATTATGTAACTAACTTTAAAGCACTGCTATGATATGTGAAGTCCCCTGACTTCAATAGTTTAGCGTGGTGAGCTATGGCCTAAGCCCTCACAATCGAAGTATCGGTGTTAGAGTATTCCTGTGCTCAGATATGCGGAGAAAATACATTACAGTACTCTTATATTATCTAGTGCGACCTTCTGTCTATATTATATAAAAGGTAATGGAAACCAGATATAAGATTTCGCATCAACATTTCCTTCATCATAAAATTATGAAATTATATTGAATGCTGCCATACTTTTACTATTGATTGATAATGGGACAGGTAATTTAAAATTTTGTTTTAAATATATATTTCTTGATTACTTAGGTGTCAATAATATCTATGATATTTTCATTTTATTTATATTTTGTTTGTGTGCAATATTAATAAATAAATATTTTTAAAGTATTTAAATTGATTCCTAGCACCATAATTAGCTGTTCTGTTCTCCTAGCCACCGCTTTGTAGCTTAATGTCATCATGTATACCAATTTGTACGCAGACTTTCTCTAAAGCATTAAAACAACTTTTTTCCCTTAACGTCTGTAGTAATAAAAACACCACAATAAATTAACCAAAGCCCTTTAACAGAAGGCTTAAAACACGCACTCTCATATCGACAAGGAAACCCATAATATGGTTCGTTATTATATTTGTAAATGTAACGTAAAAACATCCAATTAAGAATTAATGAGATTTTTTTATCTGCAACGTAGCCCGACGGAAGTTGATACGAAACCGCAACCTTCCTGCGTTATCGCCGGTTCGAATCCCGTGGTAACTTTGGGGAAACACGACTATGCCGATAATGGGATGGCGGGACGTTCGATTGTTTCCTTGTTTTACCGGATTGTAGAATTCTATTACATGGGCTTACGTTACATGGAAAAGGAAAATGAATTTGGAACTATCGTGGGTGTGAACTGAATGATCACCCTAATATTATCACGAATATTGCGGGGTTTTTTGTTAGGGGAACGAAAATGACATGTCTTCTCACTGCCGGACTGTGAATCCCTGTAGTCGTGAGATAATGAATTATATGTTACGCCTGTGAAACGAGAGGAGAGAGATCCCCACATCGAGAGAAATGTTTATGCGGCCGACGAATATTTCTTTCGGGTCTGGGTGTTTGTAAGACCGAAAAGTATCTCGTACATATATTGTCTAAATGTGTGGTGGTCTGCTGGTAAACGAACGCAGCTACCAACTAATCATAATGGTCGCGGTTTTGAATCCCAGGGCACACCTCTGACTTTTCGGAGTCCTTTGTGTATTGATCGTCAATCACTATGCACTATAACGGTGAAGAAAAAAATCACAACGAAACCTGCATACCATAGCAATTTGTATAAATGTCTATGGTTTGTAAAGTCCGCCAACCCGCACTAGTCCAGCGTGGTTAACTATATGCCAAGTCCTAACCACTCTTAATCGTACTCATGATACTATTTCTCACGCTTAATAATCGAATCCAATACCTTACAATTATGAATACAGACACTTACCTAGTAACGCGACAAGTCCCACCAAAACAAAACAAAATCTCTGCAACACAAACAAACCAATTGATCGGAATTGATTTACCCGGGTCAACGCACGGGCCCACGTATCTATACTTAATAAATATTGCATGTTAACCACACTAAAGTCGTAAATAACAGTGAGGCAGGTCAGGGAGATGAAAATGAAACAACTTGCTCCAATAAAGGTTGGCCCTGTGAACCGTCTTTTCATACTTTTTGCTTCGCGCCGATTGTGTTACTTCGGTTTATTTTAAGAACAGAACAAAGTTTGTGTTGAGTGTATTCTAGAGTTTTGGCTGTTTATATAATTGTTAAAGGTTTTTAAGACATGTAAAATATGAAGAGATGACACTTTTTTTTTCATATCTAAAAAGTCGTTAAAGTGCGTAATTTAATAAATTCATGATACGTTATTGAGACCATCCACTTGTGAGGGATCTATTGTATGGCGACACAATTATGTCGGTTATTTATTAAGCGAGGCATGAAATTGCTAACCACTCTACCGTCATAGTAAATTAAAAAATCAATACGCAAGGGTTCAAAAACAAAAGCAAAGCGCCAATTAATGTAGACCCTATTGATTTACGTAGTAGGAATTGCGCGTGATTCATGGCGCAGCGCCGTAGACGCATAGCGCAATTACCTACCCACCTGCTTATAAGCCGTTATTGTATACACAGGATATGAAAGCATTTTGGGATTGCTAATAAATACAACTATCAGTCACATACATAGTCCTTACCCCGCAGTAAGATTCAAGTCATGTGTCCTGAGAATCAGGAGCACAAGAGGCTTTTTGATCTAACAATATCTAGGTCTGAAATAGCTCTTGTTAAGCGTTTAATAATTTGCCTGGAGCAGGGGATCGAACATATTGTCTCTTGTTTCGTAGCCAACTTTCTTTCTACAAATCCTATTTACTGCTAGACGTTTTTGGTCCCAAAATTCGCCATTGATATTTAAATTGGCGAACCTATCGCCACACTGTACACAAATCCTAGTCCCGGGCAATTATATTTTTCAGAGCGCAACAAATCACACTTATATCAAACCTGGAAATCAAACCTGGGAATTCTCGGTTCACCGCCCGTACATACATGTACTGACATTGGCAAGTAAAGTTATTTACGAGTAGAGGTATTATTTATTTGTAAATATTTGCAATTATTAGCTCGGGGCGAATTCGCCCAAATACAATTGTTCTTTATTGCTAAACATTTTCTCTGTTTCTTGTGATCAGTGAGATAGAAATTTCTATTTATAATCAAAAAACATTTATTTCTATTTGTTACCTCGAATTCTATATTGTATTCCCATAATATGTACCAATTGTCGACATCTCAAACAGGAGTGGAAAGGGGAGTGAAAATAATAGTAGGAAGAAAATGGGGTTGGGCCTCCGGCAATCTCAATTAAGGAAAGAAAGAGGATAATAAATCTGCTGTTTGACGTTGATTTTCTTTAAGACAATAGTACCAGACCAGTATATCCGACCCATCGCATGGCTCTACCACTTCACAATATTCCCATATTTGTTTGCAAAACAATTTGCTGTACTTTCCCACCAAAGGGTTTTCCCCGGTGCCCATTTCTCACGGATAGTCCAATCTTGACCACATCCTCTGCATTGGCACTGTTAGATAATATAATGACGATTACCAAGTGTAGGTTATAACTATTTGAACTTACTAATTTTATGTATACATACTGGCGGTAGGTCTCTCATATGTGCGGCCTGGGTAGGGGCCACTGCAATGTCTATTTCTCCCGCCAAACCTCATTGTAAATGCACTGTTGTGTTCTGTTTTGAAGGAAATTGTAGCCAGAGTAACTACTGGATATATTGATACTAATTATTGTCTTGTAATTCAAGGCGTTGTTTGCTTTTGCTATTATTCATGAACTGTCGTATCGCTTATCATCAGGCGAACGGCATGCTCGTCTCGCCATTCATTGTAATTAAAAAGTCTTATCAACTGAATATTCAACTTTTTTTTTAAGTCTACGAGTAGGTGTAAACCGTAAAGCGTACTGTACTTTTTTATTTATTCAAACTTTATAGTACACAAACAAAAAGAACAGAACTATATAAATTAATTAAATCCATAAAAAATCAAAAGGCGGTCTTATCGCTAATAAGTGATCTCCAAAACACAACCTTTGGATAAGACGGAGAAATAAAGAGTTTTTTGATAGCAGAAGCACAAAAACTCAATCATAATTTTGGGTCACATTGAGTATAAGGCGTACCAATATCATCCCATTCTAGAACCAATTCCAACACCATACCAAATTAAAATGAGCTACGCGAATAAAATCACAGTTTCCTAGAAATATATAAAGAGTTGTAAGACCATTCCTACTTGGCATTCATATCTAGTACAGCGTAGGAAGAGATTAAGTTATGCAACGTCTCATGACCTTTCAAGTTACTTGCGAATTTACCGCGTCTCAATAAGTTAATTGCTTTCGAGAAAACTAAATTATAAGTTAAGATTTAATAAAGTGTGGGATAAGGGAGGATTTTCAAGCAGTTGTAATAAGGATGAACGATGCTAGTGATAGTAACTTTATCAAAATATGTTTAAACATTTTACTAGAAATTTCGATAAAATGATCGTTATATTTTCTTAGTTCTTTTGTAGTCTTAATACCTTTTGGTCTAATTTCAAGACATGTAGGTTTTAAACCGCTATGATTCAGATACCAGCGTCAGTATTTTTTTCATAGACGAGAAAGCGCCCGACTTCATGACGTAACAAGCAGGCAATAAGTACTTTAGAGAGAAATATGAAAAATAATTTATTTCTTAAAACATATTAATATTTTATGTAGTTCATAATTTCCAAGTGTCATGACATCATTAAACTATTTTTTTGCTGCTGTTGGCAGGATCATATTTCGTACATTCCAAGTTATTGTAAAATTGTTACTTGAAGCTAGTAATATTACAAAAATGTCTAGTTTCATCGAATTCCTTCGTTTGTTTTTTTTTTCATTCGTTGCACTGTTATCACATATTTAAACTGGATCGAAAATGGAATTAAAACTTTATTTTTATTACAGCTAGATATTTTTTACAAGCAGTACAATGTCGATTTTATGACGTTTTGGCATGAAATCGAAGTCGTATAGCAACATTAGTTTTGCGAACATAATTAAAATCAATCAAATAATTTGTGATGGACGATAACCTATTTTAGTTTTCATTAATTTATAAAACAATGTAATATTGATATATTCAAGTCTCAACTTCTTTATATTACACTTCTACAATAATATAAAGCTTTTCACTCACTAGACGCGACATATACTGGTGGTAGGTCTCTCATATGTGAGAGGCCATCTGGGTGGATACCACCGCAGTGTCTATTTCTCCCGTCAAACAGCAGTGTAAACGCACTTTTGTGTTTCGGGTTGAAGGGCATTGTAGCCAGAGTAACTACTGGACATATTGAGACTTAACATCTTATGTCTCAGGATCGCGAGCGCAGTGGAATGCCAAGCATTGCTTTGTAATTCAAGGTGTTGTTTGGTTTTGCTACTGTTCATGAGGGGTCGTATCGCTTACCATCAAGCGAACGGCATGCTCGTCTCGCCATTCATAACAATAAATACATAAGAACAATATAAAAAAATTAAACTGTCGATATAAAAAAAGCTGTAAAATCCGTTGAAAATGCTCCCGAGATTTTCCTTTAAGTCAAATTATATTATTATAATCATAAAACTAGAAATAATCAAACAGTATTTATATAGTCTAGAGTTTCATCGAAGAAAATATATTTCAAAGTATTTCATCTAGGTTTTCGATTGACTGTACTTACAGGTGCACATCTACTACTGACATTTTATCATTAGGTTCGCCTGTATTCGAATCTGAGATTGTACCCCAATTTGGATGAGTTAGATCGGATGGGTGGTTCGATTGGGAAATTCTTATATGAGTGTCTCAGGACCTGAGGTTTAGTATAGTAGTGATAATCTCAGCAGTGGACTTCCTGTGGCTGAAGAGAGGAGCTAGAGAAAGAGAGAGATAAGCTCGCCCCCTATCACATCTTGGGATGTACAAGCCTATTAAATTGTGGGTGACGCTAATGCCATATTTACCTATTCCTTCCAAGGCAGATGCGTGAGATTATGAATGCGTATAGATATGTTCAAGTCTGCCTCAAACAAAACACTAATGAACCGCATAAGTCTTGAGTCCATACCTAAACCACAATTAATTTGCTAAAGTGTTTTATCCTTATAGTTTTAAATTTATTTTCCTACATTGTATGGAATCTATTAATATATATTATATTTCCTCATGGCGCGTAACGACGGCTATTGCGTCCGACGGTTAATAGTGAAATCCTTGAGTTAACTTATGCTAATGCAAAGTACATCGTTGTCGAACTTCTTGGAATTATTCATGTTATTTAGCAAACGGACAGTTGCTAAGCATTGTGAGGACATTTTGATGTTTTAGATGAAGTTTCGGGTTCATTAATGATCGTATGTGATCATATCAATAATAATACATTAATTTGACAGATCTGTGGCGCAGTTAGGCGTACTACACAGTACACATCAAAGCAGCACGCCCGGCGACATAGACATACAACCCGGTGGCCTTTATATATATTGGACAGCCTCCGTGGTGCAGTCGGTTAAATGCCGTCTGTGAAAGGAGAGGCCGCGGGTTTGATTCCTGCGCCATGTTATACGTTTGCGTGCTCCACAAGTAACTGTTTGAGGTCTGGGTGTTTGGGAGACTGAAGTCTGTTAGGTGTATCAATTTATTTATGTTACCTTTTCTTCAAATATAGTGGCTTCATTTAATGATAGGTGTAGGTCTGCACTGAAGTTGTTAGGTTTCAAATTCGCAATGTTAAGCTTTTACTTTTGGTGCCAGAAATCTGTGGTACCTCTGTCTACGATGCCTACTAAATAGCAAAGCGTTACACTTTAACTTTCTACGTGGTTGTTAGCGGTCACCCTTATTACCAGCTTCATAAGCTTCAATGTTTCCTACATCGCGTGAACTGTCAGAGTAACCTGTTAAAGCGGTTAATTCATTGACTACCTGCGATATTTATGGGAAGACGACCGACGCACTTGTCGTCTCTAAAATATTTTCAACATAAATATTAAAAATTATAATACTGTTTATTTTATTAAACCGCTCCATCAAGTCCACAGGTCCATTTGTCGCCAGATTACAATCGTTATATTTTTTACCTCAATATAACGCGTAATTTTGACACCTGGCAACACTGAGTAATTGCGCGGCGTACTCGCACAAGATGGCGGCCGCGTCTGGAGGTCAAGGGGACTGGTTCTCGTCCCTTTGTTCTGTTTTTGCGTTGTACCCTGACCTACCTTTGTGATTTATTGAAGTTAGGGAGCCACTATTCAATAGCTATTCAATTTACAGTTGCCACGCTACGAATCCGATCATTTACTCATTTGATATGCAATAAGCGAGGGTCCCGTTCGGGTTAAATTGTTTCGTAAGTATCTTTGTGTATTGGCCTTCGGTGGTACAAAAGATTATTGGTAGAGAGGAGTAGTATTGTTTAAGTCCTTAATGGGGAGTTTTGGAAGTACCTTCGAAGATGGTAACACTGTATTGATCAGGCTTATTTCTTCTGTCTGCTTATCTTACTTCAGTGGGTCAACGCCAACATTTATTTTTTACAATATATTACGGAGAAAAATTGGCTTATATCTGGCGAACGCCTAGAACTGAACTGAGTCACTATGTTCTATAAGCCGCTTCTCATAATTCTATAATCCTATTTCGTGAAAACTATTTCCAAATAGAAATCTTACGAACAAATCCCTAGAAATCTTACTTAAAGCTGAACGATTCAGGGCATGCATGGGTTGAATCGAAGAGATAATGCTAAAATGGTTGATGGTTTTATTGGATGGATAATTTACCAGTATCTAACAATTAATTTGTAATTATTATTAATGAATACATATTATGTAAATTCATTTGCGACTTGTTCGATGAAAGTTAAATTAGTTCACCCAAACCACGAACTTAGAAACAAGATCCCGAAATTATTCTTGGATCAGCCCATGATTAGCATTGGCCTTGTTACATACATAAATTCACGCCTTTTCCCAGTAGGGTAGGCAGAGGTGTTGGTAGCAACCAGTACACCCACGTATTGCCGGGGTGAGCCTATCGCCATGTAAGTTCCTGACTACGAGCTGATAGTGAATTGAAAAATTCCCTATCTTTTCGCCCGGCTCGAGATCCGAACTCGAGACCTCAGCTTTGTCATCATACCGTACAACTACGGCAACAAGGCTTTCTGGGCTTCCTCGCACTGAAGATTAAAAGACCGTTGTTTTTGTTAACAAGCAAAGTTATTGTTTCAGCGTAGAGACATAGAAAAATACCAGAACTAATCCCCACATAAATATTTCCTCATCTCAAATCCGAGATGGAGCCCGCTACCTCTCAATTCAAACCCATCTTCCCTCCTCGCCACGGTTGTCAAGTCTACAAAGGAAAGTAATACATCCCCGCACGGCGTGCGCGTTCCCTATTTCTACACGGGTTCGATTCCCGAGGGACGCATCGGATTTCATCAGCCCGCAACAGGCGACGTGTGGAAATTGATTGTAAATTGTTATACGACCTACTGTGGGTAGTTTTCCTTTAGTTTATAAGATGGTTTCATAAAACATTCAATTCAATACTAGCGGTCCGGCCCGGATTCGCCCGGGGCAGATACTTTTTGAGTCGAGTGTACTTTAGAAACATAGGAATTATTTGCCTGATAACAGTTTACATTTAAACATTTAAACTTAACGTCACTGCCATACTTTAAAATTCCCATCCAATACTTTAGAGTTTGAAAAAGTATGAAATGAAATGAAATTCGTTTATTGATCATGTAAATAGCTCTTATGACAAGTCAATACATGGTAGTTATTATATATTTACAAAATAATTGATTATATTGTTATGTTAATTAAATTTATTTAGTTTCAGTGTTTGTTTTTGGCAGTCATTTATTTGTTATTTATAGTACCTAATTAAAATGTTATTCAAGGAAATACATTATTGATGTTAATCGATTTAGTGGACCATGAATATTACTGAAACGACGCGCAGCCATTTAATGTCACCACCGGATATATTTCAGTTCCTTGCACATTCCACGATAAAAAGTAGCTTATGTATTAATTCAGGGTGTCAGCTACATCCATGCGATATTTTATCAAAATTGGTCCAACGGTTTAGGTTCGAAGAGGTAACAAACACAGAAACTTTCGCATTTATAATATTAGTAGGATACATATATTTACTCGTATGTTATAGTGTTTTAATAGTATCATGTCTTGTGGGTATCGGTATTATAGATTTATTTTCACAATATTAAGTCACAAAACAAAGAAGGTCATCGAACCTTTAGTCAGTCAGTTTCTCATTTTACAACCTGTTTCTTAAACAACTATGCTATTTACTGCGAATTATGTTGCCTTAAATTGTAAGTTGCTATCGGCTCAGTTATACTTTTGACTCGTTCCCTTCTGTTTTCCCTTTTCGATACTTAATGTATTTTCGAATGGTGATCATGTTTTTATTGCATTGAATGGCGAGACAAGCATACCATTCGCCTGATGGTAAGCGATACGACCGCTCATGGACAGTAGCAAAACCAAACAACACCATGAATTACAAAGCGATGTTTGGCATTTATCTGCAATCGCCATGCGGAGACATAAGATATTAAGTCTCATTATGACCAGTAGTTACTCTGGCTACAATGTCCTTCGAACCGGAACTCAACTTTTACACTGCTGCTTGGCGGAGAAATAGAAATTGCAGTGGTAACCCAGGAGGCCTCTCATATAAGAGATACCTACCTCATAAAGTGATAATTTAAAAATTTAATTCTTTTGTGAAGGTATTTTTGAAAGCATCATCATGGCTAATATGACTCGGCTAATGGCAATGGCTTACAATCACGTATACGTAAAGTAATCTCTGCGACATTTCCAGGTCTATAAAACTCTTTTTACAACCCTTCGAATAACACAATGCCCTAGTCTGAGAAAAACCTCGATAAATTTGGCTCAACGTCACACTAACGCAATAATAGGCGAGGAATAATTTATGTTCTATCTTAAAAAATACGTAGTAGGTATTGCAGGAAAGATGCCGTGTTTTGGTCAGTTGTTAGCGTATTCTACTTGAAACTGGGAAGATCTGGGTTCGTTCAAAGATATTAGTATTTTAGAGATTAGAATTGTATCAGTTGTGATCTCCCACCCTCTTACTTTTTTACCAATCAGGAAGAATATACGGACGAAATATTATATGTATGTATGTTTTGAATCGGAAGTTCTTTTCCATACATTTTTGGTACGTCAAAGTACTCTTGGCAATGTAGCTAATATAACACATTAGGAAAGCAGATAGCAACTTCGTCAAATTTCTCCACTTCAAGTCATGTGAAAAACTAAGACAAAACAGCCAAATCCAACACAGCCCGAAATTACTCAAAAACTCAGATAAAAGACAGCCAAAATCCATCAGAGCCCAAAATTACGTGACTAGATATCTGTATAAAACAAAATCAACATTAAAGTGTAGTAAATATCTCACGCGCGCGCTGTGTCAACACCGCGAGATAACCGGAGGCTGTGACACGCCGGTGACGTCACCGCTGATAACGCAAGGGACTCATCACAGTGACGTAGCGATAACCAGACCTCGTACGCGCTGTTATCATGGGGTGCTCATTGATTTCTCGCTCATTGATGATGCCAGTTCATTCATGTTGCGTCTTTCAATTAGGTCTTTTTGCAGATGATTGAATGATAGATGGACTCGAAGATCTACTCTTGAAGAGCTGCTGTCAGAAAGTCGGTTGTAAAAATGATTCTAGAACGTGACTGACAGGTCATGTTGCGCCGCCCTATGTAAATAATAATAAATGCACCCAACAGTCACATACATAGTCTTGAACCCACACTAAGATCTATTCTTGCGTGATGGGTATCAGAAACTACGAGAGACTTTTCGGTCTCACAAACACCCAGACCCGTGACAAATACATGTGGGCCACACATACATTGCGGGGAAAGAACCCGCCGCCCTTCTTGTCATAGTCTGCGTCTAACCAACTGCGCCACGGAGGCTGTCAAATGTGGGATAAGGTCAAGCAGAAGAAGAAGAGTATTGTAAATAGCAAAAAAATATATCTATTGATCATGGACTTTCGCTACCAGTTTGTTTCGGGTTGTGGTATAAATGCACCACTATGGTTTGGGTGCTTGTCTGCCTCTGTGGCGTAGTTGTACTACATTAGGGTTAGAAACCTGAGGTTTTGGTTTGGGTTTGAATCCTGAAGTGAAGGAGAAGTGTGAAGTGAAGTCATGGCACGTGTACCCCTTCTGGGAAAAGGTGTGGGTATGTAGGTATGGTCTAGGTTCTTATACTATAAATAACTTCGAAATTCTCATGGAGATCTCTCAATTATGCAGATTTCCTCTCGGTGTTTTTCCTTTGCGTTGTAATGAGAATTTTATCTAAGAATACACAAATATCTTTGGAAATTCATACAACTATTGAGGTAGACTGTGACGTAAAATTCCTTGGGATATTAGGGTTTTTATCAGCAGAGGATATGTATGGACATTGGGCTGGTATAAAATTAAATATTTTAATTAGAAATTCTTATCGCACAGTTCTCACAAAACTACAAACACTATTAGTGCATTATTTGAATACTAATATTTATATCTTTTTGCACATAAGGAAGTCTTTTGGAAAGGTCGCAGTCCTTAATCATTCGATAAAAATATTTTTTTACGCGGAAGAACAAGAGGAAAACGCAAAAACCTCTAGTACATGTGAACAGGTTTCCAGGCAAGATAATATGCAAATAGATTCCTTCGAACTAAAATATATTATTAACATTTTCATATCTACGACGATGAAGGACTAGCAGACAGCCAAGGAATTCGCGTGAATAAATCTAATCTCTTAAATAGAAGGAAACATCATAAGGAAATCTGAATACCTGAAATATCTCTAAAAGAATGTCGTAAAGTATGTGAATTCCACCTATGTCATGAGTGATGATTATAATAATTGATAGTTATGAATTATTTTAATTTAGAGATTAATCTGCTGACTTGGTGGCAGAAGATCGTACAAATGCAATTTGCAATATCGTCATTTCACCAACAAGTGACACAAATACAAAGTGTTTAAAAGAATATTTATAGATGGCTTGCTAACTAATTTTTACAGCTTAAGAGACTTATTATCTGATAAAGAACTAAAAAATAAAACTTAATATAAAAATTTTACTAAGTTAAGTTTTCCTAATATATTGCATGCTATAATAATAGCAAAACATGTAGATTCTAATATTATAATTTGAACATCTGTTTATACCATGTTTTATGCAATTTTATAATAAATAAATAAATAAATAAATAAACAACACCTGTACCTAAAGACGTCGGCAGCGAGATTATCCCGAAAATATGACGAAAGATGATGTTATGTATGTGGTTACCACGAGTGATAGACGCCCACGCTTGAGTTTGGGCGCCGAACGCCCAGCTCTTTGTACACAAAACAATGATTCGAAAATACTTTATCGTTACCATGGAAACTAGACATTTCTCTTTTACGACCTTCATTCCTAACCAAGCAACTGGTTTAGAACAAGCCCGCATCCACACTGCCCAGAAAATATAACCCAATGATATAAATCTATCAAGTCAGATCATATGAAAGCGTTGTGTGAGGATTGTGTGGATGCGCCCACGTGTCGTGGACGCCCACGTTTTGCAGGGCGGACGCTCATCTCTTTGTATACAACACAATGGGATATTTTCGCTTACCCTGTATTCCAACAATAACGGTATTTTTGTAATAGGACATTTCTGGAACATTGTTTTTTTTTAGGTTCAGTTTTTGCAATTTGTTTGCGTTTGATAACGTTTTTCCTCTTGGCTGCGATGCGTTTGTTCAAATAATTAGTTGTTCTTTTGATGAAGGAAACAAATATGTAAATTAGCCATATTGTTCCAAAAGTGCTTCGATTTTATATTGCCATTAAACTGTACAGTCTATTTCCAACTTTTCTTTTAGTCTAGAAATATTGAAGTCAATGTGCACATTATGTTATATATATTATTATCGGGCAGATTCGAATGACCTATTATTTATTTTCGGTCATGGAAATACGGTAATATTTTACCCATAGTACAATTAATCTTCTATATCTATACGGAGGTTAACAAAACATCTTTTACAATAAGTCTATCGTCCAAAAACATAAGTAGTGCAGTGCGAGGAAGAAAAAAAAAGTCTATCGTCTATGCAAGCCGGGCTTGCAGGCGAGGGCGGGTGACGTCACAGCATTGGCCCACTGGTCCACTGGCTTGCTCTAAATAGGGAGACCTAGCCGTCCGGTAGCGTGATGTTCCGTCCCGGTTAATTTATGTCATGTTATTTAATGCGATTTTGCACCGTTTACAGCTTAGCTTTTATAAGAACTGTTTTTATATGATGGTTATATGAATAAACGACTATAATTTTTTCATATATATCGTTTTTAGTCAAAAAAACACAAAGCCGTTTGGTTTCAGCGTAGGATGGATTTTTCCATATCGTATACATTAATTACAATTCGGATAAATGCTGATATCCTAACTTCAGCAAAAATGCGTTTTTGAGATCACAGAGATCACAACGTTACCCCTGGTTACTCTGAAATCAGAAACGTAACTCTAATATTCGGATGATCAACGTTTGAAGTAAGTTTTCCACTTTACACTCTATGACATTTATCATCCACTCTAAACTTAGTCAAACATTTTGTGGAGTAATTAGGCACATTCGTACAGTATTACGTACAACGTTCCAACATTCGAGTTTCGTTTTGGATAGTAATGGAACCCGCCCCCAAACCAGTACCTTTTTCATACACAACATACATACATAAACTCACGTCTTTTTCCCAGGGGGGGTAGGCAGAGGTGCCAAGTCATCCATATTTGGCCTTGTATGTTCGGTCCCACCGATGTAATAGGGGGCGAGCCTATCGCCATATCCAGCACAAATTCTTGACTCCGGCCTGATAATGAATATAAAAATCCAATATCACTTTGCCCGACCCCGGATTCGAGTCCGAGACCTCAGCTTTATGATCGTACTGTAGTGCAACTACGCCACCGCAGCAGTGGTTTTCCATAGTTCCTGATAAACGGATCTTATTGTGGAATCTCAATTATGTATTCATCAGCCTTATTCAATTAATATATATATAAAAATAATTTTCAAGCAAAAAAAATATTTTCTAATTCGATAAAGTCCTTGCGAGGACTTCAATGAATAAATACGTTATAAAAATAAAATGTATTCATTGATATAAATAGATTGACTGAGATTTATGGCGCCGACTCGGAATGTCGTTGGTGTGTAAATACTATTCGATTGATATTTTTTCCTCTCAAACATTCATTTATTAAATGCCGTAGTATTATCGTAAACGACGCAAATAGAAAAAAAATCCTTTAGCTCGTCGTATTTTATTGCTTCTCGGAATTTGATCCTTATTACAAACATTATCGAATGGTGTAATAATATATAATACAGCTTGCTTTTTTTCCATCATCGGTTTTGATTCCTCACTAGGATTATTTTATCTATATCTATTTATGTATCTATTTTCATTGTAGTTTCCTTTAGATGCACTGTAGTCACATGAGTTCAAAAAAAATGACGAAAAAGTTAAAATAAAGCCAGCGGTTATAATCGTTTCCTTTTATATGTTAAATGGCAATGTGAAAAAAAAAAACCAAGATACATTTTCTTTATTATTCTGTACCATGATTTAGATGCGAACTTTCTTCTTTTCTTCTCTTCTCTTCAAACACCAGTCCTCTGCTGAACATAGGCCTCCCGCAGGAATCTCCACATTGAGTGAAGCGGCCTGCATCAATCTTAACCAGCTCGTCAGAACACCTGCAAACTTTTGCACTAATCATATAGTGCAAAATTGCATGCTACGAATCTTAAAATAATAATTTGTATTTTTTTTATTTTAATTTTATTTCGCTCTGTTAATTTTATTTTGGATGTTTCTCGTTTAATTTTGAATTTAATATTCTATATATTTTTAGAGTTATTTTCGTCTATATTAATGTAGCGTCGCGTTGGTCTCGACTGTTAAGATGTTATATTTGTTGTAAGTAAATTAATAAACAAATAATTATCAACGTTTTAAATCATCTATCACTTCTCAATTCCCCAACTACGTCTCGCACCAGTTATTTCGCAACACGTATAAAACGTATTCCTATGTAAAGCCGATAAGGGGCCGGCCTTGGTAATTCGCTTATCTGTCAATTTTTAGACTAATATTCCGCTGCGGGGTACCGCGTGCCGTGGTACAATGTATCGAGATAATTTCATCGCAACATATACAGCCCAATTAATTCAACAGTTATATGGGTAGAACGGTTTTATATTGGTCAATCACGAGAATATTTACTACTGGGCTCAGACCGTGTTTTGAGTGAGTGGACGGGTCAGGGAATAATTTGCTGTGCTGTTTATGGTGTTGGTAGCAAACTAATATGGCTTACGGCCGCACTCAGAAATTATTAATGTCAATGAAATCATTACGTGTATATTTTACGAAGAGAAACTATACTAAGGAACAATTTAATTGACATTAAACGTCTTTGAGTACGGCCATTTGATACATAAGCCTGTATCGTCGAAGGGATAGGCAGAGGTGCTCCATTGTGCCTTAAAGTTTACCGACTTTTTTTCTGACACAAAATATGATATGGATGTGAAAAGTGCCATCGCCATGCCACCAACGAATCAATCCCGGGAAACTTACATGAGATTTTAAAAACACCACAGCGTAGGAAATCGAGTCCAAGATTGTGGCTGGTCCAACAAGGCCAATTAATATCAAAAAAGATTAGGGATTACGTAGAAATACAAGTTCCCTCCATGACGTAACATAATTGGTAAAACAAGATTATCCCCCGTCGAAATTAACTTCACAATATGACAAGGAAAGGTAGGTTACATAAGTTCACGCCGTCTATACTTTGAACATAGTATCATTGCGAAGAAAATGATTGTCGGAGCAATGAGAGAAATCGGTCAATGCTTTTGTTTACGTCAATCATTAATGATCCGTCTCTGTACTATGTTTGGGTTGTTAAACGAAAATTAATAGGTTTTTGTCAATTCCTTGATATTATATAAGCTAAATTATTGGCTACGGTTTTAATTTAGTTAAAAAAAATATACATCATTATTTTATGGCGAGTTTGAAAGCTGGCCAAAAACATTGGATGTTAAAAATTAAGTAATTGGTAAGTCTGTACAATAGTCAATACACAGTAGATGTTTTTTAATAAAATATAATATTTTTACCTGTATATCGTAATGAAACATACAAAAAGTCGAAAGTATTAATTTTTAAAATCCGCTCTCCAATACGCTACCGCTCATAACTCACAATTAACGGTACACATGGCAACAGAATTTAACGTATATTTAGCACATTAATAGTAACATGATAACATAATGTCTGTCTGAATGCATTATTTGCATCGACCGGTTCGCGAATGTTGCCTCATTATACATAATATATTATTATTCACGTGATAAACGCTACTAGACTTAAGTTTATCTGCCATAGCGTATAGTCTTGTAGTCGCTGGATGCAAGCCGCTTCCAAAACATCGCTGTGGAAACTCTTGGACATCTGTGTTCAGCAATGGACTTAAATTATGACAATAAAATAAATAAATGCACCCAACATTCACACACATAGTCCTGACCCCACTCTAAGATCGAGTCTTGTGTCAGGGGACCAGGTACTACGAGAGACTTCGAAGACAGACCTGAAACTAACACTTGTGGATCACACAAATATTTGTCTCGGCGCGGGGATCGAATCCGCGGCGTCACGTTTCACAGCCGGCGTATAACTAACTGCACCACGGAGGTTGTCCATGTGGCTGGTGATTACGATGGTTATCGAATAGCAAAAGGGATATATGTAGTGTGATCATTAATTTAAAAATAAAGGGTAGGTAGGCCCTTCAATACATTTGGAGTTTAAAAATTATGACTAAAAATTGGGCTAAAATAAATATTAAATTAAGTTATAGTAATAGATTTCGTCTAAATGTTGAAAAATAATATCTTGATTTTTGTTAAGCTTTCTGTCACAATACAAGCAAGCATTTTCAAAATCGTTGCGAGCGACAACGCGTGCACTACTTACGTCGCAAGACTACGCGCTTTCCGCCCTGTCCATGTATTTATGTCTATGAGTGTGACGCTCTTAATCTCTAGGTTTTTAGTGGCAGGACATGAGCCTCGTTCGATTGAGACGCGTTATAACAAAATAATATAATAATAATATAACACTTTGTTAGGTACATATGAGAGATCTACCACCAATAACAGAAAAATATTATCTTACGTTTCGTGTACTTCTTTGAGTTTTCGCAAAACGTTTTTCTTTGCCTTTAAAGTGCTTGATAAACACTTTATTATTTTTTGTATTATTTACTTTTTATTATTATATTATACAAACGTTACTCCGTGAAGTTAGTAGCGTGCGCTAAGGGATTCGAACTCGCGACACCAGTTATGACATTTTAAGTCCCGCGCGTTACTAGCAAACATCGCTCATGCTTACGAATAAGGAAAATTTATTTTCTACAATAAATTGTAAACTTCAGTATACAATAGTCATTCATGGAACTGAATCTAGGACGCTAAGCTACATGTTAACTGGATTAGTCAGGTACATTTGGTTGTTTCCGGTTCAATATCGTTTGATCGATGACTGGCACAGTAAATAATGTTATCTGATATGTACATTAAAATTAGATATGCTATACATATACATTTGCCGTGGGTCATAATTTCGGTAGTACTGACAATCCGGGCAGGTGACCAAGTTGATCGATTTTGTTTTTTTTATACAACTAAGAACTGATATTCATAAAAATTGTTTTTCTTTAACCCAATTTATATAGTTCCTTGCACCCTTACCTTGCCATTGTACCTGTAAAACGAGATGTATAGCGAGGACACTACGAGTATCTATGACAAAAAAAAATGAACGCCTATACTAATCGTGACTATAACAACTATGAATATCTAGAATTTTTGCTATGCCAGAAATCACAACCAAATTAACTTAGACTTAAGTCTCGATCTAAGATTGAATATGCGTCTTATCCTAATATCTTTCTATCACATAGCTACACGTCGATAACCCTACAAATAAAAAGTACAATTATTATATAAATTACTGTCATCCTGAACATTTAAAACGGTGAAGGAAAACATCGTGAGGAATCCTGCATACCATAGCGATTTATAAGAATGTATATGGTATGTAAAGTCCGCTTAACCCGCATTAGGCTAGCGTGGACTATATGGCCTGACCTCTCTCAATTGTACTTTCGATTGTAGAGGAGGCCCGTGCCCTGCTGTGGGACGTAAACGGGCTGACACAGTGCTGGCATATTTTAGATAGTTGAAAAAACTAAATTTTTCCAAGTCACCGCCTCGATGTTGAATTAGTCTAATATTTTGATAAGGCGTGATAAGGTTGGGTGTCGATAGCCGTGTGTGTAGTACTTATCGGCTGTAGACCCCGTTTGAGTAAATGTAACGTTGCGTGACTTTCGGGAGACGGATATAAAGTAATGGAATATTTTACTGTTCATTTTTATGATGTTATACTATGCCCATCGTCTTGCTGTTCGGGTTAAATGTAGATCATTAGTATGACAACTTTACCGGGCATATCCAGAATGCGACGAAACGAACGAAAACGATGCCAGGAAAAATTTTGCAAACATGACACGATTTTTATCTTTGGTCGTGTTTGAACGGTAAATACGTAGTTTTTCCTAAAATGTAAACCCAATCATTTTCAAGCCGCAATGGCAATGCATTATGCAAGGATTTATATTATAATTTTAACAAAATCTATGTATTTACCACCTAATAATAAATCAACAAAACATTTTTTATTTCAATTCTTATACATAGGTTACAGGGTTGTAATACATATGTAGGAGCTTCATGATCTGCCTGATTGGCATACAAGTGTGACTTTCGTCAATAATTTTAATACGAGTAGTATACTGAATACAAATCAAATTCAAAAGCATTTTATTAAATCAAAGTATAGCAGTATTTGGTTAATAAGTTCACTATATTATAAAATTTCCATTAATTTTATGAGTCATGTATGAAATTATAAATTTAAATTAACTGTCATAATCGAAATAATTTACAATAATGAAATATATTAAACACAACTATACTAAAAAAAACGTTATTTTTTGCGATTTGTTTATTTACATAGAGTCCGTAGGCACTGACACTACTACTTGGCTTCGTTTTCGGTCGCACTCTGGATATAATCTGTCTAAGTTAATTGACAGCCTCTTTTCGTTGAGAGCTGGCTGTGAAATTAGAAGCTGCACGTTTGATCCCTACACTAAGACAAAAGTTTGTGTGATCGACAAGACAATCGACAATTGTTTTGGGTCTGAGTGTCTGTGAGATATAAAATTCTCGTATTTTCTGACACCTTTGATTTTAATAATTTTAATGTGGGTTAAGGAATATGTATGTAAAATTGAGTGTATTTATTTATCTATGTTTGCTGACATTCATTATTTGAAGTTGCCAATAAAACTATATTAATCAGTAATCTTAACATCAATACGATATTATCTACATCTACACTATCTACACTAATATTATAAAGAGGAAAACTTCGTTTGTTTGTTTGGTTGTAATGAATAGGCTCAGAACTACTGAACCGATTTGAAAAATTCTTTCACCATTCGAAAGCTACATTATCCACGAGTAACATAGACTATATTTTATTTTGGAAAAAAATAGGGTTCCGTAAGATATTTGGATTTTTCGGACACAAACTGAAAAAAATCAACCAAAGAAGTTACTTATTTTGCGTACGCTGCCTAAACTACAAAAGATAGAACCATAAAATGTTATAATTAATTGTAGATCTTATAAATATCTACAAAAAAGTCCGCGACACACTATACCTATCTATGTCGAGTGAGGCACAACAACCACATTTTTATTTAAAAATCTTGAATTTTTTTTTGGACTACATTTAAACGCGTTTATTTTACTCATGCTATTAATCCTTATCAAAATAAATTATTTCATCAATAAGTACAGTTTATGTTGACAATATTTGGTCTTTGAATGATTAAAATTTGACGTTTGGTTTTGAAGTTGTGGTGAAATTAAAATATTACGATTTCTGCTGCACGGCCCGTTGTATAAGATATATATGGATGTTTGTGGAGAGAAGGGACATAAAGTAAAATAGAATCGAAGGTACGGGAGAGGGCTGGGATAGATCACAGATTTTTTAGGACGAAATTTAAATGCACGTTATAAAACGGGATGGATAATAAAGAGAAGGGACGGGACGGATTGGGAAGAGACTGAACAGGCGGATGAGACGGGATTGAGCCGGACAGTAGGATAGCTACGTCAAGTTTAGGCATACAAGAGTTTATACGAAAAACAACATGTATTTGGCGTGGAGTTGAATCAAAAAATATATGCACCCAGGCGAAGCTGGGTCGTAATCAATACATTTATAACACATTTGTAATCGATCGATGTCTGTGCATGGAATACTAATGAGAAAAACTAATACGAGGGACTATATTAACGCAATAGATCATAGAAACCAAAACAATGATTTTTACAATTTTTGTCTGTTTGGCTTAATGAATTTAGAGGTTTGGTGTGGGGGTGGCTGGTGGTATGAGGAAGGAATTCCGATATATTTGTTACTTTTTTATACTCAAAGGGATGTGATGGGACTGGATTAAATGCCTTAAGTGAGAATGAGACGGGATGCGTCGGGATATAACGGGAAGGGATGAGAGGGAAAAGTAACAAAAAAATAATAACGTCATCCGTGGTTTTAGCTTTTTCTCGTTTGAGGGGAGAAATGGGGGTGAAATAAGGGTTAGGGTGGTATCTATCGTTTTTAAGTATATAAAACATATTATAAACTACAGTTAATCACGCAGACGACAAATAAAATTCTGCTTTAAATAGATTTGCTCTCAGATTCCGAGATCTATCGAAATTTGTGTTTATTTTCTTGTTATCAGAACATGATTTTGCTTAATTGGCTTACATATCTGTCTGTATTGAGGCCAGGTCATGGTTTTACATTGGATTTTGATCTCAAGATAGCACAGCTCATAGAGGAATTGATAAATGTTACTGCGCAGAATCCAAACCTACAGAATCCTAAACAAGTAAGTAGTTTTTTTTATTGCAATCAATGGCGAGACGAGCTTGCCGTTCCTCTTATGGTAAGCGATACGACCGCACATGAACAGTACCATAACCAAAACAAAACCTTGAATTAGAAAGCAATTCTTGGCATTCCACTGCGCTCGCCATCTTGAGACACAAAATGTTAAGTCTTAATATAGTAATTACTCTGGCTATAATGGCTTTCAATTCGAAACAAAACAGTGCATTTACATTACTGTTTGGCGGGAGAAATAAACATTGCGGTGGTACCTACCAGACGGCTTACATATGAGAGAGCTACCCATCAGTAAAGGTAGATCCAATCATCCCACATATACATAGGTACCTGATCCCACAGTAAGATACAAAGTCTTGTGCAGTGTATTTAGAAGGTTCTAGATAATTTTTGTTCTCCCACCACCCAGGCCCGAGACAAATATTTGTGAACCGTACAAACACTTTACCGCGGCTTTTCGTCTCACCAAACGTTTTTAAAACGAAAAGAAAGCAAAAGTAGCATTATAACCAATTCCTTCTTTGTTCAGACTCTCTATCTTTTTTTACGATATAGCTATTGAAATAGATCTAATATTTGCGGATTTTATCGCGGATTTGGCCTAATATTTACATTTTAACTTCCCGACGTTTCAATTACTTACGCTTTCGTGGTCACGGGGCGGACGATATAGCTTTTACGAAGTTAAATAATAAAATATAGGTCAATGGTGTTTTAAACGGTTACGTAGGGTCAAAAGAAACCATTGATTACCGTATCGGTCCAGTTGAAATCCACAATGACATATAATTTTGATAACACACTTTCGGAAGATTCCATAACATTCATTAGCTTCTATCCTCATCCTTTACACTTTAAACTGCTTTCTATTTATCCTTTTCTAAAATATAATAATTCCATGGTTGTCTGTAAGACTTTGCCTTTGAGCGATAAAACCGCCAACTGTATTTTTTGTGTGTGCAATAAAATGTATAAATAAATAAATACATGCAATATGTTTACACAGTCCGCCAAAGGTATCTCCGTCCTTTCGCTATGTCGAAAATGAATTGCAGCCCCAAGCATCTCATAAAAGTCCCCAAATCTAAAAATGCACAAACTAGATTTTTTGACGTGGGATTTGAACCCAGGACTGGGTCCTTCGCTTCACTCCCTCCACAAGCTGGCACTATATTGATGCCTCTAAATAGTCGAATTCATATATCTGTCGGTCTGGAAGAGTCGGTAGGGGTCGACCTCACCGATCATACACCATCCAAATCGGTGATACCCTCAACAAGGGTCAGGTCAAAAGTACCCTGAACCGACGAGAATGCATGAAGACGTTGATGAAAGTGGATGAAGCGAAAGTAGTATGTCAGGATCGAGCAAAGTGGCGGTCTATGGTCTCTGCCTACCCCTATGGGATACGGGCGTGACGATTATGTTATGAATGCATATATCTGTCCTTATAACCTGAACGCGTGATATTTCGATTCTTAATCGGCTACCGAAACTTTGCAGTTTGCACCCAGGTGGTCATATCGCAACATCTCAAGATTACAAATCGCTTTACAATACTGTTCACAATTTTACAACTACGGTAAAACTACTACAAAATAGACAAAACTTGTCAATTTTATACAGACCCTCATTTGCCTACACATAGCCTACTGTGAGAGGTCTTATTAAAGTGGATATTACATCTAGCAAACTTAGACACGTATGTAAGAACAAAATTATTACAATAAGGGGTCAATATAACTGGTCTTATAGAACACACTCCAAGTCATTCCAGACACGTGCATCAGAACAAAATGTTAATAACGAGGGGTCAAGATAACTGGTGTTTAAAATTAGGTCCCGCCGCAATAGGTCAGTGTGCTACCTTCAAAAGGTGGCTATAATTGAACGCGATTAGATCATAGTGCGGTTCATTTGTGCCGAGAACAATGTTGCCCATATTTCATTATAATATTTAAAACACGCCTATTAAATATGCAATCTATGTACAAATCTAGTTAATTTTAGCATTCGCCTCTTCTACTGAAGGCCTTATAAAGGAACCGTATTATTAGTGCCTTGGATTACTACTCTTGGGTAATGCTAAAGCGATTATTTCTTTGAGAAGTTAACTACTAGTTAGATTGGTTTTATATTTGTTAGTATTTTATAAATGGCAGTGTATAGGTAATTTTGAAATTGCAGGACCCTTTGAGAAAACCTTGGTTGTTAAAGAGAACCAAGTAGATGAACAAGATTTTAGGAATGCAGTAGAAAATAAAAGCTCCTAGGAGACAAACAAATTAGGTTTTTTATTTATTACAACAAATGGTGAGACGAGCATGCAATTCGCTTGATGTTAAGCGATACGACCGCTCATGAACAGTAGCAAAACCAAACAACACCATGAAATACAGCAATGTTTGGCTTTCCACTGCACTCGCCATCCTGGGACATAAGATGTTAACTCTCAATAAGTCCAGTAGTTGCTCTGGCTACAATGTCCTACAACCCGGAATACAACAGTGAATTCACTCTGCTGTTTTGCGAGAGAAATAGACATTGCGGTGGTACCTACCCAGTCGGCCTCTCACATATGAGAAATCTACCACCAGTTTTAAGTTTAAGTCTCCTGAAATATGATCCATGTTTAATACTACAGTTCTTATTACTATATTATTATAAATGATCATGTAATTCGCTTGATAAGATGTAAGTACCGCTGCTCTATAAATTTCATAACAAATGATGACCACAATCATAAAAATTGAGGCAACTATTCATAATGCACTAAATAACGAAGATAAACATTATATAACATCCGAATGAAACTTGAAAATCGATTATAATATGTCGAATCATTTTGTTAATCGCAACCTTGTTATCCAAAAATTAAATAGGTTAACACATCCCGATATAACGTAATGATAATATTGTTTTTACAATTACTTACTCGTTTTACACTGTTGCCAATGACGCTTAATGCAACTGAATAACGCAACATTGTATTATTACAATAATAATCCTCGCAATCACAGCAAATGTATCGGTAATTCTGTTTGTTGCTAAGACAGAATTCGGCAATTTTTTGTGTTCCGCTCAAAGATCACACTTGATACGCTTAGGTTAACGACGGTTGACACGCACAATATTTTTATTATAAACATGACACGCATTGCCACTTTGTATGTGTTAATTTTATAATTTTCAGATATACTGTAGCCGGAAGATCTAGCTAAATTGAATAGGGTTGTGTCCAAGGTTTTATTTGGAGCAGTATGTAATCGTTCCTAAAAAGACTCGCTTATTAAAAACATGAATTTGAAAACAGCATCAAATTGATTGTAAAATTACTGAGATATTTGTTTCGGATCTGGGTGTTTGTGAGACCGAAAAGTCTCTCGTAGTTTCTGGTACCCACGACACAAGACTCGATCTTAGTGTGACGTCTGGACTATGCATGTGACTGTTAAGTGTATTCAATTTAATTTATAGTAATAGTGCAGTAGGGACACTCGTTTTCTTTTTTGCACGCATGCGCCTTATGGAAGATGTCGTAACGTCGTGCATGTTGCACCCTTTTCTATTACTCCTACCACCAACTTTTATATATTTGTAACTTTCTTAATATAATACGGATTTTAAAAAATCTTCCGTATTATGTTTATGCGTAACGTAACCTTACGATATAAACAATAATAAAAAAATATGACACTAGCCTATTCTATTTACTAGATTTACCATACACTCAGGCAGCTTCAGGCAAAAGTGGATAAACAAATATTCTATTCCATATTTTCACCTCATATGTATCTATGTATATTGTACGTTTAAGCAAACTAAACTTTATTACTATTAAGGATCTTTAAACGCTGTGTACGCTGGTCGTATACGAATATCCAATGAGGCAAAAAATGATTAAAAATTTCGCCTGCAAGTAAAGTCGGGAACTTAAGCAAATATAATTGTACCAACATATAACAGTGTCAATGAAGGTGACTTTGATCTTGTGAATGAAATAATAAGGAAGGGTTCGATCATTGAGTAACTGGATGCGTGTACCTAACAGCGCGATAACCCTTACGACCCGCTAATTATGACTTTTCGTGTATTTATTTGGTTCATTTGCGCAAATGAGATAGATAATATGACTTTCAATTCGGTCATGAGCGGTGATAATGGTTGCGATAACGTTCTTTGTGTTTATGCTCTTCCTTGTGACCGGATCTTTGTGCTGTATCTGAATGGAATGACATTAATGCTATCTAATGTGCCGTCAAATTGTTACGGAGGCCGCTTATAGGTGACACTGCAAACTTATATTGGCTAACCTAGGTCCATAACTATCAGTCATATTGCCATCAATATCCTTAAAGTGACAGTCAAAACGTATTATGGATGGCATCGACTATCACGGGATGGGAATGATCCGATTTCTCTCATACGATAGCCCGGCGCAGAACCATACTGGTACCAATAGTTAATAGTACACATATCTTCAATTTAAACTATATTTGGACGCTCATTTAAGATACTTTTAGTGCTATCGGTAAAGGTATAAAGGCCCCTACAGTTTATTCAGTGGCCTCTCAGAACTTGAGGATTAACATGTTAAATCTCAAGATAGCGAACGCAGTGGAATGTCCATCATCGTTTTGTAATTCATGGTGTTATCTGGTCTAGCTACTTTTCATGAGCGCTCGTATCGCTTACCATCAGGCAAATAGTATGCTCGTTTCGCCATTCATAGTAATCAAAAAACCTTTTATAACGAACAAGGGATGTCAATCTGAGACGAGCTAGATTACTTTTCTAAGAATATAACGTTCCCTCACCTTGAATGTTTGATCTATGAGGAAAAAATCCAAGAAGAACTAATAAGGCAATTAAGATGTGGAACATATCAGAATATTTTTAAAGAAATTTCTATATTTTCGTTATATTATATAATAATATTTATGTTTATATTATATCTATAAATCTTATTTACTAATTTATTCTGTTAATTTAAATTGCACCTGTTGCACGTCAAGCTCACAATCCTAGATTCCTAAAGCGAATTGCTTCCAATTGTACCATATTTTGATTTGTTATATTTTATTATTTCATATAAGATGTAGAATAAATAATATATAGGTAAAATAAGAAAATAAAATTATATTGGTTAAGGTGCCGAAGTTTCTACTATAGTTGCTTAGAAACACAATATAGGAATAAAATATAAAAACAAGCTAGAGGAAAATAGCAAATACAACAATCGCTGACACAAACGTCGGTGGAACCGAAAGCAGACATAAAGAAAAAGAAACGGCCAATATTTTTTCTTGTAAATGATACTCATACGTATTTTTCCAACTAGAATATACATAGTTGTAGTATTTACTTTGGAGGGAATTGCGGCGCCCCGATTTGGATTCTTACATTATGGCTTGTAGGGATCTCTACATTGTATTTGGGTAATACATTGCCATTTACAAATCAGTAACGGAAAACATCGTGAGGAACGGTGCATGCAAAAGTGATGTATTCAAAAATTTCTATAATACGTGAAGTCCGCCAACCAACAACAACCTGTCGTGGTGCAGTATGTTCAGAGGCTTAGACTCTAAGCTCTCTTGTTCTGCACTTAATTTTCGATTGTAAATCCAATATCTGGACTAATGTCATACAAATCTAATCTGGTTTTCAATCAAAAATACAAGTCATTCGCATAAAAAATAACATCTTAAATCTATGTATATTGTCTGGTGACATCATTTGATTAGCTCCATTAAACTAATTAATGATTTAATTTATTCGTTCTTTTATAGTCACGATGATTTTCCAAATCGATGCGATAGCACGTTCAGCTTAATCACTTTGTATTAGTTGGCATTAAGAAAAATTACATAATCCAAAATCTCAGGTCATCCATTTACCAATCTTCCTTTACTCCGTGAAGGCTGGTGCGAGATAATGGCTGAAAAGAAAACGTGTCTTCTTGTAATTATTTGAAATGATCTTATTTTATTTATTTTTTAACTGACTGAGACTCACTGAAAGGAATAAAAAAAATGAAGCTAATATAAAGCGTGTAAAAAAGAAAAAAATGGCACTCGTTGGAGTTTGTATAGGACTTATGTTCTATAATTACCGGATCAATAACTTTAGTCATATATACTTATATGTATATATAGGTTGAGGTGACTCCATTCATAAATTTATTTGACTTGACTATTATTACAAATGGGATATCCTTGTGAGACGCGAAATTAGGATGAGACATCGTGGCTAATAACTTTCTTGATTTTTACTCACATTATTTTTTATATGTTTCTTTATTTTCTGTGCAGTTACTGTGTCTCAAGTATTGTGAAACTGCATAAGTTATTATAAAAAATATAAAGTGTAAACAGGAAAATGAAGAGAGAAATGAAAGCGAGTCTTTTTGCGTTGACCTTACAATATAGGTAAAGGGTAGTAAGATGAATGTGTGCGATGTCGAACACCGACCCGTCGATGCCATTATTTATTTCGCCCACTCCCGCCGCGATTTCAATTTATTTAACCTTCGATTATGAATATTCAAATAGAGCTGCCACAGGCATTATTCTGGCGCTTTTCATACGTCTTCCGCTGCGTCCCTGTTACATACATTTCATACACCTCAACTCCCATTTGCATAATCGTCACATTAACTCATTTGAAACTGAGGGCCTTTATGTGATTTATTGGTGATACTCCTGAATATTCATGCATATGCGTCGGCGGCTTAACTGGGCCGTGTCGAATTTATATTTAGATGTACCAAGATCCCTTTGTTAGTCAATCTGCTGCCCAGTTATCCCGTTTCGCAATAAATCATGCTGACCATTGACAGATGGTCAGTGACTCAATGAGTCACTTAAACTTTATATTGGTATGACGCATTAAATAAATCATACGTTTTGCGCTTGCATGGAATATGTGGAGGAGCATAGTAAAGTATGTCCTTGGAATTACGCTAAGGTATTGATTGACCTGCTTGAAGATATATTTATAATAAATAAATAACACCCAACAGTCACATACATAGTCCTGACCCCACACTAAGATCGAGTCTTGTGTCGTGGGTATCAGGAACTACGAGAGACTTTTCGATCTCACAAACACCCAGACCCGGAAGAAATATTTGTGGGCCGTACAAACATTTCTCTCGGTGCGGGGATCGAACCCGCGGCCTCTCGTTTCACAGGCGGCGTCTAACCAACTGCGCCACGGAGGCTGTCTTTTTTTTTGAGTAGAGAACTGAGAATTATAATGTAAATACACTTTGTAACTGTTACAACTATTTCAGCTAAGTTTCCTAAAATAAAATAAAAATAACTTAAATATAATATGCATGTGTGTGATTGTGATTTGGATAAAATCAATGAATCAATTTTTAATCCTAAATAATTACATGAAGGTAATCTTTCTATTGTTCCAGATATACAAAGGTCTGGATGTAGTGACGGCTAAAGCAACGGTTCAAGAGCGGGAGTTGGCTCGTCACCATCTGCTGGACATCCTGGAGCCCCATCAAATGTTCACCGTGGTGGACTTCCGCAACAGAGCTTTGAAGATTGTATCCTTTGTAACAGCATAACTTTCCCGCCCACACACTATTACAACTCACGTCAACCTGAAATATGATTGGAACAAAGCTTTGTGTATTTAATTTAGTAATGTAAGGTCTGCTGGTGAAATATTAATACCTTTGGATCAAATTGTGGATTTGGTTTATAAATTACTAGAGGCCTCGCTCGGCACCGTCCGGTTACAAAGACACTTTTTTTCAATATTATATCGCCTATTTGTTTATCATGAATAATATAGGATTCTAATGGCGAAAAATGTTTTCAAATCTGTTCAGTAATTTCAGAGTCTATTCAGTGCAAACAAACAACCAAATCTTTCTTCTTTCTAAAACTTACACCATTTGATACCTTATTTTTCTCTTTAAACATAGAGAAAATAAAGATTTTACTAATCATGCTTAGCACTTTGCTATCCTAGTTAGTACCTCCAAATATGTACAAGCTTCACTTTATAAGCTAAACCGCTGGGTCATCAAGTGCTTTAACTTTATTTACCATTTCGTGGTAAGTCAAGTCCATTTGACCGGCACTCAGGCGTTCAAATTCACGCATTATAGCCGTCGTATTGGCTTTTACATCATCTATCACATGATTGAGTCAGCAATTGCTGTCGCCCGCGTGACCGCATTCCCCTTGTTTAACATCTCCACTGGATCTTAATGTGGTTTCATCAATAGGTGTCTTGTTGTTGATAACAGTTAGCATTCTAACCGTTCATTCATACAATTATTTGTTTGTTGGCTTACGAGTTATTTTTTTCTTTTCTTTAGATGCAAATGAGCTAGTATCACGCTTGATAATAACTCGCCCTGGAATATAAGCAATGTCAGAGGTACAGTCTGTGGAAATTGTATGTTATGTGTACTCTCAATTTATTTACGAGAGGCCGCGCGTTCAATCCCCGTACCGAGATAAGTGTTTGTGCGACCCACAAATGTTTCTTTCGGGTCGGGGTGTTTGCGAGACCAAAAAGTATCTCGTACCCACGACAAAAGACTCGATCTTAGTGTGAGATGAAGACTACGTATGTGACTGTTGGGTGTTATTTATTTATTTACCACCCAAAAGACCACAGTATAACAATTTCAAATGCAAAGCACTGCTTTTGTTGAATGAGCAAAAACTAATTTTAAACTTGGCGAATCTGGATTTTATTGATTAATGCGGTTTTATACAGCGCATACAAAGTAGCAGAGTAGCTTTATATCGCTATCGGATTTATTAGTGCTATTTATAATAATCCACAAAATATATTAAGCTAGTTTTAAGATGTTAGCAACCATATTTGCTCCACTTTTCCGAATGTGTGTACAAAAATTGCGGTTAGTCTACAGAAATATTTCGGCATACAAAGGCATTTGTTCAAACATTTGTTCTATAAAGTATCTTTATAATGTCGTGTGTAGTGAGAACAATATCCTTAATTCACTGCCAGTAATGGTGACACATTGTACAAATATTTGAGGTATTTCGAAATGTGAGCAAATAACTTGATGAGAGCGATAACTAAAGTCAACGCATTAGGAGTTATTGGATAAAAAATCTTCTTTAATAAACCTATCAATAAAATGAATAAAAACAATATTATGGAACTAGGCTATATTGAAATTTCAAAATAAATAAATAAATACCATTATAATCTAATTCTTGTTTACATAGCCTTCAGATTTGCAGTCCGTAAAAGACTTGATATGAATTGAAATTGAATCATATGCAAATTGATATTTTGAATTGAATAGTGTTCGTAATCTCTACGAGTGCTTTAAAGTGAATTGAGTATTATTTCTTTTTATTTTTACCATACTGCCTCGGTGGCTTAGGTGTTCTACGGTACGGTTACAAAGCTGAGGTGTGGGGTCAAATACCGGGTTGGGCAAAGTGATATTGGAATTTTTATTCATTATCAGCCCGGAGTCAGGAAGTCGCGTTCGATATGGAGATACACTCACCCCGATCCCATCGTGGAAAAGAAGATACAATGTGAAATTAATATGGGTGCCCAAATCTGTCTACCTCTTCTAGGAAAAAGGCGTGAATTTATGTAATGTTATGTATTTTCAACATAAAGTTAGTTTTGATACCACAGGCTAGCATGATCGTGTCGATTAAAAGCCTCTAAATTGATAATTAAAGAGAAAAAAAAGATCACAGAAAAAAATCACGATACCCATGGTCTAGACTGGATAAATAGGGAGTTTTAGAAGCCAAGTCGCCCGTAAATGTTGTATAAATGAATGGATGGCTGGTCAATACTCCAAATCCTCGTTCAAGTTAATTTCACCGTGGGTACTTAGCTTAATTAGTTTGATGCACATTGGCACCGTCTGAAAGAATTCCTTTTCATTCATGTATCTATACTTCTACAAGAGTAGACGGATTTTGTCGTGACGTTTTTTTATTTAAACTTACTGAAATTCAACTATTTGGTATTTCAATGCTGTTTTACTTGTACAGTATTTTTTACTAAATACATGCTACATTGTTGTATGCATTGTAGAAAATTCGGTATTATATAATATGATTCCGTATTGTACTTAATTTTCTTTTAAATTTAAAATTTAAACAGTTCCTCTGATTGAGTTTTTTAATGATTTAGCTTTATAATTTATATGAATAATTATAGCTGTGAATTCTGGAGATATTTTCATCGTTCTTCAAAAACATCGATACAATCCATCATCAAACACCAATTCAATTTAGTTATCTCATTCTGTTTAACATCCCAGATATGGGCATTAAAAGGAAAAATAATAAAAAATGCAGGCAGGGGTTTGGGTGTTAGTGCCGTCACCCCACGCTTTAATTATAATTAAAAATCAACACTGTTCAGGACGTCACAATGTTACAAAAAAAAGGAAAGCTTATACCCCGGTTAATAGAATTTTCCAGATAGGCTGTCACGAAACAGGCTTAACAAAAAGAGATCTAAACAAAAGAGGCACATGTTTTTAATACTACAATTAACTATAAAGTCTTTGTATGGTCCCTTGCTTTTATTTTTATTTCGTTTCCTTTTGTTTTATACAAAAAATATATGCTGTATTTTTTCAGATTACAATCACGATTTTAAAATATGTTAGTTTTAACACAAATCATGGGCCAACCCTCATAAATAAACTATGTTTTCCGAAGCAAAAAAATTAATGTAATTTCCATACCTAAGAATCAAATTCGGTAACCAGTAGTACACTAACACAGATCGACATCAATCTTAGTTCTATAAAATGCTATCTTTATATATATCTTTAACTCATACTACAGATAGATCGCCTAACGGAGCAAGGAAAGATACCAATAATTGTAGGCGGTACAAATTATTATATAGAATCAATAGTATATAAAATACTAGTTGAAGATATGGACGACAATGAAGCACTATTATGGGACAAAAGCAGACGTAAAAGAGATTTTACTGATTCAGAAATCAATCAGGAAGAAGATACAAAAAGAACATCTAGAGAAGAAACAGATGAAGCTATTCATGAAGCGAATACATCTGAAGGAAATATGGAAGTAGATAAGAGTGAGAAGACCGAAGAAGTGAATAAAGATAAGATAAAAGAAGATGTTGATAATGAGAGGAAATTTACAAATGAAGAGATCCATGCTAAGTTGAAGGCGATTGATCCAGTAATGGCTGGGCGTCTGCATCCGAACAACAGGCGGAAAGTATTAAGGTAAGTGTAAATTGGATAATTATTATTTGTTTTAAAGTTAATATGGGGGTTATAGGTATTTTAATAGACTGCATTTTCGTGACAATAATATCATCCTTGAAATAATATAGGTTAGTAAAAGTTTGGAATTGCACCTGGAAACGTACATCTACATCTACAGTCTTGACTATTGCTTTTGTAGAAGACAAACTTTAAAACTTCAAAAACTCTTGAGATAACAAGAAAATTCTTCAGTTTGGCAATATGCCTAGTAAGTCACAAAGGTAGCAACGTGTGGACTGCATTTTAATAAAACTTTAGCTTCCATTCTGCACATTTGTCTTTCACTGGCCCATTTCATCTGAAAATAAAATTGGTACTTAAACTATTCTGATTATTATGACTGGTATGAGTATTATTTTAACATAATTTCCAATGACGTTATAATCATCTTAAAATTCAACCTTCATCATCCACGTGACCGATTCAAAACAAACGAATCGTATCAAAGTTTTGGTATTTTGTTATCTTTGTATACATTATTTTCTATTGCTTTGTCACCGTATCTCGACGGACCTCGTCGACCCCTGACATTTCCTGTTGCTAATCAGCGTCAATCGTCACTTCTTAGTAATTCCATTAAATGTGTAGATTGTCACTGCTTTTAATAATTTTGGCAATATTATGTTTTCGTAAATTTATTTTTGTGCGTGACGTATTTTTATGTGGAAGAATCGAAACGTTACCATCATGTTAATATATTTAACTACAACGTGATATCTATTTTAGATTCGCTAATTTAATTTAAACGAAATGAGTATTCATGAAAGCCTAATGAACTCTGATGGTGACCAATATTATTACATGGAATGTCGAGACGCCTCAAGTATATCAACCATATCTAGTTCGGAGTGTTAACTACCATATTCATAGAAAGGTGTAAAACCTATTTAAGCTAGCGAATGTTTTGTCTTCTTTGCTCAAATTGAATTCAAAAGTCGTTTGAAAGGGATAAAACATTTGATAGCCAAAATACTAATATGCGTAGATAGTTTTAAAACTGTCTACGCATATGGTCGTAAGTAAACAAAACCAATGTGTTGCTTCTCGAATTATTTAATTCCTACATATCATCATTATTCATTAACAAGCATCAAAACTGGGAAGCATGTTACCCGGACATGTACATGTTACAATGAGGGACCTAAATCCAAAAGTAGGGCTTGGAGTCCAATCACTACATTTCTTATCAACGCCCTCGTATATGTCAAGTTTATGCTCGTTTCCTACAATCTCAAGTACAATCTACCCTACATTCAGAGTAGCTCTATTTCGCTCGCCAATGAGATGTGTATTAGCTAAAAGTGTGCCAAAAGATAACGCAAAATTTGTTGCTACCATAAAACATTTATCAAGTTATTTTAGGTCCGTATCCACACCGTGATCAAGAAGTGAAGGGGTTACTATTCCGTACATAATAGCTGCTATATTAACAATGGATTGTTACTCATTTAAAGTTTACACAATATTGCGTAAACTCTAAATTATTCGTTAATTAAAATTTAAATTATTCGTGGGCCCTACTACGTCAACTGAAGTACAGAGGTCCGCTATTTCTAATTTACATCGCATTATTAAGTTATTGAGCTGTTTGGCGGTTGATATGTTCCTTTTTATAATCCTGGTTTGGCTGATATAATTGTGTTGAATAATGCGAGAAAGTCTTCTGCTGGTTATCACTAACAAATCTAGAAAGCATTTGATATCAATAGCAGTGTATTTATTCATTTGTGGAACCACAATAAAAATAAACAAAGATTACAGTTTTAACCCAAATGTCACAGGCATATACAATATCGCCAACAATAACCAAAGCGCGCCTAAAAGCAGTCACCAATTCTCAAGCAAAAAATGGCAATAACTGAAAAAAATGTTATATAATTTTTGCAAAAGGCGCAAAATTGTGCGCAGAAAAAAAAATCCGCACTTCCCCCCGGCAACAGCGTCGCGAACCTTGCTCACGCGTTTAACATAAACATAAAAATTGAAGGCCGCCTGAGCTGATGACATAAAACTCGCAAACCAGGCGACTAGAGCCCTCGGCTTGGTGTGAACCAGTACATGAAACGGGGAAGTACTTTGACGTCGCCGGCTCAAGTTACGCCGGCCAGTCGACTTCCGCGGGTCTTTGACCGTAGTGAAGGATTTCGTAGATGAGTGTGTGTTAGATGACCTTGGCTCGAGTAGTCGACTATCCGCCGGTAGTGTGACCACGTTGCCGGCTGTTTCGCAGACTAGGTCGGACAGTATGTGGGTCGCGCGGTTGCTAGGCCTTGTTTACGTGCCGATGCAAACAATTCAGCAATGGACATCGTTTTGTAATTTTGATCGGAACGGTGAAGCTATTTTATATGTTTTTAAGGGTGGTTAATATTTTTATAAGAAACGAATATAGGGTAGTAGTTAAATGTGATTGATATAAATAATTATTGTTAATTATTGCGGTTCATTTTGGCGTAAAATGATTATGTTTTTTACTGAAAAGTCTCATAATTTGTTTACTGTATTGTTATGAAATATTTAATTTTAAATCATTTGTGCTTATTATCTCGCTTAGTGCGCAACAATAAACGCAAAACCCAGTCTCAAAACAGGTCACACTTATCTGGGTCACTAAGGCAAGTTTTATACTGTCTACAAAGTCTGTATCCGGCCGGATACGAACATCCTACCTCCACCACCTACTCATAAATAAACATATCCGTCGCATGTAAATCTCGTATTTCCACCGAATCGTGGTCACACCAGCCAATATCGCGAATATGGCCGCCCCTCCGATAACCCCGAATTTATTTATCATGTGATTATTATACATTTGGCAAAATCCATGAATACATACATACGTACAATTGTAATGAGCGCGTGCATAGTCCAGCGCGATTGGGAATTTCCTATAGTCGCCTTCCAGAAAATTCTGGCAACGTTTTGCATGAGTTTCGACTTGACTATGTTGCGTTTTTTGGCATTTTTTGCACATCAACTATGATCATACACATATATATTTGTGTTTTATTTGTTAGTTACATTGATGATCGTTGTTTGATGCTAATTTAAATAGTATATCAGAAAAAGTATAGGACATTTGAAGTGATGGTATTAAAAAAAGTGCTTTAAATCAGTTACAAAGGACAAAACAATTATAAATGATTTGTGGTGCAATAGGAAATGATTCAGCTTATACTGATCGGCAACTTAGCACCGAAAAGCGCTGATTTTCAGCCATGTTATGCGTCATTTAAACACGCTCTATCAAGAAGTGTTGGAAAAATCCCTCATTATACATAAATTATTAATGAATATGGAAAATGGGTATAATATAAGATAGAATTATAAGATAGTCGAAAATAATAAACTTGACACAGCTGCAATAGTTGCGTTTACTTCCGCACTCGGAACATCGAAGCCCCGATACGTGACTTAAGAAACAACACCCCGATTTCAAGGGCAGAGGCGAGCGCTGTGTACATTTTCTATGAAAAGCTTTCGCTGTGTATATTTTCATTTTATTAAAGAATAGTAAGACCCGTTGATGGCCTGAAAATACCGCTGTTTCAGTAGATATGTGTGCGTTCGACAATTCTTTGTTTTGGTAGGTTTCGTATGGAGATTTAGGATTGCCTGCTGAGTATGAATAGAATCTTATATAATAAATAAATAATGGGTGTATTTATTGATTTATTCACAGTCCTGACCTGACATTAAGATTGATTAAGTCTTGTGTCGTGGGTATCAGGAACTACGAGAGACTATTAGGCCTCATAAATATCCAGATCCGAATCAAATATCTGTGCGACAAATATAAGTCTCACTACGGGGATTGAACCCGCGGCATCTCGTTTCAAAGTCAGCGTCTAACCAACTGCGCCACAGCGGATCTCAGAATACTGTTAAAATAATGTTTCATACATGAGATAGTCTGATATTTTGCGTCGGTAAATACTTTATCTGGGTTGTATATTCAACATCAGGTGCTTTTTATTGTAATTTGTCTGTTTTTTCCGGTTTGAAGGACATTGTAGCCTGAGTAACCAATGGACAATCTCAGGATGGAGAGCGCAGTGGAATTCCAAGCATTACTTTGTAATTAATTAATTGTGTTGTTTGGTATTTCTACTGTCTATGAAGGGTGGTATCACTCGATACCAGGCAAAACCACGCTCGCCTCGCCATTCATTGCAATACAAAAACTATAAACCAAACTTCAGCGACACAATTCCTTCAAACGAAACACAGGTACCAAAAAAGCTATGTCGCGACGCAGAAAACGTCTAATACATATGTATACAAATGGTTAAATTATAACACGGGTTTTATTAATAGTATACCAGTTGCGAACGAAACTGAACGTTCAGTTAGAACTGGTCGAACCCGCCCCGTACAGGAAATGTTTTGATTCGATTCTGTCATTAATTTTATGTTTGAGATGATCATCTTCGTCTGGTGCCTATTAACAGGTATTTTGTGCTGTATGATTAAAAATATGACTTATTTGTGCGAAAGTTGTCAGAGCATAAACAATTCCTATAGATTCTTACTAAATACAGCTAGTCCCATAGTAAATACCACTTTAAACAACGTTGCGAGGTCACTCTAAATATTTTATGAACCTATGTATCAGCCCATGTACATCCCATTGTAGGGCACGGGACGTCTCCACAATCGAGAGTACGATTGAGAGTGGTTAACCTGTTAACCGGGCAAGACGTATAAATGCGTCAGGCGCAAACAATATCGGGTACGGGTATGACGTATGAATACGTCCTCAAAAATTAATGTGCGCCCTGGAACGGACAGGACGTACATTTCTCGATCCACTATGATATTACGTTATCGTTGCGTGTCTCGTTATGAATTGACATGTCCTAGCGAAACCATACGCGCCCGGTACATGTTGCATAATTTTAACGGGAACTCCCCGGTTAACAGGTTAAGCCATATAGTGTTTAATATATATCTAATTGCTAAGTAGTGGATTTTCACGATTTTATATAAAAAGCCTTGTGTGAACATAAACAAATTAAAGTATTACATATTATTTATAAAATTACAAATTAAAACTCAGAGGCACAAAATAGAATTTAAAATTTCTTGTATGTGTTTACATACATTTGTTTGTGAGTTGATAATTTTTGACATTGTAACAAACAATTGCAACTCGACACCAGATTACGTTTCTCAGTAACACGGATACAGGATACAGGATGTTCTTCCACTAAACAAATATTCCAGAAAATATAACAGTAGGTGAAATTTTAGTGCTCCGTATCAAATACTAGTAATACACATGGTTCATTAAAACATTGATTAATTTAATAATGTACTTCCTTAAAGAACATTTTGCTTATTATAAATAGTTATAAATAATAAGACAACATATACGTCCCACTGCAGAGCACGGGCCTACTCTACAATCGACAGTACGATTGAGAGTGGTTAGGCCATATAGTCCACCACGCTGGCCTAGTGCGGGTTGGCGGACTTACATACCATAGAAATTCTTATAAACCGCTATGGTATGCAGGTTTCCTCACGATGTTTTCCTTCACCGTTTTAGTGCGTGATGATTGACTATCAATACACACATGACTCCGAAAAGTCAGAGGTGTGCCCTGGGATTTGAACCCGCGACCACCGTGAAAATGTTGGCAGCCGCATCTGGTCCGTTTACGCACTAACCAAAAACTATATAATAATATAATTAATTATTTTGTAAATAGAGATTAAGTACTAGGTCAACGGCATGGACAAGTCAATGTCATAAGAGCTATTTAAATAAATAAAATCAAATAAACCAAAAAAACATATTAAACTAAAATAATAGTGTAATAAAAATTTATTGAGACGACATTTAACAAATTTCATCTTATCTTAATTATAGAGATGAATGTGTGTTATAGACCTATTAAATATATTTCCTTCTGATAAAATCACAGTTTAGTGTCAATTGATGCGAAATCTGTATAGAGTAGTTAAACATTATAAAAATTGTATATTCTTATCTTAATTACCTATAGACATTAATATATTTATGTAAGTGCGTGGTGGCCTGTTGGTAAACGGACCAGACGCGGCTGCCAACATGTTCACGGTGGTCGCGGGTTCAAATCCCAGGGCACACATCTGACTTTTCGGAGTCATGTGTGTATTGATAGTGTGTGGTGGACTTTATGGCCTAACCACTCCCAATCGTACTGTCGATTGTAGAGTAGGCCCGTGCCCTGCAGTGGGACGTATATGGGCTGATACAGATACAGATTAATATATTTTACAACAAATTAATAAACATATTGCTTTAATAAACTTATTTTTCTAGTTTGGTGTTGATATCAAAATCAACACATGTTTGTTCATAAAGTTTGTTCACCATCAGGTGAACCGCGTGCTCGTTTGCCCCCTATAACATAAAAAAAAAAAAAAAAAAAAAAAGTGGGAATTACTTATTTTTGAAAGATACGATTATATTCTACCAGAGTCCCAGAGGTCTGATAGTGTCGTGCTTATTTTATAAAAACTTTACAATACGTGTCACCTATTGCTGTATCACCATCATTGAACTCACTAACAGGTACAGACTACTCACTAAATTCGGTCAAAAAAAATATGCATCAAGAAGAAACTTCAAAATCTAGCCAGCCATTGACATTGTAGCCAGAGTAACTTCTCAAAATCTTGGGACCTAATGTCTTATGTCTCAGGATGGCTATCGCAGTGGAATGCCAAGCTTTGTAATTTAGGGTCAAAACCAAACAACTTTGGTTTTGACAATGATGGTCGTATTGCTTACGATCAAGCGAACTTCATGCTAGTCTCGCCATTAATAAAAATAAAAAAAAACAACTTCCATTTCTCTTTCCATAGCAACAACACTCAATATGTTAATGATGGCAATACTTACTTTCATTCTCATCCTAGATACAACTAGCGCGAAGCTCCCTTGGCAACATAAAGATTCACAGCCGTATTAGTTGCCAAAAACTTATCTCTTTCAATCTCGCCTAGCAACAGATCTCAATAGCCTTGCCTAATAACTTTCACTTTTATTCCGCCTCATACGGTTCCTTAGTCATTCTGAATTCCGTTACGTCATTAACCCAAAACGTATCGCCTTTTATGTTTTTATTGGATGTTATAAATTATTTTCGATGTTATTAATGTAAGTCGAGTTTGGATGTGATCGCTACATGATTTGACAGCCTCCATGGCGCATTTGGTTAGACGCCGGCTGTGAAATGAGAGGCCATGGGTTCGATCCCCGCACCGAAACAAATATTTGATTCGGGTCTGGGTGTTTGTGATACCGAAAAAGTCTCTCGTAGTTTCTGATACCCACGTCACATGACTCGATTTTAGTGTGGAGTCAGGACTATGTCTGTGATAGTCGGACGTATTATGATTTTCTTGAATAACATGTGACTGCTAAAGGTCTTCCTCAACTGAAATTTATTGATGATAATTATTTTACATTAACTTAGATCTTTATCGGTATAGGTCTTGCTAATCTCAATGAATTGGCTCTGGCGTCTCTTTAACATCTACAGCGAATGATTTTGCTAACTTCGTTGCTAGGCCTATATATATGGTTGTAGAAGAAATACGAAGAGGATGTTTAGTTTTGTCAATATTATTATTTGAGTGAGATGTAATTCTGGAGTTAGTTGGTTAACATCAGTTTTAATCGGACAATTATCTGTTTCTAACATTTGTATTTGCTTTTTTTTATTCATTTCGATGCGGTTTCAAAACAATCCAGTATCTCTAAAAGACTTGCCGAGCTCCGTAGCTCCCCAATTCTTTGCGTGCCACTGTTGATCCTGGCTGACATAAGTAAACAGCGTAACTACCAGTCGAGTCAGATCTTTATACAGTAGTAGCCTAAACTTGGTACAGCAAAACTCTATAACATCCAGCGCAGTTGCAGTGCAAACGCACTGTTGTGTTCCCGTTTGAAGGACATTATAGCCAGAGTAACTACTGGACATATTGAGACTTAACATCCTATGTCTCCAGATGGCGAGCGCAGTGAAATGTCATTGATACTGTCCATGAGAGGTCGTATCGCTTATCGTGAGACGAATGGCATGCTCGTCTTACCATTCACTACAATAAAAAAATATGAAGTTATATGATATGAAATATTAATCACTGATTTAATGTATTAATTCGGCGTGGGAATAAGCTGTATGGTTTCTAATAACCAGAAACATGAACTACACAAATGTTTGTAATATTCCTATTCTCTAACGTTTAAATTATTTCCTTCCGATTCGAAACATTCGAAGGAAGAATCTTCCTAATTTTAAGCCAATTGGTAGAGATGATCATATGACACATACCATCCCATGACCTGTTACGTTGCGTCAAGTGTTCCACTTAAGTGGGATTGTCCCAACAATTTTAATTTTGCGAGTGCCCTACGGGCTAATTGGAGCATGATCTCATATTTGGCGAACCATGCCTTTCAAGTTTCATATCTCTTGCAAATATTATTTCATGATATGCTAATCAAACCTAAAAAAGCAGAGTTCATACCATTGTCTTGAACTTTTAAACTAATAAGGATGTAAGTTAGATTGGCAGCTGTGAATAAAAAACATTTGAAATTAATAAAGCTTATAACGGGTATATCTAGACTGCGACCGAAAACGAAGCCAGGTGGTGGTTTGACTAATTTCAGACACAATGAAACGAAGTCCACTACTGAGAACACGGCTTAAAAGAAAAAAATTACACAAAATCGTGATAATCCAGCAAGTCTACTCAAAGCAACACATAAGCTATCGTAAATCGGTCAATGATGGGTTGATGGCCAACAAGGCCTATTCCAGGAAACGATTTACCATTCCGTGACCTTTCGTCTAAAATTGCGACGTAGCTAAAATATCAAGGTTGCCGACAACAACGTCACAGCCAACGCCTTTGTGACGAGACATCGGTAGAACACGGAATTGTGTCCAAAAATATGGTCATACGTGTGTAATGTGTCTGTGATTTGGTCAGGTTGGTGGCCCACTCAGTGCTTTGATTCATTTTGGTAACTCGTGCAAAAATCTGTGTGTTTGAAGGACATTGTAACCAGAATAACTACTGGACATATTAATACTCTAAGATGTCTCAGGATGGCGAGCGCGGTAAAATGCCAAACATTGCTTTGGTGTTGCTTGGTTTTGCTACTATCCATGAGCGGTCGTATCGCTTACCAACAGGCGAATGGTACGCTAGTCTCGCCATTCATTGCTATAAAAAATGAGACTAGATATTATTTTCTACTTCCTACATCATGACCTACAAATAAATCTACAAGTAAATCGTGTGATCCTGTGAGTAAACAAGTCAATAAAGAGAGTTTACCCCATGGTATTGCCGAAGTCCATAACTTGAAGCCACTCACAATTATACGGGCATTCAGATCGACCGTCTACGCAGGCAAAATAATAGTAATTTACAAGAGAATCATTTTATCCTACCATTTTAAAATTACTACAAACACTAGAAGATAACAATCAATCAAAAGACTACCTGGGAAAGAATCGAACGTATATTAGCTGGTCATAGTAAAATGTGTTAAACCTTGTATACCTAGTTAGGAATCTTATCACCTGTATTCTTTCAGTATAGTTCAGTATCTCCTTTTCAATGCAATTAATTTTCGCAACATTCACATACAACATACATTCGCAACGTAATCTAAACCAAACAAAGAACTAACAAATTAGGCCTGTTTTTAATTTCTGCAAACAGAACTAATAACCTACAAATACTCGTCAATTTAGCGTTCCGTGTTACATCACTTCTATAAAAATTTGCCACACTGACACACTATGGAAAGAGGCAGATAGGCATATTTTCCGACCAGTTAATCACATTACGGGGTGACGCAACGCTGTTGCTAGGCGGTCCGCAGACGACTGTTTGCGCGAAATATTTTGGCGAGTAGTTTTTGGGACACGAATGTTCGGGTAGTTATTGAGATTATTTATGGCATTATAAGCAGAACTTAGAAAGAAAGTGAAACGGGTTTGACTTTGTTTTTTGTCGGAAACAATTTGGGAAATTGGTGATATGAAAAATATAATGAATTATTGTAATGTACTGTTCAGCCAGAACGTACACTTTTGGTATTCGATTTCATGTTAAACTTAGGATTAGGTTAGGGTACCTAAACTTCCTCATTTGGTTTCTATTTAAATCTACAGCAATTAAATCTAGCCGTGGTATTAAACGGAACGAAAATAACTTTTGTCAAATTATGTGATTCAAATCACTTATCACAGAAAATATTATAGATTACCACTCTGATAATCGAATCATTACTATTAAATAGATCGATAAGATTTCATTAAAATTATACGCATTGAAACCAAAAATAGGATATCGCAACAACAATTTAAACGCCAAAACTTATTCAATTAAAATCCACCTGTGTAGCCACTCGAAATTTTCATTATTATGTTATAAATCAGGGATAAATATTTTACAATTTTATAAAATTATTTTTTAGCTATTAATGGCGTGACGAGCTTACCTTTCGCCTGATTGTAAACAATACCACTTATGTACAGCAGCAAAACCAAAGAACATAATTTATTATAAAGCAATACTTGGCATTCTACTGCGCTCGCCATCCTGAAAAATAAGAAGTTAAATCTCATTATGCCCAGCAGTTACTCTGGCCACAATGTCCTTCAAACCGGTACACAACAGTATATTTACAATGATGTTTGGCGTGAGAAATAGACATTGCGGTGGTTCCTACCCAGATGGCCTCTCACATATGAGAGACCTACCACCATACACCAGTGAATATTTATTTTTTTCATATACGATAAGTCACTAAAAATAGATAATTTTAAATGATTTTAATTTATTCGCGTTGACCCCGTAACAGTATGACGTCATGTCGCCAATTAATAATTAGTATTATTTGATCATTCAGTTAGCAACACTGATGTGCGATTCGTCTGATGGTGTTTTAATGTAAATAATACCAGTTGTCCAACATCATCAGTCGTCAGGCGAGATATTAATGAACTGATTAGAAAATATTAGAAGATTATGATAAATTAATAATTAATTTTTATTATAAATGGCTCTTTCGAGATGTCAATGTGTTGCATGATGTGAAGTAATAGAGATTCGCGGTTGCGGCTCATTTTGGTCTGTGAGATTTGTGAAGATCCAAGAATCTTCAAACTCTCAAATTTATCTCTTGTCACTAGATTGTGATAAGAGTATCACCGCCTTTCATTTTAAGACATTTGGGCATCATCGAATCTGCTAGCTCTAGATACTATGGTCAACGGTGATACTTAGCCATCACATGTACAAAACTAAGAGACAAAAGTAATTCTTTTCTCTTTTTTATTGTTGTTATGAATAGCACGATGAGCATGCCATTCAGTAGCTGGTAAGCGTTAAGGCCGCTCATGGACAGTAGCTTTGCTTTGCATTTCACTACGCTTGTCATCCAGAGACATAAGATGTTAAGTCTCAATATGTCCAGTAGTTACTCTGGCTACAATGTCCTTCAAACCGGAACACAACGGTGCGTTAATACTACTGTTTCTATTGCTGTTTGCTCGCTCACTTGAGCCTGTCTTCCTATATTACTGGGTTCCTTCACCCTTGCGTCAAAAATAAATTCAATATGTCCACATATCACATCTACACCAAAAATTGAAGTACAAGCGTATGTACCTATGTAAAGGTATTAATATGATGACATTTAAATCAAGGAAAAATGTTAGTGCGTGAAACGTTTCCGCCGATTCATCATTGTTTTCTCAAAGATCAGTGTAACTAGGTGTTCTGATTATGTTCTTAACGTTTTGTTTGTTCAGTGATGTGTTTGCAATCTCTTACTAATAACTTAGGTCATGGCAGATCGCTCTATCGGTGCCAAGAATCCTGCTCGTTTACTATTCAGTATTTTATTGTGTTATTTCTTCTCTATTCATAGCGTTTCCTTTGCCAGTGAATTGTGGGGTATTAGTGTCAATGGATATTTACTGCTTTGTAAAATATTGAGGAGTATTTCACAGCTCTATTAGGTGTTATGATAGATATTAGAGCCGAAAGAATTCTGTTAGTAGAGGGATGATATAATCCTCCTGAGAAAAAGGGTCACGGCCACCTATGAACACCCCAACATGAATATTCTATGAATTGCCACCCTTCAAGCCAATTATAGGCTCTTTATTGAAGGTCCTTTCCAAACCACGGAACACTTCTTGGTGTGAACTATGAAAATCTGCCATTGTGACTAAGTGTGTTACGTTTCAGGCATACTGTGGGCCCCCGTGATCTGGCCCCTGTCTAATCGATGTTGAAAATATACGTATTGTTTCGGTATTACATATTTATTTTTTAGATTGAATCTTTCAACTTTCATGTGTCTGATAACCTCCGTGGCGCAGTTGGTTAGACATCGGCTGTAAAACGAGGGGCTGCGGGTTTGATTCCCGCACCGAAAGAAATATTTATGTGAACCACAGGTATTTGTTTCTGGTCTGGATGTTTGTGAGACCGAAAAGTCTCTCGTAGTTTCGGATACCCACGACACAATACTCGATCCTAGTATGGGGTTAGGACTATGTATGTGACTGTTGGTTATTATTTATTTATTATTTCTTATTTATATGTGATTTGTCGGATTACAAGGTGTTCTATACAATGTCCGAACTGTAGGGTGTCTGTATAATCCAACAAGTACGATAGTCCGACACCGCCCTGCAAAACGTTTGTTGGATAACCGAGGGCTCACTGTAATTCTCTATTAAACTGCACTTTAAATTATAGCCATTGAGTTGCCACAGTAAAACCCATTCTGAATTCAGGTGAGCCAAATATGACGTATACAGGGTGATTATATCACGTCTATCGTAGAATGCGTGCGAAACGTTTCCACTCACGCACCGTCAACACACATTATTGGTGCGAATTGGCGCGAAGTGTGCGCTTAATTTTTAGCGACATTTGTCCAAGTGATTATTACCCCGCAGGACAGACGGATCTATATCCTTGTTGAATTTATGGGGAGTGGTTGTCTGTGTATCGACATATGGTGTGTGAAAATGTATGAAACTTTTCAAGCACCCTCATGAAGACAATTTCACAAATCTATTATGAATTATGTAACATGTGATGTGTAAAATCTAGATAATAAAGGAAAAGATAAATATTATTTAGGTAATGTAACAATGAAACAATGTGTAAAAACCGGTACCTCCACTTTAACATAACATTTTCATCCTCAAACCCCGTCACACTCTAATTGTAACTTAGATTTGAAAATGTTGGCTAGTGGTGGCAATGGTCGCATGAATGGTCATGTGAATAACATTGATTTTATGTCATTTGAAATTTCAGTAAAAATTTGCAGAATAAAAAAACATCTTACTAAAATTCATCAACATCCTACAGATTTGTCGAAACATTTCCTTTCTGTTAATATAATGTGTATTTCCCGGGCTAGAGAGAAAACTACACAAAAAATATTTTTCAGCAAACCAGCGCGAAGCCCAAACATTCACTAGTCTCACATCTACCAACCCAATTACATCGGCGTTAATAAGTAGAACCGACAATGTTCGTCTGTTGCCAGCCGGGCGGTGTGTTTGCCCAGATAGCGATCCTTCACGTGCTCCACTCGACCTTGGCCTATATTTCGGCATCTTTACACACACATATTCTTAAGTAAACTGCGGAAACGATTTCTGTGACCTTGTGAAGCTGTCTCGGCAACGAGTTGTCCTTTATAGTCGGAGAATTCGGCTAATTTATTCGTCTTGTCTGAAATCGTTGCTAATCAGGCCGGTTCGACATTTTCTGTTAATCGATTGTGAGACGTAGAAGCATTTTAATCAGTCGATCACAATTTAAAGATAACTGTCTGGTTTGCTTCAATTTCGTTGCTTTGGGATTTGGAAATTAGATAGAGCTTTTGGACTATATGACCTAACCCGTCTCAGTCGTACTCTAGATTTGAAAGGGTGCCCGTGCCCTGCAATGGGACTTATAAACGTGGTCTGATACAAAGAGATACAGATATAGCCGTTGCTTCCTTTTTTTCTTTTTTAATTTCATGGTGACTAGAAAAAAATATATGCCAAGACTTTAATTTATGTACCAACATGCAATAGCCCAGTTTTGTATTGATGCTAGTAGTAAAACGACTACAAATACAAATATCGATATTCTATAACAAAACTCGAAGAAGTAAAATTCACAGATGATCCCGATTCCCGCAATGCGAAAAACAAGGGGCTAGATCGTTCGAGCTGTCGCAGTACGGAATATTCAAACAACATCTCGGCCGTAACTCATCAACCCTAATATAGGAAAAATCAGACAATTGGCGTATATTTTTTGCTATACGGCTATGATGTAAGATAATTATGTCGCCCTTTTTATTATTCTCCTGTATTATATTTGCGCATCTTAGTATTCATTCTTCTATCTGTTGTTATATGAAGGATCGACAATGGCAAACAAAAGCAATTGACACTTAGCACTGATGCAGTCACTGGGATTTCCTAATTCGTTTTTAACCCGCAACGAAAGTGATATTATGAGTGATATATTGTCCTCCTTCCTTGAGTGCAAAGTGGGTGACAAAATTAGGAAGTAAAAAAAACACTTCGAGTCTTACCTCATAGAATAATTTTCGACAAGATACAGTATCAACTAAAAAGAAATGATTCTCGAAACTGCCCTAAACTGGATGTCAACTGACTGAACCCAGAACGCGAAACACCTGCATGGGTCGCTGTAATAAATCTACACCTGTGAGAGACTTTTTGGTCCCAGACCCGAAAGATATATAAGGATATATTTGTGGGCCGCACAAACATTTCTCTCGGTGCGGTGATAGAACCCGCGGCCTCTCGTTTCACAGGCGGCATTTAAGCGACTACGCCACGGAGGCTGTCGCGTTGGATGTGATAAAGATGCGTTCAGACGTCAGTGATATGAATATGAGTAGAGCGTAATTATTTTTACAAACATTAACTGTTAAGTCACGATCGTGCGTAGGCAGAAGCGAGACTTTGAACTCAACATTGTAATTCGTTTTATGTTATGGAATTTTTAACATTATTTACGTATTTAAAATAAATTGACAAAATGTAATTTTTAAACTTCAGGTCTGAAAGAGATAGATATATTATATTCTACTTAGTGTAAGGAATGCTTGCAAGACACACCCACATTTTCAATTAAGTAACGCAAATGATGAATATATTAGATATTCTGATATATATTATCTCTGCAAAGAGATTGCTTCTGATAGACAAAGATCGATAATTTCTCTAATGGCAGAAGGTTATCCTACTTCCGCCTACGTAACTTCTGCAGTACCGAAAATGATTTCATTCAATAAGGGGGCTTTTTTTATTGCAATGAATGGCGAGACAGTAAGCCTAGCCTGATGGTAAGCGATACGACCGCTCACGAACAGTAGCAAACCCAAACACCTCGAATTACAAAGCAATAGTTGGCATTGACATTGGCATTGGCTGTCCATGAACGGTCATGTGCTCCACATCGACCTGTTGGAAGCGGACTGTATCCAGCGACTTCCTGCAACTCTAGCCAGGTCGTCCGTCCTTGTCAATATTCTCTTAACAGTTCACAAAAACTAATTTCTAAGCCTAGTATTTATTTGATTTATATTATAGTTGGTGGTGCCCGGCCGTCACCCACCAAGTACGAAATGACGCAAGCCCTACAATAAGGAAGTGTGTTCAATTGCCCATGAGTGCGTCGGGCTATTCTCATACCGGGCGGTTGGTTAATTTTCTTATTTGTATATGTGATTTGGTTTGTATATGGGTGATTTTCGTGGAAATTTATAGGGTGACTAAACGAAATCTCTTTTTTTATATGTTGTTTTTGTAGATGTGGGAGTATTTTGTTCATAAATAATAGTAAATGTTTGAGTGTGATAAGGTTGAAGGGTGGTAAATCGGAATCAGTTAAATTTTAGCAGTACTTCCGCTTATACGATTTAGTACCTAGTTAAAAAACATTTTTTCCCACCAATTGCATTGAGTTTACTTTTCGCTGACATAATGTATATGTTCCGACACATTATATTCTCGGAATTCGATGCTTGTAAATATTTCTAATGTACCTTTAGTGACATAGAGAGAATGAAGATTCTACTTTATTTAAGTAGTCTTTTATAAGATTTCAGGATCGTAATTTATATTAGTCTCATCTCTTCAGAAATTTGGAGCTAAAAAATTACGGTGGCAAAAGCCAACATGTTATTTTTTTTTTATTTTTCATGATTCATGCTTTTCCAATTTCTACCGCAAAGCAGCAGCATATAATAAAAGAATAATGTGGTGTTTCGGTGTAAAAATAATTGTAGCTAGTTATTCAAGGGCATTCAAATACTAAACTCCTCATGTATCGATGTGACTACTGCAGTGATTTTCTGTGCTTAATAAGTTCCGAGTGGTTCTTCTAATATTAAGAGCAGTCTCGTTTACCATCACCTCTAAAGCTGCCCACCATCAGCGCCTCTTTTTCTTCTTCTACCTGGCGTTATCCTGGGAGGTGTTTGGGTCAACCTTCCGGTTAATTCTCCTCCATTTCGCCTGATCTTCGGCATCCTCTATTGAGAATTACTATTGTAAGCCCATTGACCCTCATATCATCTTTGACGACATCTAGCTATCTAAACATTTAGCGCCTCTTTAGTCTACCCCTCGGTCGAGATCCGGGAATATTCAGACTCTGGCAAACATTGCCAAAAAAATTATATTGAATAAAAAGTATTTTATCAGCGCCTCTATAAATAATATCTTGTTGAGAATGTCCCCGCGGCGAGGAATGCGGCTCGTATTGACTGATTTATAGTAATGTAATGTACACCGCTCATCTCGCGCTCCATGTACCGGCTCGGCGACGTGACGCATGCTGCCGGGCTCGGCGCGTGCTAGACGCCTGAGTGGGATTGTAGGTTTGATTATTGTTCTAGGCAGTAAAATTAGTAGAAAAAAATAGGATTTTGGATATTAGTGAATCACGTTTTGATAGGTTCAATTAATGCACGGGTTCATATTTAAAAATGTCATGGTAAGAATAATGGCAAATCCTTGTAAACTTTTAACGGCTTTATTCAATAACTGTTTTTAAACCGATTTTAGTTATCAAGTTGTTTGTCCCTAACAAACAACTTTTGAATTGAGTTTGAGCGAAGAAGATAAAACATTCGATATCTAAAATAGGTTAATAAACTTTCTATGCATAAGGATGTAAGACTTTAAATAGAAAAGTCGATATAATTTCAAGTTTTAAGTTGTTAAAAAAAATGTTCAAGAAACTATCAAACAATATTTATAATCGCAATAATATGATGTAATATAATCGTCAAACCAATATTACCAATTACAAACCATAATCTTATCAATGTCAACGTGTCAGTGAATATTGTACTAAAATGTATTTAAATACAATTTGAAACCACAAAACGCACCAAGATCGATTTATAACCTGCAACAGCACTAATCTAACACCTGTCGTTATTGTCAGCACGTCGCGTACTTGCGACACAAAACCTCGGTGGGGTCGTAAAGTCCCGCGTTCAATCACACAACGCGTCTCACGTGGGATCGGTGCAATAAAAACTGCAACAATGTGAATTGTAAATAAGTGGGTGGTACACGTGGGTTGCGTACGCGCGGCGCCATCGCGGTGACGTCACGCCATTCATGCTGCGGCCATTCATAAACCCACAGATTATGCTACAAGCGAATTTGAACCTTATTTTTATAAAACTAAAGTTGAATTTTATGTGGTGGTTTGGTAATTAAATATTTTTTTCGTACAAGACATTATTAACTTGTTCTGAGAGGCGGATTTGGTGTGATGTTTTGGCGGTGTTCCGTGCCTCCGGTCGATTGAGTTAGGCGCCGAGCAGACACACCTACCTAATATGGACAACGTTCGTACATACTTGGATGAGATCAAAAGTATTTTTATTCTGTATGTATCTTGTAAGTTAAAAGAGATAAGGAAAAATTTAAAATATCCTTTGCGTCATTGAACAGTAAGTTAAATAACTAATATTATAGTCTTAAAAAATAGATAATATGTTTTGTAGATATCAAGATGAATATGCAGTAATTAAAAAAGTTTTTAATTCAATAACAAAATAATTGGTATGAGATAGTAATCATAAAAATAGCCTTTGCGTCATTGGTCAGTAGGTAACTTAAAACCTAATTTTATAGTCTTAAAAAAATGATATATTTTTTTGTAGATATCAAGATTAATTTGCAGTAATTTAAAAAAATCCTAATTCAATAACAGAATAATTATTATGAGATAGTAATAGATAAAGATATCGTGTGCATTAATTCGGTATTCTGAAAATTATCAATAATATAGATAATGTTATATGCACTTATCAAGACGGATTTTCTTTTATTTTTATGGACAAATTATTGGAAGGGCTATCAATCATAGAACTGGTAAAGTGTAGAAGAGAAGGTGTTACGATCGGTAGAAATGGATAATGTTCAAAAATTGTCGGGTCGAACGTCCCAGCTATGGAAATTTTCTTAAGTCAATCGCTAAGGTCTATAAAGATAGGATTTTCCATGGCCTTTTAAGTAAAAACCGCACATTATCCATGCACCACCATCGAATTATTTCAAAACGTCTCATGTCATAATTTTAAGTATTGCATGCTTTTTGTTGCGTGACACTTTATAAAATAATATAAATAAGGCCAAGAAATAATGAATGTAAAAATGTATGTATACATTAACGTTACGCCTGTTTCCCATAGAAGTAGGCAGAGATTATAGATCGCCACTTTGCTCGATACTGACATACTACTTTCGCTTCATCCACTTTCATCAACCTCTTCATGCATTCTCGTCGGTTCAGTGACCAAGAAATAATTATTTTCAAAACAGTACAATAAACATCAACACAATTTAAAACTAACGTCAAAAATCACACCCAAAGCGATACAAGCGTTCAAGATCCCACCCGAAAACGTAAAACTGCATTATGAATAAATACAGATGGTCTAAAAAACCCGTATAAAAATGGACTAATTACATTAATTTTATCTTAATGCGCCATTAAAAGTGTAATGGGCGTCATTCCGGGAACGTTTCGAACCATAAAAATATTTAAACTGTACCTATGTTGAGAAAATATGATATCAGCTTAGAGTAGTACAAAAGTACATACAATTGAAGTGAAAAGTTCACACGAGCATACGTCATAAAAATAAACGTGATCGCGTAATCATTTTTACTATTCAAAGAATATTTTGATTGAATGTTTTTTATGTTGGTTGTGTAGAATCAAAGGAATCTTATTTGAAAGAAGACCTTACTGATAAATCGGGGGTGCATTCGAACTGACAGAGCTGTAAAAATATTGAAGAAAAACATCGTGAGAATACTGGTATGCCTGAAACTTCTGAATAAACAAAGAACCGCGAAATCTTCGTCATGACTAGGTCAGCGTGTAATACTTAGTACGGATTGATGGCCTAGTACGCAAATCGACGATTACGATATATATTTCTTCATCGTTGAAATACACACATGCCTCTCAGATAGGCTTTAACTAACAACTTTACAGTTACTGTAATACCCTTCTTTCCATTCATGACTCGCACAGGTTGGTCACCTTAGATTACCCACGTCCTTATCGAAGACACACTCTTAGATAAACGTTTATTTGCTTAATTTATAATCTACTTCTCACTATCAACCTTATAACCTTATCAGGTCATATCCCTCTGGAAAAAAACTAAAAAAAACTGCCATATCCGCAGCACACAGGTTGTCCGTTGTGCGATACTGGGGTTATTGATACTGTGACCTTGCGAGCACATTGCTCATTCCGCGACGGGGCCCGGCGCGCATCATTCACAAAGCTACAGACGCCCTACCACTCTACGTGCCCTTGGCGATTAGGTTTTTTTTTTCTTTAATATCACGCCGTAGTTGAGTTGCGTGTGGTATGTCAACTTCTATATTAAAACTCGACTTATGATTTTTTGTTATTAATTTAATTAAGTTGTTGGCTATGATGATCGATGTTATTAATTAGGGAATTTAGCTTAATCTGTAAAGTTATTTAATTTTACATATGAAATATTTGTAATAAGGAGATATAAGAAATCACATTATGTGCATCAATTTAAAACTAGGTTTAATGATTTTCCTACTGTTTACTTAGTTTTCATATAAAGTTAATGACCGAAACTGAAACTCAGACTCAGAACTTCCCGGTTCTTGAACTATCTAAGAACGTTGTCACGCCATTAACGAGTCTATTTTCAATAAACATCTAAGCAATATGTTAATATAGACTGTCTACTAAAACTAAAATACACAAGGTATAAATAAACATAACAAGACACAAGTTGAAAAACTTTTCCATCCATTATGGCAAATCATATTTAACCAACTGATGCGCACATTTGCTGCGGAAATCACAACGCCACCCACATACGTCAAAAACTAACTTATATTAAAATAGGATTTATAATATTATGTCATCGTATACGTGTGTTTACCTTTTAAACTTAATTTGCACATCGATCATAGGTAATAAAATGATTGTGAAATATTTGCACATCGACAACTGTGTAAGAGCTAGTAAAGTGTAAGTTCCCGGTATATGCTACTTCAAATGATGGAAATTTTACCGAAGTGCCAATGGTAGGGGAATGTTTAGACAACCCCGCCTTTACAATCGTTTCTGCAACTCCTGTAAGTCAATATCAATAGTGCACCCATTTTAATGACACCCAGCATAATAGCTCCGTGAGTCTCGAGAAATGTCTATTTAATGTTTTTACCTGCAAGAAAAACAAGTAGTTAAATTAATAGTTGCTATCGTTGCTATGACCGGGAATCGGAAACTATGGATTATTTTGACTATGATGTTATATATTTATGGCGTCTCTTGTTAATTAGTTTTACTAATATAAAACGTAAGGTTCAAAAATATTATTGTATCCAAGAGTCGCAAATTCCGTATCGACCTTACTCTCTTTCGTGTCAAGAGTATCAGAATTCAGAAACTACAAAAGGCTTTACGGGCGTTAAAATTGTAACCGAATCTACGGCTCTAAGTACCACTTTTAAACAACAAATAAAATATCAAACAATTACTAAATCTGAATAGAATAGGTATGTTGACTCCATTTTTGATTATTAATTATTTCGCAAGATTACGTAAAGAGAAATAATTTTAAAATGCGTTTAAAAATAAACATGTTACACTTATTTAAAATATGGTGGTAGGTGGAACGGCAAAGGATGCAATTATCGTGCTTTGACATCGTCCTTTCATAAGACGCGTGGGTGCGAAGGAGAAAGCGGGGGACACTGGACTTCTAAAATTATTAATAACTCTGAAATCATCAAAATTGGTCGTGAAATGACCAATTTTGATGCTGATTGAAATTACTATTTGTTAATAAGAATATTTTACCGTAATTATTGAATATTGTTCATGCATGTCCTACTTGCATACCATAGCGATTTATAAGAATTTGTATGCTATGTCCGCTTAACCGCATTAGGCCAGCCTGGTGGACCATATAGCTTAACAACTCTCAATCGTACTGTCTATTGTAGAGGAGGTCCGTGCCCTGCAATGGGACTGATACAAATTAAATATTGTTCTAAATTTAACATTAAAAACATCTCCATTATAATCTGATATTTAATTTACATATTTTGTTTTCATGAATCTGTAAATAATTTCCTATTGTAATAATGAAACGTTATATTTCCATATTGTAATCAAGTAATAAAAATAAAAATCTTTATAACGTACCAATATTTACATTTACAGATGTAATAGGTGAACGATAATTGAGCCGACTTGTCCTACCGTTATCTGCACTGTGTCGCCATGCCCTTGGCGTTAAGTTTTTTGACAATGGCGACGAGTGCGTACATTTTTTATGTTTCCGCCGCGGTTCGTGAGGGTTTTATTAGAACATGCGGACAATATAAACACTTTGGATTGATGGTTGTACACACTAGTGTCACACGTGGCTTTTGTTACAAAAACGTTTATTGGATTAATTGGGTGTTTTGAATAAATTACTATTCTCTGCATATGTTTTACATGTCAAGTAGAAGATATACTATCAAGTAATTAGCAGTTTTTTTGACATGTTAACAGAATTAAGACTAGTTAAGGTTGCAGCAGGTCGTTGGATGCAGGCCGCTTCCAAAAGATCAATGTGAAGACCTTTGGGGGGAGGCCTATGTTCAGCAGTGGACTTTCTGGGGCTGAAGAGAGAGAGAGAAAGAGACAGAATTATGCCTGATTAATAAATAAATATCATTTTTTTCGGTGTGACAGACGCAGTGTAATTCTAAGCTAATATTAACATAACTAATTCTGTACAGAAAGCTAGATTAATAAATCAAAGCTTTTATAGATAATTACCGTGAAACCTACGACATAAACTGGTAGTACATCTCTCATGTGTGAGTGGTCGCCTGAGTAGGTACTACTGCAATGTCTTTTTCTCCCGTCAAATAGCAGTGTAAATGCACTGTTGTGTTCCGGTTCAAGGACATTGTAGCCAGAGTAAATACTGGACACATTCAGACAATATGTTATGTCACAGGATGGCGTGCGCAGTAGAATGTCAAGCATTGCTTGGTAATTCATGGTGCTTATTGGTTTTGTTACTGTCTAAGAGCGATCTCGCTTACCATCAGTTGAATGGCATGCTCGACTCACCATTCATTGCAAATTAAAAAAATAACAATAAATATTGTGCCACTACCATACATTTGGTTGTGTGAACATTTTATTCGCACATTGTGAGGTGAATTTTAATAATTTTGTTCGCAGGTCGGGGATACGTCTCTATGGAATTTTTTGTCTATAATTTACGATATATGAATATTATTATCGTCCGTGAAGCATGGTATGTGTATTAATCTTCTGTGGGAGCTCGTCAAATTTATATTTACAATTCATAATGCCTTCATATATTGACTTCAATATATTGATCGCCCTATTGGTCTAGTGGCGACGCGTATGAATTGAGAAGTGAGGTCTAAGTTTGGGATCCCTGCGTGGATCTGCTGGGTCATTATAAATTACATGACCCACATTTGTCCTCCGGTACTTTTGGATTTCTATGTCATCGTGTCCCACTATGTATGCTGTAATGTATGCTTGGAACAAAATATTTACAGACTTATTCATAGATCATTTTAAAACGTATTTTAGCTATCGAATGTTTTGTCCCTTTCGAACGACTTTTGAATTATGTTTGAGCAGAAAAAACCAAAATATTCATAACATTCAATTAGTCATCCGCTCAGTGACTGTTACAATTTAACTACCCTTGTGTTGCAATGTATTGCATTTCAAAGTGTAACATTCGCGTGAATCAAAGAAACCAAGAATATCTCTCAACCAAAATGTATTCTTACCTACTTATCCCTGTAATGGCATTCCTAAACATTATCCAGGCTTTCCGACGTGACCCGGATACTTAAATAATGTAACCCATGTATAAAATTAAGGCATTACTTGCTAATTCTAACATCTGGACTAATAGCGATAAATTATAAGATTGGTGTCACACATGTTAATGTCAAGGAGTAGTTGCTAGGCTCGTCCATCCATATAAATTTTATGGCTATGGGTAATTTGATGAATTCGACAGCCTTTGTAACTCTGTAGAGCGAGTTGTGAAACGAGAGGCAATGGGTTTGATGCTTAAGTCGAGAGAATTTTAATGGACATGAGAAATAGTAAGACATATACTTAGTCCTTCAGACGAGGCTTAAAGAGAGTACTCTCCTTAAGATACGCAGCGACTTTGTTGTGCTGGTCCCCTAGCAGTAGCACTGCAGAGTTCCATGAGCAGCGGTAGTCGCTTACCATCAGGCGGGCCGCTAGCTCGTCTGCCTATAAAGGCAATAAAAATAATATTAATAGGATTTGATGAATTTGATAGGTTTTGTGAGGCAGTTGGGTAGGTTGTAGGGTGTAAAACGAGCGACAGTCCCATATACGCACAAGGACAAAAATGTTTGTATGATTAACGAGTTCTTGTGTTGGGTCTGGATGTTTGCGATATCGAAAAGTTACTCATAGTTCCTTATACCCACGACAGAAGACTTGTGTGTGGGACTTGAGACATTTCAAAAATATAAATTCCCTGCACGAATGCCATGCATGTATTGTCAGGCGGATTATAGTCACTATCGTGTTCGTATTTTTTTATTGCGATGAATGGTGTGGCGAGAATTAGGTTCGCCTGACGGCAAGCGATACAACCGCCCATGAAGAGTAGAAAAGCCAAGCTTTGCATTCTACCGCGCTCGCCACCTTTGGAAATATGATTTCAAGTCTCATTATGTCCAGTAGTCACTCTGGCTACAATTTCCCTCAACCCGGCACACAACAGTGCAATGACACTGGCATGTGGCGAAAGAAATATACATTGTGATGGTACACTACTTACCCAGGTGGCCCCTCACATATGAGAGACTCACCACCAGTAATAAGCCGTATAAAAAAACTATGTGTAAAAAGCACTATGTGTCCCTTGTGGTTTAGTCACATATGACCTTTCAACTATGAATAAGAAGCACGACGATGACGATGCAAACAGTCCACTCACTTACGCGCAATAAACCGAGACAGGTCGTTGACCACCAACACGAAAATTGAACCCTATTTTAGAAACTTCAGAGACACAAAGAAGAAAATGACGAACCTGAGATGAATGTTGTTTTATTTATATAAAATATATTTTACGGAATATTAAAGTGAGTTATAGCTTAGTTACATTACCGAAATATAAATTGGATCCTAAAACGCAGACGTCTGATTTTGACGTACACGTTTAACTTTTATATTGAACTAGCGGTCGGGCCCGGCCCCGCCCGGGTGAAGATACACTTTTAAAAAAGGCGGCCAAAATGTTCAATTCCGGCTATCAATTTAGAATACCGACCAATCGGGCCACGAAAAACGAATAAAATTTCCTCATATGTGCTAGATTTTTCACTACTGCTTCTCTCCTATCAATCATTGCGTGATGATGATAGATGCCTATAGCATTCGTCGATAAATTACCTATCCAAAACAAATTTTTTTTTCATTTCGAACCTGTAGTTCTTGAGCTTAGAGGTAACGAACAAACAAACTCTTTACCATATATATATTCGTATAGATAGGTAATCGCTTTCTTTAACGTTGAAGGAAACATTCAGGTATATCGACTTAGATAACTCTTTAAGAAATGTTGATGTGTTATATAACGCCTACAAATCCACATTAGTATTATTGTGGTTCACTTAGCTCCATCCATCCCTTATTGTTCTGATATAGATCAACTTTACGAAAAAAGTGCTTTTACTTACAAATAAAATACACAATGCCTACACATAGCCCAATCCACAAGAACATTGAATTCCGGGGAAAAAACCCATATTAAAAAATTTAAAACCCCCAAAAAACATAAAAAGGCCCGCTGATAATAATCTGTTGTCACACGTATTTAACCGTATGAGCGACGTCGCATTGTCGCGCTGTTCGGTAGTTTAAACCGTTTACAATTAACTACCGGCCGGGGCACAATTCCCACGCGATTCACAATTCCTATCGTGTCCTGTCTCGCCGCGATAGCGTCCCGGTAGCGATAGCAAGTGCATTTTATCCGTATTTATATAATTTGGCTGTTGGTTATTTATCTTTGTTTGAAGGACATTGTAGCCAGAGTACTGGACATATTGAGACTTAACATATATGTCTCAGGATGGCGAGTGCAGTGGAATACCAAGCATTGCTTTGTAATTCAAGGTTTGGTATTGCTACTGTTCATGAGCTGTCGTATCGTTTACCATCAGGCGACCGGAATGCTCTTGCCATTAATTGCAAAAAAAACATTCCAAAGAATTGAGAACGTTCTCCATGTTTTTGAAATCGGTTAAAAAGTAGATAAGGTAGATAAATGCTTAATGTCGTTAAGCAGTGACTTGATTTCAGTAGGCAACTGCATGATAGGTATAGACTTAACTTACGTAGATACCTGCTTGATATCGATAGGCAACACTTAAATTACGATAGGTAGCGGCTACACGTCACCAAGCAACCATTTACGATCAATAGACAAAGGCTTAACTTCCTACAGCACCGGTTTAACATTGATAGGCAACGGCTTTACCTTGACAGCATCTACTTAACCTCAATAAACGAGGGTTTTATATTATCAATACCACTGAACAATAAGCATTTCGTCTATTTAAATTTTAATTTAGTTGGTTTGCTCTATGAATTGTGAAACATCTTATGCATACAATAAAATTGCAATACATTGCAATCACCAATGTCGACAGTAGTTTGATTAATTTATTCACCTACCAATTGTCTATTCTCAATTGTAATTTTTCTCTAAGAATCGGCGAAGGAAAATAGTTTCGTTTCGTGATTCGAAACCGTTTGTTTTGGTACATTGTACTAAATTGTGTGTTTACTCACCGGCGGTATAAACATTGGAAATAAATAATAAATAAATAAATAAATAACACCCAACAGTCACATACATAGTCCTGACTCCACATTAAAATCATGTCTTGTATCGTGGATATCAGAAACTACGAGAGACTTTTTGGTCTCATAAGCACCTAGACCCGAAACAAGTATCTGAGGTTCACACATATGTATATTTGTTTCGGTGCAAGGAACGAACCCGCGGCCTCTCATTTCATAGCTATCGTCTAACCAACTGCGCCACGGAGTCTGTAAATATTTATTGTGATCGATATATACGAGTACCTTCTGGGAAAGATCCGGAATCCATATAGTATATCAATGTTTTTATAAGACAGATCCTGAGCTAAATAACTCAAAAATTCGTAGTAAGCGCAGTCACATCGGGTGTCAGTGACGCAACTTTTCGTAGTATAAAGGGATTCAAAATTTCGTACAATACATTTAGAAAACCCATAATTTTGTCACAAAGCTTCATTCAGACCAAAGTAGCGTTTAAACAGACATTTTCTCAAAACTTTCCAAACAATTTAAGTACAATGCAATTCCCACAATAACATCAAACGCTACTATTTGTTTCTAGGTGACAACTTAGCCTAATCTAAGATCGCTTGTACCCAGGGCACATAGTACTGATTTTAAAGTAATTTGTAAACGTAGCCAACTAAAATTGATTTATCGGTGAAGGAAAGCATCGGGAGAGACCAATATACACTAGACCTTGTATATTAAAAGACGTAACCCTGAAACGGTTGATAGCAAGGAGAGGTGTGCCTTGGGATTCGAACCTGCGACCACCATGACTTTAGACCAGTCTCTAATATATTTTATAGTACGAATGTGTAATGCTAAGTATGCGGACCGTACCCGCGTCGTGTGGCGTTCGGTATCGCTAGTACTTTCTATGCACCGCGGCGGCACACCGGCCGTGAACCAATTCACTGTAATACTGTGAAATGAATTGCATTCCCTGCGCTATTGGGTCAGTATTCATTCCCGAAAGTCGATTGTTGTTACTATGTTTTGATTACGTTATTGTTGTCTTAATTAGATTATACTCATAATCCGTCACCTATTTTACACAATAACAAAGTGATTATATTAGTTTACTCTTTTATTTATTTGCACAAAAACAATTGAATAATACAATTTTGTGGAACAAAATAACATATGCAATATATTTTAATATTCAACTCACAACATTGTGTTTGTATTATTTATGCAAAAGATAGGTAGGTAGTTGCCAGGTCAGAAAACATAATGACTAATAAATTTGACACAATTATACCACTACTTCTTGAACTAAACGGTTGTTAGTAATTATGTATGTTTAGATACTGGCACTTAAAGTCTTCAAATTACGAGTTGTGTTTAATCGACAGCCTCCGTGGCGTAGTTGGTTGGACGCGGGCTGTTAATCGTGAGATCGCGGGTTCGATCTGCGCACCGAAACAATTATTTGTGTGATCCACAGGTTTCGGGACTAGGTGTAAAAGTATCTCGTAGTTTCTGATACCCACGACACAAGACTCGATTTTAGTGTGGGGTAAAGCTGTGTAAATTACTGTTGGATACGTTTATTATTATAGAATTTAGAATCAATTGCCTTTAAATGGTGGACAGACGATCTGGTTGCAGGAAGTCGCTGGATGCAGGCCGTTTCCAACAGGTCCATGTGGAGATCCTTGGGGGAGGCCTATGTTCAGCAGTGGACTTTCTGTGGCTGATATGATGATGCCTTTAAATTGAACTATATTGTATCAGCCTAAAATATCTTACCACTGGGCAAGGGAACCCCTTGAAACAGTAAGTTCGATAGAACGGAGTTACCTTTAAATTTATACAATCACTACAGGTCCCCAAAAGCAATTAAAAACAAAAGACAAAAGTACTCAAAAATTTACACCGCGTCCGGGATTTAAACCCACATCAATCAACCCGGTAATGACTTGTTATCGTCCACGAGTATGACGTTATAATAAGCAGCCCAATTAAAGAGTAGATTCGAGCTTAACATAAACTTAGAACGGATGTCCGAGCCCTTAAACTGTTTTTACACCTTCAACGATTTTATACGGAAGGGCGGTGAGCTGTAAAGGCAATTATAGACACACTAGTTGGCAGGACCCTTCGGGAAAAGTGGTTGGGGTGACAAGATATCGTAGACGTTTGAGGGGGTGAATAGGTGAAAGGGGAAACCATGTAATTGCACGTTACTTTTCACTTTCGCTCGTCAAATTGTTTTAAGTACTAATTTAGAAGTGTCATGCATTTATTTGTTAGTCTATACACTTTTTTTAACATAACATTTTAGAGCTAACATTATCTTGTTAAGTTGATAATGGTCGTCGTGTCCAATTATAACACAAAGCAATTGATATTCATTAAATACTCATACTCGGTAGGATTTGTAAAATGGGGAAATTGCTTTGCATTCCCTTAAAAATACGTAAATATTCTCCAACTACGAATTTCCCCTTTCCCTTACGCCTTAAACATCCCATATATATGCTTTCATATGATCCATACCATCAAAATATTACTATAAAAATCACCAATTTGGTAGTTTCCAAAACATCGTGGGTCAATCCCGCAACACTTCGATGACGAAATGCCATAATGCTTGAACAAATCGCCGCAACACCTGTTGATAAATTAATGTAAACATGACGTGGCATTCTTCAGAACGATCGGTACAATAATTTAGATTTTTTTAATATAATTTAGCGGCCGCTTTGTCTGGCGCGTTTCTGCAAAAAACGCTAATAGGGGTCAACCGTAGCTAAGTACACATTGTGGTCAACACTAAATTGTAGCAATCAAGACTCTATTTTGAGGCCTATAGAGTTGAGTTCAGATTGTGAGGTGTTGCGGTAAATACATTTTGATCTGTGATTGATTAATGACGTTCCGTTAGTGCTTGACGGTTCAGTGACGCGATGTTTGGGCACTAGTCAAAAAATGTATCTACTTTCCAATTGAATGGGACGGCCTTCCACTGAATATTGAAAGATAAATTAATATACATTTTTATTTATTGTAGAAACGACCTAGTAAAGGTTAGACGAAGTCGATGTGTGCTGAGTTCAAGTAGTTGGTTATAAAAAAAATTGGAATGTCTAAATTTCACCATTACATTTTCTTTAGCCAAGATTGGTGGTGTAAAAATATTGCCTAAATACATATTTAAAGATAAAGGGTTATTCTTTCGAAATTGGAATATGTAACATTCATTATAGAGCAAAGATAAGATCCCCACATATGAAGAAAAAGCTATCGAGTTACTGGAGAAGAAAGACTATTATTCTGTTAACTTTTCGAACTATATTAATCCATCGTAATAATACTTATGCTACCGCTATGTGGAAGGAAATCATAAACAAATTAATAAATATACCCTAAAAGAATCTTAACTTTCTAGAGTGGAGGCCACGTACAGGCAAGTGAAATATCGGACGCCCGCCTGCAAGGTAGACAGACGACCTGGCTAAAGGTGCAGGAAGTCTCTGGATGCAGGCCGCTTCCAACAGGTTGATGTGGAGATCTTTGGGGGAGGTCTATGTTCAGCAGTGGACTTCCTGTGACTGTGATTTAAAAATTAGCCAAGACAGGCTAGTTTTTAAATCACATTTTTCTCTCAACTATAGTTAATCTTTGTATCCGCCTTCTTTGCTTCCCTCTACTTAGGTTCTGTTCATTGTTTGTAAGCCCTATCAATTCGCGTAAAATGCTATTGTTTAATAGCATCGCTCAGTGTAGCACTGCTTACTTCAATGTCAAATGCTAATGTATTGTGTAGCATCGCTCAATCCGTGGACGCGTACCACACCGCATGCTAACGGGGAGTTATCATCGGCCACTTTTATCGCACTACTTTCACAAGCAAACGAGCAATTAAACATTAATCAAAGTATTAAACGGCCGGAATGTGTTGTCATCACACAACCGCGTACTTACTGTTCTATTCCTATTAAATTCTTAGAAATAGCTGTTTTTAGACCTTTGTGTGGTGAATTAGGTGGGGTATTGGTTTCGGTATTATTTACAGACTCTTTTCTTAGATGGAGGAATAGAAAATGAGCAGGTCAGCGGTTCTTCTGGTGTAAAATGTTTGCCACCTTGAGGTCTGTTCTCCAGATGGAAAGCTGCGTTGCTGGTCTTGGATTTGAAAGGGTGGAAATTGATAGATACTAGTTATTACGTTTGATTCATCATGAGTCATGTAATATTTTACCTATCATTTTTAGTATTTTCATGAGGAAGGAGCGGCATAGTTATACATGATACAGTAAAGAATATTTATAAGCATTGTCCCACGTGCTTATTTTCAACTCTTTTCAAAAATTGTCCAGTCAAAGGGAATCAAAAATTCTAGCCCAAAAGTGTTAAACATCTTTCATAGGTGATGCCGTACCATGAAATTAATGAGAAGGCTCCAAGTCATCAGCACCAAAATATTCGCACATCCAAATCAAACGGTCATTGCTCATCAACTTTTTCAACACCACACCTTCACTCAAAAAAAACCACCTCTTGTATTTGTTACGAGGAAAATCTCCGAGCTTTGCGGTTTACCTATCAGTTAGTAACAGTATTAAGAACACATATATCATATTTAAACACCCACGCAAATAACGAGCATTTTCCTTGTGTACAATTAAGAGGGATGGGTGTATGTTTGGATTTCCCTCTTTTTGTATGTGGTGTGTTGATTCTGTATCAGCCCATATACGTCCCACTGCAGGGCACGGGCCTACTCAACAATCGATAGTACGATTGAGAGTGGTTAGGCCATATAGTCCACCACGCTGGCCTAGTGCGGGTTGGCGGACTTACATACCATAGAAATTTTTTTATAAACCGCTATGGTATGCAGGTTTCCTCACGATGTTTTCCTTCACCGTTTTAGTGCGTGGTGATTGACTATCAATACCCACATTACTCCGAAAAGTCAGAGGTGTGCCCTGGGATTTGAACCCGCGACCACCGTGAACATGTTGGCAGCCGCGTCTGGTCCGTTTGCCAACAGGCCACCTCGCACTACAGGCCACCACGCACTATGTGTGTTGATTGGTGATTTTTAATTCGATAAAATGTTTTTTCCGGAATTTGATTGTATAATCGATGTTAAGCGGGCTACCGGTTGTACATGCATTATAGTGGCGTCTGGTATATAAGATTTGTTAATATGTTATTGCAATACTGTATTAATGCATGTAGTAAACGTTACCAGTTTAGTTTAATATTGTATCCATCTCGGGTTCGAATCCCGGGTTGGGCAAAGTGATATTGGATTTTTCTATTCATTATCAGCCTAGAGTCAGGAATTTGTGCCCGATATGGCGATAGGCTCGTCACCTATCACATAGTGGGACGGAACATACCGGCGAAATGTGTGTGCCCTGGTACCTTCGCCTACCCCTTCTGGGAAAAAGGCGTGAGTTTATGTATGTATGTATGTATCCAGTTTTGTAAATCAAATAAAGGAAAAAAATGTATCGTACATCTTTGAAAAGTTGAGGAATTTTGGATTCTGAATTCGATCTATGTCCTTTTTTTTATTGCAACACATGGCGAGACGAACATCCCATTTGCCTGGTGTTAAGCCATACGACCTCTTATGGACAGTAGCAAAACCAAACAACACCATGAACTAAAGCAATGCTTGGCATTCCACTGCGCGATGAGATAGTATGGCGACCTGAGACATAAGATTTTAAGTCTAAATATATAGAGGGCATGAGAAACTAAGATAAACTTCTTAGTCTAACAAACACTCGAACCCGAAACATACCTGTGGATCACATAAATATTTGTTTCGATGCGGCGATCGAACCCGCGGCCTCACTTTTCACTGGCGGCGTCTAACTTACTGCGCCACGTAGGCTGTCAAATATAAACAAATTCGCCTGTTACTAAGCAAACTTATGAATTATAAGCTTAAAATACGTTAAAAGTATGCTATCATCCACTCATCTCCCACAAAGACGAGTACTATTTTAATCCCCGGCGTTTTTGGACAATTACACGCGTGTTGCAGATCATAAACTTGTCCAATTTAATGTCTCCCAGATTATAGTGGGATTTTTCGGTGACCCCATTATTGAGTTCTCTTTTTTCTTCTAATTGAGATATTTTTTCATGGCTGACATAATGTAGATTTTTTTATAGCATAGTTCAAGCAAACGAGCAAGCAGGTCACCTCATGGTAAAAGATCATTGGCGCCCATGAACATCCACAAGGTTTGGATCATGGATGTATCGCCAGCCCATGAAATCATCACCAAATTGTTATTTAGGATCACGATGTGCGGTAAAAATACAATTCTGAGTCTTGGGTTCGAGTCCCGGGTCGGGCAGTTATATCTAATATTTCTATTCAGTATCAGATTGGATTCAATTTGTGCATAATATGTGGATAAGTGATCCCTATGACATTATGGACGAAACACACAACGCGAAATGTGGGTGTCCTGTGAGCACCTCTGCCTACCCCTTCTGTCAATAATGCACAATGTTTGTGCGTTCCAGTAGCATTCGTATCCCATTCGAAATATTTTCAATTAATAAAATTATTAATTAATTATTTCATCTCATATGCACCCATTATCAAAACCAAGCTCTTATCACAACGTCACTATCTAGTAAGTGCAATGTCTTATTATTTACTGCAATCCAACACTTATCGCCTCGATAGGGTAGAGGTGACGTACATGAGCTGTGAACTTTGAGGATCTCGAGGCCAAGGATATTGCACGACAAAGTAGCTACAATGCGTAATATGTAGGATAAACACACATACATACATAAACTCACGCCTTTTTCCCAGAAGGGGAAGGCAGAGATGTCAGGACACCCACATTTCGCCTTATATGTTCCGTCCCACGATGTGATAGGTGGCGGGCCTATCGCCATATCGTGCACAAATTCTTGACTCTGGGCTGATACTGAATAGAAAAATCCAATATAATTTTGCCCAACCTAGGATTCGAACCCGAGACCTCAGCTTTGTAACCGTACCGTAGTACAACTACGCCACCAAGGTGTAGGATAAATTACTAAAATATACCTATGCGACTATATGGTTTATCCTCTCTCAGTCATACTCCCAAATGTAGGCCCGTGCCCTAAAATGGGATTGCATATAGATAAATGACTACTGTACTGGTATATACATCAAGACTGAATGATATATAAATGAGGCATAAACATTAATTTAATTTACTAAATTCAAAAACACAGAACGTTAACGTAATTCAATTAAAAGCGTTGTAAGTCCTTCTAGGAAAATTAATTTCGGTACTAGATATTAGTAAAATAATATTTGAACATTTTCCCGGAATCTTTATGTAAATATAAGTTTTCGAACGTAATGTTTTCTGCGAATAGCGAAATGCCAACTTCATACATTGGCCAATGTTTGTTTAGATCAACAAAGTTAAACAATTCATTGTATTGTAGAAAATACAGGGAAGTTTTGCCGAAAAGCAAGATATTTGGGAATATCAGAAACTGTCACTTTATTGAGAGTTGAACCGTTAGCTGCAAATGTTTGTTCTGGCTTCGAATCTGCTAACAGCCGCTGCCAATAAACAATCCCAATCCAAAGTTTGCCGTTTGAGATTGACAGCTCAATCTCTTTTCTGATACTATATTGCAAATAATTAATCTCAGTAGTGAAAACATTATGGCAACATGGTAAGAGACCAATCGAAAAGTAGAAAACAATCCAGATTGACTTCAATCTATTTTTTTCGATTGATTATTGGCATCGGCCATAAGAAAGCCGTCATTCTATTCACACATTTTGAATAGGGTAAATAGCGTTACAATATTACATAAATGCAAATACAATGTTAACAAAGTGACATCACAATTGAATCTAATTGAAGACAAATCAACATCGTCCAATCTCGGCCTATATTTTTGATTGCTCAGAATTTGAAAACGAAATAGGTACAGTCTATCAAAATTTACTAAAGATTCTAGAACTATAATTTGAAACAATACATATTTGCCGTTATGTTAAAATAATAAATATTTAAGGAACTTCTTTGCAGTCGAAACATAATTACATTTCTAGGTAAAATAATGAGATTTAAAAAAATTTAAGGGTACTAATAAAAGCGTGTTTTAAATATAATAAAAATACATTTTAAAGATAAATAATAACCTACTTGTGTCACCGTGAGAGCGTTAATAATTCTCCCGTGTCATTTTAATACGATACGTTTGTACAGCTCTTTATTACGCGGACTTTTTACGAACCAATAAAAGAAAAAACAAACTGAATTGTAGAAATTACTGTAGGAAATATAATAAATAAGTTTTTAGTGCCGACGGGAGCGCGGCGGAATAACGTTCCACTTTTCTAAACGCGTTTGTTTAAAATACTCTTGCTGTGTTCTCGAAATTGAGTTGACGAATTGGATTATTGTGAATGAAATGAAATGAAATTGATCATGTAGGCCATTAAATATCGCTTATGATAAGTCAATGCATGGTACTTAATCTATATTTACAAAATAATTGATTATATTATTAAATAAATTGTGATACACATATACAGACAGATTGCTATTGCAACTACTGTGAATCAGAATTAAGTATGGGAGCAGCAAAATACCACTCCTTCTGCTTCTGTCTCTGTCACGTCCACGAAATGAAATTTGTTTAATAGTCCCATGTAGGCAATTAAATAGCTCTTATGACACATCAATACACATAGCGCTTAATCCCTATTTACAAAATATTTATTGTAGCGTCGTATTATAGGCGCTCTCATTATGCTTTAAGGTATTAATGTATTGTGTTACTTATTTAATTTCTTTGTTCACAGGTAAGTCAAACTGCACTACGGAGTAGGTAAGTTTTGTCTCTTTTCCCCTTTATTTTGATTAATAATGATTTATGCAATACTAGCGGCATGGCCCGGCTCCGCCCGGGTGCAATATTTTTTTTTGAACATATTCTATCGCCTATGTTCATCACGAATAAAGGAGTTTTTTTTATTAAATAGATAGTTTCAAAGCAAATTCAAAGGTAACAAACAATCAAGTATTACCTCTTTATCATATTAGTTAAGCTATTCCATATTCCTTATGAACTTTTGCAGTATCGCAAGGATAATTTACAGTCTACTTGTTATAGTTTACATCATTAAATGTATTAGTATCAATAAACAACTTACATAATGTTTAATATTCTTGGAAGGAATCCATATACGACCCACTGCAGGGCACAAATCTCCTATAAAATCGAGATTAAGAGGGGCTAGGTCATAAAGTCCACCACGTTGGCCTAGTGCGGGTTTCCGTACTTTAGAAATTCCTACAAATCGCTTTTGTACGAAGGTTTCCTAACGAGTTTTTCCACGGTTATAGTGCAAGATAAATAAATAACACCCAACAGTCACATACATAGTCGTGAGCCCACACTAAGATCGAGTCTTGTGTCGTGGGTATCAGGAACTACGAGAGACTTTTCGGTTGATTGACTATTAATCCATAGTATCTATTACGTGACTTAAGAAGTAAGGAACCAGTGAAATTTTCGCTTAGAGGCTACAAATATCAAGGCAATATTGATCCAATTATCTAGTACTCGAAACCGACAAATATTTATTTATTTAAATATTTATTGTACATAGAAAAAAATACAATATAAAGAAAAATAAAACTACAAATAACGGTCTTATCGCTTACAGCAATGTTCATTTTATTTGCATTTTTTTTTGTGCAATAAAGTGTATAAATAAATAAATAATAAATAATAAATGTTTAACAGTCAACCTGGGATGGATTAAAAAGAAGGAGAAAGAGAAGGCAGTGTAACAAAATAAACATAAAAAAAATATTCAGTCGAATTGATTACCTCCTTTTTTGAAGTCTGTCAAAAATACACCAACATAACATACATACATAATAAATAGCAAAAAAACATATTATATACATCTAAATATTAATATTCATCATTGGTATGTCTTTTTGTATGCAATAGGAGGGAAACAAACATACGAGGCACCTGATGGTAGGTACTAGGTAGTCACTGTCGCCCATAAAAACCCTCAAAATCTATTTTTTTATAATAATCAAACACAAGTAATATCTTTTATAATTTAAATATGAAAATCAAAAAATTGATTTTGTTACAATACAAATAGGATATCTAGTCACTCTGTATACAATTTAAATACACAAAAAGTATTGAATTCAAAAATCATCAATTTTGAAGGTGAATCAGAGGCCCCGGCGAGATTCGAACTCGCGGTCTCCTGTTTACTAGACAGGCGCTTTAACCAACTAAGCCACGGCGCCTACGTGAAAACATGTCGAATTTGCAATATACTTACAAAAACGTATAAATACTGCGAATATATTATATATATTTATTATTATTTATAGCATAAGTTTATGAACCATCGAATCTGCAATGAAAATTACGAAATGTTCTTTGTTAAAATGCTGTAAAAAATTAAAGCTATACAATTTATTATTTTCTTTATTTTTATTGATTAGGTCCGGCGAAAGAGCAAACAGGTCACCTGATGGTGAGTGATCACTGCCGCCCATGAACATCCACAACGCTTGGATTATGTGATCCATCCAATCCAAGATCCTCAGTCGAACAGTCAAAAATAAGGAAAATAAGCTGACGAACAATGACTCGGAGTTTCGATCATTCTATCGAATCATTCTAATTTATTATCATTAATTTAGCCTTACGTACAGGCAAGCGAAATTTCGGACGCCCGCCTACAAGGTGAACGGACGATGTGGCTATGGTTGCAGGAAGTCGCTGGATGCAGGCCGCTTCCAACAGGTCATTGTGGAAATCCTTGGGGGAGGCCTATGTTCAGCAGTGGACTTCCTAAGCGAAGAGAGAAACAAGTTCGTAACTACTAGTGTAATTTTAAATTATAAAAAGTTGCTGATATGATGATGATGATGAATTTAGCCTCCATTTTACTATTGATAAAGGCTAATTAAAAAGCTCATCAATTCATCTTTCTTGCAAAAAAATATTTTATACTTTCGATTCCCGTGTTCGATATCTGAGTCAGGTTTATTTATACACACGATACCGTCTGTGTATGCGGAAGAATTCTGGAACGCTTCACTAGTATTTTGATAGTTTTATAGAAGGTTATCACTATAATAGCCTTGAATACAAGAGAAAATACACGGTGAATAGAAAATCTTTTCTACAAAAACTGTTAAATGTAAATAAAACAGAATGAATGTCTGCAAGATTTGGTTCATAGGTTGGTTTAAAAAATAGGATGGCAAAAATGATTTATAATAAGTGGATCCGTAAGTGCGTGGTGGTCTATTGGTAGCGGACCAGACGCGGCGCCAACATGTTCACGGTGGTCGCGTGTTCAAATCTCAGGTCACGCCTCTGACGTTTCGGAGTCATGTCTGAATTGTCAATCACCGCGTACTATAACAGAAAAGGAGAACATTTTGAGGAAACCTGCATACCATGGTGATATGTAAGAATTTCTGTGGTCGTAAAGTCCGCCAACCCGCACTAGGCCAGTGGAGTGGACTAAATGGCCTAACCCCTCTCAATCACATTTTCGATTGTAGAGGAGGTAAAAATTATATTTGTCAATAATATGCAAAAAATGGTTTTTGTGTGGAGATCTCAGTTTATGGTTCCTAAAGTAATCCCGGAATTTCTTAATTTATGAATGGATACATGTCCATCGGCATTAAAATTGTACACTGACGAATACGTAAAATCTACTTTTAATGTATAAATTACGAAAGTTATTCAAAAATCAATGTCAAAGTTAATTTATGCTCGGTAAAGACCCTTCCCTATTGTCGACGCAAGCTCAAACGCCGACCAAGTTTGTCGAACTTTAAGCTAATTAATAATAAAATATATTAAAAATGAAGAGAAAAAACCCTAATTCCACACGCCAAGTCACTGGTGTGTGAAAACATGTAATCTACATAATAATTTTTAATTAAGAAACAAGAAAGCCGAGTTTTTCTAATTAGAGCCGACGTTGTTAAGAGGCCATGCTTATCCGGTGAACATTTTTAATTTTTATCACGTTTATAAAAATCACATTATTCTTTTTCTACGTGCACTTATCTAACGGTTTCATGGGGTTAGTGTAGCATTATTTTAATGCATGTTGCAATAAACTTAAGGCTATAATTTTTGCAGTGGATGCATAGCAATGCGTTGCTTTAGAATCAGATACCTTTGGGGGATTAAATCCATGATTTTACCGGTGGTAGGTCTCTCATATGTGAAAGTCCACCTCGGTAGGCTCCACCGCAATGTCTATTTTTCCCGCCTAAAGCCGTGTAAATGCATTGTTGTGGGTCGGTTCGAAGGACATTGTAGCCAGAGTAACTACTGGACATATTCAGACTTAACATCTTATGTCTCAGGATGGCCAGCACAGTGGAATGCCAAGCATTGTTTCGTAATTCAAGGTGTTGTTTGGTTTTGCTACTGTTCATAAGCGGTCGTATCGCTTACCATCAGGCAAACGACATGCTCGGCTTGCCATTCCATGAAAAAAAATACCCTTTTTAGCCTTACGAGTTACCACCAAAGTTGTATTAAATGATGACGCTATCAACCTTTACCAGGTTAAAATAGATAACTATAGCCGGATCTATGCAATTGTGCCACGATAAATTGACACCTTTCTTCGCACTTAATTTGCTAAGGAACAGATAGAGAAAGAGATAGAAAGCCAGAGACACAACCTTCGCTATCATTACACCTTCTCAATTTAAACTTCGTTTTCTATTCTTAAACTCCGATAGAGAACTAATCATTCTAAAGCTGTTGTGGGATTCCTGATCACGTTATCCTGTCGCTTAATGAAACACAATATGCTTGAGACTAAAAAAGGACTGCCTCGGTGGTGTTGTTGTACTACGGAAAACTTGCAAAGCTGAGGTCTCGGGTTCGAATACTGAGTCGGGCAAAGTGATATTAGATAATTAGTGGCCGATATGGCGATAGGCTCGTCCCCTATCACATCATGAGACGTAAAATACAAGACGATATACGGGTGTCCAGGCACCTCTGCCTTCCCCTTCTGGGAAGGCGTTAGTTTGTGGAAAAAACTAATGTATTCAAATTAATTTTAGTAGTTTTAGTTAATTAGTGTAAAAAAAAGTATTTTCCATAAAGCTGATGCGTGAGTGATTGTGTTTTACGACAATTTAATCTATGGCCGTTTATTTTACTGCTCCATTTCTACTGACGTGTCCTTCGGAAGCAGGAAACATAAATAGTAAAAGCGTATAATGACTCAAAGAAAAATGCAGGCTTGGGCGTGTGTAGAAAGTGGCCGGGGGGTCAGACCCACAAAAGCGTGGAGTTGTAAGCAAGAAAAGAAATTCAAAATTTTATCCTGATTATTTTAATGGTGGTGCATAGTGTTCAACTCAAAATTGTAGAATGAAGGCATCATAAGAATTCAAAAAATGATGTATATTAACAAATATTAGGGGAACACGACAGACTATGCTAGACTATTCTTAAATATTATAATAAAAATCAGACAGTTGTCTACACGAAATTTTGTAAAAAATCTTTCTGATGTATTTATAAAGTGTCCAATTGCAATGACAGTGTCTTTTTTAAATATTTTGTTACCGTGAATGGTGAGATGAGCATTTCATTCGCCTGTTGATTAGTGATACGACCGTTCATGGACAACGGTAGCAAAACCAAACAACACCATGATACAATTTTGTAAGTTTAATTATGTCCAGTAGTTACTCTGGGTACAATGTCCTTCAAACCGAAACACAACAGTGCATTAACACTGCTGTTGCCGTGAGAAATATACATTGCGGTGGTACCTACTCATGTAGGAGGTATTCAGTAAAGTTCCACACAAATTCAACCATAACTATTTAGGGCCCAAGTCTCCCATTTAAATGACTAAATACGGCCCATTCAAGTGTAGGCGAGGATAGTACGGTGAGAGTGATGCAACGTGAGCGGGCGTGAATGTTTTTTTAACAGTACAGTTTCCTTGGGCGAACTAGTTCAGCCATTATGCACATTATGTAGGTCACCTATTTAACGTGGTGTGTTTTAGTTCGCGTGGTGCATTTTATTGATTGTACTGAATGCGTGTCTCTAGTGGATTAATGCGTTTTTGTATGAGTAATATTTTTTAGTTTCTATTTTGTTGTGTTATTTAAAGGAGCAGAATGGCTACATAAATGTTACGTAAGACGCATTTTTTTTAAATATTTTGTGCTTATTGAAAATATTTTGTGTGGAATTAATAAATAAGCTCTCTATAAATACACGATATAAACAAATTCGATTTGTAAAATTTCTTACAAACGCCACAAAAATAGGCACGGCAATTTTTATTCATTATTATTGATTCATTAAAAATACATTGCATGAATATAAGATAAGAGAGCTAATTATAACGTGGAAATATTAGTTGAAACCGACCTTAAATTCATGATAAATAAATACTCCATAAAATAACTCCAAGGTTATTCAAACGAGCTTGCCCTTAACATATTCGTTATGCACAACCGAAAGCCCAATAATGCAGACACATCTCAAAACACGGGGTAATTTAAGGGCCACCGACAATTCCGTAGTCGGTTGACGCATCAGTACGTACGGTATAACCGAGGAATAGACACGGAACAGCCATGGAACTGTTACTGGGGAGTTACTCTATAAAGACGATTCGAACTTCGAAGGTTCGGATTTTCGACGTCCGGAGTAAGATATAAGATTTCCACTTTTAAAAATCAATAGTATTCTCTATTATAATTTTCTCTGAACTTGGTCTTTGTTGCGACATATGATAGATGAAACAAATATAAATAATATAGGAAAGGAAGATAAAGAAATGGCGATGAATTGCTATGAATGGCGAGACGAGCATGCCGTTCGCCTGATGGCAAGCGATACGACCGCTCATGAACAGTAACAAAACCAAACAACACCTTGAATTACAAAGCAATGCTTGGCATTCCACTGCGCTCGCCATCCTGAGACATAAGATGTTAAGTCTCAATATGTTCAGTAGTTACTCTGGCTACAATGCCCTTCAACCCGAAACACAACAGTGCGTTTACACTGCTGTTTGACGGGGGAAATAGACACTGCGGTGGTACCCACCTAGATGTTAAGTATTTGGCACATTTGTGAAGTTTCACGTACGGCGTTCGAACTCTCAATGTTCCCATCGTTTTTGTAGAGTAACCCCCAATAGTTTCCATCGCGATCACAATAAAGATTGGAATTTATTACGCACGCTCCTCTGAGCTTAGATCATGCACCTGCCTATCATTTATGTTTTGTACAATAAATTCACTTCCGTTGGGTGTTACATGATATTTTGTGTGGCGGTGTTAGTTTGTAACCGTTTTGAAGAATGTGTATGTGTATGTATCAGCCCATATACGTCCCACTGCAGGGCACGGGCCTACTCTACAATCGACAGTATGATTGAGAGTGGTTAGGCCATATAGTCCACCACGCTGGCCTAGTGCGGGTTGGCGGACTTACATACCATAGAAATTCTTAAAAATCGCTATGGTATGCAGGTTTCCTCACGATGTTTTCCTTAACCGTTTTAGTGCGTGGTGATTGACTATCAATGAATGTTTTAAAGAATACGCGGTTCAGAAATTTGTGTTTTGTCATAGATTTTTAATAACTAAGAATAGGCCCTTCATTATTATGGGAGTTTCAATAATATAGCCGTGAAAATTACGCCATCTTTTAGATTTTTGGGAAGTACGTGGAAAGAAAATTGCTAAAATGTGTATCAAATTATCTTAATAGATTTTTCTAATTGTTTATCGATTTTTTACTAAACTTTCTGTCAATACAAGCAAGCATTATTAAAATCGTTGCGACACCTACTTACAGCGGTGTTGTCAATACAACGCTTCACTGGAGCGCCGCACCAGTCACGTCGCAACACTTAAAGCGCGCTTTGGTGTTTATGTTATGTCAATATGACGGAGGCTTCCGTGGCGCAGTCGGTTAGACGCCGGCTGCTGTGGGGCTGCGGGTTCGATCACCGCGCCGTGACAAATATTTGTGTGGTCTGTAGGTATTTATAACGGGTTTGTGTGTTCAATTCAAGACTCGATCATAGTGAGGTCAGAGCTATGTATGTAAAGGTCGGGTGTGTTTTTATTTTATTTTTTTAAATTCTTGTTAATTTTTTTTTTTTTTTTTATTGCTATGAATGGCGAGACGAGCATGCCGTTCGCCTGATGGTAAGCGATACGACCGCTCATGAACAGTAGCAAAACCAAACAACACCTTGAATTACAAAGCAATGCTTGGCATTCCACTGCGCTCGCCATCCTGAGACATAAGATGTTAAGTCTCAATATGTCCAGTAGTTACTCTGGCTACAATGCCCTTCAACCCGAAACACACCAGTGCGTTTACACTGCTGTTTGACGGGAGAAATAGACACTGCGGTGGTACCCACCCAGGTGGCCTCTCACATATGACCGACCTACCACCAGTAGGTAGTAATTACACTGTATCAGCCCATATACGTCCCACTGCAGGGCACGGGCCTACTCTACAATCGAAAGTACGATTGAGAGTGTTACTTACACGTGTTGTTTTATCTAATTGTTGTATTTATTCTATGTATAGTTGAAGTAACTGTATGTAGAGAATAAAGCTGCCGTCACATCAAGTATGTGTAACTTTTAAAATTAATTGCGTATTTTACAATACTTTTTTTCTGGTTATATAAATACTGGCATAAATAAACAAATAACTTTATCACTGTTATTAGCATAAGTTATTTTAAGTTAATTAAGTTGTATTTTGAAATGTTTCTGTACCTAATTCAAATAAAATAAAATAAATCTGTGGGTAGATGTAGTCCCCTTAGGAATGGAATTGTTCGGGCACCCATAAAGTTATTGAGGGCTATGACAGCTTTCCGTGCCGTGATTCCTCTTAGTTCTATTATCATTGAAGGCGTATTAGTCCGGTCAATTTAGACATTCGAAGTTACATAAAGTCCCAACAAGCTGAATTTCTGTGAAGTTGTTCAAAACATAATTATAAACAATGTCTGGAAGTTCCCCATCATTCCCCTGTAAGGAAAAAAAATAATTCAAGGTTAAAGGTAAAAAAAATGAGTTTTTCGCGATTTTCAGCAAAACGGTAAGTTTTATCATAAAAGTACCTCAGACAAAAATTGTAGATCATAAAATTATTTATAAAAAATGTATCAATACTTTTTTTCTTACGAGCCACCGTTTCTGAGATATAACGATTCTAAAAGTTATAAAAGTTGTTATCGTCATAATATGCACACGTTTCCACGCCACCTATGAGGTAGTGTACTTAGCGTGTTTTTGTTAACGTGGTTTCCCCAGTAGGCCTACTCCACGGGTCAGTTGTGATCCTGTTTAATGTAAAACTATTGCAAAATAACGGAAATTTTCAAAGATTGGGAAAGATAAAAGCGATGTAAATGAAAAAAAAGTGTTGAAGTTTATTCGTCTTATTCGTAAGTTTCAAATTCTTGTTCTTCTTCTTGATCTTCTTCTTGTTCTTCTTCTTAATCTTCTTCTTGTTCTTCTTCTCCTGCTTCTTCTTCATCTTCATTTTGGATGCAAGTAAATTGCGTCAATAGCGATGTATCGCATGATACTTCGTCGGAGTCAAACGAATCCTCCATTGTTTGTGATTCAATATTAGAGCACGACCGGCCTTGACAATTTGTGCATGCCAAAGAACAAGACAGTCCGAATTTTTTGCAACCACATTTAGCACTGCATCCCTTTTTGCAGTTGCAAAAAATAATGTTCAGCAGTTTTTCCGGCGCAGGTGGAAGTAAAGTTTGAACTGGCTCTAATATATTGTTGACCAACTTCCAACCCCAGTCTGTAGGGTCTAGCTGATAACCAAGCCACACTTGAACTTGGTAATATACTCGAAAAAGATGTTGGTGAGCAGCAACTGAAGTTGGAGGAAGACAAGCTAATTGAACTTGTTTTTTATTTTTAGTATTTTTAACGAAACATGCATATCGATGTTTATCTAAACAGGTAGTTTTTTTAGGAGCTCCGTACATAGAAAGAAGAAAGCGGATGCCGTTGGTAATAACTTAGCAATAGAAGACTTTCGAGTATAGTTTTTACGGCAATTTTCATGTATTGTCACAGATTTCTGATTTTTGAGATATTCCGAAAAATCATCAGCTCTTTCGATACTTGCATTAATTAATATCTTCATACCACGTTCAACAGTAACAACTTCACTTCGTTATATCTCAAAAACGGTGGCTCGTAAGAAAAAAGTATTGATACATTTTTTATAGATAATTTTATGATCTACAATTTTTGTCTGAGGTACTTTTATGATAAAACTTACCGTTTTGCTGAAAATCGCGAAAAACTCATTTTTTTTACCTTTAACCTTGAATTAATTTTTTTCCTTACAGGGGAATGATGGGGAACTTCCAGACATTGTTTATAATTATGTTTTGAACATCTTCACAAAAATTCAGCTTGTTGGGACTTTATGTAACTTCACTCTCATTTTTTGGTCTAAATTGACCGGACTATATTAAACGCAAAGAACTTATTACTTCAAAAGCTATTGCTAGTTATCTTTTACCGTGGATAAGGATGCGACGGAGGATATAAGATAGGTATCCGTTGAAATCATACTGTGCGGTATTATTAATCCATACATTACACTGGCTTTCAAGACAGAGATTACAATATCGAAGAACCGGCAGCGTAATATAAATAAATAACACCCAACAGTCACATACATAGTCCTGACCCCACACTAAGATCGAGTCTTGTGTCGTGGGTATCAGGAACTACGAGAGACTTTTCGGTCTCACAAACACCCAGACCCGGAAGAAATATTTGTGGGCCGCACAAACATTTCTCTCGGTGGGGGGATCGAACCCGCGGCCTCTCGTTTCACAGGCGGCGTCCAACCAACTGCGCCACGGAGGCTAAATAAATATATGCACTATTATTCTTTATATATTTGGAAAACATACAGAACACATATAAGCACAATACCATTAATAATACATGATCCAGTGAGGTTTCTACACTTAAATATGTGTTATAATTATGTTACCCACCTCTACATTTCTCCCTTCCACACAAGACGTTTTAAACTAACACATTCAAAGAATTCAAAAGAATAATACCGCGCAATGTTACACAATAACAATAAAAGAATATCGTAAATAATAATAAAATAATGATTAGTTTCGGGCGCCGGTACGGTCCCTAATTAGAACTGCGTACATTGCGGTGTAAAAATGATATGCTATCACGTTAATAGGTTGTTAACGGGCCATCTCCCGCCATTTCCGTGCTTTATGCCCTGAGACATCATAATTAACAAGTGTGGAGTACACTTCACTCCGCTGTAACAAGTTTTGAAGGGCCCGGTGGTGTAGGCAGTGAGGGATAGCGATTATGTGAATAATATTTTTGAACTGGGTCTTTGTTGTCTGGCCATTAACATATTATCAATCTCTGTATGTTATATTATCGTTTTTGTTTTTATGTGATGGCCTTGCGACAATAAATGTTTTTCTTTCTTTAACTGAAATATTAATTCGTTGAAAACATATTATTTATGCAAGTGGCGGACACATAATATCTATTTTCTTGAACTACTATGATTTAAAAATTAAAAACACTAACGCTTGAATGGTATACGGCTGTGGTATACGGTAACAAAAAATTACACATCTGTACCCAAAGTAACTAATTTCTGTAAATAAAATGGAAATTGATGTTGTTTGATTGCGGCGGTTTGTTTGAGGCCGGTTGTTACAGTACCCCAAATATCTCAAATATAATTTGTAATAATGTTGACGCAACACACAAATATTACTGTGAAGTTAGAAATTAATTTGCGTGAATTTTATCATTATTCCATTTATATCCGTTTACATCTTCCTTCTTTCGTTGTTAAAGTTTCACTCATCTAACGAAATGCAAATCTGTCTCTTCCTAAAAGAAGATTCAACCCATTGCAGTTGCATTCTCTCATTGTAATTTAAAATGACTCTAGCAGTTACGAACTTTACTTTCTCTTTCTCTCTCTCTCTCTCTTCAACTAAGGAAGTCCACTGCTGAAACTAGGTCTCCCCATGGATCGCCACATAGACCTGTTTATACCGAACAACAAAAACACAAACCCGACGACTAGCAATAAATATTATCTCGCCAAATTCTAACAACTTGTACCACACACGATCCGTGATGAATGTAACATGCAATAATGTTCGCGTCCCTTCAGTAGGGACTTAAAAACTTCACTCCAAACTGCTTACATTGAGATGTGTCTACTGTACGCCGCGCGTGTGACAGGGTTGATGATGTCGAAATAATTGTTTTAAATGGAACAGCTGATTATTCAACCGTGGAATAATAAAATTCGATGAAAAATACATGAACAAGTTAGTAATTACAGTTGCATTCATATATTTTTTTCAATAAGTATGAATATAAAATTATATGAATTATAAAAAGCAATGCTTGACATTCCACCGCACTCACCATCCTGAGGCATAAGTAAGTCTCAAAATGTCCAGTAGTTACTCTGGTTACTATGTCCTTTAAACCGGAACACAATAGTGCATTTACACTGTTGCTTGGCGGTAGATATAGACATACCTTCCTAGGCGGCATTTCACATATGAGAGACCTAACACCAGTATTTAACATCTCATTTGAGATGCCTATGTTTATATTGTACATCTATATATTATTATACGTCACCGGTTTTTTTACACATTATCATGTACACATATTATGTTTTATGTATTACTAAAATATATTTTAGCTTATAATTTAGCAGTTTTTTATCATCCTACGTCATACGATTGCGTGAGTACGATGGTCTAATCTTTGAACCACGTCGTCTCATTCATAAGTTACGTAAAGAGCAAACTCATTGATAACGTTCACACTTTGTAAATCTTTTAAAAGATTATGAAAGACTGATGATTTTACTGGTGGTAGGTCTCTCATATGTGAGAGGCCGCCTGGGTAGGTACCACCGCAATGTCTATTTCTCCCGCCGAACATTAGTGTAAATGCACTGTTATGTTTCGGTTTGAAGGACATTGTAGCCATAGTAACTACTGGACATATTGAAACTTAACATCCTATGTCTCAGGATGGCGAGCGCGGTGGAATGCCAAGCATTGTTTTGTATTTCGAGCTGTTGTTTGGTTTTCCTACTGTTCATAAGACTTAACATTTGGCGAACGGCATGCTCGTCTCGCCATTCATTGCAATAAAAAAAAGTGAAATTATTTGAGGAAGACCTTTGCCCAGCAATGGTAGTCAAAAGGTTTTCTTAAGTCACAAATTCTTAAGTCACCATGCGAGTTAGAGCGTTACGATTTATCAACCTATGCGTCTTACTATACAAATTCCATTCACGTACGATCTAGACTCTAGAATCTAGATTCTAAACCACTAAATATAAAACTAAAGAAATATGTATAAATACGTCATATCAAATAATGTACTCTAATATCTTACACACGTTATTGAATCATACAAAATATCTGATTGATATACGAGTTGTGACTAAGATTTTATTCTTATCGTGTACTTGAAATTTTTCATAGTCATACTTGAGATGTTTGAGAGCTAGCAGAATAACTAGCTTATGTCTACGTATCACAAACTGCAACGTTTTCGTTCACTTTATCTTTTATTTCATGTTGATATATTGGTGTTTTTGAAGCTTTTGTATACACAACAAATTGAATCAAAATTTTGTAGGAAACACGGTTTAATCTTTTCTGTCTTTAAAACGAACATAGCTACTACAAACTATTACAAATTCGCTATAGTATGCAAGGTTTCCCCACCATGTTTTCATCACCGTTGAAGTGCGTGGTGATTGATTATCAACACACACATGAGTGACCTAGGATTTGAACCTGCGACCACCGTGGCCATGTTAACAGTCATGACACCAGCGCGTTAATAAATCCTTAAATATTAACTGAAATATCCTGCATAAAACATAGACATAAAGGTAACATAGACAAGCTTAGATATTGACCTGCTATCGCGAGTGAGCTGCGCAACATACTTACCTAAATGTTTTTATAATACATTATTATAATTATACTGTGTTGTATGCCTCTTTTTTTTCCTTCTTTTTTATATTTATACTCTTTTGTTACTTTATTGTATTCTTACATTATTATAATTGTACTGTGATGTATGCGGCTAATTTGCGCGATAACATTTTTTTCTGTCTTTCGTTCTTTCTTTACATAAAATGCGGAAGGAAACGATAATTAAATGAATGTAAGGGTATATTAAAGAGATGTACACTAATTTGTGTGCAAGGGTGCGCCGCAGGGGTGTTCCCACGCTACAAGCGACAAGACGTAACCGACCGCCCTACTGATGTCATGTGGACTTACGAGGATAAAGCTATATGATATTTGTAAATATTCAATGGTAAATTTATAATTTGGATGTTTTTTTACAGTAATTAATTGTAAATAACGTATTGGAATTCTACGCATAAGGAAGGAAAAGATTTCACTTTTCGATTAAGTTTTCATGTATAAACATCTAATTACTACGAAACCTCGTCAGCAATAAAAAATATGACATATGTCCTATACGCAATCAAAATATGCACACTATTTCACTTCCATCTTTTCGCTTAGTTAGGGTTACATTAATGCGAAACAATTAGAAAAAAAAAACATAATCAATGTGTTCCAAACATAAAATTACAAAATCACATAAAACTTCGATACTCAATACACCAAATATCCCTTAAATTCGAACCAACGCCACTCCAAAGATCGATGAATTCGTGCTTCAAGCAGCGCACTCTTCAACAACCTGCTAAAAACTTATTAATAACTAGCGGCCGGGGCTTGGTCGAGTAAATAACTCTCCTTCGGGAACTTTTAATTACTTCCCGGGATAAGGCAAGCACGTGTATTGAGATGTGATTGGGGTTTGGCAAGTAGGACGTGTATTTTTTTTTTTACTGATTAATTTTGGCTCGACCTATATTTTTAAACACGCTTTTAGAAGCTTCGCCTGTACGGATGCAGGCTTTTTACACGCTTTATATGAGCTTCACTTGTATGTTTGTAACCGACTTCTTTGGGCGCGATTTTGACACACTAAACGGTCAGATTTCATTCAAACTCTGTAGATTTGTTGAGGACCGATGACAATACAATTATTTTAAAAGTATATGACATTACCTTATCCAAAACATTCAGAAATTTATTTCTGGGTAATTTACGCGCAGCTATTTTCCTTTAATAAGATAGCCGCAGATAGATTAGTCAAAACTATTAAATAATAGTTTAAAAACTAAAAATACATGCTTTAATAAACAAAGTGGAGGTGCTTACAACATTTACTTATCTTCAAGCACTCTAGCTTTTTAACCGTAAAATGAACGTATTTCACTCCATTTTCTAATCTTAAACTCATTATCAATTATTTTAACTTTTTTAGTTGATTCTTTTATTAAAGCGTGTATTTTTAGTTATTTAATTAATTCATTTGTATCAAGGAGTGGGTGCAACCACTCGCATACTATAATATAAATATAACATACTGCATACCAAAGCGATTTATAACATTTCTATGGTATATAAAGTCCGCAAACCGGAACTAAGCCAGCGTGGTGGAGTATGTGACTTAACCATTTTCAATCGTTCTCTCGACTGTAGAGGAGGCCCGTGCCTTGTAGTGAGACGCACATGTGCTGATACAATACCAGATAATAAAGACAAAAGATTATAATCCGATTCCGTCATCAACGAAATCGAACGATTATTCAAATTTAATATAACAATCGAGAACAAATGCCAAGGTTTGAAGTTCATCGGTCAAAACCGTTACAAATCTCGATATTAATAAAACTAAACAATCCATAGTAACAACGGATTATCAGGATTATCACATATTATTACGCGGAAGGCGGGGTTTATAAAAAATGCAGAGCTATAATTACGATATCGATACTAATTTCAAGATAAAATATTCGTCTTCGAATAGACTGACAGCCTCCGTGGCGCAGTTGGTTAGACGCCGCATGTGAAACGAGAGGTCGCGGGTTCGATCCCTGCACCGAGAGAAATGTTTGTGCGGCCCACAAATATTATATTTCTTCGGGATCTGGGTGTTTGTAAGACCGAAAAGTCTCTCGTAGTTCCTGATACCCACGACACAAGACTCGATCTTAGTGTGGGGTCAAGACTATGTATGTGACTGTTGAGTGTTATTTATTTATTATTTATTTAGACTTCATTGAATAGTTTTGATACAATGCTATTGCTGTAGTGCCGTGTCTTGACCGGTGGTCCCTGGAAGCATCCCCTGGGGTCCGCGAAGCCTTCTTTAGGCCATCCTTAAAATAATTATATGTATGTTATATTTAGGGATATACAGAAAATCCTTTATTAGTTTATATTTCTGTTTCGTATTATCATAACAAACCAGTCAACATACTGTCAGGTCAATGTGTAGACAAAAATGTTGTCATATAGTCCCTCATGACTAAAAGCTAAAGAACCACGGCTTAAGTGGCTAGGAAATTTTCTGGTGGTAGGATATTCACATACGCAAAATTTAAATCATAGTAATATACTAGCTCTACCCGCGACTTCGTCCGCGTGGAATTTAACAAAAAAAATATTTATCTAAATAAAAGATTTTTTCTAAAATAAATGTAGCCTAAGTTACTCCTTATTATATCAGCTACTTGACAATAAAAGTCCCGTTAAAATCGGTCCAGCCGTTTCAGAGATTAGCCGGAATAAACAGACAGACAGACGAACAGACAGACAAAAAAATTCTAATGTCATTTTCGTTATAGGTCATTTTTTTAAATTTTCACTTTACAAACAGACACTTCAATTTTATTTATATGTATAGATGTATAGATAATACCAACAAGTAACATTTCAGCCTAATTTTCCGTAAAGTCTTGTTCCTAGGACCAATATTTTTAATATTTTTACATACACACATACATAAACTCATGGCTTTTGCCCAGAAGAGGTAGGCAGAGGTGCTACCAGGATACCTCGTGTATTCCGTCCCATGATGATGATGATGATGATGGGGTGAGCCTATCGCCTTATCAGGCTCCAATTCTTGACTCTAAGCTGAAAATGACTCGAAAAGTCCAATACGGATTTGCCCGCCGAAATGTCCTTTTCGCGTCGCATAAGTCGCGCTCAGTTCGCCGGACACATTATTATTTTACTCGGGACGTGTGACTATTAGATATTTAATTAATAATATCAACTAACGATTAAATACAAATTGATTGATGATTCAAAGTCGTGCCCTTTACGATATCCGCGCGTTTTGATTGGCCGACATTCATTTCCCGGCACATTTATGATTGTAATTTATTACACTGTCGATTGATGTCGCCCGATGAATCGGTGTCAAATATATCGATTATCGAATTTGTAGTTCACAACGCGAATTGATGTGACAACTCTTCATTTATTTGAAAAAAAATATTCTATTGTTCGAAAAAAATTCTTTGTAAAAAGAACAACTAGATTCAGACAAATATATGTAAGTCATAAGGTTAATTTGTTCTTATTTTAGACCATATTTTTTACGTTCGCGAAATGACCCGTCACACACGCATTTTCTTGGTTTTTTTTATGTCGAAAACCTTTAGTTCTTCTTCTTCAAGCAATTGGTTATGGAAACAGCCTGCATCCAGCGACTTCTTGTCTTCCCACCTTGATAGATATCGGACATTTCGATGCAGATACGTGACCTCCACTAGATAAATTTTCAACGCCATCTGCCATCAGTTATGCGCGCTATAGACCCTGCCGACTGCCATTTCAACTTACTAACCCGCTGGGCTATTAACCCATATTATCCCAGGATACCAAAACAACTACAAAAAATATATTCTAACCAATTTGAGAAAAGGGACTTCCAAAACAGCCATACAATTTTTTAATATTTTTTATATGCTGTACATAATGTATTTCTAGACCGCACCTTAAACTGTTGTCCCACGTATCTTCCTAATACGCAGCTGAATTAAAATAACATATTTAAAAAATGCGTAATAATTTAAAGTTGTAAACAATCTAGATAAGCAAATCTTATAATCAGATACAATATTTGTTGCCATAATCAATTTCGCCTTATTTATATCCGTACTACGCGTTATTTCGGAATCATTGTTTTTATCGTTTGAAAAACAAACTTTCTCTTTATTTTCGGCGATAAATATTCCCTGATACGCGCGACGTACGCTACGTATCTTATCAATATTGTTTATTTATTATTAAAAGTTTCATAACAAGAAGTAACAAAAATCGAATTACATAAGCATCATCATCAGCCCATCCACGTCCACTCCTGGACAGAATCCTCTCCTATGGGCTACTGGGCTCGATCTTCAGCTCATCATCCAGAACCTCTTCAGACTAACCATCCTTTAAGCTATGGAAGGGGGCATAACCGCCTACCTACCCAGACGGCCTCTCACATATGAGAGACTTTCCCGCCCACACACCCACTGCTGCAACTCCTGTCCGCCAGGATCAACAGTGACACGTAAAGAATTGACACCGAGCTCCGGAGCTGGGCGAGTCTGTCAGGGACACTAGCTTGTCTTTAACCCGCATCGAAATTAATCAGAAAGAAAAACAAATAGGAGGAGTGGGAAACACATAGTTGTCCACTTTCAGAGTCCTACCACCAGTAAAATTTACCGATACGTATTTGCTTCTCAGATAACCTACTGACCTACTCTTGACACTCGGTTTCATTTAGTTCCAATAAACGCCACCGCTATTAAATAAATTATCGTATAATCGTTGGCTACTGTAGCATACATATTCTAAATAACAACATTTTGTTCCCAATCCTTCAAATTAAATCCAATTTCGAAAGAAGAAAGCCTAGTGTTATTTTTCCAGGTTTAGTGTATGTCACTAACGTCACAATCCAAAGCCATTCATAGATGGTCTCCTAAAAAAATCAGAGGAATAAAATAGTGAAATAACTAAGGAGTTCAAGGCTGCGACGCCACTAGTTGTAAATCTGGTTTTTATTCAGACGTTTCACAAACGATCGTATTCAGGTTTGGTATATTCCGTGTCATATTGTTCAAGGTCCTCGCTTGTTTCACGCCGTTGATTATGTCTGATTAATTAATTAATTTTTATTTGTTTTGATATATTTACATGTTCTCTCAGTAGAGCACTAAATTATATTTATAATGTGTTTTGTCTAGCCGAGTTTGGGGAGTTTTAACAATCCTATCAAATACAAAACAGCTATGCAACTAAATTCACTTAAAAATTGTGCTTAGGTAGGAATGGAAGTGGGTGCTAAGATCCTGCTTTGCCATACCTATAGCAAATCCGTCACTATCTGTGACCACGAATGTTGATGAAAACAAATAGATCAGTCCAAAAACCATGCATTTGATATGCAACTTGAAAGTCACACGTTCACACATAAGATTAATGAGCAGTAACGTTCTCATTAAAAATGTTAATAGTGGATTAGGATGCGACGGCGGCACTTCTCAAAGCGACACCTTTGGGTGTCATCATGTGTATTAAATTAATAATTTTGACCCTAATGCAATAGTAATGGATTTTGTAAGGATGATATTATTATCTATGTCAGTTTGTATAAGTCTCACTGCTGGGCACAGGACACATGTACCTCTTTTATTTGGAAGTGTGTTTTAATCCAAGATGGCCGAATAGTCATCAAATACCTTTAAAAAATATTTAGATCTCAGTTATGGAAGTTTCTATTTCAATATGTAAGTAAAAAATAAATTAGCCACAAATATACACAACTCATAAATCTCACAAGTGGTGCCTCAAAGCTCGAACCCCGACCTCCGCAGTCAACGTCATCACTTGTCGGCATCGCCCACTAGATACTTAATTGTACCTAATTTGTAAAACAAAAATAATAATTAAATTTACGTCATAACAACAAAAAGTGACGAAGTGCGTTTTTTTTTCGCTCGTATAATAATTATATTAAACAAATATTAAATTAAATAGGAAAAATAGACAGTGAGTCTAGCTGCCAGGAAAACGTCAATAGAATAAATTAAATTAATTTTAAATTGCAAATATTGTTTATCAATAAAATTTGTATTAATATATATTGTTGAATAAATTGTTAAAATGTTTAACTATTCTGTGAAATATATTAATAACATTACCAATTAAAAAAATTAGAGAAGAACTAATCGTAGTTATATGTCATCTTTTTGTTACCTGATGAAATATACGTCTTAATTTTTTAAGTTTGTGACAAATAAACTTTTTTTTTTCTTTCAAAAGTCCATTAATTACGGCTGCGATGACACTTAATTGAAGCACACACAGAAATCTAATTTTTCCCGCTAAAAGGTAGCGGTTCCGCAAAAAATATTTGAGTCTACAGAATTTTAATCTGTGTTTGGACATTTGTACTTAAAAATCTATATTTAAACACTCCTACGACACGCTTACTTTCAAACCGATCATAAAATACGACGAAACTAAAAATAACAAAAATGTAACATAACTGACAAACAGATTGTATTAGTCTGAATATTATTATAGTCAATAAAATTTATTACAAGGAATCTGGGCCTTCCTACAAATATACCCGTGACACCAGCTGTTACCAATCAATACATGAATATTTAGATTAATTTCTATATCACGGCCCGTGTTACACCTGACATGGATAAGTCATTACTCTGGCCGGTATCTTTAAACTATAAATATAATCACCACATAGTATAAAACAACGTTGCTTCCCTTCTGTCTGTCCGTATGTATGCTTAGATCTTTAAAACTACGTAACGGATTTTGATGCGGTTTTTTAATAGATAGGGTGATTCAAGAGGAAGGTTTATGTGTATAAAACCTATACAGGTTGTCCCAGTTAGTACGAAAAATAACATGTATCTGGTGTAGAGTGGAATCAAAAAATATGCACCCAGGCGAAGCTGTGACGTGCCCCTAGTTTATTAATAAACTACGGATTAAGACGATTATTGAGATTAGACTTACTACGAGTTTTTTCGATTTGTCCTTACTCCGGTGTGGTCGACATGGAATATATTTGTATATTAATATTAATAAACATTTTGATGATGTGACGACTGACCACCTGATAGAGGTCAAGTCGGGTAATGGTCAATACAGATTCACGTTTTTCGAATAGATAATTTAATAACCTGCCAGTATAATGAAATACAAAGTGGCATAGACGATCATTAAACGCGCGGTCTCCAACAGCCCCCCATGGCGTAGTAGGCTTCATGCCGGTTGTGAAACAAGAGGTCGCGGGTTTGATCCTGGCACCGAGACAAAATATGTTTGTGTGAACCACTAGTATTTTTTTCGGATCTGGATGTTTGTGAGACCGAAAAGTCTATTGTAGTTTCTAACAACCACAAAACAATATTGTTAAATCTGATAATTATTATTTACCTTACGGATCCCTTTAAGGTAATGTTATATTCCAAAGTGTTAGTTTCGGGCCTAATTGTTCTCGGACCTTAAATTCCCCGTATCTTACACTCATGATATATTTTTCGTATATGGGGTCAAGATTAAATGTGTGATTGTTGACTTCATGTTTTTTTTTATTCTAGCGTGGCATACTGACAGCACTGCACCTGATGGTAAGCGCTAATGCCGTCCAGACAAAGTATAGAATGCCATCAGACTTAAGTTATATATCTATAAAAATAGGATATAATAATGTCCGCTAAAATAAAAGCTTCTCTAATATCTTGAGCGCAGCTTTCCTTTGCTTTTGCAGCGTTCGGATCTGGATTCAATTATTAGAAGTGCATTTGAACTGCTCTCGATTGCTCGGCCCGCGCTGCGCTTACAATTCGATTGTTTGCTCAGTCGTCCATTTACAACGCTGAGTATAGCTGATGATAATTTATATATTTCTATTGTATTGTAAATTTAATATACAAGAAATGCTCAATTTTTGTTTCCTGTGTTAATTTCCGGTGTTAATTTTGGTTTCTTAAATGAAGCAAACGCAGCGTCAGACTTCACCCATGAGAGGGGCGGATCGCCTAATAAAAGTTGCAGAATGTTGCTATATACTGTACGCAAAAAAATGAAGATAAACATGTATCTTTCTTTATGATTTTTCCTTCACTATTTATTCAATTCATACCACAGTTTAACCCAAAAAAAACTGTGTTTCCTGTCAGATAACTCAAGTCTTCCGTACTCAGCAAGTAATTTTCACGCAATGTAGGTGACTTAAAAATATAAATACACCTATATATGATAGTGAATCATTGATCTTTGCTTCTCTGAAAACACAGACAATTATCTTCCTGCTATGATTTTCTTATTTCGTAATACTCGCTAAAGAAATAATAATAATCAATTAAAACGTGATTATAACAAACATTTCCAACGCGCTTCACCGACCACGTGTACCCAAATCGTGTTAATATATTTGGGGCGCAGAGTATCACAAATCGGCTTATCGTCCGGGCTTTGTTCGCGGTTTTTTTTTTTATCGATAAACCCGAACGTCACTAGTTCAAGGGCGGTGCGAATTTACGACCGTTTCAGCTGATAAACTAACTCTGTTTTAGTGTTGCGTAATACGATAATTTTGGCGGACACATGCTATTAATTTGTCGATATGTGCATGACTAGATAAAAATGATAATTAAAATGATAGTCTAGAATTATCTGTGGAATTGTGGGTGGTACAGTAATCCAACAAAGAGAAACAAAATAATTGGTTTGGAATTTGGGTGTTAAAATGTAATTTATACTGTAGCTTTTATTACTGTATTATACCACATTTACAAGTAAAGAGTACCTCCTCTACAAGAGTACGATTAATAGAATTTAGACCATATAGTCCACCACGATGGTCTAGTGCGGGTTGGCGGACTTTACATATCATAGAAATTCATACAAATCGCTATGATATGCAGATGTCTTCATAATGTTTTCCTTCACCGTTATAGTGCGTGGTGATTGACTATCTATACATATATGACTCGAAACCACCACCACTACAACGAGAAATTCAATTTCACAAACTATGCATCAATGTCATACAATCATGCATTTCTTGCTAATATAGACGTTAGTCGTAATAGAGGTATGTTACAAGCTCACGTGACCTGCCTTACCATCCTACCATCGAACGGTTACCATCCAACCAGCACGATACCGTGTATTTTCCAAAGCACGATTCAATTATTCAGCAAATCGCTGGGAATTGCAGGTGTACACAAAAATTACGGGATTCCTGCGCAAAGTATGGCTTTGGTGTAATTTCTCTATTGGTATTTGTGCGCCTATGTGAATGATGTACATAGCCTCGTTTAGCTTCGATGCCAGGGCTCCAGTCAGGCACGTCCTATTTATTGAAGACTTATTATTTATTATTATGAGTTGATACATTACAGTAACTATATGGCCTTATCACTTTCAAACGTACTCTCGACTGTGAGGAAGCCCATGCCCTGCAGTGGGACGTATTTACACATATGCGGGCTGATACAGTAAATAATAATTTAAGTTTAATGTTTTGTTTAATAATATCATGTATATAAAAACTGAGTTTAAATATATGTATATGATAAATTAGCTGACTAGACTTGAGCAGCAATTTTTCTTCTTTAGCTGTAGATAAGTTCACTGAACATAGGCCTCCGCCAAAAAGTTCTACGCCCTGCTGGAAGTGGTCTGCACCTGCCAACTTCCTGCAATCTTTCCTACTTTATTACCTTTTTTAAACCCAGAGAATAGAAGATATTTATTTGATGATATTGATATTGTGTTTAATCTTCTTACCTTCGTCTCCCAATGCTTTTAGCATACGTAAAACAGACTGGATGTTCATTAATAGCGATCTACGTATTCAGATGACCTTAGCCCATATGCTGGCCTACTATTGAAACTCGAATTCATTCATGAAATATATAACTAATTCGGATGATTAATTAGGCTTGCTTTTTTCCTCAATTTGACTGGACCACAGTACCATACAATGGAACTAAACGAAATCAAGTGTTAAAAGTGGACCAGCTAGCAAAACCCTTACCTTATACACATCATAACCTTACTGACACTCATAGACTAATAAAATATGCAAATATTTACAATAAACATAAATGGCGGTAATATTCACAACGTTATGTGATGACCATGTCTTAAACGGCGTTTGGCAACCATAGAACAAGGTCCATGTGACCTCTAAAACGTGGAAACCTTGTTGCCAACCGAAATTTGCGCAATCGTTGAATTTATAATGTACGGCTAACCCGGCACGTTCGTTCTTTTCTATGAAATAATAATAATATCGGCCTATGTGGGACGCACATGAGCATTGTCTACAATTGATAGGAGTTTGTCCTTAGTATACATTGATCATGCACGACTTGGTGGTCTTACCTTCGAAATTATCTTAAGATTGAGGATTTTTAGCATTGTAGATTTACTTAGATTTTTTTCGAACTTAGCAAGCTGTATGAATGAATTAATGAATGAATGGTCTGAATGTGTGGGCTTGAGGAGTTCGCTTGGGGAGGCCTATGTTCATCACAGGTTTTTCTATAGCTGAAGTTCAACTATTTGTAATGAATTAACTAAATATATATGTGTGTATCACCCCATACACCCCCCACTTGAAGGCACGGGCCTCCTCTACAATCGAGGGCATGATTGAGAGAGATTAGGCCATATATTCCAGCACCCTGGCCTAATGCAATATGGCAAACTTTGCATACCATAGAAATTATTAGAAATCGCTATAATATGCAGGTATCCTCAATATATTTTCCTTCGTTTTTATAGTGCGTAGTGATTGACTATCAATACACATATGACTTCGAAATCAGAGCTGTGCCCTGGGATTTGAACCCCTAACCACCGTAAATTCTGAACCGCGTCTGATTCGTTACCAACACACCACCTTGCACTTTTATATGTTTAATTTAACAGAATAGTCTGCATTCATCCAATAAAAATACATCATGCTTAACAGATAAACCGAAATTGATCATGCCCTTTGTACATTGCGATAAAAACCACATCACGCCTAACAACCAAAGTACGCCGTCTCCGGACCCAATTTTGCAAGCTTTAAACTTTCCATTGTCCGATTGATATTCGTGTCCCATGCCGATTGTGAAATATGATTGCGCTTTCACAATATCCTGTTGAAAAGTCCGATTGTTTTCAGCTCGATTGTGTGACGACGAATTAGTATTCATGTTTAATCCCCTTCGATTGTTAACTGACCGTTTGTGATGTCGCAAGGGTACTGTAGAACTTGAGGTATCGATTTTGTAACGATTTAGAGAAGGGATTTCATCGATGCCGCTTGATTGGAGGGTTACTATAAAAGTTTTTTACGACTACTGTTGTGGTACATTAGGACATGTTGAAATGTGTGTGAAATACAAGTTTTCTGTATTGGAAACAACAAACTTTCAAGGATTTAGAACTTTTAGATATTATTCGTCGCCCCGTTATTCTAGTTTTAAGCATATTGGACATGTACATCCCAGGTTCGATTCTCAAATCGGCAATCCACTTAACTTAGTATTTTTTAAGTACGTCTGTTGGTAAACGGACCGGACGCCACTGCCAACATGTTCACGGCAGGCGCGTGTTCAAATCGCAGGGCACACTCTCATCACTTTTCGGAGTCATGTGTGTATGATTGACCATCAGTCAATCACCACGCACTAACGGTGAAGGAAAACATCGCGAGGAAACCTGCATATCATAGCGATTCGTATGAATTTCTGTGATATGTAAAGATCGCCAACCCGCACTAGGTCATTGTGTTGGACTGCATGGCCGGACCACTATCAATCGTACTCTCGATTGTAGAGGAGGACCGTGCCCTGCAGTGGGACGTATATGGGCTGATTTCGAGTAGTTTTTTGGGTACAAGTTGCCAACTTAATGCTTTTTTAAATTCTATTAATGACATAATTTCGCCACATTCTTAAAGTGATTTAACTAGCAAAAAGCCTTCACGAAATCGCTTCATGCAAAGTATTCAATCAGAATCTAAATAACACAATATAAAAAGTTAGGCTTTCATTATGTCGGCATAAAGGGGTCATAATTTTAGGCCCCGCATTTATTTAGCAATTTAGCGGAATGGTATTTGAAGCTCTGTTTACTTAACGTAATAAACTGGGATATGGGAAGGTTTCAGGCATGAAATTTAAACACTGACCTAACTGTTTCATATCTGTTATTATAAGCGATTAAAGTTATGATGAAATTATTGTGAAGGATAGTGGGTCTAAATCGCGGATGGGTAGTGTCCACGCTTGTCAGATTATTCTTGACTAGCCCAAACCTTTTTTATCGTTAACCCTAATTGTCTAAACTATTATAAAATCCCAAATAATACGACGGTTGTGTACTTACTCTATTTCCAACATCATGTACACTGTCACTAAGCTCTTTACAACTCGCATATTTAAACGCCTACAATTTTTAGTTTAGTTCAATATATATTTTTTTAATTTGGTCCTGTTGCAGTCGCGACAACTCTGCCAATGTCAAATATTGGAAAACACAAACTTGAACAATCACAGCGTAATCTTCGTCCGACGCGGCCATCCTTCACATCAACTGTTAATAACTCCGTTCTGTATCCATATCCTTAATCTATTTTTCTTGATATAATAGCCAGCACCATCGTCAGACTAGAATAGATTGCTTTACTCGTCGCTCATAAAAATCACCCGTTTCATTAAAGTTTTATACAGCATATGCTTAGTTCAATATAGTCCGAACGTCCACCCACAATATGGACAGGGAAAGAATAACCTCGAAATATTGTGTTTTAATAAATACACACAAGTCACATACATAGTCCTGACCCCACATTAAGATCAATTAAGCCTTGTGTCGTGGGTATCAGAAACTCCGAGAGACTTTGCGGTTTCAAAAACACCCAGACCCGACACACATATTTGATGGCCACATAAACATTTCTTTCGATGCGGGGATCGAACCCACGACCCCTCGTTTCAAAGGCGGCGTCTAACCAACTGCGCCACGAAGGCTGTCAAAAAGGAATATAAATCAATAATTGTCAACAACTTAATTTAGTGACAGTAAACAATCTTTGCTTACGATATGCAATCACTATACACAAAGAAATCACAATAATGTTTATTCTATCGGAGTTATTCAAAAACAATTTTAAAACCTATATTAGTTATAAAATATTTTATCATTTTCACTCAAAATGAATTCAAAAGTCCTTCGAAAGGGTCAAAACATTAGATAACTGAAATAGGTTTATATATTGTCTTTGAATAAGACTGTTAATGTATATGTATCTATGTATGCATCTATCACTGCACGGGCCTCCTCTACAACCGAGAATACGATTGAGAGTGGTTAATATATAAATAAAATAAAAATCTTAAGTTATAAATAATTACCATGTCAATGAAGACGGGTCTGGTAGGTAATAGGTACCCGATGCTCAAGGGCGTGGTATAAATTACAAGCTTTTTACCATCGCCAAACTTTCCTGTACGTGCCTTGGCAACGCCGCTCACAGCCCACCATTCATGTCATTGTCGTCGGGTTAGGCTGGATTTGGATGTTACTTCTGGGTACCGGTGACCCCCAACAGAAAAATAAGAAAAATATTTATTAAAACGAGTTTCTGCAAGGCTTGACTGGACATATCTGTAACAGTCTATAGAGTATATAGTAAATATATTTGTAATTTGTTTTTGTTATTTCTTTTTTTGTCGCTGGTGTACAATAAAGCTTTTAAAGAAATGCTGTTTATTTAAACAATGAAATTAATCGAGACATTTTAGACAATTTGGGTGGATTGTGAATGGTGTATATTACGTGTATAGTCTTGTTATCGTATTTGGATGGTAACCGAAAGTTTGGTTGAACTTGCTTATCAGAACATTAAATATATTCGTTTATGGTGTACTTTGTCCAACAATAAACTTCTTAAAGTTGACATTTGTGAAATGACCGATATAAAGACCCACTGAAAGCCACCAAATACGGCACAGCGTTCTTGGCCTTTGGACAATGAAAATCCTACTGAATTGACCTCAGGCCGATATTGCAAAGCGGACCACCTCAGAATATATTAGACATAAACGGCAAATTTTGTTAATGTGCCCCGCATACATAATTTATAATGCGAATATCTGCCCGTCTGTTTAAAACCATTAGTTTAACTATAAAAGATAATACGTTTTTTTACCTATCAGGCCTATTTAAACCCACGTTTATAATAAGTGGATATGTCTGTTTGTAATATTTTAATTACCTACTGAACCATTACTTAATTTTAATTTAGGTTAGGCATAGAGTTAACTATGGGCAGTTTTATTACTAAGTTCACTCGTTAAGTTTAAAATCGAATATAGTATGGTTCAGGTTAAATTCAAAACTTAGAAATAGTGGGTTTGGTATGGAGTAGAATGGAATTGAGTGGTATTAAAAATTATGTTATGCATCTTCAATGCATTGGATTAATTGTGATCATATTAATATAATTAATAATGCTTATAAAAGTTCTACAGCTATGTAAGCTCATTTTTTATTGTGTAGGTCCGGCAAACGGAAAGGCAGGTCACTCGATGGTAAGTGATCACTGTCGCCCATGAACTCACCGAACGAAATGCGACAGCTAAGTTGTCGCTTCACGTCGGTTTCTGAGTCATGATTGCCAACAGCGTGGCTCTACCATTCTTTGGTCTATATGTGTTTTTTTTATTGCTATGAATAGCGAGACGTGCATGCCGTTCAACTGATGGTAAGCGATACGACCGCTCAGAAACAGTAGCAAAACCAAGCAACACCTTGAATTAGAAAGCAATGCTTGGCATTCCACTGCGCTCGCCATCCTGAGACATAAGATGTTAAGTCTCAATACATCCAGTAGTTACTCTGGCTACAATGCCCTTCAATCCGAAACACAACAGTGCATTTACACTGCTGTTTGACGGGAGAAATAGACACTGTGTATTAAGACTTCTACTTTAGAACAAATATTTTACAAGTAATAAAAGTTAGAGATTATCTAAATTATACCTTAACTATACCTTTAAATCTCCATAAGACCTGCTGTCTAAACTATCCTGCCATATCCATGTAGTCACGTATTATACCCGGAGCTTTGCAAGCGAAACCGCGTGGTCGTTGCTAGTCAAACAATATAGAGTAATAAGGATCGTAGTTGTATGCAAATGTTAACGCGGATGGTATGGCAAAATGTTGAGACGCGCCGTGTATAGTAATATGTTGCTATGTGGCCACAGGAAGGGACGGCAAGGTTGGCGCGAGGTTGGGCCATAGTTTGCTCAAACTTTGGTGCCATCAAGCCTTTTTTTTATTGCTATGAATGGCGAAACGAGTATGGCGCTCGCCTGATCGTAAGCAATACGACAGCTCATGAACAGTAGCAAAACCAAACAACACCTCGAAATACAAAGCAATGCTTGGTATTCTTGGCACTCGCCATCCTGAGACATAAAATGTTAGGTATCAATATCGAACAACAACAGTGAATTTACACTGCTTCTTGACTGGAGATACAGACTCTATAGTCTGGATATTCCTATGGATATGTGAAAAAAAAAAAACATATTAATTCATTCAACATTTATTATTTCCAAAATCTTTACACGTATGTATACAAACCTCCATATTTTTGTTTGATATTATTTATTGGAGTTTAGATATTTTTGTCACGTTGAATAGAATGGCGGCCGTGATTAAATCACTAGGCGATGAAAACCAATGTGTAGATATAGTTTTACTGTTTCGTTTAGAGTTGCTGCTGAAATTACGAGGGCCAAACTGAAAGTTTTTAAAACTGGCCACTTAAAAACATTATATTTAAAAAAAAATTAAATTTCGAAAATAGAACTCTTTACCAACATTATTGAGTGTATACTCGTAAAAAAATCCCTGCTCTATCCTGTCAATTCAGTCTTTCAAAAACATTATATACAATTTTCCAGGTGTTTGAGAACTATGCTGTATCAACCCATATACGTCTCACTGCAGGGCACGGGCCTCCTCTACAATCGAGAGTACGATTGAGAGTGGTTAAGCCATATAGTCCACCACGCGAGCTTAGTGTGGGTTAGTGGACTTTACATACCATAGAAATTATTACACATTGGTATGATATCCAGGTTTCCTTGCGATGTTGTCCTTCACCGCTATAGTGCATGGTTATTGACTATCAATACACACATGACTCCGAAAAGTCAGGGGTGTGCCCTGGAATTCGAACCTGCAACCATCGTGAACATGTTGGCAGCTGCATCTGGTCTGTTTACAAACAGGCCACCATGCACGTCGTTTTAGAACTAATCTAATCAAATGAACCGCACGCCAGTTTCCTGTTCCTAGTCTAGAAAAAAAAAACATAAACGTCTACCAACCAAAATAAAATGTTATCAAAATTCACAGCTTATTCACGGTCGTATTCACATATATATAAACTCATCAGAAACCCCGTAATTTTCCACTAGACGCTATAAAAAACGTACACATCGTTTATACGTTAACATCGAACGAATTATGTTACACATTAGAATAATTTCGATCGGCATATTTCACGAGAGCGCGGCTTCCTTGTGCTTCAGTTCCCGTCTGATGTATGGCAGAGGTCATTTCCAATTATATTATTTGAATGTACTGTAAAACAGACTACTATAAAATAATTCTGAATTAATTGCTGGCTGCGTGACTTTGTGGTTTTTTTTTTTATGAAAATGTATAAATACTTCTAATATTGTACGATAGAAAATTAATTGCTTAAGTCCAGCAAATGGCTCGCCGAAGTGTGATTATGAACATTTAGTGTGTTTGATCTTATTTGCGTTTTTGGCCTGTCGAAAGGAGAGCGGAAAAGAAAGAAAAAGATTGAGAGAAATGGAGGGATATAAGGAACCTGAAAATTGTACTGAACAAAAACTGAAAGTTAAGCCATCACGCCACATCGGTTTTCTGAGCAGTAGAACAGTGGTCAAGTCGATCAATTCACACTAAAACCTTAACAATCTAAATGTCACACATTGAAATTAAACTTTTTTTAAGGCAACCAACAACTTTTCAAAATTAAGTTTAAATGTTAATAATTGTCCAAAGAATATAATTATCACTGAGTAACATCCGAAACATATGATTACTAACACTTCAGTTCGCCCCATGACCACGAAAGCTTCAAAGTAATCGCAACGTCGCATCGGGAAGTTTTATTTCAATTTAAAGCAAGGCTATACCACTTCGTAGAGTGTTAGTCTATGACCTTGAACTCTTAGGTAAAAGAATATAACCAGGTTTGATAACTTATATTCTTCATCCCTCTCTCTCTTTTCAGCCTCAGGAAGAACTTTCCGTGGAGAACATAGGGTTCGCTCTAAGGATCTCCACATCAACTTGTTCAATTTTATTACAAATAATTTATTAGATTTTATTTAAAGTTAATTATTGCCAAGACTGAAAACATTTTACCCGTGAAAAACCGTGATACATCGATAGTTATAGTTATATCCTCGGAATGTGACAGCTACCTATAATGAAGACACGTGATGTCTCCAAGGCGCCAGCCGCAGATAACATTTTTGCGTATTTAATTAAATAGGTGATAATTTTATCAATGGCGTCGCGGATTTTTTGCTCCAGTTTATTATTCACTGATAAATATACAAATATATTTATAGATAATGTGAAATGCGTAAAATAGCCAGATGTTTTTAATGTTTTTATTTTCGTGTCGGAGATTAAAGATCCTTTAATTCAGTTACATTTCGTCAGTAAGATACATGGCTTTTGTTGTATTTAGTCAACAATCTGTCCGTAAAATATGTTTTACGTTGTTCATCCTAGCAAATTTATTTTCAATAGGCCAGCATAGTTATATCACCCGGTAAAAAATTGAGTCAGGTAGTCATACAAAAAAAAACACTACATTTCAGTCTTGTAAAACAAACTTAAACAAGTAAGCACTCAAACATTTGACTCAATTCGGATCGATCCCCAACCTATTACATATTCCGCTCGCCCACTGAAAAAAACTATGAAAGACTCAACGATAAATATATTCCAGCTAATCACCGTAGTATATTGCGTGCAGTAATAAAATCTAGCTCGGATTTAAAGTCGGCTAGCGTTAGAAATACACCACTCACGTAATACGAATGTGAATCAGCCACAATCGCTTATAAAAAGAATTCTCTCCCATTGACCCAAATATAAAGCGCGCGAAACGCGACAAAAACTATGTTATGGACAGTGTGGAGTTTAAGCTGTTTGTTGTACTGTCTGTTTTTGACGTGTGAGTAATGTGATTACACTAATTATGTTCAAAACAGAAGTGTGTTTTATCTTGGCCTGGTTTATTGATGGGAGAACTCGACCAGTGATGTGATGAAGTGACAGACTTATTGGTGATTTTTTTCGGAGCATGAGATTACGAGAAATTCAATAACCCGATTCTTATCACAGCCTTTTGCCTCTTTGGTCGCCTCCATTGTAAGTCACCAAATAAGACACCTTAGATCCAAGTGCCGTTGATGTTCCAAGTAGTGCATTACCATGAGTTGAAACGTTTTATTGTTTTCCTATAGAATAAAAATATGTGTCCAAAAGTTTATGCTTATTGAGAGCAACAGTATCACAGGTAAACAGACTTAACAGTGTTGTCTTGATTAAATGCACAATTCAAATAGGATATACTGGATCTAGTATATACAGAATGTTTATTGAAGTCTCGCTTGTCTCGTTAGAAGCGTACGTTTAGCATACTCATTGGATTCACACGCGACGTGTGGTCCGCATTATGCTCCGCGCTAGATTCCTCATTAAGTACGCGAGTGAAATAAACTCAGGCGAAGATAATGTGTGCACTAATATACTAGCAAAAATTTGCGTAGAACTGATTAAATGGACCATTGTTTAGTTAATTTACTACGCAGAGTTACTACTACTATAACTAGGGTACTATTAATTGATTCAAAATTAATATTTGACTGTTGGAATTTGAAAGTCGCTGTGCCGCCTGGTTTAAACTATGTCCTTCAAAAATCTTTCAAGGTGGTGTATGGTACGTAGCCGACATTCTGTAGCAGATGTTGGTATATAAATTGAAATCTCACACGACTTACAATTTACTAATATACAACACCAGGATAACTTAGTCAACATATATACATAAGACAGGGAAAAATAGTTACCCAACCAAGCAATCTTAACGAAAGCGTAATATCGCGAGTGTCCGCAACGCACATAATTGAGGAAGACGAGTGAAAATTTATCGGCAATTTGGCGAGGCTCGACTTAGCATTATCGTCACGTAATAGTGAAAACGAATTCTGATATAAATGTAGGAAGCCGCGCCCAAGGCCGCGCCTGGGACGTGACGCAGTACAACTGAATTTAGAATTTGACGACAACATATTTAGTACCGTTGTTGCAAATTTTCCTACGTGTCGGCGGCTGATGTTTTTGACAGATCTATCAGATTTGTGTGAATGGTGGACTGTTAAGGTATTTGATGACTGATAGATGTATTGAGATGTTGTAACCAATTGTCAGGACGGCTAACTAGGCAGCTTTCAGCTCGAATACGAGTTCAATTTTTGCACGAAAATTATTAGTATATTTTTCTTATTCCAGCCGCAGGATTTCCACTGCTAAATATAAGCCTTCCCCTAGGATTTCTATAGCGACCTGTTGGAAGGATCTTGTATCCAAAACATTCCCGCAACCTTTATTACGTATAGCACCTTTATAATCCGGTTAATATATTAATTCTACTTAATGCCGGGTTTAGGGGGCATTTATTCATTGCATTTTATGGCAATGAATAGCGAGAGGAGCATGCCGTTCGCCTGATATTAAGCGATACGACCGCTCATGAACAGTAGCAAAACGAAACAACACCTTGAATTACAAAGCAATGCTTGGCATTAAACTCCGCTCGCCATCCTGAGACATAAGATGTTAAGTCTCAATATGTCCAGTAGTTAATCTGGATTCAGTGCCCTTCAATCCGAAACACAACAGCATATTTACACTGCTGTTAGACGGGAGAAAGAGAAATTGCAGTGGTACCTACCCAGATGGCCGAGAGGCCATATATGAGAACATATGAGAGACCTACCACCAGTTGAGTTGGCGATTATATTGAATATTTGTTTGTTATAGGGATTAAGGATGCATGATAATATGCGGTAATGTTAATTTGGTTAATAGTGTATAAGATATTCGTCTTCACCCTATTTACTTTTATGTTGCATTTCAGGTTCACCTTGTGTATATATGTATATGTTTGTGACCAGAACTCTAGACTTACTCGCTAGTGGCTTTTTTATTTAGATTGAACTGCAGTTAGGATTAGGTGCGCCGCAGTAACCTCATCAGATAACTTAATTCTGAAAACTTATTCAGGAACGAACTTCTTATTCGACATGTTATCCTCCTTCTGAATTTCGTCATGAATTTGACGTTTAACAAACAGAAATTTGACGAAACGCCTACAAAAGATAATTTGAGAAATGGAACAGCGAGACGATTTAAAGAATTCTGTGTTTTCTCGCGAGCAATAAAACGCACCGTTCGAACCGATAGAAATGCGTCCGCATTTCGCCATTATATATATAGAATTGTTACTATGCCAACAGACAGCCGGTAGAATGGGTCCGACAGAATTTTTCCACCCATCGAAATGTCGAAGAGTTGCTATGGCTATATTTAAATATATAATTTTACCTGGCTCGATGGAGTGACTGCAAAATGCAGTAAATGTGCAGCAAAAGTGGCATCCAATACTAGACGTAGTTTTGCCAGCTCGTTGCTTGGCCATGCTAAGACGTATGGACCCAGGATTACGAAAGAAGAAAACATGTGGAAAATTAAAATTGCTCCACAGGCTAATGGCACAATAGAAATATAGGTTGGAAACCCTCTTCGTTCGACCCAAAATTAATGAGGTCAAAAAACTTTTTCAATATATCGGAAAACAAAGTCGGCGTTTGAAAACGGTGCCTTGTACTTAATAAGTTTTCGATATACCAAGACTTTAGGTATACATAGTACGGTACAAAATAAGTTTCTAACATTTCACTGGTGGTAGGTCTCTCATATGTGAGAGCCCGCCTGGGTAGGTGCCACCGCAATGTCTATTTCTCCTGCCAAACAGCAGTGTAAATGCACTGTTGTGTTCCGGTTTGAAGGACATTGTAGCCATAGTAACTTCTGGACAAATTCAGACTCAGCATATTTTGTCTAAGGATGGCGAGCGCAGTGAAATGCCAAGCATTGCTCGATGTTGCCAGTGTCCATGAGCGATCGTGTCTCTTACCAACGGGCAAATAGCTCATCTTGCCATTCGTTGCTATAAAAAAATAATGAATTAATTCAGCAAGGGATGAAAATGATTATGAAATCCCTTAATTATTTCCGTATTGTAATTATTATTAACCACTTTTTAAATATGACAATTGGTGGTTGGGCTTCTGTGACCTGATTGGGAAATATCAGGTTAAAATATGTACCATGTTTAAATTGTATTTATTTATTTTCCATTTGTTTCCCTGTATGTTTCTTTTTTATCTCTCTGTTGATTAACTTTCATTGTAAATTGCTGCTATCTGATTCGTAATAGTGAAAATCTATAATTGTATTTCTATTTACTTAAAAGAAATGTAAACTTTATTAGCAGCTGTTGATTTTCCAAATAAAATAAAATAAATAAATAACATAATAAAATATGTCGCAAAATATTACGATGCATTTTTGATTATTGATGATTATGATAAACTAAAAAATTATTGATGATTGCGGCTAAATTACTTATTTATTACTTTTGAGGATGTTAAGTAAATATTTGATTAATCAGTTGATGTGACTAAGCGGTTTCTTGAATAGCGATTTTTGTTGAGGGATCCAGACCTAGCAACATGCTAAATTAACTTTATATAATTTGGCCATGTACATAAATAAGCGTAGCATCTCATTCAGACCATGTATACATGTTTTTCATGCCCTATTTATATTAATTTAAAATATGAACAATAATATATTATAGACAAATGTCATGCATCGTAACTTTATGTGTTTTTTACGGTTATTACCACTTTTGAATATGACGTCATAAACATTTTTTTTTATTTCTCCATCGTTGCGTGCGTGACGTGTTCAAAGCGCACCGTCAATTATATTTTATCACTAATTAGTTGTACTTGTAACGATAGAAATAAAATTAAGAATCATTTTATTATTGTTTTAATGAGAAACGACGATATTTTTATAGTATATTTTTGAAGCATAACTCTCAGTGTTCGTGTTAGTCGATACTAGTGTCCCAACCTAGATTTTTTACTGGAATGAAATATGTAGGTAATGGCATTGGAGGGGTAATAATTTAGTGTTTAATGAGCGAGGACGCCTATTTCGTGCCGGACAATAATATAACTACTGGTTGCTGTCCCTGAGTTCGTTGTCCATATTATTACTTTTAAACATAATATGGCAACAATAGTTCGTACTTCATACTTTTACACCCAATATTTATAATCGTATTTTTTTAAAATAAATAAACAACATGTTATAAAATATTCTAAATATTCCAAATATTCCGCCTTAGTGTGAAGAGGCATGTTAGCAGGCCGGCATAATTGTATCTATTGGCATGGGACTGCCGTCTGATGCCAATGGATACTCTGCCTAAGCGGCATTTGCGCTCACCGTCAGGTGCAATGTGGCCACTATGCCGGGCAAGAATAAAAAATACCGCATCACCAAGTGAAGCAGTAAGACAATATAAGGTTAACCAAAAAATGGTTATGTACTAAAAACGAAATTCGAAGAACAGAAATGAATGCAAACCTATTTTTTTAAATATAATAAGTTCGCTCTTCCAATTAAAAGGACATAAATTAAAATACCATTTATTAATTTTTGGTGGTAATTTTGTAGCAAATGTCCATTTACCTACATTATCATACTCAACTTCCAAATTACTTTGTTTATCATACTCAATTTATTAGAATTCAATTGTACCCAATTATTTTTTTCTACAATAAATAATGTGTCCTGATATCGAGAAAATCAAATGCAGTATGATGTGGGCCAAGTTTACTGCATGGTTAGAAAATCTTCCGTTAGAATACAATATCCACGTTTCGTCTTGTACACAATACAATGATTAAATATATTGATTGGGACGAGTCACGTAAAGGCAATACGTAGACGCCAGGACCGTATTCAATGTAATCTATTGATTTTTTACACTATATCGATCCTTATTTGTCTTGTAGCAGCATCTATAAACGGAAGTCCTATAGTTGTTTTCTCAGTCTGCTGAATCACTATAGATTATCTATCTATTTAAGAAATTATTATTAATTACTCAGATTAAATATTTTTTATTTCATTTTTTACTATAGACGAAAGCAATCATTTGTACATTATGTGTGAATAATTTTATATTAAATGTGATAAACGCATTACCTACCACGTTCTTCGCTGAATATGAACTAAACATTCACTTTCAGGTACGAGCGAGTAATTAAATATAACCAGTAGATATAAAGAAAAGAAAAGAAAAGTAAATAATTAATAAATAAGGTTGACATCATGAGGCTGAAAATATATTCGGCCCATTATATCTGGACAATTCTTTATAAATACTACCAATACACAAAATAGACAGTTGCTAATTTAATTTCCTATTTCATTAAGTATTTAGAAATAAATATAGTACCAATTATAGGAGACTGGGGGATATTACCCACATTCCTTCGCCCTGACTATAACTCTGTCCAAATAATTAATATTCAAAGCACACTAGAACGTGGAGTATAACAAAAATATTAATAATACCTTACTGGGTCGTTGACGATTGATGATTTACTGCTAGTTCGATACAACGGACTTCCGTCATCCTCGGGAACGTCCATTATAAATTTCCATTATCATGCATTGTAATACAAAACATTAGAATGGACATCTTCAGAATGCTTACTAGGCTATATACTCGTATAATATGGATATATGAATTATGTTGGACCACCTGCGAAGTAGGGTCAAGGTTTTATTTATCTTTTAAAAATACTGTCATTACCTTTGAGTATTCTTCTGCTTTACATTACTGCAACATTTATAGTATCGGATGTAAAAGGTGATATGACGTAAGGAATTTTGCAGTTTGATTGCAGAAATTCGCATGGTGCAGGCCGCTTCCAAGAAATAGCTATGGAAATCATTACCAATGTTTAGTAGCAAAAAAAAGAAGATTCTTCTGTTGCATACGAGGTTTTTCATAAGATTGCTATTTAACACGACCATCGTTTAAATAATACGTAGGTGAAGTCCCGGAGTGACGAACACGGTGCAATGCCAAGCATATAACAAATTAAAAAAACAATATCACACGGAAGGTAGGTCTCTCATATGTGAGAGGCCAGCTGGATATGTATTATGTACCATCGCAATGTCTACTTCTCCCACCAAAATTCAGTATAAATTCACTATTGAGTTCCGGTTTGAAGGTCATTGTAGCCAGAGTATCTATTGGACATATTGAGACTTATCGTATTTCTCAGTGAAATACCAAGCATTCATTTGTAATTCATGGTGTTGTTTGATTTTGCTACTGTCCATGAGCGGTTCGCTTACTATCAGGGGAATGGCATGCTCGTCTCGCCATTAAATGCAATAAAAACACACAATAGTTGAAAAACTACACACAAAACCAACTGATCTACTTGGCTTTTAATGAGAATTTCTAGAAATTTCCACAATATTCTTCATATAAGCTGTAAAATTCCGCCCACCATCAACGTAGCTTTTGATCTGTTCTTGTACTATAATGCACACATCACGCTAACATCTAAACTTCCGTCGTGTTTCTCAAAAACTATACATTATACAGTTTTATTAATGTTCTTTGGTCATCGCATCTAGGCCAATTACTCACGGTTCTAATTGACTGCAGAGATAATTAAATAGCATATTAGTGAAAGTCTATTTTTATGCTGGTATATCCTGCAAGTTGTCTATTTTGATACTGGCATAAAATATTTAACACAATGCGCCCGATGTAAGTACGATTTAATCTGATATTTAATCCAAATAGTAAAGGTGACGATGTGAGACCGTTAACTTGCGATGGTCCGCCTAATTATATCTACTTGAATTAAAATACACAGGAAGCAGGTAAACTTAATATTTTTACAAAACATAAATCTGTATCTGTATCAGCCCATCTACGTCTCACTGCAGGCACGGGCCTACTCTACAATCGAGAGTACGATTTATTTTTACAAAACATAAATAATGCCTTGTAAATTACAGAAAATTACTTATGAATTGCTTTGAATCAAACCAACTTGTAACTTCTGTAATAATCACTGTATTGTGAAATAGTTTTCAAAAGACCAACTACAAAGATTCTTGCCCATTTTCTCTAATGAAAACCGCTTTCCGAACCGAGTGGTAAAACTAACAAATTCTGAATCTAAATGGTATTGAATATTTAATGGATTCAATAAATCATTTTCATTTTATTTCAATGCTCAATCTAAAACGAGACACAATAATATGTTTTATTCTGTCGATTTTTCCATAGGATGATTGCAATCCGACCGAAAAGGAATACCCACCAGCTTATTAAGAGCTTCAAAGCGTTACTTTTATAAAAGAAATGACTCAAATATTACGACTGAATTCCGCCGACTTTTAACAGCGTATTATGTGTTTGTTTTACATGCGTCTTTCCCATTTCCAGTACAAAATTGCGATACAAATATTCGCCAAAGCCGTCGCGAACCCACGTCTACAAAGAACCTCGTGGCGCCCAAATTACTCCCATGTACTATTTTCGGGGCGTTGGTAAAGCCCACGCTCCATATTTAGCAAAATCGACAGAATGATGTGTTGTGGGTGGGAGGAACAATTGACGCTATTTATATTATTTATTTCAATGAATGGCGAGACTAGCATGCCGTTCGCCTGATGGAAAGCGATACAATTGCTCATGAACAGTAGCAAAACCAAACACCACACACTTAAATTAACTGAGACATAAGAGGTTTGAAGGACATTTTAGCAAGAGCAACTACTGGACATATTAAGACTTAACATATGTCTTAGGATGTCAAGCGTAGTAGATTGTCTGTCTACTGTCCATGAGGGATCGTATCGCTTACTTACAGGCGAATGGGAAGTTCGTCTTGCCATTCTTAACAATAAAAAAAAAAAACTATTTTCCGACCACTTAAGACATAAAACAAAGACAAATTGACTGTATTTCCAACCACTTACAACACAATAAGTAGTTTAAGTAAGCAATTTGATCGCCCATAAACCCCATAAAACGTACCATTAAAGGACACAAAGTTGTGGAACGAAAGAGATTCCATAACGCACGTATGGTTTCCCCACCCTTACCATCCCCTATTTCTTACGTTTTATATTAATTCGAACTGTTTAAAATTCAGTCGGCATAATGTTCAATATCTCTATTGGATAATAGCCGGCGGTTTTTCCGCCGCGCGTACCGGCCTGCGGGCCCCTAATCCGCGCGCCGCGTCGTGAAGATATTTTCGCGACATTGACGGTCGGCCATTAAACTCCCGTGTGTTTTATGGAATTTATAAAATTTTCCATTTCTTTTTTATGTTAAATTTGTCGGTGTATTTTGTGAAATTAATTGCCGATGTGTGTGAAATTATTATTTTTTATTAGTATAAATTGTTTAGTGATTAGGTTAGTTATCTGTCAATGTTTATTGTAGATTGAATAAAACTTATTGCAGTTGAAATAAATAATTTCGTATTGTTACATATGTATACTCGTTTCTATAATATAATCGTCATTTTCATCCCCACGATGTCCACTGAATATAGACCTCTCGCCAAAAATTCCACAGCCACCTGTTAGAACCCGCTTCCAGCTGCATCTCACTCCATTTTCCCGCTTAGAAAAAGCTAATTTCATACCGCCTTCGCTACAAATGGCCCATATATTTCCACCGAGCCGCTAACATATTTAATGGCCCGACTCGTGCAAGGAATCGATTCGGTCATAAATCGGCGGCCCTTGACGACACGCCGCGAATAATATTATAACTCGTATTTATTGCGGATTAGATATACGTTGGGGAGGAGGGGGAGGAGGGGAGGGGGGAGACTCCCATACATTTTTTTCTTAATTTATGACACCATTGAAACCGCGACGGTGTGTTGCGCTACAAATCAATTCTGCGTAAAATTGTATGAACGTAAATCTATTTTTGTGAATTGATGTTTTTGTGTGGGGGCTGAATATCTGAACGCGTTGTTTTATACTGGGATGATAGAACTTCGATCAAATATACACTAGATACAGGGTCCGGAACAAAATCACACGCCAAAAGTGGCCGAGGTTACTTATACTTATACATTAGAATTTCGAACTACGAGATTTTTTTTTATTTTAATGAATGGCGAGACCATCGTGCCATTCGCTTGATGATAAGGGATATGGCCGCTCTTGACAGTAGTAAAACCAAACAACACCATGAGTTACAAAGCAATGCTTGGCTTTCCACTGCGCTCGCCATCCTGAGACAAAAGATATTAAGTCTCTATATGTCCAGTACTTACTCTGGCTACAATATTCTTCTAACCGAAACACAACATTGCATTTACACTGCTGTTTGGCGGGAGAAATATAAAATGCGGTGGTACCTACCCAGGCGGCCTCTCACATATGAGAGACCTACCACCAGTAAAATCAGAATATCTTGGCATGTAACCCAATAAGTTAAACATACCTTAAATTTATGCAAATATTTATTATGGTAGGTGCACGCTGGGCTCTCAAAATAGGAACGAAGGACAAATAAGAACAGAGTAATGGACCTCTAGCAATACCAGTCATCGAACGAAACACGACACCACAGTGTTGGCTACACGTCGGCTTTCCGAGAGACAATGTTGGTCACACTCAACTCAAGGTTCACTGGTGGCAGGTCTGTCATATGTGAGAGGTCGCTTTGGTAGGTACCACCACAACGTCTATTTCTCCCGCCAAATAGCAGTGTTAAGCACCGTTGTGTTTCGGATTGAAGGACATTGTAGCCAGAGTAACTACTGGACAAATTGAGACTTAACATCTTATATCTCAGGATGGCGAGCGCGGTGGAATGCCAAGCATTGCTTTGTAATTCAAGTTGCTGTTTGGTTTTGCTACTATTCATGGGCAGTCGTATCGCTTAACATCAGGCGAACGGCATGCTCGTCTCGCAATTCATTGCAATAAAAAAGGGCATTTTCCAAGATACAATATGATTCTCACTCCTTACTGAATATTTTTCTGCGTAATAATTTCAAAAACATATTTTTATGACTTATTAAACAAACATAAAAACTACTTTCACAGCATCAAAAATTTAAAGAAAACATCTAATACGAACTTAATTTGAAAGAAAGCTCCACTAACGTCTCGTTTGCGGTTCGAATTTTTTACGCTATTTTGCATACAAATGTGATAAAAAAACACGTACTTTCTGATATTTTATTTAACTCGTCTATTCATAAAGTGAAAAAGAAGAGTCTCGTATTAAAAGTTGTTTCAGCGTCAAGCGTTGGTCCCAGACGGTCATCGAACCCCCACCTGTTCCCGCGAGCCATCGCATCTGTACCAAGAGTCTTTGTTGTCTGGCACCGTAGTACCTACCACACAAGTTTGCCGATGGATGTGTAATTAGAATTATATAATCTGTGAAAATCTGCGCGGTTCATTGTAAAATGATTGGAGATTGGCATCGGGGATTGGTCTGTTGATTTGATGTTTTTTTACATTAGGCCTGATAATAAGCCGTGTAATCTTATTAAGGTGGTAATGATAGCGTACTATACACTATTGTAAAAAACGCGTCTTAGTGTGCCTTATTTATAGTTCAGGTACACAAAACTGCGAACCAGCGCGATGCGAATTCGCAACGCTGAAAACTGCGACGCGAATTGCTGCGATGGGAGAGGCCTATGTCCAGCAGTGGACTGCAACGGGCTGATGATAGATGATGGATACTCTATTTAAATATACACTAACTACCATTCATTTCTGGGTCTTTGTCATTTAATATCAATGGACACAATCACGACTCTATTGAATGGCCTTTTTTATTTGGTTTTGGCAAACAAATCTGCTTGGAATGACTAGTATATATAACAACAGAAAAAAATGTCCTAAGCATGTGAGCAAATATGTATAATATAAATAATTATAATTTAAGCAAAACATCTCATTAAACAAAACCATGTATAATAATGGTTAAATAAATATATAATTTGTCCCTCAAACCTTATTTGCAAAGGCAATAAACTTTATATATTAACGTCACGTGTAAAAATATCTTTATATATGAAAAAATTATGATCCGAGCCGGCTTCGAAAAGAAGATAAGGTACCCTTCAGGAAAGCTTTGCAATGGTGCTGTTTGTGGCACTAAAAATGTTCCCATCCTATTTCTATTCGTATTAAAAAGTTGAGCCTTTTACCCACTCAAATTCCAGCTCTGAGAAAAAATCAATGAACTACATAATACAAAATTCATTGCGAATCGAGCACTCTGGACTTTATGTATCAAACTTCATATACGCTACCACTAAAACAGTACAATATATAACTATATTCCGTACGAATTTGTTAACATTTTCAAAATGACAAGAAAAAATTATTTCTTAGATTTACGCGAATGTTACACATTGAAATAAGAGATTGAGATTCCGCCCCGTGACCATGAAAACTGTAAAGTGATCGAAACGTCAGGAAGTCAAAAAATGCAAAAAAAAAAACAAATCCGCGATAATATCCGTGAATTATAGTTTTATTTCAAAGAAAAAATGTGCACAAAAATTGCCGTTCACATTAACATCAAGAGATTTCAACGAAACTCGGTAGAATTCACGCTATGGCAATTAACGTACCTGCAAGAATTAACAGTGGCAAATACAAACAGCTCTGTAATTCCCCTTAATCTGCTGGGATGATGTTTAGGGCCCGATCGGATTTATTTCTAAGAATTTTAATTGAAATTTAACTCGTGAAGCGGAGTTTGAATGGAGACGAATGAAGGGCGAAATGGCTGGGTTGATGTATAAATATAGAAAATTGATAAATGAAAGCATCGTTTTATATAATCACGAATAAGTCATTGGGAAAACGGGCTTAGTTTACTTAAATCATAAGAATAGACAACGTACAGAAAATTCATTGGAAAATGCTTAAAGGCGCTCAAAAGCATTCACAATATTTAAGGACTTGTAGGTGTATTGTTGGATTACTAAAATTTATAAAGAGAATCTCTGCCTACTCCTTCTGGGAAAAAGGCGTAAGTATATGTTCTGCATAAAATCTTATTAATAAATTAACTTTGTAGTAGGTCTCTCATACGTGAGGCCGCCTGGGTGGGTACCACCGCAGTTTATTTCTCCCGCCAAACAGCAATGTAAATGCACTGTTTTGTTTCAATTTAAATGACATTGTAGCCAGAGTAACTACTGAACATATTGAGATTTAATATCTTATGTCTCAGGATGGTCAAGCATTGCTTTGTAATTCAAAGTCTTGCTTGGTTTTGCTACTGTTGCGCGATACTGATGAACGGTCAAATCGTTTACCATCAAGCAAACGGCACGCTCGTCATTCCTTGCAATAAAAAAACTGTTTCTCCCACGTGCTACAAATCTGTAGAACCAGTTGCCAGCGGCATCATTCCCGGACAGATACGACCTGGCGACCTTCAAAAAACGAGCGTATTGCCACCTCAAAGGCCGGCAACGCATCTCCATGCCCTTTGGTTTTGTAGATGTCCATGGGCAGCAGTGTTCACTTACCATCAGGTGAACCGCGTGCTCGTTTGCCCACTATAACAAAAAAAAACTCTTTAAAAAAAAAACAACCCCGTTGTGTATAGTTCTACACCCGCCGTATCTATGGAACTTTTAATTCGTATTCGTTTCCTCCAGTGCCGTTCGATTAGAATAGTGAACGGCGCGGGACTCGGAGTGGGTCGGCGGGGGGACAGACGCCCCCCTGTCTGCGCCCTGGCAGTCTCCCGCGCCCTGTGCCCTTCGCCACAGAATATATTGCTTTTTATAATTTGCAGATGTCAGTTTGTGAGGTTTGATTTGTGCCTTTAGGGAATTGTGGCCCAGAATAAAAGGTATATTGAGGTTTTTTGTAGTCAATTAATCGTCAAATGTTATGTTTTACTGTAAATTTTGCCCTATGATATGGTTACTCGTGCATTGTTCTTTTACGAATATATGTAGCAGACTTGAAAATTAAGTCCGGGTTTTTATATTTGAAAAGACTGGTAGTACATTATTTGTACCCGCATGGATTGCAACCTCATTACACATTGATGGAAAACACATCTAATTGACACAAGTATATTACTTCATAAGCTTATCCTGTATATTTAGTTTCAGACATACCGACATGATTATATCAGAAGATACCATATTTAGACCGCACCGCACTTGCCATCAGGTTCGTTGAAGTCACTTTGGAGTACCGATATCGAAAATATCAAAATACGTAAATACCTCTACATACCCACCCACATCACCTTAAAGATTGGAAATCCACCACAGTACTCTTCAGAAACTTTCTTCCACGTACTACAAATCTGTGCCAGTTGCCAGCGACAGCACTTCCGCACAAATACGACCTGGCGACCTTCAAAAAACGAGCCTATTCCTACCTTAAAAGCCGGCAACGCATATGCCCTATGGTTTTGCAAATGTTCATGGGCGACGGTGATCACTTACCAGCAAGTGAACCGCATGCTCGTGTGCCCCTACAGACAGCGTCCGTGGGGCAGTCGGTTAGACGCCACTGGTGAAACGAGAGGCCGCGTGTTCGGTCCCTACACCGAGAGAAATTTTTGTGCGGCCCACAAATATTTCTTTCGGGTCTTGGTGTTTGTGAGACCGAGAAGTTTCTCGTATTTACTGATACCCACTACACAAGACACGATCTAAGTGTGGGGTCAGGACTATGTATGTGACTGTTGGATGTCTTAAATATACATAGTACATACATACATAAACTCACGCCTTTTTCCCAGAAGGGGTAGGCAGAGGTGCCTGGACACCCACATTTTGCCTCGTATGCTTCGTCCCACGATGTGATAGGTAGGGAGCCTGTCGCCATATCGGGCACAAATTCCTGACTCCGGGCTGATAATCCAATATCACTGCCCGAACCGGGATTCGGACCCGAGACCTCAGCTTTGCAAGTGTACCTTATTACAACTACGCCACCGAGGCAGTCTCTTGTCAATTCTCTTATTTGTCTTGTCAGTCAGTGTCTTGAATATAATAAATGAAGTACCCTTTCTGCAATAACTATTCGTTGGCCGTCCCGGAGTCGTCTGGAGCGCGCTCGGTGCGCGAGTACCGAGACATCCCCGGCGCCCTTTTGTCCTCCCAACAGGATAAACCGAGTCTGTGAAACATCCACAGGCCGTTTATCGATAGGCAAACATCATTTTTGACATTCAACATACAAGCGTAGACGCGGCGGCTACGGTTAATTCGTAGGGTGGGTTCAAATATATGAAATATTTGTAGGGTTGTTCATTGATAGGGTATTGAAATGGACAGGGCGATTAATTTTTGATCTTAATTACTTCGTTGAAAGATTACCTTAGAATTAAACGCTTTTATACGAGTTTGGGGATATTTTCCTAAAAACAGATAGATGTTTACGAATCTACATTCTTAGCAATAATATTAATCATACATACTTAAACCCATGCCTTTTTCTCAGAAGGAGTAGGCAGAGATTTTTCCTAGTAGAAACAAGGACACCCACTTTTCGCTTTGTGTGTTTCGTCCCCCTATCATATCGTGGGCGAGCCTATCGCCATACCAGGCACAAATTCCTGGCCCCGGACTGATAATGAATACTAAAATCCAATATGACTGCCCGACCTGTATTAAATACTAATCCATATGCCCGACCTGGGATTCGAACCCGAGACCTCAGCTTTGCAATCATACTTTAGTACAATTGCACCACTAAGTCAGACAATATGAATCAATCATCTTCAAATTCCCGGAGTATTCAAGGCGACTGTATTTATGCATTGATTTTTTATCCATGCTAATAGAGCTTGATAGAGCGCCCAAAAGCTTTATAAATCTGCAAAAGAAGTATTTAACCGAAAATGACGTTGTCTGTCTTTACAGAGCATAAAGTACAAGAAGCAACAGCCTCTTTAGACTTTTTTGTGTTCTGTATTTTATTATTATTCTTTAAAATACCTCCTTTAAAAACACAGCCATCCTCTACGATTGAGATAACTTTAGTCCTTAAAACAAATAGTATATCAGTGTAAAACGTAATAAATCTCAACACATTTCCAGCGGCAATTAATGAACCACTTCATTAGTCCGTGTTCCACTTCAAATGGTGAGCTAAAATAAAAGCCGGACATTCCTGTTACACGATGATGTATGGCGCGTATCATCACTTAGTGTTTTTCTGTTTCAAATTTAGCGTTGCTTTTTAGTAGGCTATTTGGGTCAGTTGGCTTTGTTGCAACACGATACTTTTTCTGGTTGTGTCTCCAATATTGTTTGTTTTTGTGTTTTAAATAAACAAAATATATTCAGAAACTATGGTTGTGTCTTATTGAGTAAACAGAGACTATAGACCGCTTAGAGCTACGTTTGATACATGCAGCCTTGAATATATCAAAATTAATAATGCTGTCTACATTTCTGAAAAGATATGCAGATGTTTTTTTTTATTCTAATTTTGATTTTGCTTCATTTTAATTTTAAGTTAATATTATTGTACCTTGTTGTTAGTTATAGTAGGTAGTTGATTTCAAATGTCACTCGCCTGTTACATACTTTTATCCTGTGTCTGTGACTAATAAATCGATTTTCTTTCTTTCTTTCTTTGAAGATGTACCATATAACACCGATTTCCAAGATGCAATTAGATGTGACAGATTTCAGACTTGGAAAATTCATAAAAGTTTCTTTTATATGAGTAAAGTTTAGTGGCCTTTCAGGTACCTAATCCAAATAAGGTTCTATTAATCAGTAGTGCGATCCAACATTCCTCCACCGTGTCGTTCTAAAAATAATAAAATTGGATTTAAAAATAGTTATAAACAACATTTAATATGTATCCAAAAGAAAGGTTATTGAACATATTTTACTCACTTACCTTCCTGCTATAGAACGTATCACGATCAGGAATGTGTCCCCTCCTCCCTCCCAGCGTTATTGGCGGCATCCCCGTGTGGGAACATCCACAGTTTACACTTTGCACAACTTTTATCCTTTTAATTTATCCTGTGTAAATCCTCTTGAAACGTGATCAGTTATGGCGGGGTTTGCATGTTATGTATGTTTTGTATTTGTTTGTTATTACTTTTATATTTAAATGACTAAACTCGAGCAACGTGTGCGATATGATTTATGCTATGTGTACGATGATAATGATAGAGTTTGTTAAGCCTTTCAGTGGCTGCGCATTCCAGCCGCACATTGTAAAAAAAAAAAAAAAAAAAACTATGCGTACCCACAGAAAAGAATGTAATTATTAGCAGATATTTATGATAATGTTTTGTCAGCCTACCGACTGGATATTCGTGTCTCACCAGGGCACCCCGTTGAAAATCAGCGCTGGAGTTTGCTTTCCCATTCTGCAGCATAAAGCTGAATGGGAGGCCCATTGTCGGCGCAATAGTTTAGCCACGTAATTTTTTTGCATAATTGTATATTTTTTTCATGTTTTTTATTTTTTGTATATTTTGTTATTTTATTACCTACCTATGTATGTTTGCGCCTTCAATAAATGTATTTCTTTCTTTCTTTCTTTCTTTCTATGTGCACTGCGTCTCACAGCCTTTAGAAGCTAGGACCTAGGATCAAGTCATAGATACAGTACCTAATACTAGCACAAAAAGAAACTTTACGTAACCAAGAATATACATCTTAAACATATATGTACTAAGTTAATATACGTAGGACAAATATTATGTTTTAAAAAGTTGTGTTTTGATTAATTTTATGAGGAAAAACGAAAAGCTATTTGAAGCCAATTGAATGCGGTTTAATATTCTCTGGTTTCATTCAGCTAAGGGTCATTTTCTCATTTTAAATAAATATTTTTGGCGTTGCTCTTCGGGATAGTTCGTTTTTATTTGGTTAATTGCAATTTTCCACAATGATAGATTTATTCCATGAATATTTAAAAAAAATAGACAGACAGTAATACTACAAACCTTACAACAATGATTCTAAAATCAAGAAATAAATTACACCCAACAGTCACATATATAATCCTGACCCCACACTAAGATCGAGTCTTGCGTCGCCTCGTGGGTCAGTATCTACGAGAGACTTTTCGGTCTCACAAACACCCAGAACCGAAGGAAATATTTGTGGACCGCACAATCATTTCTCTCGGTGTGGGGATCGAACCCGCGGCCTCTCGATTCACAAGCGGCGTCCAACCGCCTGCACCACGGAGGCTGTAAATACAATTCCAAGCTAGGGAATCGAACGAATGTACATATTATCGCTAAGGTGCCAATGGGCTGCCATCTCAGCATCAATGCTTAATTGTCACCAGAGTAACAACACAGCGTTGGTTTTCGCAGGCAACCTAAAACAAAGTGAGTTAGTACTCGTATTATTGTAATACGATGGCGATGACTTTATTAGCATTGTGTATCCATTTCAAGTGACAGGTGTGAAAAAACCCCGTGAGAAGACCACGCGACGCTAAACTGTAATCAATAGCGCTGGCCGTAGGTAACACTAAACCTCTTTTATGTACGCCGACAACGGTTCAAATTTAGAGTATAGCGTTACTTATTGTTACACGTATGGTAAGGGCCTGGGAATAATGGTAATTTAGAATAATTAGCGTCATTATACTTCAATCTTTGACATTAATTGTGGGGTTTGTTAAACTCTTGAGGGTAAATCACCTTTCTTGATTCATCTTTTGAAATCCCTATGGAATAGCTCAAACTGTTAAGACTTCGTCAAATCCTTTCAAATCCCCTGGATAATAGTTGAGAACTTAGAGGATTAAATCCGGGATACTTCAGGAATGTTGGTTAAACACGTACCGTGTAACAGTTATGTACATCCGAAATATTTTACATTGTCAAAGGGAGACTCACATTGCGCAATAAATAACTAAGGGTCAGTACTTAGTACTAAATGGTACGGTAATGTTTTCAAATTGGGCGTATTCGCAACTAAATTAAAATAGGCTAAAGCTTGAAAGTTCACTGAAGATTGTAACTAGTAGTAAATACGATATTAATAATGTGTTCATGATATCATCTCGTTCATCTCAAAGTGATCAGTTCAGACTTCAGACTTTGTATGTGACTGTTGGATGTATATATTACGTGAAAGGGGTAAGGCCGTATAGTCCACCACGCTGGCCTAGTGCGGTTTGGCGTTCTTTTAAATACCATATAAACAAAAAATCTCGACTGGTAGAAAATGCCATTAGGCATTAAGTCTGTCTATACTCGTACTATTTAATGGTACAAAGTGTACAAATAAAATAAAAAATAAACGAGCCAAATCGCTGGTCCGTCTGTTGTGAACGCTGCTCGGAATACGAACACGTAACAAGTGAAATGCAATATTTGCATGTGACACTGTTAATTACAATGTTTATGTATATGCGCCGAGCATGGGGGTTCCTCGAATTCGCAGCAATGCAGGTGTGGGGTACAATGGGGTTTTATAATAAATAATGAACATTTGTTGAGCAATATCATGAAGATGAAAGATTTTAAAGGATAATGGGTACTGAAAATTGATTCATCAATTGGATATCATGCTTCGGAACCTGCATCTTTATATGAGGTTTCCAGCAGGCCAGCGTAATTATGCTTACTGGCAGATGGATACTTTATTTAAACCTTAAATCAATGTCAGAAACCTAACAATGAAATAAAACTATTATTTACGGATTTTATCGCGGATATTGTTTAACTAGCGGTCGGGCCCGGCTCCGCCCGGGTGCATACACGTTTTAAAATGGTGGTCAAAATTTTCAATTCTGACTATCAGTTTAGAATATCGACCAATCGGACCACGAAAAACGAACAAAATTTCCTCGTATTTGCCAGAAATATCACTACTGCTTTCCTCCTATAGGCTATAGCCTTCCTCGATAAATGGACTACCCAACACTGAAAGAATCATTCAAATCGGACCAGTAGTTCCAGAGATTAGCGCATTTTTTGTTTGTTCAAACAAACAAACTCTGCAGCTTTATAATATTAGTATAGATTTTGTAAATAAAACATTCGCGTAAATCTAAGAAACCAATAACCTAACAATGTTTACATAATACAACTTCCATAACGACCTAAGCCTAAGAGCACGAATAAATCCAATACATAGTAGACCTGCATTCACATATTTATTTGTCACGCGTCACTCAGACAACGTAATTAGATCAGACTCGTCTCACAAAACGCACACACGCACCCCCCCACATGACTAATCTCTAAGTTAATTTTATCACACAAAATGATCTTTATCTCAGCTATCCCGTGTCCTCTTGATGTCAACCTGCTATTATAAATAAATGTATCGTTGCTCCCGTTGTGTCCCGGAATAAACGCGGAAAAATTCCTGTCGCTCCCATTCGGTTAGTGCGACGTCTGATCGCCGTATCATTACCGTATGTTACCACGGGGATTTTGTACAATGTAAAAATCTGATGAAATTTCCTTGAGGAGCTCGTTTCGATGAATTCGAAAGGTATTGGTTGGGAACAACTAGGTGATTCGGGGATGTTTAGAGGCCTTATCGGTCTATGGGAGAATTTCTGATTTTACGGAATGTCCAATGTCTTTTGCGGTAAATGGTTAGTTACAGCTCTGATATTAATTTTAAATCAGGCTAGACCTAGACTAATGATACACATGGTATTTCTGTTAAATTATAACCCAGTAAGGGAATTATTTTTATGTTAATGGACACGTAACAAATCCGAATCTGTACGGGTGTCTATTAAAATTCGGCGCAGAAAGTCCACTCTTAGCTGCTTCTTTAATTAATCGTCTAACGTAAATTGTAACGTATATTGTGTAATACATCGTCTATTCACAAAGTAGAGAAACGATCTAATAGATATTGCAATAACCGATGGATGCTAGCCGCTAATATATGGAAGAAGTAATTCTGAGGTCTATATTTAACAGTGGGCCTCTTGTAGCAGAACATGATGACGATGACTTGACAGTGGACATCCAATTCTACCGGTACTTTATACCCCGTAACAGAAAGTTGAAACGCCCACATAAAATTATACAAGTAACTGCACTTTAATGCAGCATAGGGGTTAATAATGGACTGAACAAATATTGACACAAATTATAAGTTACGCCGTGGAGGGACTTTGATATATTGTTATTAGTCATCATTCGTCCAACGGCAGAGAGATGGGATGTTATATTTGTATCCTTTATAGGAATATGTTCACATACTGTTTGTTTAATAAAACCTTTTTTCTATCTTTACAAATTTTTATTTCAAATGTCTACAAACAAATAAACAGAAAATTAAAACTCGCGACCACGAAAGCTGAAATTAGAAACGACAAGTTAAGAATCAATATTGAAAATTGCGATTCATTCTGTAAAATTAATTTCATTTAATAAATATAAACAATGAATTGACCCGTCGATGCTAAGGCTCAAAACCTATGCTACTAGTGTTCAAAATTCCAAAATACGTGCTGTATCGAATACTATGGTTTATATAACAGACTTTAGACCTATCAATTGAACCTTAGGAAATGTTTATAGACGCTAGTTGCTTGTATCAGCGATCGCATAAAAATCCAATCAAGACTAATATATGACTTGACGGCCTCCAAAGCGCAGTTGGTTAGACGCCGACTGTGAAACGAGAGGCCGCCAGTTCGAACCCCGTACCAAAACAAATATTTGTGTGAACCACAGGTATCTGTTTCGTGTCTGCGTGTTTGTGAGACTGAAAAGTCTCTCGTAGTTTCTGATACTCACGACACAAGTATCGATCTTAGTGTGGGATCAGAACTATGTATGTTACTGTTGGGTGTGTGTAAATGTAGGTTGTCGAAATTGCTCTTATCATACTCAGTGAACTGATGCATTTTACATGTTTTCAAAAACCATCACACAAGATCGACAATTTCCTGTCCAAACTCACGAAGGGAACAAGAATATGATGTGTTGACTTATAATTAATTTATGACCACCACAACGTTCGTATGCCATCACTTGTCTTGTTAACTCCGATACTTATCACAATTTTTAATAATTTAATTATATTATTGTTTTGATTGTCCGTACACTGGCGGACAAAGAGTTGGATGGAGTAGTACATTTTTAATGTTTTTATACTCGTAAAGTTGGGTGCAATGCTGTCCAACTTGATTATCTCTAACCATTGGACCAAGATTAAGCCAGCATTTTTTTTTTGTTTCACATGTTGTCATTAAAGGACTACTGGTTACTAAATGTATCGTAGTATTGTTTCATTATTTATTAATTTTTAGTAGGTTAGTAAGAAAGTGAGTAGTCCTCTCCGATAAATTGAATACATATATTTAAATAAAACTGTTTTTACGGATTTTATCGCGAATTTTACATTTCGCGTAAATCGAGGAAACAACTTTAATACGAGTATACTTAAAGAGCACGCAGTGCAAAATTACGATTTATTAATCACCCACTACCGAGCATCGGACTCAACTACACCCGAGAGTTTGATTGAGAGGCTTTCGGCCATACTACCACATTTACCTATGGATACTGGCATAAACAGAAATGCGAGGCACCGTGTTTTACAGCGTATTGTACAACATTTTCCACACACACTCGACATAATTTATTTCACCAATAAACCAAAATTCCCATAAACAGACATCTCCACGGCGCGCAGCATGTTTTTCGTAAGTTCAACAACCCCATCGCACTATTCAAATTGAATAATTCAGTTTTGGAGTAGTAAAGATTAGTATCAAAACGCGTTGTAGCATTCAATTAGTGTCTAGTACGACTTTTAAATATTTTAGTAAGGAATGATAGGTAAACCGTGACCGATTTTTTAATAATGGATAATTAAGCGTTGTGTACGTAGTTTTGGTGGTTTAATTGTGGTTTCGAACATGATATATGTGACTGATAAGTTTGAGGTACGCTCTGAATTATCCATTCAAAACGGAGGTATGGTTTCTAAGAATTCTTCCCAACAGAGCTATGTTGAAGTTAAAGAAAGAATTATTGAAAAACATTACAAAAATGAATTCGCTAGTGATAGGATATTATGTGGCGCAGACGTGCTACGATATGATAGCAAAGCTGAGGTCTCGCGTTCTAATTCAGGGGCGAGCAAAGATATATTGAATTTTATATTCAATATAAGCCCAGAGTCAGGAATTTTATGGCGATAGCCTCGCTCCCTATCAAATCGTGTCTACCCAGTCCCACGATGTGATTTCGTGTCTGGGTGTTTGTGAGACCAAAAAGCCCCTCGTAGTTCCTGATATCCACAACACAAGGCGAGTGAGTAAGTCAGTAAAAGTCATGTAACAAGTAGAAATTGATAATAACAATAAAATAAAGGACAACTGGCATACTACATATTAAAAATAGAAACAATAAACGAAATAAATTAAGCTATTAAATAAAAAACATATAATATAGGGTTTGGTGATTTTGTTTCATAATTCATTTATTTGTGATATCGGTATAAAGTTTAACCTAACAATTGTCTCAATATGAATTCTAGAGCCTCTTCCCTAGCTTAGTTATGCAGTAGTTCTATTTTATCCCTTTACCATCCCTATCCAATATCGAAATTAACCTCAGGTCATTGACTTTTTTATTAGATAACGCCCTCAGTGACGGTTGCAGAGGTCCTGAGGGACTCCGGGTTGTTAACTACAGACCGAGTGGTGAATGCACGCAAATTGTGTTAAACTTTCCCACGGGGTGAAAACGTCAACATTATTCCTCTTCTGATATTACTTGTGTTATAAATAAATATACCCAACAGTCACATACATGGTCCTAAGATAGTGTCTTGAGTCATGGGTATCTGAAACTACGAGACAATTTTCGGTCTCACAAACACCCAGACACGAAACAAATACCTGTGGATCACATAAATTTATGTACATACATATGTCTCCGTGCGGGGATCAAACCCGCGAACTGACATTTCACAGCCGCCCTCTAACCAACTGCGCCATGGAAGCTCCCAAAATTCTTAAACAATATAATTTCCAATTAGTCAAACCCTATGAATCCTTTCACTTAGAAAACATTGACTATAGCAAATCAACCTGCGAGACAACTTTGCGGTCTCAGCCATCTGTCATAAAACGACATATGGTGTTTTTACGGCCCTACGATTTGTTTGTATATCCGTCCCTTTCCCTCCGCCAAGGAATTGTACGTCTGTCCCGCTCTCACCCCGTTTTCCTTCAAGGTGCGGGGGTAATTGAAACTGAACACTGCATGCGGGTTAAGTGAAAGGACTCGTCTTGCCATAGATTAAATTCGTAGATGTGACGTCGTGTTTAAGCTACTTTACTAAACTTGTGTCGGCACAGATGACAAGGCTGTCCTAGATTTATATTAGATACATCTCACAAGTTTATTCTAAACTATAAGGTATACTCGTATAAAAATTACTGCTTGCAAGTTAGACAGAACTTGTAAGTTTTTGGAACATTTATTGATTTAAAATCCAGAATAATAGGCAGTGGTTGCTTGTATATTCTTTTCAGGCACCAAATAAATATTCTGTTTATTTAGATAAGCCCACTGCTGCGCACTCGTTAGTTATTATTAGTTAAATACTTGGGTTTTAATCCACCACACTTATCCAATCAGAGTTCACGAATAATATCCCAATAAAACAAGGAATAAAGATAAATGTATCTTACTAAATATCGGAAAATACAAATTGGCAACAAATTGTTCATCCTAGAATCTCTATACTAAGACATAAATAAAATTCAAATAAAAGTGATAACATCTTGTATAAAATTCCTAACATGGACATCCTATATCCTCAATTTTGCCGGTAATTTTATGGATTTCTCACGTTCCTATCATTTCCGCATTACACACTTCGTGCCGCGGAGTTTTTGCTCCATATTCTGAGAAATTATTAAAACAACACTTCCATAACGTAGTGTTTTGTTACGAATTGCTAATTGGCACTATGGGTAACTAATATTACATTTTTTGCTACAGGATTGTATACGCCCTTCCCAAAAAAATATTTATTCTATTTTTACTTGTCGGACTTATGATCTTTATATTCAACCATAAGAAATGCTGTCAGACATTTTGGACGTTTGGAAAGCAGCGTGCATCCAGCGACTTATTGCAACAAGTATAATAAGTTGCAGTTGTCTCTGAGAGGACGCATCTATTTAGGTGTCATGAATTCGGGATTCTACGAACAAAAAAAGCATTCCCATTCATTGACCACATTATCTGACTGGGGGAACAATGACCTATCATAAACTAGGACCCACCTTTGTCGTGTTATTACTCTCCTTTATGTTCTTAAACCCATGTTAAATAATTATTTAACCGCAGGCCGACCATTAAATGGTATCGTTAAATATTGAATGTTAATTTTAATAATATTCCACTTTGGAGGTCCGTCGGGAGGTCAGTGGTCAAGTCCTATTTTTTTAGCATAAACGTTGGGTTTATTGATTATTATTACTATGCAAACTGTTGGATTGACATTGGATCAAACAATGTATGCTAATGATATTTTTTATCTATATGTTAATAGGTGGGTTTTGAAGCTTCTGTCTGAAATATGTATACATATTAATGAGGGCCTGAGAACGTCTATTGGGATTATTTTGGCATACGATTCAATTAACTAAAACGGTGTATGACGCAATTGTTGCAAAATACAGTATTGAAAGGTGTTTCAGTGGGTGTTTTCTGGGGAAGTTGTACTATGGTATGATTGCAAAGCTGAGGTCTCGGGATTGATTCCCGGGTCGGGCAAAGCGATATTGAATTTTTCTATTCATTATCAGCTGATATGAGGATAGGTTCGCCCCTTGTCACATCAAGGGTCGAAATTTACAAGGCGAAATATCCCAGTACCACATCTACCTACCCCTTCTGAAAAAAGGCGTCAGTTTATGTTGTATGTCTATGTCAAATATCAATGTATGTATTATTTTTTTTCGTATATACTAGTTACATCGACTACAATATAAAAATTAAGGCTAGACCAGGATAGCTATATACTTTAACAGGAAATCTACAATAACAAATTCAATGTGGGTTTATCTGTCCGCTATTTTGACCGCTATCTAAGGATCGAATCGACCAAATGGATCGATCAAAATTCAGATTAATGGGGTCAAATATTATCTCGCAAATTTTCATATTAATAAGCGATCTGGACTGTTATCTTATGCAGGGGCGTACCTTGAAATTGTGGGGCCCTGAGCTAATACGACTCAGAGGCCCACTAATTATTCATCTAATAGTTATTGCGTCACATAACTTGATCTAGGTTTACTTTAAAGGAACAGGATAAAACGTGTTATTTATTTTAATAAAATTTACCCATTTATTCCTAATGATTAAGCGCTGTTTTGTAATGTCGTTAAAATGAACATATTAAAAACGTTAGGCCTGGGGCCTTTTGTATCCACGGGGCCCTGGGCTCTAACCCAAAAAGCCCTTAGGTAGATCCGGCCATAATCTAATAGATCCTCAGATAACAATCCAGATTGCCTATTAATTCCAACCGTCACAACATAAGTGCGTAGTGGCCTATTGGTAAACGGACCAGACGGGACTGCCAATATTTATGGCCGCGGGTTCGAATCCCAGGGTACACTGCTGACTTTTCGTTGTCATGTGTGTATTGATAATCAATCACCACACACTATAACGATGAAGGAAAAAATAGTGAGCAAACCTGCATACCATAGCGATTTATGGTACGTAAAGTCCGCCAACCCGCACTAGGCCAGCGAGGTGGACTATATGGCCTAACCACTCTCAATCGTATTTTCGATTGTAGAGGAGGTCCGTGCCCTGCATTGGGACGTATACGGGCTGATACAGTACAACATAAAAAGCAAAGTATCGACGCGAAGTAACATAATAGTGAGATAACTATTAGCGTAATAAAATCACAGAGCGATGGTTTCCGGACAGCGTCGATTTCACAGCTGTCTGCTCGCGGCATAGGAAATTGGCGTGGAGTTGTTGTGACGCGCCGCCCGTATTGTTTCTGTGGCTGTTACATGCGTAATCGGTTTTATGGGATGGGATTTTGATACGCCGCATACAATGGATATGTAATGGCGGAAAAAGTGATTTTTGGTGGGTTGAAAAGGTGATTTTAAAGTTCGGTTAAAAGATATTTAAAGTTCTTTTCAAGGAGGAAAGGAGGAGGTTCTTCGTCGGAATATTTTTTATGTATGTTCAGTTGTTTAACGAATACTCAAAGGCACCTGAACCGATTTGGCAAATATATTTTTTTAAGCGTATAAGTGTATTTCGGACATAAATATTTTTGTCCGTTTTTTTTTTATGTGACTCGATGAAGTATCTAGGATAAATAAAGAATAGTAAACCATGTCTTTAATATTTATCTATATAAGATAGGTATCTCTAATCGGGCAAGAAATAGTAAATTCTGAGCTTGAGACATATTGTTGATAATGTAACGTACAAGATTTTTTTGCCGCAATAGAATGATGATTTTTGTACAGAAATGATGGAGATGGTATCTGTATTATATCATAGTTCTTAAAAAAATGTCGGTTAGTTAAAGACAAAGCCGAGGCTAATACCTAATTTTTCCTCAAAATCAAACAAAAAAAATACATAAATATTCAATGAATTCATGCAAGTAAACATTGTATGTTCATTTGATCCAGTTAATTTGTCGACGCATACCGAGTGCATAATGCGGTCGATTTAGCAACGTATTAGCGCGTACGCATTGTTCGGAGTAATTTATGTCGTGTGTACTGACCTTTACATGCAAATTGCTTTAAAGGACGAATGAGAAACCTAATTAGTTCATGATTTTGTTATAACGGAAATAGAGGAGTTGCTGCAATTGTGGTCGCTGTATGAATAAATAAATAAATACACCCAACAGTCAAGTCCAAAATCCTGACCCCACATTTATATCGAGTCTTTTGTCGTGAATATCAGAAACTAAAAGAGACTTTTCGGTCTCACAAACACCCAGACCTGAATCAAACACCTGTTGATCACAGAAATATTTATCTCGGTGCTCGGTGCAGCCGGCGTCTAACCAACTGCGCCACAGAGGATGTCGAATATTTAGGAAATCTAGGGAATATCGTATAGTTGATCTAACCAGCCCGTTCATGCATTGGTTAAAGCTGACTTTTTTGTATTAACACTTTAATAACTGAGTTTTTTTAAAGCGCACCTTTCCATCCGTACTCAGCACGTGATAGCTGTTAAAATTTTAGTGTGTCGTACAAAAGCTTCTCATTTAATTTTTTTTATATAATTAATTTCGTTGCGGTAGACCTGTTAAACATTCCCAGAATCTTCGATCCTGATCACTTGGATCAGTGCTATTAAAATTCTTAGCGCTGTGCATCTAAGCTTTAAGGAGTTACAAACAAAATATATAGATAGAAAAGTTCTTAAAAATGTTTTTAAACGATTAAGACTACCTATCCTAGTTTTGTTGTGGCCAGTTCTACTTATTCGTAACGCCATCTAGTGGTCGCCTGTAAAACCACTAAAAACATGACGTCATACAAAAATTCGCATTCATAAAATGCCATGTGCGCAGGATCCAAAGTCCAAACCCCATAGCGTCTATTTCTAAACACACCAACACATCGACAACATGTGTCGATTGGTCAATGAAATCATATGGCAACAATGATTTCTGTGAACGGATCCTAACTGATAAAAGTCAGATAGTAAGTTTGTTTGTTCCGCTTTCTGCCTTTAATATTTCAACGGATTATTACGAATTTTCGTGTACACGTGGAACGGACAAGGATTTAGGGTACTTTTCGTACGGAAAAACAAGTATTTCTCGACAAATAGGATATTAACTGGTAGACGAATGTTCAAAAAACGGTAGACGGATACAAAACTCGGTGTACCGACATGAGTAAACAACTTAATTCCAGAATAACATAAATAAGGATTTATTGTGCCTTGGAGAAAAATGTATGTTTTCTTTTATTGCAATGAATGGAGAGACGAGCATGCCTCTCCCCTGATGGTAAGCGATCTGACCACTCCTGAACAGTAGAAAACCAAACAACACCTTGAATTAGACATGTTTGACATGAGACATAAGATCTAAGTCTCAAAATAATAGTTACTCTGGCTACAATATCCTTCAAACCGAATCACAACAGTGCATTTACACTGCTGTTTGGCGGGAGAAATAGACATTGCCGTGGGACCTACCCAGGCTGCCTCTTGCATATGAGAGACCTACCAGTAAAAGTATATCTAGAAAAATCCTGCCCCCGAGTGGAAAAAACCAGGAGCAAATCTAGTATCATATGATGAATTGGTGATGTGACGAAGCTTGGACCCACTGGTTCTGAGGTAATAATAGAAAAGTATGGCGGCCACCTGCGCTATTGTCACATGCTGCGAAGCACATGTCTTACACGCTTCCGCTAACGGACTTCATTACATTGTTTAAGCCGATACGAGAAAAAAAGATATGTATCATGTATGATATGATATATTATATTACATGCGGTGGCCTATGTTGGACTTCCTAGGGCTGAAGAGAAAAACAAAAAATAAATAGTATAAATGGTACTAAAATTTTATAATAAATTATAATTGGTAGTGAATATGAAGTATAGCCCATTAATACTATCGCGATAACTGTATCTTAAAAAAAGCAATATCACCACATATAAAAGCAATTGGAAACTAAGGTTTACTTACTGACAATTAACTACATTTTCTATGTAGCAAAAAAGATATAACACCGACCTGTTTTGCAATATATTTTTAGAAGGAAGTCCCTGAATGTAGCCCGCTTCCAACAGGTCGATGCGCAGATCAATGGGAAAGGTCTATGTTCAGTGGACTTCCTGTGGCTAGAGAGAGAGAGAAAGAAAGAGATCCTTGGTGTGGAATAAAGACCGGTGAAAAATTGTCATAATGGTTTCTTACATTTACATATGGATATTACACATTGAAATGAAAGTATTATTAACGGATTTTATCTCGGATTTGGTTTTGGTTTGGTTATTTTTTATATAGGTTATTAATTTTGTGATTAATATTTTATTTATGTTTTGAAAATATATATTTTCCATGCATAGTATCCTATATTACTTCTAATACCTCCAAGAATATGTATACAATGTTCCATGATGATCGCTCAAGTAGTTTTCACGTGAAAGCGTAACAAACAAACTTACATTCACGTGTATAATATTAGTAGGGATTTCAATAAAACAAATGATAACCCGTCACGACATCTCATAGAATCCCGCGATACAACGGACCCGCGCTCACATTTCGTGTACAAATCTCTAGATATAACGTATGGCCACACGGACCGCTCTAATGTCTAATTAATTATCATACTCTGAATTGGTCGAGACATCGTCACTGCCACTTCCTTATGGATATTTTGGATAAATGGATCGAGGAGTTTGGGTCACCCTGGTAGACTGTCCGGGGACTTGTATCTATTTTGATTTAAACATTTGACGCGTCTTGAAACTTCTTGAATGGATGAATTGATATCCTTAATCGATCCGGGGAGCGATGTGTATTTTGGTAGATGAAAATATTTAATGTGTCTTGCAACTTTCTGTGTATGGATGACTATCGTAGACATTCAGCGTTTAGGTGCATTGTGTAAGAAGTTTAGCTACATGCTAGCCTAGTGCGGAAATAAGTAGTTGAGTTTAAGCATATAAGTTACTTCTTAAATATGTTAATAAATAAATATCACCCAACAGTCATATACATAGTTCTGACGCCACACTAAGACCGAGTCTTTTGTCGTAGGTATCAGGAACTACGAGAGACTTTTCGGTCTCACAAACATCCAGATCCGAAAAAAATGTTTGTGCGGCTCTCAGTGCGGGGATCGAACCCGCAACCTCTTGTTTCACAGGCGGCGTCTAACCACCTGCGCCACGGAGGCTGAATTTTATTAGTTATATCATTAATTTTATGATTGAAAACTGATTACATTCTGCGAGGCATAAAAACCTGCTTAAACACAATTGCTTGAATTCTATACAACCTAAATTAGCATTAAACAAAAAAAGTAATAAGATTAAATCAAAAGAATATTAGAATCCCGCTACGCAATCACCCATCCCAAAAACCTAGAAAGGAGCGATCACAAGTCACGACAAATTAAAAAATCATTCATTCATCTGTCCCGTGAGTTTGATCGATTGTATGTTAAAACGTAGTTATCCGTTCGTTGACTACTACGCAAAAAAATGGCCGGCCTAAAAAACTAAGTTTGCATGCAGACCCGCCACATACGAACAAAATTACACTTGAATTTTAATTCGTCCATTCATACGGAGACTGATGAAAAAAATTATATTTATTGTACATGTATTAAAATGGGAATCGTCTGCGCGTAATTTGTTGGTTGCCAGGCATGGTGTGCTGAATACTGATGGAGCCTTGATCAGATCACAGACCTTGGGTCGGATCAACCACCTTCCGGTATTGGAATTAGTACAATTGGTTTAGATGAAGGTTTAATTAAAATAACTCCGCAATGTCTATATCCCACGCCAAACAGCAGTGTAAATACACTGTTGTAATATTGTAGCCACTGGCCAGAATAATTACTGGACATATTAAGACTTAACATGTCTCAGGATGCATTTGCATGCAATGCATTGGAATGCCAAGCATTGCTTTGTAAATCAAAGTGTTATTTAGTTTTGCTGCAGTTGTGCTACGACTGAGCATTTGTAACGCTTACCATCAAGCGGACTGCTCGCTCGTCTTACAATTCGTTGAAAGAATAAAAGAAGATAATTAAGCCTAATGTAAGATATTTTTATGAGAGAGACGACCGAACAGCTCCTATGGGGCTCTGTGATCATCGCACCTCATAAACGCTGAACTAGGACTCGTACCACCTATTGTGGTGCTTGCATTGCCTTATTTTCTACGTTTGCATAATTTATACGAAAAAAAAACATACACTCCAATTGAGAAAAAATCTTTTATTTGAAGTCGTTTCATAAAGATTGACTATGTTTTTCGCCTTTAAATGACTTTTGTCCTGTAGAAAGTCATATTCGCCTTACGATATCAACCAAACAACAGTCGTAAATTCGTTGTTAGTTATAAACAATGGGAAATGTGATGAGTTCCTGAAAGGAAGTTAGTTTCGTTTTTACAGCTCCATTACAAAATCGCTGACGTGAAGAAGTTTGACAACAAAAACTGTTCCTTTCCGCCAATAATGTAGCTGAAAAACAATAGTTATATAATTTTGACAACACCAGATGACATCGGTATCAAGTGGTTGTCATTACGAACGGTCAGGTGGCTGAAAAATGGCTCATTTACCCCACCCGTCGCGTCGTTCGTATCACTCGCCACTTGGCACTGTTTGACATGTCGTGTCGTGGGGTTAACTGTCGTATTATTGACACTAGTAAATTCTATAATTACTCACCAAAATTGTAAAAGCAAGAGTTATCATATATAATTTTGCCAATGCCAGATGACATCGATATCAAGTGGTTGTCATTACGTACAGTCAGGTGACTGAAAAATGGCTCATTTACCCCACCCGTCACGTCGCGTCACTCGCCACGTGGGTCACTCGTTGACATGTCGCGTGGGGTGAACCGTCGTATTAATGACAGTAATAAAACATACTTATGACATTAAAAATACAAGACAAAAATATGCTTGATGGTTTTCTTTTTTCACAAAACAAGCGTAAAGCGATGGCTTGGCGTCATTTTTGCAAAGGGATTGATTATGAGCTGTTGACTTATGCAAGCTTTTTTATTCGTGAAAATACGCGGTTCTTGTGGTCTTATGTACCTGAAGCCATACTAAATACACATTTATTTATATAATTTTTATTTTTTATTTATATAATTACAATCTTATTTTTTATTAAGTTGTTCCAATCAAATATGTATGCTCATATACCGATGTTTTTGGTTGATGGTCTAACAATATCTTAGTATTTTTATGAATAAAATACGCAATATTGTGAATAATAAATAAAATAAATGTTTACATATTTTTTTCAACTATGTGTTTATATAAACAACATAAATATTCAAGTTGTCATCAATAATAATTTTTATACAATCGAATCGCCTATTGCATCACTTTTTAAGTATTATTCATGATTTTTGGAATTTAAAACATAATCATTGTATATTTTATTTTAATTATTTACAGATGTATAATAAATATGTCTACTGGATATTAGTAATCGTATACAGTTGTATTGCGAATTAACATTTTATTATTTTCTCTCGTCTTTTGACAGCGGTAGTTAAACCATGAAATATAATCTGCCAATGGATTGAAAACTTCGACACTAATTTGATTTAAATTTGAAATAAATTCGCCCAACAGTCTCACACATAGTCTTTATACCACGAGAACTGCTAGAGACTTTTCGGTATCACAAACACGCAGGCCAAATACGTATGGCCCACACACCTATTTGTTTCGATTCGGGAATCGAAGTCGCGACCTCTCGTTTCACAGCCTCTACTAAACCACGGAGGCTGTTGATTAACATAATCTCTTATAGAATACAACGCTTCCTAAACCTAAATAAGCCAAACATTTGGAAATAGCAGTCTGAAGAGTTTTAAATAACAAAACCAGTGCCATATACATACTAAATTTTATATAATCTCAAGGTATATAAACTAATTTGAGTTACATTTATCAGTAAGATACATAAAGAATACTCCAGAAATCACGCCGTGGGAGCCATTAATGTACCAGCACTGATGACAATAGAAATTCAACTGACACCAACAATCCCATTCACCCTACAGACCCATAACACTTATTATTAGCAAACGACTGTTTTAATACATGTTATAATGAATATTTTTTAATACGCCGCGTCGTGTGAATGACCTGAGTTTTTTACCGAGGTTTTTTACGTCCACTTCGTTTCGGAGACTAAAGTAATGTTTCATTGCGGGTATGCTAATTATGTTGTAATTAGTTGAGCGTAGTTACCACCCTTTGGTTCTTGAACCTTCGTTTGGTACACGCAAGCTCTGCGTGTGATCGAAACGATAGAAATACTATCCGAGACATTTTTCTATAGCATAATATTTTTATAACAAAACTGAATAACAGTGCTTCAAAATTTCAAACTGCATAACAGTGCGTTCACGCTGCCGTTTGGCGCGAGAAATAGACATTGCAGTGGTACCCATTGTTTTTTTATTTTATTTTGTCCAACTAATAATCTGTCGGAAAATAACAGGAGAAGGAAACCGAAGGTAGGAGTAATAAAAAGGAATTAACTACTATGATATGCAACTAATAAATATACGTAGGTACGATATATACAATGATTAATCACACAGGAACCTTCTAAGGTAGGAAATTTTAAAAATTCTTGATTGTCAGCCACAATTTGGACAGGCATAAAGGAGGTTGCTAGAAGTCGCTAGACGCAGATCGCTTACAACATCAGTGAATAGTGAATTGCTTGTGCCTAAAGAATAAATGAATGTGGGCCGAGCACATAGCTCGTAGAACCGATGGCCGTTGGGGCCGAAAGGTTCTTGAGTGGAGGCTACGTACAGGCAAGCGAAATGTCGGACGCCCGCCTTCAAGGTGGACGGACGATCTGACTAAGGTTGCAGGAAGTCGCTGGATGCAGGCCGCTTCCAACAGGTAATTGTGGAGATCCTTGGGGGAGGCCTATGTTCAGCAGTGGACTTCCTGTGGCTGATATGATGATGATGATGATGAAAGAATAAAGGCAATATCTCAATCAGGAATAGCCATTCAAATATCCTTCTTTCCAATCAGACATCACAAATTTAATTATTAATTATAATTAATTCTGAATATTAAATGTCTGCATCACATCTCACAATTCATCCCTATCAAAACTAACAAGCATACGCACTTTTTAATATCTTTATTCCAAAACGGAATTAATGAGACTATCACCACTCACACATTATAATTTATTAAAAACGGTCCAATTACCATAAGAGTTAATTTAATAATATAAACACTATAATGAATTATAATAATTACACACTCTTCAAGTTTTGAAAGATTGAGACAGGCGTTCTTACGCACGGGTGGATAGAAATATCCGATAAATAAGTATACAAGAGTATAACGGTATAATATTTACGAATGTTTTTTTTTTATATAAAAAGTAGCAAAACCAAACAACACCTTGAATTAAAAAGCAATACTTGGCAATTGCGCTCGCCATCCTGAGACATAAGATGTTAAGTTTAAATATGTCCAGTAGTTATATATTGAGACTTAACATCTTATGTCTCAGGATGGCGAGCGCAGTGGAATGCCATGCATTGGTTTTGTAATTCATTATTCAAGGTGTTGTTTGGTTTTGCTGCTGTTCATGAGCTGTCGTATCGCTTACCATCAGGCGAACGGCATGCTCATCTCGCCATTCATAGCAATAAAAAAAAATATGTTACTCTAGCTACAATGTCCTTCAAACCGCACAACAGTACATTTACACTGCTGTTTAGTCGGAGAAATAGACATTGCGGTGGTACCTACCCAGGCGGCCTCTCACATATGAGAGACTTACCACCAATGACGTGCTAAAATGTTATCACCGTTGGAACTGGTTATACTGGTTATGTAATTTGAATACGGGAATCTTTTGGTTATTGTTTTTATGTACATTGTAGACTGGAATCGATAAAAGTGCAAGGAACTATTAACACTGACCACACATCTTAAGCATCGTCTATTAATAAATAAATAACACCCAATAGTCGCATACATAGTCCTGACTTCACACTAAGATCGAGTCTTGTGTCGTGGGTATCAGGAACTACGAGAGACTTTTGGATCTCACAAACACCCAAACCCGAACAAATATTTGTGGGCCGCACAAACATTTCTCTCGGAGCAGGGATCGAACCCGCGGCCTCTCGTCTAACCGCCTGCGCTACGGAGGCCGTTTATGAACATACAGAGATTGTAGGAAGTAATGTGGCACTATGTACTGCTCTATGGATCTTAGAACATAATATCATGGCTTTGTTTCAAAAATAATTGTCCGGCCTAGAGATCAAACCTATGCCTCCACGGTTCACAACGCTGTCAATATACCAAGGCTAAAATAAATAATTCATTAATTACTTAAACAGTTGGTCAGATGACTCATAACAGAAGAGATACATTTCATAATACTACACCTACCTTTACACCTAAAACGATAGTCCGTCCTTCGAACGATTGCCTGTACGCACAAATATGGTGAATGCTTATTACCTCATCATTTGTTTAAGCAATTATCCAATCAAACATAAGCCTCTCTTTATGGTGTTTAATATTAGGTATTCTCGCAAAACAATATATAGCTTCCTGCTTTGCCGTATTTACACCCAACAGTCACATACATACTCCTGTCCCCACACTGAGATCGAATCTTGTGTCGTGGGTATCAAGAACTACGAGATTTCGGTATAACAAATACCCAGACCCGAAACAAATACCTGTGAATCACACAAACATTTGTTACGGTGCGGGGATTGAACCCGCGATCTCATATTTCACAGGCGGCGTCTAATGAGCTGCGCCACGGAAACTGTCAAATTATGTATTTTATAACATTATACCTAAGAGTCCATATTTCACGATACGTGTTTTTCAGTCTTTTTATGGAGACTATCCCGCCCTCACACCCATTACTGCAACTCCTATAAGCCAGGATCAACCGTGGCATGCAATGTAATGACACCGAGCATTGAAGCTCAGCGAGTCTCCGGGAATGTCTAACTTGTCTTTAACCCGCTACGAAATTATTATTTTTTGTAGGTTTTATAAGATACTACGATAATTTTTGGCAGCTTTTTAGTGCAGTTGGTTGAGATCCGTCCGTGAAACAAGATGCTGCAGGTTCCATCCCCGCGCCGAGACAAACATACTCGTATATGTGACCGAATGAGATGAGAGACCAAATAGGACCGTTGGCGAACTTTACATACCATGACAATCTTTGTAGTACTGTACTGGTATTTATGTTGGTATAATTATAATTGTCCATTTAATGATTGATATAATGAATCACCACAAACTATAACGGCGAAGGAAAACATCCTGAGGGAACCTGCATACCATAGCAATTTGTATGAATTTCTATGGTATGTAAAGTCCGACAACCCGCACCAGACCGGCTTGGTGGACAATATGGCCTAACCACTCTCAATCGTACCCCAGATTGTGGAGGAGGCCCGTGCCCTGCAGTAGGACGTATATAGACTGATACACATTTAAGGATTTATGCACTACTGTTTTTCACACAATATTTAAAAAATATAAACATTATAATAGTATGAACATAATTATCTATAAAATGATATTAATACGAGTAAACAATTCGCTATAAGTCATGACGTCATCTCAATAAATATGCAGCAGTATGATCCATATCTGTATTAACCCAGCATCCGGATTTGTGAATTTCTCGAAACCCAATCGAGTAATGGTCGATATTCCGCATTCTCGGAATGCTAACGGCACTTCATTCTTGATAAGTCCTTTCACTTGCACTCCTTTAATTAAACTTAAAAATTCACGACTAAGGGTCCGATACTCAAGTGACACTGTTTTACGCACTGGAATGTTGAAGTTTTATTTTATGAATGAAGAAGTTATAACAATTTGTAAATCTTTTTCCTTTCTAGGTAAGTTCTATCCTTTACACCTTACACTGCCCTCTGTTTATCCTATTCTTATATGGTTCCATCCCATGGTTTTCCGTAGACTGTTGTCTTTTCGGCGATAAGGCCGCCAATTGTACTTTATATTATGTGATTTCTCTTTGTATATGTTTTCTTTTAGTGCAATAAAGTGTAAATAAATAAATAAATATTGCCGGATGCCTATATTCCGTTACCTCTTTCCATCTTTCTCCCTTTCCCCTTTTTTTCTCTATACTAATATTATTAAAAGGAAAGATTTGATTGTTTGTTTGCATTAAATAGGCTCTGAAACTACTGGGCCGAGTTGAAAAAATCCTTTCACCATTAGAATCCTATGTTATCCCTGAGGAACATAGGCGATAAAAAAAAATAAAAAAAAATACATCCACCACTCACATACACAGTCCTGACCCCACACTAAGATCGAGTCTTGTGTCGTGGGTATCAGGAACTACGAGAACTTTTCAAACATGCAGACCCGAAACAAATACCTGTGGATCACACAAATATTTGTCTCGGTGCGGGGATCGAATCCACGACCTCACGTTTCACAGCCGGAGTGTAACCAACTTAATCAAGAATATTTTGATTTAATAAATAAATATACTATCAAAATTATCCTCTATCCCTCCTCCACATCATCCACGCAATGTATCCTATAAAGCTCGTGAAAAACCTGAAAAAAAGGCTTTAACAGAGGCCTAGGTGCTATTATTCCATTTCGAAACCTCACTACATAAACTATAATTATGTTATTTGTGGAAATAAAACGTATACGCAGACCACTGCTTTGAAAGCAAAAAATATCTAAATAATAGCCGAAGTTTTTCACACGAAATAGGTACCCATTTGATTAAGTCGTGGTACCGAATAAACCGCGATTGCAATTAGCTAATAAGCTTCATTATTACATAAACCTATGATTCAATTATGTTGAAGCCATTATAATAAACACAAATCTTGAAAAGACACAGAGGCACCAAACTTCTAAAAAAAGACATTGTTTTATTATTTACATACTACATGATTCAATGTTTCTCAAATTTCAAATTGCAGGACAGGAATCCACGAAAATCAAATCATTTAGATAGTCTATTAATAATACAATTCTCATTATTGTAAACCAAACAACAAAAATACATACAAAATCAGACAAATAAAAAGTAAGCACTTTTTCCCCAAAAACAGAGTATGTGCTCTTTAAAGAATTACACTCAACTGAGACACTGTTAAATGTAGAGCTTTATATTAATTATTTCTTGATAATCTTGTATATTTATATATTTGCTTTGATTTCCTCCAACAAGAAAACAAAACTATGGGAAAATTCGAACTTTTAAATTAAAATGATCAAAATAAGTTTGAGAACTTGTAATACAATACCTTCATAATAAGATTTAATGAAGAACCCAATGAACATTTCATCTAATGTACCATAACAGACAACGCAAAAAAACGTAATGAAATCCGCGTATTATGTAGGCTGGTATTTTTGCCTATTAAGGCATGGTATTAGGATATTACAAACAAAAACTTAATGTTAATTTATGGTGTATGGTAATGAAAACATTAAGAATAGCAAAAAGCATAGCTCCTGTATTTCTTATTAGATTTTTATAAAAACAATCGGCAGTCGAAGTAAATCGATGATAAAGATCACCGCCGTTCATGAATATCCATAAATATAGGGTAATCTTATGGCCTTTATGGAATTAATACATACATACATAGACTCACGCCTTTTTCCCAGAAGTGGTAGGCAGAGGTGCCAGGACACCCACATTTCGCCAGTATGTTCCGTCCCACTGTGTGTTGGGTAGCGAGCCTATTGCCATATCGGGCACAAATTCCTGACTCCGGGCTAATGAATAGAAATATCCAATATCACTTTGCCCGACTCGGGATTCGAACCCGAGACCTCAGCTTTGCAAGCGTACCTTAGTACAACTACGCCACCGAGGCAGTCATGGAATTAATAAGTTTTTTATTGTAATGAATGGCGAGACGAGCATGCCGTTCTCCTGATGGTAAGCGATACGACCGCTCATGAACAGTAGCAGGACCAAACAACGCCTTGAATTACAAAGCAATGATTGGCATTCCTCTGTGAAACCGAAAAGACTCTTGTACAACGACTCACAAGACTCGAACTTAGTGTGGGGTCAGGACTATGCTTATAACTGTTAGGCCTATTTATTTAATGCAGAGAAACAAAACAAATTATATTACATATATTAGGCTTGGTGCGGGCTTTCTTTTACAGCCGGAGTAGAACCAAATGTGCCATAAAACTTGACAGAATAACCCAGCTAAAGCATGGAGACCCTCTTATTACTTTCCAATACAACCTTCAATGTAGTTCATAACATTTAAAAGGAAAATTACAACCGCATTGGTGTGTCATAAGCCCAACTGTGCGTTTGTATAGCCTTTCTTTAATTGCAATTAGTGGCGAGACGAGCATGCCTTCGCCTGATGGTTAGCGATACGACCGCTCATGAACAGTAACAAAGCAAAAACAAACAGCATAATGAATTCAAAGTAATGCTTGGCATTCCATTGCGCTCGCCTGAGACATAAGATGTTAAGTCTCAATATTTCCACTACTCAATACAATGTCCTTCAAACCAGAACTTAGCAGTGCATTTGTCACTGCTGTTTGGCGGGAGCAATAGATATTGCGGTTGTACCTATCCAGACTAACTAAACTTCAGATTTTTAAGAACTGTTTAATTTTCTAGCAAAGAATACAGATAGAACGTAGCCTGTATGATTCTTAAAACAATTGGAATGCAAAAACCATCACCTATATTGCACCAGAAAAAAAATCTTGTAAAATACATTTTCAAGAATACGATTTAAGTTCTGGCTATAATATCTTTCAAACCGGAACACAGCAGTGCATTTACACCGCTGGCGGGAGAAATAGACATTGCGGCAGTGTAGATGAAAGGTGATAGGTGGACAGACTGGTGGTTAAATTTTTAAAAGGTCTCCTACAACCTGCCCATAAGGAACTATAGCCCCATACAACTCAAGTTCATTATAATTTCTCCGCGTTCCCTCGCATCATGCGTCGCCGTAACTAGTTTTTATGTGCACCAAGTTTCAACTCATAATTTTACGACCGGCCGAATGCGTGACGTCAAACTTGCTGGGAAATTATTTAATCCCAGGCACAGTATGATATTTTGTCAGCGACGTAGGCAGACTTGCTTATGAGAGGCTTCGCAGTAAAAATCTAGTATTGTTCATAGGCTTTGGCAGTAAAAAAAACTAAATCATGCAGTTTCTTAACGTCTACCGTTTATTGAGTCAACCTGAAGGATTAGGCTTAGTTTGATCTTGTTTACATTTGTAATAATATTTATCATGTTGTCATTGTAACAAGCTATTATGACACCTACAAGATCAATAAAACATTCTAATGATTCTAACTCGGTGCCACTGAATACATAAAATTGTAATTAATCATCCAAAAAAAGCGATGCAACATTTTACGCTGTCATTTAAACATGTTATAGAGTAAACGAGTGTAAAATAGCTTATTTTAATTCGCATTTTTCATATTAAATTGGACGTAAAATAAATTCTATGGTAAAATAAAACTGGCTGCCAATTCCTCGTTTTTACTCGTATTTTTTTCGTAAATGAGGTCAAACACTCCACAGTTCAGTGTCTCCTCAAAAGCTAAACTACATAAAAAACTATAAAAGTATATACATGTAAATAAGTGTGCGTACGCTGTACAAGTACGCGCGCCATTAAAAAGAGTCTTGTGGAATTTGGAGTAGGTAAAATAACACGAAACAAATAAAATTGTCTGGAACAAACGTGCGCGCATTCCTTCGCGTACCACTCGTTATGGGACTCGAGTGACCACGAGAGGGACACAGTTCTGTAGTAACAGTAATACAACTCTGAACAAAAGTGACATCTAAAAGTGAAAACTGAAAATACAGCACAATGTGTAGATTCGTCATCGGAGATTAGTAGTTTCGTGGTAAAGTGACACAGATATAGAGTTTAACAAAATTTGCTTTGCTCTAAGATCTTTTGAGGCTTATTGGATTCTTATTATTTGAGTGAAAGATTTTTTCACACCACAAACTAAATAAAAACGATAACTTTGAAGCATTCACACAGCCACAAAATAACAAGAAAAAATATAGTCGCTAATATAAGCATCACAGTAAAAAAAACTTATCCTACTGCATCCTCAACTGTGTTCTCAACTTACTAATGTTTGTATTTAACTATAGCAACGTGTACGCATTGACGTTAATGGTTATTGAATGTAATGAGATGAATAAAGACGTCTGAGCGATCACCGTTGAAATCATGACCGACTTCCAAATCTCCACGTGTCGTTGACACTGCATTCTTATCAACTGTGTACGTGTGACGGGAATTAAAAAACAATAATGTAACAATTACTTTAATTCAGTCCTTTGTGGACTGCATGTGATTGTTTAAAAGGTTCTGTAGCTAAAGGGTGGTAATAAAAATACAATTTGGAGGTAGGTCGCTTGCCTTCTGTCTTACTTTACCATATATACCTCAGGATGTTTTAAATCGTACAAAATCCATATGATTATGTTTTCCTGGACTAATTAACGTTCCTACAGTGTCTTTATTAAGGACCAAATTCGAAAGTTAAGGCCGATTTTCAAAACAAATATTCTTATTTTCTATTTTAAATAAATCCCATTGTGTATAAATATACTTTCCACTAGAACTACTATAATAACCAATTAAATCAAATATATAAATAATGCATGAACTCTACCGTGCCAGTAGCGGCACAGGCGTGATGATACACGCCACGTCTAGCCCGTCCGCACAATTAATGTATGAATGAAAAAAATAAACTTGAATTGCAGAATGCACTCGAGTAAGTCGCTTTAATAAAATAGTAACACTTTACACGCAGTTGGACACAACTTGAAAGCGACAAAACGGGTTAAATATATCTGTATGAATATTATTTAATTTGCTTATTAAAATGTACTGTTTTAGATAGGTATAGTTATTAATTGGAATGCGTTTTATAAGAATATATTTGTATGAATTTAAATACAAATTATTGTCACGAACGTGTCTTGTTGCATTGAGAAATTTATATTCGACGGAATCGAATACATAAAGTAAGCATGTAAATTAAATTCTAGTGCATTCGTATTTCAATAAGTTATTTGTATAATTTATCATTCAAATTTTACGGTTGATAAAGAAAAACATGTGCAAACCTTGCACTGAGTGAGTCCTTAAAAAGAACTTCCAGAATAATATGTGAAATCCGTCAATGAGATATAGCCAAGCGGGCTACATTATGTCATAAGTTCTCTTTGAATAGAACACTCGATTGTAGAAGAGCTTCAAGTCAAAAGTAATCGTTCATATTGCTAAATAACTTTTAACTTCTAGACAAATTGAGAATTCATTGCAACCACAGTATGTTTTAGGATGAGGAACGCAGCGGAATGCCAAGAATTGCTTTGTAATACAAGGTGTTGTTTGGTTTTGCCACTGTTCATAAGTAGTCGTATTTCTGACTATCAAGCGAACGGCATGCCCTACTCGCCATTTATTACAATACAAAAAAATGTATTTTTTAATAATATAATTAAATCATGTAAATTGGAGATAGTGCCTTGCTGTGAAACAAAGTCTCATGATAATGGCTTTATCCAAAAGCGCATGAAGTCACCAACGCGACGTCGCCGGGCGGACCTTAACGAACCGTTTCCTGCACTAATGACCGGAGACAAGTTTATTGTATATCGCGTATTGAGGCCAAAGGATTAATAATTATTGTGAGAAGAATGCCGTGCCGTTGAACTTGAGGGTTGAGTTCTTTGGAATTGTTGGGAGTTAACCCTTAATGAATTTTTATTTAGAAGTGAAATATATGTGTACGGGAAGGGTTATCCGACCGAATCGTAGGCTTTGCTGACCCTTAATGAAGAAGGAAGGGTTTAATGAGAGATGATATCATTTAAGGGGCACCCAAAGCTGTTGTCATTTCCTGTACATGAACACAAGGTGGCTCGTATGCAGGGAATTGTTAGGATAGGTACAAGGATGTCTATTTCCCAAAAGAGCAATGTGTCAATACATGTGCAGTTGTATCCCTGTTTAAAAGACTGTGAAGTAATCCGGTTCGTAAAGATTTAAGATTTAGTCCAGATTGCCTAGTGTTTGATGATAGGATCCCCTTTAAAATGAATACTCAATCACCAGATATAATATCGAATAACGAAGCTATCTCATTGTTGATACCCATCGTTATTCAAAATACACCAAACATTAACACATCACAGAACCTATGTCTATTTCTCCCGCCTTACAGCAATGCACAGTTGTGTTCAGGTTTGAAGAACATTGTAGGTAGAGTAACTACTGGACATATTGAGGCTTAGGAATGCCAAACATTGCTTTGTAATTTAAGGTGTTTTTTGGGTTTGCTACTGTCCATGAGCGATCGCTTACCATCGAGTAAATACCATGCTCGTCTCGCAATTCATTGCTATTGAAAAAACAGCAAAAGACTGAAAATATAAATATTAATTTTTGTAACATAATCTAAATTTAGAATCCCCCGTTTCATAGTGTCTATCCATCATCATCGTGAACCGGTGCAATAATTCATTTCTATCTAACCAAGACGCGTCTATCGCGACTCGGTTTCTTAGTTTTTATTCAACTGCAAGCACTATTAAACGTGCTGATTGCTGCTCAAAATGGTTATTAAGAAATCTTTAATTTGCGCAGCCGAAGCTTTTGTCGGAATACGTTTAACAACTCCTCTGCAGCCAATCGTTAAATAACTAGGGTTTTGACCGCTGGATTAGCATAAGTTTTTTGGAATGCACTACAGTTGCTACTTGGTTCCGTAGTCTATTTTCTATTGGTTTAGATCATTTTTGTTACGCAAAAGTTGTAAAGACGCATGAGACTTTACAACAGCAGTGTAAATGCACTGCAGTATTCCGTTTTGACGGAAATCGTAACCAGAGTAACTACTGGACATATTAAGGCTTAATATCTCATTTCTTATGATGGTGAGCATAGTGGAATGCCAAGCATCGGTTTGTAATTCATGGAGTTGTTTGGTGCTACTCGGTCCATGAGCGGCCGTATAGCTTATCATCAGGCGAATGGTATGCTTGTCTCGACATTCATTGAAATAAAAAAATCAATCGAATAATTTAATCGTCAATGGTCAAACATCAAAACCTAAACACTCATGGCTTTATTGTCAACCTCTTATTAGTGGTTCCAATGGAAATATAATAACTTCATCAAAAACTAAGCAAGGCAGCACGATTATATTAAATGAGAATCATATCTGCCCGTCGTTACTCTGAAAAGCACTGCACTAACCATCAATTGCAGCATACTTTGCGTTCCACCAAAAAAATACCCAAAATCATGAATGTGTACTACGTCACCCACAAAAATAAAAACAAGCAACAAACAAAAGCACAGAACAATGGCCGTAATGTTTATATTGCCGCCGCGGCCCGCGCTAATGGAATACAAGCATAATTACCGGTCATTTGCTGTGTGATGAGTGCATTTTAGTTTATTGTAACTCGCGTAACGTTGGTATAATTTGGACATAATTCTCGAATGTTATAGCGGTTTTTGGGGCCTCGTTTCTTAGCTGGAACGTGTCAATTGCTGGAGTGGAATCGGAATCTGAAATTTGAATTCAATCTTAGTCCTAAAAACATAATTAAGTCATTTGTATCGACTGTTGCTATCAACATCATAAATTTTAGCCCAAAGAATTCAGCCCTTGCTCAGTGTAAGCCTTGTTCAAGGATCATTTAGGGGGTGGTGCCAATACTTGCTTGGGAGGGGTTGGCGATCGCAAGAATAGTCTATTACATGGGTGGCGCTACTACTCATCATGAGCTTGTTACGTATCATCTATATATTTTAGCATCGGTCCTTCTCCAAAGCTTCGTCCATTTACCAGTTGAATGAAACGCGAACAGGTGAAGTCAGATTGGGCCTCGGAAGGTTTTAGCTCCAGTTCCTTACACCCCACATATAAATCTTCATTTATAGGAATATTGATAGATGGTGTGGATTACTTTCCTAAATAACTTTCTCGCTTGCCCCACTATGGTATCCACTGACTCATCAATCAGTACATTATTTTGTTTTCCCTATCTAAATGTAAAAACCTGCTGGACTCTATTTCTGCTTCACCTAAAGATAGACTGTTAGAGAATGCCCCTGGCATTAAGTCCGCCTGTATACTGTTTGGTATATAAAGTTAAATAAATAAAACTCCAGTAGACCATATCGCGCGTGGATCATTTTGAGAATTCCGGGTGATGTCATCACAGCTGCAGACGAATTCGTGATGTGACCGTCCACTTCAATCTAAATAATTGCTGGAATACTTACGAATTACTAATGAATTGCCACTTCTGGCCTTAGCATATGAAATATTTCTTTATAGGCATTCTTATTTTTCATCATCTGCCCCAGGAAGATGACTGCTGAACATAAACCTCATGAAGGAATTCATCTTTTTTTTTCACTTAATGGCGAGGCGAGCCTGCCGTTCGCCTGATGGTAAGCGATACGACCGCTCATGAACAGTAGCAAAACCAAATAACACCTTGAATTACAAAGCAATGCTGGGCATTCCACTGCGCTCGCCATCCTGAGACATACGATGTTAAGTCTCAATATGTCCAGTAGTCACTCTGGCTACAATGCCCTTCAACCCGAAACACAACAATGCATTTACATCGAGCTAGTGTTGTTGTCTGCATCCAACAGCGTTTTCATTGACTTGTTATTATTTTAGCATTTTTCATATTTCGTATTGGCTCCGGTGGTAACATTGAATCGCTGAGCATCATTTTATTAATACTCATGGTCAACTCAAACATTGATCAACGTAAATTAGGTATTTCATTGAATTACATTTTTCTTACCATAAAATGGTTATAAATAACGATATATTCTATTTTATTTCTTGTAAATACTCATTAAGTACTATGCATTGACTTATTATATTGAGAACTTTTAAATTGCCTACATGACCAGTAAACTTATTTAATTTCATTTCATCATAAGAAAGTTAACAATAAGATTGTTTATGTCTATATACTTTCTGTGGTAGCAGAAATGAACGATTCAAAAGATCTTGTGAAAGACTATTTAAATAAAGAATATTTAGATATAGATTTGATTTTTTTGATTCTGTGATGGATTATTGCATGACATGATATCTTACAATCAAGGAAGCAGAAGTTAATAAAAACCTGTATAGTAATAACTCACATAACATGTGTTATGTTGTTGGATGTCCTAATAACACATGAATTAAGTTCATCTACCTTGAATTCAAATTCAAATTATTTCTTGTTTACATAAAACAGGTGTTTTTCAAATTATTGTTTGTTGCTATGGTGGATCACGACCGTGAATCATACCTTCAAACGCGGCGAATATTTTTTTATCTAAAACGCTCCAGGAAACAAATGAAACAGGTTCCATATCATCGTATTTCCTGTAATAAATTGATGTCCTAAACGTGACTTGATCGTAGTTTATGGGCGTGTCGAAATAAAATTAGGACTGAATAGATACATTGCCCCCGGACGCAAACTTTTGAGGACAAAATTTGCATATAAATTCAAAGTACGCAGGTTTGCAAAGTTTGCATATGTTAATTTTTTTATTGCAATCAATGGCGAGACGAGCACGCCGTTCGCCTGATGGTAAGCGATACGATCGCTCATGAACAGTAGTAAAACCTAACACCTTGAATTACAAAGTAATGCTTGGCATTCCACTGCACTAGCAACACTGAAACTTAAGATGTTAAGTCTCAATATGTCCAGTAGTTACTCTGGATACAATGTGCTTCAATCCAATACACAACAGTACATTTACATTGCTGTTTGGCGGCAGAAACAGACATTGCGGTGGTACCTACCCAGGCGGCCTCTCACATATGAGAAACCTACCACCAGTATATGTATACAAAACACAACACTGATTGTATGCATGTATCTAAAAATAAACTACTTAAATTATTAAAATGTAACTGGGGATTTACAAATTAAGTTTAAAAGCTTATGTAAGCAATTTTTTATCATACCGTCTGAAGCGACCCAGTAAAAAACTATCTATCAATGAACTCAATTTGCAAGTTTAAAATTCAGGAATGCATATAAAATTGTATTCTCAAAACACGCACACTCAAAGTTGTGACTTGAGTCGAAGCACTCAAAGTCCAAATTGATTAAACACCCAACACGATGTCCGTTTTCGTTTTTTAACCACAAGCAATTACTGAAACCACTGAAACTTTTGTTCTAATTGTAATATTAATTTAACAACACATTACAAATGTAAATCGCCGAAACGGCGGACGTCTGCAGTGATGTAATCGGGTCGATGACCTCACACCTGTTGGTTAATATGCATTTTTTTCTTCGACGTTGAACGTAAGTCTATTAAGAAGTTCCTACAAGCTTTTTGCTGGTTATTGATTTAATGCTGCGCCGGGTAAGTACAGTTCCTTGTTTGTTTTTATGTGCCATCGGCCGTTGAGTCGCCCTCCGTCCTTTTCTTCTCGATGGGGTTGGAAAGAGACAGAGTGGTTGCAGCAATGTGGTACGCGCGCAGGAATGCAAAGTAAAAGTTAAAGATGCCTGTGTTTTGAGTAGGTTTTTACATTCTCGTTTGTGAAAATGTAAATATTTGTAATAGTGAGATTTCTTTTAGTATGAAAAACAATGGACATAGTCTACGAGTTAATCGTGTTTATGGTTCATTTGATATCAAATGGCTTCCTCTGTATTGAACCTACGCTTATTTTATGAATACCTTTTTTTGCTTTCTGTATGCTCTTGTGCATTACGGAAAACGAACACCAAGATAAGTAACAATTCAAATCTTGCTATATATTTCGAAAGCGCCTGTGACCAAAGGATATAACACAAAGGCTAGACCAAACTTTAAGGATTGTGGTACTGTAATTGAGACTTCTACCATTCTATTTCATAAGTATTATGCATGCATGCCTTGATACAATCATCGAACTGGCATAGATTGGATTCATGTGTTCTACCTTGGAAAAGCTCTGATATGCTAAGAATTCTACTTACACTCTAAAAGCCTTATTAATAAATTCGGAAAAGCAAGGAATCCACTTCAAACCACGGCTTTAGGATTGACTCGATTTTCTAAGAAACGCTACAATGATTTCTCTTGTTTTGTTTGTATGGCAACACAGGTTTGTTTACCAGCCCTAGAAACAACTGTTTCACAATTCCATACTGTCCATTTGAAATCCCGACAGTATTAAGATCATATCAGAATAATGATTGCACTTCATAGCAGTTCAAACACAAATGGAATGTAATATCACTTGAACAAAACCTCCGCGATCCTTGTCTCAAATATCTGTTTATTCTTCACGACTTTCAAATCTAGTCACGCAGAAAAATCTAAAGTTTAGATCTTTGATAAGATTCTTAAACTTGTGACCTATTGTTTTATAACAGTATCTATACTTAGGCGAAATCTAAGATCAATATTTCTAGCTTCCTGCTTATGATTTTGATATTGTTAATAATTTAAGTATTTCAATTATCTATTTAATATTCAACTGCTGTTCTGTTCTTCTATTTCACTCTATCCACTTGTTGTATCCGATACTTGGGATCAGTGTAATATTAATTATGTAGATAATAATTAATTACTCACACCCTTTGAGAAGGTTATCAAAAGTCATGTAAATATATGATGCTTTTAAATGGTCGTATTTAAAATGATTTTTCGAACGAACTTTGACCTTTCGCCACAACAACCCCTAATCTAAATTCTACACCTTTCAACACCCAACAACTGGATAAAATCACAATGGCCCGCACATAGGAGCCTCGCACAACAGAAATCGCCTAAAAGCCTCCGTAGTCCGCGCGAAAATATAAAAAAAAAAACTGTGAAAAACTCGAGAGCGTCTAAACCGCGCAGATTTAAACTTTAAAAAACTCCTTACAAGAGATAAAAGTGGGGTTTGTCGTAGGGAATCGATCGGCGACGTTGCGGGAAAGGATTTCCAAGTGTTTGAACGTATTCGCCTGCTGTCTTTCGTGATATTGGGGATGGATGTGGGAGATATAGATAAGTATACATTGTTTTGGAGACAAATTACTTATAATTTGTCGAACGTCAATCAGGTACTTAGTGCTGATTTCAAAGATTGTAGATGGGAAAGACAATGCAAGAAGGTTTATTCGGAAGTAAACAAACAGCGGAAGTCTACTTACTTACAGAGAAATTTATTTAAAGAAATATTTTATTTAGGTTCCTTGTTAAGGTTGTTACAAGGTTATGTATGTATCAAGCTAGCCCAACCCAAGTGCTATTTGATAATAGGCTTTATCCCACACTTTTCCTCTAAACTACTAATCATGTCAGCGTTGCTAAAATTACGTACTTAAGTGTGGTGTCTCTGGGATCGAACTCAGAAGATGCATCGCGGAATTTTACATTTCCATTCCACAAACCGACTAGTCAACGGAAGCTCCATCTATTTCAAACCAACATTAAAATATAATTTAACATTTCGATTTTTCAACATCCACTCTGTAGTTTTATTGCTGCAAAGAGGCAGCGATAAGCGGGCTCATAAAAGTGCGGCGTCTCTCTACAGCACTATGTTCTCCTGGTATCAGCGCGTGATCTCCTCAGATGATTGCACTCCACTGGACCGAGCGGGGTTCACTTTTATGAGTTTTTAAGTGGCCATTATGACGATAGAAGGCCGAACTTAATGTCTCTATGCTAAGACTCCTGGTCGTGCACGGAAATTTTGTGGTGCGTTTGAACGTTGCCACTCGCGGTGCATGCATTGATAGTGACTTACGCGTCAAAAAATTTACTAAATTATGTGTAATTCACGTTGCCCTAATGCTATATATGTGTCTTTTGTTATAAGTACTAGAAATTGTATTGTACTTGTAGAGAAACTAGACCTATAAATATTTATTGATTATATAGACTTTCGTCTAACCCACGACCTCTTACTTCACAGCTGGTTGCACCCCAAGTGCACTATTTCTTTAACTAATTCATGTATTTTATACTCGAACAAAACGTAAAACATTTACTGTCTGTAATATTAACTACCTCAAATATAAAATTTACAAATTTAAAGGGTAATACGAGCAAAGAAGTGCCCATTGACATTCAGAACTGTTATTGCCCTATCGTAAAGCACTTAATAATCCCGCATTCCATTACGAGTACAAATGTCTTATCGAATTCATAATTCCATGCAACATTGTATAACATACACTCGACACAAAATAGCGATTTTAATGCATGTTTTTTTAAATTACCCCACGCCATTAATATGATATTGTAAGTTTTACAAACACAAATTCTATATTTTCATATGATAGAAATGCTAATCCATGCAAAGATGGGACCTATATGAAATCATATGTTTCGTTATTGAACTAATCGATCATACTAGAAGCCAGTACGACAAGCTACTTGCAAGAACAGAAATTAAACAAAGTGCTTACAAATGCAGCGAGACTAGAATCTTCCTACTTCTTCTTTCTCTTCTAACCTTTCGAGTTAAGTGATTTGAAATTATATCTATCCTGTTAAAAATATCAGTATTCAAAAGCAACTGTACACATGATACATTCCACTAACAACACCTACTCAACCAGGCAAGCAACTCTCCCGAATCAAACGAACCCAAGCAACTTTCAACGATGCAAGGATGTGGCATCTTTTTGTGCGCCATCACGAAATTGTTAAGTAACCCGGCGGTTTCTGTCACAAGCCCATTACATTGTTTATACCGTATTATAGATGTCGTGAGAATGTTTCGACTGTAATTTTTTGACACTAGCCGACAATCGGTCGTTTGTGAACTGTTGTTACCTGTTGACCTGGTTGTTGTAATGATGCGAAAGTGTTTAGGAGAGGACACTATAGAAAATGTAATAGGGTTTTAAGTGTAGTTGATAGATGAAAGAATTCGAGTTGATTTGCTATTCCAGAGGTTTAGTATACAGTGACAACGAGCTATTATAGCTCATTGGAGCAGAGGATGTATGATAGTTAGACCTAACTTACCTATATAGTGTATTATCTATGGATTAACACTTACTGAATCTAGCGTTTCTTGCCCGTTCTTCTCTGACGAAAACAGCCTTGTGAACCTGGTGGTATTGGAAAAAAAGTTACTGAATCTAAATAATGTATGACATTTTATGGATTCAATCATTATTGTCATTTCATTTCATTAGTTGTAGTTGAGGTGCAGCAGAATCAGACTCCAGTTAAAGTTTTAAAGACTTATTCTTAATTAACACGTTACGTGTAATACGCGACGCGTGTTTTGACCAACGATATTGCACACTAGGCATAAAATTGATGGCTGAAGTAAATGACGTAAACACATATTTCGATTTACGAAACCGTACATAGTGACCATTCTTCCTTACTGGCCTTTGTGTTTCTGTAATGAAGAACTCATTGTTACCTGGGCTTTTAGCTAAATTGCAATCTGTATTTTAATCTTTCTTTAATTTAAAACACAATATTAATAAAAATACCCTTCAATAGCAAGGCTCAAAATCCACGCTACAGATGGATCCAAAATTACGAACCTTCTCTCTAAGCGTGCCAACCCGCATTAGGCCAGCGTGGTGGACTATATGGCCTAACCACTCTCAATCATATTCTCGATTGTAAAGTAGGCCCGTTCCCTGCAGTGGGACGTATATGGGCTGATACAGAACCATGAGTATTCAAAAATAGACGTATTACGTATACAATAGTAAGTATAGTTATAAAACGGTGATGTAATGTATCTATCGGGTCGGTGGCTCGGTGGCTCGATCCGCGACAAAAACCTCCTTAAACTAGTTTCTAAGGATTTGAAACCGCAATCTCGCACTTGTACGGCGTCTGTGTATTGTAATTGGAGACTTTTTTAAATTATGTCAAAGCCATACGATCTCAATTACATAGATAGAGGCTATCTATCTAATGGGAAAGTAGTTCTTGCATGTTTTTATTTGTAAAGTGCAGCAATGGCGTGTGCATGCAAGTATGTGTTAGCACAAAATAACTATCATTTTTTATGATGTGTACTCAACATCGTCAAGGTTTCGAGAACGAAAAAAGTGATTTAGATTTTACACCTGGATCATTTAAAACAAAAAAAAGTCAAAAAATAGAACCACCCAAGGTGTATACAGAATTGTCGAAACAAAAACTAATAATAATTAATGCAGTGTATTTAAACAATTCCATGAAATTCAACTCTTTGATCTGCCTGTAATACCAAGATTTTAACCAAAACGAAGTAGTTCTGTTGTTCCTCCATAATCTAAGGATTATATTCTTAAGCAGGCATAGATTGATAGATGTATCACGAGAGCCACGCCAATCAATAGTCTACAGACAGCCTCCGTGGCGCACTCGGTTAAACGCCGCCTATGAAACGAGAGGCCGCGGGTTCGATCCCCGCACCATGAAAATGTTTGTGCGGCCCACAAATAGTGTCGGGGCTGGGTGTTTGTGAGACCAATAAGTCTCTCGTAGTCCCTGATATCCACGACACACAACTAGATCTTAGTGTAGGGTTTGGACTATGTATGTGACTGTTGGGTATTATTTATTTATTTATAAGAAAGCATTTTACTTACCATCAGGCAAATTTCACTGTACTGAGAGCTCACGACCAAAATCGCAATTGTATTTTCCCTGGTATATTAAAGTATAACATTGAAATCATAAAGGTTCATATTGTCCTCAGGGCTATAGAAGTATGGCTGAAGACTGGCAGGCGTCACAGCGAGATTCTGGCTGAACAGAAGCTCAGTGAAGGCCAGCTGCGCAGACCTGGATCGACTGTTATACTGTGGCTGAAATGTGAACAGGTGAGTACGTTATTATTATTTTATATTAGCATTGTCTTGTAGTTAGGATTATCGTCTGCGTCATATTTTAGTATCTGTATATGAAGCAAAAATGCCAATGATAAGGGTGTCGTAGTTCCAATAGTGAACTTATTAAGGCTTATTTACGACATCGTATTTCAACAACGAGAATAAGTTATATTGTTTTGATGGCGCGATAGTTTCAGTATAAAATAGAGGAGCTAACTAGATTTGTGATTGAAAGTCATAATCAATCACCAAAACATTATATAGTCAAATCATTCTTATGATCTTGCGAATCGTCATAAAACTATCACGGATTCAGAACTATAACCGGCCCTCAACAGCACGAACTATCTCTTGTTTCTTTTTTTTATAGTCTGTAGAAGCCCGTATATATATGCCATTGCACGGGCCTTCTCTACAAGCGAGAACACGATAGGGAGGGGTTAGGCCATATAGTCCACCACCCTAACCTAGTGCAGGCTAGCGGACTTTGACATACCATAGAAATTCTTCTGAATCGCTACGTTATGCAAGTTTGCTCACGATGTTTTCCGTAAATGGTGATGGACTCTCAATGCACAAATTACTCCAAAAAATCAGAGGTGCACACCTGGGATTAGACCTCGCGACTGCTTTAAACATATTGGCAGCCGCGCGCGTCTGGTACGTTACCAACAGGCCATAACGCGCATTTTTTAGAATGACCACATAGAATTCTACCTGTCACTCAAGCTTAATCAACCATTTAATAGTCTAAATACACGCCAGATGGCGGTATTGTCTCACAAAAATTCCGACCGCATTTATATTACGTACGCGCACGTGTAATTTGTCCGGAGCACTTCATTTTCGAAAACGGGACATTAATGTGCGGGTTAGCGAAATTGATGTATGGATGGGCGGCGACGCGGTATGACGTTGTATTTTAACGTCAATTTTAGACGATTTTTCATTCTGAGTCAAGTAGGAACTGTAGGCTTTGAAGTAATTGCAGTCATTTGTTGGCAATTAGGTTGTTTTTATTGCTTAGGTGGACGAGCGAACAGTTCACCTGAGGGTGAATGATGATGGACGCCCATGGACAATTAGAATACGTGGATCACTCACAATGAGAGGGAACAGGAAGGGAAAAGAACGGAATGAGGTAAGGGATGTCCTAATTCGAAAGCAGTCTTGAGCTTTTATGCCCTGTAAGACGTGGTAAATAAACAAAAACACACAACTAGTAATTTCTAAGTCCTAACCTACATAAAAACATAAACTCGCGCCTTTTCCCAGAAGGGGTAGGAAGAAGTGCTACCAGGACCCCCACATTTCGCCTTGTATGTTCCGTCCCACGATGTGATAGGGGCGAGCCTATCGCCATATCAGGCACAAATTCCTGCCTCCAGCCTGGTAATTAATAGAAAAATCCAAAATATTTTTTCCCAAGCCGGGATTCAAACCCGAGACCTCGGCTTTATAATCTCACCGTAGTAGAACAGCACCGCCGAGTCACTCATTATAAAATAAAAGCTCATAAATACAACACAGTTGCATTGCCAAGGTGCTGTGGGTGTAAAAAGGCGCAGATGCACCGGCCGTCACCTGGCAATCACTGCGCGCAGGTGCATACGTTTGTTTACGTTTTTTGTCAGGCTGTTCGGAGGTTTAGTGAATGCTGTTGGTATTATTGGGAAATTTTAGAGAGTTTGTGTTTGTTGACGTTTGGTGTAGTCGTTCGATGACTAAAGACGTCATTCAAAGACAGTCTATAAACCTATTTGACTTAGTTTCAGCAACTATTTCACTAATATGGTTTATATCTGAAATATCATGATTATATCTGACTTAATTGGTCCTAATGTGGGATCCTAATGTGTGTGGTCAGAACTATGTATGTGACTGTTGGGTGTATTTGTTTATTAGAGTACAATTCAGAGGAGTAAGACCATATTATAGTACACCATGCTGGCCTAGTGACGGATTTTACATACTATTATTTACATACATACATAAACTCACGCCTTTTTCCCAGAAGATGTAGGCAGAGGTGCCGGACACCCACATTTCGCCTTGTATGTTCCGTGTTGTTCCTTGTTGTTATGTTCTTTACACTATTATTTGTCTCTAAGAATTTATCTATCACATACATTATAATAATACTGTCAAAAACATCTCAATTAGTAGTAATATGAGCCATCGGGCCCCACTTCCCTTCAGATAGTGTGAACATCTGCGCGCTGTGAATCGTACAAAAACTAAAAAGGACCTCGCTCAGGTAGAAACGTCAGTTGTTTAAATTTTTTAGCCGCACTGATTTGCCTTTTTATAGCTGTAAAGAAGATACCGTTAAGGTAATAAATTATACGTTTTATTATTTTAATTTAGTTTTGATGGTTGGGTGTTTGTATCCGCTCGAAGATGTCCTGCATTAAGTATAAGTAAATCCACCATAATGACAAAAAATGGCGAGATGAGCATGCCATTCGCCTCATGGTAAACGATAAGACCGCTCAGAGATAACAACATAAATTACAAAGCAATAGAGAAATAGACATTGCGGAGGTACCTAACCAGGCGGCTTCTCACGTATGAGAGGCAGACCACCAGTAAATAGTGATTTAGGCAATCAACATCAATTGATAAAATTATATACATTTATTATTAATCACAAGATGTATCATCGGAATTTCTTTCTTGAAAAGTCTCTCATAGTTCTTGGTACCCACGTCTCAAAGACTCGATCTTAGTGTGCGATCAGGTGGGTTACTCTATAAAACGATACGAACTTCGAATGTTCGGATGTTAGACGTCCGGAGTAAGATATAACTTTTGCACTTCTAAAAATCAATACTATTCTATATTATGCTTACTATTTTCTCTGAACTTAGTCTATGGTTACGACGTGCGATTGAGAATTCCAACATTTTATGGAGTACCTAGGCCCATAAGTGAAGTTTTACGGCCGGCGTCCGAACATTCGAAGTTCGAATCGTTTTTATAGACTAACCCCTCAGGACTATGTATGTGACTGTCGAATGTAAATTTAATATTATTTATGTAGTCTTTACTAACGACTTGGCTCTACCCGCCGATGTCCAGGACATTCAACAAGTAATAAGTTTTAATAAAATAAAACCTTTATAGCTCGTTATGAATAAGTTTTTTTTTTAATTGTGTAGTGGCCATTACCCTATCACGCGAGCTACACAGCACACCGCCACACCTAATGAGGGGTGAAAAATAAAACTACAGTATTTTTTTGCTATTCAACGTATATGCTGATTAGCTGAAGAGAGCTTCGGTTGAGGATATGATTTTTAATATTACAATGAAAGGCGAGAAGAGCGTGCCGTTCGCTTGGTGGTAAGCGATACGACCGCTCATGAACAGTGGAAAAATCTAACATCTTAAATTACAAAGCAATGCTTGGTGTTCCACTGCGCTCGCCATCCTGAGACATAAGACATTAAGCCTCAATATGTCCAGTAGTTACTCTGGCTACAATATCAATCAAACCGAAATACAACAGTGGATTTACACTATTGTTTGATCCAAGCGTTCTGGATATACATGGCCGGCAGTGATCACTTACCATCAGGTGACCTGCTTATATGCGATAAAAAATAACCTACCATAAATAATATGGTGGATTTATGCAAAATACATTTTGCTAGTTAAAAAACGCATCTGCGTTATACTGTATGGGAAAATTTAAATAAAAACAAAATATTACCTACCTCACACAAGAATCGAACCCATAACCATCCCATGACAATAACATAAAATAGCGCATAGTACTAGATAAAGCTATAAAAATATCCCAGCCCATTAATATGGAACATATGTCCCAAGCTGGAACCGTAACAAGCGTAAATAAACGCAATTATATTAGCATGCACTCCGCAATGGAGCATAAATGTAAAAATGTACAAATAACTTAATAAATATTTAGCGTTAATAGTTACTGCAATAGATGAACCGTGGGTTTAACTACATGCCGACTTGTAAAGGACAGCGGTCGTAGTATGAGCTATCAAATATTACAAGATATTTTACCGACTAATAAGTTTATTATTTTTATACCTCTGTGTCCCGATCAGGGGTACGCCTAGAGTTAATAATGAGCTCTACAAATCTCTTAGGACTTGTCTTTCTTTAATAAAGAAATTATTCAGAAAAAAATTAAAAAAATAGTTTTTCAAACACTCGATAATTACCACACAATCTCACGCCTTTTCCCAGAAGGGGTACACCCACATTTCCCATTGTATGTTCCGTCCCACGATGTGATAAAGGGCGACCCTATCACCATAGCAGGCAAAAAGTCCCGACTCTAGGCTGATAATGAATGGAAAAAATCGAAATCACTTTGCCCGACCTGGGATCCGAACCCGAGACCTCAGCTTTGTAACCATACCGTAGCACAAAAACGCCACCGAGGCAGTCATAGGCCGATAATTACTAGACATAAGACTATTCAGAATTTGATTCGGTTTGAAATATTATAGTTGGTTTCTCTTACAAGACAGCACATAGCATTGACTATGACAGCCCCCTCCCAACCCAGTCCCGTACAGAGCATATGACATCCCGATATAGTGTGAACACTTTTTACTCGTGTTCTAAGCAGATGTTGATTATAATAATTTACGAGTATTTAGATACAGCGGACAGGTGTTCTTACTTAAATAGCCGCCGGTGCAGCCATCGGATTACCAGGAACGTGCCTTAGAATGTTATGCTTGTACTTTACGTAGTAAGATCACACCTGTATTCTTAAAGGGTAAGCTGAGATGTCATTACACCCGGTCATATTTTGGCAAGATTATTTTTAAGCTAACATTTGATATGGCTTAATCTTGTCGTTGTAAGATTCATCAACGTCCGAAAGTTTCGGTTGCATTGTGTCTGAATTTATTAAAACTACCACCCGGCTTTGTTTAGCGGTAGCAGTCTTGATAAACCCTGTATTGGGCACAAATTACCAGGCACAAATTCCAACCCCCATTAACTGTTATCAATTTTTCAAGTCAAAACACTCAGAAAAAGCCTGACTTGACTTTCGAATCAAAGTCCTCACATTTACTCCCTACAAAAACACACCAAAACATAATTAAATAGTCTATTTAATACAAATAAACAAAAAGTGTATTATGGTAGCGTCGGCAGGTGCGCGGCGAGGCGCGTGCCCCGTAATACATGCCGTTTGGTGCATTTGATCCAATTAGTTGAACGCTATCTGTTCCAAACTCGCACCTTGTGTTGCTTTGCACACGTTTGATTCCTGCTAATAATTGTTTTTAGGTGTTTACGAATGTCAAATTTGCATGGGATAAAAGGTATTTAAACTTTGTATTTTTAATTTCAAGCTAAAAATATTATTGAAATTAAAGCGCATTTCGTTTCTACGAGCATTTGACTAAAAAAACCAACATTTTATTCTTAAATTTCTAAACTCTACGGTCCACGTTATAAAGATTAAGTATAGAATACAAATTAAAAAAAACTGTCTGATTATTATCAAAACTTCAGTGAAGATAATGCTATAAACATAGTCTAGAATCGCCCAAGGCTGTACGCTCCACGTTTCCTTTGCCTATAATCATGACTAGTAATTCCTTTGCCTCTGAAATCATTATAAAAAAAATATTTTATAAGTAAACAAAGCGGGTATCGGCCGCGCCGAAACAAACAATGGCATATGAAAGGTGAGTAAATGAAATCAGCAGAAGTTTAGCGGTCGGCGCAGCACGCGAGCGGCGCGTGGGGTACGCAACCCACCTGTTCCCGGGACGCACCCTTGCCGCGTGTACAGGGTGATGCCAAAATAATACAAGGAAAAAAATAATTATACAAATCCATATCATGATTTACAAATTGTATAGCATTTGAAGGAGTTATGTGATGAAAAACGATGGATGCTAAATTATTTTTCAAAATAAAAATTAGTGGAAGCTTCACATAAACGTATTAACAAACTTTTTTTTTTTGTTACAATATAAATATTGTTATCATGTAACTCAGATTCTGGTTTTCCAACTTACAACTCAAAAGCCCATAGAAAAAGCTTTGATCAAATAGTTTTTCCGTGGAACCTTTGTCTTTGACATAATGTGAGTAGTTTTTAACATTCTGTAATAGAGGTTCTAAGGACTAAGAGAGGACAAAGCTATTAGTTATCGAGCCCCCAGGTGAATTGAATTATGTCATTGAGACTGCAACTGCATATTTACAAATCAAGATTTTCTCACAAAAAAGGGACATAAAATGAATAAAATGATGTGTGTAAACGACCGATTATTTTTTACGACGTCTTACATGCGTCAAAACTTTCTCTCGGCTAAGTAAGGCAATCAATTTTGTAATTAAATGTATTTACAACATACAGAGGTGATCGATCATGCGTTGACCAAAGTTTCACAATATCCCGCCTGATATGGTATTTCTACTTGTATTTATCTACGTCAAAATGTAATGAAATAATACCAGAAAATTGTTTATTCTAATAATTCAATTTACTTGATATAGTATTAACATAATTATGTAGACTAGAAATATAAGGCAATCAAAATGCAGGTTTGCCGATTAGGTACTAAATAGTTTTATTCTAAACACGAATTTAAAAATCTGGTAATTAAACACGACAATAAATCCGCCAAGGTATTCCATTTTCAAAAAACTGTATATTTCAAAATTCAAAATTGGAATACTCTTTAGAATTGATTCCATAAACAAAACTTTTATTTTTAATACCAGCCTGTATTCACACCGGCGGCGCACCTGCCGTTTTCCCCGTTGTTTTTTTCTTTGTTACCCCATCCTTAACCCGAGCTGGTAACTTTAACCAGCCGCATATTACGGTAGGTCGTCCGACAGCAACATATTTAACCTTTAACCGGATGTATATTCGCAACGGAACCACTGTCGCCTGCTGCGCGAATATTTCGCCTTGTAAATTGCGCGCAATATTGAGGTTAATGACTCTGAAGTCAGGCTTTAGTTGTTTTAAAATGACTAAAGTTTAAAGAAAAATAAAAATAGTAGTGCATATGATTTTTGTTAAAATCTTAAAAGAATCGTGTAAATTAATGCAGTTATCACCGAAACACATATAATTTGAAGTTAAAAATAGTCTGTCTAAATAAAAAAATAAAATTGAGAGCATTAATAATGCAGACTTCATTACCAATGCGAAATAATCAAAATAAACATTTTGAAGAAATTGAATTTATAATTGGATTGTACTAGTTTAATACGCTCCGTAAAAGATTTATCAGTTTAGTCCATGCATAGTGACATAGACAAATTAAAAAATAAATGATACCGTTTACAGTCTACCTAAATTAATCCGCGGTAATTGGACTATACCAGATTCGCGGAATCGTACAAAACAATTAGTATTCGAAATTTAAAGATAAATTCTTAATTTAAAAGGAAAACGTTGAGTATTGCGGTGTTGCTCAATTAATCAATCATAATTATTATGCTCTATCATAGACAATTATAATCGATTTGCGTTCGAAATTTGAAATTAGTGTCATAGACGAACTGGAAAGTGAAACGGACATTGCGTCAATAATTTTATTCTTTGTAATTCCAATTATTTTTTCACTAACTCCTTTGTCTATAGTCACCTACTTGTTTTAATCGTTTCCGTAATTATTATTCTCGTAATATGCTATGAAAAGCTTATCTAAAAACCAACTGCTCTATAAAAAGGAATATACAATACAGCGAGACAGCGGATGACCGCACAATCGTTCTGTCTTACACTGACAATTATTACTTGAAACATATGTATTAATGCATAGTTCCTGTTGTATGTTTGTGTCTTATCTTACTAATGCAATACACAACCGACTATTTCCGTTTTTTTTTTTCAATTGAAATAAGCTGTCAGAACGTTAAGCATATCATGGAGGCGATTATAAATGGTTTCACGCGGTCTCAACGGCTCTCAATCACGACACGCCAGCTTGTCGATACGGCTGCGGTGTGACGATCGTAGTATACGGGTAGTGGGACTGATTTAGAAAGGTTTGGTGGGTACCGAGACCCCTAAATCAAAGATTATTAGTCGATTTCTAAAGATTTCAGTTTCGGCAAGATGAATTGAAATAATAAATGGGCATACAAAAAAACCGCCAAAATAGAGTGTCAAAATGTAATGTATTTACTTCAACCCAAACATAACAAATCATGTTGCAATATATTTGTGCATTTCTATTCATTAGTCATTAGACAGCCTCCGTGGCGCAGTTGGTTAGACGTCGCCTGTGAAACGAGAGGCCGCGGGTTCGATCCCCTCACCGAGAGAAATGTTTGTGTGGCCCACAAATATTTCTTCCGGGTCTGGGTGTTTGTGAGACCGAAAAGTCTCTCGTAGTTCCTGATACCCACGACACAAGACTCGATCTTAGTGTGGGGTCAGGACTATGTATGTGACTGTTGGGTGTTATTTATTTATTATTTGTTTATTAGTAGAATTGCATCGCTATCACAATCAAACACTTGCAAGTCTACCTTAAAATTACGTAAAATGATCATACCATATTTTAATATTTTAACCCACTCGCCCAGTCTAATTCCGTGCCCCCTCTTCGTCAGTCTACCGGACTCCCATGAGTCTACAGGTCCCGACAGGTTGGTCGGTTCATAGACCTCACAGCAAAAACTACATAAACACACGGCGTAAAAACGAACGCGCCAAACTATTCTAGCACTCAGTGAGAAAAAACCATCAAGATATAAAGATGAAGTAGTGTGGTATAATTTAATTATAAAAAATAGGTTGTGGAAATCCGTGGGCGTGTGTCCAGCTGTGGACGTTTTTGATGATGACGAAATGATATACAAAAAAAAATACAAACAAAAAAAAATAATTTCTTCCTCTTGTAATTACTACGCCTCTTGTATCGTTGTTTTTATTACATAGGTCCGGCAAAGGCAAACAGGTCACCTGTTGGTATGGGATCACTGCCATGAATATCAACCACGCTTGGATCATAAATGTGTTGCCGGCCCATCAAATCGGCAGGGAGGCGGGAAAGAAAAAGAATGGGAAGAGGGAAAGGATATTTGGAATACGACAAATTGTATCTCAAATTATAAATAACTTTTTAAAAGAAATTTAGTTCTATAAGGCTGTAATACCCAAGCCCTCATCATGTCTTATTTGTTTTATTGACCACGTAAATATTTTAACCGATGCGGCAGTCACATTTAAAACGTACGTTTCATAGTTTCCCGCCCTCGAACATTCCAGAAAGTTAACTTTAGGTAAAAATCCTATCCATGAGAGGGGTTATGGCCTAACCTCTCTCAATCGTACTCTCGTTTATAGAGGAGTGCCTCCCTGCAGTGGGAGGTATATGATATAGTACATACAAATATCGCACGCTTACGTCGATACGAAGAACCAACAATCGCCAAAGAATAATCTGGACAGCACAGCAATTGCCAATATTAAGTTCCAATGTCATTGTCTATATTAAGAAGAGACTCAATACTTATATTTGTTCTACAGGTTTAAATTAATTTACCCACCACTTCCAGCCGAACTGCACAAAAAATCTAAACAAATTGTCCATTCTAAAAATATGCGTGTTTTTTTGCCGTCGCGAAGTATCTTACGCTGGCCATTGAGTTGGCGAGTATTGTTCTCAACAGTGATTCATCTGAGAACGTTTCACTGACAGATAGACATTTATCAGCTTCCATCCCGTGTTTGATTTGACTTTAACAAGCCTCTTTGATGTTAGAACATATTAGTCTCAACTATATCGTGAACTATGTACTAACATGGGCAGAAATAACTTTTACGTTCTCTCTCTTGAGACACAGGAAATCGACCGCTGATCATGGACCATCCCCAAAAAACTTGTAACTTTATTTTTATTTACCAGTCTTAGACATTTTTTTAATTGCATTGAATGACGATATGAGCATGCCATTCACCTGATGGTAAGCGATAGACCGACCATGGATAATAGCAAAGCTAAACATGAATTTCTAAGCAATGCGTGGCATTCCACTTCACTCGCTATCCTGAGACATAAGATATTGTCTAATTATGTCCAGCAGTTAATCTTGCTGTAATGTTCTACAAAAGGGAACACTGCAGTACATTTACACTGCTGTTTGGCGGGAAAACTAGACATTGCGGTGGGACCTAACCAGGCGGCCTCTCACATATGAGAGACCTACCACCGGTGTAGACTGTTATAAGTGGTGTTCAACTGATTTTGAGACAACATTTACTTCGATTACTAGATATTAAACATTATTGAGCAAAAATGTTTCTTTACATAGCTTTTTATCGTTAAAATAACCGCAATATCTATCTGGTTCCGTACCTGTCTTTTACATATGCTTTTATTTATTATACTATCCCAAGTCAGTCAACTTGTTAAGCACAAACTTAATTAGTACATATTTTTATCTACATAAAACACGTAATAAAATTTGCATGTACAACGAACATTAAACATTAAGTACAGTGTTTAATATTTTACAAGTAAATTCAAAATTAATTGTATGTTACGTTTTCATGAGTCTGCCACTGAATCGATTGTTAAGAAAATTGCTTGAAGGGTAGCCTAGTATTTCCAAAGGAACATAGGCTGTTTTATTTTATTACATTCACCCCTTAAAGAGAGGAAAGGGATGATAAACTCTTATTAAAAATAAGACAAATGTGGATCAATTAATTTGAAAATGTGATGTATGGAGTGAAATAAAAAAAGAGTATTTAAGTGTAGCCAGACTGGACCAGGTAGGTATTTGACACGAACGATGACGTCACGACACGCTAATCACCAAATCACTTACCACCTGCCCGCGGTACACATCATGATTTCATTAACGATGCTTAATCATTGTAATCTCACGTTTTAATGGAACTCATGAACCGTTCAACACAATATCATCTTTTTTTAATTTGCAGCCGGCTTAGGAGGGAGAAAGTATTGGACTCATTTCAAGAACACATTTTAATTTTTAATTTTAAGCACGAAATTGCTTGCACACAAATGAACGTTAGAATATATTTTTTGTCTTTCTATAAGTACCCTTCAATATACAAAGCTTCTAATTTTCACGACATTAAGCATTATTTTTAAATCGCACGCTTAGTATTAAAGAGACCTAACTAAAAAAAAACATTTTTTGGGAAACGTTCTTTAAAGATTTGTAACATAAGATCTATTCTATCTTGTCTATTCTTTTTGGATTCGGTCAGTTTAATATTAAAGGTGCGAAATGTTCCCCATCTGGCTAAATTTATTTTATAAGTTCCAAGATTTTTAAAACTCCATATTGTAAAAGCTAAACCAATTTTGAACCACAAGTAAGTATAAAATAGCTATACATATATATTTAAAAAACCTTACACAAATTAGTTTTTGTAACGTGACCGATAGCAACGCCTTTTAGTTTTGGCGCGAACGGGTCATGTCTGTTGTCTATGGAGTTTGTCTATGCTCTGTTTTTATATCACAAAAAGCAGACAGCACCACGCATCAATGATGTCCATTTGATGGCATCACGACGTGGTAAAAAAGTAAAAAATATAATGTAGATCGGTTCGGAACGAGCTTGGCGATTGTTGGGAGTGACTAGTTATATTCACACTGGTTTGCTTATGTAGCATTTCTAAGTGTAAGTAATTACTCTGATGTGATACTGGATGTGGGTTAGATTCTCGCTGAAACAAATGTAATTTGATAATAATAATTTTAACGGTAAGCTAGAGGATTCGGGTTTGATCCCCATGCCGAGACAATGTATGTAAAAGACACAAGGATCATATCATATAATAGGCTTAGAACTATGAATGTGACTGTTGGGAGCAATTATCGATTGAAACCAAAATGCAAATAAAATGAACTATTCGTTTTAACGATTGTATGGAATAACCATTATATTCACACGGACAAAATATCGTTAACCTATACATATTGATAATACAATATACAAACAATAATTTAAATAGACTCGTGGCATATCTAGTATTATCATAACAATAATTACCGAGTTCGTTTTTTGCACCGACTGTACTCTGTTTACTTTGCGTTAATGTACTTTTTGCACTCGTCTGTACATTTGTAATAACAATAGGGATAGTCTAGAACTTTCTGTGTAGTTGTAATGTTTTTAGCGTTTGACCAGCTGATTGTTGGTAATCATTCCCGGTTATAAACAACCACCTAAGGATTTTATTTTTATTATAGCGATTTGAGAATTCAGCAAGAAAGAAGTTACGATATCGTAATTTTAAAATTAAGTTGATATTCCATAAGTAGTTGAAAATGATTTTGCTGACTGTTGATTTTTTTAGCTTTGTTATTGGCTTCCATTCTCAAAGTATGACTGAAAACAAAAATACATGATGAAGATTCTGTCCAATATAGACAATTGTATTTTTGGTCTACACAAACGTATTATCAAAGAGTCTTTAAAAATGAACAATTTAATTGATAAATAAAGAACACAACAGTCACATACATAGCCCTGACCCCTCAGTAAGATCGAGTCTTGTGTCGTGGGTACCAGAAACTACGAGAGACTTTTTGGTCTCACAAACACCCAGTCCCGATACAAATACCAATGGTTCACATAAAATTTGATTCGGTGCTTAGATCGAACCTGCGGCCTCTCGTTTCGCAGCTATCCCAATCTGTCTAATTCAAGTTTCTAAAATAAATAATTCGTAATTTGTAACGATACTTACAGGCAAGCGAAATGTCGGACGCCCGCCTACAAGGTGGACGGACGACTAAGTTTGCAGGAAGCCGCTGGTTGCGGGCCGCTTCCAACAGGTCGATGTGGAGATCGTTGGAGGAGGCCTATGTTCAGCAGTGGACTTCCTGTGGCTGAGATGATGATGATGATGATGATGATGAACGATACTTTGCGTTACAAATTACGATCCACCAAATCATCATAAAATAAGTTTTTTTTTGGGATTACGCAAAATTCCAAGTCACAAACACGCAATATTTCGATTCCGTGATTCGATTTGCGAACTCCATTAAAAATGCCTATAACATGTGTGAAATACCGTGATCCGACATGCCGAGACTTAAAGATTAGAATACACTTAATAAAATACGCTTTTGTATTTATTTATTTTTATTGCTTGGATGGCAAGACAAACGTGTCGTTCGCCTGATGGTAAGCGATACGACCGATCATGAACAGTAGCCAAAAACACCTAGAATTACAAAGCAATGCTTGGCATTCCACTTCGCTCGCCATCTTGAGACTTAGATGTTAAGTCTCAATATGTCCAGTAGTTACCCTGGGTACAAAATCTTTCAATCCGAAACACAACAGTGCATTTACACTGCTGTTTGGCGCGAGAAACAGACATTGCGGTGGAACCTACCCAGATGGCCTCTCACATATGAGATACCTACCACCAGTAAATACAACACCTTTATTCGTCATACTATGCAATGTAACTTAGGCGTTATCCCGGCTGATGCCAGGGTTCGCCTCCCGGCTAAGTCTCCCCCATTTTGCTCGGTCTAAGGCATCCATTGATATTGGGACGGAAATATTCTCGGCTAAAAATAGTGGAATTGATGCCATCTCTGTATACCCCCTTCAGGGATATGGGTGTGAGTACATCATCAGTGACACACAGTCGCAGTGGAATACAATTCTTGTGTAAAGGATATCGCATACTATGACACATGATTAAGTGTCTTAGCACCCAGATCCGATAGAAATAATTTATTTATTTTATTTATTTAAACACTTTGTACAAATAAAGAGTACAGGTGGACTTAATGCCTAAGGGCATTTTCCACCAGCCAACCTTAAAGTAGTGCAGAGAGACGGACGTAAGTGCTTATTAATTGTGTAAATAATAAATAAAAAGTGAAAAAGAAATATGTGTAATGACAAATATTAGCCCCCATTTCTCCGTCATTATTTTAAGCAGACCGCTTTGTCTAGCAGTGAATTGCCTCCAGCGGAAAATAATGATACAATCCGTAGCGTTTCAATAGATAAATTTTTCTGAAAGCCTAGTAGAGGCAGCCAAAAAATTTATAACAACAGGTTGTGTGCATGTTATCTTGACTTGACTTGATTTCCAAATCTTCGTCTAAAAAACAATATGTCAAAGGAAGTAATTTTAACAGACTGAAGGACAACGGGTTTGACCAAATAAACCTTCCATTCATCATAAAACATATAAAAGTTTAATAATGTCAACAAGTATTCAAAATAAACCTAATGATGATTTAATCGAGCTGTAAAGATTCTGTATAAAATTTAAATACTTTTTGTACACATTTAATGGATTGTTATTATTAATACACGCGCTTTACGACGTGTTTCATTAAATATCTACGATCAATTACATACACAGATTAATTAAAACTTTAATAATGATTTAAAGTATTCTGAATTTTTAAACAAGAGGTGATCGGCCTCCGACAGGTAACTAAATATGGCGGACGCTACACGTCACGCGCGCGCCGAGTGCCAACCCAGCTTAAATTCCCGCTCTTTTGTTATGCTTTTTTTTTTCCACAAAACTGGCATCGATCACAACCGGCCAGTCACAAACGCTTTTACTCTTACACGAAAGAGGTTATATAAAAAATGTTTGGAACGGCCCCGCGACGGAGGCGCGTCTAGTTAGACAATTAGCGAGTTTCGGCGTCGCGTACTAAGTCAAGGGCGGTCACCGAGCAGCAGCTGGCTTCCTACTGAATTTTAATACCCGCCCGAATCCGAAACTACGTCGCTATACTAGTTTTACGACCGCGCTCGAGGTCACTCGAACAGACGACGGTAACTATGCGGCGTTTCGAGAAAAAAAACATATATTTTTTGGGAATAAACTCACCGAAGCGTATCGGCCTCTCAGACGCGACAATGTTTTGACAATTTAAAAATAGAACGACTACATTTTAAATTTCGAACGGCGCATAGCAGTCAGCAGTCAGGACAAATGTCAACACACGAAACCGTTGCATCAGCTATTTTTTTTCTACATATATTTTTAAAACGTCAGAGTGACTGATTATTTCATCATATATTAGAACTTAAATACTACAACTTCGTATTATTAGGCATAACAATAATATTAAACTTGAGGCTGAATGTTATTGCCTTTATTTATACAAAACTTCTCCGTTCGCTTAAAATAACGTGTCGTTATACTTTCGCTTTCTTGTTTATAATATATTCGAGGATAAAATTTCTGAACAAAATTGTTGTAGCATAGTTTATCCATTTGGGGTATATATTAGGAGAAAAAAATACAGATGAAATATGTTTTTTTAACATGTCCGTAAACACTGAAATTATTAACATGTGATAGAACATGTCACTTTTACCCTAATACTTAAATATTTCATTTGCAAGTAAAGAAAATCTGTACTTCAGCTTTTCCTGGAACAGAACGGTTAAAATGCTTTCATAACTATTTCCATTGACTAGGATACAAAGCGATATAATTTTTTCCCAATAAACCCTTCTAGGTTGTCCGACTCCAAAATAATATCTACAAAGACAAATAAAAAGAAAAAAGTACTCAACTTCAAACAAAATTTTCCACGTTCCATATTCAAAATTGAATTCTAAAATGGCGGCTACCCCGACAGTGGGTGAGACTTGAAAAAAAAAACATTTGAATATTTCATTCATTTTCATTCACAAGAAATTAACGCCAGTCATTGTAATTAGAAAATGTTTTGAATAAATTAAAGAGTTTCTTTGTAGCAATTGTAATGTGTAACACGTGGGTTAATGTTGTCCGTGAACTTGCGCCGTCAGGTGCTTCCGTAGATTACCCGGAGAGATAAGCGAGCACCCCTGATTATAGGTAATATTCTAATAATGCTCGTAAAAGGTGGGTAAAGGGCTTTAATTGGACTCTGCTTTGAAAGGGACAGTTGGGTTCTTGGTCCTTGTAACCGTGCTTCATATTAATTTATTTTTTTCTTTTCTCAAAGGTTTGATAAAAATCTAATCTAAATTGGGTCACCTAGTAGAGATATGAGGTAACACTCATAAAAAAAACACGAAAATACTGTTGAATCCTCCTCCTTTTTTTGAAGTCGGTTAAAAATAGTATTAAATGAATTAAATGAAATTAAATTATTTTTATTCAGTAACAGTATGCGACCAAAGTTCCATCATTGTAATTACTGATTACAATTAAAGGATCAGAATGAATTCAATAAAAGAATGGAATTTCGCAGTCTTATGTGGATGTGAAGAAAAACTTTGATGGGAATGGAAATGTAGGAGAGACAAACAGTTAACTGTCGCGGTATTGACCACATAATCCAGTGTGTGATCAGTTTTGTAAGACGATTGGCAGGTGCTTTGCCTAAATAAAATCGTAACAATTTAGTCCTCTTTTGAAACCAGCACTGCCAATCTTGCAAGCTAGAATTGAAGGCACTTATTTTGATAACATTAAGCACTCTCCAGTGCTCTCAACCAGTCTTTGTAAATATCTATATTGTCTTTAACCCGAAAAGAAACTTATCTTAAAGTAAAATGAATAAAACGGGTTTAGATATTCCCTATCGTAATATGCATTCGAAATTATACCCGGAAACTTGAAACATTCTTCCATTATCAAAGAAATAAGACGAATGACGTAACAGAAAACACGCCAAATTCATAGTACTGGCCAAACAACCGGGAGCAAGAATGTAATATTTAAACTTTTTTTTTTCACTTAATCACAAATTCATTTCCCCGACCGCGTTCGGTCACGGCTTATAAATTTACTTAAATAATGAAATGAATTAATGTCGGGCGAGCATTAAAAGTTCAAATTGTACGTAACGTCTGACCTTGAGACGCCGGGGGCCTTACTACGAGTTGTGTGAACTAGTTGCCGCCGGTGGGTTCATTCATGCCTGCACACGTGGGAAGTATGAGGTTTATTGTGAATATTATGGATTGACGGTATGTGTAGTGCTGGATAGTTGGAGTAGACCTTTTGTCCTCTCTACTCGATGGGCCAACGCGATATAATGGCTTATGGTGCGTCCGATGGTCTTGGTATGACGTCGGTCTCGGTTTTTCCAGCGCACATCAAAGGTTTAGGTCATTAAAGGTAGGTGATCACAACTGAATGTCGCCATCGTGGAGTTGCGTTTCCATCATTCATATGGCCATTGATGGCCAACTTGCTAGTCCAGCGCTGGCCGATCGTGTAGAGAAGCTATTTAAGAGATGATGAGATTGTCTCTCGCCGGTCGACTCAATATGACGCGTTTGAATTATACAGACGGGAATAACTTCTGGATTATACCTGGCTGATGGATTTTTACATCAGAACGAATAAAAACTGGATATAAGCTGAACCTGGAACATTTAACTCTTAACTGAGACATGGATTTTATACAGTGCTGGCCAAGTAGTCTATTCCTTGATTTCCTATAAGATTGCTGTATCAATTAGGCCTTATTTTACTATTAGAAGTCCGAAATTTACTCATGAATGTAATCGCCATTCAGTTTATATTTGTAAATTTTCTATTATTTCAGACTTTTATCAATAAGATTCTTCAAATATGGATTTCAAGTATCTTATTGATAAAAGTGGATGGCCACTTATGAATGTATCGGAATAAACGGATCTACACAAAATATGTTTAAATATATGGTATTATTTATTCCCATCCCAAACAATATAATCAAAAAATTGACGTCAAAACAGTACTCATAGATTCAGTATTCATGAAAAGTGATGGACGATATGATGAAAATCGGACTGTTTACTTCAAATTGTTGCTAAGTGACCTGGCGAATGAAATAGATAATACTTTATCATCTCTCTCTCTCCAGGCACAGGAAGTCTATTGCTAAACATAGGCATCCCCCAAGGATCTCTACATCAACCTGTTGGAAGTAGTTTGCACCATATACTTGACTTAGGTGGACAAGAGATTCCAAAAAGCGTTATTATGTTTCGTTATTACGTGAGTTTTTCGCACACAAGAAAGTGACTGATAAGTGCTTTAGGATCGCTATGTCTTTCTACGAGGGACCTTTTCTCTTTAACGCAATTATGCAAGGTAACTCTAAATTGAAAATCCTACCATCAACTATACTCTTATCAGTCTATCAGTTAATATAGAAATAGCCTCTATGGTTCAGTTGTTTAGACGCCGGCTATGAAACGTAAGGCTGCGGGTTTGATCCCCGCACCGAGATAATATTTGTGTGATTCACTGGTATATGTTTCGGGTCTGGGTGTTTGATACCCACGAGACTGGGTACAGGGCACAAGACTCGATCTCAGTGTGGGGTCAGGACTATGTACGTGACTGTTGTGTATTTATTATACTAAACAAAGCTGTTTACTTCACGTCAATTTTCTATGAGTCTAATAAACTCATCTTGCTTATTTTTTCTAAGGACTAAGGACTTGCTTTGTTGGATTACCCTTTATTATATAAAAAGCGTATTTTTCCGCCACTGAGGTAATTAAAAAGCTAATGTAATTGGGGTGCAAACTAATTAGTATGTAAAGTTTATTTTATATACACTCCATAGTTAGTTTACGTGTTAATATGTACGCTTTTGTAAGGTATGGCAAAAATCCGTGGCGTAAATACCGTAGCAACTTCTAAACTCGTCATTAACACTTCAAATATTTGTGGATAATAGGATTAAATCATGCGATAGTTGAAAGACCTTTAACCCTGGCATTAAATTCGTGTAGAACAGGGCTGACAACAGTATCGAAATGAGTCTGAGTAGCCAAGCTCAGCGTGTCTTGAAGACAATTAGTTGTAGGTCGATTAGGAGTAACCCTGCATAATCTTGAAGAAAAAAGGTTATCCTTTTTTTTCTCTTTGTTTGTTCTTCTTTCTGGAGTAGGAAGATTATATTTCCATCGCAAAGATCCTGATGGTAAGCGATACGACCGCTCATGAACAGTAGCAAAACCAAACAACACCTTGAATAACAAAACAATGCTTGGCATTCCACTACGCTCGCCATCCTGAGACATAAGATGTTAAGTCTCAATATGTCCAGTAGTTACCCTGGCTACAATGCTCTTCAATCCGAAACACAACAGTGCATTTACACAGCTGTTTGACGGGAGAAATAGACATTACGGTGGTACCCACCCAGATGGCCTCTCACATATGAGAGACCTATGTTCAGCAGTGGACTCTATGGCTAAAAAGCGAGAGAGAAGGTATATACAGTATGACGTGACTGAAAGCATAGACTAAATTTATTACATGAAAACATCCGTCTGTCGTTCCGGCTATCCTCAGTCCGTTTTAATTGTTACCCGCGATAGCATCACGCCGAGTAATCTTCAGTTTTATTACGTGATTTATTAGTCCGAGTCAAAAATTAATTACACCGACAACTGGTTATTATTTTAATTTGGTGTAATTTCACAGATTCGGTCTGTTATTCAATATGCGAGGATTATATGGTTTGTTATAATGGCGGGGAGCGGCTTTTGTTCTGCGTGTGTATATTAAAATGTCTAAAGTAATCATTATGAAAACTAGACTGCTATTCAGTTTACTGTAGAACATGGCCTTGAAACAAATGAAAAATATTTATCATGTCAGATTTGGAGACTGTCCCGCCCTCACACCCGCCACTGCAACTCCTGTAAACAGGATCAACAGTGGCACGCAATCTAATGACACCGAGCATTGAAGCTCGGCGAGTCTCCGGGAATGTCAGATTTATTTATTTATTTACAGTACATATAATTATTTGTTATTTAAATCCAAAAAACCCACACTAGGCCAGCGTGGTGGACTATATAGCCTAGCACTCCCAATCGTACTCTCGATTGTAGAGGAGGCCCGTGCCCTGCAGTGGGACGTGTATGGGCTGATATACATGTAGACTTCATACAAATTATGTATATATGGACTAGATAGTAACGAGAATTAACAAAGGAATTTTACGATGATTTTACCATGTAGACGGTAGGGATCGATCGAACCTACATCCAAATCGATTATACCGTCAATTATAACAAGGATCAGGTCAAAACTACGCTGAACCGACAAGAATGCATGAACAGGATGATGAAAGTGGATGAAAAGAAATTATTGACCAAAGAATCTCTCGTAGTTCCAGATACCCGCGGCACAAGACTCGATCTTAGTGTGGGGTCAGGACTATGATGTGACTGTTGGGTGTGTATATTTATTTAAGCAATTCTCTTCCAATCGAACCTAGGGTGATGCATAGACAATATGAGGTAGGTGCGCAAATAACAAAAGAAAGATCGTGTTACACTGTCATTTAAAAACATAAGAGAGGGGTAAGATATCGCTTTTTCAAAATCCGTCTATGGCATTTACTGACCGAAACGCACCGAAATGAATTAGTTACAATCTATTTTAAACTTCACAATTAACAGGACCGAATAAGATAATCGTATTGCCGTAGCATAACTTTATATTTTATCATAACCACGGATTTGTCCTTAAAGTCTATTTTCAGATTTATTTGAATAACAGCAAAGCGAACAAAATTCCAATAATCCCTTTTAAACATATTTTTTAAAGAGTTACTCCCAATACCCCTAATAAAACAGTTCACGTATAATATAACAATATATCACGTAATTTGTAATAAGACACCTACATTTATATAATTCGAGTGTTACATATTGAGATGGTTCAAATAACAACACGTATGCTGGACCACTCGACATATTCCCGATTTACATCACGCACAAGGGTACGCAAAGGTGACATTAGGATCACCTAGTTTTTACGACATATTGTGTTGCCATAGAGTAACATTCTAGAGCTGCCAGAATCTTACCTGTTTAACAAAAAAAAGTTAAGGATAAGTCACCTTAATATTCACTTAAAAGTTACTAAGTATTTGTTCACATATAGGAAAGGCTCATTTTCTAAAACTGTTGGGTATCTAGGGGATATTGGGTAGATTAGATTGTTTCTTCTGGTTAGAGCAGATCTTTGAATAGCAAAGAATTTAAATACCACTCTTAACAATATAATACTAAAATAGTCTACGATTTTTCACATGAGCTCCTTTATTAGTTTCCTGGCGTTGCAATTTGTGTGACACAAATTGTGTCCCGTATGGCGCCGTCACACTTCCATTCGGGAAATAAATTTGGCGAGCTGTGGATGACATTAGTACCACCGATGCCTATATACGTATATATGAAACAGGTACGAACGACTTCGTGAAGGTTTTTACCGGTGTAGGTCTCTCATATTTATCTCCCGAAAAACAGCAGCATAAAAGCACTGTTGTACTCCGGTTTGAAAGACATTAATTATTGAGTAACCAGAGTATCTACTAGACATATTGAGAATTAACATTTATGTCTCAGGATGACGAGCGCAGTAGAATGCCTATGCATTGCTACTGTCCATGAGCCGTCGTATAGCTTACCATCAAACGACTTGCTCATCTGGCCATACATAGTAATAAAAAAATGTACAGAAGATATACGTACATATATAAACTCACGCCATGCCCCATTGGGGCATGCAAAGACTATTGAGCTCTTTCGCTGCCTAAACATTCATCAATTTCTTCATACACGCTCGTCAATTTCGAGGTCTCCGTATTTTTCCTTTCTTTAATAAATAAATAAATTAAAAAAAAATATTATAAAAAATGTCGTTACCTCTTAAAATTTCAATAATTCTAAAATATCAAACCACTGTCCTCTCTGAAATTCTATTCTACAATAGTTCGATATTTATCATAGACTAAAGCGTCCCACGCGAGCTACAGGAATACCCGACACAAAACGTATTTGCAACAACGATGACACTTTTATGTATTGCGCCTTATGTAATATACATTAATATCTTCCGCAAGGTGTCATCTGTCTTTATTATATACTATTTCCCGAAAGAATTGCAATTCAAAATAAGTTTTTGCTGGACACGTCATTGGTTTTGGCTAACGGACGGATAATGGAAAATCTGTTACCTGAAAACTGGCTGAAGAAGTAAAGAATAATGAGACGATATAATATTTTTTAAAGGTTTGAGATATTCCATATATATGGTAGATCTGTATCAGCCTATATACGTCCCACTGCAGGGCACGGGCCTCCTCTACAATTGAGTACGATTGAGAGTGGTTAGGCCGTATAGCCCACCACGCTGGCCTAGTGCGGGTTGGTGGACTTTACATAGCATATAAATTCTTACAAATCGGTATACAGGTTTCCTCACGATGTTTTCCTTCACCGTTTGAGTGTGTGGTGATTGACTATCAATACACACATGACTCCGATATACGGTAAATGTGGTTGAATAACTTGCTATCAGGTTTTCATGCCTCAAGACTTCATTGTTTCCTAATATTTTATTAAAACTTCAAAAAAGGAGGAGGGTCTCACTTCGATTGTAAGTTATTTTTATAACTTGATTCGAAATTATATCAAGTAATATTTAAGTTATTTATCACCTATGAATGAGTATAGTTGTAGTAATATTCAGGCACCGTAGATACAATTTTATTTATTTATTGGAGTTGAAAAAATATTTTTGTGTTAAATGGATAATTTATCAAGGAATGCTATAGGATATGTATCATCACGCTATGACATATAGGAGGGAAGCAGTAATGAAAAATCGAGCAAATGCGAAAGAAAATATTCCTTTTTCTTGGTCTAATTGGTTAATATATTTTGGCCGCCATTTTGATAAGTGTCTCTGCACTGGGGTGGAGCCGGGCCAGACTGCTAGTCATTCATATATACGTAAAAAAGAGCTTTTCAGGGTAAGGGTTTTTAAAAAATCAAAACAAATACGACATACAATAAAGCACATGATTTTATGAATTTACCACCACATACCGTTGATTTTCGCATGAAATACGAGTTACGGAAATGCAAATCTCCAAGTTGATTCACACATATTTAAATACAGTTTTTTGGAAAGTCTAATTACACCAGAAATAAACAGTTTTGTGCAACAATTAACGTCAAACCACTGAATTTTATGTTTCAGCTTGGCGCATGCGTCAATGTTCATAAAATTTAAATATTAAATATATTTTCGTAATTATTTTTGTTTTCTTCCGCGATGGCGCAATGACGTCATGACAAAGTGCAATATTCTACGCGGGGGTAGTCCAATTTCTGCGCGGAAAATCAACCGGTTTTCAAATAATCATATTATATCTATGTAAAAAACTGACTATAGTAAGTATAGGTAGTGCGTGGTGGCCTGTTGGTAAACGGACCAGACGCGGCTGCCAACATATTCACGGTGGTCGCGGGTTCAAATCCCAGGGCACACCTCTGACTTTTCGGAGTCATGTGTGTATTGATAGTCAATCACCACGCACTAAAACGGTGAAGGAAAACATCGTGAGGAAACCTGCATACCATAGCGCTTCATGAGAATTTCTATGGTATGTAAGTCCGCCAACCCGCACTAGGCCAACGAGGTGGACTATATGGCCTAACCACTCTCAATCGTACTTTCGATTGTAGAGTAGGCCCGTGCCCTGCAGTGGGACGTATATGGGCTGATACAGATACAGATACAGTAAGTATACCTAAGTAAGTATATCTTACGGCCGCACTCAGAGACTTATAATGTCAATTTGACAGCCTCCGTGGCGCAGTTGGTTAGACGCCGCCTGTGAAACAAGAGGCCGCGGGTTCGATCCCCGCACCGGGAGAAATGTTTGTGCGGCCCGCAAATATTTCTTCCGGGTCTGGGTGTTTGTGAGACCGAAAAGTCTCTCGTAGTTCCTGATACCCACGACACAAGACTGGGGCTTAGTGTGGGATCAGGACTATGTATGTGACAGTTGGGTGTTATTTATTATTTATTTATTTAATGAAATCGTTCCTTAGTAAAAGTTTTGTTCGAAAAATCTACACTAAGTAATGATTTAATTGACATTAAATATCTCTGAGCATGGCCGTTAGTCACTATGATAGACGGCTGCCTCGGTGGCGCAGTTGTTCTACGGTATGATAGCAAAGTTGGGGTCTCGGGTTCGAATCCCGGATGTCCGACCCGGGATAAGTGATGTTGGATTTTTCTATTCATTATCAGCCTGGAGTCAGGAATTTGTGCCCGATATGGCAATAGGCTCGCCCCCTATCACATGGTGGGACGGAACATACAAGGTGAAATGTGGGTGTCCTAGTGGTACCTCTGCCTACCCCTTCTGGTATTCTTCTACCTTTATTTAAAAAAATGCAAGATTTTCATTAACTGAAAAAATTTTGAAATCCTTATATGTATAAAAAATAATTGGATGTAGTAATCTAAAGACAATTAAAATCATCGATGTGAATAGCCCGCCTTATCCTTTCGAAAAACACGAGGGCGGCAAAAATTCTCCACAACCGGACGCGCAACCTTGAACCACCGATAGTGCGCGCAAGTTGAACGTACTCGATAAACGTACGTGTACAGTTTAATTGCACTTTAATCAATTAAAACTTTTAAATACTCGGAATTGTTAAAATTAAGTGGATTAGTGGTTCGTGCTGACAGTTGACACATTGTAGAAATAAGTGGTATAAACACCTGTAGATTACAAGCCGTATCTATAGATTGTTATCCATGAGGTCTTGGGTTCCATTCCCAGATCAAATAATGTACCTTTATGAAATTATCCATTAGAAATACATGATTTGCTGGGGCTGGTCTGTCTAATCATGGTAAAATTATAACAGTAAATAGATGAAGGAACAAGTGGAAATGGATTAAAATCCTGATGAAGATAAAACAATGTAACAGGGGCGTCGCCAGCCGATGGCCCGGGTGGGGGGGGGGGGGTATGAATTGTAGGTACTTTACTACTACTTACTTATTTACTTGTAGTACGAGCCTTACATCTACGGCGATATGCAAAAAAATACCGTATAGTCGGCAAATCAAGTCAAAGATTTTGGTTGCTTTACAATTGACAATTATTTTAATCTTTAGGGAGGAGCAGCTGCCTCTACCTGCCCCCCCTTGGTGATGCCCTTGCATTGTAATACTTTTCGCCTATTTAAATAGTGCAATTGAGCCAGTGCAGTTCAATGCACTGCGCGGCGGCGTTTCGGCAACTCAGTTACATACCGCCACGGTTACTCACTGCCGCCCACTGCCGCTTGCGAATACCACGCACTAATCTACGAAAATGTTGATATGGCTTTAAAAAAATGTTTAAATATTCCATACAGGGTCTATCAAGACTGCTACCGAAAATGTAGCCGGGTGGTAGTTTTAGTGCCTTCATACAAAAAACAAATTTTTTTTTGCAAAAAAAAGCAACGATTTTTTTCCGTTGTATTTGGGTGTTAAATACATAGGTTTTTTTAAATAATAGTGTACACCCTTTCTTTTTAAAGATTCTATGGTACACCAGGGTTTCAATTATTATTACATACCTAAACAAGATGATATTTAAAAAATGACAAAAAAAATGCGCGTTTGATATACCTACCCTGTATGTCTCGTTGTTATATTGTTGCTTACTCTTTCGCACTAATCAGTTCTTAATTACCATTTATCTATAGATTGATAGAAAGACCCTTTTTTTATTTACATTTCGCAACTTCATTACTAAACCACCAAATCAGTCAATCAACCGGGTGGTCGATGTGTTAACAAATATTTGGTCAAATGGTACCTCGTGACTGAAATAAATTTTAAGAACCACTGTATTAAACGAATGCTGAGCAAAACTGTCAGTTTATCTTCCGAGGTGCAGGTGAAAATACCAAAAATACTAATCTCTTTAATACACACAATAGGTATAAAGCCTTATTAACAAGTATTTTTCCCATAAATTAATTTGAATTTAAATATAACGGATAAATTATGGTTAAGGAGCTAATTTAATTTAACTTCAATTAGGAAGAAAATTGGGCGGGGAAAATGGTTGATCCGCTACACAGAGCTTTCATAATGCACAATATTAATACAAATAAATTAAACCTTAGATTATCCACCTTTTTTAATATTTGTTGGGGAAAAAGAACATTGTATGTTAAACATAAGTTAGAAGAATAATTAAAATACTTTAAAAGTTGGGACAATAACTTAATTGGAGGAAAGGCAGACGCAGGATAAATGTAATCGAAGAAAACCTTCATGATTATCATATGGACCAACATAATTATCTTTCGACGACTTCATCTACTCTGCACTCCATCAAGTGCATTATAGTCACTTTATTGTGCTACTCTCTTATTCATAAGGACTTAACGCAGATTTCAAATGCCGTTAATATGAGCTGACTCAAAAACGTTATTCATATACGTCTAAAACCACTAATATGCTATATATAACGTGACCATACGTCCCGATTTCGGCGGGACAGTCCCGCTTTCAGGAAGTCTGTCCCGGTGTCCCCAGCAAGGCCTACATAGTCCCGCTTTTGCAAACAGACCAAACGATGATCAAAAAGTATTTCACGCTCGAAATGCTTTATCGAACTATTACTGAAAACGGTTGGGTCAAATTATTCCAGCGCTTTCGTAAAGAACAATCTTGATGTAAAAATCTTTTCTACAATTATTGAGTGTTATGTGTCTGCCTGGAAGTCACGCCACTACTGGGGCTTATAAATCGTGCCTAACTATTTTGTGTTTAGTGCTATGGGCACAAAAAATAAATGGTCACGTTAGCTATATAACAACTCATTAACTTTTATATGGCCGAGACCCTTGTTTAAAATTTTAAGCGGATGAATCGTGGATGTCGTCTGTCAACTGGACGTTTGATATTACGGTCAAGTGAATAATATCCTTTTTACGTGAAGTAGCAGTATTTATTAAAATAATAAGAAAAAGCTATTATGAATAGGAAAATTTAATGACCGTTTTATTTATCTTAACATTATTTACCTAATTTACTTTTATGTGGTTGATTAGCGATTTTTTTAATGAATAAGGATGCTAGACTAAAAAGCACTAAAATAATTTGCCAAGTATTGCTATATAATTCACGATGTTGTTTCGTTTGCTACTGTTTATGAGCGGTCGTATCCCTGACCATCAGGCGAACGGCATGCTCGTCTCGCCATTCATTGCAATAACAAATAAGAACAAAACAAAAAAAAACATTATTGATGCACTTTTCCTAGGTGTTTCTAGAATAAAGATAAGATTCCGAGTGCAATATTACTTATTTTCCATAGTTCATAGCTCGGAGCATTTTTCCGTATCAACGTATAAGGCGAGCGCATCCAATGGATTTGAACATCCGCGCACCGAATTCAAGACACCAGTTACGCCCAAATTTGGTCACGGGTCAGGCTGGATGCAGCATATTCTATTATTATAAGTGTTGCTTTTGCACACCGATTCGACTGAGTTTAAAGTTATTTGATAATTAAGTTAATGTGGAGTTTTCTGGCCAGTACATGTTAGGAGATGGTACTCTCTTCTGTGGTATTTCTAGACCTATGTGATTTAGGGGATTCCCAGAAAATAATCTATATTTCTAATCTAATTTGAAATAAATACACCCAACAGCCACATGCATAATCCTGAACAACATTAAGATCTAAGACTAGTAATGTGGGTATCAGAAACTAAAAGATACTTTTCACTCTCAAAAACACAAAAACTCGTCAAACTTTCGTCTGGGTTTTTGGCTACAAAATATGTACCTGTAGAGCAGAAAACAGTTATCTTGGGATAGGGATCGAACTCGCGGCCTCTCGTTGCCTAACAAGCGTCTAGCTAACTACACCACTAAATTAAGGTTGTGGGCAGAAATACTTGTGCGGCTTTCAATTCGCCGTACTAATTGTAATAAAACATCCATTCTTTATTGTAAAAATTGTAATTCATTTAATTATTCCATACACAAGCAGGATTAAAATCCATTATTGCATTATGACCAATATAGAATACAAACTTACGTAAACCGGAACGCAAGGCGATACCATGAAAAATCTCTGACACTACTCGTCATCGAGACACATCCGTGATAGTTAACTATACCGAAAGTGTATTGAGAACATTTGAATTTCGAACACGATTTTCGTGCGTGTTTTCGTGATTGTGCGTTTTCCTCATGTTACGTATGTTTTATCATATTATGGTGCCACCAGAATAATATGGATATGATTGGTGCAGTTTATAAATATGGTAATTTCAATATCGCGCAGATAGATATTTGCTAACCTAACCTAGACTGACCCGGAGGCGCAATTATACTACAGTATGATTGCAAAGCTGAGTTTCAAGGTTTGAATCCCAGGTCATAATTAGCCCGGAGTCAGGAATATGTGCCCAGTATGGTGAATAAGCTTGTGAAATTGTTGGCCTATCTCTTAACATACTATGACTAAGATTTTAACCATAAAACTTTATCTACTCATTTATTTTAATTTAATTAATTCAATGTGGGTTATACATTCCGAATACAAAATTCGCACCCGCAACTACAAATTTCCATAATTAATATTCCAAAATGGCGGTGGTCCCTTTTCAAGGTCACCACGTACCCGCAAAAGGTGATTAAACGTTTAATTGGCGCTTTATTCACCGTCGCCATCAGCCGCTATCAATGAGTTTCAATTCATGCAGTTTGATTTTATTGGCGCGAATAACAAAATGAAATTCAACTGAAAAACCTGTCGGGCGAGTCGATAAAGACGTCCCACAATCGCGACCGTGACACTCAAACGAGTTCCTTATCGGTTTTGTAACAATGGTAATGGATTTTGGCCTGGAGTTATAGACTTCGGGATGAGCGGTATGTAAATAAATACTATTTACAGGAATAAAAGTTGAATTGAGTTTCTGGACGATTCCAATAGATTGCTGTGGAAATGCTTGTCAGACTCTAAGTGGAATTATTGAGGATGATAATCTTTAGATTTAGGCGAATGTTACACGTAGAAATATAACTATTATTTACGGATTTTATCGCGGATTTAGTTTAATTTTTAATTTTTTTAACTTCCCGACGTTTCGTTTACTTTACAGCTTTCGTGGTCACGGGGCGGACTGAGGTATTAGTCATCCGCTCAGTGACTGTTACAATGAAACTACCCTTAATTTCCAATTATTAAAAAGTTTATTAATTAATTAAAAAGTTAATCTGTGTTTGCGTTCCGATCTACGCAGCAGGAGCTCACGGTGTCTTGAGGCCTGGCAATTGGTCTTTTGGGTTCCGTTTTTGTTAATTGTAACAGTTACTGGATGACCTCAGTCCGCCCCGTGACCACGAAAGCTGCAAAGTTAACGAAACGTCGGGAAGTTAAAAAATGTAAAAATTAAACCAAATCTGCGATAAAACCCGTAATTATATATGTATGGTTGCAGCCACCGCTTTTTTTTGAGAAAAAGAGAGTCCTGGCTCATCTATGTTGAAGCCCAAATATATGTTACCAATATGCTCTTTATGACTAAACTAAAGGTTATACTTAAATAATTTAAAGATAAAAAGCAGGAAGATTGAGATCTCCAATATAACCTTAATGACTAAAGGTTATGCCTAAATAATTTTAAGATAAAAAAGTAGCGAAGGTTAATATCTTCCCGGCTGTTTCATGTGGGTACCATTCGCTACAGACGTGGTTGAGGGGAAGTGACTTGTTGCGTTTTCAAATACTCTCGTTTGTGAGAATTGGATACCAATTCTGTCTACGAATTATAAGTGTAAAAAGACATATGCTTATTGCGTTTTAGTATAGGATTAGCGTGTGATTGCATAGATTTGTCAGACGACTATCTTGTACACAATACTACGAACCGCAACACAGAAAACTGCGTTGCGAATCCGTGCGGCAAGGCACTTGCAAGAAACTGATGACGCTTATTATTAAGAAGATACAGAATAAAAAACAAAGGAGCAGAAATGCGCTATGCGAATCAATTCTCAACTTCTCGCTATACGTCGTAGGAGCTCGTAGATTTTTTATTTGTGTACGGGTCCTAAACGGGCGATGGAAATGATACAAATGATTACACCCAACAGTTCTAACCCTACTTTACTTACATACAAGCCATTCGTCACCATCAGATACTACGGGTGACTTTTCAGTCCCAAATTTTACTAAAACAAAGCCACATAAAGTTGTTTTTCCATTCCACCAGGCATTCTAATCCTAGATCCCTCTTCGTCCAAACCAATGAGAAAATACTTTATGACAAATATAAAGAAATATAGTTCGAATGCACCGATAGACCTCCACGTTGGCACCGTCATTCATACCCGGAATCCCAACAGCCCGACCAGTCTAGCAACCAGTCGTCCGACGAATAAATCACAGTTTGCAATATTTCCAGGTAATTAGCCAGGTTGAGCAGGTCGAGTCACGAGTCACGACTAATCGACGACCAGGCGCCGGCGTCTAGTCTAGGCGACACGTGTTTCATTACCCAGATATGATCTTTTTCTGATTATTACAATTATTTGCCGCCGCTGTGGTCGATTTTTTGTCGCTGATTTGTTTAACGTTTCAAATATAGGGTTGGATATTGGATTTGTGAAATTTATGAATAGTTAATCAGGGTCTGGTGTATTGCGTTTTGTTGGGGTTCGTTGCATTTGTTTCCTAATAACGTTTGATTAATTAATCAAACTAAATTTAGTTTGTTCATAATGTCCCTCATTTAAAGTTGTATGCAAACCCATGAGGATCTACGTTACGTTCATCGTCATTGTCATCTTCGCCTACCGCCACTTGAAGTCTCTTGTTGACCTCGCCAAGTGTCTTCGCGATCCCCTGGTAGAGAAAATAGTGGCTCGTTTGAAATGTGATAATATTGTGAATTCGTAATTGAGAATCGTCTACAAACGTTTATGATCAATCCTTTAAAACCTCCATGATTCGCAGGACAACATTTTAATTATAAGGCTGTCCCCAGCATCCTTTTTCTTTATAGCCACTAAATTCTATAGCATGTGTAGTACACCAACCAATAGGTCAGCCTGGTGAACTACGCCCTAAAAATTCTCAATCAAACACTCGATTGTAACGTCTGATACTCTGCAATAATCGATCATAATCTGATAAAGTAGTCACTAATATTTAATTAAGAATCACACCAACTAACTCCAAAGCCCGCAAAATTCGACTATGTAGGCAGCAGCCAATGTACAGATCGCTTGTCCTTTTATAGCAATTCATGATTTGAAAATGTTTGATAAATGCTTAGTCAGTTGTACGCCCATCATTGACTCATAGCGGTTCGGTTTCTACATGTCATACTACTCGTATATATTGATAGTCAATCACTATGCACTATAACGGTGAAGGAAAACATCGTGAAGAATGCTGGATACCATAGCGATTTGTAAAAAAATCTATAGTACGTAAAGTCGGCCAACCCGCACTAGGCCAGCGTGGTGAACTATATGGCCAAACCCCTCTCAATCGTACTTTTAATTGTAGAGGAGGCCCGTGCCCTGCAATGGGGTTATGGGACGTATATGGGCCGAAACAGATGTCAGCTTTATAAAAAAATATATCACATATTAAATTATCGGTTGAGTATTTAAGAAAACAATAATCTTGAATATCGACGTCTAAAGACAAGTTTTTGTTGTAGAAATTACGAGACACAGTGATGTCACAGCACTCTAAACAAATATTGGTAGATCATACAAAAAATTGTCTCGGGTGGAGATCGAATGCATTGTTCTCCTCCCACGTCCGACTTCTTGCTTATTGCGCTGCGGTGTATAACGAAATAAAAAACTTGACAAGCACAACAAATAACATCTCTAAGGAAATTATTTTGGCCTAGTAGGCCGGCCTGGCTCCGCCCGGGTAAAGATACACTCTTCAAAAAGGCAGCCAAAATGTTTAATTCCGACTATCAATTAAGAATTTCGACCAATCGGACCACGAAAACGAATAAAACTTCCTCGTATTTACTAAAATTTCACTACTGCTTCCCTCCTATTGGTCATAGCGTGATAATATATAGGCTATAGTTTTCATCGATAAATGATCTATCCAAGACAAACAGATTTTTTCAATTCGAACCAGTATTTCCTGAGATTAGAGGTAACAAACAAACTCTTCAGCTTTATATATACTTACTATACATCTCCAAAAGATATTAAGCCTTATTCATAAACAGTTTTAAAATATATTTTAGCTATCGCATGTTTTGTCCCTTTCGAACGACTTTTGAATTCAGTTTGAGACAAAAATGTTTTGTCACATTCAATAGTAAAAATGGGTTTTAAATATATCTATGAATAAGGTTAATTCAGTCTGACTGTATCTCATACACACATATCGTATTGATACCTTAAAACAAAAGTACAGAACCCACCTTCCTAAATCGTTTTCGCACCTGCCCGATTTTTATTAATGAAGTTGTTTCCCCGCAAATTTTGCGCCATTAACGCACATGCGAAAGCATAATTAATAAAATTCACGTCAGCAATTATTTAAACAAACCCACGAGGGACCACGCGATATTAAAAAATAAAAAAGACCAGTCACTGTATATGCCTAGCAGTGGCGTGCACAGGATTATGATACTGGGTATGCGGCGAAGTACTCGGCACAAAAACTTTTCTTTTATAGATGTTTAGCATAGCCACAGCCACGCGACGGATCTCTAAGTCGGAAACCATGCCAACAGAACAAGTCTTAGATGTACTACTATTCATATACATCTACGGAACGCAGAAAAACCAGCGATCGATTGTCGTGGCCGAAGAAAGTCTAATAAGTAAATGATTAATAAACTAAAATATTATAACTACTCACCGAGTCAGCTTCAATTTTCACATATTCAAGGTTCCGGTTAATTGAGATTACTATAGCCCGATGTAAATAAACGACCACCTCAAATATCTTATCCAAGTGAGTGATGGTTATAGAACACGTCCCTTGCAAGATATCCGATGTGGCCTTTAAAAAGACCGATTTTCATGTGATTCGCAAAATATATAAATAAACTTAATAATAAAATTACGGGTTAGTAAAAAAAAACTACTCATTCATTTATAGATTAAATCTATGCGCCTATCCTTTTTTAAATATGATTTTAGGATATCGTCATAGAAAGTTGGATTGCGTTTTAATTCTATCATTAATGCCTTTTCTATAGAAATCATGGAAAGCTCTGTGAGTCGTTGTTGATTTTGTGTGTTTCTCAAATATGTGTGGATACGTTTTAAACACGAAAATGAACGCTCTGCCGATGCGCTGCTTGCTGGGATAGTCACAATGAATTTCGCTAATCGTAACACTTCAGAAAAAACTTTATTTAAATTGTCCTTATACAAATTTTGAATAATACTAAATACACAACTATTTGCAAATTGAGGTGATCTATAAATACAGCGCAATTCATTTTTCAATTTATCAAAATTAAAATGTGCCTGATAATTATTGGTGAACTCTCTGATTTCATTTTCAGGGAAACGTTCACTATATTTTTTAAAATTCTCACAAGAAAGTAGCTCAATAAACTTTAAATCTTTAATGTTTTTATAACGATTTCTTAATTCACTGACTACATTATCAATTATTTCAACAAAAATTCGCCGATAATGTATTTTTACATCATCGACATTGCGCTTTCTTTTAGGTGGTCCGGTAATGTGAACGGCGGCATCATAATAGATCTCGAACTTCTCTCTAAAACGTTCTAAAAATGACTCTAACTCTTTTATCTTTGTTACACAATACGCGATGTCACTAGTTTTTTTTTTGCAAAATATCGTACAGAATATCCGTTTCTGCAAAAATATCAGCGAAAAATTTTAAAAGAAAATTAAATTCAAATTCTTTCATAATATATAAAAATGAACTGACTTGTGTCAGTGTTTCACCATCCCAGTCTTGTGTATTTTCGTTCATATTTTCAAACAATTCTAGGAGGTGGGTGGACGCATTATTAATAATATTAACCGTGCGCGAATGATATGTCCACCTTGTTTCCGCGACACGAGGCAGCTTTTTCATATCGGCAAAGTTGTTGTAATGGGCCATTCGCTTTGTACTGGTGTGAAAAAAAGCCGCGATTGATTTTATAATACTAAAAAAGCGTTTTGTTTCAGCAACTCGTTCGAACGATTTCGATAAAACTAAATTTAATATATGTGCTGAACACCAAACGTACATAGCTTGTGGACATTTTTGTCTCACCAAAGCCTGCACGCCATTAATTTGTGAGGATAAAACTGCTGCCCCGTCGTAAGTTTGTGCAACTAATTTGGATACACAATCGAACTCTTCTAAAATTTCCAAAATAATAGAACTCAAGGTTACAGCGGTCCGATCCGCGCTGACATCAACATATTTGATAAATCGATCTACTACTTCAAAATCACGAAAATATCTCAAAACTAATACTAATTGTTCACGGCCGCTAACATCAGGAGTCTCATCTACCATGACGGCGACAAAATCGGACTGTTTAATTTCGGCTTTAACGCGATCGATCATCACAGATGCAACGCTCGAGATCAAATCATTCTGCGTACGGTTCGACATGCCCGTGAATGAGGTACTTGCACTCTGTAAATGGGTTTCTAAAATTCCATCATACTTGGCTAATAAATCTACTATTTCTAAATAATTACCTCTATTCAACGACGATACTGACTCATCGTGACCGCGAAAAGCTAATTCTTGTTTTCCCAGAAAGCAAACAACATCGATCAGCCTTTGAAAAATGTTTCTATTGCGATCAACTTTAGCATTATGCCTCTCAATATCTAATCGTAACTGGCTGTTGATACTCATTTCAATACGAGATTTACCAAAAGTATTTAATTTTAAGCAGGCCTCCAGATGTTTTTCTGTATGGTCATGCTTCTTTGCCGCGGCATAGAAATTATTTAAATCTGAATATCCTGAATCAGTCCACACTGTACTAGAATTACTAAACAATATGCAAGGAAAACAATATAATTTAATCGTGTGTACACAACCACACAGCCAGTTATACGTTTCATAACTTTTAACATGAAACTTTCGAGTTACATTCCCTTTTTGTTGATTTAATTGTTGTAACTCGGGTACACACCTACCTTTAGACAAAATTTGAATCTTTTCACTGAATGACAATTGTGAGAACTTGTTATTTTTAATTTTTAATAAACACACACTTTCAACACAAACCTCACAATCAAATAACATTTTAAAAAATCAACAAACGTACTAGTAAAAGCAAATCACTACAATTATTATAGAAACTCAGAAATAAACTGTTAAATGTACACACTTTCAAATATTAAAATGTAAAATATTATAAGAAAACTATAATTAAACTGACGCAAACAAAATAATAAACAATGCTTATCACATGAAAAAAGCAAAATGGCCCCCGCGAAACACAAAAAAATTGTGCTATTTAAAGAAATAAAACCTTACCAAACAAAAATTCATAATGTGCATTTTGCGCAGTTTATTAGATTTCTGTCTATTATTTTTACTCGGATTATAGGCAACGAACATTTCCGATTACTCCCGACAACTGCCGAGCTTCCGAGGCCTGCCGCAGGAGTCGCGGCTTTCAATATTCATGCGTGTGTGCGTTTGCGACTATGCACGGACACCAAAATTACTACACACATGCAAACAAATGTCATGCGGGACGCGGCGGCATTACTTGGTTGATTAGGTACATTATTTTGCTTTGCAGCGCCTTTTGCTTTTCGAGTGGCAAACATAATGTTTGTGCGCTTGCAAATAGGTGCTATTTATAAAATATTAGGCGTTATTAAGTTATTATATTTTGTTTATTCATTTATTTACTGTTAATTAAAGTCATTAAGAAGTACGTACGTTATAATAAAATATCTGTAAATGGCAAGTAAAGCACTGCATTTCTGCCTACAAGGAGCGCACGCCCCTGATGCCTAGTCCATAAAGCTATTAAATAATATGCCCCAGCGGTGATATAATCGTAAAAATAATATTTTTATGATGTCGAGGAAATTATGTAAAGCACTCGGTAAAATGTTTCGGGATTGCTAATTATAAATACGTATATAGAAATAGAAAGCGCTGATAGCTCAGTTAGTGGAAAATACTCGGCTCCTATGCTGGGGCGTGGTGGGTTCAAATCTAAAATGCCGAGTGACCCTTATTAGGAATTTTATTAGGAATATAAATTTGAAGCCCATGGTCCACTATTAGTCCTTTGCCAGTTTTGTCAATGGTAAATTATCGCTAGGTGTTTCTTCTGTGATTATTATAAAGATAGATATGAATATGAATTTCCTAGTTCGATCCACAGATCACACACTTACAGCGCGTAAAATTCATTCTAATATACATTTGAGGATTGTTTGAAATCGAACTAATTTCTATGTATGGTTATTTTAGCGGCGTACAATCTATTTCGTTTTTTTTTATTGTATAGGTCTGGAAAAAGGAGCAAACAGTCACCTGATGGTAAATAATCCCCGCCGCCCGCAATGCTTGGATCATGAATGTATTGCCGGCCCATCAAATCGGAAAGAGAGCGGACAGGAAAAAGGCTAACAAGAGAAAAGCGAAAATGGGCACCCGGTAATCTCACTCACCGAATGAAACGCGACAACTAAACTGTCGCTTCACGTCAGTGAGACAGTGGTACCGCCCCGGACGATGGTGCCTGCCCATTCATGCTGAGATATGACAACAGCGTGGCTCTACCACTTCCAAAAACTCGATTACAATCCAAATACCATCACATACTTTGCAGCCACTTTTTCATATCAAAAAAGGAGGTAGTATAAACAATAAGTAGGTCACACCAATCCCACAAAACTGTTATATATCATCAGGATAAAAACATCCCAAGCCAGACCCAAGTCCACATAAGCTACGTATGATAATCACATATCAGACAGAATAGTATAGATATCACACGTACACAAATCACAGCTAATTGTACGTTACATACGAGACGAAATTATCATAGCTAAAGAGGACAAGGGTAAGCTAGGATATCAATATGTACGCAGTGCCGGATTGTGTATTACACAATGGGTATTTGGGACCCAATTCTAAATTTGTCATTGGTAGGGCCTTAATGTAGGTTAAAGCGAAGTTTGTATTTTAAAATGGATCAAGTTGACCAGTTTTTTTTCCGTTCAAGAGAATAAAATTAAGCTCCTCTTTCGGAATTAAGCACCACTGATTTATAGAAATCCGACGTGATATAACAGATTTGTTATTGTATTTAGTTTAGTTCATAATGATATTACCGGACATCCAAAAGCTAATTCGAATTCGTATACCCTGAGTTATCGCCATAAAAAATTATGTAGTCCACTATATTGACTCAAGCAAATATGTCGCTTTTTGGCATCAGACCGTTTCGATCCTATTTCAACTACGCCATTGAAATTGTGATGATCTGTTAATAAGCACCTTTCTCTGGTGCATATTCAATTCAGACTACCCTCGTTTACTATCGATACCAGCATTAACTTGAGCTGGATCGTAATCAATTTGTCATCCAATTTCAATGCCAATGACAATAATGTAAGAATATACACCCCAAAAATCCTAAATCCGTCCCATACGTACCAAATACGCAGTGCATGCGGTCAACTCACGAACTAGCGATTTCCATACGAGAGTGCGACACTAGCGCCGCCAAGCAGCGGCGTGTGGAAGTTTGCTAGTGCGAGCATGTCAGATCGTGGTCGCCAAGAGGTCAGCGGATTGACACGCGTATGACCTAGATACATATTCACGCTTGTGTATTTGTAGGGTGGATAGTTGTAGATACCTCCAAAGTAGTATCTTATTTTTATTTTGTTATACTAAGAATATAAATGCGATAGTTTTATATCTGTTACCCCTTCACATAGTAACCTCCAAAATAATGAAATATGTATATCGTTTATTTCTTATTACCGAGTTCGACGTCATACATTATCCGAAAAAAAGTTTAGAAACTTGGACCTAATTTATTTCTAGTGACTCTAAGCAAAGATTAGAAGATCGAGTGGAGATTTATTTGAATTAAAAAATAATTGTGAACTTTCTGGTTTATGACGTCATAAGTTCATATTTTTACGAAAGTATTGTTGTTTATTTCAGAGTGTACACGACGAGCGGTTGAACGCGAGAGTGGACACCATGCTGAAAGAAGGTCTTATAGCTGAACTGCTAGACTTCCACGCGAGACACAACAAGAGTAGGATACAGGATGGCGAGTAAGTACTTATGTAGCTCCTTATTCATAGACAGTTTTAAAACCTATTTTAGCTATCGAATGTTTAGTCTTCTGCGCTCAAACTGAATTCAAAGTCGTTCGAAAGGGACAAAACATTCGATAATTAATATAAAACTGTCTATAAACAAAGCCGCTAGTCTTTTGATACTGGGCCCTACACATGGAAATTACATTTGGCAGTCACGTGACATCTGTCATTCCAATATATTTGATATTTTCGAAGGCGTTCACACCAATTGGCATTTGTCTAGGCCCCCTGGTCTGGACGAAACTACGCTCAATACCAGGTATAGTGACGTCACTGTCATGCCAATATGACAAATAGGGAGTAATAAGGAGAACCGGTGTACCTAAGCTCATGCCTGCATCCCGATAGAGTAAGCAGATGCGCTTATATACATATGTCCTTTGGTTGCTGTTTTGACCAAATAGCTACACATCATACAGAGCAGATGGTCGCTTGCAATTATCTTCAAGATTTATATGAACTAATCGCACCTGGTAACCGCATAGCAATTCACACACCTCATATCCTAATAAACCAAATGTTCATTACAACTGCCAGACAAGATATTAAAAAAAAAAACAAAGAAATCAAACACGTCGGTTTTTAATTGTATTTTTTTCGATTGTTATAAATAAACAGAACGGCATTGAATCGATTCTAGACAGCATTCGGACAGCGGCTCGATTCTACGATCGATAGTTAATTTAGACGAAACAAAGGGCATTCGATCCACACAAATTATGCGTGAAATGAAACGGCGTTAACGTAACGTTTCGGTCGCGAAACGCGCGTCCCGTGCGCAATCGTGCCGCGCTTTGCCGGGGAAAAAACGCCGACGACAAGCGGTAATTAGACAACCGATTCACGGGTTCCGTATATAGACAGTCGAAATTATGGTGTGAAAAATTGAGTTGGACTGTTCCAAATGGAAAGATTCTTTTATTGCGTTTATTTATTTTATTTATTATTTTTTTGAACAGTACGATTATTAAACATCAATTACATTATTCGATTACTTATTATACTATAAAAAATAGGTAATCAATGCATAGGTCCTAAGAAACGCTGGCGAGACGATCTGGATGCTTTCGAGTCCATGTGGCTTGGAATCTCTTTAGAGCGCGAACTTTGGAAAGAGATGGGGAAGACCTTTACCCAGCAGTGGGATGAGATAGGCTAATGAAAGAAATAGGTCCGGTAAATGAGCCAACTGCTGCTAGCTTAAAAGTAAGTGAATAGCTCCCATGAAGTATGATTATGTACTTGAATCATAGATGCGTTTGTGCATCTCAAAATGAGAAAAGATGGGGAAAAAGGCGGGGAGGAGAAAAAGGATGTGAAGGCGTAGGAAAGTCACTCACCGAACCAAACACTACAGTAAAGCGTTGATGAACGGAATCTACGGTTGTCATCTGTACCTATGTCTTATTTTTTTAATATACAGTGTAATAGGGAATATGCACGAGACTCCAAAATAAGTAAAATATTTTTGAAGTGAAAACTTCTTTAGCGGCGTTGAGCACTTTTTCTGTAATGGGTATAAAATCTTAAACTCGCGTCAGGACACGTGACCTGATCGAAAAAGCGTAAGACGGATGGAGAGTAGACAGCTGTCAGTTAGCTGTCAGTTTATAAAGCTTTGATGAATTGCCAATGATTTTGAGTGGAGATTTCAACATAAACTTCGCAGACGATAAAAATCAACTATTAATTGAATTTTTAAATAATGAATTTGGTTTAACTATGTCGAATGATCGCAATCTTAGCACAACGAAATACAAAACTACTATTGATGCGGTCTTTATTAGACATTTAAATAGGTTCGAATCAAAACTGTTCGTTTCTTACTTCAGCTACCATAAACCTATCGTATCAGTTTTAGAGATTGGCGATGATAGTTCTGGTAATGATGATGGTGAAAAAGTCGTTGAAATTATGGATGAAAGTTGATTTTTCGGAGAGATAAACTTTTTAATGTAAAATAATTGTAATAGTTTTAAAGTGTTAAATTTTTAATGTAATATAAATTAGCATGTTTGTGTACGATAGCGCAATAAATGAATATTGTATTCTACCACATAAATGATAGTACTTTTATACTGATAAAGCAATTGGTGCAAAATTATTCCCTAACCATTCCAAAATATCAAACATGCTCAACGTTAATTTTTGTACTTTTTTGATTGATATTTTTAAAGCTTTATATTTTTCTCTGGTAATGTAATTACATACAGAATCGATTAAAAATATAAAAAAATGGCATGCATATTCCCTATTCAGTCCCAAAGTGTTGGGACCTCAGCATGAGTTCCAGTTATGGAGATTTCTCACTTATCCAGGTCCAACTTAACCAAGTTTCACTATATATTAAACCTAAAATAACATTTTTAATTATGTATGTAATCACTTGAACACGATGACAAATCCCTCAGTGAACAATAAAGCCACATTAAGAGAAAATAATCGTCACGACGTACGTTGTTCCCATTGACAAACTCCTCTGAGTTACCCCAAAAATTTTGTTGTGTGTAATAAATAACTGTCAACAAAACAAGACACGATTATGCATTTTAGCCACCATTTACCCCAAAGAATCGAAACCGGAACCATCAATTCAAAATTATCTCCCGCTAATTGGCTAATCAAACAACAAAAGTTAATCAACAATCGAAGCGCCGTTTCAACTAATTACCGGCGGAACGCTGAAAGGGAGCAAAAAAAAATACGTTCACAAGAAAAAGTTGCACAAAAACAAAATGGCGCGCGATGGCGGGCAACGGCCGCGCTAGTGGCATCTGCTTTTGAGCTGCGGTTGTCTATGCTCTCGTGTTACACGCGCACCCCACTCTATTACATCTATGCTGTTGTCTTTGGTACTTCGTTATTTTTTTAATGATTATTTTTTATTGGTGATATTTTTTTGTCGTCGGCAAGTATTATTTGAATCGTAACGGTCTTAGTTTTTAGGCTGTTTGGTTTATCAATTGTTTTGTTTGATAAAAAATAAATTAGTAATTGTGGATGGTGAATGGTGAACATCTTACACGATGGTGGAAAACCCGTCATAGGGTAACACGCAAATGTTTTGCGTATCGGGTTCTTTCTCTGCACATCCTGTGTCGACCAGACCGACATATTGTGTCGACCAACAAGAGATAAGTGTTGCTCATTAATATTGCTCATTGCTTGCATATGATGCATTTTGGTCAAATATCGTGCCAGTATTTAAAAAAAGAATATTGCCTAGAAAGAGACAAGGCAATTGTGATGTCTCCCTTATACTACCATGACAGTTTTTCCTAAATGGGAATGCGCAGTTTCTCTATTACAATACAAATTATACTTATTTAAATACATTATGTCTCAAATTTTGAATATCTAATTTCGTATTTACACCATTTGAAACCTAACCATTTTTGAAAGAGGAGATGTTTTTATTACATCAATTTAAGATTTCAAGAAACTTTTTATGATTCAGATGAAGGCAAATTTCAAATGAAAATAAATTTAGTAACATATTCGAAGAGACCAATGTATTTTCATAATAATTCACTCAATTTTTAATCAAGACCATCTAAAGTAGATTATATAAATATCTAACGACTAGCGGTCCAGCCCGGCTGCGCCCGGGTGCATATACACTTTTATGAAGATAATCTATCGCCAGTGTTCATCAGGGATAATGTAATATTATAATGGTGAAATATTTTTTAAAATCGGTCGCATTCTTGCAAAGCCTACTCGATGCAAACAATCAAATCTTTCCTCTGTATAATATTAGTAAAGACAAGAAAAGATTAGAAAGGAAAAATGACTACAATAAAATACAATGGTCAATACATTACAATTCAAATGGAATATTCACCGACAAGAGGTAACCCACGCCTGTCGACACATTTATTCCGACTTACTTGTAACTTTATATACACAGCTCGTACCCGAAAGTCGAAACGGCACTTGTCTGAGTTGATGTGTCAGGTTTCCACCTTTTCTCTTCGAAAATCTTACCACTAACAAATTATGAAAGAGACAGAACTAATATGCGGCCAGTAAGTCTAATCAGGACTAATTCATGCCTCATACCTGTAGTTAACAAAAAATTAAAGTCAATACATTTTTAAAATTATTTAAAAAATAAAAACTGAAGTCATATTAAGACCATAAAATTTCAAGAAAAACTTTCTTTAAATTCATTGAAAGATTCGTAAATAAAGACTCAAAGTACAGAGTGGGGGGCGTCACCTGTTTAGTATGCGAACAGCACCTGTGAGGGGTCAACATCCCTCCTTAATTATTATTTACACCCTCTACGACGTCGCGTCTTGAATAAATAATGCGCTCGGGTCACTTTCATCTTTCCTATACTGGGCAGCGGTTCTCAAATAAATGTCACAGCAGGGGGCTTTGTTTATTCCGTGTGAAAAAAGGGCGTTGTTCAATTGCCCTTTGAGGGTGTTTAAAATCATTTAAAATTTAAAGAGAGTACTGTCCTTAAGGTAGTCAGCGACTTTGTTGGGCACCCTGGCACTGCAGAGGTCCATAAGCAGCGGTAGCCGCTTACCATCAGGTAGGCCGCAAGCTAGACGAGCTTGCCTACAACGGCATAAAAAAATGAAATCTACAAAATAAATCTTATTCGTTGTCATCAACATATTATAACGAAATTAATAAAATAAAAATGTCCAAAACAATCGCGAATGCAGCCCACATGAGGAATATACATTAAATACTGATAAAAACGCCTCTGATAATATCACACATTTTTACCCCCTTCTTCAGCGATGGCCATCTGTGCAAAATGAATATCTCACTACCAACTGATTAAGATACCTCTCTGTTCAAGTTTATAAATATTTAGAAATCATTGGATATATCTAAGTACGTGGTAACCTGTTGGTAACGGACCAGACACGGCTGCCAACATGTTCACGGTGGTCGCGAAATATTCAGGACACACCTCAGATTTTCGCAGTCATATTTATATTGATTGTCAATCACAACGCACAATAACGATGAAGGAAAACATCGTGAGGAAACCTGCATACCAGAATAATTTGTAGAGATATCTATCGTATGTTAAGGCGGCCAACTCGGTTAAGGCCAGGCCTAACCCCTTTTAGTCGTACTCTCGATTGTAGAAGACGCCCGTACCCTGCGATGAGGCCTACTTATATAGACTGATAAAGATATACATACCTATATAAGTGTTGAAATATCAAGCAAATGTTGTGTTACTACAACCAAAGTTTGAGAACCCTAACTCCACATTGTATCGAGGGTGTCATAGACTCGACTCCACTGGGAATTAGCTGTAAAACACTGGCCTGACACCGAGATTGGTGTAAACTTTATTTCGTATTGATGGTGCCGCGGTCTCGAATGGGCTTTACGCACCAGCAGAACCATTCCACGAGGCTCTAAAGGCCAAATAAAAGCCCGAAGTGTCACCAGCACGATCGAATTCCGTATTTAGGTAAGCATTATAGTACGGAAAAGATGCACATTTGAAACAGTATTGGGGTTCCTAATTCGAATTGGTAACATTGGCTTCAATACTATAGATAGTTAGTTATATTAGTCAGCATTTTCTAAGCTTCCTAAAGAAAACAATGAAAAAAAGGAATTAGGGAACTTTAAGAAAAGAGCCTAAACTTCCCTTAAAAGAGCCCCTTTCTCCCTAAAGGCAGTCAATCGCCGACGAATCGCCGCTAATTAATACCTTATTGTATAACTCTCCGATAAGATTTTATGGTGAATGAATGCTGGTGGCCCCTCAGCTTCTTTTGCCTATTGTTCCGTAAAAAAGGAAATATGGAAATACAAGAAAATAACAATGCCATCCGAAAATATTCGGACTCCATCTTTATACTCCATCCTTTTCCCTTACATCTCATTAAGTTATGCAACTTTCGCCTCCTAAGTTCATGTTAAGTTGTTAACAACAAAATAGACAAATTAATTAATAACCCTAATTAAGTATCAACATTAATAGATCCCGTTTGTTTTGTAGTAGGACGCATGCGCAACTCAGTAGCTAATGTCGACCGCAACGTACTCCCATGTCACACAAACACACACACACACACACACAATCACACACACATACACAAATGTCACACATAACTCAGGAAGGGTCCCTTCGTACCACAATCACGTATAGATAAAATGATTTCGATGATAATTTGCACAGAGATAATTTTACTAAATTAACATACCCGTGAAGATTGTTGTACGTTAATTCCTTGTACGTTATTGGATTTAATTTAATTAAAACTCCTTTAGTGGATTTAATTAAATTGTTATTGCATGGTGCTATTATGTGTCTATATCTGTCACATCGTAGACGAAACATACAAGGCGAAATGTGTCCTGGCACCTCTGTCCAATTATTCTGGAAAAAAACGCTTGAGTTTATGTATGTATGTTATGTAATTAGTAAAGTGAGCGGGGGTCCTCGGATGAAAAGTAATCGCTTTTAATGAACACTTGTGTGTGAAGTGTCGTAGGAACCAATTTTTGATAATAGGGGTTGAAAGGTTGAAAAAAAAGGGATAGGGTTGATACAGAAACTGCAATAATTACTGACAGAACGCAACGTAAAAACTTTAATCTGCTTTACGTAAATTTTCTACTAGATAGCGGTTTATGGCTAGGTATTAGTGAGACCGAAAAGTCTCTCGTAGTTCCTGATACCCACGACACACGACTCGATCTTAGTGTGGGGTGAGGACTATGTAAGTGACTGTTGGGTGTTATTTATTTATTTATTAAATAATGTTCTTATATTTTATACAACTGCTTTGGTGGCACAGTTGTACTACGGTATGTTTGCAGAGCTGAGGTCTCGGGTTCGAATCTCGGCTCGGGCAAAGTGGTATTGGATTTTTCTATTCATTATCAGCCCGGAGTCAGGAATTTATATAATATGGCGATATGCTTGCCCATAGGGGGCACATCGTGAGATGTAAAATACAAGGCGAAAGATGGAAGTCCCGGTTGCACCTCTGCCCACCCCTTCTGGGAAAAAGTCGTGAGTTTTATATTTATGTATATATATTTTATGCAATAGTTGAAATATTACAGCTGAATTAACTACCGAACACCATTGAAGTCATTTTGAAAAGTCTAGTCTCAGTTGAGACACATCTTGAACCCAACCGAAGACATCAGTCCACAATAGTTCACAGAATATATAGTCACCAATGAGGCGACATAGGTGTCAAACATTACCAAACATTCGAGTAGGTCGACGAACCTCATTGCGTAATGTACTTGATGGTCAATGATAATAATTGTAGTGGTAAAAAACTTGGCGATTATAAACGACGGTGGCTGCGGCCTCGTTTGAAATATTCAGGTGGGAGTCAATTCTGGATTGTAACTCACGGCGTATTTTTCCATGGGAATGGACGAAAAGGACGTAGTATGGAATTTTCCGGATTGGTGGTGGGAATAAGTACATAGTATTTTTCCTCAATTATTCAACAGACTAGAAGGTTCAAATGTTGCCTATAAAACTATTATAGATTTTCGCATGAGACGTAATATTAAATACGTATTACATCATAATATTAACTTATCTGACGTTTAAATTAATTAGGACATTTATATTTTCGTTTAATCTTTCATTTATTCCTTGAACAACTAGAAACTAAAGGACTTATTAGAGGAAAAGTTAAAAAATCAAAACCATTGTATCACTCTATATTTCTTTACTTCTGTTTACAGACCGCCAGATTACACAAAAGGCATCTTCCAAACCCTGGGTTTTAAGGAGTTCCACGAATACCTGATGCTGTCTGAAGAGGAGAGGAACTCGGAAAGTGGTCAGAAGTTGTTGCAAGTCAGTATCGAAAACATGAAAATGGCTACCCGACGGTACGCGCGGCGGCAGAACAAAATGGTCAGGGGAAGATTTTTGGAACATCCGACTAGAGAAGTAAGTATCTGCTATTTTGCCTGTCTGTATCAGCCCATATACGTCTCACTGCAGGGCACGGGCCTCCTCTACAATCCGGAGTACGATTGAGAGCGGTTAGTCCATATAGTCCACCACGCTGGCCTAATGCGAGTTGGCGGACTTAGCATACCTTAGAAATTCTTGCTAATCGCTATGATATACAGGTTTCCTCACGATGTTTTTCTTCACGGTTATAGTGCTTAGTAATTGATTACAAATATACATATGACGCCGAAAAATCAGATGAGTGCCATGGGGTTTGAACCCGCGACCACCGTGAGCATGTTGGCAGCCGCGTCTGGTCCGTTAACCAACAGGCCACCACGCACTTCATATTATTCTTATAACTTAGTGTATCCGTAGCGTAATTTGGTAAACGTCGGCTATGAAACCTAAAGTCTCAGCATCGATGTCCACACCGAGACAAATGTTTATTTGAATCAAGAGTATTTGCTTCGAGTCTGTGTGTTTTAGAGACCGAAAAGTCTTTCGTAGTTCCTAATATGTCACAAGACTTGTATCTAACGTAGTCAGGACTATGTATCTAACTGTTGTCGGTACTTTATTCGTATAGTTAACCCTACTCAAAATATATACTAGTAAAATAACATTAAAACTACATAGTTCGCAAGCTATTACCATCACAAGAACCAACTAACCCCTTAAAGGTCACACACTAAATGCAAATTGTTTATTAAAAATGCGTAGTAGTGAACGCTGTTGAATGCACGCAGCTGTCCTATTTTATACGTAAATAGCCACCAAGTACGCTAAATAATGAAAAAACTATTTAAAAGATTACACATCTTTATAGACGCATTATATGAGTCTATGTGAGGTCCGCATCTGCTGTTAATTTCAAATTAGAATGTTTCATAGTGAAATTAATAAATATATGTATATTATGTAAATGTATGTATTAGATAATTATTGGTCTAGCAGGAACATATCTGCCAGGCTGTTGAACGTGATGTCCTAAGTTCGATTCCCAAGTTGGGCAATTTCGTCTTACAATCTTGTCTTTATGACATAAACCTGGAATAGTGGCGGCGATTTTTTTCATAGTGTACTTAATATGAATTAATAGTTACATTTATAATATACACGTTCTAGGCTCATTGGTTTAATAGTAAAGAACTATTAAAAAAACATTAAACTAGACAGAACTCATAGGTTCGAACCCGGGGCAACCACCTTTGACTTTTTGAGTTTACGTGCCTCTTTGTAATATAATTATTTATATCGCTCGCTTTAAATAAAGAAACATGGTGAATAAATATATTGCTAAACGGTAACAGCTGGCGACTAACTACACATCCTCGGATCGAACCCACGACCCTCCAACGCAGAGATATTACGGAAATCAGATACCACTCGCCTACGACTTGCAAGAGTGATTGTGGAAACAATAACAAATATTACTCTAATCTATATTATTTATTTTGTTTTGGAATTATTATCTTCGGATAGATTGTCATATTTTATACATCACGTGATAATCACAGATAGTTCAATGCGAAACGTATATGTGTATTTAATATTTTTTTACTTTTTTTTTGTTATACTTTTTCTTCTTAGAGTTCATCCTTTACATTTTAGACTGTCCTCTGGTTATACTTTTTTTAAATCCATCCCACGGTTGTCAGTTAAATATTGCCTATGAGCGATAACACTGCAAATTGTACTTTTGATGTATGTGATATCTCATTGTATTTGTGTCATTTTGTATACAATATAATAGTATATAAATAAAGGAAATAAACTTTGGCTTTCCACAGATTTCCACAGCGGGCAAAGCGTCTTATAGAGCCAATGATTTCTTGCAACATTTAAATAATTTATTAAAATCAATAACATCTACAAATATGTTATTAGAAGTCATGTTAGTTTCATCATCGATTAATTGCAATATAAATAAACGTTACCTAAGAGAGATTGCAACCATAAAAACCGACCGACTTAACGTATGGACCAATATTTTTATGTATCAGCGACGCTCAGAGATATATCGAGACAAAAAGAGCTATAAGACGTAAAAACTGCCATAATTCACCGTCCTCCATAGACAAACAGTCGATAGATCAAATGAGTGATATCGGAATATTGCGTGTTATTAGTTTATTGCGCACATATTTTATGTTACGTTCGTAAATCGTAATAAAAGTGAACGTTTCACATGGTATTTCAAGTTTTTAGTATTCATTTGTGCGTAATTATATATCTTCTTGACATTTTGTTATGTGTATATTACGTCGAATTATTAATGAGTGGGTTTTTATAAAAACTTATGTTGTGTAAAACTTTTATTTATTTCCCGTGCGGCGCTAGTGTCGCGTTGAAATAATTAATTTTCAAAAGTGACATCTAGTATCGAGTAGCAAAACCCTGTAACTTTAGACACAGCTCATATCCGTATTACAAACAATTCTGGTTGCTTTTCATAGATGGCGCCGTCACACATATTTTAACCAAGCACGTTTTCATTAACGATGAAAATGCATTAATTTAACTGCAATAAAATGTTAATATATTGTCATTTCTATATCTAATAACTTCTGTTTCAGATTCCACCCATCTATGAATTGGATACTACAGACCTAACAAAATGGAATGAGAACGTTTCAAACAAAGCAGTGCACATCATTGAAAGTTATTTGAATGATACAACTTGCGAGTACGCGCCTCTAAAAGCAGTCATAGATGACGAAAAAAAGAAAATCGACGGAAACTCATACAACTACTGCGACGTATGCAACAGAATCATAATAGGAGACAATGTTTTCGCAATTCATTTAAAATCATTTAGACATAGGAAAGTCCTGAAGAAAAAGAAAAAGGAAGAAAAATCAAAGGAAGAGACTGAAAAGCCGGAATAGAATATTTGTTAAGATCAAATATGCATAAAGAAAAATCTAATTTGCATAAACATTCCATATTAGGTATATGAAAGGTTTATGCATATTAGATTTTTATTTTTAAATGTTAGTTATTAAGAAATTAATTTATTTCCAAACAATTTTTTGGCTTTATTGTGTAATGTAGGCTTTTTATTTACAGTTACTTTTCATGTTGATAATGCCTAGATGGTTAATCTTACTACTACATAAACATTCAATCTAATTTCAATGTCCTTATCTTGCCAAATTGTGAGATCCTGAATAACTATATTATTTTAAGATAAAGTCACCACATTTCCTATTGAAACTGGATGCATCAATAATATATAATATTTTTAGAACACTTTCATAATTCCTTCAAGCCTCTATTCCCTGCCAAAATATGTAAAACAAGATTTATTTAAATCAAGATTTGTAATATGAGTAGCATGGTAGCATACTCTCGATGGTAAATGAGGCCCGTGCCCTGCAGTGGGATATGTATGGGCCGATACAGACACAGATGGTAATATACACTAGTATATTGCAATGTGCATGATGGAGACAATGCATAAAATTTCCATGTTCTGAATATCCATAAACCAATTTGTATGAGTCATTTATTTCCATGTTGTGTAATTTTGTTATATGACATACTTGGTTAATTATAAATAAAATCAATTTTCAACTAAACAACTTTTATTAAATATTTCTACAGCCTATTTACAAATTAAACTTCAAGCTTTTCCTCCTCTGCATCCTCCACTTCAGGTGCAGCTTTATTTTTCGGTGCTCTGTAATCATATTTCTCAAACTCGGGATATTTCTTTATTATCTCATTGTATGCCTCACATATCCTTCCAAATTCAGAATTTGCTATTTGGAATGGTCTTGTTACTGGGTCAATGTCTGCCATCTTATACATCCTTAAAGCCATTTCTTCTCTGACCTCCTCAGGAAATAGTGTTTGAGCACCTCTGATAGAGTATTTTTGTCTCATTGAAAATATTTGTCGCACAACCTTCTCAACTAGCTTGAAAGGTAAATTAATAATAGGTTTTTTGTGGGGAGTCAGAGTGACCACTCCTACATCGACATCCGGCTTAGGAACAAAAGCGGCTCCAGGTATATCAAATTTGTACTTTACATTACACCAATTCTGGCACATGACGGACAAACGACAGCGTTGCTTGTGCAAAATAGGCGCAGCCATTCTTTCAGCAACTTCTTTTTGAAAAGTGAGCGTCATTCTTGTCCGACCAAATGCCCAAGGCCCTTCTTGTTTTGAAATCATTTCTAGCCATCTTATAATCAATATTGTCGACACGCTGAATGGCAAATTGCCTATTAAATTTATTGGAGGTGGTGGGTCTGTCCAATCTACTTTGACATCGGGTGGTATGTAGTAACCTAAATCCGTTTTCAATACATCACCGGTGATAATGTCCATGTCGACTTTGCCGCGGCACGCGTCGGCTACGAGCTCTAAAGATGGTATAAAACGTGGATCTTTTTCTATTAATATCATTTTCCTTGGCCCTTGGTGCACTATGGACCGGGTTATACCGCCCGGCCCAGGACCTACTTCACAGACAACATGATTTTCAATATTACCGGCAGCGCGCACTATTTTATCAATTAAACGAGGCTCCATGAGGAAGTTTTGGGAAAGCTGTTTTAAAGCACGAAGTTTGTACAACCTGATGACATCTTTGATGCTGGGTAGAGGAGGCAACCTTATTTGCAGAACTTTTCCGGCTGCTGCCATTATTGCTGTACCTTTACCGGCTCGTCGAAGTCGTCAAGGAATGTCTCTTGCTTAACGGCGAATATAGAATACAAGTAAACACCTAAAACTCCTGCACCGATTGAGAGACCTGTGATACGATTTTTCCTTGCAATTGTTTGTAACTTTTGAACTCGCTCCCGATTTTTCTCTTCAATTATTTTCATATAGGCAAGTTCAGCCTGCTTTAGAACTGGGTCTTGCTTAGTTCCGCTGATCTTGGGTTTGTATTCGGAGTCACCCATTACGAAAGTGGATTTTTTTATAAATATAACCTAAATTCGCCCTGAAGCAAATCTTGTATTGAACGAATGACTACGAAAATTACTACAGAAGCACAGACTATCTTTGAATCTTCGACTGAATTACTGACAAAACCCATAGACAAACTCTTGTTGCGTTCTAGTTATCTTCGTTGATATATTGAGCATGTCTCCTTTGTCGAACTCATAGAACAACGTTCCAATTTATTTTAATAATAAACGTTAACATCCGTTTCCAGTTAGCTTTCAACCATGCTTTCAACCGAATCTTCCATAGCGGATCATTTAGGTTTATTAGTTAAAAACAAAAAAATAACGATAATACTTACGCTACTACAACAACGAATCTACTACTTTCATAATCATTTCATAAAAAAATGCATCATTCGTTAAACGGAACAGCTGTTAATGACGTTTGTTGAAAAACAAAACAAAAGCCATGCGCGCATCTGGCTCTTTCTAAACAAGACTTCCTTGTCTAGCACACTTGCAAGGTTCTAGCTCGCAACACCGCGCTTACTTTGCGGTTGATGTCAAATTTCGTCTCGCGTCGTCTCCGTTCGCTCGTGCGTTGGTTGGCCCTCGCACTTTACGCGTAACTTTGTTGTTTTGTATTCAAAAACATGCCTTTTATTTCAAAAGACTGGCGCTCGCCTGGCGAAGAATGGGTTAAAACCCAGGAAGGATGGGAAAAGAAGAAAGTTTTGGAGTGTACGGCGCAAAGGTGAGTGGTGTTGCAAAATAAACTGCGATCCTTTGTTCGCATTTAGTCCAACGCCACGGACCATTTCCTTCGTTAATTTTCTTACTAACACTCTTCAGCTGTAAACTAGCTTGGAGTGATGTTTGTGCATTCGCTATAGAGTTGTTTTTGTGTTTTGTATTGCAGATACCCCGCTATAACTAACTTTAATAACACAGAGGAGAGCCCGCAGAAGTCTTGGTGAGTGTTGTTTGATGTTATGTTATGCGCTGTGATCAGCTGTTTCTGTTGTTACACTGTTATTGATTTTTCGCGTGCATGTGTGCGTGAGTCCTTCGCCTGCTTCTGTCGTCGAGTCAAGAACGTGGAAATGAGCTTGTATGTGCGTGTGCTATGTGGGATGAAAGTGAACACTGAACAGTACCTACCGTGTAGGTGGCACTTTCATTGCATATGTTAAATAATCTCTCAAGACAAACGTTTCATATATCTGTATATTTTACAATGTAATGTAACGTTACATATATCTTTAAATACCACTAAGCAATGTACTCCGTGAACAAAACCAAAACAAACGTACCTCCATTTTTCTTCTCCAAAATAATGTATGTCACTCTTTCAGTGTTGCCAATCTATATTCTAAACTATACCAGCGGTAATACGAGCGCATATTATTGGAAACAATCATTTTAAAATATAAACTAGAAAATTAATACATTTATAAAAACATTACAAATTTAAATTAAGTGTTTTTAACAGTCGGCCATCCTGCATTGGTGGCTGTCCCAGACACGTCTATTCAACACAATTCACAGAAGTTCACAAGTGATACGGACACGATTAAATATTGATGTTCTTATATAGTTACTGATTAATTTTTACATATTTATGGGTTTTCAGCTTGAAATTATTTTTTTTTTTTTTTTTTGTATGTCTAATACGATATATACTATATACAATTATTGGTAATTAATGGTATATTAATGGTTGGCAACTTTTGGCAATTATGTTACAATGATATGTATATGAAATACTTAGCTTATTTAAAATTTTCCATAATCCGGCCATCCTGTGAGAGAAGAATGACCTCATTCTATGTAAAACTAATTTGTCTACATTTGTATAATTACGCAATTTTATAGAAATAACTTAATTTACTTAATATTTACAATGACCTGATCCATACTACAGCACATTTTACAATCTCTAAACTCTTTAATTAAGCTATGAGTAAACAATAAACTACATTACAGTTGTAGTCTCGCTTGCTTCAAGCTTGCACCGGACATTTTGACTGCGGTCACAACTTCGGCGGAAAAGAAAAAAAAAAAAGGTGAGCGAGGCGATACGGCAGCAGGGGCGGCTCGATGCGACGATATAGACCAAATGTCGAAGTCAGCGGACAGGAAACGTGGCGTAGAGTTGCTGTAGTGCTGTGAGACTAGGCGCTTGCACACATAAGTTACAAAAACCTACAACAATAATCAGAGCATTAGTAGTATTCATCAGTGGTAATCCACGACCTGATTGCACTCACAAGGTGCGTCATCTTCCTCTAGATATGGGAATAACTTATCTAGGTACCGCTTGCACGCACAAGGTGTTTCGACCTCCTCTAGGTATTGGAATAATTTGTCTAGGTACCGCTTGCACGCACAAGGTGCTTCGGCCTCCTCTAGGTATTGGAGTAATTTGCTTAGGTACCGCGTGCACGCACAAGGTGCTTCGGCCTCCTCTAGGTATTGGAGTAATTTGCTTAGGTACCGCGTGCACGCACAAGGTGCTTCGGCCTCCTCTAGGTATTGGAGTAATTTGCTTTGGTACCGCGTGCACGCACAAGGTGCTTCGGCGTCCTCTAGGTATTGGAGTAATTTGCCTAGGTACCGCTTGCACGCACAAGGTGCTTCGGCCTCCTCTAGGTATTGAAGTAATTTGCCTAGGTACCGCTTGCACGCACAAGGTGCTTCGGCCTCCTCTAGGTATTGGAGTAATTTGCCTAGGTACCGCTTGCACGCACAAGGTGCTTCGGCCTCCTCTAGGTATTGAAGTAATTTGCCTAGGTACCGCTTGCACGCACAAGGTGCTTCGGCCTCCTCTAGGTATTGAAGTAATTTGCCTAGGTACCGCTTGCACGCACAAGGTGCTTCGGCCTCCTCTAGGTATTGGAGTAATTTGCCTAGGTACCGCTTGCACGCACAAGGTGCTTCGGCCTCCTCTAGGTATTGAAGTAATTTGCCTAGGTACCGCTTGCACGCACAAGGTGCTTCGGCCTCCTCTAGGCATTGGAATAATTTGTCTAGGTACCGCTTGCACTCACAAGGTGCTTCGGCCTCCTCTAGAAAACAATTTTGCAAATATTGGAGCCTGGAGGTATTTTGAGCTTCTTCCAGTAAGTGGCATCATAGTTTCCATTCCACAAAACCGTTCACTCCTCAATGTATCGCGAAAATGTGCTCGTACTGCATCCATGTCATCGTAACCACTGTAGCCATCATGCAGCCAGGAACACAGTTCATTTTAAGGGAATGGGCGTATAGGTTGGGAAGAAAAAAATGCTGTACCAGAGCAAAGCACACAACATAATAATGCGTAGTAACCCTACCAATTTGAATTTGATTACAATAGTTGATAATTTTTAAAACACAAATCAATTTGACCTTAGTTGCTAAACTATATTTATTTTTATATATATTTTATTCTTTTTTTTTTTTTGTTAGCTTCCTTCCTTGAATTATAATTATATTTTTTTTTTTTAATCTTCATTACTATCATCGTAATCACTTTCCGAATCCGACTCAACAAATCTTACCCAAGGTTTAATTTTATCAACAGAAAAAACATTTTTATATTTGGACTTTGAAAAGCCGTCTATGCTACTGATTTCATAACGATCATGATCTAGGACAGCAGATACCCGAAATGGTCCGCTAAAGGCTGGGATGAGTTTTTGACTGTCTCCGAGTGTTTTGCTACTCTTTTGTACCATGACTAAATCGCCAACTTTATAAACTTTCGCTTTGCACCGTTTTCTGTCAAAACGTGCCTTCATTTTTGCTTGTTCTGACACAATATTTTGACTTACTTCAGCTCGAATTCTTTCTAAATTGTCTGTTACGTCTTCGGATACATTTATATCGTGCAAATAACTTTCAGATTCATTGATAGTATTCTTACCGAATATTATCTCTGATGGGCTTTTGCCTGTGCTTCGATTGATAGTATTGTTAAGACTCCATTGAACCTTATTCACGTGAAGGTCCCAGTCTCTATCATTCTCACCATGACATAATGCTATCAATGATGCCAATATTGAGCGATTATATCGCTCAATTTGACCATTAGCCCGTGGCGTAGCTACCGCGTTTAAAGTATGTTTTATACCTAACGATGCCATGAATGCTTTGAACTCATTGGATGTAAAGCTAGTACCACGATCCGATATTAAATTTCGAGGGACACCAAATAAACCAAATACATCTCGGAGCACACATATTGTAGTTTTGCTTTTGGTATTTTTGACTGCTCTCAATATAATAAATTTTGTGAAACTATCAATAACACCCAAAATATAGGTGTTACCATGTTTGCTTTTGACAAATGGTCCAAGATGGTCTATGTGAAACCATTGAAAAGGTGTATTAGGTTTGGGGATAGGATGCAGAAATCCTTGCTTTCTTCCTCCAGGCTGTTTAGCATGAGCACAAGGGATACAAGCCCGCACGTATTTTTTAACAAATCTATGCAACTTAGGAAACCAATAATCACGCTTTATTTTCTCTAATGTCTTCTCATATGAGAAATGTCCGGAGTCATCGTGGCATAATTGACAAATTTTCCACCTTGCTTCTTTAGGAACTGCCCATCGTAACTGTCCATTCACTTTTTTATAAATTTTGCCATTTTTTAAAACGTAATTATTATGTATGTCTTTTGCCTCCCGACTATTCTTATCAAGTACTGCCTTTATATGACTTAGCCTAGGATCACTTAACTGAACAGCTTCTAACCCGTGCAATTCTTCTAATTGTAAAATGGTCAAAGTGTTACAAGTACTTAAACTGGAATCGGAGTCAGGAATCGAGTTCCGACTTAATGCATCTGCGTGGGCTAATTGTGACCCAGGGCGGTATTCAATCGTAAATGTGAACTCTTGGACCAAGAGCCACCAACGCGCTATTCTTGGTATAAGGTCCTTCTTTGTAAGAGTTGTACGTAAAGCGTTACAATCGGTTACCACTTTAAAGTGAATTCCAAGAAGGTAAACCCTGAAGCGAACTAGTGATACAACAACTGCCAACGTTTCAAGTTCGTATGAATGAAAATGCTGTTCTTCAGCTGATGTTTGTCTGCTGAAGTATGCAACTGGCTGGAATGCAATGTCCGAATTTGGGCGTTGAAGCAGTACACTACCTAGGCCTAACAAACTTGCGTCCGTATGCAACTCCGTTTCATACGTGGGGTTGTAAATAGCCAACACGGGACGTGTCGTCAATATTCTCTTAAGGTCTTCAAAAGCCTTAATTTGTGCGTCACTCCAAGACCATTTCACATTGGATTTTGTGAGTGTCGTCAATGGTCTCGCGATTGTTGCAAAACCAGGGACGAAACGGCGAAAGAAACTCGAAAGGCCTACAAACTGCCGTACTTCGTGTACATTTTGTGGCGTTTTAAAATTTGATACAGCTTCGATTTTTCTTAGCCCTGGTTTAACACCTTCCTGTGATATCTCATAACCCAAGTATTCGATAGATTTCTTGAAAAAATTGCATTTGGTCAGATTCAACGTAAGCTTTGCTTCTTCTAAAAGTATTAGAACCATTTGTAATTTTTCCATTCCTTCTTCGATAGACTTGGACGCAATGATGATATCATCCATGTACGCTAGCACACCCTGAATATTTCGCCGCTTTAGCATTTTTAAAATGAGTCTTTGGAACACCGCCGGTGCGTTTGTCAGCCCGAACGGCATACGATTATATTCATAATGTCCGTCCGGCGTTACAAACGCCGTTAAAGGCCTAGATTCCTCTGAGACGGGTACCTGATGGTAGCCAGACGTGAGATCAAGTGATGTGAAATAAGCTTGCCCCGAGAGACTATCAATTTGATCGTCAATCAGCGGCATTGGAAACTTGTCCTTAATGGTTTTCCGATTTAGGGCCCGGTAGTCAACGCAAAGCCTTGTGTCACCGTTCTTTTTAGCAACTAAAATAATTGGACTCGCATACTCTGAACGTGATTCCCGTATTATTCCGTTAACTAACATATCGGCAATAATAGAATTGACTTTTTCGCGTTCTGAAATTGACAGTCTATATGGTCTATAAGTTATTGGCACGTCATCTTTAAGTTTAATGCTCATTTCTGCTAGGCACGTTTTGCCCAACTCTTCCAGCCTAAATGCAAAGCAACCACGGTATGAATTAAGTAAAGTACACAACTTATTTTTAACATCTGTTTCTAAATCTGCTTCAACATTAAGCTGCTCTACTGAGATTTTCATGGGATTATCGAAAGCTATCTTATTTATTTTAAAAGGCCAGTTTTCTGATAAGGCAACATTGGGTAGATATTCTTTCGATATTAAAGTAGCACGAGCAATTAAAGTGCCTTGAGTGAGTTTAAACGACAACGAAGCCAAATTCAGAATTATCATAGACCCTTTGCCGCTCGTAAATGAATATACTCCGGGGACGATCATGTATTCCTTGCCCGGCCTCAGACATGCATCGGCGGAAATGTATAGTGACCCGTTAATATGTGACATAGTTTGAACTGCAATGGAATCTGCCCCCAATACAGTTGCATCTCTTGCAACTGTGATTGGAAGTTTTTCTCCCTGCACAAAAAATTCTTTATAAAATAGTAAAAGAGTATCAGTTTTGTACAACCTTACGTTTGGTTGTTCTGTCAATGACTGTCCAACTAGTATATCTGCTGGTAGCATACTAGAATCTACTAAATAGGCCTCTACGTCTTCATTTAAGCCGTCCATCGCGATCTTAATATTTACCCTTCCATGTGGGACTATACTATCACTACCAAAGCCTTTTAGTGTCGGCAAGTTAATTCTGTCAATATTTAAATTTAGCTGTACAGCATAATCTTTTCTCAATAAAGTGCACTGACTACCTAAATCAACAAATCCCAACATAGAACGACCATTAACAGTTACCCGCTTAAAATACTTATTGTCGAAGTTTCCGGGACTTGTTATGTTGAAAATACTTTTAATCGCGTTCACGTTACTTGAAGGTAATACATCGCGTATTTCGGTAATACCGGCAGAATTAGTACAGTTTTTCTCTAAATGACCATAACGCTTACACTTCTTACACCTAATTATTTCTTTATGACATTTGGAAACAGTATGGCCTGGCTGGTCGCAATTATAGCATTTTAAAATGAATGGTTTCCTTATATTGGAATCGGTTTTCTGTGACAACATTAAATTGATATTATCGCGATTATTTACTTTGAACTTTTTAAACGTTTCAGTGTTCTTATGTGAGATATTTCTGAAATATCTCAATACCTCTTCCGGTTCCTGAATATCTGCACCTTGTACCTGCATTCTTACGTTTGTATCGAATATGCCATGAGTAAGGCAATCTACAGCTTGTTTTCCTTTTAATGCGCACCTATTTATCAGCATAACCTTATCATAATAGTATTCTTCCAGAGTCTCATTACGGCGAGTTTTCCTAAACAACATATCTGACAAAAGGTCGCCGTAATTTTGTTCACATGGGAAAGCAGATAGTAATTTGGCTTGCCATTCTGCCCAAGTATATTTTACAGTCGTTAACCCATCAAACCAACGCTTAGCTAGACCCTTTAATTTCGGTAAAGCATAAAAGATAATATGCCGTTCTGACCAACCATATACATGAGCTGTTTCGTTAATTTTGGACAACCAATCTTTCATTGTCTGTGATTTTGCTTGAGGATCAAAATCCGGTATTACATTTTGAGCGCCATGCATTATTGAGCCAGACGACCCCAAACCCCTATCACTTAACGCACTGACTAATTTCTCTAAGAGGGAAGTTGACTCGGATTTAGTCTCAGCGGATCTATCCAGTCTATGATGTCGTCTCCTACTAGGTGAAACAGAAGAGTCGGAATCAGAAGGAGATCTTCTTTTATTATGTGATTTATGTGCACGAATTCTTTCATATCTATCCTGTGACGAAGTGTTGCTTCTGCTACTAGAACTAATAGAGTTATCATGCTGACGTCGCCGTGCATTAGAACTTAACCTACGACTACTTCTCTCACGATTTCGTGATAACCTAGGCGACTGGTCAGCTCTGCGCTTGTGTCGCTGGCGCGATTTACCTGGAGAACGACTTGAACTACTATGGCAATACCTAGGCAAATCAGGCCGCAGACTATGGCTGTCATCGACACAACGAAACGTGTGACTCGATTTTTCGCGTCTTCTATTCCTTTGAACTACATGACGTCTATGTCTACTGTAAGATCGCGACAACCGATAGGGAGGCGTGCCTTCAGATTGAGCCGCCATGACATGACTTTGTTCTGGTAAGTCGAGGTTCATAATATTATGATACAATTAAAGGAATATGGATATATACACAAAACATATACACATGAAAGATGGAATGAACTGATATCATCTGAAACATTTGCATCACATGAATCCACAGAACTTATTTGTAAAATTGTGACTGTTTTCAATTTGGACTCGTAGAAATGTATGACTGTCATCATAAAAACTTAAGTTACATTATATTCAAGTTATTATAATCAATTCTGCTCAACTATTTATATTATACACTGCTAAGTAATGTTCACTGTTTTATTCTTTTACATATATATATATATATATATATATATATATATATATATATATATATTTAAAGTTAATCATATATGATTACTAATTTATAAAGTGAATTGAAAATACTTTAACAAATCTTAAAAAAAATTGACATTATTTATAATTACATAAATAATAAAATATATTTATTAACCAAGTTTTGTTACAATTTCTTAAAAGCTAATTTTATAACATTGTTTCTAAACTAATTAACATTTCCTGGGGCTCCCAACTAGGCCTAGCCTGCCGTCTTGGGAAGCCATGGAGTAATTGTAATAGCCTAGTTATATTTTATAAGGTAAAACAGTAATTGCAATATAATCTGATAAATAAACTCTTTAATAACAGACTCTATAATACATGTTACTTTGCACTGACAGATATTTTAAGTAAACCATAATTACAGAACAAAGTTAATGGGCTAATATATACTACTTCATAGAGAAAAATAAACTAATGAAATGAAATGAGCTTCGTTAACTGTTGCTCCCTTTATGTCACACAACTTTTCTACTTTAAAGGATAGAGTGTAAACAAAACGGAAATTCCTTGGAACAGTGGAATCAACTGTAGGTTGATCTAGTTTAAAAATCCGTCAGTTTAATAGTTTGTAGTGTTTCATAATCATCGGAATCAATTTTAGCTCCATGTGTTTGGATTTTGAGAATAAATAGATGGCGGACTCCAAGGACATTTGCCTCCATAAACAAAGTATCTGTGGGGAATCTAAAAGGCCTCCGCAACACCACTTTTAAGACCGCCCGCTGCAACCTTTCAAAGGGCAGCATGTAGGATTTGCCATTTATATTCAATTGCTTTTCCTTATAAAACAAAATTAGTGCAACTTACCCAAATGTTGTCAGTTTTACCTTTATATTGTCAATGTATGTAAGTTCGCAACGATCCCGCTTCTGAATTGTTAAATAATCTCTCAAGACAAACGTTTCATATATCTGTATATTTTACAATGTAATGTAACGTTACATATATCTTTAAATACCACTAAGCAATGTACTCCGTGAACAAAACCAAAACAAACGTACCTCCATTTTTCTTCTCCAAAATAATGTATGTCACTCTTTCAGTGTTGCCAATCTATATTCTAAACTATACCAGCGGTAATACGAGCGCATATTATTGGAAACAATCATTTTAAAATATAAACTAGAAAATTAATACATTTATAAAAACATTACAAATTTAAATTAAGTGTTTTTAACACATATATGCGTGAAGAAAGAATAGATGCTTAGGTAACTTGGGAACAGTACTGCGTTTACATAATACTTATGATACTAAGTAAAAACTCAAGATTCGAGACTCATTGTCATTTTTTAATAAATATTGATAGAACCGGTTTATTGTTTATCACAACATGATTAATTTATATCTGTCATAATGCTATTACTCAATAGCCATAAATAATTTCCCCAGTACAACTAATTTATAACACGTAACAAACGTCAGAGATTTTACTTTAAACAATGAAAATAGAAAGAATAAAGTATAACTAATTGACAAACCCCTAATAATACGTAATTATATACTTAAACATAGTAAGTAACCACTTTTAATCTCTATATACAAATAAATATATTACATACTTACTGCCATGAAACTAGAAACAGCTTTTGATATTTTGCAAGAAATTAATTATGAGATAATCATTATCAACAGAGAGCAAATTGCGGATGTAATCAAGTATCTTTTGCAATTAATTGGCTCTTGACTTAGGTTGCTTTCATAAGCTAATAGTTATCAGCTTTTCCTTGGTTTGAACCTGATGTAAATCACGTAAGGGCTGACGAAAAATTCCGACCACTTGTAAGCGTTGGTATCATAGTTTTATTCTTTATATATTTTATTTTTAGCTGTATACATATTTGTTTAAAACCTACACAGCTTATTACATTAAATAATGTAATCATAAACTCATTGATTTTTAATTATAATGGATGAACATTTAATACTAATAAAAAAAACCGATTCTAAGTGCGCGATATCAAAGTCAGAATTAAAAAAATAGTTTAAAGCAATTATTAATTTATTTATAACATAAATAAGAATATTTGTATACTAAAATTTAACGCTTTTACCGTATAAATTAATTATGTTAAGATTATAAGCCCGGGACGGATTACGCCGCGCCGCCCTTCCCTTTTTATTTTGACGTGAGCGTTTGAAGCTTATTGTCCCGTTGAGCTCTAACGGCTATTCGACGGAAAAATTATGTCCCAGAGATGCTTTTAAGCCAGCTTATTTCTATTTTTATCTTACGTTTAGGGACGTTAGTAATCATCATGTGAATTTTCTCGGATACAGAAGTAGGGAAAGATACTTATACACTATAAATATTTTTTGGTTGTACTTTTAATATTTATAAATAGAAAACAATGTATTATGAAGTAAATTAAGTACTTTTTAAGACTAACATCTACAGCCCTAATTATAGACTATTTTAAAAGGTAGTTAAGCTATCGAATGTTCGAAAGGGACAAAAATCAGATAACTTAAATAGAATTTAAATGTTATAAATAAGGCCTCTAGATATAAGAGTGACGATTGAGCTGGAAAAATAACCCTAGCACCGGCCGGCGTAAAAACTAGCAGTGGCAAGAGAAGACGCATTACTCAGCTTCGCATTCAAAATATGGATTACATCATGTAGCTTTCATTAATACCTGTAGAAAGGAAAATCCATAGTGCAAATGTGAAATAAAATATGCATTACTTGCACTGGCTAAGTAATTTATTACACGCAACCACAATGGCTTGGTCACGACTTACGTTTCAAAAAACATCTAGGTTTTTTTCTTTGTCTTGCTACATAAAGCACGGACAAGAAACCCTTAATTTTTGTAATTATATTGCAAGATGATTTGGGTTTATACTTTTCCGCCCACGCTGACCACGCTGATAGTTGCAATGGTGTCTCATTGCAACTCCTGCCAGCCAGAATCAACAGTGGCACACAAAGAACTGACACGGAATTCCGGAGATCGGCGAGTCTCTCATGGACACTAGCTAGTCTTCAAACCACATAGGAATTCCTTAGGAACAAAAACAAATAGAAGGAGTTGAACACAAACTATTGGCCACTTTCCTCCACAACAAAATGGTTGACAAAATATTAAGCAGATGAATATTGTCCTCCAATATAGAGATATACAACTGGAGAAGCCAGATGTTAAGCCACGGGAGCCACCACGAGATAAATAATTTCATTTGTCTTACAGTGTGAGTTACTAAATTTTTCAATAATATATGAAGATTTGGGTTATAGAATTGCAACTGCGGATGGTCGTCACAACTGAACAAAACTACTGGAATTTAACTTTTCAATTCTACTATAACATAAGTTATAACTGTTTCCTTAACGAGCCCACAACTCGGTGTTGACTGCTGTCATTACTCACAACTCACAACGTTGTGGTATGACGCCTGCCCAACGTAAAAGTTGGAAATTTTCATTTTCTGATTCAGAATTCCCAGTGGAATAAAACATTGCAAGGTGTCATTGGAAGTATGATTACGTTGTGTGTCTTCCAATCAATGAATTCTAGATTCGGCTCTATTAATATTAGGCTTAATATTGTATCATTAGAAGAAATTATAGGAATTATTTTATCAGAACCAAAATTAGATACAATAAAATCGTCTCGGAAATCGAATGCCGGTCACAGCCCATCCATTCAGTTACTAGGGCTATAAAAAATGAAATGGCTAAGAAATCTATCTGCACCCAGCTTCGCCCGAGTGCAGATAGATTTCTCTACAATAATATGTACGTATTATTCACATGAACCTTCCTGCTGAATCACTCTATCTATTAAAGAAAACCGCATCAAAATCCGTTGCATAGTTTTAAAGATTTAAGCATACGTAGGGACAAACAGCAAGAAACGACTTTGTTTTATACTATGTAGTGATATTATAATACATATAGGTATACATCTATATATACAGGTTATATTCAGACTGCTACCAGAAACGAAGCCAGGTAGTATGTATGTATCAGCCCATATACGTCCCACTGCAGGGCTCGGGCCTACTCTACAATCGAGAGTACGATTGAGAGTGGTTAGGCCATATAGTCCACCACGCTGGCCTAGTGCGGGTTGGCTAGTGTTAGTGTTTATAGGCACAATGAAACTAAAAATTGCCTTAAAAACAGTGCTTATCTTTATACATATTATTTGCAATGATCACAACTTGTGGACTAAACACAAAATTTTAATGCCCGGTTTTCGAGAATGATGGATAATGGTGTAGGTTGCCTAAAATTCTCGATATGATAAATATTTAATCGTGAACACAGCAATTTCTCAGCCCAATTTTTGTTAATTGGTGATCTCTCGTACCAAATTAATGGCGATTGTGTTTCATATTGCCGAAGTTTACCCTTTGATCGCATGAAATTGAATGTTTGGTTTTGACTCAAACAATATTAAAATATTGGGAAATTAAATTTAATTTCCCTCACATGTTTTGTAACTGGGTCAGGTAGAAACGTGATCAAGCTGTAACCGAAAGTGCCTATTCAACGAGGAGTAGCCAATTTGTTTGATTGACAAATATTAACGTTGCATTTGCCAATTTAAAAATATATATTTTTCACATCCAATGCAAAGAGGTCAAATCTAGCCGCGGAATGAAACCTCCATTATATAAATACAAATGAGGCCGTCAGATGCTGGCATAAAATAAATATTTTAAAGAAAAATCTGTTCTAAATTTAAATTTTAAAAAATTAACGAGTTTTGTTTTTCCTAGGTTCTTGATCTCGAGAGCTACAAAGTACTGCCACGAGCCGTCAGAATTTGTTTGATATCGCCAGTGAAATTGGTTTATCTCTCTTGCCCCACTGAACTTGTTGGATTATCTTATTGATATCATCAGTGACATGTTTACAATTTGCATATACTCTCTTTTCATAAGTATAACATAAAGTAAATTGCAAATAATAATGCTTTGAGATCCATTTCAACACAAAGGTCACTTTGTAGTGTCATTTTAACAAGCATTGTTATTAAGAGCACCTTTTACTGTTTCGACTTCTTTTTAACACGTTTAGTCCCAGACTAAATATGTTTCAATGTGTTATTGCCAGTAACATCGTGGAAAACTTTTTTAGGTTAAAAGCAGCTTTTAAATTACCCAAGAAAATAAAAATATGTCTTAATATATGCACTTGCCTGGCAATGTTTCACAATGATTAAACTCATGTTTTTGCTGTAGCCGCTAATCACTTTAGACCATTAAACAATATCCCAAAAATATGAAGTGCAAAATCTCTAACATACTCTCAAAATATGCTTGATTTTATTTTTATCCTAAAATGTGCATTAACCTCTTATAAAAGCATGCGATTAAATTATCCTACTACCATTATTAGGAAAGGTATTTGTAACGTGAAACGGAACGTTAATCCGATACTATAAAGTCCTCAAAATGCAAAATGGCGTATTAAACACTTCGTAAAGTTCGTCTTTGAAGTTCTTATTACTTAAATACTTTCCGAAACATGCCGCGACAGGAAGGACGAAAATATTTGAGCATTTTAATTTGGTCACTTCGCAGGAAATGTCATTTCTCAGAATCTGTTCTGGTTTTTCTTAATTTCGTTGGGAATTTTTAACCAAATTTAAAAAGAGGATGGTTCTCACGTGAAGTAGTGTAACTGTTAATGCTACTTACACCGATAACAATAATAAGTTTTACCCTTTTAATTTTAAAGGGGGTCGCCAAATACTCTGTTGTGTAAGAAAACTAGATAGACTAGAGAAAAGCAACGAACCATAAGACGACTACGATTTGCCATTTTTAAGCATCAGTAATATACCGACAGCTACTTACAATTTCTCTAGACTCATGAAAAGCGTTAAGAACCGTTTACTGGTGGTAGGTCTCTCATATGTGAGAGGTCGCCTGGGTCGGTACTACCGCAATGTCTATTTCTCCCGCCAAACAGTAATGTTCAAACAGTGCATTTAGCACTGTTGTGTTTCGGTTTGAACGATATTGTAGCTAGAGTAACTACTAGATATATTGAGACTTAACATCTTATGTCTTTGGATGGCGAGCGCAGTTGAATATCAAGCATTGCTTTGTAATCCAAGGTGTTGTGTAGTTTAGCTACTGTTCATGAGCAGTCGTAATGCTTACCATCAGGCGAATGGCATGCTCATCTCGTCATTAATCGCAATCAAAAAAATAGTCCCCAAACAAAAACATGCATGAAATCACTGCCAGTTAATTCCCAGTGAAGCCCTCTCGGTAGCTGATACCAGTCAATATTACGGTGTAAAACAGCTGCAGAACGGGTCAACCATTAGAAAGCTTCATAATCTCTGTTTATTTATAGAGCCACGATTGTGGGATGTTTACGTGTCATTATGTGATTTCTAGACTAGACTGAACGGCGGCGCGTATTGATTTCTACATTCAGATTTTTTTATGTCTAATTGATAGAGGATAATAAAAAAATTCGTCAGTTTTTGGTGTAACCCTAGCCTGACAAATTGACGATACCTAGATTTATTTTGTACGTACTTCTTCTCCCTCAAAAAAGTTTAATCGGCACATTATCTATTGACATTTTTTGTATTCATTATTCCGCATTGTATTTGAAGAGATAGTGTAAGAACCAATTGCTATAAAGTTTTGTACCTTTTGCATTGCAAGTTTAAGGAATACAAAATTATGACGCAGTGTTATCTTAGTAGCAAATAGATTAAATTTATTTTATGTTACATAAAATATTACCAAATGACGGCAACCCCAACATCCATTTAAAATCCCACCCCACAACTAAAACCGGATTCATGTATTCCCATTTATTTCCCACTTCCCAGCAACACAAAGTTCCTAACAGTTACTAAGTTACTAACCAGCTTATCCCACAATGCGAAACGGGTCAGCTCTTACACGTAAAATGATACGATGCAAGATTCAAAGACGATACACTGACCGATTTAGACAGAGGTCAACGGACGATGCGGCGCGAAAAATATTGTTTGTTTACTACCGCTGACTCAGAAGCATTTGTTTATAAATGAACTTGATAAATATTCAAATGAATTTTAGCAATGCTGTTGCTAAATGAAGATTTATTTAATTTATAAATAAATTATGTATAAGTAGAACATATAAATCGAAACGAAGTTTAAATGTTTTAACATTCGACGTGCGAAGTAAGTTACAAGTTTACCAAATTTTTTCCTCTTTTAAAAATCAATACTAGTCTTTATGGTACCTATCATTTTCTTCGAACTTATTCTATGGTTACGACGTACGATAGATGATTCGAACACTTTATGGATTACCTAGGTACAGTTTTACGTACAAAGTTCTGACATGAAAACTTCGTTTTGAATTATAGAGTAACAAAGTAAAAACTAAAGTAACAGATTGTTATACTTGGAGGCTCAAGGGCATTTAAAGAGATCAATTATATTTTTACATCTTAATTGACTTGATTTTTGCCAGTTCGGTGAGCTGTTGCTTGTTAGTCCACTAAATAATTACTTTGTCAACATCTTCTTTAACAATTGCTATAGCTGTACATTTCCTCATACTTAAGAATGTTTTTTTCGTTTTCAATAGAAAAAAGGTATTGCTTTGAATAGCGAGACGAGCAAGTCGTTCGCCCAAACACCGTGAATTAAAAAGCAATTCATGGCATTCCACTGGTTTCGCTATCTTGAGACATAAGATGACAAGTCTCAATATGTCCAGTAGTTACGCTATCCTTCAATAGCTCTGCCTACAATATCCATCCAGTATCCATAGTACAATATGCATTCACACTGCTGTTTGGCGGGAGTAATAGACATTGCGACCCGACATTGACCTACCCCCAGTACCACAGTAGTATATTACCACATTCTGCTCTAACGTTGAATAAAATAGATGTGTTCTAATCCTAATAGATTACTTTCTTTGAACATTAAGGATAATTAATTCACGCAGGGTTCTCTATGGATTAGTGCTTGTCGTTTTCTCAAACCCTTGATCCTGGCTAACAAGGGTTAAAGATAAGAGGGCGAGACAGTCACTTAAAAATCTATTCAAGGACATTATCACAAGATGGCGTTTTGCATTAATATGCATTTTTAATTTGCTTCACCGATAGCTTAATGTACTGCATCAGCTCGTAATTTCCCACCATTAAGCACAAGACCTTGTACAACCGAAAGTTCCACTGAATAGGGTTAGACCATCCTCCGCCGCGCTGGCCTAATTCGCATTTTCAGATTTCATATACCATACCAAATAGGCAAACCTAGTAAGACCTCTATGCTACGCAGGTTTCCTTACGATTTCTTCTGTTACCGTTAGTGCTTTATATGCATTTTAAAAAAAATATACCCGTACCAAAAACTTAGGTTGTATTGTATTTATCAGCTCATATACGTCTCACTGTAGAGCACGGGCCTACTTAATAATCTAGAGTACCTACCATTGAGAGTGGTTAGGCCATATTGGCAAAAACTAAGTTTGATAACAAACAACGTAATTCAAAGTAAAAATTTAATGTCGACTACAAAACATCCAGTCCGTTGTTGTGGTAACGATGATTGATGAATAAATTATAATTATTTAATTGCTACATTGCGCGTTGATTAAAATATTTGATTAATTTAACGATAGCGTGGCTGAAATAAACCTAGAAACTTGATTACAAATAGCCAAATACAAGAATTATTTTATTTTTTACAATTTTACCTGGCATTATTTCAGTTGGTATCAAGGACCGCTTTCCTTCTCAATCGTCGTCATTAAATTCAGATTTGTTTTGTTTGTTTAATTGTAAGCCCATTAGACAGCCTCCGTGGCGTTAGTTAGACGCCGAATGTGAAACGTGAGGCCGCGGGTTCGATCCCTGCACCGAGACCAATATTTATGAGGCCCACAGGTATTTGTCCCGGGTCTAGTTGTTTATATGACTGAAAAATCTCTTGTAGTTTCTAATACCTACGACCCAAGACTTGATTGCCCTTAATATGGGGGCAGAACAATTAAAAAGTTAAGATGCTAGTAATTATGAGTCATGGCAATCTTTACACATCCATGAAATTATTAAAGAAAAAGAAAACTATCGGGAATGTATAAGAAAAACTAGCTTCTCCTACCACAGATTTATTGATCGTGTGAAAACAACTTCTCGCTTATGATTTATTTATAGCTCAGTAAATGAATAATTTTCATGGGCTTGTTGGGTCTGCATATAATCGATTTAAGTTGACGGCCGCACCTAAGTCTTTGTTGCTGAATCGTCTCGCCGCACCCACAAAAGGGATGACAGGCAATGTCGTTTGTTCGTCGTTGGGGTATTGGCCTAATAACATTCAGCTTGAAATGCAACTGACTTTATTCTTTATTGCACTGTAATAAATACCATATTGGCGTTCGTGCACGGACCGTACAAAAATTTTAACAAATGGTAGTGGAGACCACATATAGAAGATTCAGTAGGCATTAGGCATGCATAAAAATATTATTTAAGAAAACACAATGAAATTTTACAGTATCATATTTCCTGAACATTTCATTGTTAGAAGCGTTAATTTTGACTGCTTCGGTGGCGTACGATTACAAAGCTGAGGTCTCGGGTTCGAATCCCGGTTCGGACAAACTAATATTGGATTTGCTATTCATTATCGGCCCGGAGTCAGTCCATCGTAGGATGGAACGCATACCCCATCTGGGAAAAAGGCGTAAGTTTATGTACGTATTTAAGTAAGTGATAATTGCTTAAAAATAAAGTATAATATATAGCTGATTACAGCTTGAATAAATTTTGTTTAGATTTTCGTTTTTCCTCGCCCGATTGTAGTATGACTCTGATCTCTCCTGTTGATTCTGTTGATATTTTCATAAAGAGATATTACCATAATGATATTACGATCGTGGAATGGATTGTCATCTGTTTAATGACCAATCGTAAAATAATATAGTAAATCTTCCATGTGTGTACAAGTCATATGCGATGCCAGAAAAAAACGATAAAATACCAATAACAAGCACGCATCTATTAAATTACTCGAGACAATTTTATAGTCATGCCCACTCATTAGTCCATTCAAATACGATAGTGAAAAATAGTAGTTTTTGCTTACTTTAATACCTGAAAAGAAATTAAGATTTTCAACCACGATGTGATTAATACGGCAAATGGTAATAACAATAGATATTTGTATTTAAATAATTCAAGCAGACGGGGCTCTGGGGTGTACCTTGGGAGAGGCCTCTGTCCAGCAGTGGACTGCAATGGTCTGATGATAATGACGATAAATTAAAATAAAATTGGAGTAAAAGTATAAAATATTAAAACATTCAATCGTCAGGCAATTCATAAAAAATTTAAAGAGCTTAATGTTAATAATACTCAGTGTAAAATAATTCCAATACGCTTTTTCAATCTCGTCCCGTAGTTTGCTCATTTCGACGAACTTTTAATGAAGTTTGCGATTCTCGAAAACTCGTTCAATTGAAAAGACATTATTTGTACGTGTAAAAAACCGTTTAAGATTGTAGATAGTGTTCGAATTGATTATTATTTGCAGTTATTATTGTAAAGTAGTGTTAAATGTTTCAATTTAAATGTAATTTGTTGTTAATAGTATGGGTATATTATATTTTAAAGGTATCAGATACTATCCTGGCCTCGAAGCCATTTTTACAATACCTGTAAAGAAAATTCTACTGGCATACAATATACCGAAACGGAGCACTGTAGTTTGAAAAGTCTCATAAACATACTAAAGTTTTTGTTTATACGACAATGAAATCAATAAAAGATTGGTAAAGTTAAAATCAACCAATTTCAGGGCTTTCAGAACTTTACATACCTATGTAAAGTCCACCAACCGTCACTAGATCAGCGCGGAGGCCGGAGGAAAAAAGTCTAACATATTCTAGAGATGATCGTACCCACCATTGGTAACTACAATCTTCAAGTTCTAGGGTTGTTTACGAAAGGCATGATAACATAGCGATGTAGGTAGCTTGCTCAATTTCGGACTTGATCTGCTCAAAACTTACAATCCGCTTGATACTTATATATAATTTATTGGTCTGAAATCAAACAAATATATTAATCCCATTTATATGCATTAACGAAGGCCTCTGCTTATTAGCTTATTCAGAAAAAATATTCTCTGGAGTATTACGATTGCCGTTTCGATATGCTCCTAAAATAGGAAAACAGGCCAGGGTCGTAATTGCGGGATGTTACATATTGATAGGGTAATCTAAAAACGGACACGTATTGATAAAATATAATTTAAATTCAATTAGGTACTAACCAAAATTTTAACTGATATACGTATCTCTGAAGTAGTGATTCTATGACCCTTTACTTTATAGCTCTTTATGTTACCACAAACGAGCAAGCAACTTATCTGATAGAAAACAATTGCTATCGTTGATGCAAATTTGAGAAATGGTAAAGGCAATTTTACCTTCAAAAGTTTCAGGAACAGAAGGAGAGTAATCCAATTATCGGGCCAATAAAGCTTCTAAAGACCATAACAATCACTATATAATTCATTGAAAGCACTCGAACAGAGAACAATCTAAACTGTCTCTCGCTAATCTTCAACATCCTGATATTAAGGGGCGGGGAAATAATCTTATCCAACGAATCCTTAATGTCAAAGCTAATTGAGTTACTAACGTAATCCAATCAAAGGAATAGCAACTCTGAACTGTAATAGGTAAAGTAGGAATTGCTGTAGCAAACGTAGATAGCTGTAAGTGAAAGTGGTCGGTACCAGCTCCCTCATGCTTGATGCGGTTTATTTTCAGAATGAGGAAGTTGGAAATAGATCGATTGCCGAGGGTTGTAGAGAATTGTCTTTGTATTGCCAAAGTTTTAATGGCTGTCATAGAAATACTCTTGTTATTGGCTGAAGAGAATAAAAAAGAATTTGATGACCCTTAAATTCTTTAATTTTATTATCGCGTCGCAAAGTGTTCAAACTGTTAAGAGAATAATGGTGTAATCATAAAATGATGATTTGAAATTTCTTTTATCAAATATTCAGAAAGTTTGATTCTAAGAGAGTCGAAGGAAAAAATAATGGGATTCTGAATCAAATTAGAAGTTTAAGAAAGACTGGACTATAAAACGAAAGGAGGACCTTTGTCGGCTTCAATAGCCTACACACAGATTTTGGTTAAATTATATAAACCTTTTCTAATTTACGGCTAATAATTACTACCTAATATTTACAATAGAACATTTTCACTTCGCCATTTTTCTTTTTCTTTTTCAATTATAGGAGGTATTGTTAACGTTCCGTCGAGCCTAGCCGGCCGGTAAATATTATTAGTATGTAAATACAATAAAAAACCCATTACTGAAACCTTTCATGTGTTTATATGGAATATGTGTCACAATAGCTATAAAAGGTTAAGTTGTTATGTTTCTGAGGTCATCAAAAGCTTTTGGTTAATATTTATTACTTTAGCATTAAATGTTTGATTGTGTTTGTACGAAATATCCATACAATAGGGACTTATAACAAGAAATTGATTGAGCACTAATACCGATTCATAAAACCTCGTAAAAGATTATTTCAGTAATTAAATATTTTTGTATATTTTGTGTAGTTTTTCAGGGTAATTAGTTACGAAAAATTCAGCAGTTGAATCTCGAGTATCGAAAGAAGGGAGCAGTAGCAACTCTTCTTACCCTTTTTGGGATATAGACAATGGGTTATGAATTCACGTTCTATCAGTATCCTCAATATCTTATCAACAGTTTTTAATTAAAGATGCTGACATAGTGCATAATATGTTGATATCACTTATTGTGATCTAACCGGTGGATGTATTAGCAACTATAGTTTCATAATCATGGCGCAACCTAGTAATTATTGGAATATGATAATAGCCAATTATTTTTAAACCAAGCTAATAATTGAGTTTTTTCAAAACGATTAGTGTATTTAAAGCCACAATTACATCCCGGTCGCAAGAAATAATGATAGATTCTCACCCGTTTAATGTTGTCGATAATAATTGTACATTTTTAGAACAGTTGTTCCGATGCTTTGGTGTTCAATTACTTAATTACTGACCATAGTTTACCGTTTACGCAACACGTATAAACTAAAATTACCAATTACAGGATAACTCTAAATAAACTAAACTAAATATTATTTTGGTCTTTAAAGTCTAACGAAGAGTCTCATAGACTTCTTTTTATTGCAGTTATAGGAAGAGAAGCTAGCGGCCCGCCTAATGGTAAATGGCTATCGCTGCTCCTAATATACTTAATTATACACAATGCCAGGGGCAAAGACAAGCCAATGCCTACCGTGATTTGAACACTCCTTCTCATAAGCGTCGTAAGACTTAAAAGACAAAAGAGAGTGCTCATGTAGCTTCTTAAATAAGTTAAAGAATAAAAACTAGATTTCTACAAAATTCAAACGTAATAAAATTATATTCATATTTAAATTAAACCAATTCAACCAAACTATAGGAAATTGCAATGGCTGAGCAAAAGACTTTTATCAGAATCCTATATTCGTCTACCAAAACATTTCCTCACAAACTTAGTCTTACTAATGCGCCCATAAATATATTTGATGGCGCACCGCCGTTTGACATGGCTGTAAGTATACTATTTCGGATCAGAGGAATGGAATCCAAAGTGTCCGTGTTACGACCATGTCGAGGAATTCAGAATACACCTCAAAGAGACACGACAAAGCGGAACATGAAAACCCGATTTAACTTCTAAAACGGAATTTATATATGTATACAAATGGCGTTCGTGTGGCATCGCTTGTTCGAATTCGTTAATTGTTTTTGGCACAGTTATGAATAAATAATTATGAGTGAACTGTATTGTATAGTTTCTAGTACTAGTATAAAATGTTCAAATCGTGTCCTATTGGAAATCCTTCATGGCCATTTGCACTTTTGACGTGCTTATAAGTTAACTGACTTCCTTAATACCAGTTGTACTGCTAAACAGAGGTCTTCCACAAAATTTTAAAAGTGAGCTATTGGAAATTGTCTGCATTCAGTAACCACACGCGACCTATTTCAGATTGTCTGACTAACTAACTGTAGAATTTTTAACGCTGCGCTTTTCTAAACTTTGTTTTACTCAATGTATTTTTGCCCATCAGTACTATCGATCCAAAATTTATACCTATAAATACAGTCTACTTAAAAACAAATAAGACTCAGTGTTGCAGCGGTAAAATAATAAAGCACTCAAAACTCTTCAGTTAAAATTCGTTCAGCGTGCAAACCCCATCTCCTGATTTTATATGAAGATAATGTGAGCAGATGTACCCGAGGGATGTACAAAGGTTGGTCGTTGTCCGTCCATCCTTGGCATTACGCCAGCTTGCCTTTGCCATGTTGGCTGGCGCAGCTCTTTTGCTGTCTATGGTCCGTATTCTATATTTGAATTTGACATTACGCTATTGTGATGCGTAGATTGTTAAACGCTCCAAAACGAATTATCGAACGCAGTTGTGCAATATTTGGTACGCAGTACGCACTAAACTTTGTCGCATAGTGGAGCTTTAAAACCAAATGTAGAATATATATTATTTCGTTACACATTAATATATATGTGATATAATGGGATACCTATTTCAAAATCCATTATCGAGACGCAGTTTGTAATGTAGCAGCCATTAAATCGTATATTTGTATCTATGAGTGTTCGCATAATACGCAATAAGTATACACATTTCATAATATGTAAATATTATTTGTTTTCCTAGTATACTTACATTGAGAATCTAGACTCTAGACCATTCTATTTTGTCCAATATTTATTTATTTAATTCTTTATTGTACACAGTTAAAAAGAATAACAGTTTTAGAGACAATCCAAAACAATAAAGTACAAATGGCGGTCTTGTCGCTCTAAGGCAATTTCTGCCAGACAACCATGAGATGTATATATGAGCAGGAAAAAAGAAAGGGCGGTGTAAAATAAAGACAAATGTAGAATAAAATAGAACAAAATAATGCTATGTTATTAATAAAAATAGATGTCTGAATAAATTAATCACTCCCATTACAATTAAGATTTCCCAAACGTTTGAGGGAGCAGTGAACTCCATTATTCCCTGTTTATCTTCGGCCCGCACGATTCACGAATCACTCTGCAATTCAGTTCGCTTTGTGCAAAATGTATGTGTACACGCGGGAATACGTTCTCCGAGCCGAGGCCATCTGTATTATTTCTTAACATATCCGAGTAGGTATCTTATGCCCGCTTTGAAATGTCTGAATCGCTGTTAGCGAACAGTAAATTGCTTGTTAAAACCTAATAGCTTCGCGTATATATAGCAAATGTTGCACAAATTGCAGGAACTGTAAGAAGTTTTGTACATTATGCACGTTCCACTGCTTGGCTGAAGCCTTCTCCGCGATTGAAGAGGGATAGACGCTAGAAACTAAGCATTTGCGAGTTAAAGGACTTCACATACCTATTATTGCAGTGGATCTCTCAAATATAATCTCAAAATGTATTATAATAATTTTATATCTACGATGTGAATATAAATCTAACATTTATATGTGTGTTAATGCGGTAATCTTTACTGCATTATCAATAAACTACCCTAACGCTCTATTTATAATGATATTCAACAGTTAATACTGTTTTTTTCGTCATAGTAAAATCAGTATTAATAATCGCAAAAAATGTCAATAGAATAATTCTATTAGCAAAATTATTTTCGCTAAATTCATGCCTATCAAGAAGAGCATTTGAATTTCGAACGCGATATTACAACGCGCCATTTTTAAATGCCGTTGCCAATTGCACCTGACCTCGGAAAAAAGCAAGTCCCGTTGTCTATGTTCGCTGCCCATGACCGTGTCGTGTGACACACGGCAGCCGGATAGCTGCAAGTTCAACTTTTATTATTATTGATATGACCTTGTGCGTGTTGTTATGCATGTATTGCATTGACGTTTCCTTTCTAGATGTTTGTCTATGCCCATATAATATGTTTATTGTTTATAGCTATCGATAGTAAAGAGTTAAGAGGGGGACAAGAGAGATATTGTTTATCATTTCTATTGATATACAATTGGAAAGTATTTTACATAACATTGCTGGGAAATTTATAAAAGTATTTTCGCTTTTCTAATGTTGATTTCAATATTTCTTATCTTCCTATAGATAAGGCTTAATAACGCGACCAAGATAAGACTGCATTAGATGTTCTCTCATATTCCCACAGGGCCGCGAAGTGTCCAGTATTCAAAGTACACTATGCTTACTATTTGCGCCTCATTAATATTGTCATTTCATGCACAGAATTTTTATGAATTATTCATTGATTTAAAATCTTAGGATACGCGCTTCAGTACATTTGGAGTTTCAAAAAGTCAACCGCGAAAATCGCACTTAAATAAATATTACATTAAATAAATGAATATATTCCGTGTAAACGCTAATAAAAAAATTATATGAATTTTATTAAACTTTCTGTCATAATATAAGCAAGCATTTTCAAAATTTGAGAGATGTATTGGAGCGCGCGCACCACTTACGTCGGAAATCTTTACGCGCTTTCCGCCCAGGCAATGTTATATTTATGTCAATGCAATTAATAAACTAAAAACTGTCTTTACTGGTCTATGTCTGGAATCGGTCTAATTGCAAGTACTCATTATTTATGAATGTCGAATGACACAGTAGAACGATTTGAACGTTGCGTTGTATTATTCATTTTAATTTATTCATAGAACATTGCATGTACCCTACCTAGATTATTCAACACATCATAATTCTAATCGCAATGTTTAATCCAATTAACATTTGGAATTTACATATTGTGATGTTTACAATTTCGTAATTAGCGAAAGTCACGTCACATAGTTAGACACTCATGTTGATATCCAATAATTCTCTAAAAAGTAACTTTTTTGTCTATTGCTTGTATTAAAACTGCTTTCGAGAGGTGGCGCCTATTGCTACATGCGACTGGCCGTCACGAACGTTGCGCACGCGCCGATCCGGAATACAGGAACTGGTTCGTGTAACACCATCGTAACATGACCCACATGAGCAAACGTTAAAACGCATTAAAAGGTCTTTGAATTATGGATGATACAGAAGCGCATACTGATTCGTTCTATTTTTGAAACGTTCTTATTTCGTATTTAATTCATTGCGACGAGTGTTCCATTTAAAATATTTCGCTTATTATGTTTTAGGTTTATTGCGTTGTGAATTTATGTCTAATAAAATTAACATCTTTATGGATATTAAATTAAGAAATTATAAAATACTACCTTAAAGTAGTGTAGTTACCTTAAGAAAGTGCGTGGTGGCCTGTTGGTAAACGGACCAGACGCGGCTGCCAACATGTTCACGGTGGTCGCGGGTTCAAATCCCAGGGCACACCTCTGACTTTTCGGAGTCATGTGTGTATTGATAGACAATCACCACGCACTAAAACGGTGAAGGAAAACATCGTGAGGAAACCTGCATACCATAGCGGTTCATAAGAATTTCTATGGTATGTAAGTCCGCCAACCCGCACTAGGCCAGCGTGGTGGACTATATGGCCTAACCACTCTCAATCGTACTTTCGATTGTAGAGTAGGCCCGTGCCCTGCAGTGGGACGTATATGGGCTGATACATACATACAGAATACTATGGATTGTAAAATATAGCTTGATAATTATGACAGCTCACGCCTATAAAGTTACGTATTTTTTTTTGTTAAAATGTCATACAAATAAAAACTGTACTTCATGGACAGGTACCGCCCCCTTAGAGATGTGCCACGCATAACGATTAACCACAGACTATCAATAATCGGATTTGAAATAAAAACAACACATAACAAAAATGTAAATATAAAAGTAACTTGTTTCTTAATTGGCGAAATATGTTCCATTTACTGATTACATTAAACAAATGTGCATTGAATAAAAGTTACCGATAATATAGTTAGTATATTTTCAGATGTTATTCTAAAGAATGGATATAAAAAATAGTATCTAATGACTGCACGATTGTAACAAAAATATTTCCGGTCCGGTCCGTCCGGTACCGGACGGTTGTTGTGAAATGGCAAGGTGTCGACGTATGAGTCATCGAGGGCAAGCGGCGCACGGCAACCAGAAGTATCCAGAAATTGACGCGGCCTAAAGAACGAAAAAGACTGTTTTGAATAGCGAATGTCACGAGTTTGTGGTTCGCTTGCAAGAATATTTTGAACGTGAGTGTCAAACTGGCGGACCATTGTTACCTTGTTACCCTACCCAAGTTGGTAACAGAGTTGCGGACGCACTTGGCATTGGCCGAGCGACTGTGTTTCGAATAATGCAGGAAAAGTATGACGAGCCATCATCAACGCAAGGTACAGACGAAGAGTCGGAAAAAATATTGTCATCACCCATTGAGGTATTAAACTAGAGCGGACATCGGGAACAAAATCTCTGCGTATGGTGCGTGCACACGGGTACACATTGAAGCGAGAGGGAAGATATGTTACTTCTAGTAGTATTAGTAATAACTTATTTTTAAAGTAATAATAATAAATAAAAAATAATAAAAAACTGTTTTATAAAATCCATACATTAATCACGCAATTATCGATAACAAGATAGAAAAATAATAATCGAATAGATTCATTAACGTTTATACACTACCCTCATCCCTACTGCGATCTGTCAAAATTATCAAGCTATATTTTACAATCCATACCTGCTATTTTTTATGTTATAGCCACACATTTTTCGCTGGTTCTCGAAGGCTTTAAGGCTATTGGATTCCACTCGTAAAATATACTTTCGGTTACCATCGAAATTAATAGCAATTCATTTCATTTATTGTAAAATTATTAGTTCAGTTTTCACTAATGTAGCTGTGCTACCAACATTACGAACAAAAAAATCTACGTTTTTGTAGACGCAAATTATGACAGCTCCCTCTATATTATAAAATACTCTAAGGAAAAATATAACTATTTATTTTATACAATTGCTTTGAACCGAAAATGTTATGATATTTTTGCCCCAAATATATTATGCTTATCACCTACCTACGTATTAATTATTATCTTGGATTCCGACCTCTCTCGGAAAATTCATTATGTGCGAGGGTCACCGCTATTAGATTTTCTCAATGGCAAAGTACTGTTCTCGAGGCATAATAATTACTAGATTTTCTGTTCAGATATTTTGTCCTATATCCATAGACAATTTTCGAACTGTACCACAGTAATATTCTGCTGCAGCTTTTAATGGTCGCGGCTCATACGTTACTCGTGAGTTACTTTCGTTTTCAATTCTATACATCGTGCGGTAACACTATGCAGTGACAGTGAAATCTCAAACACTTTCACACGTAACGTTCTGTAATTAACACGCTCAATTACGTACTCCGTTTAAACACTAAACGACATTTTACAGTGAATGACTAAGGAGGTCAATTTTAAAAATAATATAAAACGGATTGCTGGCCGTTAATGTTTGTATATAACATTCTAAATTTAAATTTAAAAAAATATGAATTTCATTTTCTCTGATACTTTTCTCAACTGTCAGCCTGAAACACAACTGGGCAAATGTGTCTAAAGAACCAATAAAAGGATTTGTACAAAATAAAATTATTCACAACTCTGCACAAAAATATGTTTCAGTAAAGTCTGGTACAAAATGACTTATCTTTTATTGTATTTCAGAGACTTGTCAAACTTGCCAAAGCCAATAATCACCGAATACAAATACTCTGACAAAGTCAATGACCTCAATGAAATAATCATAATCGCCTGTTTCTTTATTAGATTTGCTTAATAAAATTACGGAAAGACCTTGAACTACCTTAGAACTTGAACTACCTTAGGGCATATACATTCTATCATATTTTCTCTATAATATTTTCAAGCCAACATGTTGGCAACATTGGTTTTGTGACTTACTCTACAGTGGCTCGTTTCGTGAACAAAAAAACGGCTGAATAAAAACAATGGCAATGCACAAAATGAGAGCATTCGAATTTTGAATTTCTGGGTTTGATTTTAAAAACATCGCGATGGAACAAAAAATCAATTGTATGTAAAGTCCGCAAACCCGCACCAGACCAATGTGAGGGACTATATATCCTAACTCCTCTCAATCGTACTTTCGATTGTAGAGGAGGCCCGTGCCCTGCAGTTTGACTTTAATGTGCTGATAAAGATACAGATAGCAGGACTAGAGACATATTTTAGTAACTGCTTAGTACTAACCACTCTAATGCCTTGTCATACATAACATACCCAAATGTGATTGTTGAATTTCATATCTTCACATGCCTTTGACATTCCTGTGCAGAAACCTGAAGAAAACAAGTTCCCTCGCGATGTTTTTCTTCTCGATTAAAGTGAACACAAATAACTAGGAATACAACGTAGTTTTCGAAAAATCAAAAATGTGTGTCTTAGACCTGCGATGTGACCTGGGTTCGATCGATCTCTCTCTTTTCGTATAAAAGAAGAATCTACGCTACTGCAACTAATTCATCTAACAAAACAAAAGAGAATACCATATTCTAATTCTTGAATGAAAACAAACAACAAACTACGTAACAAATACATAATTTTATGTTGTAGACTATTCCGTTGCGACACTGACTCATCCATACATTCACTGGTTCAAAATAAGTCCAAGTAACAAGACCCCTGAATTTTCTTTCGTTGGTTTGGCTTGTATAAGAGTAAGCGAGTCAGAAGGGTCACGTAACACTGGTTCTTAGACTGCAATAGGTCGTTGACGCGGATTCCAAGACAAGATCTTTTAAACAATATTATTTTGTGTTTTGTTCTAATTGGCTCTTATTTACATTAGTTTGTATTTGTCAATATACTTTTATTAAGAAAGCATATTATTGAAATAAAACGATATTATTTAACGTATAATATCACTTTTGAAATTTAATTTCATTGGCTGCTTTATTTGTCTACTCTAGAGTATACTTCTAGTGCTAGTGCTGACTCTAGAGCCAATCTTTTTTAACGAATTTTGGTTCGAAAACTCTCTTTTATGAATTTCAGGTCATTCCCGCACTAAGAAAAATGTTTCTGATATCTTGTAATAGTTCGGGGCTGAGCCTTGTGACATTGAACAGTCTCTCATAGTTCCCAATACCCACAAAACTAGACTTCAGTACGGGATCTTAACTTTCCATGTAACTACAAGGGGGGAGTCATACAGTTCTTGTCAGAACAATGGGTACGATTTATATACTCGAATACCTAAAAATGGTTTTTTAATGTTTGTTATAGCCGTGATTTGTGAACACACACCTAATTTTTACATTATTTGTGGACATTTATCTGGACTTATAAATTTTATTAACAAGATAATAAATAAATTCTGTCAATCTGGAGTAAGCCCAGTGGGGGGGGGGGGTCATGACCCCCGTGACCTCCCCCCCTGGATCCGTCGTTGTGTGACTGTGATGTATTTTTGTTATTTAACACTTTTACCCTTTTGACCAAGGAGGGTTTTCACCAAAGAAAGTTCACCAATAACATTATTAGTCATAACATTCACAAATATAACACGTAATAAAACCATGGTTTTATATAACACCGCACACTTTCTAATGACCAAACTTAAAATAAAATAAATTACACCAGGGATACCGCAATGTCATTTTACCAAACTGTATCTCTACTAAGGTTTCGACAAAGTTAATTAAACTTATACACGCAACTCCAAGATATTATACAATTATGTCAGCACTGAGACTAAATTGTACATTTGTCAGTTTCGTTGAATGATAATTAAATTAAACTGGAGAAATATTTTAACAAGAAAGATTAATTAAGATGTATTTAAAACTCTTTTGTGATTTAAATAAACAAAGAGACTAAATTACAATAATTAATAAAAATAACAAGTATCTAAACATTTTCCGTCGTAGTATATCGGGTTTCCATATTAATCCTAAATTCGATCTTAGCGCCCTCATTAAAAACAGACTCTTTTTTGGCAACCTATAATTATGTAAAATAATGGATTCAGTAAATTTGAAAATGGAACGTATTTTATCACTTTTTTTCTATCATGCTGGCTGTTTAGTACAGGGACCCCTATTACGTTAGTTCAGGTGTATAGAATGAAATCTCACTGGCCTACATAAAACAGGGGCAGTTACATAAAAAGAAAAATAGACCTATAGGAAAGCGATTGATGCTGACCGGTCGATTGATCACAGTCGTTTTATCCCATTCCAGTGTCATGTTTATAATATGATTTTTCAATGTTACTCTGTTATTTTTCTATGCCTTCATTATTACATACTTAAATTAACGTCAAGTCTTCATTCCATAGGTGTGAGGTGAGACTATAATCTCTACTTTGATCGATTTTGACGTACGATTTTGCTTCATCCACTTTTATAAATCTCTTCGTTTGCCTGGTTGGTTCAAGGTAATTTTTATCTTGTCTAGTTTGGCATCGATTGAGGTTCAATGGTTGTCAACCCTTACTGACTCTTCCATTCACGCCTCATGGATGTATGTTTTTATGTTATTATAAGTGATTATTGTTTTTGTTTCTTATAAATCGTATTATTGTTTTAAACATTACTCAGATAATTATTTATATCATCATAATTTGTTGGCCAGCGTTCGCATATCACAACGCAACATTATGCTGAGTCACATAAGCGTCACAGCAATGCCGCGCACAAATTCCTAGATTTTTTTAAATATTTTAGTCATGTTTTGTGAGTGCATTCAATTGTTGTGACCATTTCATCTCATTTACCTTCTTTCTTTTTTTATATAGAAATATTATATAACATTTTATATGACTTATTGTAAATGACGAATGTATGTAGGCAACAGCAATAAGGAAGCGGTTATGCAATAAATATGACAGGTTGCGTGTTGAACGATGATGAGGAAAGCGGAGTCGCAGCGGGGATAGGAAATATTTACATGTGGTGGGTTACACCTACTTCACATGTGTTTTACGCTATAAAATTACCAATCACATAAATTTGCTACATTCAAATATAGAAGGTAGATAACGAAACGGCCTTAAACATCTTTCACTCTATGTCTCTATTCTTTAGTCTAAACAGGGACAGAAAGATTTTGCTTTCAATAAAATATAACCTACTATATCGGCTGTATATTTACTTCGCCTTGCTCCATACCTCGACAGTTTGTCTATGGCCACAGGCTTGGGCAAACATTTGCCACCAACAGTCCCAATACGTCTCGTTTCCCAGACTACTTGTGTTACCACGGAGGTATCACAAAGAATCCTTTTTGCTCTATGGAGAGATAAAGGTACGCCTGTCAACTTCTTGAAGCGCCTTTGTCCTTGCGTAAAGTGCTTAAGACGCACAATAAGTCTCAAGGACTTAAGGCACACAATAAACCGTCGCAGTGCAATGTGCGTGTTTTCTTTCCTTCCGTAGTTATCACAGGAAGGAAAATTGTGTGAAATGATATTAAATGCAGATATCTTTGCGTAAAAAGCATAAAATACAATAAAATTCAATTAAGCTCTTGCATCAACCTATCAGAACTACAATAGAATGGTGGGGTAAGGTTTCAACCTTCACGCATAGAATCAAAAGTTTCAATACATATAGTATCCATTTTTTTATTTATTATATATAATCCTTCCTACACATATACCTTGCTGTATACAGAATCAGAATTTTCAAGCCATCTTAAAAGTTTTTGGTTTGGCTGACAAGTACAACCTTTGCCAAAATATGCTAAAAACTAAGTTTTTAAAGTCAACATTTTTTCCTCAATTGACGATCTTCCTCCACTTAGACTCGAACCCATGTTACGTAAATACACTAACAGTGCCCGTTCCTCATTAAGCGAAATGCAATGCATTCAATGTTGAATTTCTCGGATTTAATACTCGGCACGTGGTGTGAACCGGCCTCGACCTGTCTCTAACGCTGGGCCAAGGCTTCCGATCCAGGGACACTACAACTCCGCAGTTTATTAAATTCATAATATTAAATTGCAATTTCTGGTCTCATATTTTATTTAGCGTTCAAGTGACTAGTTGCAGAATCAAGGGCAATATAAATCATCGCCCCTCCTCGTGTCATCTTACCTTATAATATTCTTCTAGTCGTAATATAGATTTACGGCCTTATTCAACCTGTCTAGCTTTAAACCATTTTTTATTTATCGAAAGATTGGTCTCTTTCGAACGACTTGTGAATTCAGTTTGACCGAAGAAGACTAAAACTAAAATAAGTTTTACTATTTTCTTTGAATAAGGTCCTTAACATAAACGTATTTTTAATATATCTGTGGTCGGGTTTTTAACATCTCTTTTCTCTCCAATAGGCTCTCGCTCTGCTACTATCTATTAGACCCTATTTACAGGGAGAGTTTCTCGCTTCGAAGATGCGATTATCGTAAAGATATAAAAAGTTGCAACGCGTAAAATTTTGTCATAAACATAAGAATACGATTATCCTATAGAGATTATCACTAGCGAGATCAGGCGAGGAACCCTGTCTCTGTTAATATATTACTTCATAATCATTAGCCCATCCGCGTCCACTGCTGAACATAGTCTCTCCTATGGCACGCAACTGGGCTCGAATTTCAGCCGATCGTCTCCCTCTCGTGATAATACTTGGTGCAGCTAAACTGCCAGGGGCAACAAACAGTGACAAGTCATCAACATTAGATCATTTAACAGGCAATATGTACAAGTTCCTTAAAATGGAATAAAAAACAAATGGACCCTAATATTTTTTATTATATTTCTTCTAATATAAATACGATTTCCCGTATGTTTGGTAAGCATTGCACTTACCATCGTATCTGTATATAAACAATCTTGTCGTGAGGAAATTGGAATATCTATATTCGCCTCTCCATAAATACTACATTTATAGTGTGATAAAAATAAATGCCTGTGTAAATACCACTAAGGCCTACAAAAATATCCATCAATGCAAGAGCTCTCGAGCACGCATATTATTTAACACAACGGAGTCCCACTAACCTGGACAATAGATTTAGGTCGGGCTTAACAAAGCCACTGACCTATTTCGCTTGACCAATATTTTGAGATTTTTCCACGTTCCACGTTATCCGATGAACCGATAACTTCGAATTTAATATATTAAAAGGATTCCGATATGGCAGCCTGGGTTTCAGTGTGAATGTAATGGTAATAAAAAATAATATATTTTTGTGGTTTTTTGTCTATCTATCGTTATGCCAGCGCTAGGATCCGACAACCAAACCAACAATGTTAGTTTAGGGCCAATTAAATATCCTTTAAAAAAATATAAGTAAATTTAATAATCACACATCAGATATAGTGCTGAACCAAGAGTTAGAAACAAGTTGTATGTCATGGGTATCAGACACTACCAGAGTCTCTCGTTTGACTACCTCAACACTCGAAGCAAATTTGCAGCACAAAAAAATTGTCTCGTGCAGGAAAACTGATCACCTCTTGTTTCAGGATATTAATCCTGCTATAGATAAATATTTATTACATAAGGCCTGTGCCCTGTTATAACTAAAAAATATGTTCTAGGTTTGATACCAAAAACATAAATCTCTGCATTGTATTGTAGGACCAGACCATTATGCGAGTATTTTTGTAAAGTCTGTTCAAAAACACACGCTTTTGATGACCTCATTTTATATCACGCATCCATATTTCACCTACATTTCGTCCAACCCCAGCGGCAGACGTGTAGAACAATAGTTGTTAATCATTGCTTGGCAAGTACAAGTATTAAAAAATGGAAACAAAATTTCTTTTACTCTAGACAGTCTTATATTTTCAAAAAGGCTTTTTAATCTTTGAATTTTGAATATTCGGTAACTGTTGGGTATTAGGCTACCACGGTTTCATCTGTATCTTTATCAGCCCATATACGTCCCACTGCAGGGCACGGGCCTACTCTACAATCGAGACTACGATTGCGAGTGGTTAAGCCGTATAGTCCACCACGCTGGCCTAGTGCGGGTTGGCCGACTTACATACCATAGAAATTCTTATAAATCGCTATGGTATGCAGGTTCCCTCACGATGGTTTTTAGTGCGTGGTGATTGACTATCAATACACACATGACTCCAAAAAGTCAGAGGTGCGCCCTGGGATTTGAACCCGCGACCTGGTCTGGTCCGTTTACCAACAGACCACTACGCACGGCTTCATACGAATTCTTATATGTAAATTGATTTCATAACATTAGTGAATTTTATAGTGTCAGAAAAAGAAAACGTTTAAAATAGCAAGCAAGTAAAAAGCAGTCATAACCTTCACGCTTAATATCATCAGCCGAGTGAAATGTTAGTCTCATCATTTTGGCTATTAAAAAAGTAAGTACCAAAATAATTGCCAAAATCACCTTTACAAAACAAAACCACAATAAAAACGGCCCTGTACAGTGTACACACACTGTCATTAAAAATAAAACGATTGCATATTGATCTGTCATGCATGACACGATAGTATAGTTAATCTTAATATCTAGAATGGCAATGGAAACCGCAATTATGAGAACAATTTCCGTGTGCACGCCACGCTTGTCGATTATGCTGGCCGGGACAGCGTTGCGATGTGAAAGCTGGCTCATCTAAAGGGTCTGAACAAAGCGGGGTTTCTCCCGTGATAAATAGATCATTGTGGTTTAAATAGTTGGAAAATAATTCATAAACTTATGCATATTATTTACATACATAATCAGTAATGGCTATCTTTCATTTTGTCAAGTGGCTAATGACATTCAACGTTCGTTAGTCATAGTTCGTTAGTTCAATAGTGACATTATGAGACTAAGAATTTCCAGAAAAAGTTTACGTCGTGCAAGTGGCTGGATGTAAAATGACTAAAGAAATTAAACAATAAGAAATTGTGATGCCAAAATTGAAGCAACAAAAATTAATACTTGGTTTCAAACATATTATTATTGTTTCCATTCTTCGATCAAATATATCGAAGTTTCCATTACATAAAGTTATAACTCATTACGTAAAGTGATACGACATGTACTTAAATTCTCAACTCTTGATCTGTTCCACAGATTTCCTATACTTGGCTTTAAAACCTGTCCTATATTAATAACTTTATTTTTGTATAAAAAATACGCGAGTAATTTACTTTACACCGTTTTTAATTTTTTGTTACCTCATTAGTCATTATGCTTTCGAAAAATGTTAAAAGTTATACAATCAGCTTATTTTTATCGTTCAAAAAATACTTAAAATACATTTCATACGATAGTTCAGTATCTGTATTTTAAAACATTATGCATTAACATTGATTTCTTGTTTCAAGGTCACAAGAGGGTGACGAAGGCGACAAGAGCTCCACCGACCCTGTAGCAAGGATACCTCCCCATTGCCACATCACAATCAAATGTACCAGAGAAGTAAGGACATTCACTATCCTTTAATATAATAATTATCCAGAGCACGGACCTCCACTACTATCGCGAGTTCAATTGAGATTTATACTATTCTATGCATTTGTATAAAGGTCAATTAAAATGTACTTCGTGTGGCGAAATTTGGAACTAAAAACGAAGTTTTAAAAATATATACTTAACGTATTATTTGAGGATATGTTATCATAATTTAAAAAAACTAGTATTTATACTCACAATCTATTAGTATTAATATATCCAGTGTATTATAATGTAAAGAGAGAAAACTTTTTTTATTCTTTGACACCAGCGCTTTTGGCGACGGAAGATCGTAGACCATCTATAATTTACACACTGATATTCGAAAACTATTATGATATGATATTAGTTGTGGAGGCAAAAACATTGAAAAAAGTTTTAAAATATGTACAAAAACTATTTGCAATTGTTTTTTACTAAACACAGCAGATAGCGGAATAAACAGTCCAGTTGTTTCAATTTTACATTCATTGTGGTTAGGCTACTGTAATGTTCAGCTGATAATAATAACAATTATTATTTTATTGCAATGTATGGCAAGATGAGCATGCCGTTCACCTGGTAGTAAGTGATAGACCGCCCATGAGCAGTAGCAAAACCAAACAGCACCTTGAATTACAAAGCAATGTTGTCTTAATATGTCCAGTAGGTAGTCTGGCTACAATGTCCTTCAAACCGAAACACAGTAGTTCATTTACACTGCTGCTTCAATTTTAAAATAATCATATCAGATCGACTGTCAAGATTCATAATAGGTACGTCGTCCTTCTTATTTTTTACATTTTTACCCTTTTAAAACACAAATTATGAACATGCCCCATTAAATATACCCACTAAAAATAAATATCAGAGAAAAGAAATGACTTGTTTTCAATTTTTACCGTTAGAAGTTTAGAAACCTTTTGTCTGGTTTATTTGTAACCCGAAAGGTACGCAGCATATTACGTTATAACGTCGACATAGGCTAAATTAAATTCTCTGTCGTGACCTATTTCTGTATGCTTTGAGTCCCGACTATGCAAATACACTTTCAATTTTCAATATATTACCAAAATATGACGAAGCTAAAAATAAGTTTGACGTCATAGAGTACATAAGCTAAGTTATCGGACTTATGATAGCATACAAAAAGCGATACATCATCTTGTTTAGACTTAAGAAGGCTACTGTTGAACATAGGCCTCCCAATAAGATCTTCAAAGTAACCTGTTGGAAGCATCCAAAGATTTTCTTCATTTCTACCAATTTACCACTATGCCTATAAACACTTTCGACTCCCGTTTCATGATTGTATCCCATAGATCCATTTTTATCTTTGTTAACATATTGACAACAGAAAGAAGTATAATTATTAATTAGGTCCACGCTAGTCTACGGTATACCCGTAATGATTTAATATAAATAACTAATTATATTGACAGCCTCCGTAGGTTACACACCGCCTGTGAAATGAGAGGCCGCGGGTTCCATCCCCGCACCGAGAGAAATGTTTGTACGGCCCACAAATATTTATTTTGCGTCTGGGTGTTAGTGAAACCGAAAAGTATCTCGTAGTTCCTGATACCCAGTACCCACGACCGTTTAATCTTGTCAGAACTATGTATATTGTATGTGACTGTTGGGCATTATTTATATATTTTTTATTCTTTACCATCTAAGCACCAGTTATGAACAGTTAAAAACCAACGGAATCAGATTGCAGGGTTCAACGGTCTTTCGGAAGCCGTGCGCCGGCTGGACTTCTCGTCTGCAGTGCGTGACGTGCGCAGATTCAATTACATCTGCGCTCTCCTGGAACTTCTGCTTCGAGGCCAGAGGCTCACCCATCTGCCCGGTGCTGCTCAGAAGCTACTGCTGTCTATGTTGGAGCAGTTAGCTGATCAGGGTAAGCTGCGCAATATTAATAAAATCACACGGCTTTTTGCAAAGGTATAAAAAGGAACTTTCCTTTTGTGAAAAGGAAGATTAACGGCTTTTGCAGACATTTGAGTCAGGTGAAAACAGAAAAAAAATGCCATTCGGTTGATGGTAAGCGATACGAACGCTCATGGACCGTACAAAACTAAGCAACACCATGAATTACAATGCTTGGCACTCCACTGCGCTCGCCCACTAGAGACATGAGATGCTACGTCTCATAATGTCCAGTAGTTACTCGTACAGTTATTTGATAATTTTGCTTCGCTATCAGTTACAACAACATTTTACTTCTTGATTTACGGTGTTGTTTCGTTTTGCTACGAGCTTGCTGCACCAAGCGAAGGGCATGCTCGTCTCGCCATTTATTGAAATAAAACCTACGCTTTAGTACCTACGCTTCTCCGCTCAGTTAATGAAACAATACAATCTCAAATAAGCTCCGCAACATTTAATCGGCCGCGCCGGTTGGAATTCTTAATCAATTATTGGAGCAATTAATTGCAATAATAACATTCATTTTATCCCTATCGCTGAAACATCTAGGCCTTGTATAGTAATAAAACCACAGCACAAAATTAACGAAATTGCACGAACAACCATATAATTATCCGACAGCAAATCTCATGGTCTTTTTAATTTATTTTGTTTTTGCGTGTCGCTACGCATTATATTAACCTCTTTAAAAATAACAGCAGACCTAAAGCAATTTTATATCATAAGTTTAGTATGACATAGTTTTCAACACGCGGGCAGTATACTCGTAGCTGGATCGGATTGGTGACAAATACGTAAGAAATTATGCTTGGTTTGGTTTTGGCTCGCAACACTGAAAGTTTTGGATTTACAAGGCAACATATTTTATTTCTTTGAGTATAGGCCAAAAATATATATTCCTTGTCTTAATATTTCTGGATGAAAAATCTGTAGCTCAAACTCAAAAGCTCAAAAGTAAGAAAAGTATATTATAAATACACTAATTATTAGATATTCCTGTTAAAATCGTTTTTCTATTAAGTCCCATTTACACGAGAGTTTCTGAATATAAAAAATTGCATCGTGTAAACATTTGTCAGAGCATAATATGACGGTTATGTCATGCGATAATGGCATACGATTCTCGCTACGAGAAACTCTCCATGTAAATTACACTGTTGATTATGTTTTTTATTGTAATGAATATAAAATAGCGCCAATTAGCGATAGGGCTATTCAAATATAATTTGTAATTATAATGATTATGACATAACAAATATAATAAAAAAGAAAATTAAGTATCACGCTGTAAATTATTGTTGTAGTGGCTACATCGCAACAAAATCTGAATGCGCTTCGAGCCCTGTTGGTAGCGCTGTCGACTCTGCGTGAAGCGGAACGTCGCGCGTGCTGGGGCCGGCCGCTCGGCTCGCGCGCGCTCTGGGGACACCACGACCACGCCATCGCCAGGATCAACCGTATTGCTAATGCTATACGTATACAGGAGGTAAACCCACCAATAATATACTGTATGTAAAGCAGAAAAGACACTAATGCAACCCACCGTTTCCAGTGTGCGTATTTGCGTCGTAAGAAGTAGTAAGGAGCAAGCCTATCTTCATACCATCGCTTTCAGTCCCGAACAATTTAAAGTTGACTGAAAGTTCTAAATCTAAATCTCACACCAATGAATTACGGAACCCCATCAGTGATTATTTTAATTAATTGAATAAGTTAGCAGTGGAGTTTAGCGATTCTATGTAATGATGATATCTTCCATGGCATCTTTATATCATTTCTTTTTCATTAACTGAGTCATGATTTTAAAGTACAGTCAAGTAAAGCTAAGAACTTATTTGAACATAAATTTATATTTTCAGCCGGGTCCAGAAGTAGTTCCCAAACTTCACGATTTGCCTGAGGAATGTATCAGAGAAATTCTGTTGAGGATATCGGACCACAGAGATTTGGACGTAAGTTATACTTTTATCCAATATAACTCTTCTATACACCATATTAATTAAAGATTTACGGCCTTATCGATAAATTATAAACCTATTTTAGTTATCCAAATTTTTGTCCCTTTCAAACGACTTTTGATCCAGTTTGAGCGAAGAAGACAAAACATTCGATAACTAAAATAGATTATAAACTGTCTATGAATAAGACTGGTAGTTAGTATTTTATCAAACTAGGATTAAACCAAACCCAATTTAATATTTTATAAGTTTATATTATTTTTATCCTTAATCATTATAGTAGTGGTATATTGTTGGCAGTATACGCTGTTTCAAGTCATTAAGAAGTACCACAAGGTTCATTATTCATACGTACCTACTTCTTGAGGGTTAGCCAAAATTAAAGTTTTTTTTTTTTTTTAAATCGCTTAACCGCAGTCGGCATCATCAGCGTGGAACGTGATGGCGTCAGTATGCTCGGAGCAGCGCATCTGGCGCGAAATGGTGACGTTCCATTTCACGCAGCAGCAGATCGACGCCGCGCTCGCCAAACTCAAGGACGACGACAAGGAAGTCGACTGGAAGAAAATCTTCCATCATCTTAGGAAGTGAGTGGATTGACGTAAGCTCAGAGAAATAAAAAAACTAAAAAAAATAAATGATAACGATATTTCGCAGTCTGAAATTACGATACGGGGTCGGTGTATCGCTTTAGTTGAAAAACTTCTCTTGTCTATAAAATATAGTCAATAACTCGTCAGTATTGCAAATTAACTAATTGGAAAATACGCGTTACGTCAATGTGTTTCAGCTAGGCACATCGAGACTTGAAAAGTAATTAAGCATTGAAAACAATATTTACACTGAGATTTCAATTGAGAATAATAGGAATAGTTGAAACAAACTATGCTAAAGCAAGATACTATTGATTCCATTGACATTTAATTATTTCAGATTGTATGGATTGAGGGAAGACGCCCAGTATGCAGAGACTTTATCACTTTGCCGTCATTGTAAATGCCTATTTTGGAGGTCTCTCGGACACCCCTGTATAGCTGACCAGGTAATGCATAAAAACATTATAAAATATGCAATATTTAATTTTTTTGTTGAATCCCTTAAATTGCTTTTAATGTTCAACTTTGAAACCAAATATACCCTAATGATAGGACCGGAAGGTTTATTTTTTGTTTTGCTATACCGAAGTATTTCATAGCAAAACTATGTGCATGCAATATGTACAAATATGCATCGACCTATATATATCTAATTATTATTTTGACAGCCTCCGTTGCGCAGTTGGTTAGACGCCGACTGTGAAACGATAGGTCGCGAGTTCGATCTCCGCACCGAAAGAAATGATTTTGCGACCCACAAATATTTCTTTCGGGTCTGGATGTTTGTGAGACCGAAAAGTCTCTCCAAGTTCCTGATACCCACGACTCAAGACTCGATCTTAGTGTTGGGTCAAGACTATGTATGTGACTGTTGTGTGTTACTTCTTATTTATTTAAATAATTTACTTCTAATTACTTAAATATTTTTATCCCTAGTGCCCGGAGTACCGGGAACGCTTGAAGGAGGCCGGCGGGCCTCTCCCCCCGTCCCCGGTGCCGCCCGCAGCCTTCCTCAAATTCTTCTCGCTCTAAACCATACTCCACTACAAACGAGATTACTCACTTCCAAGGAACTACTGCTATGGAAGCAAACGAAGGAAGAAATCGTACAGAGCTGCTTTCGACGATACATATTCGGATACACTGCAAATGTTTAACCAGAGTATAATGTACATTTAAGTTACATATTATTTTGCTGCTAACTAATAAATTATATCTACGGAAAAGTATGGAAATAAGTCAATATATAACCGTCTTTCCTAAATAATGCAATGGTTGTGACCATAGACTATTCATATTTTAAATGCAAACACATTAACAATATCTAGCATTTACTATATGATGTAAGAGAAACCGATCCAGTGACTTAACTCCGTAAAGTGAAGACGCAGTTGAATTGTTGCTAATACTCAGCTGTATCCGAATACAAAAGCTAATGCATCAAAGCAATCTTAGTGTCTTCAAACTTCGGCTTATGACTGATCAGATAGATCTCAGGCGGCTGGCCTATGTGAAAATTATAAAATATGTATTAGACACTCGGTAACTATTAATTTACTGGAAAACAATGTGTTCTATTGTTAAATATCTACCGCATAGTATTATTGGCTCGTACCTAATTTACGAATTTAGAGAGAGTAGCGGATTAGAGTAGCTATGATAGATATGCCATCTCTTTCACATTTACAAGCTCTCAAATGAAATGTAAAAGGACAAAGCTAACAGGTACTTTGGCCTAACACCAGTGAACTGAACCAAATTATTTCATTTTACTAATAATTTTAATGGTTTAGGCAAGCATTTCTTATATTTAGTAGCGCACTAATGCTTTATAGATGTTATGTGATATGTCCAAATTTTAATCAACTTTTTGTGTGTTGTAAACTATTTATCATTGAGTGTTATTTGTTAAGTTTAATTATTAATATTATGTTAAGAAATTAACAAAAAATTTACAATTTGGCAATAATGTGTGATGTATTTCATGTTATTTTTTTAATAATCCTGCAATTGATGTAGTGGCTATATGAGATGTTTTTCATATAAAAGTTAGTAAATGAATGTGCAGCTAAAATAGTAAACAAATGAATATTTTCTTACTATAATCATAATAAATAAGAAGTATATTCAGGCTTACATAAATGTTAATAGGCCTAAATCTATATAAACGTGATATTTCTGTCTTTTAATAAGGAATAGGTGCTTATCATTGACACTATAGTTTTATCAAATTCCATCCCATTTTCACACTATATTTGTATAATATAAATAAAATAATGTTATACCATAAAATTATTGCATTGAAAATTTTTTATTTGAATATGTAGTCAGTGATAAGGACTTATTCCCCACCATTCAAAATGATTTGTCATTTTCAGAGACTACAACATATTTCATGATAGAAAATGTTTATTTTAAGTGGTACTATTCAATATGAAAATAGAAATTTCTCACTTTCTAAACCAACACACATAGTATACTTCAGTAGTAGTAGATGTTGGTATTGTGATATTTTAAAATAAAATTATTGTTAATAGTGTTTCATAGTCTCAAGATGCTAACCCTTAAGTATTTGTCAAAGAGAGATAAAAATAACTTTATTGTTTAATAATTATTTTTTCATTATTGGGTTGAGTGTTGGATTGAGTGTAGCAAGAAAAAGGAAGAAAAATAATATTATGAGCATTGGAAACAAATCATTCAGGCTTTGAACTGTATATTACATTAACTACAATTTATGGAATGCAATGTTTAAAAATTAATTACTGATTTTGATTATTTTTATATACTGAAAACTTAATCATTAATATTCTGAAGTATTTTATAACATCACAATTTTTCTCTGTTTGACAAATACTTTGTTCTGTAGAGTAGTAGATAATTGCAGCTTACCTACTCACTTGAGTCATGTTTAGTTGAACTGTGATTTAATTATTTGTGCAAAGGAATTGTTTATCCAGTTTGTGTTCTCACTATACTATTGTACTATATATGGTATTTTGAAATAAAATTATTTTGAGTAAAGTGTGAAATTATTTATAAAAATTAAAAACATGCAACCCAAGTAGGTTTTCCAACAAACACCCAATTGCTTCCAAATACTGAGAGGAACCAAGAATAAAGGCAATTTAAAACACTAATGAATTTGGAAAAAATAAATGTGTTTCTGTTTGGCACACAAAAATTTACATGGCACTATGTTTCTGTATTTAAAAGTATTGAATTTATAAATTAATTATCGAAATAAATATGTAAATGCATAAAACAAGTTTTTTTCTTGGGACCTCTTGAAGTATTCAATAACCATGGTGTAAAGAAACAGGTGTGCTTTTAGTATAAAAATATGAATTATGCAAATAATAATTATTCCTTGCATATAACATACAGGCAGAAAGTTGGAGAATAATGAATAGATTGCAATTACACAAGATAAATATTATTATAACCTTTATAACACTTGGCAAAATATGATAATAGTAATTATTGGTAATCATACTTGTTTCATCTAAGTGTTACATTTACAGTGAGTATTATATTCTTATAGTATAACAAAACACAATGTTCAAAAACCAATTATTTTAATACAAACTTGATTATAAATAGTGAGGTAAAGCACTCTTACTTAAATTAAAATCACGACAGTTCACTTTTCACTCTCTCGCAATGTCGCACCAAGTCTTTCAGTTTATACACGAGATCTTGCAACTCTTGGCTGCCACAGGTAAAAGTCACATCTTCACCAACATCTGTCTTCAGTATAACGGTGTATAATAAATTATCTGAACTAATTCCGGCAGATTTAGTTACCACCTCTAACTTCCAATCTATGTCGACGATTTTAGGTAAAACACCCCGATCAGTCAGTTGATTTGGCTCCATAACTTATCACTAAATAGGGGCGTGTCAGTAGGAATACATAGTTTGCGTTTATTTTGTGTGGTAAAACACTTTTTAACGAAAACAATTTTCTCGATATCTTCTGCAACTGGTATTGTATGACAATCACAGATGTCAATGTCAATTTATTACAAACATTTTGTCAAACATGACAGATATCGATACAGATAATAAATATAATACAAAATCCTGAGACAAAATACTCGATTATCCTCAATTTTATGATCATCATGCCAGACCCAGGCCGTATATTCATAATTTGCTAAAATCGTAGACAGATAATACTAACTAAAATAGTATCATGAATACAATATTTCATTTCTTTGAGCACAAAAATTACTAGGGTAACAGAGAAAGGAAGGAGGTATAGGTCTACCAGAATCTCATGGCATTTTGGGAAATTTGATTTTACGCATTGCAACACTGGGGTAATTGGATGAACATATTTTGATACTTTCAATAATTGTAATTATTTTTTATTTCAAATTGACATTATTTTTTTAGTACAACTTTTTAAATAAATTACATAATGTTTTAAGTAAAAATATAAAGGTTATTTAAACATTAAAATTACTTTAAAATTGTACTTTTAGATTAATAGCCAATTAAAAAAGGCAAATAAGATTTTTTCCAGTTTTAAATTATAACATACATACGAGTCTTACGAGTATTTATAATATAGATGGAGCGCTGGTACTTTCAAAACGTAGATAAAAAAGTGGTACCGAGCCACCAGTTTCGTTTTAATTCTCTCTTCTTGTTAGTTCTCACTTAATCAAACAACTTTCAATTTCCAAATTGTAAGTAGTTTGATTATGAGTCGGTTTTATTTAAATAATTATTCGATTCGATAAATGTAATACGAAAGATGCAAGATTGTATAATAAAAACGTATAATTTTATTTCCAGTCTTCTTTATTTCATTAACACTTTAGTCAGAGCTTACTTCTAAATACTCTTCCTGTAAATCTTCTGATGAAGACGATGAAGATAAAGGAATAATAATAAACTGTTCCTTATCTAATATCTCTGGAAACTCCTGTAAATAGGTATTTAATGCATTACTGTATAGTTTCAAAAAATGATATCAATATACGATAAAACACATACACATATCTAACACTAACCAAAAAAAAATGAAGTATCAAAACTATTCGCTCCGACTTACTTGTTAAAACGACGTCGATTTTAAAATCGTCGATTTTGTTTAAATTTGACCAAATTATTCACGGATCTAGCGATACACCTTGTAAACAATGTTTCGCACTTGTGATTGTAGAACTAATTTGTACCTTTTCGCTAAGAAAGGATAGAAATCTTAAAATATTCACATCGAATGACGTAACTTAAGTTTTGAATCAGCTGTTCGTCGATGGTATTGCCACATAAAAATCATTGTTTTTTTTTTTAATTTTATGCCATGAGATTCTGGTAGACCTATACATAATGTTTTAAGTATAAATATATAGGTTATTTAAATATTAAAATGACTTCAAAATTGTACTTTTAGATTAATAGCCAATTAAAATAGGTAAATAACACAGGGGTAGCCACCGTGTAACATAGTATGAGATAGCGATATTTGTGGGAGTGTGGCCAGGTTGACACGTTTTTCCTAAGAAATCGGGAAACTTTGACCGCTCTTTAAAAAAATATAATTGCTAAAATATCAATACTTTAACTTTGAGTGGAACTACAGTGCACATACATGCCTGGGCCACCAGCCATCACCCAGATCTAATAAAACACTGTATAACATTACCATAACTAATGTAAATAGCTAGTTCTGAAAATAAAACCTATTGTAATTAAAGGTAATAACAAAATAATATCTAGTCCGCCCCGTGACCACGAAATTTGTGAAGTAATCGAAACGTCGCGTGGAGAAGTTAAAAAAGGAAAACTTAAACCAAATCCGCGATAAAATCCGTAAATAATAGTTTTATTTCAAAAACAATATCTCCTGCGCAACCATATACAATTCAATACATATAAGGAAAAAGTTTAAAAAACAAAAGATAATTAATGAGGTTTGTTTTTTAATATGTCATTTTAATCTATTAATGTATTTTGTTTTAGGGAATATCAACCGTCGAACCGCTGGCCACCCCAAATAATGTAAATATTTGCCTCCAAAACGTCAAATTTCCTGGAGTCAAGCGGTTACGCCGATAAGGACAGACTACAAAAGCTTGCATCTCTTTCTTACATGAACGTTATGTATCAATCTCTTTCGTTTTGTGTAAAAGGGATAGAACATGTGACTCCGTCTATTAGTTTCTCCGTCTACGGTAAATAAGATTTATTCAGTTTTAAAGTATAATATACATACGTGCCTTACGCATATTTATAATATAGAGGGAGCGCTGGTACTTCCAAAACGTAGATAAAAATGGTGGTACCGAGCCACCAGTTTCGTTTTAATTCTCTCTTCTTGTTAGTTCTCACTTAATCATATCATTATCAACTTTCAATTTCTAAATTGGAAGTAGTGTGATTATGAGTCGGTTTTATTTAAATAATTTTTAGATTCCAAAAATATTATACGTAAGATGCAAGATTGTAAAATAAAAAACGTATAATTTTATTGTCAGTCTTCTTTATTTAATTAACTCTTTAGTCAGAGCTTACTTCTACATACTCTTTCTGTTCATCTTTTGATGAAGACGATGAAGATAAATGAATAATAATAAACCGTTCCTTATCTAAAATTTCTGAAAACTCCTATAAATAGGTATTTAATGCATTACTGTTTAGTATCAAAAATGATATCAAAGTATATACGATAAAACACATGCACATATCTAACACTAACCAAAAAAAATGAAGTATCCAAACTATTCAATCCAACTTATTTGTTAAAACGACATCGATTTTAAAATCGACGATTTTGTTTAAATTTGGCCAAATTATTCCCGGATCTGGTAATAAACCTTGTAAACAATATGTCGCAGTTGTGATTGTAGAACTAATTTGTATATTTTCGCTAAGGAAAAATAGAAATCTTAAAATATTCACATCGAATGACATAACTCAAGTTTTGAATCAGCTGTTGACCGTTGGTAATACCACATAAAAATCATTATGTTTGTTTTTACTTTTATGCCATGAGATTCTGGTACACCATGGGTACACCTATAATTATTATTTCAAATTGACATATTTTTTTTAAGTACAACTTTGTAAATAAAGTACATAATGTTTTAAGTATAAATATATAGGTTATTTAAACATCAAAATGACTTCAAAATTGTACTTTTAGATTAATAGCAAATTAAAAGAGGTAAATAAGATTGTTTCCTGTTTTAAGTTATAATATGCATACGTGCCTTACGAGTATTTATAATATAGAGGGAGCGCTTGTACCTCCAAAACGTAGATAAAAATGGTGGTACCGAGCCACCAGTTTCGTTTTAACTCTCTCTTCTTATTAGTTCTCACTTAATCAAACAACTTTCAATTTACAGTGGACCCCCGGTAATCCGGCCCCTGTCTAATCCGGCACCCCCTATAATCCGATATGATCTATTATTTATTATTGGATATGAATTTTTGATAATATTCCCTAATACATGACTGAACAAGTTACAACTTGTACGCATCATCATTATTGTGCTCGACGCGTTTTGATTCTGATTGCTTAGGTTGGAATTGATTACATGCGAGAGGATAGCGGTGCTACATTTACTAAATTTGATATACATAATGAAGCATGATTTGTACTTCAGAGTACATATATATAATACATATAAAGAATCTTATCAGTGAGTCTATAATTAGTCGGATTACAAGGTACACTTTTGTAAAAAAAAATCGGACTATAGGGGGTCTTAGGCAGTACTCTATAATCCGACAAATTCGATAGTCCGACACTGCCCTGCAAAATTTTTGTCGGACTACCGGGGGTCCACTGTATAACATGTAAATACTTTGATTATAAGTCAGTTTTATTTAAATAATTATTAGATTCCAAAAATATTATACGAAAGATGCAATATTGTAAAATAAAAAAACGTATAATTTGATTTTAAGTATTCTTTATTTCATTAACACTTAAGTCAGAGCTAGCTTCTAAATACTCTTTTAGTATATCTTTTGATGAAGACGGTGAAGATAAAGGAATAATAATAAACCGTTCTTTATCTAAAATCTCTGGCAACTCCTGTAAATAGGTATTTAATGCATTACTGTTTAGTATCAAAAAATTATATCAATGTAATATATAAAACACAATAATAATAATAAATAAAAAACATGCACATATCGAACACTAACCAACAAAAATGAAGTATCAAAACTATTCACTCCGACTTATTTGTTAAAACGACGTCGATTTTAAAAACATCGATTTTGTTTAAATTTCACCAAATTATTCACGGATCTGGCCATAAACCTTGTAAACAATATGTCGCACTTGTGATCGTAGAACTAATTTGTATATTTTCGCCGTAGACGGAGAAACTAATAGACGGAGTCACATGTTCTATCCCTTTTACACAAAACGAAAGAGATTTATACATAACGTTCATGTAAGAAAGAGATGCAAACTTTTGTAGCCTGTCCTTATCGGCGTAACCGCTTGACTCCAGGAAATTTGACGTTTTGGAGGCAAATATTTACATTATTTGGGGTGGCCAGCGGTCCGACGGTTGATATTCCCTAAAACAAAAGATATTAAAGATTTAAATTACATATTAAAAAACAAACCTCATTAATTATCTCTTATTTTTTAAACTTTTTCCTTATATGTATTGAACTGTATATGGTTGCGCAGTAGATATTGTTTTTGAAATAAAACTATTATTTACGGATTCTATCGCGGATTTGGTTTAAGTTTTGCTTTTTTTAACTTCTCCACGCGACGTTTCGAATACTTTACAAATTTAGTGGTCACGGGGCGGACTAGATATTATTTTGTTATTAGTTTTTATTACAATAGTTTTTATTTTCAGAACTAGCTATTTACTTAAATTATGTTTATGTTGTACAGTGTTTTTATTAGGTACTCAAACGTCCTGACCCCCAATTTTGACAGATGTCGTTTGTCAAAGTCAATTTGACAGCCTAATGTAAATAGAAATAGGGTATATTTTAAAAATTTAAATTTGACATTGACAGGTGGACGTGCCACTAGTTAGTTCTGGGTGATGGCTGGTGACCCAGGCATGTATGTACACTGTAGTTCCACTCGAAGTTAAAATATCGATATTTTAGCAATAATATTTTTTTAAAGAGCGGTCAAAGTTTCCCGATACCTTAGGAAAAACGTCTCAACCTGGCCACACTCCCACAAATATCGCTATCTCATACTAGGTTACACGGTGGCTACCCCTGTGACTTTGTTAATTACAGTGTTGCCAACTTAGTGGATTTTCCACTAAAACTGGTGGTTTTAACCCCCTATTTAGTGGCGAAATATTGGTTTTAGTGGCTAGTGGATTTTCCTAGTGGTTTAGGTTGGAAGGAAAATGCTGCAATAATTATGAAATACCAATAAGCGTTGTAAACCAAATCGGCTCTAAAGAATCATATAAATCAGATCTCGTCCATGATGGTGCAAACAGCAATGATTCTTCTGAAGACGAATTTATTTAAAGTACTTATTTACCTGTTATCATTTCATATTGTGTATGTTGATTTATCTAATAATGTAAATTTACCTACGAATGGTAGGTATGTTGTTAATCTTTTGACATACTATAGGTCTACCAGAATCTCATGGCATTTTGGGAAATTTGATTTTACGCATTGCAACACTGGGGTAATTGGATGAACATATTTTGATACTTTCAATTAGTCTGTGCTTTCAATAATTGTAATTATTTATTATTTCAAATTGACATTATTTTTTAGTACAACTTTTTAAATAAATTACATAATGTTTTGAGTAAAAATATAAAGGTTATTTAAACATTAAAATTACTTCAAAATTGTACTTTTAGATTAAAAGCCAATTAAAATAGGCAAATAAGATTTTTTTCAGTTTTAAATTATAACATATATACGAGTCTTACGAGTATTTATAATATAGATGGAGCGATGGTACTTTCAAAACGTAGATAAAAATAGCGGTACCGAGCCACCAGTTTCGTTTTAATTCTCTCTTCTTGTTAGTTCTCACTTAATCAAACAACTTTCAATTTCCAAATTGTAAGTAGTTTGATTATGAGTCGGTTTTATTTAAATAATTATTAGATTCGATAAATGTAATACGAAAGATGCAAGATTGTATAATAAAAACGTATAATTTTAATTCCCGTCTTCTTTATTTCATTAACACTTTAGTCAGAGCTTACTTCTAAATACTCTTCCTGTAAATCTTCTGATGAAGACGATGAGATAAAGGAATAATAATAAACCGTTCTTTATCTAATATCTCTGGAAACTCCTGTAAATAGGTATTTAATGCATTACTGTTTAGTTTCAAAAAATGATATCAAAGCATATACGATAAAACACATACACATATCTAACACTGACCAAAAAAAAAGAAGTATCAAAACTATTCACTCCGACTTACTTGTTAAAACGACGTCGATTTTAAAATCGACGATTTTGTTTAAATTTGACCCAATTATTCACGGATCTGGCGATAAACCTTGTAAACACTGTGTCGCACTTGTGATTGTAGAACTAATTTGTACATTTTCGCTAAGAGAGGATAGAAATCTTAAAATATTCACATCGAATGACATAACTCAAGTTTTGAATCAGCTGTTCGTCGATGGTATTGCCACATAAAAATCATTGTTTTTTTTTTTTATTTTATGCCATGAGATTCTGGTAGACCTATATCGTTAAACCTATGTCAGGAATATGTGCAATATTTCTCAGTGCACAAAAAGTACTATGACGACAGAAACAGAAAGGATGTTTCGTTAAGCCTACGTAAGCAATCATCTTTAGCAATCATAAGCAATATGCGCAATCATTCTTAGAGCACAAAAAGTACTAGGGCGACAGAAACAGAAAGGAGGTTTCGTTAATCCTATGTCAGCAATACTTCTCGGAGCACAAAAAGTACTAGGGTAACAGAAAAAGCAAGGAGGTTTAGTTAAGCCTAAGATTCGTTGGGTTGTGTTTTTCAGAAATATAATATAGTGGTGAAAAAAAATGGTTACTGTGATTAGAACCCTACCCACAGTACTATGTCTAGCCGCAATTAGATATCGCATGTACCCTCTGTATTATCTCATTCTCTATAGGCTACCCTCTACTACGAAGGTGGCACTTTGTTATTTTGCAACTATTTCATGTGATTTTTATTAGAGGCATTTTAATATTAAAAAGGGCCTGACCGCCTGGTTGTAAGGCGTCGTTCGTGACTGCTGAGACTTAAGAATATACCACTAGGCAGAGATACTGTTTGCGGGTTCAAACTCCAGGGCACACGTCTGACATGTCGTATTGGCGTGTGTACTGATTAAACATTGTTAAACATAGTCAACTACCAGGCACTGTAATGGGGAAGGAAAAGTTCGTGATAAAACCTCCGTTCCATAGACATTTTGAAGTCCATTAATTAATCTAGGCCCTGTTATTTGATCTTTCAATTGTAATGGAGCCCAGTCCTCGACAGAACGATTACATTTAATTATAATGCCCCTTAATTAATCAATATTTACGTCTCTATTCAATTAAATCAATAATAAGGTTTAATTAAATAATACTTAAATACAACGGAATAAAAACAAATGTTCTTTAGTTTTTTAATTCATAATTTATTATAAAATCGTTAGTACATTAACAACTTTATTAAAGTTGAACAATTTCACATCCAAAATATATTTAGGTACTAATATTACATACATTTTCATTTGTTACTAGCTTTAAGTATACATATTAGGACTCTCCAGCTTTGGAACAGAAATACGTACATCACAAACAAATTTACGAATAATCGGTCCAAAGCCGGAAATATTTTCGAAAATTATTATTGTTATTCAGTAAATATCATAAGGCACGTATGTCACAGAAGCATCGGTAATTTTAAAGCTTAGCTTACAGTTTTTTACATTTTAGTTCACAAACAATAATATCGATCAGGATTGGTCGAAACATTCGGAAGTAGTAATGGAAATTATTGCTATTTCAAATTAACATCCCCACCTTGTTATTTTTGGAACCTTAGCATGCGCTATATTTTTGCTATTGCCCACATAGAATTTGTAAACAAAAAACTTACCATATTATATTATAACCATTTTTCACATCTAAATTACTCACTCAAAATTGACTGTTCAGTTTCTTCTTTAAATGAGTTGGTAAAAAAACCCACTTCTTCATTGATTACATTCGCATAAAAATATTAGCCGATCGGTTTTGTGAATCAAAATCGCAAAACGCAAAATATAGCATATTTATTTAGCTTGTGAAATGTTATTATAGATTTCACTTGCTACTCGATATTGCTATTGCTATTTATTCCAACACTATTCGGAAGTATTCATCTCAACGCAAATACACGCTAAGAAGTCTATTATCTAAATAATTACAATCTCATAAGAACATTGCACAACAGAGATTCTTATACAAATAAATGAAATATGGAATAAATAAAAGTCGAGACAGCACATAGATTGCAACCTGCAACCATCATTAAGTTATTGTTTCATTATACTTACCTCTGTTAGTAAAAATATTATAGAATTTTAGCACCTTAAAAATTAACATATTTTGTTTACAGATTACTTTTTAATTATGTATACTATATATGAAAATTAAATCATTAGAAACACAACCTAAACACTAAACAACAATAAAAATACTGGCAGTTTGTGTTATACAATTTCATATTTTTTTGTACCATATTTTGTATGGCACTGCATTTTAAATGCTTTTGCTGCATTTCGATAAAAAGCCATACGAAAGTAATTTATTCTTAAAAGAAAAAAGTATATTAAGACAACCTGGAGTAGTAACACAAGTCTACCGTAGCAAGATAAATGTTATACACAAGTACAATTTTTGCATTTCATAACCATTTTAATGAAAATATAATATTTGTAATATATGTTTATTTACTTCAATTTAATCATAAGATAATTTAAAGTCATACTGTAAATGGACGATTTCCAATTCATTCTTAAATAAAGAAAACTAATAATCCAATTTTTATAAAAAAGAAACATCTGGAATATATTAATATTGATTCTGAAGACATGACTTACAAAAAGAATGTACACAAGCGGTGGGATCGTTTTAGAATAATTTATTTTCGGTTGCCATTTAAAGGTAGGGTACTTTCCAACTCAAAAAAAAAAATTGAAGAATAACATACCTAAATAAAATGAAAGCCAACAGGAGCAAAAGCATTGGAAAGAGTGAATGATTCAACAATAACACTATACAGTCATGCTAGTCACTGCCTTCAGAATTGTCCAAGAAACAAATGTCAGAGTTTTAATGCATAATACACCTTATTGCTTACATGTTAACGTTTCATTTTCTCCAAAATGGGCAAGATCATTTCAAATGACGGCCGTTTGCCTGGATCTTCGTTCATGCAAATCTTGATCAGTTTCGATATATGGGGAGAGATGCCCGGTGGAATGGTCACTCGTAGACCTTCTAGGGCTATCTTCATACCACACTCCATTGGCGATAAGTCGGCGAAGGGAACCTGTGAAAAAATATTAGGTTATTTTAAATGTTACTATTGTTTGTCACTTATCTATACATATATATAAAAGAGGAACCTGACTGACTGAGTGACTGACTGACTGACTACGTATCAACGTACAGCCGAAACTACTGGAGCTAGGAAAGTGAAATTTTCCACAGAGGTTCCTATTATGACGTAGGTGAGCAATAAGAAGGGATTTTTGGAAATTCAACCCCTAAGAGGGTGAAAAGGGTAAAAAACCGTTGTATGGAAAATCGAAACCGTTAAAGCTACAATTGTCAAACTTTGCACTTTAGTTAGTCAATCAAAGACAAAAATAACTGCATACTTTATTTTTCTAAAGATCACCCTAAAGGGGTTAAAATAAGGGTTGAAATGTTGTACAACCGAACTGTCTAATCAACGGACAGCCGAAACTACTGGAGCTAGAAACGTAAAATTTTCCACCAAGGTTTCTAATGTGACGTAGGTGAGCACTAACAAGGGATTTTAAGATATTCCTCCCCCAAGGGGGTGAAAAGGAAAAAAAAACAGTTGTATGGAAAATCGAAACCGTTAAAGCCACAGTTAGCAAATTTTGCACTTTTGTAAATCTATCAAAAACCCTTAAGTGTAGTTAACCCTAAAGTGGTAAGGGTTGAAATTTTTTAGAACCGAACTGTCGCATCAACGTACAACTGAAACTACTGAAGTTAGGAACTTGAAATTTTACACGAGGCTTCCTATCATAATGTAGAGCAACGCTTATGAAGGATTTACTGAAATTCAATCCCTAAAGGAGTGAAAGGGGTGAAATTGTGTTGTATGGAAAAACGAACCGAAAGGTACAGATTTCAAACTTGGCAGTTTAGGTAGTCAATTAAAAACAAATATAATTTCTTACTTTTTTGTCTTAAATTAGCCTCAAAGGGCTTAAATAAGGGTTGTAATTTTGTATACAAAATCGAAACCGCTGTTATTGTTACGAAAATTCGTATTTCAGCTACCTATTATAAACACAAGAAATTATGTACTAATGAAGTACGCACTAATTTTGGAAAAATGGCACGAAGGGGATGAAATTTTATAAAAAGTATTTAAGGTTCCGTGGGTACAAAATAACCCTTAAAAATTGAGCTTGATGGTATAATTCAAGAACTGGATAGGGAAAGCAATATTTTAATTTTTACTAATTTTGTACGTTGTTCATGAGTGTAAGAGTTTCACATTTACGGTCAGGGAAAAGGATGGAATGGACGGAAGGTTGTGTTGGAATATCGGGCATAAGCAACTTCCATTTTAAATATCCATTAATGGGTTTCGCGCAAATAATACTCATAAGAAAAATTGTGCGCAGTTCCGGGGTTATAAATTTTAGAGGGAGGAATTTATTATGTTTAATAGTATTTACTTATTATAGATAAATAAAGACCAATTGTAAGGTTTTGGCTTTTTATGGTTTAAGTGGAGTTAAAGCGGGAAATCGTTGTTGATAAAGTAAGTAATATATATAGCCACATGATTTGCCCAACAAGATGCTCACTAATAAATAGTGACGTAATTCGGAGTTTTAGAATTTTCTCAGTTTTAGGGGAGAAATGAGGACGTAATATAAAACATATTGTAAATAAAGTTAATAACGCAGACGAAGTTGCGGGCAAAAGCTAGTGTAATTATAAAGGCTGATATTCCCCATGGATTCAATTTTGGCCTGAAATATTCTTATCATTTTTTGTACACCTGCAGTACATCAACATTACAAATATACAGGGTGATATTGAAACATGGTACTTAATTTAACTCAAATGTTTCTCATTAACCCAGGTGACATTGTACATAATTTGATAAAAATATGAGAAGATTTTTTGTCAAAAATCGTTATTTTAGTTTTCACGATTTATGGGCATCCCAATAGATACGAGTATTTTTACCGCTTAGCTGAACTTCAGTTCGATTCGGAAACTTACCTGAGCCCTAAAAAGACTCTGTATCTATAGGGGTGGATAAATTTATTTTTTATTTTTTTTGGATTTAAAAGCCTTGAAACCTAAAATCGCGATTTTTGACAAAACTATCAGGCAGTTTTTGTTCACACTTGGTGCAATGTTACTTAAGAGGGTTAGGAATATGTAGTTTAAATTAAATACCAGATGACAATATCACCCTGTATAAAGAAAGTACAAATAGCAGTGTACAATATTCAAAGCATAATCGTACCTCTCTAGTAGCCAGTTCCCAGAGCAGTATAGCGAAGCTCCACATGTCTGCGGCCTCCCAGTTCCTCTTGGCGGCTGGCTTGAGCAACGCCTCGGGCGCCATCCATGCCGGCGCGTATATACGACCCTTCTCTTGGAACGAGAACTTCGCGTCCGCCATGTTGATGCGAGCTGTTAGGTCTTCGTCAATCTGGATAAACATTATATATATTACAAAAGGCTATTTTGATAGATTTTTTCCTCTCATGATTAGCTCTTCTGGTAGAAATAATAGTTCACTTGTTTCCATAATTACTTTTATTAATTGCTTCACAACATTTGTAATAAGTAATTGGTTGTTTACGGTATCAAACTTCCACCACTAAGGTGCGTGTTCGCATCCTCCAGGTTCTCTCGCGGGAATCGGCGGGAACGAACGAATGAATGAATGTCAGAGTGAAGTAAGAGTATGAATAATAACTGAAGTGAATGACAGATGGATCAATACCACATCTAATGTTATGCGAACACGCACATTATGAGTTATAAAAGGATATTCCACGTACATTTTCTTATACGAGTAAAACTAGGATAAAATACATATAAATAATTATAAAAGCTAACACATGTTAGCAGAAGAACATCAGCAGTTATTGGGATTATCCTTTTTAAAACAGCTTATAACTTAGGCAAGAATATAGCCAGGCTGACATAACATCTCCTTTTCATTAAAATAGTGAACCTACCAATTATATCAAGCCAAAGAGACTGAGAATCGGAAAGACATTTGGAAAACTATCTTGTCTTCCAATTAGACGCGAAATCAACAAGAAGAACAAAGAAGGATCAACAAGAACGCAACATCGACGTCAAAACCGGCTCAGCAGTTTTTTGTTCACTGTAGAAACAGAAATAAAGCAGACACAACTCACCATGATGTGCTTGCTGTTGAGATGGTATGTGGGCAGTATCTTGTCTCTCTGCAGCGAGTGCAGGTAGCGCATGGCGCAGGCCACGTCGTGCGCGAGCCGCAGCGCCGCCGCCGCGTCCACCACCACGCGCCCGCCCGCGCCGCCGTGCAGCAGCGCGTACAGCGAGCCCCACGACATGTACTGGGAGATCACCACCAGCGACGGCGGAGACACGCAGCAACCCACCTGCACGCACGCACATACACACATACTACACACCACACACTACACAGTACACGCCGCCTGCAGCAGCGCGTACAGCGAGCCCCACGACATGTACTGCGAGATCACCACCAGCGACGGCGGAGACACGCAGCAACCCACCTGCACGCACGCACATACACACATACTACACACCACACACTACACAGTACACGCCGCCTGCAGCAGCGCGTACAGCGAGCCCCACGACATGTACTGCGAGATCACCACCAGCGACGGCGGAGACACGCAGCAACCCACCTGCACGCACGCACATACACACATACTACACACCACACACTACACAGTACACGCCGCCTGCAGCAGCGCGTACAGCGAGCCCCACGACATGTACTGCGAGATCACCACCAGCGACGGCGGAGACACGCAGCAACCCACCTGCACGCACGCACATACACACATACTACACACCACACACTACACACTACACAGTACACGCCGCCTGCAGCAGCGCGTACAGCGAGCCCCACGACATGTACTGCGAGATCACCACCAGCGACGGCGGAGACACGCAGCAACCCACCTGCACGCACGCACATACACACATACTACACACCACACACTACACAGTACACGCCGCCTGCAGCAGCGCGTACAGCGAGCCCCACGACATGTACTGCGAGATCACCACCAGCGACGGCGGAGACACGCAGCAACCCACCTGCACGCACGCACATACACACATACTACACACCACACACTACACAGTACACGCCGCCTGCAGCAGCGCGTACAGCGAGCCCCACGACATGTACTGCGAGATCACCACCAGCGACGGCGGAGACACGCAGCAACCCACCTGCACGCACGCACATACACACATACTACACACCACACACTACACACTACACAGTACACGCCGCCTGCAGCAGCGCGTACAGCGAGCCCCACGACATGTACTGCGAGATCACCACCAGCGACGGCGGAGACACGCAGCAACCCACCTGCACGCACGCACATACACACATACTACACACCACACACTACACAGTACACGCCGCCTGCAGCAGCGCGTACAGCGAGCCCCACGACATGTACTGCGAGATCACCACCAGCGACGGCGGAGACACGCAGCAACCCACCTGCACGCACGCACATACACACATACTACACACCACACACTACACAGTACACAGTACACGCCGCCTGCAGCAGCGCGTACAGCGAGCCCCACGACATGTACTGCGAGATCACCACCAGCGACGGCGGAGACACGCAGCAACCCACCTGCACGCACGCACATACACACATACTACACACCACACACTACACAGTACACGCCGCCTGCAGCAGCGCGTACAGCGAGCCCCACGACATGTACTGCGAGATCACCACCAGCGACGGCGGAGACACGCAGCAACCCACCTGCACGCACGCACATACACACATACTACACACCACACACTACACACTACACAGTACACGCCGCCTGCAGCAGCGCGTACAGCGAGCCCCACGACATGTACTGCGAGATCACCACCAGCGACGGCGGAGACACGCAGCAACCCACCTGCACGCACGCACATACACACATACTACACACCACACACTACACAGTACACGCCGCCTGCAGCAGCGCGTACAGCGAGCCCCACGACATGTACTGCGAGATCACCACCAGCGACGGCGGAGACACGCAGCAACCCACCTGCACGCACGCACATACACACATACTACACACCACACACTACACAGTACACGCCGCCTGCAGCAGCGCGTACAGCGAGCCCCACGACATGTACTGCGAGATCACCACCAGCGACGGCGGAGACACGCAGCAACCCACCTGCACGCACGCACATACACACATACTACACACCACACACTACACAGTACACGCCGCCTGCAGCAGCGCGTACAGCGAGCCCCACGACATGTACTGCGAGATCACCACCAGCGACGGCGGAGACACGCAGCAACCCACCTGCACGCACGCACATACACACATACTACACACCACACACTACACAGTACACGCCGCCTGCAGCAGCGCGTACAGCGAGCCCCACGACATGTACTGCGAGATCACCACCAGCGACGGCGGAGACACGCAGCAACCCACCTGCACGCACGCACATACACACATACTACACACCACACACTACACAGTACACGCCGCCTGCAGCAGCGCGTACAGCGAGCCCCACGACATGTACTGCGAGATCACCACCAGCGACGGCGGAGACACGCAGCAACCCACCTGCACGCACGCACATACACACATACTACACACCACACACTACACAGTACACGCCGCCTGCAGCAGCGCGTACAGCGAGCCCCACGACATGTACTGCGAGATCACCACCAGCGACGGCGGAGACACGCAGCAACCCACCTGCACGCACGCACATACACACATACTACACACCACACACTACACAGTACACGCCGCCTGCAGCAGCGCGTACAGCGAGCCCCACGACATGTACTGCGAGATCACCACCAGCGACGGCGGAGACACGCAGCAACCCACCTGCACGCACGCACATACACACATACTACACACCACACACTACACAGTACACAGTACACGCCGCCTGCAGCAGCGCGTACAGCGAGCCCCACGACATGTACTGCGAGATCACCACCAGCGACGGCGGAGACACGCAGCAACCCACCTGCACGCACGCACATACACACATACTACACACCACACACTACACAGTACACGCCGCCTGCAGCAGCGCGTACAGCGAGCCCCACGACATGTACTGCGAGATCACCACCAGCGACGGCGGAGACACGCAGCAACCCACCTGCACGCACGCACATACACACATACTACACACCACACACTACACACTACACAGTACACGCCGCCTGCAGCAGCGCGTACAGCGAGCCCCACGACATGTACTGCGAGATCACCACCAGCGACGGCGGAGACACGCAGCAACCCACCTGCACGCACGCACATACACACATACTACACACCACACACTACACAGTACACGCCGCCTGCAGCAGCGCGTACAGCGAGCCCCACGACATGTACTGCGAGATCACCACCAGCGACGGCGGAGACACGCAGCAACCCACCTGCACGCACGCACATACACACATACTACACACCACACACTACACACTACACAGTACACGCCGCCTGCAGCAGCGCGTACAGCGAGCCCCACGACATGTACTGCGAGATCACCACCAGCGACGGCGGAGACACGCAGCAACCCACCTGCACGCACGCACGCACATGCACACATACTACACACATACATCATGACCTAGCTTCAATATAAATTAGAGCCAGAGCCATTGACAACTCCTCTTAGCATATAAACCCATTCATGCCGATGCGCCGACCGTCGACTGCGGGATACGCAGTAGTGTGTTTGCGCACACCGAAATTCGGATTCCACAGTCTATACGTAATGCACATTGTACGCTGCTTCACGCGCATATGCCTTTGTTTGAGACAGAGTCATTTTCCACGCCGATTTAATGGGAACTTGTTGATAATATTTTGTTAACGATTGTTTACTAGAACGAAAAATCACTTGTCACGAACAATGCCATAACACTAACCCAAGCGTATTCACATATTTTAATCAATTAAAAAATATTTTTCAAAGTTCTATTTTTGTTCTGATAAAATATTTACTTTGTTCATACTTATTTATTTGTAATTATATACTATTTACCTTATAGCTTGTACACGCAATGCAAAAAAACTTCGTCTTAAAATATAAATTTTAAATTAATATTCATCAAAAATCGCAATAAATGTTGCCTATTACACACAAGATACTCCTAAAAGTAATTTATTCAGCCAAAAGAAATTGAATAAAGCTAACTTACCACAGGCAATATGTTGGGATGTGAGAATATCCTCAACTTGGGGAACTCCTCGTTAAAGTCTCGTTGTATGCGCGGCGTACACTCGCGAATGGCGAGGATTTTTGCCACTATATCGTTCTTCTGCCACCGTCCACGCCATGTCTCACCTATAAAGAAAATATTAGCTTTTTATCACTCAGTGTAGTCATAATATTTTCATATCAGCACATATAATATGTTATCATTTGATCCTGTCCTACGATTCTCAATATCTCATCCATCCAGGTTTACTCTATGATCCGAAAGACTTCGAATATTAGAATGTCGTACGTAAAACTTTACGAATGTGCCTAGCTACAACACAAAATGTTCGAATTCTCTATTGTAAGTCGTAACTAAAGACTAATTTCGTAGAAGTTGTAAGTTATAAATGAAAAACTTATAACTTACTTCGGACGTCGAGCTTTGGAATATTTGAACTTCGTTCCGTATTAAGTTCTAGTTCATCGGTAGAAATAATATATAATTTAATTTATTTACGTTATGGACAGTATCGAAGATACTATTTCGGTAATTCCAATGCAGTTTAATGTACAAATTATACAATTCAAACACATAATTTTATTCACAAAATCGAATATAAAATAATTACGTTCTACTGTAAAAGGAACTGATCAAATAAGTTACATCATAATATGATCCTTCGAGCCGCATATAAATAAAACAACAAATCTTACAAACTAAACGTAAGCACTAACTTTATATACCTAAGTCAAGTTGTTTCTGTACACTTTTACAAGTCAAATGTAGAGAACTTATTCTTATATGTAGTATATTGTAAAAACATCTACATAAATTATTATGTTTTGATTTGATAAAATAAATTATTTATCGTTACCCAACTAATCCTACTTATACTTATGGATGATACGCATAACTTACCCGACGGAGTAACGGCGATACGAGTGTGCAATGCTAATTCGTTGATGTTGATGCCTTTATGTCGCGACAAGGTTGCGTCGCGGCTGCGAGTCTTCAAGCCAAGCCATGACTGGTCCTTGAATTGGATCTTCTTTAGATCTTGCCCGTGTTGAGTTGCCAGTTCGTGCAATCTGCAAATTAATATGTTTTGTGAAAATTTCCCTAACATAAATAATTTTTAATATGGGTTTGATCAAGCGACTGCTCAACACCTACCCTAAATTCAAAACTGCCCAGATAGAATATCGACTAGCGTAATAAGATTAATTTTCATCTATTCACTGGTCTATGGAGAAGACCTATTATACTACAATATGTATTGTTTTATCTAGGAACGCAGGAAGCAAGTGTGAGTCACCATCGTGTGTGTTTACACCTAGGGCATAACTGCCTGAGCAGTTATGAATATCCTGCTATCATAAAAAGTTAAAAATATACAGTAGGTTCAGTGAATGAAATATTAAAGTCACCTTTGGACGAGTTGACCCCTCGTCTTATCTAATGGCGTGTCGCCATCCTTATTGGCAAGCGAAACCAGAGCACCGGCTAACACAAGGTCTTCAGCGATTGCATTGTACCCCCAGAAACAGGCATAGTGCAACGGCGAGTTACCATGCTCGTTTGTGAAGTTCACATCCACTCGGTTTTGTAATAACTGAAAATAAATATAAAGTTATCTTTGTTTATGACAGTGAAGATAATAGCTAATTTAACTAATATGAAACGATGACAAAGATATAGTACTATCCAGCCAGTAATAATAATGGTATCAATGTGTATTTCTCCCGCCAAACAGCTGTGTAAATGCACTGTTGTATTTCGAATTGGAGGACATTGTAGCCAGAGTAACTACTAGACATATTGAGACTTAACATCTTATGTCTCAGTATGGCGAACGCAGTGATATGCCAAGCATTGCTTTGTAATTCAAGGTGTTGTTTGATTTTGCTACTGCTTATGAGCGGTCGTATCGCTTACCATCAGGGGAACGCCATGCTAGTCTCGCTATTCATTGCAATAAAAAAAAACCATAATTGCTCACTACTGCGAAAGGGATTCCTTTACAATCTCGAGATCCACTGAGAGGGTTTACGCCATATTCCATGCTGGCCTAGATTGTTTTGGAAGTGCATTCTTTGGAGGTAAGTATGCAGCATACACGGTATTTCAAACTCACAAGTTGTACAATAGGTCTATGACCGTGTGCAGCAGCTAAATGCAACGGTGTGTCATCTCCCATGTTGGTGACGTTGATGCGAGCGCCGCGCCGTATCAACATCTCTACTATCTTCAGATGACCTTCTTTACACGCCCAGTGAAGAGGACTGAAGCCATGGTCATCACTGGAACAAGGATCAAGTTATTCTTTACTTTTTCGTATTATTGAGGCATTCAAATAATTTTAATGTGCTCTTAAATCAGCATTTTATTAATTCATAAGGATTGTTAATGTGAGAGTGATCAGTGTAATGAGATAAATAAAATATTTAATATTTATTTAATTTATAATTTTTGTATGAGTTTATTAAAATATTCAGTGTTCTTTCAACTTATAAAAGCTCAATATCATAAAAATGTGGTTAAAATTTCAATATTATTAATTTGTATATTGAACAGTGCACATGCATTTTCTTTATCTTTTACCAATAAATATGTTATCATTACACTGTGAACTCTTTTTATCTTCAAACAAGTTATCATCTTCCTTGAATTATACAAGTGAATTATATTGAACCTTAAAATATAAAGGCAACCCATTCCACTATTTCTACATTGACACAAAATACAATATTTTGTATATTTAATAAATACAAAAACTTTGTTTTTTTTTTTTACAACATTTTGTTTCTTTGCATGGTATTTTATTTATTTATTTAGCTTTGATTTCCTACACATGTATATACATATATACATTTTAATCTATTTAGTATTTAGTTATTTTCTGTCCTCTAATGTGTGGTCCCTTTTTGGGTAAAAGCCTCCTCCATCTTTTTCCATTTGTCTATGTTAGTAGCTATCCTCATCAAATTGCATTGCATGGTATTATTTGAATATAATTATTTTTGAGTATGTTTTAGGTTTGAACCTCTGTAATTAATGTACTGACTGAAGTGCATTTATATTGTGTTTTATGGAATGCAATGTGTGCAGTGTGTGCAGCTTTCACAAGCCTGTCATTTTATCAAATCCTGAAAATAGAATTCACTATAGCCTAGATTAAAATGACAAAAAAATACATTCCATAAAGTAACATGGGTATGAATATTTAAAATTTGACTTAATAAGTTCAAGACCAAACTATGAAAAAATATTATATTTCAATACAAAATATGAGTCATAACCATTCAAAATTACATCAATACATATTATAGTGAGGTAAGCGAGACAAGTTGAGGAAAATGCATTTATAAATGGACTGTTAATGTAAACAGAACGGGAATAATACCGGTCCAATAACCAGGTAACAAGGAAATTTATATAATAAAATACATTTACAGCGACCTTTGGTATTTTATTCATTGATAGTCCTTCAAGTAATTAATATTTTCATATTACAAAAAGTTTCTCATAGTTATTCCTTAAAATATATCATTTAATATTAAGTAAAATTCCATAGTTCTCTATATCAAATGAATTTGTTTTTTGATAGTGTACGTAAGGACACACTAGAAGAAAAAATAATTTCAAAATTATAATGTATCCTATTTTTTATTCCTCTCCTTTGCAAATATAGCAAAATTACAACAAATTTCACTTAACATTAAGTACAGTGACATCAAGATAAAATATTTATTCACCAGAGATCTAATGATATAATTTGTGTAAGCACTAATATATGTATTTGTCAACCTATGCGTTAAAATGTAACCTTTGTAATTTTGTGCCAAATAAAAGTTTTTATTATTAAAAAAAAAAAAAAAAACCTCATAGTCGTCACAATATGTCCAATGGTATTGGTAAGAGACAATATTGATGATAAAAAGAAAACTTCATATAAAAATAATAATTGTTTATCTAAAATAATTTATTATTTTACTCTACATGAGTTATAATTAATACAAAGATGATAGATTAATTAAAATTTATTTATTTATGTGTGAACTGTATCAATAACATTTAATAAAAATTCCTTCATGTAAAAAAAACAAGATCCTGGTGAACCATAGTATTAGTCATAAAATCCCCATTTTCTACATTTTTTTCCTCAAATGTGTTAACTGTTAACACCGTTAACATATACGTGCGACTGACCTCATAGCCATACTATTATTATTTTGGTCCAAGCTGACGCATATTACTAGGTGCTCCATGTATATTGTGGGCGTGACACTATCAATGCCATTTGTGGACCATCTGGCCATGTTTTATAAAATCTGAGTACTTGTATATGAAGTATGAGTTCTGGACTTACCCCTGGTTCATATCATGTTCAGTATCATCCAACCACACTCTCACTTGAAGGGCATTTCCTTCCCTACACCACTGAAATATATCCTCCATGGTTCTACTTATTTAACGCACTTGAAAACTAAGAATTGTGAAAGAAATATATTTTGTTGCAACTGCACTTAAAGAAAATATCATCAATCAAGAGAAAATGTACAACTAAACAAAAATAAGTACAAAAAATAATTTAATTCAAGTCCAATGATGATCTCTTTGACAGTTTCGCAATCACCGAAAATAATGTATAACACGACAAAATATGCATTATAAGCAGATATTACTAATCATCGGACTTCTCACTTTTGCCTAGACAAACTCGTAATGCTTCATCTCTTTTTGTTGAATTACACTGAGGAGTTACAATTTTTTACATAGTAGTATTATATGTACAGTATTGCCAGATACATTGCCAGGTATTTTCTACTAAAATGACTAAAACAAAAAAGATTGTCTGTTTTTGTCCTTCCTAATATTTTTTTTATTTTTTCAAATTTTGTTCGAATCCAATTACCAACACAATTTTTAGGAATTTGGATTGTTTTACGTGTACTTATTTTAAATTTAAAAGTCACATGAAGTGGATTGAATGACCAGAAAATTTACACAATGGTTCACCATAAACTTCTTACGGAAATGGTGGGATCAAGGGTGGGATAATAAAGGAAAAACTCTTTCAGTCTTAAATGAAGTATCACAGGTGTAGGACTATTATGGCGAAGTGCAATGCTCAAAACAGTCCCTTGTATTCTTAAACTTTATTAAAACTAAAATAAATATATTACATTGTTGTTATTTTTTGGCAAATGTAATTTTCATTGCATGTGTTGGTGTTATCTTGAAGCCTTGCAAAGCTTCTTTCGCTGCTGCAGACTGCATCTCATTACCAAACTCTACAAAGGCAATATCGTGTCTGTTTGGTACCAGCCGCACTTCTTTGAAACCTGGGAATCTGAGGGAGAAATATGATCATTAGAAACTTATACATTAGATGGATTACCATTATAGTAAACAACCAAAATTCTACAAATAAACTTACTGGTTGAACAACATAGACAACATCATCTCTGATGTTTCGTCAGGCAGATTTGTGAGGAACAGAATTTGGTTAGGAGGCTGTTCCACATTCACATTGTTGAGGATACCAGGCGCACCAACACCATGCACAGCACCTGGTCTGCCTGCTTCCTTAGTCTTCTTCTTTCTCGCATCGTCAGTTCCTTTGGGAAGTTTGGGGCGTTTGGGCCTCTCTTGGAATGTTCCCTTTATTTTAGCAATAACATCACTGTCAGTTTTTGAATACTGGATTCTCTGTAATTACAAAGTTACTTATGAGTACAATGCTATCAGATGTTTATACACTATGTAAATAATATAGAAAATAATTTTACCATTGGTTTATCATAGAATGGGAATCCTTGCATGCTCCTTAAAGCTACAGTGGCACTAGATATCTCCTTAAATATAACAAATGCTTGTCCTCTCATTTTGAGAGTTTTTAATGCCACTATATCCAATATTTGTCCAAATTGCGAGAAAATAGCATAAAGTGATTTTTTTAACTCATCCTTTTTTATTTTCTCATTTAAATTGTTAATGTATATCGTGTGATTTGGGCGTATATCCATAGCTGAAATGAAATTATAAAAATTGTTAATAACTTCAATGCTGGCAACACAAAGAAACGGCACGGCGATGGCGTCGTCGGCAAAAAGCTAAAGTTTACAATTTAAATATCCATACAAAATAATGACTACCAGAAACATGCGATAAAACATGGGTTACAAGAATCTGGTGAAAGCGATATTTCAAACAGAAGCATTTCATTGATGGCAATAATGTCTATTCCATGTAAAGCTTGTAAAGATGAGTCAATTTTTAGGTTATGAGAATTGAGAATTAATTCACCGTATATTTTATTGCCTTTTAATTAAAAAATATAACATGAACAAGCAATAAATATTTAAACAATTTCACTTACACATTTTCGTAGGTTACTTAGTACTTCCTAGGTAAATTAAAACACAAGGTGCGAAATACGGTGGTACTTTAACACGTAAATACCCTATGAACAGCTGAATTTAAAGTAAAATTGCACACTGAGTTCTAAAATAACTAAAACTTAAAAGCAATATATGTCGTTATAAAGCTGAGATTAAACCAAAACAGTTTAAAATTAAATTCCAACTTTTGAGTTTTAGCTTGAGTCTCCTTACCATAGACAAACAAATTTGCTTTAGTAATTTATTCTCCCGCTGCCAACAAAGGCGTCATAAACCATACAGCCCCAGATGCTTCGGGCTGTGTAGTTATAAAACTTACGAACCATCTTAGCAAATTCATTTAGTTTACTTATAATTTGTCTTATTTTCACAGCAAATCAGTAGTTTATTATCATATAGCTGACTAATCTATAGAACTAAAAAAAATGCAAATGATAATTTTATTTAAAATTCTTTCGAATGATTTGTTTACTTACAATTCCCAACCTACATAATGAGGCTAAAATATCTTATTATTCGTCTTATTTGGCAACCTTTTGGTAACAAATGTAGAAATAAAGAATTCGTTATTATGGTCTGGAATCCCTTGCCATCCCATTAAAAGGAAAATGAAGAAATATCTATGGATTTTTAATTGCATTTCGCGCCCTGTCAATGTCAATTGTCATAAAATACAACTTGAATCTACTTGAAATGTAATTTTTATCAATTATTATTTTGTTTAATTAATTAATACCGTTAAACATAAGCTGTTACTTTTTACTGACTTAAACCAAATATATTTATTATAAATTTTATTAGAAGCCCAGTTGTTATATCAAAAATGCATGATCTAATTAACGGTTTTGAATCAGTAACACCTGATACTTGGATATCGAACGAGCAAGGATGGAAGGAAAAGTTGCTGAAGTTACCGAATTGGTTTCAGGTAAATTAGTTTTTCACTTAAGCAGATATTTTACCCATTTAATGATATTTAAATCACCCATGACCTTTGGTTAACCTTTCAGATTCCTCTTATAAATTCAAATGCATCTCACAATTTGCCGGATGGGACGTTGGTCAGGTTTCGAGGTATGATACAAGACATGCATAATCCGGAGTTTTATTTTGAAGAATTCGAGGTTTACAACACAGCCACCAGTGAAATTAAGAACAAAAGTGGAAAGTATAGGGACACAGCTCATATATTGGTAACTAAACATTTCTTGACTTGGAATATGGTTACTGAGTAGTCAATTTTTATATTTAAATGATTTCAACTATGTTTTTAAAAACCATATTTAACTTATAAAACAAATTCTAAGTGAGCACAGACTTTTGTTTTAGTGACTTTAATAAAAATATAGAATATTACTAGTGACAAATTAACATATTTAAATTTCTAGTGCTGAAGAACAGTTTTGTAAATTCTCATTCACAGGAACATGAAAAAATAAACTACACTGAAAATTTAAAAAGTGCACAAAGGCAGACTATGGTTGTGGTATCTATACCAGGGCTAAGTACCTGGGCACAAAGCATTGAAGACAAACAAAACCATTTAAAACATTTGGACCAACATCCAAACTCGTCTAAAAGATTGAGTCAAACTGCTCCAAAGTTGAAGCGTAGTTATGATGAAGCTGAAGAAGAGTCTGAAGCTATGGAAGTGGTAGATAGTGATGCGGGGGCTAATAAGGAACCAAGAACAACTGAGGATGCCAATGTTACATCCAATGTGGTGTCTAGGGAGCATTTACTCAACTTTCCCCTGCCAGATGTGGCAAGCAAGTCTTGTATTGTGAAGGTAATATCATACAATTATTGAGATCTACTGAATTATTAGTTGTTTAGATGAAATGTTTGATTTTATCAGTTATACACACAATAGCCAAAATATTACACATACATATAAAGTTATCAAAAATCTGGAGTATTGTTAGTTTTGTGGTTTTTCACGCTTCATATCCCATAATGTTTATTAAGTATTAAGTAGCACTAGTTAATTAAGATAACTGCAATTCTTTTCAAATAATATTACATTTAGAGAAAAATTAACAGTTCTAAAGATCCAAAATCCTAAATAATAGACAAACTGCAAGCTGACCCTCTTACAGATATATGAAGAAAGAGATGATATTAAACTTAATGACATGATAGAAGTAGTAGGTTTTCTCTCTGTCGATCCGGCACTTTCTGGAGAGTTCCAACCGGAGAAGAACTCACTGCTGGAATCAGAAATGGACACTGATATAGAGAACATCACACACAATCCACCACCAAGTTTAGTGCCGAGATTGCATGCTGTGCATGTGAAAAAATTGGAACATTGCAATCCATTAGTCAAAGATTCTATTGACCAAGGTATGTGTATAATTATCTTCACAATTTCACTGCTCCTTTTGGAAGACTCATTTAATTTTCATAGGTGCTCCAAGAGTTCCAATACTAAAAGCCCTAGTAAATCTGGTATTTATATGAACTACTGCCTAAAAAATAAAATATATGTTATTATTAATTTCTTGCTCTTTTTAATTTATATTCTTTATTGTAAACCAAGAAAAGGCACAGACATTATAATTAAATTTAAAATAAGTACAATTAGTTGCTTTACTGCACAAGGCAACCTTAGTATGGACATAACAGAAAGAAGAGACAATATTGTGTATTTATTATTTCACCATAGCAGTTCCGTTAAACTGTTTTTTTTTCTAAAATAAAATATATTTTATTGTTAAAGATGCTGTACTCAAAGGAGCCAACTCAGCGAGGGAGCATCTTCTGAAAGCATTAACAGAATTGTTATTGGGTGATCAACTAGCTGCTGAATATTTGATCTGTCATCTCATAGCTTGCGTGTAAGTTAAGTTTTCTATCAGAGGAATTACAAAATCCTTGGGAAATTAGTAATAGTTTTATTGATCATAGCAAAAACAAAAAAAAAAATGTTGTGAAATCTTTTCCACAAATGGATTTTATTTTTGTAATATTTAATATACTTGCAGGTACCTACGCCAAGAGACATTGAGTCTAGGACAGTTTTGCTTGAATCTGTCCAATTTACCTATACAGAAGTATCCAGACTATGCCAAACAACTTTACGAAATAATCAAGCAATTTGTTACAAAAAGTTATTATTTGCCCTTAACTATTGATAATATGAACACCTTGGCACTGTTACCAAAGTAAGTATGTTTTTCAAATTTTACAAACAAGAGTTGTATATTCTTTCCGATTCCAATAAGGCTCTCAGACTCAACAGATTGGACTCAGATTTGGTAACTTGAATTGACTTGCTGGAAGAGGCCCTTGTTTGTGCTAATTTGGAACCCAATACCTCTACATAAATAGATAAAAATTGTAGACTAATTACGTATTTTATAAATCTATCTCTAATTGAACTGTTACGTTATATTCCATAGGAAAGATTATGAGTGTAACCGACTCACAAGTGGTGTTCTGCAGCTCAGCAAAGACACTCATTTAATCCTGGACGAGACAAAAATGGAGCAAGGCAGGCTTGATGCAACCGGAGTTAATAACATAGCAGCTCTAGGCAACATGATCAAAACCCAAAAAGTGGAGTATGACTTCAAATATTACAAGATGGATTTTAACTCCGATGTGTCTGTACTGATTCTGTCTGAAGGAAAATCTCTTCTACCTGTAAGTATGACTCTAGCTGTAAGTAGAATTTTAATGGCATTAACTTTATTGATATAGCAGCCAAATTAAAGGATTATTGATTGGATTATATAAATTGATTGTAAAACCAACACGTTCAATTACATTTTATCTCCTGGCATCATTAATGAATTAAGTTTTATGATTTTATGAGGATTAATAATAATTCTTAAAAAGGTCATTGGATCAATACTCATTATAAAAGTATATAATGACAATAATTGAAACTTGTGCGCATTTTTTCAGAGTGATTACCATGTTCCATTGAGGCCTGAAAAGTCATCATTGGAAATATTTGATGCTATAGTTGAAGCAGCCACATACTACTTAAAGGAGGAGATTATGAATATCATTAGAGTATATTTAACTAACATTAAGCTTGTCAAATACACCATTAATGAAGATTTGAAGGTAAAATTAGTATAATGTTATATAATAAAAAAAACTATATATGTTCCTAAATTTAAAACTAAGCACGTCTTATACACCAAAATCCTACTAATATTATAAAGGTGAAAGTTTGTATGTATGTTTGTTACTCTTTCATGAAAAAACGGCTCAACAGATTTTGATGAAATTTGGTATAGTGATAGCTGACACCCTGGATTAACACATAGGCTACTTTTTATCCCGAAAAATGTAGTGTTCCCGTGGGATGAGTCAGGAAATAGAAGACGGGACGAACCTGAAGTCCACGCGAACGAAGTCGCGGGCAAAAGCTAGTTATACAATATTTCATACTTATAAGTTATAATTTTTTTTTAATCTTTATTGTTATCTGTTAGTCTATATTTAGCATATGAACTCCTATTATATGTATTCTGTGGAATAATGCAAAAATTTTGATGTGGTTGTTTTTATTTCAGTTTGTAGAAGATGATTTTATAGAAATGAGAAGCAAATCTACTCCCGAAAATCCAATTACTGCAGATGACTTACACAGGCTACTTGTTTTGGCTAGGCTTGTTAGCTTATCGCGAGGATATGATAGTCTGAATAAAGAGTGCTGGGATATTACCAAAAATATGGAGGCCGAAAGGTTACACCGAGTCAAGAATAGGGTGGCATCTGATATTTAAATGTTGTTTTATAAAGTAAACTAAGTTTTTAATTTTGTTTTTGTTTTTAATGCTAATTACCCAAACCTATCTTCGAAAATAACTATCCTGTAAGAAAAAGTTTTATCCTATGCTAAAGTGAAAATGCATATTTTTTACTATACGAGCAATTTAATCGGAATTGTTACTGAAAATCGTACTCACGTACTATGTACTATTAATAATAAGAATTGAAATTTACATATTTAGACGCCTTTTTCCCAGAAGGTGTAGGCAGAGGTGCTACCAAGATACCCACGTTTCGCCTTGTGTGAAACTACAAAAAATATTCATGTTATTAAATATATTTTTTGGCAAACGAGCAAGCGAATCACCTGATGGTATAATATTATTAAATATATAAATTATATTATTGTTAAATATAAATTATATTATTATAAAACTATTATTAAATATATAAATTATAAGTGATCACCTCCGCCAATGAACATCTGCAAACATAACCATATTCATGCGAATAGTTCGTATAAAAATATATTATGATATTTTATTGGTTTATTTATTGCTTTTTATTCAAAATGTTATCAAAATAGTCATGCAAAAAGATGCGTAGCCAAGGCCCAAGATAAAGTTTTAAAAAAGCAACATATCCGAATGTCACTGTGACGTGTACGCTTTTAGTGATAAAAAAAGTTATTGATTCGATTAATTTATGAATTAAAACTTGATCATTTGCAATAACATTAAAATGTCTAGTAAAAATAAATCAGTAGATGGTGCCAATAAGAGTAAAACGGAATCTATATGGAAAAAAGCCTTGGTCGCTAACGCAGAATGGCCAGACAAGGTTAGATTACAATAATCCCGTGACTGTTGATAATTTTCAATGAAAATGTGTAAAAAAGTGCTATTAAATGCCTTGGTGTATTTCAGGAGGATTTCCTGGATGTAATATATTGGATGCGGCAGGCGATAGGCATTGTTTTGGGACTATGTTGGGGCCTGCTGCCTTTGAAAGGATTCTTGGGAATATTACTGTAAGATACGTTTTTAGCTGTTTTAGATATAAAATGTTGTGTGTTCCACTTGGTAGTAAAGTTAATAACTTCAAGATATGAGTAAAACATTAAGATAAAACATCAATACCTAAAAGTTTCACCCTATAAAAAATCAAAATAATCTGTTAAGAATTTTACACTATATTTATATTCCAATTAACATCTTCTAGATCTTAAAAGAAATTGTGTACTGAACACCATTTATGTTTTTTATTAATTTACAGAAAATATTGCAATATTTTCCGTATTCTAATTAATAAACTGTTTTGTTTGTTTTTTTACTGATTTTCTATACAATTAATAGACAATCCTTAAAGTGGGAAATCAGCATTTTAAGATTAAGTAGACAGGTTTCTATGATGTACAATGTAGAAAATGGCTAAGTAAATAATTAGATAATTAAATAGTTAAATAATTCGAATGATATTATGTATTGTTCACAGATTTGTGGTTGTGAATGCAGCAGTGATATACTTTTATGTAAATAATTTCCAAAATGTTGATGAAGAGGAATATGGTGGCATGTGGGAAATAACTAAAGAAGGATTTGTCACTTCATTTGCTGGATTTTTGGTAAGAAATTTTTGTTAATTATTAAATTCCTTTTTATAAATTCAAATACAATAACTGTAGACACATTTTTTTCTCCCAAACTTAAGCCTCGTCCCTTTCTGAAATGAATAAGTCTATGTGTATGTCAAAAGGGACGCACTGCGAAATATAAAACATTTAATACTTTTGTAGTAATTGTTACAAGATTCATCTGACAAAATCTATACAAAACCAACATATTAATATCTTTGATTTGTAGTTGTAATAGAAGCCACTATTTTAATATGAGCACAATAGCATTGTTTGAAAGTATAATTTGGATATATATTCGAAAAAAATATTTTCAGGTAACATGGATTCTGGTGTACACAGGGCTCCACAGCGACACATTATGAAATAAGTTGTGATGGTGGGAACATGTGACTAAAAGTCCTAGTACAAAGTGAAGGTTCATATTTGTGTAGAATGTGTGTGCTATGGACTTATTGTTTGGTAACTGTGCTTTGTTTCACAAAAACCGGTGTAGGACCTATCAGGAATGTTTGCAAATAAATAGCAGTTTAAAATGAATAAGAAATGTACTGTTGTTGAATTGAGCAATTATCATCAGTAAATATATTATTGAATTAGTTAAAATGGAGTAAAATGACTTCATTGTGGCCACAAATTAAATATTTCTCTTTTACCTTGATGCTATGAACTTAATTAGTAAATGTTGTTACAGGTATTGTATCTCACTATAAACAAGTGATAATTGCTTGAATCAGTAATTGAGAGAGAGAGAGAGAGAGTATTTAAAATTTAATCATTTGTTTGACATTGGTAGCAATAATTGGTTTATTTAGCTGAGTTAAAGTATGGAAACTATTATTTACTATTATAATATAACATCATAACCAGATTTAATATCTAGATTCTAGAAGAATGTTCTTAAAAAACAATCTCAAATGCCAGTTCAGTGTTTCAGTAGTTGAATGAACAAGTATCAGTTTACACATCAGTCATTTGAAATAAGAAAATAAACCAACTTTAGTCTATACTCCTCCTCCTTGCGTCGTGTTCCTCAATATTGAGGGTCGTGACCTTCCTTATGCATCGTCTTCAGTCTATACTATGTAATATGAAATATTGGGTTATGGCATAGTTTGGATGTTCTGAAATCCATATACGGGTATTGGTTTTTACAATATACATTTACATAGATCTGTTACAGTAATATAATTATACTGTATAAAATCCTAACTTAGAAATGCATATATTGATTCATACAATGAAAAATGAAAATGAAATTTTTTAAAGAATTGAAGGTGGCCAAAGCAATATCCTAGAATAAAAAAGGATAATTTCATATTGAATCTTATTTGCAGAATACAACTGTTTCACAACCTTTAGAAATTCAGTAAAGCTTTGAATAGATTTTTTTAAACAGCCATAATCCAAAATTCTGATGTAATGCAATACATAGATATACAACTGGCAACTAGAATCGAAATTTTGAATTTAGCTGTAGATAGTATATAGATCTATATACTGAACCATAAACTCATCCTGGAATATGCTCAGTGCAAAGTACTACCTAATGTATATGTGATTGTTCCTTATAGTTATTTGGACAATAGAAATATCCATTGCAGTGATTGATTTAGAATCTAAGGATACGCCCTTCAGTACATTTGAATTATCAAATATAAAAAATATGACCGAGAAAATTGCGCTAAAATAAATATTACATTAATTTAATAAATTTTGTCTTAACAGTGATAAAAAACACTATCTTAATTTTTATTAAACTTTGTGTCATAATACAAGCTAGCATGTTCAAAATCGTTGCGAATGACAACTAATTTCAGTAACGCTTCACTAAACATGTACTGGAGCGCGCGCACCACTTACTTCGGAACAGTTTACGCGCTTTCTGCCCTGTCCATATGTTTATGTCAATTGCTGCAGCGTCTTAAAATAGTCCTACCAACTGATATTATTTGCCAATCTCTGAATTAACAATTAAAAGTTACGCTTTGTCTTTGCTCGTGTCTTGTAATGGTGTGTATAAACTTGTAAATATATTCCCGTGTGAATATTGAAAAATGAATTTGGTTTGATGAGTGTCAAAGTTTTGCATTTTAACTATATTATTATAAGTTAAGTATCAGCATTTGTTAAGTTTTATTATGTTTCCTCAGAGGAACATTTAATGTGTATTTAAATATAGTCCTTTTCCTTTCTATAATAGTTATTTAATGATCATAAAATATGCCAAGAGTTTTACTGTAGTATTAAAAGTTGGACAAAAATTATAAAGAAATTTTAGTTTTGAAATATATTTAATAAGTTAATGTATTTTAATGAATATTCATTATGGGGACCCACATGCAATGGGTACTAATATGATTTTTTTTTGTTATTGGAGTCTCCTATGATGCCTTTTCCCATAATTTATTTTATGCAGCAATGTTTATACTTAATGTAATCATTTTAAATGTTATTTGTTTATGGATTTGCAGTTAAATTATTTTGAACAAATATTATAATGGTTGGTTTAATAAAGTTTTTATAACTTTGATTGTATTTTATTCATTGAGTTTATAAGTGTGATAATATTGCTTAAAAACCAATTTTGAAGTTCCCGCCTGATGAGATCCCGGCGCAACCAATGCCACTCCTATTTAGGTGTAGCTTTATTTTTGTAAACTTAATTACTGGGGCACTAGGTTTATTTTGAAACTAATATACTTCAAGGAAATAAACAGATTTTCATCAATTATTTAATCATCTCTCCATGTGACAAGCACATCGTCTGTCCTGTACCGCTGTGTAATGGTAGCGTCTGAGAAGTCCATTCTGACTCCAGACTGGTAGGCCACTGCCCCAGCGTGTGCGATCATCACACCATTGTCAATGCAGAACCTCTCGTCCGTGGCGAATATCTTGGCTCCTCGCTCCGCGCACATTACTCCCATCATCTCTTGAAGCCGTTCGTTGCAGCCCACTCCTCCTACTATTAGCACCTGGACAATAAAAAATTATAAGCTAAGTTTTAAGCATTGCACACTTAACGCCGAATTAATATCTGTTCTAAATTTGATAGGATCCGAGACTTTCGCCTTGTCGGATTTTAAATATAGTTCCGTTAAATTATACGCCATTTTTGGACCAAAAAATACCTATTGACTATCTACGACTTGAAATAAGTTAAGAAATCGTTACTGACAATTATAAAATAGAAAAAATTGGCTCAGTGTAAAGATCTTTGAGAGGAATATCATCTATGTCTGGTACTCGGACTTCGTGTAACGAAGATTTTCGTAGAATAGGTGGTCGAAAGCACACATCAGAAGGTGTGGTTCAAGCTCAAAATGTATTTAATAAAGGATTTAACTTACCTCATCAGATCCACAGTGTGCCATAGCTCTTTCTGTAATCTCCACCAACATAGCAAAAACTGTTTCTTGCAGAGAATAGCAGAGATCATCTGGTGTGTATTCTTTTAACAATTCATCAATTTTGTCTTCCATGTATGAGAGGATTCCTGAGAAGCTAACATCCATACCTGGGAAATGTAGGAATATTTTTTAATGTCTTTCATAAAATCCAATTTCTTTTTATTTTGTATCAATGACGAAACTAGGAAACATTCGCCTGATGGTAAGTGATACGACTATTCATGGACAATAGCAAACCTAAACAACACTATTAAATGAAGCAATGCTCGGCATTCCATTGTGCTTGCCATCCTGAGATGTTAGATGATAAGTCTCATTATGTCCAGTAGTTACTATGCCTACAATGTCCTTCAACCCAGAACCCAACAGTGCATTAACACTCTTATTGGTGGGACAAATACGACTTTTACAGATAGCTATGTTCTTATATTTTATATTGCTGGGATGACTTGTATTTAAATAAGAATAAGAGTAGAAAGAATTATTACATATACTTTACAAACCTTTGACACAATATGGCAAGTGTAAATATTTCTTTCCATTTTTTGCTGCTTGTTCAATGTTATACCCAGGACTGGGTGCATTAGACAGCTTCAGTACTCTTGCAAATCTTAAAAATAAATATAAAATGTGATCAAAACAGGTAAAAAATATATTGTATTGCAAAAGATGCCTATTGAAAATGGAATATATAGCTGACAATGCAACAACATAGCTAAGATTTTTGCGATTGTAGATACATGTGCTCAGGTACTGACTATAAAGATAATGATGGTTAGAAACAAATTCTTGAATAAGCTGTTATTTACTCACCTATCCAAGCAGTTTCCAACAGCAATATCTATAGTCTCGCCAAAAATCCTGTACCTCTGTCTTGAATATGCAATAATCTGTGTGTTACCCCCGCTCACATAAAGGACAGTTGGGTTGTTGGCTTTGGTTATTAATCTGCCCATTTCTATATCTGTTCAGGATTTATTAGGAAATTACCATATATGAACCACTCAATATTAAAAGCTAATTCCAGAGTATATTGGGTATGATATAGCAGAACCTGACCTCATTTTCAATTTACTCCAAGTTTCTAAAGTTGGTTAACGACACATGGTTTAGACATTTCTATTAGCATTGCTACCATATTGTTAGATTACAATACAGCTTTATATGGCTTGGTAAAATGAGATTGGGCATTGTGTTACAACAATGAAAGTAAAGAAAAACTGTTTTTTTTTTATCACTTTTTTTAATTTGGTAAATGCCATTAAAAATATGTCCTGGTATTTGATAATGCATTTAAAAAATTACTTGTTTTCAAAGGATACGGCCAATACAGTGGTTGACTCCCAAGATTGGCTTCTTCCACAATTTTGCACAAGTTCTGGCGACAATTGCACAAACCATGAGTGGGGCTCCCATTCCGGGACCTTTGGTGTAGCATACAACATCAATATCTTCAGGTTTGAGCCCAGACTGATCAAAAGCCTCCTTTAGCACCGCATGGATGTTTTGCTGATGGTGTTCTGCCGTTTCTCTGGGAAGAAATCCTATAAGAACATTTTCAAATGAGTTAACATTTATAAATTTATTGTTCTTGTATTTATGTTCCCAATGGATTCTTTAACCAGTTTGAATGTAATAAAAAAAACGTTAATTCAGTCCACACACTAAAAGGTCCCTGTTTAGAATTATATGTTAGCTTTTATTGGTATCAATTTGTTTAGTGCGAATTTAAGTAAGTAAGTAATATTACTATCAAATGTCACATATTTTTATTAGGTCTGGGTTTTGGCTATGAATACATTTATAAATCTACGATCTACATTGAGGGATTGTAATAACTTCGGTCTAAAACTTCAAAACCTAACCTTCTCCAGGCGGTGTGATATACGTTCGCCGGCAATTGGCGAGGATTTCGCCATCTCTCACTATACCAACGCCTAGTTTATTGGCACTTCCTTCAAAACCTATCGCTACAACCATCACGATTTAAAATTTGTGGTACTTTTAATGAAGTTCGACAAAACAAATAAATTGTGGTCGTGTTTACAAGGTGCTGTCAAATGTGAAATGTCAATTTATTTGACATTTTCAAAATGTCATGTCTGTACTTCAATAGTGAAAATAAAACGCAACTAATGTCGGAATATCGAGAAGATAGGTATAGGTCTACCAGAATCTCATGGCATTTTGGGAAATTTGAATTTACGCATTGCAACACTGGGGTAATTGGATGAACATATTTTGATACTTTCAATAATTGTAATTATTTTTTATTTCCAATTGACATTATTTTTTTAGTACAACTTTTTAAATAAATTACATAATGTTTTAAGTAAAAATATAAAGGTTATTTAAACATTATAATTACTTCAAAATTGTACTTTTAGATTAATAGCCAATTAAAATAGGCAAATAAGATTTTTTTCAGTTTTAAATTATAACATACATACGAGTCTTACGAGTATTTATAATATAGATGGAGCGCTGGTACTTTCAAAACGTAGATAAAAATAGTGGTACCGAGCCACCAGTTTCATTTTAATTCTCTCTTCTTGTTAGTTCTCACTTAATCAAACAACTTTCAATTTCCAAATTGTAAGTAGTTTGATTATGAGTCGGTTTTATTTAAATAATTATTAGATTCGATAAATGTAATACGAAAGATGCAAGATTGTATAATAAAAACGTATAATTTTATTTCCAGTCTTCTTTAATTCATTAACACTTTAGTCAGAGCTTACTTCTAAATACTCTTCCTGTAAATCTTCTGATGAAGACGATGAAGATAAAGGAATAATAATAAACTGTTCCTTATCTAATATCTCTGGAAACTCATGTAAATAGGTATTTAATGCATTACTGTATAGTTTCAAAAAATGATATCAATATACGATAAAACACATACACATATCTAACACTAACCAAAAAAAATGAAGTATCAAAACTATTCGCTCCGACTTACTTGTTAAAACGACGTCGATTTTAAAATCGACGATTTTGTTTAAATTTGACCAAATTATTCACGGATCTAGCGATAAACCTCGTAAACAATGTGTCGCACTTGTGATTGTAGAACTAATTTGTACCTTTTCGCTAAGAAAGGATAGAAATCTTAAAATATTCACATCGAATGACGTAACTCAAGTTTTGAATCAGCTGTTCGTCGATGGTATTGCCACATAAAAATCATTGTTTTTTTTTTAAATTTTATGCCATGAGATTCTGGTAGACCTATACTAATCGTTTATCGTTTCGTCAGACGTCTTATATTGATACAGGCCCTAATGTTTTATTTTTGTCTTTACAATGAAATTGCGATGTAATAATGAATATAGTTGGGGACATAATGAACACACATTAAGTGTATTTTTTTCCCGCACAACACGCACATATAGTTTGTCATTCTAAGTTTTTAATTTTCGTCTTCAAATCAATAAAAAAGGCTATCTTAGTATGCTGATCGTTTATTTTTCTTTATCATTTCACACGAAAAGGTAGAAAGGTCAGACTTGCAAAAGTTTTATCGCAATAAATTACTATATTTTGTAGCCATTTGTAAACATTTTATTGTGCATCATGTTACAAATATCAAAAAGGAGCCATATATTCGTGATCTATTTCGGAATTATTTATTTCGTCTGATTTGTTTATATTCTTTATTCTTTTGTTGATTCCCAAGTGTATTTTAATTTTACAGATTTTTATCCTTTAAACTTGTCCCATTCAATATTTACTATTTTCCTTTTACAGGATTAATTAAAAACTACAAAAGTTAACGCAATTATTTATTGGAGATAGTACATCAGAATGATTATTGGAAGGATTATAATATATTAACCGTTATTAGCGTTGGAATCAAATATAGCCCCTAAAAATTCTCTTACAGATATATTACATTTTCAAGAGTAGACATCCAATAGTTAAACAAGCAATATAAGTATATTGGCACGTGACTAGGCTTCAGCTTTGTTTTCCTCATTTACTTCATCTACGAAATCTGCTAACATGTCTTCTACAGTTAAACTGTCATTTGTTTCAACAGTTTTGCTTGATACAATTGTGGCTTGAACATTAACTTCTCCATTTCCTTGCACCTTTTCTGGAGAACTATGAATGCCATTTTCTTTCGGCGTTTCGTCGTTTTCCTTTTCTATTTTCTGTTCACCCTCGTTATTACTCTTAACTTTATCTTCAGTCCTATCAGTTTTTTGCTCAGAAGGTAGATCAGTTTCATTTTTATTAGCTTTATGTGGTACGCAATCGTCTATTTCCAAAACGGTTGCCTGAATGTTATTATCCTTACTTACTACATTCTTTGAGCTATCATTGTCCACGTTTTTTGGTGTATCTGTCTTGTCTGTAGTAGTCTCATTAGTATCATCTTGTGGATCTATCACTTCTGTAACATTTTCATTTGTTTCTTCAATATTTGGAGACGAAGGTTTATCTACGACGTCTTTATTAGATGGTGAGTTCTCAATTATTTCTTTTTCATTAGTTTTTTCAATATTGTCATTTCCTTGATCAGCTTCCTGTGTTTTTTCACTGATATCGACAACATCTTGAGAAACTTCCGTAACACTACGAGGAGTCACTTCAACTACAGAATCATCGACTTCCATTTGTTCGACATCTGCCGCTTCAATGTCAACACTATCATTTTGTTTACCATCATCTTCTGCGTCACTGAATTCTACCGATTTGACTGAAGCGCTACTGATACTAATTTTGTCAGTGTCAATAGTATCTTTCGTACGCGTTTTTTTACACATTGGTTCATCTAATATGGTTATAATTTCCGTTTCTAAATCTTCTGATGGAACCCTGTTAACAAAAATATATTGGTTAGCTTTTATGTCAATGCGTAATTTCTTTTTAGACAAACCATATTTTAAGAGTTGAGGAATGAACTTTCAGTGGCTTAAAAAGTTGATAATTATGATATAGCCTGTAGAAACACTAGATATACATACAAATTCCATCTAAACAATTTAAGAATCCTAGAAAATCCTATAAAATAAATTTGCATCTCAGTATTTATATTCACTTACTTTTCAGGCCCAAGCAATGACTCCAAAACCTCCCGGTTCCTCTTTGATATAGTCTTTTTCTTTTCCTCCGCCTTGTTAATTTCCTCCGGTTCAACTTCCACGGCGAAGTTGAGCGATGGCGGCGAGCAGTGTAAATGCAGTCTGATCTCTAACAATGCTTGGGAGCAGAATTGTGATATCTGTAAATAATAAATATGTTGCAGTACTGTTCATGATCATTGAAATTAATAGTTAAAGCAACTCGCCAACTTGCATTGTCAATAACTGCTTTTATAAAATAAATCCAGAACACGTATATGTGCCTACATGAAGTTCTTGGAGTAAAAGACAACCTAGGACTGTTGTAACGTTTTGTTCAAGGATAATTGAGAAAATTTCACAATTATTATACGATTACCACCAATAGTTGCCTACAGTATGAACAATGATGAATGATGATGGATGAAATGTTCTAACTGTCAAATATATTACATGCGGGAATCTTGATCGGAATATAAAGATTAACAACAACAATTGACTACTTGGGTCAAAGTTAATAGGCATTATAGAATCGCTTATTTGCATCACAAATAAATAAATAAATACACCCAACAGGTGAATGTTCACAGTAGTTCTGACCTCACAATAAGTTCAATTGAGTCTTGAATTGTGGGTAGATATCCAAAATTACGAGAAACATTTCGGTCTGACAGACACCCAGACCAGAGACAAATATTTGTGGGCCTCATATTCTGTATGAATAACTCACTTCAGTTTGAGTATGGTTGAGCAGCCCGCTGTACAATTGTAGGCAGTATTGAGTGGGTGGAGGGATGCCTGGTGGTACAGATTTGCGCGCAGCATCCAAGCATCTCAGGAACCATATACCACGTTCCGCGCTGTATGAATCTAATGCGTAACATTCTCGTACTAGTCGTTCTTGGAATAACTGAAAAATATTAATTATTAGTTTGTCATAGTTTGGCCTCACTATGGTTAAATGTGATCCAAACCCGAAAGGTGTGTATTCGTAATTGTTAAATATAATTTTAGTCTATTTCTTTTTTTAGAATACCCAAAGGAATATTAAGCTTGGAAGCTGTTATAAAAAAATTGGATAAGAACCTTATTAAAGTAAAAATAGAGTTAAAAAAATTTAAAATGTTTATCTTTTACAAATTACGTGTTTTTACTATCTACATTAATATTGTACGAATTTTCAAAATAAAATATAGGCATAACAAAAAATAACACGTTTTTTTAAATTATATTGTGAATATTTTACTTGATACCTTATGAGTTGAAGGTTTTAAAAATATCCCACAGGAAAGAAGGAAAGTTTCGGCGCATTCCAACGCCGCAACCGCTGCCTCATCACTGGTTTCTTCAGATCTAATAAATAAAATTAATATTATATAGTATACAGGGTATATCAAGACTGCTACCGAAAACGAAGCCGAGTGGTAGTTTTAGCGACTTCAGACAACACAAATTTTTGCAAAAAAAGCGCCGATTTTTTTATTGTTATTTTTTTCCTATGGTCGTATTTGGGTGGTAAATAATTTTATTTATAAAAAAATAAGGTATAAAAGAGTTTAAATTATTATTTTAGCAAAAACTATGGATTTACCACCCAAAAATTTGTCGCGTTTGTTTGCGTAATTTTTAGTTGCATTGTGTTTGTAGTCACTAAAACTACCACCCGGCTTCGTTTTCGGTAGCAGTCTTGATATACCCGGTATATAAAGGATTTATAATCTTTAGCCATGTGTTTTAAGAATACATTTTTTTGTTTTACTATATTCAACCTTGCCAGGCAAAAACCAACTATGCAAAGAATTGTTTTTTTTTTCATTGTTTGTGTTTTGTTATGCAATATTGATAGTGTATAACTATTAGTCTTTTTATTAATTTCTACTTACACAGTAACTTTGTTTTTCTCACTGGGCATGTGTGCGGCGATGGAACTCTCTTGTAGCATAGTGTTGGCCAATTTCCTTTTTGCTTTTTTGCTCATATTCTTTGTTGGTATCGCTGCATTTACCTATATTGCCAAAGATAAAATATCAGTACAATTATTGAGGAAATAACAGCCTGCGAATGTACCTAGATTGTGTTAGATTGTTTTTAAATTATCATATACTTAGTTTTTTTTCTCCCTCATTTTCCATCTACAATCAGCTCTTTCAGCCATAATCAGATATGGTCTCGGTTGGGTTTTAATATTGGTTATTCTCCACTGGGAATTAACCTCGTATAATTTCTAAGTTTCTAGGGTCGAATATATGCAGTCTCTTCAGTCTTTTAATATCTTGTTTGTCCAAAAGTTTTCTAACTAATTCATTTGTGTGCTGATTAATGATGAATTAGCTATTACATAGTTTAGCCATAAAATAATGATGTAAAACACCAAGTTTTCAATTATAAATAATATTATGTTGTAATAAGTAAATTTGACCTTCTTTATGTTTAGTAGTAAGGAATAGATAATAGCTTATTTTAAAAGTAATGTTCTATTCCATTGATTATCTATTGTCATTCTATGTAAAAATTCTCTCTTGAATATAACGTCTTTGCTTAATTCATTTTATTCACGATTCAATAATTTTATCATATTATTTATGGCACAATGGGTTAGACAAATGTTTTTTTTTGTTATCCCTATTATCATTTAGTAGTAAGAACTTTATAAACAAATGAATAAGGTGAATAAGAGGTCTCAAAAAGATAGTATTTTTATTTCTTATTTCATAACAAAAGTAATTATAATTAGTTTTATACTTACATTAAGCTCTATGACTTGTTTGGGAGGAGTGATGTCGGCTAATATGAATTCAGTGAGTTCATCCTCCCACAGCTTCCCTCTGCTGTCCTGCGATGGTTTGTGTACATGGAGCACTTTCAACCATCTTACCAAACTGTTGTATGCAGCACACCTTATTTTCCTATTTAGAAACATTATTTTTATATTCTAGTATAGTATCGTTACTGCACTGCACCTGATGGTAAGCGCAAATGCCGTCCAGACAGAATATCGAATGGTATCAGGCGGCGATGCAATACCATTGAAAACAATTATAATATTGAGATTTTTTACACACTATGGCGGAAGGACCCAGGATTATAGCAATTGTTCTCATAGGTTCAAAAATAACCAAAATGGCTAAAAGTTAGGTTGTTACAACTTATGAACTTCTATAACAGTTCAGACCATGTTTGCATTACCAGCTTCTTAAAATGGAATGAGAGAAGACAATGAAATTAATACTTTGTCAATATACAGGGTGATGCATTTATAAACGCCAATTATTTCTCTCGGAGTATCACAAGTTATCTTAAATATAAATAATATGAGAGATATTTTCCTAAAGGAAGCCAAAGATTATAAGAGTTAAATTCTAACTACTTACTTTACATCTTCCGTGTTGTTTTCGGAGCTCCATCGCAATGTCTGCATTACTAATCTGAACACTAACGCCGAAAATGGCACCAGATTTGAACCTAGGCTGAAAACACATTTTTAACTTTATCCCCTTTTTAGTCTTGTATGATTAACAAGCAAATGTAGAATATGTCATATAGATATAGATACATTTCATCAGTATGTACATACCTACAGATGCAGGCGCACATATGTACATACACAAGAATACAAACGTACCCATTCATGAGGGGGCAAGCCTAACGCCATATTGGGAACAAATTCCAGACTGCATGTTGATAATGAATAGAAAAATGCAATATGTCTGCCCCTACCATTGATCACCTTATTAATACAAAAAGTTCTTACCATATGACAAGGGCATCCAAAGTCCTCAATGCTTGCATTTTAACACTGACTAAATTGTCCAAAGCCTTTTTGTTTGCTCCATTGGTCACACTCAAGGCTTGTAATATAACTTCTAACACAGCCTGGGGCCGAATAGGTTTTGCTACAGGGTATATTTCTCTGTAAATAGTAAAAAAAACATTATTTAAAAAGATATTTTTAGTGCCCAAAAGTAATTTATTGAATCTTGAAAATAGTGAATTAGATTTAGCATACAAAAACTTGAAATTATTTAAGTACACAGTTATATAAAACCTGTAAAGAGAATAATTGTATTTCCTACACTACACTACACCCAACAGTCACACACATAATCCTGACCCCACACTAAGATCGAGTTTTGTGTTGTGGGTATCAGAAACTACTAGATACTTTTCGGTCTCAAAAACACCCAGGCCTGAAACAAATACCTGTGCATCACACAAATATGTATTTTGGTGCGGGAATCGATTCACAGCCTCTTGCACAGCCGGCATATCACCAACTGCGCCCTGGAGACTGTCATAGGTTAACATTACTTCTTTTAATACTTACACAAGCATAGCTTGAAGGAACACGAATACATTCCTTAATCTTATAGAAACTGCTGTCTTTTTTCCTTGAGATGTATCAGAATCTGTTTTGTTTGCTTTAGTAATATTTGATAATGCTATTGTCAACGGAGTGTCCGCCAGCACTTGGGTCTCTTGTCGCTGAAAAGGTAAAGAAATATAAGCTTGGTAATCCCTTATTTCTAGAATTTAATGTAGGAAATTTAAAGATATATTGAGCGAAACTTTTACAGTTGTATTCAGAGATAGTTAATAAACCATTTTAGCTGTCAAATGTTTTGTCTTCTTCGCTCATACTTAATTCGAAAGTCATTTGTAAGGGGTTATACATTCGATAACTAAAATTGGTTTTAAAACTGTTTATGAATGAGGCTGTCTAGAGATCTAATATTGTGGCGTTAGCAATATTTATTGAATAATTCTTTTTATGTACAAAAATATGAGTTTTTCTCGCTCACACATTAGCCTCTCCCCTTTTTGTTGTGCTGAGCATGCCAATTTCCAAATGCGTGATGCGCTGCAGTGCCCATAAGACATCGATCAGAAAAAAAGTTACACATTGTCACATATTTGCAAAACATTTTTTGGGTTGTCTCTCATTTTAATCAGTAGTTTTTATATATCATTTTACTATTCGCATGCATGACCAATCACCTATTTTATTGGGTTCTCATCGTTCCTTAGAGAGATAAAATTATCTTACCTGTGAATTGCTTGACTTCTTATGTATACTAATAGTGTTGGCAAACAGAGTCTCAATTAATGCATGAGCAGCATTGCATAACATCAACATTTGTTCACGCCAACATGTTTTGGGAGTCGCCGCTTTGTCTAGAGATGGTCTTACCTAGAAATAATATTTTATTTTTATTAGTCATTGAAATGTTGAATTAAAGGTATATGTGTTATAAAAATGTAATAATGCGGTTCATGGCATTATTACATTTTTATAACAAACTAGACAGATATAAATAGGATGAAAAATCCACTAGGTTCAAATGCTTGCCTGATAAGATATAATATTATATAGTTATTAAATTTCCACCCTTAATTAATACATTACCTTTGGGGTCTTATTTTAAGTTTAGGATGAGTTATATAGTGATAAATGGATAAAAAAAAATACCATGATACAAATATACTGTCATTATTAATATAATAGTTGAATTGAATTATTAAACAAACTATTTAAATACATATTGGTAATATTACCTGCTGCAAAGCGTGGGCACATTTAGCTGCTTCAATAACATTTTTGTAGTTACTAGAGTCCAGAAAATGGACTAGATATTTTTCTATTGTAGGTCGATGAGGTGCGCAGAATTTAGGAAAGCTAAAATTGTAATTATTTTTTTTATAGAGACACATTATAATCTTTTATTTAAGATAAATTCGTATAAAAGCCTACCATATTTATTGGTTTGTAATTGTAATTAAATGTTGTTCTGTTTTATAAATGGTTGTATCATAGCTTGCCAATTCAGTCATTTTAATTTCTTTGAATGTTATATATGATCTTTAAATGCATAGAAAGTAAAAAAGGCGTTATGTCTTTTTGGTAGTTTACTAGAAAAATACAGTTAAACAATGGAAATAGGACTCCCAATGTGTTTGCCACTAGCCTGTAAATGTCGAATTCTAGCCGCACTAAACCTAGCCATATAATAATTTTGGTCAGAGCATTTCTTCATGCCACGTTACAATAATAATTACGAAGACAGAAATATGGTAGGAATCTAAATAGGTTATTTACCGGTTTAAAACTTTTCCCAACGCGCACAGCCATTTAAAGCAATCCGTTTCTGTGTAATTTGGCAAATTACTGAAAAATGTGGAAACTGCATCTTTCACAGCGTCGCTATCATTAGGATTTACATCTTGAATTTTATTCAAAACTTTATCTAGAAAAAAAATTCATATATTTATTACGTGGTTAATATAATATTAGCTTAAGATGTATCTTCTTGTTTTTTTAAATGTTAGTATTAGCACTTACTCATTTTGGAACCTTTTATTGATTTTTAATGAACCATAAAACTTATTTCTTTATTAATTTAAAAGTAAACAAACCCACGAGTTTTAACCATTTGACACATAGAATAAACGAATACACGATATGAAGGTGCAATAGGATATTTAGCGTGTGAAATCATTTTTAACAGCTTTTTTAGTAATCACATAATATAATCATGCTAAACAATTAATAATAAGTCGATGAAACGTGGTTTATTGATCGACCCATGCTGTAGTAAAAATTCGGGTACACGTCCAAAAACTAAAACGGGTATAATTCTGTGAGTATTATGGTGAGTATGGTATACTCACAGACCAAGTAGTACTCGTAGAAGGAGAAACTTTCAAATGCCAAGCATTGCTTTGTAATTCATGATGTTCGGTTTTGCTATCGCCTATGAGCGGTCGTATTGTTTACCATCAGGTAGATGGCATGCTCGTTTCGCCATTTCTTACAATAAAAAAGCGTTTCACTCTTCATATTTTTTTATATGACACATGTATGCATGTATGAAAGTATTTTCAGATTACCAGTATAAATGCATTATATATCCATCTATATTATATCAGCTTATTTACGCCCCCACTGCAGGGCGATTCAGGCGATTCACGTAATTTGTTGACGCGCCGATCAAGTTGCGGTGCGGTTGCGATTAAGTTTACGTTTTGGTGCAAAATGGTATTCTCGTAATTGTTTAGCTGCGCGTGAGCTGCGCGTCAACTGTACGTCATACGTATTTAATACTTTTGTCATTAATAAATATTGATACGATATGTAAGATGTTTCCTTACTATTAAAATGAAAACTGCACATATACTGCACGTTTTTAATCAGACTAAACCGTCATTTGAGAGGTCAAATGAATAAGTAAATACCTACCGATCAAGTTGCGATCGTAGTGCGATTCACGTAACTTTTTGACGCGCCGATCAAGTTGCGGTGCGGTTACAATTAAGTTTACGCTTTGGTACAAAATGGTATTCTTGTAAGTGTTTAGCTGCGCGTGAACTGCGCGTGAGCTGCGCGTCAACTGTACGTCAGATGTATGAAATTTGTTTGAGATTGACATATACGCGCAGCAGTAGAATACGCTAAAACGTTTGCGTGACGCGAACTTGACGCGAGCGTATTTGACAGCGGTTGTCAAAATTACGTGAATACGAAAAGGGCTGTTTTGATCGAAACTTAACCGCAACTGCACTGCAGCTGAACTTATTTTAATACGTGAATCGCCCTACTGTATCTGGTTACGCCATATTTATACATTTCGATACAAGGTCATCGTTCATTTGACGGTGTCTCGTACCGCCATTTTATATGCATTTCACGCGCAGTTGGCAGTATTGTAGAATCCTTACTTTCCAACATTCCCGCTCTTTCCTTCTCCCTCTAACGCACGCTTTACCGATATATTCTGTACTCTTCGCGCGTAACGTCGCGCGGGGACCACGGGGACGCGCTAGCGCACCCCCAGTTCCGCAACGTCGCTTCGAACCGCCGCACGCGCCGCACACGCACTCGTGTTATGTAAGTGTTCCCGCCGCCGCTAACCCTGCATGTGCATATGGCGCCTCGCTAATCCGCGAATAAATAACTAATCGCACGCCGCTTAAACATTAACAAATAATAATTAAGGACTGAGGACCGCATAGTTGATGCCGGCATAGCTATTTAGCACGGGACAAGCCTCTGTTTTGTGTGTGTCGCGTTACTTGTTGCTGCGTCGACGCCATCACGCCGGGACTGCGCGCCACCTCGCCGAGGATGCAGATATAAGGTATGCGTGCGTCCCTATACTTGTCCCGACCCAACCGCATCCGCACCGCGAACCAGCCCCTTTCTGAAGGGGACATTAAAATTACAGTCCACTATATATATTGCCAACTACGCCTTATTATTGCCTAGCATCAACTTCTAATTGTTTCACCGCGTATACCTTTCGGACCCTCAGCCCAAAACCCGCAACCGCTCCACCGCCACCGCATGGCACGTCGGTCTTTCCGCCCCACCATTTATTTTGGCCACTTCGAACCGGATTTATTGTCGAGACTATAGTTTAGTCTAACTTAATTTGCTCACGACGTGCCATATTTAATTTCGAATAGCATTCCCGCGTCCGTTAATCGGTTTAAATAACTTATTATTACTTCATAATGTCGCGCTCAAGGACAAAGGGCGCCGAATCGCCCGCGCACGACCTTGAGCTTACTTTATTGGAAAGTAAACGGAACACATATTTTTCTATCTTACAAAATGTTTTCGATAACTCTCAAAAGGCGTTTACTAGTGAGGATTGCATGGAAGCATTTCTGAGTTCGGTAGGATCGATCGACAGATTGTCCGAACAATTCAGAGATGTCGTTGATGATTATAACCGCGCTTTGCTCAAGTCTGATCCCACTGTTAAACCCGACTTTCAATGTTTAATTGCTTTTGAAGATCTATACTGCCGCATAAAACGCGTCTTAGCGCGTGTTGAATCCACCCATTCGGGAGTGGACACATCTCCGAGTCGCAGCATTTTAAAACATAAAAAACCATCTTTGCCGCCGCTAGAAATAATGTCATTTGATGGTGATATTCGAAACTGGCCTTTATTTTACGCAAGTTTTAAATCTATTGTACACGATAATTCAATGTTAACGGATGGTGATAAGTTATATTACCTAATTAGTAAACTTTCACAAAAGGCTAAACACGTGTTCTCGGGTATTACGCCGTGCGCAGAAAATTATAAAATAATATTGCAGTGTCTCATTGACAGGTACCAAGACACTCGTACACTCGCGTCCACTTATTTAGACCAAATGATTAACTTCCAAAGTATTGGTTCCGCCTCAGCGTCTAAGTTCCAAGACTTTTTGGAACAGTTTATTACCGCGGCAAGCGCTTTAAAAAACTTGCAACTGGATGATTTGGCAGACTTCATGCTTTTACACCTCGCCTTACGGAGGCTCGACTCTGAGACGGTACACGCCTTTGAAGAAAAATACCGCGATGTAGAAATACCTACATTCCTTGACTTGAACGATTTTATTCGCAGTCAATTTAAAATATACACTAACACGCAAATAAGTTCGGCCGCTAACAATACTCCGCGAAGAAATAATGTTATTAGAAATAAACCCCGTAATCACGTACCTAACCCGCAGGCCTACACGCTGGTCTCATCACCTAGACGTAAATGTCTATGTGATAATTTTGTTCACGCTCACTTGTTTAAATGTCCTAAATTTAACCAATTTACTACGCCTTCCGCACGATTTAAATGCGCTAAAGATTACAACGCGTGTATAAACTGCCTTAGTTTATCTCATAAATTACGAGATTGTAAGTCCAATTCCACATGTCAAAATTGTAATTCAAAACATCATACGTTGTTACACTTTAACAAAACAGTTTTGCAAACACAACGTAATGCAGTAACTTTGCCCGCACCGGGAGTCGAAGCCGCTACTCTCGCCTCCGCAGCTCGCGCTAAGCCTATAGTGCGCGCCCCACATATCGATGCGTCATCGATGCCCGCCGACGTGGCGCGCGACGTTGCATCGCTGCACATCGCTGCGCCAGTATCGAACGCCAACGCTATTTATCACATTAACGAGCGATCTACGCAGTCCACCATATTGTTGTCGACGGCTCAAGTAGTCGTGTATGATATTCAAGGTCGGGCCCATTTTATTAAATGTTTACTTGATTCTGGTTCGCAAAGTAATTTTATTACATCGGAGTGTTGTGCATTGTTAGGTTTGAATTACAATAAACATACGCAAACCGTAGTACGTGGTTTCGGTGGTATAGAAAAGGGTATTAGAGGTTCCGCGCAATTTAAAGTATTCTCGCGCTTTAATAATAATATTTGTTTCGACGTATCCGCACTTGTTGCCGACCGCATCACGGATAGTGTACCTTCGGTTCCCGTTGATAGAACTTTATTCGCGCATTACATAAATACGCTGCCGCTCGCAGACGCTTATTTCGCCACACCGTCAGAGGTACATGTGCTTCTCGGCGCTAATATTTTCCCACATTTGTTGTTGCCGGGTACTGTTAACAGTATGAATGGCTTACCGCCCGCAATTAATACAATTTTTGGTTACGTACTAATGGGTTCCGCTCCGATTTTGATACCTAGAAAATCGAATTTAAAGTCGACGTCGGCTTGTTGTACCGTCATCGACCAGACTTCTTTGGACCTCCTTCTTAAAAGATTTTGGGAACTCGAGGAAGTCTCCGCTCCGCCCGCCCACAGTCAAAATGACCTTGAATGTGAGAATCATTTCCAAGCCACCACTACGCGTGATACTAGTGGCAGGTACAAAGTCGCCTTACCGTTTAAGGATGACGTATATAAATTAGGTAATTCATTTAACACCGCACACAGACGCTTTCTTTGCTTGGAACGCAAGTTGCAGTCTTCGCCTACGTTGCGCTCCGCTTACGACGATATAATTCGAGAATACGTTGCCAAAGGCTACGTTACCGAAATAGGACCTGTTGATAATGTCGATTTCGCCGCATCTTATTTCGTACCGCACCATTGCGTGCAACGTGAAGACAAGTCAACTACCAAAGTTCGCATGGTATTGGATGCCAGTTGCAAGACTAGTTCTGGGCTATCCTTGAACGAAGTTTTGCATTCAGGACCCAATCTTCAAGGTGATTTAAATTCTATACTTCTTAATTTCCGCCTTTACAAAATTGCTGTTTCCGCCGATTGCCGCCAGATGTTTTTACAGATTCTTATGAACGAATCCGATCGTAAATTCCAGCGTATTCTTTTTCGCTTCAAGGTCACTGACCCTGTGTCAATTTTTGAATTTAACCGCGTATGTTTTGGAATGAAGTCAAGTGTTTTCCACGCCGTCCGCGTCGTCAGACAGCTGATAGCAGACGAAGGACACAAATTTCCCGTAGCAGCCGCAATTGCATCCAGCTCAACTTACATGGATGATGTATGTTTCAGCATAATGGCCGGCGATTCGTTTCAGGATGACGAGTCTGCTGCTGCAGATGCCTGCATCCAGCTTATAGGATTATTTAAGTCCGGTCAATTTGACCTTGTCAAGTGGTCTAGTAATTCCGCCGCAGTTCTGCGTGACATACCCGCTTCGCATCGCGCTTCCTCTTGTCTCGAAATTGATAGGAGCGCCATACCGCATAAAATTTTAGGCACGCATTGGGATAGTTCCGACGATGTTTTCACGTTTAAGGTCACCGCGCCTGAGCCGGGGTGCACCAAGCGTAGCATTCTCTCCGCAGTAGCCCGTTTGTGGGATAATTTGGGTTTAGTGGCTCCCGTCATTTTGTATGCCAAACTTCTCATCAGAGAACTTTGGATGGCAAAATGCGACTGGGATGACGCTCCTCCAAAACGCATCATAACGCTCTGGGCGCAGTTCTGCAATGAACTGCCCGCCTTGAATGATGTACGTATACCGCGACATTTGGGCGTAGTTTAAGGTTGCACCGCTATTAGTAGTTATCCCGCAGAGCCTTCGGCGCTCACACCCGCTCACTTTCTTCATACCGCTCCGCTATTTTCGCTACCCGCGTCTCATGTAGACTCCTATAGTCTACGTGAAAGACATTCGCTTTTAGATAAAATGGTCCAATCCTTTTGGCAACGCTGGAGGATTGAGTATTTGCATCAATTGCAAGCTCGAGCTAAGTGGACCACGCCTTCCACTCCCATTCAATTAGGGACGGTAGTGGTTATAATTGTCGATAATGCCCCGTCTCTTTCATGGCCTCTCGGTGTGGTGGAAGCAGTCCACCCTTCGAAGGATGGAACAACCCGCGTCGTCACAGTCAAGACGAATAAGGGGAACTTTGTGCGACCCGTCGTCCGACTGTGCCCTTTGCCAAATCAATAACTTATACCTCTCACGGTAGCTCGTAGGACTAGGACAACTAGTGGCTGCGGATATTAGATTCGTAGCCGATGCCGAGAGCCCCGTGGGCATATAGTATTTCGCATTTTCGCTTTTCGCTTTCGCTTAAATTTAAGAATAGGTTTAGGGTTATTCTTTATTACCGCGCTATTTAGTTTATTTTTTATTAAAGGTACCCTTTAAGGCCGGGGGGAATGGTTACGCCATATTTATACATTTCGATACAAGGTCATCGTTCATTTGACGGTGTCTCGTACCGCCATTTTATATGCATTTCACGCGCAGTTGGCAGTATTGTAGAATCCTTACTTTCCAACATTCCCGCTCTTTCCTTCTCCCTCTAACGCACGCTTTACCGATATATTCTGTACTCTTCGCGCGTAACGTCGCGCGGGGACCACGGGGACGCGCTAGCGCACCCCCAGTTCCGCAACGTCGCTTCGAACCGCCGCACGCGCCGCACACGCACTCGTGTTATGTAAGTGTTCCCGCCGCCGCTAACCCTGCATGTGCATATGGCGCCTCGCTAATCCGCGAATAAATAACTAATCGCACGCCGCTTAAACATTAACAAATAATAATTAAGGACTGAGGACCGCATAGTTGATGCCGGCATAGCTATTTAGCACGGGACAAGCCTCTGTTTTGTGTGTGTCGCGTTACTTGTTGCTGCGTCGACGCCATCACGCCGGGACTGCGCGCCACCTCGCCGAGGATGCAGATATAAGGTATGCGTGCGTCCCTATACTTGTCCCGACCCAACCGCATCCGCACCGCGAACCAGCCCCTTTCTGAAGGGGACATTAAAATTACAGTCCACTATATATATTGCCAACTACGCCTTATTATTGCCTAGCATCAACTTCTAATTGTTTCACCGCGTATACCTTTCGGACCCTCAGCCCAAAACCGCAACCGCTCCACCCACGCCACCGCATGGCACGTCGTTCTTTCCGCCCCACCAGTATCAAAGCGCAGCAGTAAAATGCGTTAAAGCGCTCGCGTGACGCGAGCGTATTTGACAGCGGTTACGAAAATACGAAAAGGGCCGTTTTGATCGAAACTTAACCGCAACTGCACTTCAACTGAACTTGTTTTAATACGTGAATCGCCCTACTGGAGTGGTACGTATATAGACCGAGACAGTTTATCGAAATAATGCGCATATGTAATGATTTTGTAATTATTTATTAAGGAATTTAATAAGAGCTGGTTTGATATCTTCTAGAAATGTAACCAATTTTTGTTGAATTTTTAATGAATCTCTTTCTAGTTGTGCTCGAACCTTCTCCCTTTCGTGAAGATTCGTTTCTCGAAGTTTTTCTAACTCCAGTCGTTTTAATTCCAGCAACTGTTGATGTTGCAATTGACTGTCTTCTTCCGACTTGATTTTATTTTTCAGGCTATTGTTTAATGAAATTTTTGGTCGTTTACGTCCTTCTTCTACAATATTGACTTCTGAAGTATAGGGTCGTCTTCTTTTTATTTTCGACTCTGTAAATCAATGCATAATTGTTTTTTTTTTAAATGCAAAATTGTTTGCAAAGATGTTATAGTTGGAGAATTCATAATATAAATTATTAATATGCGAACCCGTAAGCGGCGGCGGCGGCGGTGGTGAAGGGTTCGGTGAAGCATTCGGTGAAGGGTTTGGTGAACGGCTTGGTGAACAGTTGGGTGAACTTTCTTCTTTAGGTATGGGTGACAAACTCTCTGTGTGATCTATGAATTCAATGAACACTGGATCTGCACTTTCGTCGTTTTCAATACAATCTTGTTGATTTTCTGCCCTTCGAAGTATTTCGTTAACATCCTGTAACATTTTACAGTTATTTCTCCTAAATAATATTAAATACATAATCGGCTTTCATTTTGTTTGACATAATATAGAATTTATTTTAATAATTAAAATATTTACCATCTCCAACCCTAATCGAGATTGTTTATTCCGGATTACTTTGTAAACTCTTTTTTCTATTTCTGTAAATTCTAAAGCTTCACGTGCACTGCCTGTGGCTTCTTGCATTTTCAAAGCCTTGTACTTCGTTCGGTATTTTATGTCTGTCCAAGTCTGAAGCAAATTACAGCAGCATTTTAATAAATGAACGGCTTTTGCCAGTACCCACTTTATTTGAAAATAAATAATAGTTTTAACTCATGTAGTAATTTTGTTCTTTTTCCTATATTATTATCCACTCTCAACGGACGCCAAAACACTATTTCTTAAGTATTGCGGTTACGTATGCAGGTCAGTTTATATCAAATGCCTTTATTTTTTTTCGTTGAAGCACTTTATTATCAATTTATTCATATTTTTATTCTGCCACGAACATGTGGCTATATTGCATTAAATTAGTATTGCCTCATACATACATCTACCCTCTAAAATACGAACTATCTACATATCATGTATGAAATTTCATCAATTCATGTTTATTCCTGGAAGATAAAAAAATAAATAAATCATATTCATGTTTTACATCACTTTGCCTACCTTTTTCCATTGTTCAAAGGTTTTTTGGGGGCCAACACCAATTTGATTAAGTATACCAATAAGTTCACTCCATAAATTTTTGACTCTCGGTGTTTTTGGATTTATATTCAAGTCACCATGTCTGTAAATTAAAGTGTTGCATCTAAAAATATATGTCGTATTTTAACATTAGATACTAAGCTACATACAGAGCAGGCCCGTCCAACTCAGTACAAAAAAAGTTGCACGTTAAGGATTATATGCTATCTTACTTTTTTAAATGGATGGCATGTTATTTTCTCCGTCCACTTATACTAGTGTGTGTGTCGTAGTAAATTTGAAATGGCTTCTTGTCAAACTTGCGCGGATTAACCGCCATTTTGTATTGTTCCGTGATCAAACCATAATACGGCGAATTTATTATTTTAGATTTAGTTAACATTCCCATCATGGATTTTGGTGCAACTGTTCGTATTTGAAGGCAGATGTTTTCGTTTATTTATTAATTTTGTTTGCTACTGTTTGCATAAAAGATAAAATAACCTTATGTGACCTTAGTGCTTACCGGCTCAAACGAGTAATAGTTTCATTAATTTGTGTTAAAATACTTGATGTTTTTGTTACAATAGTGTGAAAATAATGGTAAATAAGTGCATTATTCTTGGGTGCAGCACTCATACAGGACTAAAACATAAATACTTTTCTGTTCCCTTCAGAAACTAAGCAAGGTAGGAAATGTGGACACTGGTCAGTAGTTTAATAATATATTACTTATTTACAAAAGATTGTGTTAATTAAACACGCCAATATTCGTTTTTGCCATAAACGTTTTCTTCCGGAAGATATAAGTATGAAAAACTTAGATTAAAGCCTTGTGAATTTCTGTGCATAAACTTATATAAAGAAATTTTAAGAAACCTTATATTTTGAAGATCAACCATTAATAGACTATGACTAGGGTTAAAACTTATGTTTTAGAGAATACTATTAAAGATATAATTTTATAAGTTTTTGATCCAGTTTTATATTTCGAACTACAATTTGTGAACAAGGCTCTGCTAATGTTGTTAATTGCTATTAACTCATGGATATCCAATACCCAACCAAACATATTAACTATTGCACTAATGAGATTTGTTTCAAAATTGGGTCCAACCATGGGTAATTACATATATCAAATTTATAATCATTTTTTAAATCGATTTTGTAATCATTTTTCAGAAAAATAATCTTCTCGTTGGCTATCGAAGGGCATAGTGGGAATGTATTGAAAACCTATACAAAAATGATGGCTTTGGTGGATCAAGAAGCAGTGAACTTATTGAGAAACATATACATCCAACATCTTGTGACAAAATGAAGGTAATGCAATAATTAATGTATACTATTTCTATGAAAAATCTGTTTTTAAGTGATCATTGTTCACAAAAATGTTCTATATATCGAATCTGAGTGATATTAATATGGCATTTAATTTAAACCATGTGTTCCTAACCATCCAGGTAACATTGTACCAAGCTTGAAAAAAAATTCTGCTTGATAGTTTTGTCAAAAATCGCGATTTTAGTTTTGAAGGCTTTTATTCATCCCATATAGGTAGGAGAGTCTACCGCTCAGATAAGTTTCAAATTGAACCAAAGTTTAGCTAAGTCGTGAAAACTAAAATCACGATTTTTGATAAAAAATATAATGTTTTTTTTTTCAATTGCAAATATCAACTGGACTGATGAGAAACATGTGGGTTAAATTAAATACCAAATGTCCATATCTATAGTTTTGATATTGTTTATTGTTACATAATAATAATTAGAATGTACATACATTCCAGGTCAAACTTGCAGGCCAAGTTTTTAGCCGGCATGTGGTTACATCACTACAAGTTTATACGGACGGACAACATTCTACATCTCCAAGAACATGATTATTCAAAGCTTAATGTGAATTTTGATAATAGTTTTTTCACAGCAGAAATAATTTTGTTTATAAATGATTTGTTTGATAGTTTAATTGGTTTTGACCGCTTTGGTAATAAGTTGACACATGCTATGTCTTGTAATTTTGAACATATTTAATTGTGGAATGTAGATGTAAAAAAATATTATCAATGTGTTTTGACTCTCCTAATCAAAGGGAAGCTAAACCTCTATCGCTGAAGAAGATTTGCGCTCTATTGATAGTGTAAAGTTATATACGAAATGTTCCAATTATGATGATAAAATGTTAGGTATATTAAACAACGTCAATTTACTAAAACAACAATAATTTAGTTTATCCTGAACATCTTTATTCTGAGGAAAGTAAGTTTACAGAAAACTCCATCCCTCATGAAAATATATATCAGTAAATAGAATATATAATACAGAAAATATATAAGTCTATCCCGCTATAATATGTTTGTTAAAAAGAAATATTGACACTACATAGTATAATTGTAATAGTCATAAAGAGTCTTTAATTAAAGCTTTTTGTTTGTATGTAATTAGAATGCAGATTGTACAATGTTGTAATTTAAATAATAGAATAAATAATGTCGATTGTAGGCTAAAAGTTATAGAAATGTAGGCTCTAATCCGTGATAAAGTCACAAAAGGATTGAGTTATAGGTCAGTAATGAAGCGTAGTACATACTTAATGACAATTGTAGTCATCATCATCCTCAGCTCACAGCGGTCTCAATTGTATGCTGTCAAATTCAATCCTTATCTTTATTGTATTGTATAATAGTTACTATCATTATTTTTAATAGCATAACTTTGTAACTTGATTTAATAATTGTCTTAAAATTAAAATTCTTGAAATTATATTTGAATGTGGTCACTTAACTCTTTTTTTAGGGTGTAAAATCAAAGTAAACCTAAGTTGCTATGCATTCTTCTACATCTGATATGTACTTACTTGATGATTGTCAAGTAAAGAACATTTTTGCTTTAAATTGTATGCCAATTATATTCTTGTTTTGTAGTATGCTGATATTGCAATTTAATTTTATTGTGTCTTTGTATGATATAACCAAATATATTATTATGCATGGAATGCCTTACACGTTGTAATATGTTGAAAATGCATGTTACAATGTTATGTATTTTGTATTTATGGGTATTGTTTCATTGTATTTAATATGAACCAAATTAAACATGTATTTATTATTTACATTAGAATGAAAGTCATGAATAATGTATTAAATTTATAATTCGTTTTTTTATTTATAAAAATAGTAAGTAGGCATTGTACGCAATTAAACATTGTAATTATTGAACATTGAATATATGGGACGCATGATCGTTAAAACTAAATGTAAGATGGACGAAAACCAATGTATAATTTATTTATTTTTTAAAATTATGTTACAACAAATATAATAAATTCTCGAATAAAATTTATTTACCCTGAAAATATTGTTTTATTTTTTTAAATAACTAAATAAATCTTTCGTGAGTGCTACAAAAAAAAATCGGTATCAAAAACCGGTAAATTTGAGGGATTGATGTAAATCAGACCTTGAGGCCATCCCTAATTATTTGAAGATCGGTATTTGCGGAAAAGTATCGATTTCCAGCACTGCTTTTTTATATAGATGTATAACCTGTGCGAAAGAGACAAATCCATGCGTAAAGAAAATGTACACGGTATAGAAAGAAACGACCGATTAATACATGAATGAAATATAAACACAATATAGGTATAAAATACATGTGAGTGCTTTGGTTGTGTGAGTTTTCTTAACGTGCACATTTTTTTGTATGGAATTAGCGGTCTGTCTTGTTTTAATAGTCTGTGATACAGAGAATAAGTCAGTAAAAATTAAAACAAAATGTATGAAACGCTACATTGTGCGCTGCATTCTACATTACGATTATACTCGTAGTAGTAAGATTCATACGATAAAATTTACCCTTCACTACGTGACACATTACAAGACGCTAGAAAATATTGCATAAAATCTCAAAGCGTTTATTTATATGTTCGAACAGTTTTGTATTACCTTTCCATAAATCCAACTAACGTGGAAACTTGTTCATGAGTAGCAGATATCTTTAGGTAAAGAGGTGTAGGTGGCATGAGGAACGATAGATACACGACAACAACACGATACTAAATACGATAGTTTCTCCTCTGTTGTCAAATTCTGTCAATAGTAAATCGTTTCTATCCCCGGAAATGTAGAAAATATCTATGGTATCGCGTCGCGTCGCGTTTACAATAATTGTGTAAAATATTCTACCACTAACTTATTATTGGTAATTATGAATAAATGTGTAATAACGAAAAGGTTCTAATTACTTGTTTATTAAAATGCTTTTTTACGTTATACAAGATTAGTTAGGATTTAAAATTAGAGGGTCTTTGCCTGATAATAGACCATAGACAATTTTGTTGTCAAAATTCGGAATCTGACATTTGATGTATTTACTTTGCTCGGGAGAGTGGTGTTCGCTGTGAAATAATTTAATCGTTATAACTGTATTCTTCCCGATTTTCTATTTCCTGTCATAGTTTCCTGTAGTTTTACATTCTTATGCGACAGCAATGGCCACGCTAGACGATAAAATTTTAGGGGAAAAACTGCACAATTATTGCAGCAGTAGCGAAGACGAGGGTTCTGACGATGATAGAAGCGGCGACGAGGAAGGAAACCCTGTGAAACCAGATGTATCTACTGCTGATCCACCGCCCATCAACAGCTGGACCGGAACAGCGAGCAACACTGGCCCAAAGGGAGTTATCGAAGACTGGCGACGCTACAAACAATTGGAAGCCGAAAACCGTGCTGAACTTGAAAAAGAACGCGTTGCTTTAGCAAAGAAACTCACACTGACAGTCAAACCCGACCGGGAAGAACAACAAGATAAGACTACCGAAGAACTGGAAGACGAATTGAACGACTTGATTGATGAAGAGTTTCTAATGCAGTACCAGAAACAACGCATGCAAGAACTGATGACGCAGCTTCATAAAGCCCCGAAATTCGGTAAGGTCATCATTTTGAACACTAAAGACGAGTTTTTAAATGCCATTGACAAAGAAGACTGCAAAGTGACAGTGATTATTCACATATTTAACAACAGCACTGTAGCATGCGAAACTATGAATGGTTGTTTGGATGTCTTAGCAACAGAATATCCAACAACAAAATTCTGCCGGATATCAGCAGAGATAACAGGATTGAGTAGGCATTTCCGTATTGAAGGAGTGCCTGCTCTATTGGTTTACAAAGGAGGTCAAATTATTGGCAATTTTGTACAGTTAGTTACGGAGCTTGGTAATGATTTCTATGCCACAGATGTGGAGAGATTTCTCATAGAATATGGCATGTTGCCTGAGAAGTAGATAAGTGATGGGCTTTAATTTACATTTTATATTCATCTATTTATATTAAATAGGGTAGTAAATTGGTGACTTAATACCTGATATCTTGTAATGCTTTTACAAGCATTATTTTTGATGTAATTGGAGCTTGAATAAAAATAGTTTTAATTTTAAAATTTGTATTGGACATTATGTTGTTTTCTAACCAGTTATACAATCTGTGCTGTTTAACAACATTATACACTTCAATGAAGGAATTTTCCTGTTACAAAGCTATTTTTGTTTTCATAATTCACTTTATTTAATGTGGAGGCATTTGTTTCATTTGTATAAAATCTCTTACAAGAAATTAGCTTATTTATATTTTGGAAAGAACTATATTTAAATTTAAAAAGGGAATAATTTATATAAGGTGTATTATCTTTGTCTTCAAGTATATAACCAATGTAACAAATATTTTAATGCACCCTTAAATAATGTATCAATTTTATTGACTATTTCAACTGCTATAATTCCAAACTTCAGTATTACAATAAATAATAATGGTAATAGAGTACATGTTTTATTTATTTTCTTATTTGTGCTTGTTTTTAATCATTACTGTGATTTTGTTTTTTGTGAACTTATATTTATTTTCAATACATAATATTCAATTTATATGTATGTCTTATTATTATTTGTGGTAGTATTGCTTTGTATGCACCAATTAAATAATTTTAATCTATATTTATTTGTGGTCTGTTGTGATTTGAAATGTGCTTTGTTATTTATACTACAATGAATGATTTTTTGTGCAATGCTTGTTTGATTTGTCAAAAAATATTAGTTTGAGAAGAAAGCTAATTTAATGTGTGTCTGATAGGTACTAAAATGGCAGTTCTCTCACAACCAAATAAAATCTCCACCTAAAATTAATGGCTTAGTTTAGATTTAATTTATAAACTGCTTATGTTTGCTGTTTAAATGTGTTGTAATCCTTATTTGTAATCATAGGCTAAGAATTTTATAGACCTGAATAGTGCATATTGTCCAACTACCTCCTTATGTTGATATTTTTATTTATTTTTGCAACTGACATCCCAAAATGATTCCAAAAATTGAAAATTGAGTTTGTATTTCAACTTTTCCAATGTCAACATACATTTTATTTGGATTGAACAGCCTAATAAAACCAGGATTTTACAAATTGATTTGTACTTATTGATCTGTATTTTTTTAATTCAATATATTTTTTAAATTCCATTTGGTTTTATTAATTTCACAGAGAATTTTAGTTTCCTTCCTTACAAAGTTTATGCAAATTTTATTTTGTGTTTTAATCATTCGTTTTTTTAAATATTGCTTCAACTTATTTTTATTTGACATGATTACTTATGTGTTAATAAATAACAAATATCCCGAGTTATTACAACAAAAAAATAAAAAAACTAGCTTAGAAGCAATCTGAAAGTAGTCAGGCAATCTTTTATAGATGCTAAGAAACTGTTTTGAATAAATAAATCCCCCTCAATAAAATGCCGGGTTTTGTGATTTGGGTGTCAAAATACGAGAGACTAGTTTCGCAGCTTGTTTTCAAAGCGGGAATCAATCTCGTGATTCCAAATTTCACGGTCGGATTATTCACCAAATCCGCCACGGAAACATATTTTGTGTCGTAATTGTTGGTACCACAAAGACATTACTGACCGCATAAACATTTGTTTTGGCGCGGGGATTATAAAATGGTCTTTTAATTTAACTTAATGATGTAAATAAGTGACTAACTCATTGAACTGGTCTTTCCTGTGTACAAGTTGCAGTAAATTGAGTTTATCCTGTAATTCAATTAGGGCGTAGGTTGTTGCAAGTAGCGAAGTTGTGCCGATGCACGTTCGCCTACATCAACTAATAACTTTAGACAATCTATCAAAGAGGCTATAAGTTAACAGGTGCTCGAATTATTAAGACTAGAAGTTTCTGATTCAATAAAAAACTCTGTTATTAGCAGTAAAAAAAATATTTTCATAGTATGAAATTCATATCATGGATCACCAATAAATTAATGTAGGTACCTATTACGTTACACATAGAATCACTTTTACTCAATTTAAGACGTATTTTTACAATATCCTTAAGTCTTGGTGGCGTAGTTGTACTACATTACGGTTACAAAGCTGAGGTCTCGGGTTGGAATCCCGAGTCGGGCAAAGTGATATTGGGTTTTTCTATTATCACATAATTGCTCCAAAATGTATATGGGAAAGAACAGTAAAGAAATCAGCTAGGAAATTTTATTCTGCGGGAGCTTATAGAGATTAACCACTAAGTCCTGATAAACGTTTTAAACTAGTGTTTAAGCTGTGTTATGTGTATTAGAGACTCAGGTAAACATGGTCGTTAATTACTTCGTAATTGCCGCATAGCATATCTTCTGGGTTCGGACGTAGAGTTATCTCATCCAAGGGTACCTACGTCACGACACAATGTTATCCTCTCATTGCTGGCGTTAAGGCAAGCCTCGGGGCGGATAAGGCGACTGCAGAGGCCGCAAGGAATGTTTCAAAACAGGTTTTTGAATGGATTTAGAGTGAGAAGGGGGCGCTGCAGAGATCTCATTTAAGTCGCCACACACCAGCTATCTCAACTAGGGTACCTTACCAATCTCATTCAAGGAGCCAGAAGTGCTAAAACCGACATTGACTCTCACGACACAAAAATGTTTGTAATGTTGGCAAATGTCTGTTAAACCCATTAGAGTTAATGATACAGAAATCTAAAAATATTCTTGTGTAAACAGCCTCATGAATGGGATGAGCATCCACCTCTTACTCGCATAACTACGTTCACGTACCTACTTAAATTATCAACACGTTAAACGGTAAATAGCTGAATTATAAATAGCGTTTAACTCAAGATTATTACAGCTGATTGATGGTCGCAGATCAAAGGGAATGAAGTTCGCTTGTGATTAATTGGGGTTAAGGATCATGTCCACGGCTTATATCAAGATTAAGTAATTTGTAGAACATGATATTTTAGTAATGTTTAAGATGAATAGGAGGTTTGGATGTATTCATTCAGGAGGATTTTGACGGAATGGTATAGATATACCAACAAATAATGATGTAGCTAACTGAATAGTAAGAAGGGCGTGGGGTCTGTTGGAGGCAATCCTCTGAGACCGTGATCGTCGGTTCGAATCCCCGAGCATACCACTGACTTTACAGAGCCATGTGGCAACCAATAACTGTGCCAATAGCAGCTGGGAATCCTTGGTTGAAGGAGACTAAGAGTAGCAAACGTTCTATGAAGAAGTTTTATTTTAGCCATAAGTAGCTCTTTTACTATGCTTGGCTACCCAGCACTAAAGTATACCGTATGGTACGTCACAAAATGAGGTATTGTGTACAATGCATGTACATTGATTAAGTCGTTAGCGTTATCTTTTTTTTAATTTATGCTCATTTGTACCGACGATAAGATAGTCAAGGTTGGGAGGTCTAAAGACTAAATTGTGGACTAAATCACACTTAGTCCATTGCACAAATATTTGTTACCGCTACTGTATACGAGTTTTATTACTTGAACAAATTGGTGAGTAGCATGGTTAATTATTATTTATTATATGGAGCATGTCGCTCTATTTCGAGGTTAAATAACCATGGGAAAGATGAACGCCCTATTAACAGTACATTTACAAACAAATTGTTCTCGCGACTTACGTTCTGCGTTTTGTGAAAGTTGTCGGCAACATTGTTTCCACTCCAAACGGTTTTGCATTCATTACCTTGATGATGGGAAGCACTTTAGGAGAGATGTGTTATTTACTGCTCATTGTTTAGTTATAGTCACAGTTATAGTGCATTGTTTAGACACGTTTCTTGGAAGATATAGGTGCTAATGTAATTTGCCGCCAACGATGCGATACTATACTATTCATAGTCAATCACCACGCACTAAAAACGGTGAAGGAAAACATCGTGAGGAAACCTGCATACCATAGTGATTTATAAAAAAATCTATGGTATGTAAGTCCGCCAACCCGCACTAGGCCAGCGTGGTGGACTATATGGCCTAACCACTCTCAATCGTACTCTCGATTGTAGAGTAGGCCCGTGCCCTGCAGTGGGACGTATATGGGCTGATACAGATGCGATACTAAATTGGCTGCGAGTTAACGTCATCAGTTGAATTGTTTTTCGTAGTAGGTAGCCAGAGGGTTTGGTGAAATTGTGAATTTGTTCCGTAAAACATTACGTAGATTCATAAGTTGTCGCCATGCCTATCATGTGTATCAGTCCCGGGACACACTAATGAGATTTTCGAATAAAAAACTTACAAAAAGTAGATTGCGAGACCAAGGGATCGAACCTAGTACCCTCCGGTTTACAGCCCATATGTGCTGCTATCAGTCCAATAAGGCTTAATAAATTTCTAAGAGGATTATAGTTTATAACAAACTAATTTATTACTGGGACCGTTAAGCCTATGAATTTATGAGACTTGTATATTGTATTAAATATGATATATTGTCTGCTGTTACCTAACTAAGCAAAGAAAATAGTTGAATCTTGACAGAAAACAATGCAACTTCGGCAAGACCGGCGAATTTAACTGCTGTCTTAAATTGTATAGTGCGATTTTACGTCTTCAGCCTTATTTTTATGTTCTATTTTAATTGCATGTTGTCCACCTGGCCTTTGTTAGATGTCAGACGGTGTTTTTGACTAAACAACCGTCAGAAGCGAGACATAAAACAACATAAAAATAGCGTCCGACAAATAAAACATTCCACTGGTCGACTTATAATTTATTTACGAAACACTATGCTAGAAAGATAATATACTTAACCTAAACTGAATTGTTCTTAATATTATCACTCTTTAGAGCTTTAAATAGTTACGATTGAGTCAAATATTAAGTTCTTCGTCTTGTACATAAAAATACAAGGAGGTAAATCACAAGTAACGATTTGAATATAAGTAGGTTTGTTTATTCAACCCGCACTAGGCCAGCGTGGTGGACTATATGGCCTAACCACTCTCAATCGTACTCTCGATTGTAGAGTAGGCCCGTGCCCTGCAGTGGGACGTATATGGGTTGATACAGAATACAGGTTTTTTTTATAAAGTTACAAACATATTAAATATTTTATAAACTTCATTTCCTATGTAATGGTATTGTTATTTTTACATACAAAACTACAAATTTGTTTATATAGGTATATTACCGGGCAAAATTTGAATATTATTTAACTTAGGGGTTTAAACATAGTTTAGTGTTATGTAAACTGGTACAGGACAATTTCATATACTATTTTCTCATATTAATATGTTTTGTATCAAAATATTTACTAACTAAGCAGGTAAACATTGTATATTGACAATTAACTAGTTGATGTTATACATTCTGCAAGTTTCCTCCTTTACATATTAACATCTATCGACTCGTATTATTCCTTTGCAGTTGCATATGAAAACATGTAAATGAAATAATGAATATATCTACTCAGATTTTATTTTTTATGTAGTGTTACAACAAAAAGTTTATTTAAATGTTTTATTTTTTATACTTTGACATTTTATATCTTGGATGTGGTGCAGGCTAAATCTTTTTTTTTTCGAAATACTCTCATGTAATGTGGAAAGATACCTACTAAATTCTTGGAACATATAATTAGAATATATGCTTAGAGTATTTATTAAATAGAGGGAGCATACATTTACATTTGACAGGTTGTCCAAAATGGGCAAATAATATGAAAAAAAAAATAGTTTCGGGTTATAGAATTCCAATCAAGATAATTTTAGACGGATATATTAACTAAAATATACATTGGAATTTAAAGATTGTTTGTGTTAAATTATAATGAGATAAATTTTCACTAATATAGCACTGATAATCGTTTTTGAAGACGCAAATGTATGAAAACGCCCCCCCCCCCCTTTATTTTAAATGCTCTAAGAACATAAGTTTGAAATGAAAATTTTAAAAATGAGTTCCTTTATTTGAGAAGGAGAACATCTAAATTTTATATGCTGAAATATATGGAGTTATTGTGTTTGTATTAAAATGATTTATGTTTATCAGATCTATTTATGTAAAAGTACTATTGGATTAATTTGACTGTAAATCAAGAAGAGTTTGCAAACTTAATATTATCACCACCAAGAGACCAATAAGAAAGTGAAATATATTTAATTCTAACAATTGGAGTAAACTTATTGGTGACAGGCTAAAGTGACAATTTTTGATTATAAATTCCAACAGTGTACTAGAAAAAACTTAGTTATTCTTTAAATCCTTTCATGAGAGTTTGTTTTTACATAGTATATGCTATAAATAGGTTTTGAAAAATCTGCAGTTTGTTATTCGAAAGATTTTAATACAGGTGTTTACATTGGGTTTATTACGAAAATAATGATTGTATGAACAGTTTAAATTATTGCTATGGTATCATATAAGGCAGCCAGTAATTACTCGAATTATATTATTTTTAATTATTTTATCAGACTCAGTATTTGAGTGACCAAATTAAGAAATATTTAGTTATCCTTTGTTGCAACTAGGTCTTTGCTGTCTTATTTAAATGTGTGAACTTGATTCCATTATTTGATTTTCTGTAAGATAAAAACTCTCAAAATAGAATGTCACAGATGGCGACAGAATAAGGATTACAATGTTAGATACATTTCATCATTTTAATTTTGGTCACTATAATATTAAGGTTTCTATATGACATATTTCCTTACGTTATGTAACAGTGGGATGTATATGGGCCGATTTAAATTATTATGTACCACAAAGCACCGGGAAGATCAGAAGTAAATTGATAAAATCTGCAAAAACACATTAAACTTCACAATACAATAACCTGCTCTAAATGTCTTAGTATTTTAGATCATTCAATGCATGGAGGCATTTCGTACCCTTTGCATTGACATTATCACTAAATCTCATCTTTGCATTAAATTACTTTGAATGCGATAGTATATGTCGTAGATATAGTATGGTGTAACTAAAGCGCGTAAATGTACATAAAATGACGATATTTAAAAAATGATATAAAAATAATGTCGCGTTTCTTAGCAAAAATTTTAATTGCATTGTGTTTGTAGTCACTAAAACTACCACCTGGCTTCGTTTTCGGTAGCAGTCTTGAGATACTCGGTATATGTTACATACTGCATTAAATGAATACGACAGTTTTAAAACATATTTCCGCAATTTAATGTTTTATTCCTTTGAACAACTGATGGATTCAGTTTGAGCGAAGAAGTCAAAACATTAAATAACACGCATAGATACTGTCTCTATATTGATTAGGTCTACAGAATTTTTAAACATGATAATAAACTACACGACAATTGCTGAGTGAACCTTTAATTAGTTCTTACCTCAAAATGTATGAACTGGTAGTGTGGCTTAATTATTGTATCATGTTTATGCAGTTCCATAGGCATGGTTTTATCAGCGATACATATTCAGTAACTGAGTTGTGTGAAAATATTATATTTGTTTTTTTATTTAACTTAACATAATTTCTGTAGTAAACAAGGAAAATAATCTTAATATGACATTACAGCAGCCGTTTTGTATTGTGGTCAGACAATACCACGCATCATTGAATATGCGCTTTAGTTACACAACTACAGACATACCATCACTCACTAATACAATTTTAGTTAACATAGTTCAACAACCTCATCGGTCATTTCCGTGCGCCTGCGTTTCGGCGGCTTCATTACAGGTTCGTCATCGTCTTCTTCGATGATTTCCATGTCACTGTCACTATCATCACGAGACCTTGACGGACCAGGCTGAGGTTCATTGGCCCCGTTGGACCCATTGGCAGATTTCTCCTCTTTAGGAGCCGGCATGGGGGCATCCGTATCCGTCACTATACGCCAGGACTTCTCCTCATTCTCCTGCTGAAGACGCACCCTCACTTCATAGTTTTGCAGGAAATCGTCCACTAGTAATGCACAGCCGTTGTTCAATCCAATTTCTTCTAAGGTTTTGTCGTTGTTGCGGTCAGTTTCTCCAGGCTCTGATGACAGGACGACTAGGCCTTTGCCTTCGACGGTAGCGTCCGGCGCTTGCATGTTGAGTCCGTCCTTCAGTGCGCTCTCTAGTTCTTTGAGTGTGAGTCGGTTGAGGTTACACACGAGCGCCACTTCTGGTTTCGGGGCGCATACGTAGCATTTCGGGTTTGGTGGTGTTAGTGCTGAAATTAAATTATACATTACAATGACCATCAATGTTATTCGGGAAGTTATCTGGTAACTAAATTAGCCTAAATATCATTTTTAATAATGCTAGTTCAGTTGCACTTCTTTGAATAGGGATCAAAACAAAAGCAATCTAATAAATACGTTGTCCCGTCATCAAAGTAACGAAGTTTACTTCATTTTAGCCCAGGTGTATGTAAACATTACATTAGGGCCAGTGATGATGGAAAAGCGAATTGTGCTCGAAGAAACAACGCGTGTATAAGTGCCGATAAGAGTTGCCGAGTTAATGAAACCATATAAACTAGTGGTTAGGGTAATTAGGTTTATTGTTACCTGAAGTTGATTATAGTTTAATACTTTTGCTACATCTCGTAGTTCGCAATTCAAATGTATAAGTATTAGCAACCTCGGCCACTTTTGGGGTGTATTTAGTATATATTTGATCGAAGGATGGCTAGATTAGATAAATATATGTCTTTTTCTGTTTAATGAAGCGTAGAATTGTATCAACATAGTCGCAGTAGCTATTTTAACCCCTTGTCAAAGATAGATAGAGTATAGGGAATGGCCTTTAAAGGTCAGAACTTCTGATCTAAACTATCCCTCATTCTATCCTACGACAAACAAAATAACTGGAATACTGAAACATACTCTTCTCCGGTACAAATAGTTGTCCTCGATGGTTGACTTTGGGTCGCAGGTATACACTGGTGCACTTGTCTATCTCTCCGCGCAGTATGGCCTGAGCTCGGAGCACGGCCAGGCCCGCAACAATGGCGTTAGCTGTTGCTATTGCTGGAATTATGTTGCCGGCCATTGCTGGAAAAGAAAATGAAATTCAGATCTGTGTTGGAGTTTGTGATCACCAGCTGTATCATTAATGTATATAATTTAAAAGAAGATAATTGATATATAAATGTGGCAAACATAGGTTGGCATAGTTTGTAGGCAGTCGGATAAATCACGAAAAATAATAAATAAAAATCTGGTCTCTCTTGAGTTCCAGAATGGAACTTTACCAGTTTCTTTCTCATTTAAAACAAATGAGTGATGCAAGTACTTAACAATCATAACAATTCAATCTTTAGGAATCAATATTCTATTACCCTGCCGGTTTTACCAAGATTCATGTTCCTAATACAATATTTCTTTGATTGAATATAAAAGCATTTTTTTCTAATTTCGTAATTTCCATCCTCTTCTAGAAGCTAGTAATTACTTACATTTAATTTCGAAACGAGATTTCAGAGGTATATTGAAGATATGCGCGCGAATATTGGCGCACGCCGTTACAAAGTCCATGGCGCTCTTTTCGTCTTTGTCCCAGACTAAGTGATCGCCTTCACTACGACTTTTCAGATCTGCTTGCAGTGCCTTGCAACTAGTGGCAAACACCTGCAATAAAAAATATAGATATTATTTATGTATTACAGTATTTTTTTCCCTGCCACCTGGTTCATAAGGCACTTTTCGTTAGCGAAAAAAAGGCAAAAACTTTAGTGTTGCTCTTTTCAAAAATGGTCTAAAATACAGTGATTATACACATATAATGTACAATTATAGCAAAAAAATATATAAAACCACAACAGAATTAAAAGGGTTTTAACAAAGCTTTGATAGAATCTACTTAATAATTTTGTTGATAAATATTATAGTAATATTGCCTACAGTATAACTCTATTACACTAACACTTAATATTATCATATTGATTGTTTGAAGAATAGCTTATGCTGATGAAATTTTGGTATGCCACAATTGTAGAAAGTGTTATATTTTAGCAAGTCATATATTATAATTATAATATTATTGTCCTGAACAAAAGTTTTATAATAGTTATTACATTAGCATGGAATAAATTGCTTACCTCTGCACATTCTTGTACTGTCCAAACACGTTGATCAGGCAACCCTGAATGCTGTTTAGGCGGGTCATCTTTTCCAGGTAGATTATCCCATGTCAATGGGGTGGGAGGTCGCCTTTTCTTCCACAAATTCTCCATGGACAATAAGTAACGGATATCATCGCCAAATAATTTAGAGAACAGTTTCTCTGGATCGTAATTTGTTTCTGCTGCCCATGTTCTAGTGCTTTTTCTTTCAACATTACCAGTGGCAGTACCTTCAGAGGATAATGCCGATTGGCCTGCATCACCGGCTGCTTCAGGGTCTGCTGTGTCCGGACTCACGTCTTGATCAGGATCTTCCTCACCAAATAATTGGTTGAAGAGATGTTTTGCCCAAACAATGCAGTGAATGGGCTCGGATGGAGTGTTACGAATTGTACAACCAGGAAAACTCTTCTGAGGTGCTTTAGGTTGACACTCATAACATTGAGTTAGACCTTTTTTGATGAGTTCCACCTGTTGACAAAAAAGGAACAAATTGCATTTTTTTATTATTTAGATTATAATTATTTTTACAGTCAACGAAACAATGAATAAGAACCTGTTAAGTACTCCAGTATTATGATTTTACACATTCATAAATATGATCAACTTTTACTGACACAGTTTTATATACACAGTATGATAAAATTATTGTATCAGTAACTACAAGATAATACCCAGCCACCTAATAAAAATACATGCATTTGCATGTAAATTCTCAAGTAAAGTAAATACTTTAGAAGGGTAATTGCACACGCGGTTTTCTGTGTTCCACTTATCAATAATTAATTTGTTGTTCTAATAACCCAATCAAAATATTATTATTGGTTAATTCTTAAGTGTTGTAACTCCAAATGTGAATTGTAATCATAAATAAATATCACCCAACATTCACATACATAGTCCTGATCCCACACTAAGATCAAGTTTTGTGTCTTGAGTATCAGGAACTACAAGAGATTTTTGGCTCAAACGAAGACCTAGGCCTGAAGAAATATTTGTGGACCGCACAAACATTTCTCTCAGTACGGGGATCGAACCAACGGCCTCTCAATTCACAGCCGGCGTCTAACCAACTGCGCCATGGAGGCTTTATTAAATATAATTTTAGCGTAATCACCTGTCCAGCATAGCCAGCCGTGCCGGTTTCAACCAGAGGAACATTGGCAGCAAGGCACATCCTATTCACATGGTTACGCGCGACACGGTTATCCAGAGCATTCATTACAATATTGAACTGCTGGAAGTAGCTCACTCCATAATCATTGCTGAAAGCAAAAATTAAAACTGCATTAGCATGTGTATCAATGATTTTGAATTGCAATGATGCATCACATTGTGGGCTTTTGTGGTTTTTGACTCGTACATTACGGTTTTTTATACTGACACGAGTAAGTGTCCAGAACCTTATTAAATTTTGGAATGACTATGGTAACTAATTATTTGCATAAAACTAACCTGATAACACTGTCATGATGTGCAATAATATTGACATTCGGGTTGAAGCTGAGAGCGCTGTCCCGCGCCACACGAGCTTTCGACTTGCCAACATGCTCTTTGTGAAAGAGAAACTGACGATTCAAATTACTCACGTCTATCGTATCAAGGTCAATCTGCAATGAAAAACACCGTTATAACAACTTTTTGCACTAAAATCTACAATTTCATTGATAATTTTAGTGCTACATACGATTTCAATGTACGGGAAGCCGGTAAGCACAAGATTTTTCAGTATTTCACAACCTATACCACCGGCGCCCACCACCAATATCTTAGAATTGGCAATCGCCTCTGTTAACTTCTCGTCGAATACGCCTGCTACTCTCGCAACCATTTTGTATGTGGTTAAAAACACCAACCAAACACACGATGATTATTTGCAGGTTTTATTTTATATTTTTACAACGTAAACGCATCGAGGACTCATTAGACAACTGTCAAAACTGGCGTCAGTTCCTAGTGCGTTCGGAAATCGAATGTAACGAAATGATATTGAGTATTTACTATTTGCTTCGACTATTTGGGTATTTTTATGATACAACAAAATTGATTTAAATTTGCCTATGGTATTTAAAGTTTTAATTTATCAAAATATCTGCATATTTATCGAGAAATCAAAACATTTAACATGTTGTTATCCATTGTTGATATGTAATGTAAACGTATTATGAACGTCCCTTTTTGGAGCATTTTATTATTGCTGCCAGTTTGTTGTACATAAATCATGTTACTAATATATTTTTTATCATTAAAATTATTATCATAATTCGTATATAGATGCATTGCCGATTTCTTTATATGACTATAGATATTATATCTAAAGTCCTATAGCCCTCCTTCTCTCCATATTTCTCTTTATCCCTACATGAGGTAAAGATTGTTGGGTTTTCTTACCTGTTTATCAAACTATCTGGGAGTCTTCTTCAATCTCGTGTTGACTTTATTTGAAGCAATGGTGTGATACATGACTGATACCTTCGCAGATCCATTATTCCTATTACGAGTATTATATAAACACGTTCAAGTGAGGATTTAGAAATAATTTTGTACATGATTTTTTTTGTTATTTAATTTTAAAAATTTTAAATTTACTTTAATACAACAAATAGTCACACACCTTAGAGTATACGAGGGGTGATCAAAAAGTAATGATAAACGGGTAATTCTAATAAAGATAAAAATTAAAAAAAAAACATTTCGCTTCTTCAGTCCTTCACCACTTCCCAGCTAAAAAATTGTATAAATAGGACGTCATTTGGAGGAGCTACATTCATTTGAATACCAGCAGTCGGAGCGACAACACGAAAATGGAGAAACACGAAGTGAGATGCGTCATCAAGTACCTCTGTTTGAAAAAAATGTCTACCAAAGAGGTACACGCCGATTTGGTGGAGACACTGGGGGACTCTGCTCCTCCATATTCTACGGTGGCACGGTGGTGCAAAGAGTTTAAGTTGGGTAGAACATCCACAGAAGATGAACATCGCGAGGGACGCCCAACCTCGTCCCTCACGGAGGAAAACGTGAAAAAAATCGAAGATATCGTGTTAGCAGACCGAAGAGTAACCATCAGACATTTAGCTGAGGTCACAGGGATCTCATATGGCAGCATCCAAAACATTTTGACCAGCAAAATGAATATGAAGAAGGTCTCCGCGCGTTGGGTCCCGAGAATGTTAACGGACGAACAAAAGAAAAAGCGAGTTGACATTTCAAGAGCCAATCTTGCAAAGTTCCAGGCTGACCAAGAATTATTTTTGTCACGATTTGTGACCATGGACGAAACATGGATCCATCATTTTGATGCGGAGACCAAACAACAATCGATGACTTGGAAAAGGCCATCCTCACCGACTCCTAAGAAGTTCAAAGTCTCGAGCTCGGCGGGCAAGGTTATGGCGTCCGTTTTCTGCGATGCTCAGGGAATCATAATGGTTGATTACCTAGAAAAGGGAGCTACTATTACGGGCTCCTACTACGCTGATCAAATAAGACGACTGCGAGACGCCATAAAGGAAAAAAGACGGGGCAAACTCCGAGCGAAAGTCCTGTTTCATCAGGACAACGCTCCTGCACACAGAGCCGAAGTTGCGATCGCTGCCATTCGAGAAGCAGGCTTCGAACTGGTCGAACACCCGCCCTATTCTCCAGATTTAGCCCCCAGCGATTTTCATTTATTTCCTAGGCTCAAGGAACACCTCAGGGGCAAGAAATTTGAGGATGATAGCGAGGTGATGGATGCTGTAGAGGCATTTTGGGATAGTCAAGATACAGATTTTTTTTAAAGGGTATTTTAGGTTTGGAGAAACGTTGGACTAAATGTATCGACTTGTTAGGAGACTATGTAGAAAAATAAATTAAATTTAAACTACAATCGTTGTTTTTTTATACTTATTATCATTACTTTTTGATCGCCCCTCGTATATATATAGAGGGAGCGCTGGTACCTCAAAAACGTAGATAAAAATGGTGGTGCCGGGGCCACCTTTTTCTTCCCTACATCCAGTATGAATTGTGACAGCGTGGAATATGCATGGATTTCGTGAAAAAGAAAAATCAAAAAATGTGGTTTAGCGTTATCGAATACCATCCTTTACTTTAGAGGTTAATTATTAACTGTGTATTCATTTATCATCGATAATAAATCCAATTTCTTATTAATTAACCTTAGAGTATTTATATATAGAGGGAGCGCTGTCATACATTTGCAACTTCAAAAACGTAGATATTTTCTTGTTCGTAATGTTGGTAGCACTGCTATATTAATGTTACCGATAAATGACTTTTCCACGAAAAATATATAAATAAATAAATAAACGGAAATTAACATATTCACGTTACATTGTTTTTAGCTATCATAATACAAAATATTAATAATAAATGAAAAATAAAACTCATCCTTGGCTTATTATAATTTATTTCGCTCCAAATTCAAATATTTTATATTTTTTACCTAAAAATTATTCCGGAACTTTTTCGGAATTTCAACAATTTAATTACTTGCAACATTGAATAAAAAGGCGTTCGAAAATTCAAAAATATGAATGTTTTTCTGTAAAATTATTTAAATTATTTCTTGTTAATTAATAAGAAATTGGATTTATTGTCGATGATAAATGAATACACAGTTAATAATTAACCCCTAAAGTAAATTTGGATGGTATTCGATAACGCTAAACCACATTTTTTGATTTTTCTTTTTCACGAAACCCATGCATATTCCACGCTGTCACAATTCATACTGGATGTAGGGAAGAAAAAGGTGGCCCCGGCACCACCATTTTTATCTACGTTTTTGAAGTACCAGCGCTCCCTCTATATATATATACTCTAAGTAATTAACAAGAAATAATTTAAATAATTTTACATAAAAACATTCATATTTTTGAATTTTCGAACGCCTTTTTATTCAATGTTGCAAGTAATTAAATTGTTGAAATTCCGAAAAAGTTCCGGAATAATTTTTAGGTAAAAAATATAAAATATTTGAATTTGGAGCGAAATAAATTATAATAAGCCAAGGGTGAGTTTTATTTTTCATTTATTATTAATATTTTGTATTATGATAGCTAAAAACAATGTAACGTGAATATGTTAATTTCCGTTTATTTATTTATTTATATATTTTTCGTGGAAAAGTCATTTATCGGTAACATTAATATAGCAGTGCTACCAACATTACGAACAAGAAAATATCTACGTTTTTGAAGTTGCAAATGTATGACAGCGCTCCCTCTATATATAAATACTCTAAGACAAATATAAATAAAACGCTACAGAAAAAACTTAGAGTATATATATATAGAGGGAGCGCTGGTACCTCAAAAACGTAGATAAAAATGGTGGTGCCGGGGCCACCTTTTTCTTCCCTACATCCAGTATGAATTGTGACAGCGTGGAATATGCATGGATTTCGTGAAAAAGAAAAATAAAAAAATGTGGTTTAGCGTTATCGAATACCATCCAAATTTACTTTAGGGGTTAATTATTAACTGTGTATTCATTTATCATCGACAATAAATCCAATTTCTTATTAATTAACAAGAAATAATTTAAATAATTTTACAGAAAAACATTCATATTTTTGAATTTTCGAACGCCTTTTTATTCAATGTTGCAAGTAATTTAATTGTTGAAATTCCGAAAAAGTTCCGGTATAATTTTAGGTAAAAAATATAAAATATTTGAATTTGGAGCGAAATAAATTATAATAAGCCAAGGGTGAGTTTTATTTTTCATTTATTATTAATATTTTGTATTATGATAGCTAAAAACAATGTAACGTGAATATGTTAATTTCCGTTTATTTATTTATTTTTCGTGGAAAAGTCATTTATCGGTAACATTAATATAGCAGTGCTACCAACATTACGAACAAGAAAATATCTACGTTTTTGAAGTTGCAAATGTATGACAGCGCTCCCTCTATATATAAATACCATATAAATACTCTAAGTCACACACATAAGAAATCCCGAACCTACGTTATATGTGTTGTGGCGTGAGTATCTATTAAAAATTAAGAGAGATTTTTCGATGCCAGATTCGAAACAAATAGTTATATCAATGTATTCTGTTTTTTTATTGCAATGAATGGCGAGACGAGCATGCCGTTCGCCTGATGGTCAGCGATACAACCGCTCATGAACAGTAGTAAAACCAAACAACACCTTGTATTACAAAGCAATGCTTGGCATTCCACTGCGCTCGCCATCCTGAGATATAAGATGTAAAGTCTCGATATGTCCAGTAGTTACTCTGGCTACAATATTCTTCAATCCGAAACACAACAGTGCATTGAAACTGCTGTTTGACGGGAGAAATAGACATTGCGGTGGTACCTACATATGAGAGATCTACCACCAGCGAATGATATGTATTTACGTAAAAAAAAAACTGTAAACGTACCTCCAGAGTCCCCCATATACATTTTAAAGGATTTCTAAGCATCCCGACAGCGTGGCGTAATAAACTTTTCGGATAAGAAAAGCGGTCAGCAATTTGAAAAATAGAAAAATCATGTAGAACTGTCTATGTAAGTGTGAGAATAATAAGGAGTAGACAAAAGAAGACGTATTTATTAAATGTTAAAAGCTTAATAGCTTTCAATTATGTATGTGCCTACACAGTGCCTAAAAGTATAGTGTGAACCGAAAGTAACCTATGCGGTAACACGCCAGACATAAAAGGCGGTTTTACGCGATATGGATTTACATTAAAATTGCTTTTATCTTTATGGAAAGGCTCTTTGCGTTGTATTTATAAGTTATAATGGACAATAGAACGCTATTTTCGTGTAAATAGTACATGCACTAGCAAAAGAAAACAATCGATATAAGTGTAATTTTGAAGCGATTATTTCAGTTTCAGATGTGATAGCGGGCGAATTTGTCGTCATGCCTATTATTCAATATAAATTACAAAATGTGAGTTCGATTTCAGTTAGGCAAACTTTGAAAGGCCGCTTCCAACAGGTCATTGTGGAGATCCTTTGGGGAGGCCTATGTTCAGCAGTGGACTTCCTGTGGCTGATATGATGATGATGAAACTTTGAAATCGAATTCAGAACCTCACGGTTAATCGTCCATACACGCTAGGCTAATGAAATGAAGAAAAAAACTCTGTGATTAGCAGCATCGGATTTTGCCCCAGATCAGTTGAATATAGTACTGTACTTTGGATTTTGGTATCGGTGCAGTCATCAGTTTCCAAAGGCTCTCAAATATCCACGGATAGTTAGACAGCTGAACACTGAATTAATGGATTAGAATGGGTTTGCTAGTGTATAATTTAGGTTATTTGGGTTGGATTTAAGCCACACGATCTATTAGCTCTTAATAGCATAAACACTAATGGAGCATGGAATCATTATTGGATATTTCTTCTAATGGCATCATGTAAATAATTGATTATAATCGAAAACAAAACAATGATTGAGTTTTCTTTGATTTCTCTAGAATTCAATTAAGTAGTATTTATTAATTAGTGTAGCAGCGCGCCGCGATTCGAACCCGCGTTCGAATCAAGTTCTGCGTCGCGGCGGGCTGTTACTAAGCGCCCGCCGCGCCACACCGCGGAGCTCTCGTGTCGCGCGTTGCCGAGTCACGCCACCCCGGTTCCCCGCTCTTGCCTCTGCCACCCGCTCGCTACCCCGCTCGCTCCCTCAGGACGCCCGCGGCCGCGCGCGCTCGCGCAGCCAGTCGTCCCGTCACCGCCATACCGCGCGTAGCGTAGATTAAGTTAACGTTTGTATGTCGTTCTGGATGTATGTATGCTCGATTAAACGTGTGTTACAAGAGCTAGTTTGATTCCCTGAGACGGACCACCCTGCGACACACACACACACATACTTGTCGGCTACAAAATTGGCGACCCAACTAGTGGCGAGTACTCCGTGGTTCCTGTACCTACTTTTCAACCGGACTGGCGTGCATTAAAATGGCGCCGGTAACGCGACGAACACCGAAAAGTAGCGATGACATCGAGTCGGAAGACGAGCAACGTGTGGAAGACGAACAACCCACGCACTCGGACTACGCGGCTGCGCCAAGTGTGGCGCCCCGCGACAACTTAATAGGATTAACCGAAGATCAATTAACCAGACTGATTACCGGCATCATGCTGCGCACAACATCGTCTGCGACAATCGGCGAGCAAGAGGGATCGACTCACACCGCGCAAGTCGCGAGTTATCCCACCGCGATGCCACAAGGAAATTTCTCGCGGTGCACGGCGCGCTTTGATGGCGCCGGCCGGAGCGCCGATGAATTTGAAGCATTCCTCGACAGTGTGTTGGTGTTTAAAGAGTGTGCGTCAGTGAGCGACGAGCACGCGCTTCGCGGCGTCTCCATGCTGCTAACCGGCGAGGCCGCCGTGTGGTGGCGCGGCACGAAGTCTGCGGCGACGACGTGGGAAGACGCGGTGCGTCGGCTGCGCTCGATGTACGGCGCGCCTCGACCGGCTTACACCATCCTCCGTGAAATATTCGCTCAAGAACAAGGAGAAGAACGCGCCGAAACGTTTATTTCGCGCGCGCGCGCGAACCTTTCACGTCTACCGTACAATATACCTACGGACATGGAAATCGATATAGTGTACGGCTTATTAAATCGTAGAATAAGGAAAAGAGTGCCGCGCGAAAATGTAACCGCGAATCTCGATTGCCTGCTCTAGCGCGCCCGACACGTGGAGGAGTCCCTTAGCGAGGTAAGGTACATACCTGTGGTATCGAGCGAGGTGAGCGAGAGCAATGTAGGTAAAGAAGTAAAGAATAGTTCGAGTAAAGGGAATATTTCGAGCGCCGCTACGTTCGACCCTAATAATAAAAATAATAGCGATCCGATTATCAAACGCGTGCGACCGCGTTGTATCTTTTGTAAAAGGATAGGTCACTCAGTAGACGAGTGTAATAAAGCTAAAGCGAAAACAAATGAGGGTGAGACAAGTGTATACAAACTGTCCTGTTATGGTTGCGGGCGACCAGGGGTGATACGTTCCAAGTGTCCAAACTGCAGGAATACGTCCTCCGACAAGGTAAGTTTTCACAGCATCACTACCCGTGACGCGGACCCGGTGCGCCCTATTATAAAGATAGAAGTCGCGTCCCTAACGGGGGTCGCCGTGTTAGACACCGGCGCTACCGAAAGCCTTGCCAGTCCCGGACTCTACAACATATTAGTGAACAGTGGGACATGTTTTACAAAATCGCACCGCTCGATTGTACTTGCTGACGGGACACGACAGGTACGTACTGTTTTGTTGTGCGACACTATCGTCACCATATGTGGACGGAAAATCGCTACCACATTCCTGGCCATACCTGAAGCGAACAACCGTACACTTTTAGGCCAAGACTTCATAACCCAAGCAGGAATATTACTCGACCTCTCACGCAACTGTTGGTATTTCTCTGATAGGTCTGAGCGAAAATATTCTTTTATGCGGTATTATAGTCTAGCAACGTCGGATCACGCAGAATTGATGCAAGCTGACACTGTTAACCTTGCACTGAGAGAAGACGAGGGATCCAAGCTATCCCCCCCTCAGAGGACGGAGCTCAACCAGCTTATAGTAACTAGAGCTGAGCGCTTCGCCACAGAAGGACCGCCGACCACTTATGCCACCCATCGCATTCGAGTAAGTGAGGAGCAGGAGCCCACCGCTTCACCACCTTATCGGATGTCTCAAGGTAAGAAGGAGTTGTTGGATGGCGAGCTTGAGAAGCTATTACGTGCTGAAGTAATAGAAGAGTGCGAGTCGCCTTGGGCTGCTAACGTTGTCCTAGTTTCCAAGAAGGACGGCGGCGTCCGGTTGTGCGTGGATTATCGAAAGCTCAACGCTGTGACCGAGGCCGACCGATATCCACTACCACGTCTGGAAGACGTACTTCACGCCGCTAAGACGACCAGCTACATGACTACACTGGACCTTCACTCTGGTTACTTCCAGGTATGCGTCGCGGAACAAGACCGCGATAAAACCGCGTTCATTACACCATCTGGGACCTTCAGATTCATAAGGATGCCCATGGGTCTTCGTAATTCCGGTGCCACGTTTCAGCGCCTGATTGACAGGTTTAAGGCCAACCTGTCCGTGCACCGTCGAGCATCAACGCGAGGTGAGCCTAACGAAACCTCCTCGACACTAGAAGGCAGCAGACCCGTTACGATTTTAGGATATCTGGATGACCTGATAATCCTATCGCCGACCTTCGAAGAACATATCGAAGACCTCGAAGCTGTCTTAGATAGACTCGAGACATTCAATCTACGTGTGAACAGAAAGAAAAGCTGCTTCGCATGTGACTCCGTAAAGTTCCTGGGTCACATAATCGTTCCTGGCGGTCTGCAAGTAGATCCAGGTAAGACCTTGGCTATCGCTAGCAGACCCCCTCCTAGAACCGAGAAACAGCTGAAAGGTTTTTTAGCCACCTCCAGCTGGTTTCGTCGCTTTATTCCTGGGTACGCCGCCATCGCCAAACCTCTAACCGACCTGCTCAAGAAGAATAGCATTTGGCAATGGGAAAGCACGCAGCAAGCCGCGTTCGAGCGCATAAAAGAGCTTTTGATCACCGCACCAATACTTCGCCAGGCTGATGAGTCGAAACCATTCTGCCTGATGACGGACAGCAGCAGTTACTGTCTCGGAGCAGTTTTGATGCAGGGGGAGGGCCCCGATGAAAGACCAGTGGAATATGCCAGTCGTTTGTTGGAACAGGCCGAGCGCAATTATTCCACCACAGAGCGTGAAGCTTTAGCCGTGGTTTGGGCAGTTACCAAATTTCGAGGCTATATTGAGTGTTCAGAAGTCGTTGTTAAAACCGACCACCAACCACTGTGGTGGCTAATGAATTTAAAGGCACCCAGCGGTCGACTCGCGAGATGGGCGTTGACGCTCCAAGCGTACAACCTGCAAATACAGTATACGCCCGGTCGATCCAATGTGATTGCAGACGCCCTCAGTCGACCAGCATGCTGTGAGAAAGAATCTGGGGACTGTGAAATATGCGAGGTGATCATCGACATACCACACGAAAATCCCGCAGAGGTACGTGAAAACCAGTTAAGAGATCCCGAGCTCCGGAAAATCATTGAAGACATGGAGTCTGATGACCTCTACACCAGTGGGAGAGCTTGGTCAAACCGTGGATATATATTATCTGATGGCGTGTTGTACCGATATGGCCCTGAGGCCGAAGACGATGACAACGCGTGTTTAGTTGTCCCACAACAAGAAAGGGAGAAAGTGCTGTCAGACTTCCACGATGCCCCGACCGCGGGTCACCTTGGCGCCGAGCGCACCTTACAGCGCATCAGGACCCGCTATTATTGGCCAGGTATGAGATCTTTTGTATCCGAATACGTGAAACAATGCGTTGATTGTCAACGTTATAAAGTCAGCAACAGAAAGCCGGCAGGGTTGCTGCAAACCCCTGCCTCTACTCGGCGTTTTGAGATAATGGCAGTAGACTTATTTGGACCTTTGCCTGAGACTACTGAAGGAAACCGATGGATCTTGATCATCGAAGACGTGTGCACTCACTGGGTAGAACTTTTCGCTCTTAAAAGCGCGACCAGCACGGAATGTGCCGAAGTTCTTATATCCGAAGTGTTTCTGCGATTTGGAGTCCCGCGCAGGATGATCAGTGACAATGGAGTGCAATTCGTTGCCGCAGTGATGCAGCAGGCATGCCATGTGATGGGCATAAAGCAGTCCCTTACGCCGTTATACCACCCCGAAGCGAACCCAGTCGAACGAAAAAACCGTGACCTTAAGCCACAGCTGGCGATATTAGTGGGCAAAGACCATTCGTCTTGGGATACCCACCTTGCGGCCATAAGGTTCGCGATGAACACAGCTGTTACGGCAAGTACTGGATTTTCACCATCTTTCCTCACTTTTGGGAGGGAACTGCGCGCGCCTTCCGACGTCGTGAAGGATATGAGAGCGATCGCGGAAAGTGATAACTTCGTCGCGAATATCACACCCTATCTGCGGAGACTGGCGACAATACTCGTCGACGCAAGAGACGTGCACGAACGGGCACAAGCGGTCAGCAAAAGATTTGCGGATGAGGGCAGACGGCCCCCTCCTGATTATAAGGTAGGTGATTTCGTTTTAATTAAGACTCAGGGGACGAACGACGTGGGACCTGGTCAGTCCGCTAAGCTCATACCCCGCAGGGACGGCCCGTATCGAGTTAAAACTATGGTAAGTCCTACAACTTTTATCGTCGAGAGTATTGCGGGAGTAGAACTCGGACGCTATCACGTGTCTCACTTGACCCCTTTCGTTGGAAAAGTAGAAGCACCGGTCAGAGAAAAACGCAAGCGCGGCAGACCCCGTAGGCTGTAGGTGCAATTCCTAGTCCGAAGGCGAGGGCGTAATCTTCGGACTAGAGGGGGAGAATGTAGCAGCGCGCCGCGATTCGAACCCGCGTTCGAATCAAGTTCTGCGTCGCGGCGGGCTGTTACTAAGCGCCCGCCGCGCCACACCGCGGAGCTCTCGTGTCGCGCGTTGCCGAGTCACGCCACCCCGGTTCCCCGCTCTTGCCTCTGCCACCCGCTCGCTACCCCGCTCGCTCCCTCAGGACGCCCGCGGCCGCGCGCGCTCGCGCAGCCAGTCGTCCCGTCACCGCCATACCGCGCGTAGCGTAGATTAAGTTAACGTTTGTATGTCGTTCTGGATGTATGTATGCTCGATTAAACGTGTGTTACAAGAGCTAGTTTGATTCCCTGAGACGGACCACCCTGCGACACACACACACACATACTTGTCGGCTACATTAGTTTTTTTAAATCTTAGTTTGGAACGAAGACAATAGATCATCATGGATCACCCCAATAACAATTTTTGAACATCCTTTTCCCCAAGAATAAATCATATTATTGTGTAAAAGTTACTATATTAACAATTAAATACTGTTATAACACCATATTAGTTGAAGAACTTTCGGAAGATCCTATTTTTTTTATTCAAAACACAAATGACGTACTTGATTTTTTTTTTATTGCTATGAATGGCGAGACGAGCATGCCGTTCGCCTGGTGGTAAGCGATACGACCGCTCATGAACAGTAGCAAAACCAAACAACACCTTGAATTACAAAGCAATGCTTGGCATTCCACTGCGCTCGCCATCCTGAGACATAAGATGTTAAGTCTCAATATGTCCAGTAGTTACTCTGGCTACAATGCCCTTCAACCCGAAACACAACAGTGCGTTTACACTGCTGTTTGACGGGAGAAATAGACACTGCGGTGGTACCCACCCAGATGGCCTCTCACATATGAGAGACCTACCACCAGTAAGTACGTACTTGATTGTTTACTGCAACTTTGATTGTTAACTTATTTTGATTTGATTGTGAACTTGATTGTTAACTTATTCTGAGAAGATCCCCTGTTTATCGTATATCTTTAATTGATTTTACAGAGCATACCGAGATTGCTTTCAGATGGCACGATATTTTACTACTTGAAATGGCACTTTCTCGTAATTTTTCTTTACTCAATATATTTAGATATCATCTGATTTAAATATAACCTATACCTAGTGGTGAAAACTATTCATGGAAATTAGCTCGTAGTTTTTCGTGAATGTGCAACATACCTACAACTTAACAAGCTTCCTAATTCCAAGTAAGGTATAAGTAGGATGTATGACAATCTTATAATAAAACTTTGGCACGTGTTTAGATCCAAAAAGGACTGCGAGACAAATCATTAAGTATTGTGAGCATCAAATTTTGGGGTGAAATTTAGTGGAGCGCGGCAATAAACTCGACTCTGGCGTCAAATTAAATGTTATTGCGTCAGGAAACGCTATGATGAGTCGTATACTGGGTAATAATCAAATTATTATTATTGTACATAATATTGTTTTATTAAATTCCCATTGCTGATGACGTAATGTTCTTTAATTGAACATAAATTTTGCTAAGATGTAGATGTAGTCAGACATACATAGACTCTACTTGGAAATGTATATCTTTATCGATATATGTATGTCTTTATCGAGTAAAGTTTGTAGATGAAGTATAGACTTCGATACTAATATTAAGATTTTGCGATAAGTGTTGATTCAGGTAACAAAGCCAGTAGCCACATTCATGACTATCTCCTTGATTTAGTTTCTTTTTTAGGACAGTTTTTTAATGGCTTGTGTGATAGCTATTGATCAGGAGTACCTATAAGTATTATTTCGTACTATTGAAGACCGTTTTTTAACATTGAATCTATAAATAGTATATAACCACTGTATTATGTTATTTGAATTAATTTGTTATTGTGTTTATTAAAAGGTAACCATATCCAAAATCTAAAATACAAATTATAATTTTGTAAATCCCATACCCTAAAATATGCAAGTAGCAACATAAATGAAAAGCCATGTGTTAATGAAGTTTCCGATCGCACTGTCACATTTCCGCCTAAGCCTAATCTACAAACAATTCGCTTATCGGTTCTGGCTTTCTAAATAGAAATAAGTGTTCAAATGGGTTGTCATTAGCATACATCAGGACAGGTGTTCGACAATCGCCGTCGTTTTCCGGATCACTTGATCGCTCATGAGCTCGCATTGCGTTTTGGTTCCGTACGTAAAACGATCATTGGCATTACAACGGAGCGGACAACGCTAACTAAATCTGTGCGCTATGCTAGAGAGAAAGGGAAGATATTTTTACTCCGTAGAAAAGAAAGAGAGAAGCAGAAGTAGCCGTGTTTGTACCGCTCTTTTTGTTACACTTTTGTTTAAAGTGTCTCCTTTTTATTATTTCAATGAATTCGATTGTCTAAAACGCGCAAGTTTCTATTTAGTTAAATTTGTATTGAGGGCGGGACTGTATTTCGTTGGTCATTTGTCAGGATTAGGAATAGATGTGATGGTGCATGTTTGGTTTCTCTTGATCCCGTTTAAATTGTTCGCTTTGTTATTTAATTGTTTACCTGTTGTGTAGGTAAACAATTAAAACAACAGTGTGTTTTAAAGGTTGTTGTTTCTGGATTTTCCTTAGCAATGTTAGGTGTGTTTATTTTTCATTTCATTTTGACCTAGTTAAATAATGAGTAATATATTTTTCTTTATACTTTGTATTCTTGTAGAATTAACATAATTTATTTATAAGCATATCGCTTGAGTGATCTATGCTTGTGTATGAAAATATAGGACCTATTGGATCCTTTTCGCTTGAACTTATTATATATTTTTTTTAATTTTATATTCTAGTTAATTTTCTAAATCATCATTTTAACCAGAGAAAGTACGCCATTGGATTTTCGACATACCGCATAATATAAATTCAGAATTTCTTATAAAATTGCCTAAATAAAAAAAACCTTAACTCTAAACTTTCAAAAATAAATATCAAAATGACGCAGTCACATCACATCACAACTATTGCAACATAAAATGTTTATTTGAATTTTTTAAATTAAATTATACGTAATAAATAAAAATGCCACCAAAGAAAGGTAAAGGTAAAGAAGCAACGCCGGCCAAGCCGACTGGCCCTCCGCCCAAGATCAGGAAACCACCGCCTCCACCTGCCTGCTTCTCCAATGAGGACATTGCCAAATTTAAAGAAGTATTCAAGGCTCATGATGAAGATAACATCGATAAGGTACAGTATCATTTGTATTTTACTCTCTACGTTTAAATATTTATGAAAGAAAATTAGAAAATTATGAATTGACCGACTGAGCTTCGTTTGGGTGCGGTAGTAATCATTTTCACTTCATTTTAAGTGAACGTACCTTCTGTACAAACCATGCAACTCCTTTTACCTCTTGCAAGTAATAATAAGCTGTAATCCTTTCTCTCTCCGGATTTGAATACGATAATTAGGCAATCTATGGCCTGGGGGCCGGATGAAGTATCCGTTGCATTTTAAATTTACATTCGAAAAAAAGTTGTACTTTTAGAATCACAGTGCAACAAAAAAGATAATTGACTGAACAAATTTTTCACAACCACCTAGTAAAAATGTTTGTGACTTTTACAATCCACTGGGAGACCCTGTATATGTATTATACATATAAACCTTCCTCTTAAATCACTCTTTCTATTAAAACCCGTATCAGAATCCGTTGCTTAATTTTAAAGGTCTAAGAACTATAATAATAATACATAAGGATAGACAGACGGGAAGTGGTTCTGTTTTATACTATGTAGTGATGCGGACTTACATAAATATCCCTCACGGCTACAATCCGCACTATACGAGTACAAAACCACGTAACAGTAAATCAAATTTTCTTGTACAAATATTCATTCTTTATTCTATACCCTTAAGAATTGGCTCTCAAAAAGCACTCGTACAGTTCTTTCACTATTTGAATCTATTAACTTTAATGTCTCTAACTTGTAAAACATTTTCATCTAACCACCGAATACCTGTTTGGTTCCCTCAGGATTTTTTTACTAAGGGATATTTATTCAATTTCAAGAATGTAGGTAAGGCTGGTCTTGTGTTTTCGTGTTTTTACCTAACGTTCAACCTAACAAAGGTTGAAGGTATTTACTGTATAAAATTCTTGACAAGACGTCTATGTGTAAAGATGGACTTTTCGTAGCCGAATATTTATTTTTCGAATATTTATAATTTTATTTCCGGAGTAATATCATAGGCTGAAGTATTAAAACGATTTTAGAAAAATATTTATTTATTTAAAAGTTTTATTGTACGCCAGTGATAAAAAACATAAACAAAATTTTACTAAAAAGAAAAGAATATCTACAATGGCGGTCTCATCGCTCGAGGCGATGTCTTTCAGACAACCAACCATAGGATGGATAATACACAGACAACAACGTAAACGACGAGAAAAATAATAGAAATGAAAATCATATTATATTTATGAATAAAAATGTCGACCCGAATATTACTTAATTTGCTTTGTACATCAATATTGAAGGTTTTGAACTGATTAATTTGTTTCCTGATGCACTGACTGGCACAATTAAAATGGAAATTATTTTAGGGCTTCTGCAACACTACACTATTTTGGTACATCTCAATGCGTTGCTATTGAGAAGCGCTCAACTGGTATTATCTGTAATGAATTGTTGCAACCCTATCACGCTAGGTTTCCAGTTTCCAAATTTGTATGTGACGGGCTAATTGTAACAGTTAAATGAACACTAATTTGGTTTGGAATGTGAGTTTCACACGACATGGTTGGTAATAGCGCTAATTTTGGCGCAGATTTGGAGCTAGCGAAATGAAAATTAACACTGAACGACGATTACCAGGCGGATGTGGTTAGCTTTGGTGTTGTCATGATATCTGAAATTGTGGCTTTATCAAATCAGTGCTGGTGTAATCAGCATTAGCTCATGACGTTAAACTATACAGTCATATCCAATTGGTTAATATCGATGTATGTAGGTGGAAAACCATAATTTATATTTACTCACGTTCGTTATTTCACGTAACAGCGGTTCGTAATATGTGTTTATTTTATAGCTAATTAATTTACTTGTTTCGAAGCGTTTATGTTATTAAAGCTGATTAATGATAATTACTAAAACTTTGGCAGGTTTTGGGAGTCTGCCGTAATACCAAATTGAGACAACAATCTTAGGATTTCGAAGTGAAATCACGTTTCATTTAGTAATTTATTTCTATTTAAGTAAGTCGAAATGAAGAATATTTAAAAAACCATAGTGAGCAAAAATATTCAGAATATTTTTTAATGACCTTGAATAATTGTAACAGTTTAACTTTTTTCAGGTACCGATAGAGGCAATCCCCATAATGCTTCGAAAACTTGGATTTAATCCGAAACCTGAAGAAATAAGTCAACTGTATGTGTTGTTCCTTGAAGATGAATTGGTCGACACAGTGGAATTCTTCGAATGGCTGTTTATGGTTGAAGCTAAAATGAATTGGGGAGATGATTTCGAGCTGGCTGTTACCAAAGCTTTCGCAGCCATAGGTCACGATGACAATGAAACAGGTTTTGTAGATTTTGAATTAATGAGAGAAGAGCTAATGACATGGGGTGAACCTTTAACGGAAATAGAATTCATGGATTGGATAAAACTTGCGTTGAAAGATAAGACTTATAATCAAGAAGACGGTTTGTTTAATTATCCGAAGTTCGTCGAGAATATGAACAACAAGGACGAGAGATATGTTAAGGAGCCAATAAACTTCTTCAAGCTGGACCAGAAAACGTTAGCTGCGATGGCTATTAAGAAGGCTCAGGAGGAGAAGGCGGAACAAGACAAGAAGGATGCAGAGAAAAGGGCTAAAGAAGAAGCGAAACGACAGAAGATGATTGCTGAGGGATTAATACCGCCGGATTAATAAGATGTTTTACGACTAATTGTATTTTTAACGCGTTGGCTGTTGTAAATTAAATAGATTATCTGAACTGCTTTTTAGTATCATTGTTCGGTTTAAGTTAGTCTCCTTACTCAGTCGTGTGTGATACGGATGAGAACCATGTTTCAAGTCTTAATAATCTCTTAAAGTGAAGATTAAGCTTTTAAAGTCTATTGTGTAATACATTTTAGTTCTCCAAGTCACTATTCTATCTACTTTCAAAAATATATTTTAGAATAACATTTGATGTATTTTCTAGGAACTTAATTATGATCATAATTCGACAAAATAATATACCGTCTACAAGATATAGTCTACGCTAATGTAAGTTGGATTATTGCCAAAACATTCAAGTTTTGTATGATAACATGGCTATACAGATAGTGTCATCCATAGATACCCTAGAGATAATTAATTAAGATACAAGTTTATTATTACTATATACAAATCGCCCTTCCAATACAAGCTAAAGGTGTTATTGCCCTATGCTCAAATATTATATATGTCAAGTACATATAAGCGTAATTATTCTTTTTTGTAAATTTACGAGAGATTTTTCAACTTTTACAAATTGTTGTTCAATAACGTTCGTCTCCAAAATAGAGTACGCTATCTTCTATTGGTCGTGCAATATGGCGTCTTTTTACAGTTATATACTACTAATACTAAAAAATAATTTTGAACTATTATCTATATAATATAAGTGCGTGGTGGCCTGTTGGTAAACGGACCAGACGCGGCTGCCAATATGTTCACGGTGGTCGCGGGTTCGAATCCCAGGGCACACCTCTGACTTTTCGGAGTCATGTGTGTATTGATAGTCAATCACCACGCACTATAACGGTGAAGGAAAACATCGTGAGGAAACCTGCATACCATAGCAATGTCTATGGTATGTAAAGTCCGCCAACCCGCATTAGGCCAGCGTGGTGGACTATATGGCCTAACCACTCTCAATCATATTCTCGATTGTAGAGTAGGCCCGTGCCCTGCAGTGGGACGTATATGGGCTGATACAGATATTATCTAAGATAGTTTATCTGAAACATTCTAGCGTTGACGTCAGTCGTTCCAGCGCGCTGTGTACTAAGAAGAAAATGAAGCGAAAATTTCAGTGATAAGATGTTATCTATTAAAGCTGTCTAGCCAGATTCATTACCAAGTGTACATAAGAGAGTAATACATATTCATGTTACAACGTAGGTACAGCATCTACATAATTTTTACCTTCAAGTGTAATAGGGCGGGAATAATCGGGTAATGTTTTCGCATGAAGTGTAATTTACTTTTAAAATATGGAGCGAGCCGTTGCGAGTGTAATTATTTAGACATGCTCGAGGAGTGCTTTGATTAATTATGATTATGCTAATGTATTGTTACAATGTGATTAATTATTGTTTTAATATCCGTTGGTACCTGGCAATAAAGGTTTTGTTCGAGTTTGGTATTCAATATCTTAATTGCTGTTGCTAAGGAGTACTCAATTAATTGTCTGATGATTGTGATATTGAATGAAAAGGAGGACGATAGAAGGAATTTCTAAGAATGTATTATAATTTATTTCAGGAGGATACTTGATATTTTAGATAGACGTCTTGAATCAATGGCTTGCGTTTATGTTGGATTGTTGAGAATAATTACTATTGTAAAGGCAATTTGGTATAGTTTAGACTATTACCTACGTTTATTTAGTATACTAGCGGCCCAACCCGGCTTTCTTCGGTTGCAGACCCTTTTTGAGTCCAGTCCACATCAGACTCCTATGCATATGCAGTAGCCTATGCATTAATCCAGGATATCAGCTACCTTCATACTAAATTTCATTAAAACTAGTTCTGCCGTTTGAGCGCGAAGATTTCATCCCATGGAAACACTACATTTTATCGAAATAAAAAGTAGCCTATGTATTAATCGAGGGTATCAGGCTACTTCCATACAAAGTTTCATCACAATTCGTCCAGACGTTTGACTGTGAACAATCACAAACTTTCGCTTTTATAATATTAGTAGGAAGTAGGATATAGGGAACTTTGTTAATCAAAATAATTTTATGCTTTTTCATATCTACCTTTGTTTGCTAATCCTTGTGGAATTGCAAAAGCTACTTTAAGTACTTAAAAATATCGACATATAATATTAATCCTGACATATCTCTGTATTCAAACTCAAGGTACCCTGCACAGAAGACCAGGAAGCATTGGCGAAAACTATAAATGCAATGCGAAAATGCAAATTAAAGTGGTTGACTGCGTACATGTTGACTACGAGTATATGATAATGTCTGAATACATTTAGCAAAACTTTAATGCATGGATTAGTTTAGAAATGCAGTTTTTGTTAGTGTCAACTACCCACCTACATTTTAAACAAAGATTAGGGTTGTTAAATTCCGTTTGGAGGGTAAGCTTAGAGGTTGTAAAGTGTGCATTAACTTTTTAAATCTCTTGTTCATCCCGTTTATTCCTGTTTAATTCTTTATTTAGCGGGATCTGCGCTGATGTTTTCTCTTGTCGCAAACAAAACACGATTTCCAAGACAAAAGCATATATTAATTAAACAACACGTTAGTATACACTAAAATACAATGGCGGGTTAGTAACGCACATGCACATGCATATGAGGCGAACGTTTTCGCGACGCGCTTGGGCGGCCTCTCGCGCTTATTCTCCTGGCGCGACTGGGGTGACTCCCGCGCCGTCGGCGGGGGAGTGTTAGAGCGGGACGGAGGAGCGGTGCGTTCCCAACCACGCATAAGTTCAAAGTATGTTCGCGCTACAACCTCCCCCTCTGACCTAGACAATGCGCCCCGCGTCTAGGTTAGTTAATGCTTTCTCGGCCTACCACGCCTACGCTTCTCGTTGAGGGGTAGCTGGACCTCCCCAATGTACGGAGTCAATTGAGACACATGATACTTTCCTAAGATTTCCCTACTACGCACGCCCTCTATTAGGTAAGTAGTGGAACTAGTGGCTTCTCGCACTCGATATGGTCCATCCCGTCTAGGTATAAACTTCGGTGTTTGACTTTTGCAAGCGTCGTTACTACCTTGAGTTTTTAACAAAACAAGGTCACCTGGAGAGTATTCTGGACCTGGTCGTCGTCCCTCATCAGCCTGATGCTTCTGGCTAGATTGGGCTTTCTCATGGACGTCCCTGGCTTCACACAACACTGCAGACAGGCGCCGTAAATAAGGTGTAAGACTAGTGACAGCGTTGTCTGTCTCTATAATGCCGCGCATATCAGCGACGACATCGGCGGGAGCGCGTATCTCGCGACCGAAAGTTAGGTAAGCTGGAGAATAACCGGTACTGGACGTAGTCGCAGAGTTCATTGCGAACCGTATCGCAGGCAAATGATCGTCCCAAGTCCTATGATCGGTACCCACCAAAATAGCAAGCTGCGGTTTGAGATCCCGGTTCTTCCTCTCCACCGGGTTCGCTTGAGGATGATACTTCGGTGTAAGCGACTGACTAATGCCAAAAGTGTGGCAAACCTGTTGCATAGCTTCGCTTATAAATTGTACTCCGTTATCGCTTATGACCCGTCTAGGTACTCCGTATCTTAGAAATACTTCTTCTACTAATACCTTGGCACATTCCGAGCCGGTGGCCTTCTGTAATGCGAATAATTCTATCCACCGTGAGCAAGTATCCTCTACTATGAGAATCCATTTGTTCTTGTTGGACGTCTCCGGCAACGGGCCAAAAAGATCTACGGCCATGACTTCAAACCGTCGATTCGTTGCTGGAGTATGCAGTAGGCCAGCTGGCTTCCTATTGTCGGCCTTGTACCTCTGGCATTCAACACACTTTCTGATGTGCATAGTAACGGTCTGCCTCATGCCAGGCCAATAATATTTTGATCTAATTCTGTTAAGGGTCCTTTCGACCCCAAAATGCCCAGCTGTGGGGGCATCGTGATATTCGGCTAATACTCGTGGTCTTTCTTGCTCTGGTACTACTAAGCATGCAGTTTCCTCTTCCGTCTCTTCTGGTGCGTATCTGTATAGCACGCCGTCGGAAATAACGTACCCCCGATCTGCCCACATTCTCCCCCTAAATGGATCGTGGTCAGATTCAAGGTCATCAACAATCTTGAGGACCTCAGGATCCTTGAGTTGGTTCTCTCGAACCTCCTTGGGGTCTCTCGACGGTAAGTCCACTTCGGCGTACCGAACGTCGCATTCCGGGTCCTCGGTACTAAGTGGTCTGGAAAGAGTATCCGCTATTACGTCGTCATCCAGGAGCTTTTGTAATTCCTTATCCAGGAGTTCCTTATTCCCTTGGGACAAACAGTATGGCGGTGAAGCTACGGGTTCCTGATTCACATCAGTTTTTATGCGGTGCGATGCAAAATCGGTTGGTACTCCTTTCCTCTTGAATAGGTATGCTCTTTTTATGAGCGAGGCGTCTAGTTGAGCCTTCTGGGTTGATGTCAAATTAGTGCCTTCATCATCCCTCAAGGTCACCAAGGAGGAGGATACTTTCATCGTCTCCAACGTCTCAGTGACAGGTAACGAATACTGAGTGATAAAGGGATACCAAAGTCGCGGATCACGATTAAACTTCCAACGCTTCTGAGGTATATCTAGTATGATCTTCGCTTTGGTGATGAAATCCCTACCTAAAAGTGTCCGCGTTTCTGCTTCAGGGAGTACAATAAAAGTGGTGAGTATGTTGAATCTCTCGATAGTAACTGTGACATCACATTCCAACACAGCGTGCATCTGCTGTGAACCGTCAGCAAGGGTTAAACAACGTGACCCTTGTCTGAAGTTGACGCCAGTGTCTCTAATAATGCGGTACAGCATAGGACCCGCGATGGAGTGCGAAGCTCCAGTGTCTAAAATGGCGACCCCTTCATGTCCTAACACATATACTTTTACTAAAGGGCGTGCGTCTTCACCACTATTACTGATTTGAATGCTTTGAAAATCGGAGGTGTTGATACTCCAGGTACCCCTACAAGTATCACATTTGGACCGTATAACGCCTAATTGGCCACAACCATAACACCGTACTTCCGTATTACTATCTGATTTACTTAAAACGTTGCTACTATATTTAAAATTTTTCTTACGACAATCTCTAATTGTATGCCCGAAGAGTTTGCAATAACTACATTTCGGTCGTGTGCGTTTACTATCATCGACTCTTGGCATACGTGGGTGGTCGCTAGAGGTTGCACACGCGAAATCCCCTTTCTTTACTATACCGAAGTTGTTCGACGTCGGCACGGAAGGGTTAACTGTACTACACGTGACCATTGTAGGGTTAATATTCCCGGGGTCGACACACGGGTTAACACGCGATAAATTCGAGGGACTCTGGGTAAGGTTATACTTATGCGTGGTATTGGGACTTATGGAAGATGCACTTACCTCCGCCCACGACTCCTCCACCGCCCTTACCTTAACGATGAGTTGCTCGAGGTCGACCACCGCGTCGCGAGACACTCTTTCTCTTATTTTATAGCTTAACAATCCATAAATAATGTCCACTTTCATGACCTCGACAAGGTCGTATGGCAACTTTGCCAATAACGCACGCACTTTGCACACAAACACATCAGCTCTTTCACTATCTTGTCTTCTCTCGAAGATATCCGTGAAGATCTTGTATGCGGGACGCGGCGCGCCGAACATCCCTCGTAGACGCTGCAGCGCGTCGCTCCATGACGCGACAGACGACTTCACTCCTTGCCACCAAATGGCGGCATCGCCGACCAGCAGCATAGGTAGCCCCCTCAAGGCGTGCTCGTCGCTGACGCACGTGCATTCTTTGAAGATCTCGACGGCGTCTATGAACGCTTCCACTTCCTCAGCACTTGCCGGTGAGCCGCCGAAGCGCGCCGTGCACTTCGACAGGTTTCCCTCGCGCCGTAAAAGGTTTCGGAGCATGTCTTCAGACATGACGATTGTGGACGGCGTCGAGGTTTGGACGGGTTTCTCGTCGTCGGAATGGTCATCTTCATGTTGATCCCCTCGTCTCTTTGGTGGCATTTTGATCCGTGTAAAAACGGTGCGCTTCCAACAGGCGAGATATCGAATGGATAAGTTTTATAAGTTAAAAGCGCGCCGACCGCGTGGCGTGTAAAAATGGACTCGTCCAAGATGGCGCGTAGAATGGACTCGCCCTGTGTGATGCTTCTTGGATTCGGCCGCAAGTTGGGCGTCACTTTAGCGGGATCTTTAGGGCGATTCACGTATTAAAATAAGTTCAGCTGCAGTGCAGTTGCGGTTAAGTTTCGATCAAAACAGCCCTTTTCGTATTCACGTAATTTTGACAACCGCTGTCAAATACGCTCGCGTCAAGTTCGCGTCACGCAAACGTTTTAGCGTATTCTACTGCTGCGCGTATATGTCAATCTCAAACAAATTTCATACATCTGACGTACAGTTGACGCGCAGCTCACGCGCAGTTCACGCGCAGCTAAACACTTACAAGAATACCATTTTGTACCAAAGCGTAAACTTAATTGTAACCGCACCGCAACTTGATCGGCGCGTCAAAAAGTTACGTGAATCGCACTACTGCGCTGATGTTTTCTCTTGTCGCAAACAAAACACGATTTCCAAGACAAAAGCATATATTAATTAAACAACACGTTAGTATACACTAAAATACAATGGCGGGTTAGTAACGCACATGCACATGCATATGAGGCGAACGTTTTCGCGACGCGCTTGGGCGGCCTCTCGCGCTTATTCTCCTGGCGCGACTGGGGTGCAGTGTTGCCAACTTTATTTTCTAGAGGATCGTATAACACACTAGAAAAAATCGTATTTTACCAAGAATTCTAGAAAAAAAATAGTACGTTTTAAAAAATTCAATATATCAGCAAATTATTTAAATAAGAAATGTAATTGTACTTTTTAATGTAATGAAATACAAAGTTTTAGATAGATAAAATTTATCTATTATAATTGAATCACTAATTAGTCTACCTACATTTGGTATAGGTGATTATTGCACAGCAGTGCCATGTATGGATATAAATTAAAATATTAGTCGCTATCAGAATCAATAGCATTAGATGCAAGAGTCGAAGAATTTATTATTTTATACATACTTAAATTTAATTTGCGCAACATGTCGCTGGATAGCTGGAAATCGATTTAATTTAATTTTATTTCAAATCTGTAGATTGTTATTGATTTTTTATTGACAAATAAAATTAATCGGAATATTTTTTCCATCGTTATTCTAATATTTGAAAAGATCGTATATTTTGCGTACGATTATGAATTTACGATCGTACATCGTACCAAAGCCAAAAAGGTCGTACAAATACGATTTAAATAGTACGGTTGGCAACACTGCTGGGGTGACTCCCGCGCCGTCGGCGGGGGAGTGTTAGAGCGGGACGGAGGAGCGGTGCGTTCCCAACCACGCTAAGACATAAGTTCAAAGTATGTTCGCGCTACATTTATAATTATTGTTTACAGTTTTGTGTCCCTTAACATATAGTGTGTGTCAAATTAGGTAAGCTAATAAATTATATATATATATATATATTATAGATTTATTATTTATGCAGTTTATAACCTAACATATTATTGTGTAAATGATTTCCGAAGAGCCCCCTGATGGGGGCGGGGGTCCTCCTTCTGACATTGAAATGACAATACACCAGGAAAATCCATCTGACCCGATCCCACCAACAAGGTCAATTTTAAAGCGTTCGGCTAATCCTGAACCAGTTCTGCTAAACGACATTAAGAAGAATAGGTCGCCAGCAGATTCGATAAAATCGGTATTTTGCAAGCCAGGTTTTGACAGTAATGTAAATATGTACTACAATTCAACTGATAAAGGTCCGTTACTGTCTTAGTTGCAAAGACTGTGACGGAACATACTACAGTTCCTGTTTTAAAAACATTAAAATTTGCACAATTCCTACATAAAAATAACATAAAAGGATTAGTGGAAGGTGGAATCAAGTCATTAGGCCGTAACAAAATCGTAATCGTGGACGTGAAAATCCAACTTATCCGTCGCTCTAATCGGTCGTTTTGACGATTTTTTTCCTAGAAACATGGGTAGACTGATGAACAAACGTGTCAGGAATTACATTTCCCGCAAAGTCTATATTTTTATTTCTCTCGGGAGTGGTCCGGGAGAATTAGGTTTAGTCAGGATACGGACCGTCTCCAATTTAAAGAGTGCATTTTGTTTTAACTTTCCAATTTGGAATTATTAAGGATGATTGAACAATTGGAGCTATCCCAAGTGGTATTGAGGCCTTAGGAACATCGTTATTGTTGAAAACCTTCGGATTTATTTGTAGTTAAATCGCCTCCTTCCAATCTGAAGGAAAACATCGCGAGGAAATTTGCATATCTGAGAATTGTTACAGAGTTTTTAAATATATTTGACAACCTCAGTAGCGCAGTCGGTTAGACGCCGCCTGTTAAACGAGAGGCCGCGGGTTCGACCCTCGCACTGAGAGATATGCTTCTTTCGGCTCTGGGTGTTTGTGAGGCCGAAAAGGCCCTCGTATTTCCTGATACTCACGACACAAGACTCGATCTTAGTGTGGGATCAGGACTATGTATGTGACTGTAGGGTGCTATTTATGTATTTATATCTGAAGCGGACTAATCCGATAGGGCAATAAATAAAGTGTAACTCTTTATTCCATTCAAACGTAGAGGGTAGAGGTCCGTTCTCAGTAGTAAGACTTACATGGACTAATATAGGTTGTTAAAATTCACTAACAACATTGTTTATGTATGTTATTTACGCAGATATTTATACTTAAATTAAGATAATTTTGTAATAAAATATTGTACGGTATCAACCCATACACGACCCACTGCAGGGCATGAGCATCCTCTACAATCTAGAGTACGATTGAATATTGATAGGGGTCAGGCCATACAGTCCACCAAGCTAGGCTAGGGGATCAATAATAAAATAAATAAAGAGTTAGTAATTTGGTTCGATAATAATTAATTTGTACGTTAGTTCAGCGAGTATTTCAGGTATATATAAGTAATTAGAATAGATTTACGAAGCGTGCTCAGTTACGTTGACTGCTAATATAATTAATTAGCTTCTTACGTTCTTACATTAATTTCATATTTAATATAAAAATGTCTAATTTAGAATGAAGTTGTAGAATATTTACAAAATATTTTTCGAGTAAATGATATTATACAATGCGAATAGAAGAATATCGAATTGTTTTCTAAAAAAAACCTCAAAAAATATTGGCATATTTACTTAGGTATTTTAGATTCATTAAAATATTTATTTTATTTCTGTCTTTTTATTCACATTTTGAAGGAGGTTTAATTTTTTTATTATTGATTCACAAAGGCCCAAATGGCTTGACTAGTCATGATTACCATCGCCTAGGGACAGCCACAGCAAGAAATTTGTAGATGCGTCGCTAGTCACTAAATATGAAGAATAAAAAGTAATAAGGGAAAATGGCTCTACCACAAAAGTGATTAAATATTACATGTTCAAAATCACAATATTAGACGTACAAAATACATTTCAACTCCAACAAAATCAGTTTGGTTCATTACAGTGCGCCGCTAAGTGTCTCAGTGTACCGAGATAATTGACCAAGTTTGTCCAAGTGTTTCGTCCACTGTCCTGCAGTTTGGAAATTGTCTTGGCCAAGTTTGTTCAGCTTAAATTGTTAGTTAGTAACGGGAGTACTTCAAATATACAGAAATTTCCGTATATAGTATAATGCCGGTAGTAGTGCAATTGCTTTGTAGATTTTGTCGTCTTTTGCGGTAAGTCCACCGCTGAAGATAAGCGTCTCATAAAGGTTTACAGCGATTTGTTAGAAGTGGCCCGGATTCAACAGCTTACCTTTCTTAGCCTGTCTTGTGGGTGTAGGATGTAGGTAGGAGAGTGTTTCTTTAAATCAATTAAGCAAATGCGATGCAAGCTTCCTTCACCGGATAATTACTGAAACCTTGGGGGAGGTCTGCGTTAAGTAAGCAGAGAAGTTTTTCTGATTGATAATAATTTAACTTAGGTATTGATTTAAAACATGGAAAGCTTATAATAGAAGTAGACAATAGGATAAATAACAAAAAGTAAAATACAAGTTCTCATTTATGGAAAAAATGGAGTTAGAAAATACAAGTGTGAGAAAAAATAAGTACCTTATTGGCTAAGGACACTGGCTGAAGCGCCTAATTGTATGATAATAATATAATGGCGAAGATTATAACGAGACAATTACACGCAAGTTCACCCGATAAAATACTAGGTAAAGATATAAATTTGAAAAGCAATAAAAATCGCAGAGTTATAGCAGTTCCATTGCGCTTTATGTGTTGTATTGAAGTGCAAAATTACGTATCGGAACGATTGCAATAAATTGCTATTAGGTTGGTGTTGGACCGGGAAACGCCTCCCTTATTGTCACCGTAAACAAACAGGTTATTGGTTTTGTTAACGTAATTGGTGGCTTTATGTTCAACCATTTTCGATTGATTTTATGAGGTCTCTTTTAAGTTAAATATCCGAAGTTAATTAACGAAACGGTATAGCCACAAATAGGTCTGTCAATTAATTGTACTGTTCTTTGTGTCATTATAAATGGATTAAAATAAATAAATTGTTCATGAATTTTATTATAGGTATTAGATGTTGTGGGATCTATCAATCAATATTGTAGTGTGGAGATGTCTGTTTCCCTCGCCAAAAATCAGTGTAAACGCACTGTTGTGTTCCGGTTTGAAGGACGTTGTAGCCAGAGTAACTACTGGACATATTGAGGCTTAACATCTGTCTTAACATGTCTCAGGATAGCAATCGCAGTGGAATGTCAAGCATTGTCATGTCATACTGTCCATGAGCAGTCGTATCGCTTACCATCAGGCGAATGGCAAGCTTGTGTCGCCATTAACAGCAATAAAAAATCGTTTAAACACAGTTTCTACGAAATATATACCATGTGTCCCTACAGTAGCATCGACTATACTCTTAATGACAGTGTGATAGAGAGAGGTAGCCTAGTAATCTTAGACTATTGTAGAAATAAGCGGCTCGATCGGCCGTCATTCCCAAAAACCAGCAATGATACAAAGAAAAACAATGATAGGAACGGATCGGCTTACCTGTAGTGGTAGCTTTGTTTTAACTGCGTTCGTTCCTTTTCTTTCCCTATTTTCAGTGACTGTCAACGCATCTATAACCTAAATGTTTCTTTGATCTCATGTTATTATACGGCGGTAAATACTTACCAAAATATAATTTTCAAAACCGTACTGGAGTTGCATACAATATAGATATTAGGAATATAAAAATCAGCCAGAGCTTTAAACCAATTTTTTGTCCAATGAAACGAGTTTAAAGAATGAACTAACAAAGTTATATTGGCTAATGGCTTCGTACACAAAAACGGGGTTTTTGTAATGTAGGGATATACTTTTTTGATAGTCCACTTTTAACTCAATTTGTAGATTCCATGTTGTGAAATAACTAAGCTTCACTGGTGTGAATTTGAAATGAAAAATTGGAACGAAAAAAAGGACGCAGTTACAAAAATGTAGCGTCGGAAAGTTAAAATAAACCAAATAAAAACTATTTTATTTTTAGAAAAAAATCCTATGAATTGACAACCTCACCTTTTTTTGAAGGCGGTTACAAATTAGGAATCGTAATGTAACATGTAGTAACCGCATTTCTTTTTTACTTCTACTACCAGCTCCTACATATAATTCAATTATATGCCTTAAATAAAATTTACAAGTGTCTGCAACTAAAATTTCTATATTTTCACGTGCAGGCACACGAAGGCGAAGTTTTCAAAGTGCAATGTGTTGTGTGCCGAACTCAACTCGCAATTGGTTCCGCGGTGCTGTTAACAATCTGGGTAGACTAAAGCGTGGCGCAACTTGCAATTAGTTTCTCCTATTGACTGATTACTTGTTTGTTTGTAAGTGGAAATGTGTTTTTTCTTGGGTGATTTGAAAGACTTGGTTTGGTTAAGATTTTAAAAATATATAAAATTAAAGTTCATAGATTAAATAGTACGAAAAATGGTTTCGCTGATTTGCAATAAAGCAGACGTTATTGCTTGCAATTATGTGAAAATTAAAAGACATCGACCGATGACTTTCGTATCTATTTTTTATAAGTAGCTTTAAAAAATAGTCAAAAAGAAATACTATATACGACGTAATAAATTAACAAAGAAATAAAAAGAACATTTAAACAATCGCTCTGCATCGTAAAGTTCAGAGTTCCTTCTAAATGTTTAATGGAGGTGTCGAATATCGTCGGCGTCTCCCCTTACTTGTGACGCTGAAAATGCAATAACGATTAGTTCCCCGTCATCCCCGTCGTCTGTTTACAGTCGCGCGATCGTTTCACTGGCAGTTTGAATTTAGAATTTCAACAAAAGATACGATTGTATGCGGAATTCGATTTTCAAATGCAGCATTCGTAGTTTAAAAAACGAACTCGTGCAGCCAGAATTAAAAATGCAATAAATGTGCGTTATCTATGCACGAATGGGCAGCAAAACTGTAAAATTAAAAGTCGTATTTTTACCGTTTCTGGAAATACCTACGGCTAAAATCGATGTAAACGAAAAAGATAATGTACACACGATAAAGCCACAATCCCAGGGAATCGACGAGACCTAATTTCCGTCATAAAATTTATCGGAACATAAAATTCAGGAAAATATTTAAGAAAATATTAAATATATATGTTGGTAAGTTCATACATCAATGTTGGCCTCTCTCCAGCTGAATTGCAGTTCTCTAGAATTAAGTCGCCTGGCATCCGCCTTTGTACCGATAGCGATTTGAAGAATCGGAAAATATAAATTATGTGTGTAGATAAATTTTAGGCATCTCCGGGCCAGATTGCATTTGAAATATTAATGAGTTGTGGATAAATTGGGGTCGCTGCCTGAAAAAATTCAGCATTTAGGGGAAGGCCGGGCAAAGTGGATACCTTAAGGTTTTCAAGGTTATAGCAGAAAAGGTATATAATACAAAATCAAAATAATTATCAGAAACCAGTCTTTATTTATTGCTCGTACAAATACGGACATCAGTTACCATTAATATTTAAGCAATAATCAACTACAATTAAAATTTAAAAAAGTACGAAAGTATTCGCTTTGCCCGGTACCCCGGGTAAAGCGGATACAGTACTTGGGCAAAGTGAATACCATATTCAATCTCTGATAACATAAAAATAACTTTGATAAACTGAAAAAAAAAACACTTTACTTATACAAGGTTTGCCTATACAAGGTCGCATAAGCCAAACCATACTTTTTAGCTGTGTTTTTTATTGATTCTCCAACTCTGCACAAATCAATAGCCGTTTGCATAGCATTTTCATCCCACGTCTCTTGCTTAGATTTTTTTTATATTTATTCACCACCTAAAACAAATAAAATACATGTTTAGATAATAAGTCACCAATGAGAAATGGCAGTCAAAGTAAATAGAGCAAAGTGGACCATATCCACTTTGCCCTATTCACTTTGCCCGACTAGGTAAGTTTTGAGGTTAACACTATTTATACAGAAACTAATAATTCTGCCTTTCTGTTAAATATACCATAAAAAACGGCTTTGATATACTACCAAATCAAGACATTCCTATAAATCAAAAACTAGTAATACAGGAGAATTGAACAATGTACTTACCGCGTAAAATCAATCTTTTATTTACGAAAACACAAATCTCCACTCCGCGGATGGGACGCGAGGCGGACCCTCGCTTCTATGATTGCCGCGTATTAAACCAAGATGGCCAAACGTAACAGTGGTGGCGTGTTGAATGAAAAAATAATAATTTAGGAATAGTGGCGAGTATTCGCTTTGCCCGGGGTATTCACTTTACCCGGCCTTCCCCTACTGTTTTTAGACAATAGCAATTTAGTATGTAAAAAAATTCTAGGAAGTTTCGAATTTTGATGGAATCTTTAATTGTCAATTCTTAGGGAGACAGATTCACAAAAAGGTGATATTTTTACGGTAATTGATGTTAATAGAATTAGGTAGAGACTTCAGATGATAGTAGCTAGGTAATAATAAACCGCAGAGTTGATAATATTATAGGACAAAATATTTCGTTAGTAGATTCTATATATCGTCGCTATATATAGAGTGATGCTGTGATAAAGCAGCTTTGCTGTGCACTACGGTACGTTACGATACGGTTACGAAGCTGAGGTCTTGGGTTCAAATCCCGGGTCGAGCAAAGTGATATTGGATTTCAGTCAGGAATTTGTGCCCGATATCGCCTATTACATCGTGGGACGGAACATACAAGGTGAAATCTGGAAAAAAGGCGTGAGTTTATGTGTGTGGGTATTGAATTTTAATTCAGTGGAAAGCTGTTACCTATTCGATCTATCCTTGTGATAATTAGTGTCTGGGAGCGAAGTTTCTGGGTCGTAGGCAAGATTGGCTACGTGGTCCGTTTGTTTGAGATTACCCAGGTTACATCTGTCGAAAACAGAAAATAGGTGAGCGGCCAGTCGTTATTGACATCATCAGCAAGTCCATCGATATACTGTATCAGCCCATATACGCCATTAAAAAAGCTAAAATAGTTTTCCAAGGCAGATAGTGTTTTTTCTAATCCATGCATTTCAATATATCCCGGGGCTTCCGTTCAAAATGCGATGGGATTAGCCAGTGGAATCCAAATGCGGCAGTTGTAAACTGGAAACACATTTGGAACGAAACTACTAGTGTTTCTTTAGCTATTTGTACTGCCAGGGTTGCCAATATAACTTCAGATTAATTTCTTAGTATAAAAGCTTGGAATGGAGTTAATACGCTGTTTTGCCACAGCGTTAGTAGTGATATCAATTTATTTATTTATTTTAAATAGATACTAATTAATAAACAATTTTCATATTAATTGTAAAATTTAGACAAAGGACATTTACATATTCATCAGTGAAAATAAATAAAGAGTTATTTGTTTTAAACGGACCAGACGCGGCAAACTCTGACTTTTCGGAGTCTTGTGTGTATTGATAGTCAATCACCACGCACTATAACGGTGAAGCAAAACATCTTGAGGAAACCTGCATACCATAGCGATTTCTATGGTATGTAAAGTCCGTCAACCCGCACTAGGCCAGCGTGGTGGACTATATGGCCTAACCACTCTCAATAATATTCTCGATTGTAGAGTAGGCCCGTGCCCTGCAGTGGGATGTATATGAGCTGATACAGTATACAGTAATAAATTATTGACTTTTTAAAGTGCTGTGTAATGTTTTAAAAAGGTACATTCCATAACTACTGCTGATTAAAAAGACTATTTTCTATATTCTATTTAGCATACACTATTTGGCAACCCTAACTAACTTTAAAATTAAATTCTTGTATAATACTCCTATTATAATAATGAAAGTACTTATTTTAAAATGTATATTAACTTATTGTTTAACTTTAGATTGCACTTCCTAAAAATATTTCTATAGAAGTTAACATTGCACCTTGGGGACCTGAACAATATCTTTAATTACATAATATAATTAATTTATTATATGTTTATGGTTAATATTAATGTCTTACCTTTCTCAGGTATGGATGTTTACTGTGTTTTGACAGCCTCTGTGGCGCTGTTGGTTAGACGCCTGCTGTGAAACGAGAGGCCGCGGTTTCGATACCCGCACCGAAACAAATATTTCTATGAACCAGAAGTATTTCTTTCAGGTTCTGGGTGTTTTTGAGACCAAAAAGTCTCTCCTAGTTCCTGATACCCACGACACAAGACTCGATCTTAGTGTGGGGTCAGGACGATGTATGTGACTGCTGGGTGTATTTAATTATTTATTTATTTACTTTTGGTTAAAATTAATGTCTTACCACTAGATATGGTTGTTTGCTATGTTTTTGCCATTTATGCAACTTGTCCAAAAAAGGCATATTATAGAGCCTACCTTACAGTTCCCGACAAGCAGAACAAACAGAAAACATGGATGTGTCGTTAATTTTAATTAGCGTTATTTCAGTAGATTTCAGCAATCCATTTAATCAATTTCTTTATCCTTGTAAATTTGTCACTATACAAACATTTATCAGTTCCTATTTAACGTTTGTATCCTTGTTTTATAAATAAGATATTTTTTTGTGTTTGCAGAATTGTCACATGTGGTATAAGGAGGTCAAATTAATAAGGTTAACGAAAATTAAAAGAAAATATATTTGAACAAATATCTGATAAATTTCATTTAATATCAGCTTTTTTACTGATTGCTTAAATCATATTGATAGCATTGTTTTATTAGACTTAGTTCAAATGCAAATAATTCCTCAAAATGTATTATATTTTATTTCTCTTTTAATCTTCATTGCCATCACTTAGTTCCATGCATTTGTAACAATCTAATGTTCCTGAAATATCTCTAAACTAAATGCATGCCAGCTGCCACTGACACCTACAGTCGATTGAAATCAGCACTGATGGCTCAAAGTCAGGCTTCCATCGAAAATGGTTTAATACCCGACGTCTCTATCGAGTTCTGATAAAGTAACAGGTGTGCATGATTTGTATCGATGATTGATCGGTCAGTGTATAAATATCACCAGTATGCTACTTAAATATTGGCAGCCCTGATGTTGTAAGCATTGCTTGGTAGTATTGTTTATTTCGTTAATTGAAATCGTTTTTTTTATTGCAATGAATGACGAGACGAGCGTGCCGTTCGCTTGATGGTAAGCGATACTACCAACAAATAAACAGTAGCAAAACCCAAACAATCTTGAATTATAAAACAATGCTTGGCATTCGCTCGCCACCCTGAGACAAAATATGTTAAGTCCTAATATGTCCAGTAGTTACTCTGACTACAATGTCCTTCAGTCCGAAACAAAATAGTGCATTTATTTATTTATTTATATATACTGCTGTTTGACGGGAGAAATAGACATTGCGGTGGTCCCTACCTAGATGGCCTCTCACATATGAGAGACCTACCACCAAGAAATTTCTATGTAATTGTACATACAATCGATTGTAGCTTGTCACAACCTAGTAATTGTTTTTAAAATCAAATTAGACTTTTTGCGACATTCCTATGTTTATCAAGGGATACCGTTTTCTATTGATAATAATCCCAATAAATAGTTTTAAAATGCCTCCATTTGTATCATATATTACTAAAATAATTCAAAATATAAGGAAAATCAAAAATATTTTACAACAAAGAATACAGGATTAAGAGTAAAGGATACTCCAAAATCTTCTCGCGAGTGAACTGTAACACAAAACAAGCGACACATAAACAAATTAAATCTACGCTGCGAACAATGAGCCTCGGTTTCGGAGTACGTCTGCGAGTGAGGTGCGCTTTGTTCCGCCGTGTTTGGACTAATTATAATCCTAGTTCAGTTATACGTGTATTCAGGGATGTTATTGTAGTGGATACGGCGATTTACGAAGTATTAGAAGTTTCATTACGAAAAACAAATTTAGCTCGCATTGTTCCTAGTCCATACTACTTTATTTCAAATTATGTTTTGTCCCTCGCTTTTCTATAGAAGAAAATGGTTAGTTACTAACTATCATTACTTTGTTTCCTATGAGTATTTCCTTTGTTGAGTTGAGAAAATAATAGCTCTCATCAAACTTCGGAGCTCATTGGGATTTTAATACTGAACAGCGTCATTATTCAGCTCAAGAGTTTTAGAAAGGATTTTCACGACGATGCGGTTGGCACCGAAGCCGCAAACCGGAAGATTCTGTAGAATGCAGATAAATATGAAATAACAGAACCAAATTTCACGGAGCGATTTATGCCCGCACCGTTATGTCATATATATCTGCATTATGCGAGCCTGCAACAGATCCGGTTACGGGTGCAAACCACGTCGTGAGAATCCTCTTGTAGTGTTTTACTCGTAGTCTCAAGTATCTGAACTGCCACACCAGCATCCACTTATTTATGATACTTTCAAAGTAAAAACGTTCGCAAGTCGTTTGCAGTAGTGAGTTTTTCGTAACTTTGCAACTTCGTGAGTGCAACTGCCAAGAGCAACGTTTGGATTTGTAGTGTAACTTTGAATCCTAGCCTAATAAAATAAATACACCCAACTGTTACATACTAAGACCCCACACTAAGATTAAGCCTTGTGTCGTGGATATCAGGAGCTATGAGATATTTTTTGGTCCCACAAATACCCATACCCGAAACAAATAGTTGTGCATCACACAATTAATATTTGTATCGGTGCGGGGAACGAACTCGCGGCCTCATGTTTCACAGCCGGCGTCCCTTGTGGTCTACCAAGTTTTAGAAAAGATCATGGGCGTAGCCACGGTGGGTCAGAATGTGGCGCTTGTCCCACCCTGGTTCTGACCTATAAGGTACCTAATCAAACTTAAAAATTAAATTATCTAGGTAAAGTTCTATCTATAAGTAGATATAAACCTCTAAATTGACTGATTAACAAACTGGGATACGCCCAGAGCCCAAACTACTAAAGATACATACACATTTTATAAGAGATACAACAAGAAAGTGTTTTGTATAATTCGAATTATAAATACAGATACAGGATGCTATAGGGGTAAGACCGCGGGTATGGTTTGCTAGTTACGCCATGGAAAAGATGCAATATGTTTCAGACTTGTAAACCTAACCAGCTATAGGTTGCAATATTAATTGGATCTTGGATCAATAAAATATGCCCATTAACCAAGATTCAGGAAATGTCCTAGGATATCTCATATTCTGTTATATTTGAGTTACAGTACTGTTCACTTCTTTACTTCGTTTTATATTTCTATGTCAAATCGTGGCCGCGTGTGAAACCTTTATTAAAATTCACTTGCCTGTTGTTTCATGAAACCGTATTTGATTCTATTGTCCGTTTCAAATATATTTTTTCTATTTGCTTTTGATGTTTTCTACAATTTTTTAGTAACATATTTATCTTTCGTTTGTGTGTTATTGTTATATCTGTATTTTGATTTTTATTATTTCATTGTGGGTTTATTTGGATCGGTAATGATATTTGGTAGGATAATTTAGTTGCAAACAAACTTTTCAAACCCAATGAATGGGTACTAACTGATATTTTATACGCGTAAAATATTTTTCCGGCGAATTTATACCTTTTTTTTTATTTATCGTATTTACTTTGTTTTTTCGCTTCGTTATATTATTGGTTACAGATACGTGTTTCTATTAATGTATTTAAGTTGGAAGAGGTCGTCGGCCATCTTTTGACACATGATTGAATGGGGCAATTTATGTTAGTCCAATACTTTTTAAGTTTTTGTACCGCTTTCGTGATGTAGACATTCAGTAGACGAATGAGAAGTTGTATAATAGTAATAGCTATATATGTATATATAAGTGCTGTAGCATAAGTATATGAAGCATACTGTAGAAGGTAAAGAGTTTGTGACGTTAGGCCTTATGGAGGGACTAGCCGTTAGGTCGTGAAGAGTAAGAAGCTTGGCTCTACATGCCTAGTCTTGGCAACATTGTACATGAAAATGTTTTTTGGTGGGATTCTATTTACTGAATAACTCACTATTCACTGAATAGGTCACTGAGATGCAGTGTCCTTCAACCCCAGTGCAGAGAAAAAAATATTTGATTGAAATATAGACACCTCGCTGCTTTAATTTGATAACGACATATCTCAAAAATGAACTTTTTTCAGGGGAGCAGTTTAAATAAAGCAAAAGAAGTAATTGGAGGCAACGCTGCTTTGAGGGCAAAGATCCTTCAGCGAGTGCCAACGCTATTGCTGGCGAGATTAGGCTAGGAATGGATTACTACATTCCTTCCTCTGAGATCGCCAGTAAGGGCCGTGGACGCTCCTGGTTTAATCGTGCTTGCGCCGATGCTGTCGGTGACAAACAAGCGGCGTATCGCGCTTGGATCAGGGGTCGCGCCAAGAAGGATCCCAATATCGGTTCCCTCAAAGAAGCTTACAACCGGGCCACCAAGGCCTGCAAGAAGGCTTATGTTAGAGCGGATGCCCAGCGCGTTAGCAGGATTGGGCGTGCGTTGGCCAATCACCCGACTAGCAGTCGTGCTTATTGGAGTTTGGCCAGGGCCGTTCAGTCTAACTTCTGCCGTCCAGCATTGCCTCCGCTGAGGTACCCGGAAGGTTCGCTGGCTCACAAGCCGCAAGAGAAAGCTGCCTTATTGGCAAACCTCTTTGCGGCTAATTCCCGCCTCGAAGACCGTGGTTCTCAGACGCTGCCCACACTGCCTGATTGCGGTTTCTCAATGGCGGATATTCGCATCAGGCAGTGTGATGTGCGGCGTGAGTTACGGTCCCTCGATGTACGGAAAGCCAGTGGTCCGGATGGGATACCAGCGGTGGTTTTAAGAGCTTGTGCAGCCGAGTTGTCTCCTGTACTGACTCGCCTCTACCGAGCGTCCTACCGCACAGGTGTTGTGCCGGAATCTTGGAGGGAGGCCAATGTGCAACCGATCCCCAAAAAGGGTGATCGGTCGGACCCTACCAATTATCGCCCTATCGCTATCACCTCAGTGATGTGTAAGGTCATGGAGCGGATCATAAACGCTCAATTGGTCCGCTACCTGGAGGATCACTCGTTGATCAGTGACAGACAATACGGTTTCCGTCAAAATCGATCGACGGGTGATCTTCTAGCGTTTGTCCTGCATCGCTGGGGTGAGGCGATTGACCGGCGTGGCGAGGCTCTTGCTGTGAGCCTCGACATAGCCAAGGCGTTTGATAGGGTCTGGCACCGTGGTCTTCTTTCCAAGCTTCCGGCATACGGTCTGCCCGGCAACCTGTGTTCGTGGATTTCCGGCTTTCTGCATGGGCGTAGAATACGTGTAGTCGTTGACGGACACGCTTCGGCGCTCTTGTCGGTAAATGCCGGAGTTCCACAGGGCTCGGTGCTGTCGCCCACCTTGTTTATTCTGCATATCAATGACATGTTGTCGCTTGGCAACATTCATTGCTATGCAGATGACAGCACGGTTCATGGGCGATACCACTGCGGGCCTCCGGGTTGCCGAGTCGAAACTGTGAGGGGACGTGAGGATCTTGTCATTGAGCTCAACCGGACCTTGGATCTAATTTCTACATGGGGTTCCAGGAATATGGTTGAGTTCAATGCCAAGAAAACTCAGGTGTGTGCGTTCACGTGCAAAAAATCCCCGTTCTCTCCCCTCCCCATTCTTCAGAGTACTCCCCTGTCAATGCGGAATGACCTGAGTATCCTTGGTGTGGATATCCGCTGTGATCTCAATCCAAGGAATCACATCGAGGGCGTAATATCTGCCACGTCACGCAGGATTGGTGTTCTGAACAGGGTGCGTCGGTTCTTCACGCCCGGTCAGCTTTATCGTTTGTATAAAGCGCAGGTCCGGCCGGGTATGGAGTACTGTTCGCACCTCTGGGATGGATCCGCCCAGTACCTGCTCGATGCCTTGGATGGATTGCAGCGGCGGGCCATCCGCATTGTGAATGATGCAGACGTTACGAGCAGCTTGGAGTCGCTACAACTCCGGAGGGATGTCGCCTCTCTAAGCGTTTTCTACCGCCTGTATCACGGGGAGTGCTCTGAGGAATTGTTCAACTTGATCCCCTCCTCTCCATTCCTTACCAGAACCATGCGGGCTGGCTTGCGAAGCCACAGCTTGTCGGTCCAAACCATCCCGGCGCGAACCAAACGGTTCTCTAATTCTTTTTTGTGCCGCACCGTCAGGCTGTGGAATTGTTTGCCATCTCACGTGTTCCCTCCTTCCTACAATCCTGGGTCCTTCCGCCGTGGTGTGAAGAGGCACCTTAGCAGGCCGGCATAATTGTTTCCATTGGCATGGGATTGCCATCCGATGCCAATGGATACTCTGCCTGGGCGGCATTTGCGCTTACCAGCAGGTGCAATGCCGCCACTATGTCGGGCCACAATAAAAAAAAAAAAAAAAAAATTATTTATATATTTTATTTTAATATTGACAACTCTTTGAAAGGTGCTTAAATCAACGTATTAATCAATCAAAAATATCAGTTTTATTCACATGATATTTTAGATTAATTTGTGTTAAATGGTAACATTATCATAAAAATTACATTTAGTTATGTGCCACTATTAAATTAAAGCAGCGACCTAGGTTCATATTTATACATATTACACTTATTTAATCGCAATGTCATACATAAATGTTCAAAAGATACAGCAGGTTTTGAAGTATCAGTCACATACACATGTAAATGTTGTAGTATACAGTAGGTTTTGAAGTATCAATGAACTGTGTAAAATCATAACAGAAGGTCAGCGAATAAAGGAATAACCAGTGCATGAGCGGATATTAAACGCAACTAGCGACGATATTGTGCCAACATGTCTGGCTCGTGTTGCAAACGCAATATCACTTGTACGATATTAAAACTCGAATTGACAAATGAAAAGTGAACATCATTATTTTTATGTGTTTTGGGTGGAATACGGTGTAAATTAATGGGTGCTACATAATATGTTACATAATATATTATTTATCAGAACTTTATATAATATTTAATTGTCGTTTGTTTTTTTCAAATAAGTAGGTACTTAGCTCATTTTAGTTTTTTTTATTGTAAGGTTTTTTAATTTTTGTATTTTTTTGTTTTGTACACTTGTTTTATTTTGTTCTTATTTGTTTTTTTTTTATTTTTGTTCTTAATTTTCTTTACGTCTGAGGCAAGGAATCTTGTTATCATTGATTCTTTACTTATATGTGTACGCTTGTAATTAGTAAATTTCTTATATTTATAGTTGATATCTTATATTTTGTAAATTTCTCTGTAAGCTTTCCTTAAAAATAAATACAAGTAGTATTCGTTCTGAAGGCAGATTTAATTGCTGGATGGTAAGGTTTTGATGAGTTTCAAGGAGTACCGATGTCTCATTGAAAGTCGATATGAAGTAATCTTTGCTTTTTAAATTGGTATGATAAAGTGAAACAAAGAAGAAAGAATACCATTTTAGGTACTCATAAGTCATAACATAGAAAGAGATAAATTTTCAGCTGTCATCACTATTAATTTAGCGTGTAATGGAACAGGGCTGGCTATATTGATTCAGACCCTATGAAGCCTATGTAGAAATAATTATATACTGGAGACCACATAAGAACCCAAGGCGATGTGGTAGGCCCAAGAAAAGATAGAGGGACAAGATAGATTAATATTGAAAGCGCTGACAGAATAGACAACGACGATAGACGCTCCAAACCAAACAAAGCCTTAATTTACCCTTTTGCCTATCGCCAAAACTTTGAGTCGTCTCAATTTACCAACACAACTTGTTACTTGCAAATATTTTATACTAAAAATATATTCAATAAACCATAAATTGTGATTTTGATTCACAAATATCCACAAAAATGTATTCACATATTGTCACGTTTCTTTGTAAGGTATCTAGAGTCCGGGGGGAGTATAATCCGAGCCTCTTGTGATCGAACAAGAGGCATTGACGAGCGTTTAGTGGAGTTTTCGGCTTCTTTCAGTATAAAGGCTATTTTATTTTTCTACTAAAATATCTCCCGTTGCTTGTAGTTGGAAACCGATGATTTACTGGTAGATGAACTTTTGAATTATAATTTTAATTTTATTTGATAGTATAAAACATTTTGGTCAGATAGTATTAGCAGTAAATAAATATTTGTATTGTAGCGGCCCGGCCTCGCTTCGCTCAGGTACAGAGATTTCTTGAATCATCTGCATACTATAAACATCTTATTTCCCGTGTTAGCTTTGTCTAATTTAACTCAATCTAAGTACAATACCGCCCTCATTACTTCCTTTCCCATCTTGTCCGGTATTTTAGAGTTCATAAAAAACATAATACACATCTGCTTTCATAATATAGAAGAAGATATTGGGAGTCGATTTAATGGATAGCTAATAATTTGTTGTATTAACTTAATATTGGTAAAAAATGCCAAGTTGGTTGCTTTTTAGTGATCTAGTTATCATAGATAATAAATCCTTTACTCCAATACTAAGATATATAAAAGTAATGGAGCGACGTAAACACGCTCCATTTGTTTACGACTTGGAGGAGCAATCTATAGATGCATTCGCTTAGAGATTGTACCGCAAGCCAGTACTCGTATAAGTTTAGAGTGGAGTTGCTATTGTGACCAGGCTTTTGTTCTTCTCCTGACCTAAAATTATAAATAGGAAGGTAGGATTCTAGTACAAAAAATTACACCATCTATACTAGATTTGTAAGTGCTTGGTAGCCTGTTGGTAGTGGACCAGACGTGGCTGCCATCATGTTCACGGCAGTCGCGGGCTCAAATCCCAGGGTACATTTCTATCTCTTCAGTCGTGTGTGCATTGATAGTCAGTCACCATCCACTATAACGGCGAAGAAAATTTTGCAAGGAAATCTGCATAGTATAGCGATTTCTAAGAATTACTATGGTGCGTGGTGGATTATATGGCCTAACCCCTCGTAATCGTATTCTTGATTGTAGATGAGACCTGTACGTTGCAATGGAATGTATATGCGCTGTTACAGATACAAATACACTAGATTTATTGTATGGAAACCTAGGAGTGAATACTCTGTGATGAATAATCAGTGATGGACCAAAGAATAGTGTCAAATACGCGTTCTGCTGTTCTTGAATAGAAGTAATTGCAGTCAAGCAAGGAAGAACATATTTATTTGTAAAACTATTTCTACAGCAGGTAAGGATAATTTCGACAACCACAAGAATACGAATATAATGAATACACCGACAATACATCAATTGAAGCTGGTAACAAATATTCATACTTTAATTTAATTACTCTGCGTTTTACCCAGCTCAAGGTGTTTTACTGTAGTTGACAATATTGTTGCATCTAATATTTCAGCATTAAGAAGCTCCGAGCATAATCTATGAAACGGCGCTTCATCATTCATTCATTGTGTATCTTCGTGTTATAATCTTGGTATTAAGAGCGCTATATTCTTGATTAAAACATAATATCTTTGCTGGTGATTGTTGTAAGTTGTGTACTTACCGTCTATCATATCTCGAGACGGATAAGATGGGGGAATATTGGCGGGAATCTGCATATCATTGGGAATATTAGTTACTTTTTGTTAAAAAAACATTTATGAGAGATTGCATCGTTTTGTGAATTGAATTGACCGCTTAGTCCGATCCTGTCTCTCTATCGCTTTTTTTTGCAATAAATGGTGAGACGAGCATGCCGTTCGACTGATGGTAAGCGATACGACCGCTCATGAACGGTAGCAAAACCAAACAAAGCTTTGAATCACAAAGCAATGCTTGGGATTCCACTTCGCTCGCCATCCTTGAGACATAAGAAGATGTTTAGTCTCAAGTTTTGTTCGGCGCTCTGGCTTGTACTCGGAGCTCTGTCGGAACGTGACAATGATTCTTGCTATTTCATGCGCGCAGCCGGCGTTCATCGATTAAAACGTTATCACGTCCAAACCATACTTTAATCAATGTTTGCTGTCTTAAATAATAAGGTTTTATTTTAACAGTGAAAGAATAAAGCATTAGAAATTCTGTATGTAAAAATATATACAACCTCCCTCTTTGAAGTCAGTTACAAAGGTTATTTCAAAGGATAATGTAGGCATGAGAGAGAAGCCGACCAACTTGCACTAGGTTGTCGTCATAGTCTACCCAACCTTTGTCAATTATACAGGGGTTTGTGAACGTGTATGTGTCAATATACCCATAAATTAATCGACTTCCCGGGATTGTTCACGTTTCCGTATGAAGTGTTGCCAACCTACGTCAGCTGTAAGCCTGTAACATCTCCGGCGTGGCAAATTGAAGTTAATGAGATGAACAGATTACGAGATGTGTCCGGGTATTCCGCTGTCAACCGCCTCTGTTACTTGTTCGGGTAACCTCAATTACTGGGAAATTCGGATAACATCGAGAAAATGTCCTCTTGACCCTAAACGATAATATGAAATAAAACACACCACGGATGATTCGCGAAAAAAAGAACAAAAAATACGCGTTCTTTTTTCAAACGTTCTGAAAGTTGTATTTTAAATATTCTATGCGTTTTTAATGGAATTGAAACAATAGGCTATACGTGCGATCGAAAATAACCATTTCTAGTTTTGCTTTTCCACGGCAATAACTCAGACGCGATAAAAGCAATCGCTGCCCGAACAGCTATCGAAATTAGTTAATTGCCGAAATAACCGGTAAAAATGGAATTCACTCTGGACTTATTCGTTTTGTTTGAGCAGTGCATATTGCATTTTATCGACTTTTTGGTTATTAGTTTGAAGTTGAGACAAACTTTTAGGCTGGTTTGAAAATTGGGTCGCTTTTTTAACTATAAAAACAAATGCTTGCATAAAATCTATGATTTCAGTTGGAAAACAGCAAAGACTAGAGACATTATTAAATATCTTTATTTTAAAATTCGTTTTAAGTTACTAATGAGCAAGTTGCGAAAGTTATGTGAACGAAATAATCCAGTATTCGTCTATTACGAATTTATAATGCGCTTTATGCAGTGACAGCGTTTGCATTTTTCTAGCCATTAAACACAGCCCTTTGTGAAAGGATTATCGCGACGCTTTTAGAAAAGGTCAAGTTTGGAGGTGTTCTAAAGGGCTTTCTAAGGTACGACGACCCATAACTAATATGTCGGATACTTTTATATTTTATTATGTATTTTTTTTAAACCTGTTGAAGGGTGAGTATACTGTACTTATGTTTGTATTGCTATTGTCAATTCAACCGGACCCTACAACTGAAAGTATTACCCGAAAAAGGTTGCTTTAGATTTTTTCCTTCTAAATACCAAGTCACCTCCTAACATATGAAAGTGAATGATGAAGTGTTAACTAGATTTTATCGTCTTCGTCATTTGCGTACAACTATTTTCCAACCTATAAAGTGTAAATTGGCAACGAACAACCATTTCTTGCCATACCTAATACTACAAAATAAGCGAAGGGCGGGTTTTCGTATCAAATAGCGAAACCCCTTTCCTTTGCCGGCAACATCACTCCACATACACACTCATCACACTTATAAAATACAGGAGTTAAAAAATACTTCCAAATTCCACTGTTATGTAGTTTTTAGAAGTCAAATAATATGTGTTCCTTTCAAAAAATAAGAAACTCAATTTACCACATTAAACTATCTTATAAGCCACATGTGTTCAGCTCATTGCGCCACTGGTCCAATTTTTACAATTACGCCAAGTTTAGTTCAAAGAGCTAACTCTGTTACTGAGTTTCAGGATGCTAGCTACAGAGCAGTTGCAAATATAAACTCGCTCCGCCTTAGTTAGCAATAGTCGTGTTTACTCTGTATAAGCTATTGTATCGTCTGTTATTACAACATGATCTAATATCAATGGAATTTTATATCTGAAGAAATAGGTAATCTTTTTATTAATTTATTAATGTTTTATATACAAAGTATACAAGCGGACTTAATGCCTGAGGCATTCTCTCCCATTCCACGTTTGGGTGGTGTATATATTAAAACTTAACATCTTATGGCTCAGCATGGCGAGCGCATTGGAATGCCAAACATTGTTTTGCAGTTCATGGTGTTGTTGGTTTTGCTACTGTTCATGAGCGGTCGTATTACTTACCATCAGGCGAACGACATGCTCGTCTCGCCATTCATAGCAATAAAAAAAAAAATCATGAGCATATTGAATTTTGGTCGATGAACATGGATGTACAATAGGAGAAAGAATAGAGAAAATTGAAGAAGAGAGTAGTAGTAGAGAGAGAAAAGAGTTGTTGTACCTCGCGTAATCATACTAACTGAACGACACAACACTGTTTTAGAATCTTTTTTTGTAGTTTTAATAGTTCAATCTCGGCTGAATTGCTATATTCATAGTTCCATAATTAACCTTTCAAATCGTACCATTTACCATTCAAAAATAAATTTCAGTATTCAAAACTCAAACGAAAATTTACCAGGAAATCTATGCAGCAGTTTCAAAGGCACTTCAACTAAGACTAGGAACTATCCATATTTACCGACGAACCGATTACCGTCGATGAGGCAAACTATTTCCCCACTGTAGATCGCATTAGCAAACTTAAGACTTGTTTGACTAGATGAACTAAGCTCTAGATTAAATTTAGAGCTCATTCCTTTGACGTAATTAGTATTAATTGATTTGGTATCTTGTAGTACATTTTTTTTTTCTTTTTTTTAAATGTTGTGTTATGGCGAATGCCGTAATACAACATTTCAATAACGATCTAGCCTTATGACTAATAAGTTATTTAAATTTAACCTAAACTTCTAAAGAGACTACGACTAAGAATATGTCCAATAACACGTTTCTTATTGTCTCTATTAAGGGGGAGAAACAATGTTCGCGTGTTCTTTTTCACTAGCACTCACTGCACTATGTTTCACTAACTGTTCATCACTAACTCGAAAGGTTTTGTCCTTTTCAGTCTTCTCACTAGGTTCGTGTTATCGAGGAGCTGGATAGCCTCGACGTTCACGTGATGGTGAAGCCTATGTTCATGAGCTTCAGCATACTTTTTTACAATATTTCTAACGAAGTCTACCTTGAGGTCCCGATGAAGATCTTCATTTCTTACGTACCATGGGGCGTTTACTATGTTCCGCAGTACTTTGTTTTGAAAACGCTGTATTATTTGCATGTTGCTTGGTTTGGTACATCCCCACAACTGTATACCATAAGTCCATACAGGCATAAGGACTTGTTTGTACAAAAGTATTTTGTTGTGTACTGACAACGAAGATTGTTTACCAAGTAGCCAATACATATTCCTGTAGCGAATTTCTAGTTCGTCGCGTTTCTTTTTGACGTGTGCCTTCCAGCGTAGCTTTGCGTCCAGAGTCATACCAAGGTATTTAGCCGTATTTTCATATGGTATAGTTTTACCGTTAGTGAACACAGGCTCATACTTTGGCTTTTTGTTGGTGAAGTCAATATGAACTGATTTTGATTCATTTATTTTCAAACGCCATTTTTCAGTCCAATTGGAAATGACATTGACCGCTGTTTGCACTTTATCCACTGCTTCTTCGTGAATCGATCCTGTGGCTAAAATTGCCGTATCGTCTGCGAAAGTTGCAATGGCATTGTTTTCTATTTTAGGAATATCACAGGTGTATAATAAGTACAGGACCGGACCTAGTACACTTCCCTGTGGTACTCCAGCTTCTATATGCTTAATTTCTGAATAAGAATCTTCATGTTTGATACGAAACATTCTATCAGAAATGTAAGATTCCAGTATGTCTGAGAACTGCTTGGGCAGCATTTTCCTAAGTTTATAAATGAGGCTGTGGTGCCAAACCTTGTCAAATGCTTGTGCCACGTCTAGGAATACCGTTGAGCAAACTTTTTTCTCTTCTAGAGCCTTTTCTATTAAATTAGTTATCCGGTGGACTTGGTCTATTGTCGAATGTTTTTCTCTAAATCCGAATTGGTAGTCTGGGATTAGTTTCCGCTCTTCTATAACAGGCTTAAGCCTTTTCAAAAGTATTTTTTCATATAGCTTAGCCATTACTGGTAACAAGAAAATTGGCCTATAGGATTTCACGTCATGAGGAGGCTTACCAGGCTTTGGTATCATAATTACTTCAGCAAATTTCCAAATGTCAGGTACATGTTTCAGTCTGAACGAGGCATTTATCAAAGTAGTCAGTTTGACAACTGCTTTACGCGGTAGATTGATCAGTACTTCTCCTGTAATCAGATCGTAACCCGGAGATTTCTTTTGATTTATTTTTTTAATTTCATTTGTTACCTCCCTAGGTGTAACCAATTTTATTGGATGGTTATCTTGTGATACGTTGTCTAGGGTGAAGTCCAATACAGTACCTTCATTTGGTTTAAATATGTGCTCTAGATGTTAAGCAAATATATTTGCTTTTTGTTCATTGTTTATGGCCCAGTTTCCATTTGTTGTTTTGATAGGAGGGACTTGCATAATTGGTTTTTTAATATGTCTGGTAGCTTTCCACAGAGAATAATCTGACATACGGTCACTAGATAGCCCACGAAGATAGGTATTCATCGATTCGTCTTTGAAGCGTTTTATTTCTCTTGTGAGCCTTTTTGCGAGTGTGTTATAAATTTGTTTGTCCTTAGGAAATCTGTTTGTTTGCCATTGTTTTCTTTGTTTCCTTTTTTCCGCTATAAGGTCCCTGATTTCTACTGGGTAAGAATTGCCTCTAACTCTTAACCTAGCCACAGGTGTATTGCGCCAGGCACATTGTTGTATGTTTACTATAAACTGTCTCAGGTCTTGTTCGAGTTGCTCCAAATTTTTAAGCGGAACTTTTAGATCAATTATAGATTCTAAATCTATCTTGAAGCTTTTCCAGTCCGTGTATCTGTTTGATAACGAGGGATGACTTTCCTTTTGAATTTTTCCAGCGGATAAAGTTAAGATGATCGGCGAATGATCTGAACTCATGTCATAGCCCTCCTCAATATGTAGAGTATCGAGGGGGAGATTTTTTAAGATAAAAAAGTCTATTAGGTCTGGGATCTTTGAGGTATCCGTAGGCCAGTAAGTAGGCTTTCCTGTAGATATCACATCACATTTGAGTTCTCTAGCGGCTGATAATAATTCTCTACCTTTGGTTGTCGTGAGTCTAGATCCCCAGAAGGTATTTTTTGCATTGAAGTCACCACCGAGTATAAACCTGGAGCCAAGTTGTTTAAACATATGTATATACCGCTCAGCCTTTAGTGAATACCTAGGTGGGGAGTATATAGCTGATATAGTAACAGGATAGCGTTTTGTCTGTATACAAACCGCCACAGCTTGTATGTCTTCATCCTCTATAAATCTTGTAGTACATGAAAAACAATTTAATGAAGTAATTACAGTTAAGAACAGCCTCCGTGACGCAGTTGGTAGATGCCGGCTGTGAAACGAGTGGCTGCAGGTTCGAACCCCGTACCGAGACAAATGTTTGAATTTGACTGGAAAGTCTCTCGTGTTACGTGATACTCAAGACACAAGACTCGACCTTAGTGTGGAATCGGTGTATGTGACTGTTGGGTATATTTATTTATTTAGCGCATATAATGATAATGTTAGTGTAGGAGAGACCTATGACGACAGGAACACGGGACGAAAGTCACAAATGAATTTCGATGGAAAAATGTTATCTTCACTCATATGCTGTATGATGAACATACCTAAGTAAAATTGTCATAATATCCACAACAATTATCCATCCTACATACTCATTAGTAATATCCCGTTTGTGTTATTAACCATCGGGATATTCAGATCATGTCTATCTCGTTCACTGCCATGACAGCTGACGGAAACAATACATCACACTAGACTACAATATCTGATACTGTTATTGTTTAGTCAGGAATGTTGTGTGCATAGCGTTGCGCATTAGGATCTCAGTATTGTAAATACAATATTACCAATGATATCTATTTTACATACATATATAAAATAATGCCTATTTCCCAGAAGGGGTAGGCAGTGGTGCTTTCAGGACATGCAGGTTTCGCCTTGTGTGTTCCATCCTATCATGTGATAGAGAGCGAACAAATTCCTAATTACGGGCTGATAATAAATAGAAAATCCAATATCACTTTGCACCACCTGTTTTAGCCTCAGTAAAATACAGCGGCGAAGTTATATAATCTCAATAGTAAAGTTTTTCGAAATACTGTCAAGAATAAAATGTGTATTTTTGATAATTATGTAGCATGCTGTTAACGATTATATCGATCTGGTTTTTTACTACTTACTTACTTAACAGCCTTCGTGGCGTAGTAGGTTAGACGCCGTCTGTGAAACGTAAGGCTGCGGGTTCGATCCCCGCACTGAAACAAATGTTCGAGTGAGCCACTGGTATTATTTTTGGGTCTGGGTGTTTGTGAGATCGAAAAGTCTCTCGTAGTTTCTGATACCTACGACACAAGACTCGATCTTAGCGTCGCGTCAGGACTATGTACGTGACTGGTGGGTTATAGTAATATTGACTTTTTCTTTGGAACCAGTTTTTTTTTATTGCTATGAATAGTGAGACGGAATGCCTTCCGAGTGAAGCTTCTGACATAATACAACCAAAATGTTTGAAAAAAAAGTGGTATATGTTTTTGTAAATTATTTTCTATCGTCGTATTTGGTTGGAAAATATCTACACATTTTTTTCTAAAATAATAGTATATACCCTTTTATTTTTAAAGACACAAGGGTACGCGAGGGCACGCAAGGGTTTAAATTATTATTATATTATATAAAAAAATCACAAAAAAATATATTTGCGAAATTTTTAGTCGCATTGTGTTTGTAGTCAGTAAAACTACCACCCGGCTTCGTTTTCGGTAGCAGTCTTGATATACCGTGTATTAAGCTTTTGGAGTGAACTCGGAGTAAGAGATCATTTCAACAACACTCGTATTTGATGTTTAAAATTCAGGATGAATACTGAAGACAGCTCTCGCTGTGGTAAGTACACTTCAGGGATACAGAGCAAACATTGTAAAACTCTGGGTAAATATTATCGTGTGAATTTAAAGTTCCTGTCTGGTTTGACTAGACGTTGTTATTTATGGTATTAGTATATGGCATTTATTTATTATTTAATACTTTATTGTACACCATTTACATAAAAATGACAAAACAACATGAAAAAAATGCACAAGTGGCGGTCTTATTGCTTGAAGCAATCTCTGCCAGACAACCATTCACCCGCCAAATAACAAACAAAAACAGTGTAAATGCATTGTTGTGTTCCGGTTTGAAGGACATTATAGCCAGAGTCAATCTGGATCTGGTCTAGAAAAGCTACAAATAGAGAAGAATGGAAGCAGCTGGAAGAGGCCTATGTGTCACTAGACACGCTGACCACTAAACCGGGAAACCCGATGTACTAGATTTAAGTTTAAACAATGTGTTACTGTATGCAAAAAAAAAAGTATTATTTAGTATCAGCAATAAAGGCTAATAATATAGCCAGAGTAACTAAACTGGACATATTGAGACGTAACATCTTATGTCGTAGAATGGCGAGCGCAATGGAATGCCAAGCATTGGTTTGTAATTAATGTATTTGTTTTGTTTTGCTACTGTCCATTACCGATCGTACCGCTTCCCATAAAGACCAGCAGCAGCTACTCTCACCATTCATTGAAATAAAAACAATAAATACTTGAAATATTCATCATTAATTTTTAAATACCGACATTGACACTTTAAGTAAGTGAGTTATCCAAAAATGTGACCAGAAAAGACTTGATATAAAATTGTGTGAACAACTCAATTTTAGCGCTGCATTCTGGACAGATTACTCTTACTTTGAGCGCTTTTGGTATAATGCAATCCCGCACGTTTTTGTGTAGCGGTCGGTTCGCTTTCTCAGTTAATTAAAATCTTTGTAGTCTCGGGAAAATGGCGTGTGTTAAAAATGGTTTCAAAACTATTAACAGTTAAAAAACACATGTGGGGTGGCTTTTGCAGTTGTGACACTAAAATAAAGCGTTTCCTTGAACGGAGTATCGTTTTGTTATGTTCTGTTAAGTAATTCTATATCGTCTCTTGACATCTTAGTTGTATCTATTAAGTTCCATTTAGGTGTATTTTTAATATTGTTACTGTATTAAAAAAATATTTTACCCGAACGAAGTATTAAAACCACTTTGTACTGTGTTTTGAAGAACTCTACGTTTTTTTGTACCGGTGAAGTACAAAAAAACGTCGCCTTTATAATCTTGCCTTTAGTGTGTAATATCGTTCAAAGTAGATATCGAAGAGATCGTGAGATGTCTTAGATCAATGACATTTAAAAAAAAATCTTGTCCCATCTAATATAAAGAAACTGCTATTATTTATCGTATTTAATAATAAATGTAATATGATAACTGTTTCATATTCAACTCATATTAAAGTGCGGAGTTTTAAAACAGGTGGTATCAAGCATACGATCTAAAAAAAAATTATACATTTTTTGCATTGTCTCTGTAGTCACTAAAATTATTAGCAAAGAACACGTCACTTCAGGACTCAGGCCATTTTCTTATGAGACAGTGTTTTAGTCCGTTCGAGTTGACCTATTTCTACAGCAATCTATGATGACCACGCCGTGACTCTACCACTTTACCACATAACAATAGCCTTAGTTTTTCAGCTAAAAATTCAGCCTCCGTGGCAAAGTTGGTTAGACACAAGCTGTGAAACGTTAGGGCGGGGGTTCGATTCCCTCAAGATAAATATTATTATTTGTATTCGGTATTTATTTGTTATTGGAAATTTGTGAGACCGAAAAGTCTCTCGTAGTTCCTGATACCCGCATCACAAGTCTCGATCTTAATGTGGGGTCAGGGCTATGTATGTGGCTGGTGTGATTATTTCTCTCTCTCTCTCTCTCTCTCTAACCGTTTCCTCAATACTGAGGGTCGTGACCTCTGTCACTGGTCATGGTGGTCGCGGGTTCAAATCCCAGGCGACACCTCTGACTTTTCGAAGTCATGTGCGTATTGATAGTCAGTCACCACGCACTAAATCGGTGAAAGAAAACACCATAGCGATTTGTATGAATTTCTATGGTATGTAAAATTTCGCCAACACGCACTAGGCCAGCGTGGTGGACTATATGGCCTAACCACTCTCAATCGTATCTTCGATTGTAGAGTAGGCCCGTCACCCGTGCCCTACAGTGGGATTTATATATGGGATGATACATACAAAAACTTGTGTCATGTGTAACCCGCTACATTTAGTGGGTAACCGGCATTGGCACAAACAGAGCTTACACTGAATAAATTAAACACGGGTGTTTGTTCGCGAACGTTTGTCTCGGAATAAATAACATTGTTAATGAGACTAAACAGCTTTTAGTGGAGTTTATGTTTCATTATTCACGATAATTCTACCCACATTAGGTTTAACGGTTGACGTAATAACAGTACCTGTGATGGAAAGTTTATCTATAAGATAGAATTTGATGTGATTTTTTTATTGTCGGCTCATTGGTTTAACAGTTTATTCTGAGTTTTAGTTGTTTAATGTGGATGATTCACCCTTTAACGAGGTGAATAATAAATAAATAAAAAAATCTTTATTTACACGAAATGATTAGCGTACAGACACAAAGTAAAATAATTTGATATCCAATTTATTGTATACTTAAGTGCATTATTGTATAAAATGTTCGTGGATCATATAATATGTTAAAATAAAATAAAACCGCAGCGTATGGTCTGACAAACTTAGGTTAGAAAACCAGGCTGGACAATAATAGTCTTTTAAATTCAGTTTGAGCGAAGACAAAACATTCGATACCTAAAATAGCTTTTAAAACTGCCTATGAATAAGAATTTAATGTTTACATGACACCCACAGTCAGTAGAGCCAACTTATCAATGCGAATCGGTATAGAAGCAAAAATATAAGTACACACTGATTTCAAAACACGAACCCGCGAGTCCATATTTACGCATGCATGGAAACTGATTTCCATACACCCATCCGCATCATAAAAATGAATACCTTATACCCGTCTCCGTACCGCTGCAGCCACATAGCTGATCGGGTTTTCAATCTGAAATGTAATAAGACTTCCCGCTACTAAAATGCTTTCCTCAGTGAAGCATTGGACAGGAATATAAAAAATATTGATCGTAAACGATCCCCTACCATGAATCAGAATCAGAATCAGAAATCCTTTATTTGCATAAAATGTAGGTAAAAGGCATAAGGTGTTACAATGTTATATAAAATAGTTCCTGTACATTTTGCCAAAAAGTTATATTGTGAACTTATAAAATATTAACAGAGGCGTATACTTCTAATATGCAATGAATAGATTCGTGTTTCAGTGTCTTCTTTCTATTTGCATTCATGGATTGTGCTGACTTTGACGGTCAAATAAAACACTGCGGGGATACCTTTTTCCAGATATGCTTATCCATAAAAATATGTAGGGATAGGGATGGATGTAGGAATAGTAGAGATGTGAAATTACGTCGGATCTTACGAGGTTAGTAAGGTAAAATAAAGCATCGTTATCATCATTTATCGGTAAGTAAACTTAACCGTCTGTCGGTGAGGAATATACAATTGCACTGGTGTTAAGAGGGTTGTAGTGATTCTTTTAATAAGGTAAGTCGCTTTCTCGCTAGCCAGTACATGTATTTACATTTCTTAACACTTAGAGCATAGAAGTAAAAACATTAAAGAACATTGATCCAGCTGACTGGAATATGGAGTATAGTCTAGCCTATGACCTCTTAAAAAACCTAAAAAGACGTTTGATAGCCTTTTGAAAATAAAAGATTAGAGTGCACGAGTACAATCGCAATATACAAAAAATACTACATGCAAAACAGTCAACATCGAAATACAGAGTGAATACGTTCCGCCGCGAATAGAGACCAGCAAGTTTAATTTTACAAGTAAAGGAAATCACACTAATACAATGTTCGCGGTTTTACCATAGAGAACAGTTTAAACCCTTTGAACTTTCTGAGCTGAAATGTTTGATATCATTAAGCATTGTCACGTTTGCGGTGAGCTGACACGGTGGCCTATTTCGAGTAAAATGTTGGGAAATGTTATATATATTTGGTTCTTTGTTCTATTATTACTAGGACGTTTATGATAGTAATAGGAATTAATACAATTTTTCACAATCCCATTTAAATTATCAACCGCAATCGTGGACTGTATTTTGAGGTTATAGAGCAAGGGCCCGTTGCCGCCAGACTTTCGTAATTATAAAAGCTGAAAGTTTGTCTGCGCATGCCTCTTGCGTCGCCCCCTATTACATCGTGGGACGGAATACACAAGGCGAAATGTAGGTGTCTTGGTAACACCTTTGCCTACCCCTTTTGAGAAAAAGGCGTGAGTTTATTTAGTTTAATTTTTTGACATTCGAAGTTTGAGAGTCAAAAATGTTCGTTTTGCTGTCGAGTATCGACTGAAGATCTATGGTAGCGGTTATTTTTATCTTAATGCTAGAGCATCAGCGTGTGTCGAGGTGGATATGGTCTTCTCAGGGGGTTAGTGGGGGTTGTAGAAGTGAAGTACACTGTTTAGTGTTATGTCTGGTCATGAACCGATGTTCAGGGTAAGCCCATAAATTTTTAAAAACGGACGTATCACGTAGAGTTCTACTCCTTGGTGTATTGACTGCAAAATAAGTACATGCAACACCAGAATACGGTAGTTTTGCAACCGAATTTCGCATTTCATCTGACGGATGAGTGCCAAATAGCTATCAGGGATTTTATCAGGAACTGGTGAAACTGGCCCCAAGTCTCGCCCCTTTTTTTAAATTATTCTTTATAATTATTTTTTAGATTTAGAAGAATGTTAAGATTAACATAAAATTATTTTTACTGATTTTATTCGACTTCAAAAAAAGGAGGAGGTTCTCAATTCGACTGTATGTTGTTGTTTTTTATGTTTGTTACCTCATTTTTACTTCTCGACGTTTCGATTAATTGAGAGCTTTCGTGGTCACGGGGTGGTTGGACAGAAGTATTAGTTAGATTGTTAAATTTATTTTTTATTTAATTTATTAAGATGTGAATACTGAATTTTTTGAATTACTATTTTAGTTTATTATGGTAGAAATTAAAATTAAAAATTCCGCAAAGCTCTGGGATGGACATTCGAATATCAACATTGAATAAAAAATATTACTGTTCAACTAAAAACTTAGTGAAAAAGGAGTAGCGTATTTTTTTTTCGGAAAGTTAAAAAGCATGGAACATTGGCAAGCCAGTATAAAAGACACAATTGTTGAATATCGTCCAATAACATTTTAGTATGTCTCTTAATTTCACGTCAGCTTAAGAGTCCAGAGTTAGGCAATATAAATAAACAAGGCAAATACTGTCATGAAACCGAGCAAGTTTTATTGTCTCTCCAGCAATGGCAGTAACTACGAGATTACTAGTTGAACGTGGAAGGAAGTTGGACTAAGTTCGGGCGAGCAACAGTCCCGTACACAATAAGTTCCTGACACTAGTTCGTGTCTTAACTTGGTTTATTTATTATTTATTTAAATCTTAATTGTACACAAAGTTAAAATAAACCAGTATACTGAAACAATATTAAAAAAAGTATAAATAGCGGTCTTCTTGTTCCATAGCTGTGGTTCTTAACCGATAAAATCATTTTATTCATGTCTAATTTATGGATAGATTGAAAATCTCTCGGTTTACTTACATTTCTGTAATGACATATGGTCAAACTAGTCAAACCACTGGTTGGTCAATGGATAGACAGAAATTTTGACAAACGGTCCCTCATGCCTAAAAGGTTAACAACCCACTGCTCTATAGTAATGTATTACAGACAACCATGGGATGGATTTTAAAGAAGGAAAGAGAGAGGTTAGTTATATTTGATTCCGATTTTTGTGTGTTGGAGATGTGATATCGTGTCGATAATCCCGATATTTGCCATGCAATAAATGGAAATTAAAAATACTTACGCAAAAAAATCTACTCCACCGGTTAAAATTGGGAGCGCAATAAAACAATTAAAAATACTTGATAGAAAATAAACTTAGGTTCCATTATGTTATTATAGTCTCCTGTCTCAGGGAGAAGTATTGAAGAAACTTTCTATGTATTATAGTGTTATTTCAACTAACAATAAGTATATTAATTTTACTACAAAATCTACTCGTTTTCATTGTATATTCATATTGAATTGCAATTTCAACCCGAGGTCGATGACCCGCAGCACAAACATCCCAAATCAGAAATAGAGATATTGATTTGCAAATATTTAGACCGTGTCTCATAAAGGTTGTCCCTTGTCCTTATATTTTGATTTCCCAAATAAATAAATCTCAAACGGAAATAAATTAAAATTCACGCAGACGTGGCCGGTATGGAGGTAATATCATCGGGAGCGTGTTATGTAATAAACTTTTGGAATAAATGTAATTTATATTTGAGAACGGATGATTTATTGAATGTATAAGTAATTAAGTATAATTTAATTATTATTTTATGTAAGTGTGTGGCTATTGAGTGTTATTTATTTTATTATTTATTTATGAAATGAAATGAAATTCGTTTATTGATCACCTAGGCAATTAAATAAACTTATTCAATGTTTACAAAATTATATTTATTTAGTTTAGTTTTTGGTAGTCGTCTAATTATTTAATTTATATGTTTAAATTAATTAATCAATAATATTAAGGGCCTAATGATGGGGGTGAATTGAAAACCTCGATTGCATTTATTTGACCGTTGAATTAAATATTTAATTAGGCACGTGGTTACCAAGGAAGTATTAAAAAAAATGGCCGTACCTAATAGGGACCAGGCAATGGTCATAATGGACGCGCAACGGGATGGTGCATAAAATCCGTATCTATTCGTATCGTAAGATAATGGGCCAATCCTCCTGCGGTATACGGGAGGAGATAATATGGGCGTGAGCGCTAGTAACTATAGCCGATACGGGAAATTGCACGTCAATATCATTGCAATATTATACTATAAAAATTATTTAAAAGAATTAAACCGATATCATAAAAAGAGACATTGTAATAAAAAGAGAGAGAGACTAACCTGATCTTTTAATAAATCTGGTGCATTTACACGCTTGGTCAAACTCAGCCAGCCTCCACCAACGCCAGCGTGTAAACGGAGTGTTTGGCCCGGCTGGCCTTTCATTTTCGTTGTTGATAGCTTGGAGTTGGTAGACCTTGGCCCAGCCTCAGCCAACGTGTAAATGCACCTGAAATATACCAACAATTTTTTTGAGGTCGGAGACATATCTGATTGAAAATCTCCTTTTTGTGAAGTCGTTTACAAATGAAGTGTGCTGTAATCTAGTAACGAAATATTCAAGCCATATTTACTGTCAAGTTTTGACTTATGTATTGCTTCTAACAGGCTTTTTATTTACATCAATCAGAGTTTTTGAGGTCGTCTAAAAATAATTAACTGAAGTTACAAAAGATTTTATTTACGTCAAATTATAAAGACGTATAGCCGTGCGTCTTTGTCTTCTCCAATGCTGGATAATTTATGACGTCATTAGTGTCGAATTTAGACACTGATCGTTAAGACCAGTTTTATATGACCTATGTACTGTATGAGTCTGTATGGTTATAGGAGATCTTAGTTAATTGACGTTTTTCTCGATATTTCGGTCAGCATACATGTCTTTACCACATAACGAAGTTTGTGTGCCAATTATTTTTTGCTCTTCCCAGAAAGTTTTAAACAGGAATGAGAAATTATTATATTTAGTCATGTGCATTTTGGTGGAAGATTATATTTAATTGGATTTTATAACCTAGGGGACTTCCTGTGGCTGAAGTTAAAGATATTTTCTAGACTATGTTAACAGATAAGCTTAGAAGAGCTTTTTGTCTGGAACATAATTTATAATGTGCTTTGCTATCTAAATTTGTGAAACAAAGCATCAACGTGTTAGGTTTTAAGCTATTATTGGGTATAATGTGTAAGTGAGTGCTATCAGTATTTGGCTAGCCGCCGCACTTACCATAATACAAACCTAATTTATTACAAGTAATTTTTGTTTCCGAGAAGATTTTGTTGTTTATTTTTATTTATTTTAAATTCCTATATCCACGAGCTGACAAGTCACCTGATTGTATGTGATCACTGCCGTCCATTAATATCTAAAGCACTTAGATCATAGATGTGTTGCCGGCCCATCAAATTCTTAGGGAAGCGCGAAGAAAAAAGGATGGGAAGATGAAAAGGGTATTAGGCATCCGGCAATCTCACTGACTAAATGAAACACGACCGCAAAGCTATCTCTTCACGTCAATTTCTTGTGAGACAATGGTACCGTCCAGGACGAGCCTGCTCATTCATGCTGAGTCATGTTATTTTTTCTTATTGCAATAAATGGCGAGACGAGCATGCCGTTCACCTGATGGTAAGCGATACGACTGCTCATGAACAGTACCGAAACCAAACAACGCCTCGAATTACAAAGCAATGCTTGGCATGCTACTGCGCTCGCCATCCTGAGACGTAAGATGTTAAGTCTCAATATGCCTATTAGTTATTCTGGCTAATGTCATTCAATCCGAAACACAACAGTACATTTAAACTGCTGTTTGGCGGGAGAAATAGACATTGCGGTGATACCTACCCAGGCGACCTCTCACATATGAGAGATCTACCACCAGTAAAATGATAGACAACAGCGTGGCTCTACCCCTTTTAAAACTAAACTAGTCTAATCATACACATCTATCAATCTATGCTAATGGATAGCCTTAACCTTTATGCACCATTTACACGGGGTGAGAATCGTATGCCTTTGTCGCGTGATATAACCGTCATATGATTACCATGTTAATGTTTAAAAGATGCAATATTTTTATATCCATACTGTAATATTTCCGATCTAGGCACACCGTGACCTCGGGAATATTGAACAGTAATTGATCGTTACGTTCCACGTTTAATGAAGAACTGACAAATGATATGCTCCATTACGACTACATACATTGCCTATGTACACTACACCCCCGCATTTATTTATTTATATATGCTTTATTGTACACCAAGAAGAAATACAAAATATTTAAAATACTAGACATGGTTACAATAGGCGGCCTTATCGCTAGCTGCGATCTCTTCCAGGCAACCTTTGGATGGACTGGATTATTGCAATATTCTAATATAGGGTAGTGAAAATAGTGAGCGAGAAAAAATAAATAAATAATTATTGATGTACATGCTATAGTATATCAATTTACATACATAATTATAGGCATCTATATATTAAATACATACAAACATACATACATACATATATACATACATACTAATATACATATATTGAGGTAATTTTAATGAAGATAAAGCAAAGAGGAGCAAAAAATTAAAATATAACAGGATAACATGTTACTGCAGTGACAAATAATGTAACTTAACAAGTCTCTTAAAACTTGGTAGTGACTTAGCTTGCCTGATAGACAGTGGTAATTCGTTCCACAAGCGAGCAGCATGAACAGTAAAAGACTTGTCGAGAAATGATGTGCTGTGCTTGGGAATCTCTAGTATCAAATTCTCTGTTGATCTAAGAGTTCGTGCATGAGTTTGACCTAGGAAATTAAAACGGTTTTTAAGATAGTGGGGGCTGGAGGGATTGAACAAGATACCGTATAAAAGGGAGAGAATTCGAGTATTACGGCGAAAACGTATTGATAGCCACTTGAGTTTGACACGAAATTCGGAAACATGGTCATATTTGCGAAGACCAAATATGAATCTAATGCAGAAATTCTGAAGTCTCTCAAGTTTTTCCATTTGGGCTTCGGTGATGTCGAGGTAGCTAGCATCAGCATAATCAAGGAGGGGAAAAAGAAGAGATTGAACTAGTGCGATTTTCGTGGAAATCGGTAGAAAATTCCGCAATCTCCGCAAGGACCCCGCAGCAGCAAACAATTTGCGACTTACTTGTTGCAGCTGGGGACCCCAGGATAGGTTTTGGTCGATGATTACACCCAAATTCTTAACAGTATCACTAATTTGAATAGCACAACCATCAAACAGAATTTGGGGTAATTGATCCGTATCTAATTTAGATATCAACCTGGAGCTGCCGACAACAATGACTTGGGACTTAGCAGGGTTCACTAATAGCCCGTGAGACTTACTCCATCTGCTGATACTCTCAAGATCCTTGTTGATAGAATTAATAGCCTCCGTCACCCTGCCCACAGGAGTATGATAATATATTTGTAAATCATCTGCATACAGAAGGTAGGAAGAAATCAGATTTTTTGATATTGAATTAATAAAAACAGCGAAGAGTAAGGGAGATAAAACGCCGCCCTGAGGGACGCCAGTAAGTGTGTCGCACCACGAAGATACTGAGTCTTCAACACGAATGCGCTGGCGACGGCCCGTCAGGTAACTACGAAACCAGTCAATTACCGTTGGAGATATGTTAATAGAGCACAGTGTAGTCAGCAAGACATCAAAGTCAACGGTGTTGAAAGCATTGCTAAAGTCTAGCAGAGCTAGAATCGTTAGCTTGCCATTCTCCATCGCAGCTCTGATGTCATCCGTGATATGAACTAGTGCAGTAGTGGTACTATGTCCATGACGAAATCCAGACTGGAAAGGATTAAGGAGATTATAACGAGTTAGAAAGGAGCATAATTGTTGATGAACAAGATTCTCCAGGACTTTGGAAAGGAAGGGGAGAATGGATATAGGGCGATATTCAGAGAAAGATACAGGATTAGGTTTTTTGGGAAGAGGAATTACTTCGGCCTCCTTCCACAAGGAAGGGAAAACTGAGTTGGATAAGGAAAAATTTAGAATATGACAAAGGATATGGAGAATTTCGTCAAGGATGTTATATATTATAGTCAACCTATGTGGAGTATTATTTTTTTTAAAATAAATTTGTGCGTGTCAAGTCATCTTTGATTTACAACATGGTGACAGCGGGGGGATAAAAATAATTTATTTTTCTGGTTGTATTCGATAATAATTCGAGATGGAACATGCGCGGCCGCCAGCGGAACTGGTCCTGGAAGGAGGCCCGGCGAATCGAGCTGATGCCTGGCGTCGCTGGGTGAGGCAGTTTAAAATATTTTTAAGGGCGTCTGGCGTGCATCGTGAACCTAGCGATGTCCAAGCTAGTTTATTAATAAATCTTATTGGTGCTGAGGGATATGATATTTTCACAACTTTTAAATTTGAAAAGGAGCAAGATCAAAATGACATCGATAAGTTACTGGAGAAATTCAATGCATATTTTAGCACACAAGCGAGCACTACAATCAGTAGATTTAAGTTCTTTACAAGAGTTCAGGAAAATGGTGAGAGCATTGACGAGTATGTAACCGCATTAAAAAATTTAAGTATAAGGTGTGAGTTCGAACATTTAGAAGATGGCTTGATTAGAGATCGCATCGTTTGCGGAATTATTGATAGTGCGGTTCGCGAGCGATTATTGCGTACTGACGAACTCACGTTGGAGAAGGCAATAAGGATATGTCAGTCAAACGAAATTTCAAATGACGATGGTCGTCAAATTGAATCACTGAAAACCAATAAAGGCAAAAACTTAGAAGTGGATGCAGTGAGGCAACATCGTGGTGGTCGAGAACGTGGAGGAGCACGTCGTGGCTTTGGCAACCGACCCTGGCACTGGCGTGGTGCGTCCCGTGGTCCGTCCCGGGGCGGTATGGCGAGCGTACCTTTAGCTACCAGCAGCGGGGCTAGTGAAAATGTACTGCCACGTAGACTATGTGCTGCATGTGCTTATGTTCATTGTGATGGTGGTAGTCGATGTATTGCTAGATATGTAAAATGTTTTTTATGTAATGTAACTGGTCATTTCATGAAAGTTTGCCCAACTCGAAATATGAATAGAGTGAATGAGTTATGTGAGGAGAACGATAACGAAGTGTTTCATGTTTCTACTATCTTTGGTGATACACAGTCCAACGTTAGATGGTATGAGACAATTGAACTGACAAATAATAGATATAAGCATTTGTTTAAGTTGGATACAGGATCCGATTTGAATGTTATATCAAAAAAGACATTTTTGAAAATGGGTTTTAGTCTCAAAGATATTTGTTCTGAAAAAATTATAGCAAGATCGTTTTGTGGCAATTATCTAACAGTTTTGGGTTCTTATGTTTTAAAATGTATTTATAAAGGCAAAGAGTATTTATTGAAATTTATCATATCTTGTAACGATTGTCAAAGCATACTAGGCAAAGATGCTCTTGAACAAATGGGCCTAGTAGTACGAATATTTTCGTTGAACATTGATAATTATTGTGATCTGTTTAAAGGTCTTGGAAAACTACCAGGTCAATATAAGATCCCGGTTGATACTGATGCCACACCATGTATTTGCCCCGTTCGAAAAATTCCTTTAGGTGTGCGAGATCAATTACAAGTAGAATTGGAGCGAATGGTAGGGTTAGGAGTAATTAGAAAAGTTACGCACCCGACATCGTGGGTGAATGCTATCGTGATTGCTGCGAAAAAAGATGGCAGTCTTTGAATCTGTCTTGACCCGAGACCGCTTAATCGAGCTATACGTCGTCAACATTACCCGTTGCCTACTCTCACAGAAATTGCTAGTAAGCTAAAGGGAGCACGTTTTTTTCAGTAAGCTTGATGCTAGATCGGGGTTTTGGATGATAGAACTAGACGATAGGAGTGCAGACTTATGTACTTTTGGCACACCTTTCGGGAGATACCAATTTTTGCGTATGCCGTTTGGCTTGAGTTCAGCATCTGAAATTTTTCATGCTAAAGTGCGACAGTTACTAGAGGATCTAGAGGGTGTAGATTCTTTCGTGGATGATGTAATTGTTTGGGGAGCTACGAAGGCTGAACATGATGAACGGTTACGGAAGTTGCTAGAACGTTCTAGGGTGATTGGTATTAAGTTTAACCGAGAGAAGTGCAACTTTAGTGTAGAAGAGGTAACTTATTTAGGTCATAAGTTTAGTTCGCAAGGTATGAGAATTGATGATGATAAATTAAAAGCTCTGCTTAATATGCCAAATCCATCTGATAGGCCATCTTTGGAACGATTCTTAGGGATGGTTAATTATTTGTGTAAATTTATCTCTGGATATTCTGAGAAAGTATTACCTCTTCGAAATCTTTTAAAAAAAGATAGTGAGTGGGTTTGGGGACCTTGTGAGGATAAAGCAGTGCAGATACTGAAAAATGATTTATGCAGTGCACCTGTGCTTGCGCTGTTTTCTGTCGATGAGCCGGCTGTAGTGTCGGTTGATGCTAGTGCTCATGCCGTGGGAGCGGTGCTACTGCAAGGTGGCCGTCCTATTGAATTTGCATCTCGTTCGTTGACCGAAACTCAGAAAAAATATGCGCAGATAGAAAAAGAAATGCTTGCAATTGTGTTTGCTTTGGAGCGATTTCACCAATATATCTTTGGAAAAGAAGATGTGTTGGTTGAAACCGATCATAAACCATTAGAGCCTCTATTTGATAAATCTCTTGACTCTGTTCCTGCTCGATTGCAGCGTATGATGCTCCGTGTGCAAGGGTATAAGTTTAAAGTAGTATATAAGCCCGGGAAGTATATGTTTGTTGCTGACACTTTGTCGAGAGCTCCATTACCTGATCTTCTGCACAATGATATATCTGAAGAAATGAATTATCAGTCTTGTTTTCTTTTAGAAAATGTTAGATTTAGTGACCAAAAATTAAATCTTGTAAGGGACCACACGCGTAGTGATTTACAATGTCAGACGCTAATAAGATATCTTAAGGATGGTTGGCCACTGAATAAATTTATGGCTGATGATGTGGTTCGTTCTTGTTGGAGTTATCGGGGATCTTTTGAATATTCTAGTGGAATATTATTTAAGGGTAATTTAGTATTTATTCCAAAGGATCTGCTTTCGGAAATGGTTGCACGTGTGCATGAAGGTCACCTTGGAATTGACAAATGTAAACGTCGTGCACGCGAAGTGATGTTCTGGCCGGGTATGTCACGAGACATTGAGCAGTTGGTACGTCGATGCACTATTTGTGCTGAAAAGTTGTCGATGCCATGTCGTGAGCCTCTATTACCACATTTGATTCCTCCATTACCTTGGGTGAAAATTGGATCAGATATTTTTGAGTATAAAAAGAAATATTTTCTAATTTTAGTAGATTATTTTTCTAATTTTGTTGAAGTGTGTCCTTTAAGTAATATTACATCTAGGAGTGTAATTTTAGCGATGAAAGATCAGTTTGCACGTTATGGAATTCCGCTAGAATTGGTAACGGACAATGGGCCGGCATTCAGTTCTAAAGAATTTCATCATTTTGTACTTAATTGGGGATTTAAACATATAACGTCCTCACCGAACTATCCACAATCTAATGGCCGTAGTGAAAGGGCTGTGCGCACTGTGAAATCATTATTATTGAAAACAATTAGTGATAACTCGGACTTTCACATGGCTTTACTTAATTATAGAACTGCCCCGAGAGATGGAATTGCAAGTCCGGCAGAATTACTTATGGGTAGGAGATTAAATACGCGATTGCCAGTGCATATCAAGAAGTTAGTGCCTGGAAGAGATAACACAGAGGATTACCAGAACATGTTACGCAAACAGTCTATAACAAAATCTGGTTATGACAAAAGATCTCGCGTATTGCCAGATTTACGATTAGGTGATAAAGTTCTTGTTAGCGATAATACACAGAGATATAGGGCGAGCGTAGTAGGACGTTCTGAGTATCCTCGTTCATATTTTGTTAAAGATGCTTATGGGAAAACGAAGCGAAGGAATAGGAAACATTTAATTAAGTTAGTAGGATCAAAAAATGCATCAACTTCCGAGACTTCTGAATTTCGACGAGAGGATAAGGGTGAGAGTAGTAATGATGATGGTGAATATTATGATTCATTTGAAAATATGTCTGCATATACCTCGAATAATAATGGTGGATGTAGTCGTATAGAAAGGGCAGCTGCAAGACGGGCAAAAGAAAAAATAAATAAATTGGTTAAGAGAATGTGAAAGTATGTGTCTATGTTTAGTTTAATTTGTAAAAGTCTGTGTCTATGTTTAATTTAATTAAGTTTTGTTAATTTGTTTGTTTAATTAATATGTGTTATAATTTAGTTCTTCATTTAGTTTTATGGTTTTTGTGTTTGTTTCTTTAAAAAGGGTAAGATGTTATATATTATAGTCAACCTATGTGGAGTATTATTTTTAAAAATAAATTAGTGCGTGTCAAGTCATCTTTGATTTACAACAAAGGACAGGCAAGATCATATTGCGACTAATGCAATCAATCCCAGATGCATTGGACGAGATAGATAAAATGCTCTTTTTAACATTACAATCAGAGAATTGACTAAAGACAAATTGGGAATAATTAGGAGTTGGAATAGAAGAAAGTTCTTGAATTGTTTTATTTTTAGTAGCCCTATCAAATTTGGGCAAAGCAGTGAAATGTGAATTCAGCGAATCTAAATTTAAACTATTAGGAATAGAATCTGAACGAGATTTTCCAACACCCATCGAACGGAGAAATTTCCAGACTTTAGCTGGATCATTGTTTTCTACAGATTTGTGAACATGTCGGCGTTATTCTATGATACAAAAATGTACCATACAAATGTATGATTTACTACAACAATGCATTTTTCTTTCACACATAAAAATTTTATAGGTATCTACATATAATATACAAATAGTGTAATCATTTTCCTTATTATTCACAATTAAAAAAAAATCTTAGATTTAAATCCGTAAATAATAGTTTTATTGCAATATCCTTAATTATTCAAACTATCATCAGTTAATACATAATGGTATTTCCATAGCGCTCGATAGGTTTAGGTTTTCTTTTGGGCCTATTTTGCAAAACCGATGGTGAAGGATAGACATATCTTTCCCTGGAATCTGGGACCCTTCTAGTACTGGGTACCTGGGTATTCATCCATCCATGAGCCACTGGAGGTCCACTGCTGAATATAGGCCTCTCCCAATGATTTCCACAGTGACCTGTTGGAGGCAGCCTGCACCCAGCGAGGTCTTGCGATCTTTACCTGGTCTTCTGACCACCTTGTAGATGGACGTCCTACGCTGCGCTTTCCGCTACGCTGCCTCCATTCGAGAACTTTTTGGCCCCATCGGCCGTCAGTTCTTCGCACTATTTGCCCATTGCCATTGTACTGGGTACGCCAAGTGAGAAATGGATTTAATAAACTGACCTGATCAATTTCTTCTCAATATCATCGCATCTTCGAGACGAAAAACTCTCCCCGTACAAATGGGGGGTTAATAATGCCCTTTTTGTAACTAATTTGTTTTTTATTTATAAAATCGCTCGTTTTCATGTAATGCGCCATACAATAAAGCAATTTAGAGGGAAGACGGTGCGTGTACCTACATGGATATATTTTTACATGAGTGCATATGACGGAAATCAATCTGTTCATGTTTATGCGTTGACGCTATTAAATTATATTCATATGAATTAATGAAAATGCCGATTTACACACAACGAAGGTACTCATAGCAATTTTGGTTTCAGTCATAATTTCATATCTGCTTATAGTTTAGTATTCTAAGTTCATTATCGCTTTGTATGAGCAGACTATGTGGCCTAACCACTCTCAATCATACTCTCGATTGTAGAGGAGGCCCGTGCCTTGCAGTGGGACGTATTTGGGGCAATACAACACGATATAGGAAAGAAAGCATTTTGTTGGTATATAATTTTGTCACTATGCACCCTAGGCTGCCCTTTCTCTCTCCTGTCTCTTATCTCCATCCAAAAGTTGCCTGGAAGATATTGCCTAGTGCAATAAGGCCGCCGATTGTACTTATTTTAAATATTGTTTTAATTTCTGTTATTTTATTTTTCTGGTATACAATAAAGTTAATAAATAAATAATAAAGCTATTCAACGTGAAATAAACGATATCATAATATATTTAGATCATATCTCCGCAACTGTTAGAAATACTTACAATTTTCTCGTGACGTCTTTATTTTTCACAATATTTGGTCGGTCCCTACAATCCAAGACATCGAATAAATATTTGGTCCAATATATCCTAAATGATGACTGCCTCAGAGGTGTAGTTTAATACGGTACGGTTCCATAGCAGACGTCTCGGATTGGAATCCCGGGTCGAGCAAAATGATATTGGTTTTTTGTATTCATTATCAGATCGGAGTCAGGAATTTGTGCCCGATATAACGGCTCGCCCCCTATCACATTGTGGGACGGAACATACAAGGCGAAATGTGGGTGTCCTAGCGCCTCTGCCTAACTCTTCTAGGAAAACGCATGAGTTTATATATGTACATCCTAAATTCGCAACTAGTATTCAACAGCCGATAGATTCCAGTATGAATTACATTTAAATTTGGAGTTACTGCACTTTGAGTAAACAAATAAAATTGGTCACACGTGTCATTTGAAGCTATACAAATTCTATTTGAGTAAGTGCAGTGTGTTGCTCGGGGCACGTCTCACCCCAGGGGCCTGCAGGCTGAAGTCAGCTTAAATGGCACGTAAACGACTTAGATATATTGCAGCGACTTGAAGAAATTTATTACTTTAAAATGCATTTGAATGTTTGTAAATGGAAGAATAAATTACATTTTATGTAAATTAATTGTATTTTTCTATCTTGGCTGGATTGCTAGAGAGCTATCACTTCTTTTTTTCTTTATTTTGCTTTGGAAAGATTGCCTTTAAATTATTAAAGCTCTAATTGTAATTTAATTGTTCACAAGGCGGAATAGTTTAAAAAATGTATTGGCTACGAAAGACGACACTTTTATGATAGATTCTCAGAAAGTCGCGCTTCAAAAGTTTCCAATCAATATTTTTTTTTATTCTCTACTAGCGGTCGGGCCCGGCTCCGCCCGGGTGCATACATGTTTTAAAATGGCGGTCAAAATGTTTAATTCTGACTATCAGTTTAGAATATCAACCAATCGGACCACGAAAAACGAACAAAATTTCCTCGTATTTGCTAGAAATATCACTACTGCTTTCCTCCTATAGGTTATAGCGTGATGATATATAGCCTATAGCTTTTCTCGATAAATGGACTACCCAACACTGAAAGAATCATTCAAATCGGACCAGTAGTTCCAGAGATTAGCGCGTTCAAACAAACAAACACTGCAGCTTTATAATATTAGTATAGATAATGATGGTGTAGTAGAAATAAGAGTAGTATTATGAAGCATTATTCATACTTTCAATTATAAAGGAGACCCGTGCCTTGCAATGGGACGTATGTATATATGGGCTGGATTAGTATAATATTTGCTATCGCAGATACATTTAAACCAAAATGCATCTAACGAGTGAACTGCATTTCACATAGAATATCCACCGGCAAGTTATACATATCTTTGGTTGAAAATTCTCTACAATTTGGAACATATACCTCTGAGCACTACATTTTCGGGTACGGTGGTTACTATTCATGCAAATACGAATATTCTAAAGCCAGCAGACGTGACTTTAAAGCGAAAACTGTGAAAAGAAATTGAGAAACCAATCCCTAGTTCCAACAATACGTCATTTTTAAAACTCGACGTAGAAATGCAAAATTGGAAACGAGTCAAATTGATCGGAACAGTAACTCTGAACAGATTCTATCGAACGAGAACGCTTGCAAATCGGTAAATCAATCATATCTCTGTGTAGTGGGCGGAGTTTTTACAATATTTCACATATTTATGAGCACGGCGCAGTGCGGAGCCTCTGATTGCTGCTGAATAATTTATATACAACTTTGAAATGTTTGAATTTTGAATTTACTTCCCGCTGTTCTTGTGGCGTCTGCGACAAATATTTGTATTTTTTCCACCTTTTGTCTTAATGAATTCATAATTAGGATGTGTTTGAATTTGATGGTCATCATCAATTTCTGCTATAAGAAGTATCAGCTAAATTGTTTATTTCTTTGGAAACCATGAAAGTATTAGAAATGAAGTCTTAAATATTTTAATTATACATTTTTAATACAGGAAAATTTTTAATAACATGTATTTCAACACATAACAGAAATAGATAAGCTAAAGTACATAAAAAAGATTATAAATAAAAATAGTACTAATCCTATAAAAGGAGACAACTACTATCCAAGTCCAGCCATCACATCAAACTAATCAAATCAATCTTAGAGACAAAGAAAAGGGGTGGTTTGATGTTTCAAGTTATGAAGTCGTCGAAAATTTCGCTCACCAAGTGAAAAGTAACACAAAAAATGCAATATAGACGGATTAGATAGAGTAGATGGAACGTTCAGGATCGGTACAGTAATCTCAAAAACACACAGTAGCAAAACAAGATAATGTAAAACTAAGATAAATAAAATCTCCCTTCACTTGCGTACTGGCGATATATTCTGGTAACAAACAGATATTTCTGCTGACTATACTTACCTGGCCATGTTTTTTGTTTTATCAGATTTGTTTACTGTAATATTGTGAACAGAAGGCATTTTGTTTTAAGTATTTATGCCCTCGGGGATTTTTAAGACGAAACGTTCTTTATCCCCGCTGTGATATTAAATTTTTACGTGTTCTTGTAGCGCGAGTAATTCGAAGAATGAATGTGATTATACGTAAGGAGATACGTGCGTTGAGTATATTATTGGATTTTGTCTTTATCAGCCCTTATTGTAACGTGCTGTTGTTTGAGTCTAGACTGAAGGTTGGCTGATGGATATAGTCAACGTTATTATCTATTGGGTCTGGGTGTAGGTGAGACCGAAAAGTCTCTCGTACTTTCTGATTGTTACGACACGAGTCTCGATCTTAGTGTGGGGTCAGGACTGTGTACGTGACTGTTAGGTGTTATTATTTATTTATCTGTGGAACATAAACAGGCTGGAGTAGGCAGGGATTAGATATCTGTCATTACAACCCTGTTTGATAATCTTATGTGCGTTTGTTGCAACACGTTTAATACAGGGTGATATTTACAAATGGTATTTAATTTCAACCACATGTTTCTAACTGCCCCGGGTATCACTGTACCAAATTTGAAAAGAATCTGCCAGTTAGTTATGTAAAAAATAGCAATTTTAGTTTTCAAGGCTTTTAATCAACCCGTATCAATAACTAACTAGTCTTTTTACTCTCAGGCAAATTCCCGAAACGGACATAACTTCAGCTAAGCGGTAAATACTCGTATCTGTACGGGGTGGCCAAAAAAGTTGAGAACTAAAATCACGACTTTGGACAAAAAATAAATCAAGTTTTTGTACAATGTCACTTGGGGTGATGAGAAACATATGGATAAAATTTAAAAACCATGTCAATATCACCTGTATATCCATAGATAAGTTTTCTACAATATTTTTCAAAGAGTAGGTACTTGACATCTTTCTTTACAGCATAATACCATCATAAGACTGGCAAACGAGCAAGTGACTCTCAAGAAACGCTAATTATGCCACTCGTCACAGCGATGTTTCGCACGAGGATTGAAAGAGTATGACGGGGTCGTTGGCCTTCTAATCGAGTCGCATTTAAAGAGGTTTTATTTCATTGTATACGAAAGAACCTTCTTATACAATGAAATAATCTTTCTAGGTCTAAAATTAAAGCACTATATTCGTAAAAGTGGGAATTCATTAAAACTTCTTAGAGTGTATTCAGAGGAAGGCAATAAAAATTTATATGATAAATAAAGTTAACAATCTGGAATCTTTATATGCTATTTATATGCATTCGTTTGACGAAAAACGTGCCAAGACTGTGAATAGCCATTTAATTGGGTTAAAAGCGTACTCAAATAAATTATAGCAATAGTACGTATGTTAAAGTAGTACTTGAAAATTCTTATTCCTATTTCGATGCAGGCTGAATGGAGCATGTACACAGTTAAGTTGGTTAAAACTAGGTTCCTTCCGTCAAGTTGGGTTGCAGTGATTCACAAGGAAAAACTGGTGGAAAAGTTATAATAGGCTACACGAGTGCAGTAAGCCTCGGAAAACAGGTCAATTTAGATTTGAGTATATTTTTATGTTGTGGTAATTGTTGCTCTCTTTGTGAAAGGAATGTGGAAATAGAGTCATCTAAAAAATTTTGAAGTTTGAATTTTAGTAAATGGTACTAGGTCAGAGATGTTGCCAACTGATATTATTAGAGAAAGCCTATTCCCAGACCCATTCTCATTCATATTATGATGTATTTGGATTTTGGACTACTAAGATAAGGGTAGTATCACTGGAGTATTGTTTTGCAGGAAGCTGTTAGTTGAATTGCATTAGAGAAGTGTCTCTAGATATCCTTGAGAGAGGTCAATATTCAATAGTAGGATTTCTGTAGCTGAATGAAATTATGCATTGAATTTAATTAAAATATGACAGTTGATAGAGGTGATTCCAGTTTTAGTTATCTTTTCTAACAACAAAGACTCACAAAAAAATCCCTGTAAACAACTTTACACACAGAAACTAAGCTTCGTTCTATCAAGAATGTCAATCAATATCCAGACAGCCACGAACACTGTGGACGCTCTTTGTCGTGTCTGGCAGTGGTTGCCTTGATATAACAACTCGCTGTAACTTCAACGTCGCTGTTTGACACTGGCAAATTGCTATACGTTCGCCACTCAACAGCGTCAGCTTTTGAAGCCGTTTGAAAGATTCTCTTTTGATAGATTTAAAAATGGAACGCAGAATTTATTCTTTTGTTCGGTTTTTGAATTTGATTTCTATACTCTATAGTCTGTTGCAAGTTGACAATTGACATACAATTCAAATAACGAACGTTGTCATCTATGTTCCACTTAACAAACATACGGAATTGTTCTATCTGCAGAACCATAAGAATAAATTGGAATTGGAATGCTGACTGAAGATTTTTTGGCAGGGGAGGCAAATGAACAAGCAGTTCTCAAATCGTTCAATAGTTCACGTAAATTGAACCGTTGCCGATTTTTAAATACCCAAAAGAAATTATCTTAAATTTCGGTATTAAATAATAGCTTTACCACAATCTCATGAAGGTCGTGCGAGAATGAAAATTATTTCGATTTTGATAGGGAATTTTAGCACAAGTTTTATTAAATAAATAATGAAATATATTACGCGTGAACTGTAATATCAAAAGTTATATCTGTTGGCTCATTATACTATTTTGCGTGTACGATCTGTGAACCACGAAACTCTAGGGTTTATTATCAGATCATTTTAATTCGGTGGCTTTGGCATCGAAAAACACATTTTGGCCGGTATTCGACATTTCTGCGGAATGTTTGATTTGCAACATGCTTCATAAGACATACCCATTCATTATTCATAAACTCACCTCACGTATTACCAGTGTCACCCACCATTCACCGAGGTTAGCTAACCCAAATTTGACACAGGTGAGTCAGACGCTGTGCTGGGCACAAACTTAGAAACTTGAAAACTTATATCATTAGTTTCCAAGATCTCTCGAAACAACAATCTGATTTCTGATTTGATTTGATAGCCTCCGTGGCGCAGTTTGTCAAACGCCATCTATGAAATGAGAGACCATGGGTTCGATCCCCGCACCAAAACAAATAACTGTGTGAACCACAGGTATTTGTTTCGGGTCTGGGTGTTTGTGACACCGAAAAGTCTCTCGTAGCTTCTGATACCCACGACATAAGACTCGATCTTAGTGTGGGGTCAGGACTATGTATGTGACTGTTGGGTGTATTTATTTGTAAGTCGGGTTGGGTATAAGTTGTGTTTCAAAACAAGGATTTCACGGTTCATATCAATTAAACAATAAGCTAAGACTGGCTATGGCTAAAAGAGGTTGATGATTGAATAATTGTTGATGCTTAACGCTGATATTTTGGGACATACGAAAACAGGAGAAGGAAGTCAGTTTTAAGCGTAGGCAATGAACACCATTATCGCTTAAGATCAATTTAATATTTCACGTACCTCCATTTATTTATAAAACAAACATTTCCTTTGGGGGTCGTAAAGCCATTTTCCTCAATTATTTAAAATCGCCGAAGGGCATACGGTAATATATTTTTAGCCTAATTTTAATAACGTACTTTATAGTAATGAAATCGCTCGTTTGTGAACCAATAATTTTCCGTATAAAATTCATACGCGATTGTGGAAATGGTTTGAATATTTATCCAATTTGCCGCCGGCTAGATGCCGCTCGTAATATATAGAGCTTTTATTTAAATCTTTCCAAATAAATTACTGCCAGAAACGTATTGTGGTTATAAGTAGGGTAAGACGTGTAAGGTAGAACCTACTTTATAGCGGTGTTAATAAAATTTAGTTTTAATTGTACGCAGTAGAAAAAATCTTGAATATGGAACTCGTGAATGTCTTAAAATTATGTATTAAACGTTACTAATATTCTAGATGAATATGCTGATTTGAACGATGGTAATCTATTAAATATCAGCATTGTATGTGGTAACTTTAAGTTTTAATACACATTATTAGTAATACCTACCTGTGTGCTTGAAGGGGTAATTAAAAGTGTAACTAATGCCATCCATATTTCGCGAAACTTATTTCTATCATAAGTTGTGAAAGAGGGTCAAAGGCCTTACTATTGAGAATGCCGAAGATCGGGCAGAATGGAGGAGAATTAGGCAGACGGCGGACGGCACTTGCCGGGACAACCCCAGGTAGAAGAAGAAAAAGATGTGAAAGAGGGCTTAAATACGATTCCCACATTTTATATATGTGTTATAAAAATTGACATAAATTGCCTTTCCCAAAATAGAAATCAAATTCAGGACCTTATGATTAAATAACAGATGTAGTGACGAGGAATGATAAAGAATTGTTATGATGGTTTGGTTATGTCCGAATTGTTGTTTATATATTACACCTTTAAGTGGTATCTATATCAAAATGTTATGAACTAGCAAAGAATTATGAAGTTGTAATAATGTGTATACTGTTAACATGAACATTAACTCAATAAATAATTTATCTATCTTTAACTATTAATAATTTAAGTTTATTCAACGTATAATAAATTAGTTTAGTAGTTTTGGTTCCGATCCTCGGTGTATAATTAAGCAATAAGATTTATGCCTAAATGTGAAATGATTAACAAAGCCTAAACCAGGGAATTTGATAAATATTAACTGATATTTAGCAAGAAATTCTGCAACTTTTATCGGACTACGGCAAGGACAAAAAGATGATGCGGTCTAAGCAAAAATATGTGAATAGGAACGTTATTTTTTATGACGGGACGACAAATAATAATATTAAATTTCTTTATTTAGACGACAAATATTCAAACATAATTGTATTAGCACTTACAAAAGTTTTCTTAATTTATTTATATATACTTTATTGTACACCATAAAAAAGGAACAATAACAGATTAAATACTTAAAACTAAAGACATGGTAACAATTGGCGGCCTTATCGCTAGCTGCGATCTCTTTCAGGCAACCTTTGGATGGACTGGATTAGTATAATAAAGAACTATATGGGTTAATCTATGTTAATCTATGTTAGTAGAACACATTCACAATAACACGCATCATATTATACATTGCCTTCTCTAAGTATACCTTTCAGAGGAGCAATAAGAATTTCCCCTAATTAAGATATGTATTGAATGTTGGACAAAAGTGGCATCTGACTTCTATAATTTTTAGAATGTCGTCGCTTGTTCTTAGGGCGATAAAAGAAGCAGTTCTTTTGCGGATGAAATCGTGAAAATCGTGTGTTCTAGCGCAAACATAGGAAACATACTACTGAAATGCCACGCGACGCGACCCGACACGACACTTGTTAATTCAAATCAAATTGTACTATTTTATATCACCAGAACCATTGGACAAGCGATGTTGCGCGATGTTGCGTGGCGTGTTCGTAGTGTTAAAAGATTTTTTTTTAGCTTCAATGAATGGCGAGACGACATTGCTATTCGCCTGATGGTGGTAAGCGATACGACCTCTAATGAAAAGTAGCTAAACCAACTAACACCTTGAATTAAAAAAGCAATGCTTGTTATTTCACTGCCCTCGCCATCCTGAGACATAAGATGTGAAGTCTCAATATGTCCACGAAACACTACAATGCATTCACAGTTCTGTATGGCGGGAGAAATAGACATTGCGGTGGTAATTACCCAGGCGGCTTCTAACATATGAGAGCCCTACCACCAGTAGAAGTAGAGTAGACTTAACACGTGTTCGTGTCGTGTTGCGTGGCGTTTCAATAGTGTGTTTTCGCCTTTAAAGGCGCTGCAGAACCGAGTTAAGCCCAACAACATTCTGAACACGTTATTGTATTGGACGTTATTGTATTGTGACAAAGTTATCACACGATTGCCACGGGAAAATCTTATTTAAACGTATTGAGTGTTTACCTCCGTAGGTGACTTCAGTCCAATACCGTTTTGCAAATATGATTCAGAAGAACAACAAATCAACTTAGTATTCGTGGCGAGGTTAATTCCTCGAAAACTTTGGAAAGGTCAAGAGCCAACTGTTGGGAATAGTTTGTAAGTAATTATGTAACAGCTTATTGGCGGTAGTTAGATTTATGTTGAGGAAAAACACAAACACCACAGCAAAATAAGTAGTAAGGGAAAATATCGTGAGGAAATATTCGGACGAAACCTTCATGTTCAAGAATTTCTTATAAGTGGTTCAAAATAAATACATAGATAACACCCAACAGTCACATACATAGTCCTGATCCCACATTAAGATCGAGTCTTGTGTGGTAGGTATCAGGAACTATGAGAGACTTTTCGGTCTCACAAACAACCAGACCCGGAAGAAATATTTGTGGGCCGCACAAACATTTCTCTCGGTGCGGGGATCGAACCTGCGGCCTCTCGTTTCACAGGCGGCGTCTAACCGCCTGCACCACAGGGGCTGTCAAAAGAAAAGTATTGAGGCCTGGGTTTAGTTTTTGAAGATGATATTGAGGAAGGTGGCTAAGGTTCTTTCATTCCAAGAACTTCCATTATAGCAGCCTTCCTATTTGCCAGCAACATTGGCGTAGTTATAAAAATATGAGCTGTGAAACGACGTCCACTCCTGTACCGAAATAAAAGTTTGTGCTTGTCATAAAAAAAGTATTTGTTGCAGGATTGAGTATCGCGACCAGAAAGTATAATTTCAGGTTTATGTCTTACTGAGGGATCACGATTATGTGTTTTATTATTGGGTGTATTAACTATTATTATTATCGAGTCTTTATTTTCAGTGGTTAGGCTATGGGCTATATACCACGCTGGCCTAGTGCGGGTTGGCGGACATTACACACCATATAAATACAAATTTGTATGGTATGCAGGTTTCCTCACGATGTTTTTCTTCACCATTATAGTGCGTGCGTGACTATATAGCCTAAGCACTGTCAATGGAATTTTATTTTACAGTACAGTTTTATTTTGAATGTGGTTTATGCTTACAAAAACACTATCTTGGCAATTGCAGACGTTATCAATATAAGCATACTAAAATACCAATTAATTTGATATCTCCAGAATCTCATGTAGACTTGAGGATTGTTATTTTACGATCCAATTTGGGAACGTGCGGGGTTAGTAATACCGAAACAAATTGGCGCCTAACCTCCATCCAGACGGAATTAGTCAAGCCCGTACTTCGGCTAAAGTAATGTATAAACATACATGGAAAATAAGGCTGAATGTTTTCGTTCCTTTGTCTACGTTATGTAATAAAGAAAAAAATATGAATTTATCATGGATGTAGGGTTAAGTTGGGTTAAGTATAACATGTTACGGCCACTAGCCACATTGACCGCAAGAAAACGAAAGACTGAGACAAAAGGACTGTTATGTTTACCGATAATGCAATGAAATTACTGGTTGGTCTCACATTGAACAACAGCAGCGTGTCTGCGATGTGTAGATGCGGCTGCCAACATGTTCACGGTGCTCGCGGGTTCGAATCCCAAGGCACACCTTTGACTTTTCGGACTCATATGTGTATTGATAGTCAATCACCGCGCACTTTAATGGTGAAGGAAAACATCGTGAGGAATCCTGCAAGCCAGAGCGATTTTTAAGAATTTCTATGATATGTAAAATTCGCCAACCCGCACTAGGACAGTATGGTGGACTATATGGCCTAACCAGTCCGCCTGTGTATATGGGCTGATACCTATTAACAGCGATAGCCTAGCATACCACGAAAGTACTATTTAGGTCGAAATATTCTTTGTTTGATTAACCTAGGAATAAAAGATGTGTATTACATTACATAGTACTGAAATGAATGCTCTGTGACTGATACTTTCATAAGATGGTCATATACAATATTCACAGCACACCTTGTCATTGTATAGGTTCGACGTTAAAGAGACCGTCCCTTAGGGACATTAATACCTGATTATTGGTTTTACAACGTAAAGCTTATGAATAAATAAGCTTTATTAAACTGCAATAAAATATTAAGCTAAAAAAACAAAGCCCTGTACCGCTGTCATTGCCAATTCCCCGAAGAGATTTCAAATTAAGATTTTCCATCAAATTCATGTATACGATTGCGATTGTCTCGCGGTTTGGCAAAATTTAATTTCAGTACTATATCTTAGTATTAAGGGCAGCCTATTGAAGACAAAGTGAATGATCGCCGGGCGTCGGTTTTTAATTGAGATTTTGACAAAGCAAACTTTTCTCCCCTCATTTACATGTTTATTAGTACTCCTTGCCTTTCTTCGGGCAGTTGGTGTTGAAATTTCGGCCAATAACAAAGCCCGGCTTTATATATGGCCTCAGTATTTTTCAAATTTGTTAAAAGAATTTGGGTCTGTTAAGTAATTCTCTTATGTGGCGAAAGAAACCATTACGTTACGTTTTTTTGTGACTGTTTCGGGGCATTTTTTTGTATTTAAAAGCAGATTTATGTTTTTTGGTTTTTACTTTTGTTACCATTTTTAAGATCATTAGTGTAGCCTCTCAAGACTACCGTATATTTCATGGTTTAAGCGTCATTTACTAACATTCATATCAGTAATAGAATTAATGTAAATACCAACGTGATAAATACAAGAAAAAAAAGTACAACGAAATACAATTGTAAAATGCCAAACTTGTACTTAAGTAAGTAAGTAAATAACTATTAATGCGATATGGTCATCAATCGTACTATTTTCATTTTATTTGCTATATGTAATCTATTTGTACTTAAGATGCAAAATTAAAGACTCTAAATAACGTTAACTACGAGTTGAAAATGAATATAAAAAACATATTGTCGTCCATTTTTCCACTAAAACTCAAAAACGTCTGATTTTATGATGTTTTCATTTCACCTCTTCGATGTAGATCAATAATAATTTGTCCCCTCGTGGGGTAGTGTGGCGAGTAATTTATTCCCTCAGTCGTATGGGATGGTGAACTCATCAATAAAACATTTCGTGGCCGATGCTCCATACGAGTACAATATCTGGGATGGAGAACACTTAATCCGTGGGAGACTATTCGACGCCGCGTCCTTTTCTTAACATTTAACTGGACTGGTGGTAGGTCTCGCATATATGAGAGGCCATCTGGGTTGGTACCACCGCAATGTCTATTTCTCCCGTCAAACAGCAGTGTAAATGCACTATTGTGTTGCGGATTGAAGGGCATTGCAGCCAGAGTAATTACTGAACATATTGAGACTTAACATCTTGTGTCTCAGGATGGCGAGCGCAGTGAAATGCCAAGCATTGCTTTGTAATTCAAGGTATTGTTTGGTTTTAACTATTGCGAAAAGTAATTAAAGTGCGGTTAAAACTATTGGGATCAATTCGAGGACGGTACGATCTTCCAAGGTTATTCACAGTATTTTTTGTAGTACCATCGAGCTTAAAATCGAATATACACAGGCTTGACTTGAACGGCTATATGTGTGTCCGGTGAGACACAAAAATCTTAACTCAAGCAAAAACATTCATTACTTATAATTATAAAATAGGTTATGCCCGCCTCGGTGGCGTAGTTGTTCTTCGGTTCGGTTATAAAGCTGAGGTCTCGGGTTCGAATCCTGGGTCAGACAAAGTGATATTGGATTTTTCTATTCATTATCAGCCTGGAGTCAGGAATTTGTGCTCGATATGGCGATATACTCGCCCCCCTATCACATTGTAGGACAAAATGTACAAGGCGAAATATGGGTGTCCTGGCACCTCTGCCTACCTTTTCTGGAAAAAAGGCTTGAGTTTATGTATTTATTTATTAACTTTATTGTACATCAGAAAAATAAAATAACAGAAATTAAAACAATTAAATACTTAAAATAAGTACAATCGGCGGCCTTGTTGCACTAGGCAATCTCTTCCAGGCAACCTTATGTATGTGTGGATAATAGGCTATTATATAAAATTTCTTCCACGTATCGTAAAATAAACTGCTTAAAGTAAATATCAAGTGAACAGATAACGACAATTTAAAGCAGATTGATGAGTTGCTTAATTAATGAAGCAAATATTTAAGGAAACTCTATCTCGGTTGGAAGTTTGCTTATGAAACTGCCGCTTGCAAACAGCCTAACCAACAAAACATCTATAATAATTAATGTATTGTTTACAAATCATTATTTGGTTCTTTTGTCTAATTATTAAACGGTTTTGGCAGTTTCAAATTTCTTCTTAATTAACAAAAATATATTCGGGGAAGATTTTGCGCAAAGTCTTTAATGTGTAACCATTAGCAGACTTCTTGTAGATAATAATTTATATCACAATAGGGATTATTAGCAGAACTTGATTATGTAAGAAGATAATTTTGTGCCATACAAAATAACTAACTGGACTGTATTTCCTAACCACTGTCAATCGTACTCGCGATCGTAGAGGAGGCCCGTGCCCTGCATTAGGACGAATATGGGCTGATACAGATACAAAATAATACAGTCGTTATATATGTATAATTAATAATTAAAGTATAATTTAAAGTTCGGTAAAAGGGCAAATAATGAAAAAATATAAACGAATATGATGTTACCAAAGCTCGCGTGTGTTTACTTGAGATTTTTAAAAATTGTAGTAGCTAAGCTTACTTTTATTCAGTTAGTCAGACTTACTTTGTACACTTAACAACTTTAGTTTAAGTTTTCAAACTCTTATAAATGTTGACATAAGACCCAACTTAATACTTTGAAATGATTTGAGAAACGTGTTTTTTTATTGCACTGAATGGCGAGACGAGCATGCCGTTTGCTTGATTGTAAGCGATACGACCGCTCATAAAAAGTAGCAAAACCAAACAACTCCTTGAATTGCAAAGCAATGCTTGGAATTCCACAGCGCTTGCCATCCTGAGACATAAGATGTTAAGTCTCAAAATGTCCAGTAATTACTCTGGCTACAATGTCTTTCAATCCGAAATACAACAGTGCATTTACACTGCTGTTTAGCAGAAAAAACACGTGTAGAAAAATAACTTTAATTAAAAGCATGAAGTACATATTTATTGAAACCGCCTTATTCATAGACAGTTTATAAACCTATTTTAGTTATCGAGTGTTTTGTCCCTTTCGAACGACCTTTGCGTTCAGTTTGAGCAATAAAAACAAAACATTTTATAGTAAAAATAAGTTTATGGACTCTCTCCCTTATTCATAAGGACTTAACGCAGTTTTCAAATGCCGTTAATATGAGCTGACTCAAAAACGTTATTCATAGACGTCGTAAATCACTATTTAACAGTTTATTAACTTAAAAATGGCCGAAACCCCTGTAAAACCAAATATTAAGCAGAAAAATGGCGGATATCATGTGAATAAAATCAGTTATCTTTTAGTGAAGAGGCATTATTAGTTAATGAACGCTTTATCTCTTTGTCACATGTTTTGACTAATTTGATTTGTTCACTGTTGGGTGCTATTTATTTATTGCGTTTAAGTGGTTGACTAGCGGTTTTTTTTTATAATTACGATATATATAAATAAGGAATAAGGTAGTTAGTGATTAAGTTTTGGTTATATATACTTATAGAGGTCTGCATTAGCGGCACAAGAACTTGGTAAATTTCACGAAATTCCACATAGAGCGGAGTAAGCGATCAAAGGGTCCTGTACCTCCAGAACTAAGGTTGCTTTAATTAATTTCAGTTCTGCGACCTGTTTATTGATCATATTGTTTGCTAGATTAATTGTCTTGCGGAATGCTAACTTATATTTATTTTCTGTAGTTTTATTTATAAAGCATTCTGTTTATTTATTAAAGGATTTGTCGACAAGAAATAAGAGATATACAAATTATATTTAAAATATGCAGTATTATTTTATCAATAGACATTATATTTAAAAACATAACTATTACTATTATTGGAGTCTGTCCCACCCTAACATCCACCACTACAACTCCTTTAAGCCAGGATCAACAGTGACACGCATTGTAATGACACCGAGCATTGAAGCTCGGCGAGTCTCCGGGAATATCTAACTTGTGTTTAACCCGCAACGAAATCAATCACGAAGTTAAATAAATAGGTGGAGTTGGAAATAAATTACTGTCCACATTCCTCCGTGACAAAGCGGGTGAAAAAAATAATAATTATAGAGGTAAATAACCTCGCCAAAAGACTTTTACAGCCCCAGAAGCCAGCTGTAAAGCACCACGGATCAAATCATTATTACATTTAAATCTTGTATATATTGTAATATTTCAATTAATTATATACTATTAACAATAACGTGTCTCTAATTGATTGTATTCCGCGTACAATGCCATCACATATATGTTACTGCATAAAATATACACTAATTTATCCCCCGTATAAATAAACAAACCTAAATGTATTAAAATATGTACACCCTGAAATATTTATAAAACGAAGGCACGTGACATACCAGCCTATTCAGTCCACGTCCGCCACAAATCCTTTAAGTCCTTCAAACCGAAGTATTTGTATCTTTAATAACGTAAAGCGATTATGCGGGCGTATAAATTAATTTTACATCAGGCAAAGTTTGTAACTTTCACGCCCGACCGAAGTACGGATATTTGGGAGCTTCGGTACACGTATCTTGGGTATTTCTTGTGTAATATAGAAAATAGCTTTATAACAAGATTTTTATAAATTTGTTTTGACAATTTTTTTTATGCTATTAAAAGCGAGCATACCAATCGCCTGATGGTAAGCGCTGCGACCGCTGATGGACTGTAGCAAAATCAAACAAAACGGAAATTACAAAGCAATGCTTGGCATTCCACTGCGCTCGCCATCCTGAGAAATAAGATGTTAACGTTTCAATATGTCCAATAGTTACTCTAGCTGCAATGTCCTTCAAATCGTCACACAACAGTGCATTTTCCGTCCCACGATGCGATAGGGGGCGAGCCTATCGCCATATTGGGCACAAATTCCTGTCTCCGGGCTGATAATGAATAGAAGAATCCAACATCACTTTGCTAAGCTTTGCAATCATACCGTAATACAACTAATCCGACTTTATGGAATAAAAATCGATTTATCGAGAGAGTCGAGAATAGTAAATAATAAAAAAATACACCCAACAGTCACAAACATAGTCCTGACCTCACATAAAGATCAATTAACTCTTGCATCATGTGTATCAGAAACTAGGAGGGACTTTTCCGTCTCACAAACACCTAGACCCGAAACAAATACTTGTGCACATCACAAATATTTATCTTTGTGATCGAACCTGCGGTCGCTCGTTTCACAGCCGGCGTCTTACCGTCTGCGCCACAGACGCTGTCTGGGAAAGTAATAAGCGTGTTAAAAAGAGTTCCATATGGCCAGAGTCGTGGAAACTAAGTCAGCAAGCCGTATGTGCATATTTCCACTACACTTGAGTCGGTTTCTGTTCTGTAATGAGAGCAGTTGTAAAGCTAATATTTTCCTCGGCACTCCTCAGCTGAGGCAAGTTGCCGTCGAGCCGCGGCATACATACTGCAATCAAAGTAACTTCAATTGTTCTATTTCTGTGATTGCTTGCGTTTTAATTCTAATAAATAGGGCCTTTTGGGGTCATGTTTTTAATACGCTTTTATTAGCTTAGCTTGTAATGCATGTATGTATGTATGTAAAGGAATCTTTGAAGTCGATTTTCGAGCACTTCAAACAATCATGGCAACATTATTATAAATGTCATTGTGCTCGTTGAAGAATTTTATAAGTAGTTATTTATTTACATTTTCGTACGGTTTTTGCTTGTTTTGTGAATTAAAACAAACACAGACCCTATTAACAATAATATATAAAAATAACAAGTATCTAAACATTTTCCGTCGTAATATATCCGGTTGCTATATTATCTAATATTAAATTCGATCTTAAATCCCTCATTAAAAACAGACTTTTTTACCAAGCTATACACGTATTTGGTATTATATTATCCAGAACATTCACAAATTAATAATTAAAAGTTAGTAATATGTGCGCAGTTGCCTTCCTTTGCTAAGTTAGCCGTAAATAGATGATATTAGTAAAAATAAATATAATAATAGTTTAAAAACTAGGGTTGCTTACAATAATTACTTATCCTTGAGCACCCTAGCTTTTAACCATAACATGATAAATTCCATTTTCTAATCTTAACCTCATTATAAAGTTGACTTCTTTAGTTGGGTCTTTTGCTAAAGCATGGTTAATAGTGTTTGAAACTGTTATTTATTTATTTTATAATGTGGAAAAAATACAAATACATAATATGAATCACACCGAATATGAACTGAATGCTGATACAAACAATTATTAAAAGTAAGATTTATATAATTTTGACTTTTACGTTTTCCCCAAAGCGGGAAATGAACCTACAATTCTTTCTATTCTTAATATATTAAGTGCAAAGCGGCGGACGCGGAATAAAATATAACACTTTTGGGATTTAAAGCTTGTTCCTTTAGCACTTAAACAAATTAACTCCCTATATTTTTGGCTCCATCCTACGCTGACCCATTCCTCTAATGCAGTTGTATTTAAATATTTTTGATATCTATTTTGGCTTGCGATTAAAGAGGAAATTTTGTGTACCATAGCATTGTTTTTCTATTTTGTATCCAGCTTGACTATATTGAAAATATATTGTTCAAGTTGTTTTAATAATAAATGTTGTATTTATGTAAAAAAATAAACGAGCTTACTAATACGTGTTTTTTTTACTCTTTGGCCAAAATATGTAAGTAAATAACAGTTTCTTTTCGGTTGAGTAAAAGGGAAAGTGTCGAAAACCTCGTAATAGTCTGCTAGACAGCGTTTGTGTAGAATTCAGACGGAGAAAAAAGACCCGACGTTCGGTGACGTATTGCGAGATGGTTTCGCTTGTAAGTGGGACGACGTTAAGAAATTCCTCTGAATGGAACAAAAACAAACATTTTTAATTTTAATGATGTATTTTAGAGACTAAAATATTTGTGTAAAAGACGTACAACTTGTATATGATTAATGTAAGTCGTTTTCAAGAGTTTATTGAAAATTGTCTATGTTCAGCAAATGAATTAAAAAAGAAAAGAGTTTAAGGTTCCTTTGCCTAAGGATGGCTATGATACTCGAGTATGTATCTACAAAATTAATCTTTATTTGGATTGGTTTAAGTGACTTGAAAACCGAGAGGATTTTTTAAATAATAATAAATAATAACACCCAACAGTCACATACATAGTTCTGACCCCACACTAAGATCGAGTCTTGTGTCGTGGGTATCAGGAACTACGAGAGACTTTTCGGTCTCACAAACACCCAGACCCGGAAGAAATATTTGTGCGCCACACAAACATTTCGCTCGGTGCGGGGATCGAACCCGCGGCCTCTCGTTTCACAGGCGGCGTCTAACCAACTGCGCCACGGAGGCTGTCATTATGTTCAACAGTTGATTTCTTAAGGCTTTGCTGACGTTTCTTCCTTAGTTAATAAGTTAGGAGTATTTTTTGTACAATATTTCTGGCAAACAAGCAAACAGGTCACCTGCTGAAGCTGGTAAGCTAGCATTGCCGCCCATGACAACCACAACATTTGGATCATATATGTGTTGCCGGCCTATGGAATTGGAAATTATCTTCTATAAGAAATTATACACCGTTCAATCATAAAGGTTATTAATTTATTTTTATATATTTAAAAACTTCCAACATGTGATAATATGTTTCCACGAATTTCTATAAAAATATTGGTTTTCTTTTCCGTAATAAAAATGAGGTTCAAGTGTCCTTACTCCTTTCATTTTATACTTCCTCTCCATAGACGAGATTCCAATTTGACTAATTATATCCCAGTATCCGTCATTTTTTCGTTTTTGCCCTTCAGACAGACAATTAGTGTCTTTTATCCATGAGTTTTAATTTTAATCGCCGGCCTTATTCTTTGAAACAAAATTAAATCGTTTACTTTATACTTTTTAATATTTTTATTCATCGTTTTTAATAGGATTTTGCGTATTTTAACGTTTTTGGTCTAATTAGTTTTTGCTTCAATCACTTTTACTTTAACTGTGAAGGAATATATCGTGAGGAAATCTGCATACTACAGCGATTTTTTAAGCATTTCTATGGTATGTAAAGTCTGCCAACCCACACTAGGCCAGCGTGGTGGACAATATTATGGCCTAACAACTCTCAATCGTACTCTAGATTGTAGAGGAGGCCCGTGCCCTGCAATGGGGCGTATATGAAGTACCGTACATTAGGTAAATATACAAAAATACACCAATCTAATTCTATAATTTAATATGATTTAATTGTACTCATAATTTTTGGTAACACTATGTATTTAAAGCATTATCTTATCATTTACATTATTTTTCTATCATTACACATTTTTTGTTCTGGCTCTATAAATTACTTTGTACATGATGGTAAATGAATTGCCATACAATTTTATTCTTATTTAATATGACCGGCAAATGAGCAGGCAGGTCACCTGATGGTGAGTAATCACTTCGGCTTGGATAATGGATGTGTTGCCGGCCCATCTAATCGCAAAGGAAAGGGCAATGATTTTTCACAGTATATTACATCGAATTCACACTTATTTTTGACTATCAAGTGCTCTCTAAATTACTCACAAATAAATTACAGTCCTGTGAAATATTTTTTTCTCATATCACGTAATTTTACATATAGGTATGGGTTCACATCCTGGACATTCCGGCGGCATATACGCAACACAGTTCTCTGCTCCTCTGCAAATGTGGTCGTCACACACATCGGGTGATTGGAGGCATGATCTGTAGGCTGTGGAAGAGAAATGTTAGTGTAGTTTTATACTATTGTTGCTGTAGATTAATGCGATATTAGTGTAAAGGAGAATGCCCATTTTACTATAAGACTTAGGTTAAGATTGTTGTGTCTCGATGAAACCTTTTTCGTGTAGGGAAAGATACATATTTTCCTTCGATCAAATATACACTAGATACACAGTTCCCTGTAAAAGTTCTGTTAAAAAGTGGCACCGATGCATGACATGATAAAAAGTAATCAAAAAGATCACAAATTCCAAATATATTAACACAAATTCCACCTTATTCCTGGAGCTTAAAGTTGCTTTTCACATATTTCTGAAGTTATGCGACCTTTTGGAAGCAACGGTCGGTGCGTGACTGAAGGCGAAAGAGTGCTTAAAGCACTCTTTTTTGGTGCCATTTTCTAAGCGCTCAAGTTGTATCTAGTGTATATTTGATCGTAGATATTTTCAATAAATATAAACATAATTGCGACCCAGACTCGGAGTTCTTGGAGAAATAAACTTGAAGTCCAATAAAAAATATTTTTTGTCTTTGGCTCTTTGAACAAAATGTAAAATGTGATGATAATTATTTTACTTACAAAAATCCGTCGCACGGGATAAAAAAGAAAACATTAAAGGACAAACCATAAAACGCAGTATAATGAATTGTAAGTAGTATCAGTTTCGAGATCAACGATATTTTTTACTGACTCTATGAATAGGCATCCTCCTTTATGATGTTAAGGTGAAACGACTGCAGTCCAATTGATGGTGTACGCAATATTGTCTAGTTGACATAGAGACAAATCAATACCTATACAAGGCTGATATTTCCAAGGGTGTATGTATTTTTTATAATAATTAATTAATCAATGCATCTAAAATTCTCGCATTCAGTTTCTCGCATTTAGAATGCTATACGGAGGTACGTGACTTTGTGTAAATTAAGAAAAAAATATTCCTTAACGTATGTCATGGAACATTTTGACTGAGACTCGAAACAGTTATTCGCATTTAACATTTTTTCTGATTGTGGGATTGAATCAGTGTCCTTATTCCATTCGTGTGAATCTAATTTTCACTTAACATTTATTAGTGGCTATTACTTTTTTACTGTAAGCGAGCTAATTGTTTATGAAATGAACGTATTTCAATAAAATGCGGGTCATAATTTATAACCCGCATGAGTGAAATTAAAGTGATGTTTTTGAAAGTTTATCTATAGCTCAGTTCATAGATGATAATGTAGAATCCGGATTTAATAACGAATTTATTTTATGCCTAAAACGTGTCTCCCTCCGCGCCTCTGATAGGTAAACCAAAAACTTTAATACTTAATATGAAAAGATTTATGAATAACCAAAAGATAACCTTAATATAAAGGTTTTTTGTGGGCTCATATTTTAACTATTATAGTAATGAAGGGAGTATTACTCAATAGCACAAGTCATTTATTTGGCAGTATTAAGTTCATGGATATATAGAAAGGTAACCCACTTGTACATTAAATGGAGAAATACGTCAGAAACCCTAGTAACCTAACAATTAACCATTATCTTTTTGAAATAACGGTTCATTGTTAGGTAAAGTAAGATATTTTTAGGTGTTAGGATAAAACTGAACTTTTCTCATTTCACCAGTCTTAACTACAAAGTATAAACAAACAGGTACACTACTCACTGTCTATACATTGTCCGTAGAAGCAGCATCCCCCGCAGCACTGCTCGTGGTCTCCGCACTGCAAACACGTTTATACCCATTTACCTGCTGTAATACCGCTTTCTACGCGCACGTCACGTATCCACGAATCCCTGTATGTTTTACCTTTTATATGTGTAAAATGTACTTTTATTAAGGAAGGAAAATATATTAAATATAAGATATTCGCGTTTATTATAAAATTTACTAAGAAGTCATAAAGGAAGTCATGAAGGAAAACAAAATGAGAATCTGCATACGTGAGATTTCTGCAAAATTTCTTGAATATGTTTGTATCAGTTCATATGCGACCCAATACAGGGCACGGGCTTCCTCTATAATCGAGATTGAGAATGATTAGGCCATAAAATCTACTACGCTGGCCTAATATGGGTGGGCGGACCTGACATATTACCATAGAAATTATTTTAAAATCGCTATGGTATGCAGATTTCTTTACGATGTTTTCTTCACTGTTATAGTGCGTGGTGATTGATTTATATCATTACACACATGACTCCGAAAAGTCAAAGGTGTGCCGTTGGATTCGGTGGCCTGTTGGTAAACGGACCAGATGCGTCTGTTACTATCGTCACAGGTTCAAATTCCAGGGCACATCTTTGACTATTTAAAGACATGTAAGTAATATACACCCAACAGGCACATTTTTTTTTTTTATTGCTATGAATGGCGAGACGAACATGCCGTTCGCCTGATGGTAAGCAATACGACCGCTCATGGACAGTAGCAAAACCAAACAACACCTTGAATTACAAAGCAATGCTTGGCATTCCACTGCACTCGCCATCCTAAGACACAAGATGTTAAGTCTCAATATGTCCAGTAGTTACTCTGGCTACAATGCCCTTCAACCCGAAACACAACAGTGCGTTTACACTGCTGTTTGACGGGAGAAATAGACACTGCGGTGGTACCCACCCAGATGGCCTCTCACATATGAGAGACCTACCACCAGTAAATACAGAGTATATCATACAGATAATAACTGATATATCAGAGTAAGCACATACAGAGTTATCATTCCTCATTAGGATCAATTAAGTCTTCTGGCATGTATCTAGGAGAGACTTTTCGGTCTCACAAACACCCAGACCCGAAACAAATGCTTGTGGGCGTCGCAAACATTTGTCTCGGTGCGGGGTTCAATCCCGCGGCCTCTCGTTTCATAGTTGGCGCCTAACCAACTATGCCAAAGAGGCTGTTAAATAACGCTGAGGGAAACCATAGTGTGGAAACCTCTATGGTACGTAAAGACTATAGGGCCGAACCTTTTTCAATCGTGCTCTCGATTGTAGAGGAGGCTCGTGCCCTGCAGTGTACCGTAGCTGGATCGCGTTATATCCAGAGTTCAGAGTTAAATAAAAAGATTACGTCAAAATCCAATACATACCTCTTTTCCATAAGGTATGCAATCCTGCGCATGCACAACTAACATCACAGCACTTAAAAACACTAGTAACATTTTATAAAAATTGTTTTTATATATAATTCAATTATTAAAAAATAAAAATAAACAAAAATATCAGAAGCGATGTGCGCGCGCGTGGTTTATGCGCCTGCAACGACCTCTACAATTGTGACCGAGATAGCGAATGGACTTTTATTACGTGTACTCATAGCAATCACCTGATTATACAGGTTTGGACATTTCTATAATGTCATGTTCAGTTGCGTAAATTTAATTAACGCGTTTCAATTACCATTGTTTTTGTTGTTTAATTTGGTTTTGTTTCAAGGTTGTTTTTGTTTAAAGACCTATTTTTAGTAATATATTGTTTACGGTACCCGTTTTATACCGGTATAAAGATATTTAGTGAATTTTATTCAAATCATTGGATGGAGTCATAATTCGTATAGAAAGATTTTTTTTAAATATCTTTGGCTAATCCTGCTGATATTAGAACAATATTAAATTATTTTAATTACTGCTATGTACATAGTATATTACTTATTACACTACAGTGTATTAAAAAAATATACTCATAATAATTCCTATGTAGCAGATATTGTTACTAACACGTAATAAGCGAATGCATAAATCTTAGACCGCATCATCTTAGCATGATTTAAATTATTTGCTTCCATATTATTAGTCCGTGACTGAATGACTCACGCGGCCTTCATTGAAACGGTTTATTTTTCAATTGTTATGAAGTTTGTGTTACGTTTTGTGCTATTTTTATTTTAGTTTATTCTTAATTTATTTATCTCGGGCATTCATTGGTATTTAAAACAACAGTTCGCTTTGTTATTATCGATTAATGATGGAATAATGATTCGGGGGATATCAATTGCGTTTGTTATGGCCAAATATTCACTCTCTATAATATCCGTGAAACTGCACTTTTCTTAAGAGATAGTAAAGAAGTACATACACTTTGGTAGTAGTAGGAACAATCAATTATTTATTTGATACTTTACTGCACAAACATAGTAAAAATAATAATAATACAGGTATAACAATTACAAAAAGTACATTTAATATTTGTTTCAATGACTTTGACAATTGATAGACACAAAATTCCTTTTAAAATACGTAATGTACACATGCAATGTTGAAATCAGCCATAATATAGAGATCCCTCGGCCAGTATTGTGTTTTAGCATGCAAACAAATTCTAGCTTGTTTTGAAAAGTTTCGGGGGTCTCTCATATTTGGCCTTTCGTTTTAAGTCACGCTTCATCACAATTGTATAGAATAAAAAGGTATTGTTGTACTATCAATGATTTAAGTATAGTAAAAGTTAATTATAACATTAGAAATTCTGATTGTGTTTGTGACATTAGTATTGTTATGGCGTCATAAAATGTGTAATTGTATCCATTATTTGTTTTTTAACGCTTCGTTGATCCACAGCCGTTCTCTATAATCTATCTATCTTTAATAAGAGATTAAATGAGATATTTCGATGTATTTTCTGTTTCAGTAAATAAAAATAGATAGGTATGGATATGGTGCAAATATTTATAGATAGCTAGGTAAGATAAATAAGATTTTATTCATTCTTATTATGTCATTATTTTTTTATGCCGCTATGTTTCAATTTAATGTGTGAAACAGATGGTAATACAAAAAATGGGATAACAGTACAAAACCTTACACTTTTATTGAATAAAAAGTGTGAAATAAGCTTGACCTATACTTTATAGTTTCTGCCAACGTCAACAGGACACCGGCATGAGGTATTGATGTATTGAAAACTAATTATGTGCAATGTATGCCGGTCAATTGACGTGTATTCAAATCCCAATAGGGCAATTTGACGGGAGACGGCTAGCATCTCAATTCGTGTATGCCTTAGGTAAGCAGTTAATATTGATACATACATACCTTTTACGCCTTTTTCCCAGAAGAGGAAGGCAGAGATGCTACCAGGACCAAAACAACAACATGAATTACAAAGCAATGCTTGGCTTTTCACTGCGCTCGCCGTTCTAAGGCATAAGATGTTACGTATCATTATGTCCAATAGTGACTCTGGCTACAATGCTGCTACTTATGCTATTAATCTATTTATTTATATATTTTTTTACATAAGATAAAATCACTTCGTTACTATACCATTCCTTATCTATTAATAAAAATCTTTTATAGCTTTAATGAAATTATAAAATTTGTCCTACGCACAAAGGATATGACGTCTTTAAAAAGGTTTTTCCAATTTCCATAACCTGTCCACGGCTTATTGACGGTAAATTCCCTTTTTTACGCGAGTCCCTACCCTTTCCAATGTATGCATCTATTCTTATGTAAAATGTTAAAAGCTTTTTGGAGTTCAATTAAATAGTTATTATAGAAAAAGCAAATATTTTCCAAAAGGGTTCTTTCCGGAAAATCGTAACTGGTCGAAAATCGGTCGTAATCGGAAATTCGGTATTATAGACTTTTAGAGGAAAAAGTAGGGGTTTTATTTATTTGATTGCGCATCAATCAAGAATATAGGGAATATTTCGTAATCGTAAGTTTGTAAGTTACGATTACGAAAGAAATTACATACTTTTTATTATTATTGCTATATTAAAAAAAAAAAAATTGTTTCGAGCCATTGAGTTATAATGTACTAGGTAATAGAGGAGACGTCTCAACGAGATTGTTTCTAAATTTTTGCTCAATTCTTTATTCATTCGTTTCTAATTTCTGAACACGCAAATTTTTTTTACCGTAATTTTTTGTTCGAAATAGCTTCTCTCATACGTTGTACATTTCCATAACGCAAACGTTTTTGAAATATCCATTAATAATATTAGGTATATCAATGTTTAATATTCCAGTTAATGTTAGAAACTGCTATAAAATATATTTTAAGAAAACATATATTTATTGTCGGCATTTATACTTAAACAACCACATAACGAAGAGTTACAGTTGATAGGAATTGTTAATATCTATTTGTAAAACGATCATTGACCATAATTTGTTACATATCAAGTCAATGATCTAGATGTCGCTATTGTGCTTGATAAAATAGTTTCTGTGGCGTGTCTTGTCTACCGGTAGCCGGTAGGATTTAGATGCTTCTTGCTACACCTCGTAGTTCGAAATTCAAACGTTGAAGTATAAGCAGCTTCGGTCACTTTTGGCGTGTGATTTTGTTCCGGACTCTGTATCTAGTATATTATATTTGATCAAATGATATATAACGGGCTTTTAACCAACTCCGCCTCCGAGGTTTTGTGAATGGAAGAGTCTTTATAGGATTTAATATGAATTAATAATTCTCATAAAGGCACTTATGCATTCTGCATAGAACGGAACGATTAATTATTTTACATTCGTCTTCCTAATTCAGTTATAATCTCCAGTCGTGAACACACAAATTAAATTTAGCGCCATAATAATTCGAAACATTTTTGTGATTTATGTTCGGTCCGAGCAATAATCCACAACGGGAGGCTTTGCCCATTTATTATGAAGATACTACCACATTTTGCTTGTAAAAAAATAGCGCCACACCATTTTGAACTTTATGTCGAAGAATTTAAGACATGCAAATAAATCTGCAAAGAAAGAAGCTATTGGGTGCTGGATAAGTAACATTTTTGGGAGTTATTATAGTTCGTAAGTCTGTGATCATAAGGTTGATAATTAAAGTATTTTCAATTGAATTACGCGCAAACATTTCAAAGGATTTTACTATTTTGAAACAAGCACAAATAAAAAAAAGTTTTTCATTGATTTATTGAGTGAGAAGGAAAAAGAACGTTAAGAGGAAAGGGTTATTGGGCATCCGACAATCTCACTCACTGAACGAATACAACAGCGTAGCTTAGTGAATATATGTATATTTATAATTAAATACTATGTCTGTTGTCTGTAATTGTTATTGTATCTGTATCTGTATCAGCCCATATAGGTACGTCCCACTGCAGGGCACGGGCCTCCTCTGCAATCGAGCATACGATTGAGAGTGGCTAGGCCATATAGTCCAATTGTTATTGCTTAAGTTTTTATTTTATCATACTTTGTTTTTTATTCATTTTTTGTGACAATTCCTTCTTGTAATTTCTGTGCATGAGCCAATAAATGATAATTCCTTCTTTCTTTCGCTTCACGTCGATCTCCTGTGAGATAGTGGTACCGTCTCAGAACTGCGTATGATAGTTGTGTAGCATGATCAGTTTTTCAGAAACAAAGATAGAAATATGTTACGTTAGACAATGTTTTCGGGGTGAGAAGTTTGCTTACCTTACAGTTTCTGAAAGGTTAGTACCTACTATGAATTAAGAGATAGATTGAGCAAAATAACTAAATAATTAAAACGAGATTATCAGTTTGATCCACATGTATTCGGATTGAAAAGTCTCTCATAGTTTCTGATAATAATAATAATTAAAAGTCAATAAACAATAAATTGAGCTATTTGTTTACAACATACTTCTCAGTAATGTGTTGTGTGTGTGGCCTAAAAGTGAGCTCCTAGTTTTGTTACCCTTATCAATGGCACGACTATCAAAACTCAAACCTTGTTCGGAAGTACATCAAAGCGGAATATGTTGGTTTAGGACTTGCGAGTCTCCCTTGTAAACGTATTACGTGAACGGATAACAAAAGGTTTCGAACAAGTTGGCCGAAGCAATTTAATTTCAGCAGAAAAAAAATTGGTTTCGGTAACACTTTTTCATTCGAAAACATTTTTCTTATAAAATTAATTGGTATTTCAGCAATGTTTATTAACATATACATATGCATACATAAAGAAAAAGAAAAAAAAAGAATGAAATTCAAAATACGTACATCCTAAACTCACGCCTTTTTTTCAGAAGGGGTAGACAGAAGTACCAGGACACTAACATTTCGCTTTGTATGCTCCGTCTTACGATGTCTTCATTTATTGTTACAGTAACTAACAATAGCTTAATCTAAAATAACTTTTATGTATTCGAGTGGTTTTATGACATTCCCGTGGGCCGACCCTCGTCTGTCGCAAATCAAGTATTTCTCTTAAACCCAGGATATAGAATGTTATCCTTTATGAAAGGGAATAATGGATTTACTATCGTCTGTCAAGGGATGTTCGTACTTTAGATGGCTTCATTGAATTTGTAAGGTTTAATAATACTTTTGGATTTATTTTATGTCTTCAACTTGTAGCCGGTGGCGTTTTTTATTTCTTTTGGTAATTAATAATAATAACATTAACTCTTATTTATTTAAACTTTACTATAAAATTGTAGCGACGGTATTAATGTCGTCGGCATTTTCTATCAGTAATTTTATTATAATTGATTTGATTATAATTCATTTGAAACCAGTTAAATTATGGTAATTATATTTCATGATTAAAATACTATTCTTATGATTTGACAGCCCCCGTGGCGCAGTCGGTGAGACGCCGGCTGTGGAACGAGAGGGCGCGAATTTAATCCCCGCGCGAGATAAATGTTTGTATGAACCACAGGTATTTGTTTCAGATCTGGTTTGGTGGAACGAAAAGTCTTTTGTAGTTCTGAAACCCACAACACAAGACTCGGTATAAAAGTCAGGAATAAGTATTTATCAATAAATACGAGTATTACTAGCACACACATATAAATTATCTTGTTGAGGAATCAATATTGCGTCATGAGTATCAAAAACTAAAGAGACTTTGATCTCACAATACCGATACAAATATTTCAGGGCAAAACAAGTATTGATTACTCAGCAAGGACCAAATCCAAGGCCTCTCATTTTTATTCCTTCTTTCAACCAACTTCGCCACGCATTCTGTCCAAAACGTGATTATCCAGGACCAAAAATAACCTTAATAGGGGTTAAATTGAGCCTAACTGCTCGACAAACAAGTGGGACTTGACGCTAGTCACAACACAACATGCCACTTAGCTTATTAGCAGTTCGTGAGTTGTCGTGAGTTTTCGTAAACAACGCTCCCGACACTTTTAATGGACTCCCAACTTTTTGACAACTGACATCACTGTGAAATACTGGAGTTTTCCGCTCTATTATGTAAACTCAAGCCCGAATGGTAAGTAGAGATGTGGTTAAAGATCTTTATTTATTTTTTACTCAAAATAAATTTACTGTTCACTCTATGAGTTCTGTACAGTATAATGACAAATGATGGGAATGATATGTCACTACTTTATTATATTTATGTGTTTGTAAAAGCAGTGTAAATGCACAGTTGTGTTCCGGATTGAAGGACATTGCAGCCAGAGTAACTACTGGACGTATTGAGACTTAACATCTTATGTCTCAGGATGGCGAGCACAGTGGAATGCCAAGCATTGCTTTGTAGTTCAAGGCGTTGTTTGCTTTAGCTACTGTTCATTAGCGGTTATATCGCTTACCATCAAGCGAATGGCATGCTCGTCTCGCCATTCATTGAAATAAAAATAAGAACTCAAGCCTGTATGGTAGATAGAGATGTCACTACAGGTATTTACAGTTTCCAAAGCATATATCTTTTTTTGATACATTCTGTTAGGGTAAGTGCAGTCGAATATTAATAAAAGCGAGACGAGAGATGATTATTATCATTATTCATTATTCGAGAGTGTATTATTATTATTATTCCGTCCTGTAATGTTATAAGGTGCGAATCACACACTCAAGCTTAAAATCCAGTTGTGGGAAATACACGTCTGATTGTTTAAATCAAAGAACTTAATTAAGTAGATTTCTAGATAGAATGGGCATAAATACCTCAAGGATCGTAGCAGAATATTATCTCCGACATAAGACTGCAGCGGTGGCGGTTCTATCAATAAAACGAAAAGGCTCAGATCGAACCCGAAACCTCTTATTCCATAGCCAGCTTCTCGCCCACTGTACCATCTCGATAACATAAGTATGTCGAGCCAAAATTCACCTGTCACTCTACTACACTTAAGTGTGAAATTACTTAGGCTCCTAACGTGAAATCGGGTCGCCCGAACAACCTAAATATGTCATAACCTTAAAAGGATCTCCATACATATCCTTCATATATTTAAAGTAAGATATGGATAGGTATATGATAGATCCTCACGACATATGGGAGGGTGTAATGACCCCGCCATATGTGCTCGTAAACCTTTTTTTAAGAATTATGACACGGGGCGGCAGTAAATCAGTAATAGGATACATGGTAAATGAATTCATTCCTGGATTCTTTTGTTTTGGGTTGAAATAAATTTAATACTGCTAAAATTATATTCTGTATGTTATTCTGATGTATATGCTATTATATTATACAGTTTTATCGTAATCTTTCGAGTAGTTTTTACATCTCCTGGGGGGTAGCGGTTGCATGCTCGCGTGTGTCCTACAACCCTTGTTCTAGAGGAGATAGCGGTATATCACGGGGTGTTAGTCGGTAAGACGTTCTATTTACCTTATATTATATTTATTACAAATAAGTTATGTTATATAGTGCCTCGGACAGTGTACCGACAAGCGGTACGCGTGCCCCGGTTGTTTCACACTGTTAAGTGCCGCACTAACGCAGGTGAACGAGCACCTATACGTCGTCTTGTACAAACATACAACGCACATTTTCTAGATTTAGATATATTTTCATTATCAAGCCAAAATTTCAAAAATTCTGCAATTAAATTATTATTAGCGTAGGTTCATTGGCTATGTCATTGGGCTATTGTTTGCTTCCTTCGATAGTTTATATAATATTTATTTCTGTTAATCTGTGGACAATGGTGTGGGTTGTATGTTTATATATACTAGTTTATGTTAAAAACTATAATGTTATTGTAACATACAACTGTTGTTTGTCCCTAATAAATAAAATAAAAATAAAATTAAAACGGTGAGCCCGACATACCAATATGGATTCGTATAGGGATTTAGAAAAACAAAGTAGTTTTTAAATGAACGAATAACAAACATACTTACATGTTGAGTGAAAAAAATATATCATAAGCGTACTAAAGATATTATCAAACTAAAATATTAATATATAGTTTTCAACACTCTTAAGGTGTATTGATTAGTAAAGAGATGGGATAGCGGGATACTCGAAATTACGAAAGTCTCAGATTCGAGCTCAAGGCACATCGATGACATTTCAATATTAACACAACAATGGTTTGTTCCAAAGCTTTGTATTTCACCTACGTATCTCTGAAAACGCAAAATATTAATTTTTAACTAAAAATTTAATTTTAACCTACTTTCTGCACTTTTACCGTGAAATAATCTTGAATTTTATTTTAGCGTTTCGGATTCAGAAGTTCAAATATATTTTTAATACGGCAGAATTTTCGTTAAGCAGCTACTGGTAAGCATGAAAATTTTATTATGTGTACGGCGCCTTAATTAAAGGCCGTAATAAAATTTTATGTTAATTAAACTCAAATTAATTTAAAAGACTTATACGCCAATAATTTTCGTATGAGAACGGATTTTTACCCAATTATAGCGCTTTTTTTTATTTGTATACATAAGATGGTAGAGTCTGGCTAACAAAAGCTGAACCCGACAATTTTTTAAGTTGCAACACTGTTTCAATCTATGTTAGTTGAGTATTGTAATTTTGATACTTTTTTGTCATTGCGATTTACAGAAGGTTATTTTTATTAATACTTAACCTTTCAAATATTAACACGAATACAACTTATACGAATTTGATTTTGATTATAGTGAATAAAATATATAAATAAAATGGTTATATTTTGAAATATCCATATTAACTCGCTTTGATATCTGTTAATTATATTATACTTGGTATTACTCGCGGATTTGTCCATGAAAGACCGTTCTCAGTATAAAAGTCCTGCATTAGAACGATTCATAGCACCATCTGCACGATGGCACAGCCTCTATTTCAAATTATTATAATATTCCATTACAGGCGCCTTTTTAAATTTCATTTCATTTAAACCTAAAGCCTATTTATTTTGTTTTTTTTTTTTATCAGTTTAATACCAATAAAATATTAAAAAGATCAATATCATTTAATCCTACTACAGTCAGTGTTGCTTCATCATGTTTTCTTAAATTTACCGCGTTTTGCTAGGTTCAGCTTTTGTTAGCCAGACTCTAAACGATTTGGTTCATGGACGCTTATTTGGATATTTAATCCAATTAACTTCAACTCGAAAATAAAATTACACAAACCAGAAATGGGTTCTTTTACAGTTGATTCGAATGATGTAGTGATGTGTTAAAATATTCTTGATTATATTATTGTGGCAATACTAAATCAAGATGATACCATAAAACATTATTATTTGTGAAATCTTCTGATGTTATAAGGATTTATGGTTTCTTTCCTTTGCTAAATGGAATCTTAAAAACGTACTTTTGTCGGGAATTCACAGCGTGGTCAGAGCTTGACTAAGTAGTTTACAACTAGTTCAATGTTAAGTTGCTCAAAGTTATTCAAATAAGAGGCAGCGGAGAAAACCACGAAGAAACTTAAATAATAACCACTATTCATAATTCCTTGCATAAATTTATTATATTAATAAGTTTATTTGCATCGTTCGTTAAAGTTGTTTGTTTGAGGTTACAATCCCGGAATGTTTTTACGTGACCTCAGCTCAGAGTAGGGTTGACGGCTTAGAGAATTTATAATATAGAGGGAACGCAGGTACCTACTTAAAAACGTAGATAAAAATGTTGGTGCCGGGCCACCTTTTGTGCCTTTCTATTGGCTGATATTTGACAGGTTGCCCAACATACTTGAAATACTTGGGAAATTCGGTTCAGGAACTTACCTGAGTCGTAAAAAGACTCGTACTTATACAGGTTGCTCAAAAGCCTTGAAAACTGAAATCACAACCACTAGGTCTTTTTCAAACTTGGTACATGTTACCAGGGGCGGTTAGGAACATGTAGGTTTTACTGGTGGTAGGTCTCTCATATATGAGAGGCCATCTGGGTGGGTACCACCGCAGTGTCTATTGCTCCCGTCAAACAGCAGTGTAAACGCACTGTTGTGTTTCGGGTTGAAGGGCATTGTAGCCAGAGTAACTACTGGACATATTGAGACTTAACATCTTTTGTCTCAGGATGGCGAGCGCAGTGGAATGCCAAGCATTGCTTTGTAATTCAAGATGTTGTTTGGTTTTGCTACAGTTCATGAGCGGTCGTATCGCTTACCATCAGGCGAACGGCAAGCTCGTCTCGCCATTCATAGCAATAAAAAAAAAAATGTAGGTTAAATTAAAAAACCCTCTGTAAATATCACCCTGTATATGCTGGATTGTTACATACATATCCAACTGCAAATAACTTAATAAAAAATTCAAAATGCCGCGGTTGCACCCCTGATCTAACTTCCATCTCTTATGGCAAGTTGGTAACTTATTTACAGAACTTGTCAAGGTTCGTCCTAACTTAATCGTGAAAGTTATGAATGTTTATTAACCGATATACCCGTGAAAATTGCTGTATTGAATTTAATTCTTCCGCATACTAACATAGAGGTTTTAAGGAGTTTATTGAAATAATGATAGATTTGTTATAAAGTTCATATTATGTAACCTATCGTTAATGTAATCTAATCCTAGGTGACATAATTAGTAGGTAAATTACTGGTGGTAGGTCTCTCATATGTGAGAGGCCATCTGGGTGGGTACCACCGCAGTGTCTATTTCTCCCGTCAAACAGCAGTGTAAACGCACTGTTGTGTTTCGGGTTGAAGGGCATTGTAGCCAGAGTAACTACTGGACATATTGAGACTTAACATCTTATGTCTCAGGATGGCGAGCGCAGTGGAATGCCAAGCATTGCTTTGTAATTCAAGGTGTTGTTTGGTTTTGCTACTGTTCATGAGCGGTCGTATCGCTTACCATCAGGCGAACGGCATGCTCGTCTCGCCATTCATAGCAATAAAAAATTCAGTTACAACTAATTATAATCAGTGTTTTATAATTTGATATCAGTTTTCGGCTCCACTGTTCTTTCCATTTTACTTAAGGCATCGGCAATATATATATACGATCCAAATTTTGAGATTAATGGTTCGCACATATACATTTAAACGAAAATTATATTTCTTAGTAAGTTGTTTAATAGATAAAAAAATAATAAAATATATTTTAGTATAAGAGTTTTTTTATTTTATCGGGCATTTTTAAGTTTTATTTTTGTCTCTATTAATGATTACATCTTTTGTTCATGTTTCATATTAAAACTTGTTAAGTTTATTTTTTATTCTATATATTTTGACTAGCGGTCCAGCCTTGCTCCGCCCGGGTGCAGATACACTTTTCAAAATGGCAGCATTCTTCGCAAAAAAAACCTATCCATCGCAAACGTATTTTTTTCAATTCGGACCAGTAGTTTCTGAGTTTAGAGATAAAAAACAAACAAACTCTCCAGCTTTATGTATTAGTATAGATAAAATGGATAAGTGCGTGGTGGCCTGTTGGTAAACGGACCAGACGCGGCTGCCAATATGTTCACGGTGGTCGCGGGTTCGAAGCCCAGGGCACACCTCTGACTTTTCGGAGTCATGTGTGTATTGACAGTCAATCACCACGCACTATAACGACGAAGGAAAACATCGTGAGGAAACCTGCATACCATAGCGATGTCTATGGTATGTAAAGTCCGCCAACCCGCATTAGGCCAGCGTGGTGGACTATATGGCCTAACCACTCTCAATCATATTCTCGATTGTAGAGTAGGCCCGTGCCCTGCAGTGGGACGTATATGGGCTGATACAGATACAGATAGATAAGCAATAATGGATAAGTGTAATTCCTTTTGTATAGTCCTAAGTACTATTAAGAACTAATAGTTTAGGTCTACAACCTACGCCCAAAATAAAAAAAAATGTTTTTAACAGAACGATAACTAAACTATAAATCCAATAGATAGAAATCGCTCATTAACCATGGAGTGTTGGGTCCCTGGTGTCCAATCATCTTGGACAGACAGATGTTCAGACCTTTGCGTCATGTCTCATGCCTGACATTAATGTGAAATTCCCGCGGGCGTACTTAGCAGTCTGTTTGGGGGGCAGTGAGGCGTCACTAATGTTATTGAATGCTAGAATCATGCTTTCGATTAGAACATTATATAGCTAAGATATTAGGAATTTTGTAGTAATTGCGCTTGTAGCATCATTCAAAGTTAATGTATTTAAGTTTGTTGATTTGTTTGGTAGGACTGTTGCATGTGGGCGGACAAATTACTGTGGTCAAATAAAAATTAAAAAATTGAATCCTACTGCTGTGATCAAGTTGCTATGTCAGTTTATGGAGTCATATGGTAATTGGGTCGTATGGGGTAATCGGAGTACTCGTACTAAAGAGCGTGTATGAAGATATCAATGAAATTTTATGAAGGGGAAGAGGTATGTATGGACCATAGCACTTAGCGCTCTATAGTTCTGCTTACACCAGTAGAATACATGCCTAAGAACTGAGTTGAAATTTATATTTAAGTATGTCATCAATCATAAAACTTGTTATAATTAAATAATATAAACTAATCACTGGACGTCAACAAAATCTAATAAAATAATTGTTTATTATAGTCTTAAAGATATTTCTATTCAGTCAGTATAAAATAATAAGTCAATTGAATTATATTCTTAATTTTCATAACAGCTTATGTTTGTATTAAAAACATTTAGCTTTTAATGTCACAAAATACAAGATTAAAGTTACCAAAGGGAAGTCAAGTTTCTGCTATCCAAGTCCGTGCCTGCACCGGGAATAGAATTAGGGAACAATGGTCAACATTCCGGCATGTCTGATCAATCAGCAGACACGGCATTCTCCCGAGGCCGTGTTGCTATGGGATCGGGAATACACGTAACATTAATCCGATGTTCCAAGTTTCAAGCTATTTCTAATATTGAATTAATTACCACTTGGTTAGTATAGCGATTGTTTGGTTGATATCAAGGAATACTATGATAGTTTTTCAGTATATTGTATCAATTTGTAATTTTTTATCGCTAACTTTTACAGTGAGCAAAGATATTCTTTCAATTCGTTGTAGAGATCGTTGAAATGTGGCCTAATACATTAAGGTAAAAAATAAAAGGGGTTATTATTATTTTAGGAAAACTACTTATTTACCATACAAATAGGACGATAGGTAAAATTATTCAAAATATTTAGCTGCATCGTGTCTGGAATCACTGAAACTTACATCTGATCATAATCTACGATATAATTTTAAAATTTTCGTAGAGACCTCTCATTTATACCAGTTTTCTCTTAAAGTTCCTCTTTACGAATCTTTACAAATGAAGCGACAAATACGTTCGTATCTGAAATGTGTAAATGTGTAAATGTGTGAATTATGGGAATCCTTAAGCGAGGTCAGAGTTATGTCTATGTGCAACAATGGACCTTTTTAGGTGTAACTTATTATAAAAAAGTCAGAGGTGTGTGACCTGGGTTTAAAACTATAAGCTCCCTCTAGAGTCCAATTTGCCAACTGAATATTATTTACACTTGATCTGCTATAAATAACAACATCAAGGGATTTATAATTAATTCCCTTATTACATTATGCGCATTACTATTTAAATGATCACTTTCAGTACTGCAAACACTAATTATCATAAACTTTAGCATATTCTCCAAGGACATCAATTGCACGTGTATAAAAAGCATGCGAAGTTTTAGTTTCAACCCAACCAGGCCGCTTCCAACAGGTCATTGTGGAGATCCTTGCGGGAGGCCTATGTTCAGCAGTGGACTTCCTGTGGCTGATACAATGATGATGATGATGATGATGAAGTTTTAGTTGCATTGTGTTTGAAGTCACTAAAATTACCATTCGGCTTCGTTTTTAGATGCTTTCTTGATATACCCTAAATTTGATAACAAAATCTTAAACAAAGCTGGTGAAAATCCTTAAAAACAGCAATAAAGACGTCAACCAATAAAAATGTGTAGTGAGCGCAAACGGAATTAATGAAGTAAAAAATATGGTCTCCGGCGTCGGGTTTGTCTGTGCTGTGCGTAATCAATATTCAAATGTAATGTTATTATTGCAAAGTAGTCTAGCTTGTGGAATACAAATCGGATTGGGCGACCTAATTTATAAGAGATGGAGGATATAAAAGTGTTCAGAACATGTTTATTTGCTACTGATGATAATAGACCAGACATCACAATTATAGTCACGACTCAGAAAAGAATACATTTGATAGATATTGCAGTTCCAAAAACTCCTAAACTCCAAGTAACTCTTATTGAAAAACTGACCAAATATACTGAATTGTTGCTAAATTTATAAAGTCAAAATAGTACATCATCCCATCTACCATAGGAGTAATACCTAAATAGTTACACGAGTCTATTAAAACATTAGATCTTCCTTCTGCCTTTTACATTCAACTTCAGAAAGCAGCAAAAAAGCAGCAATTTCAAAGTAGAAAAAATATTACCGATCGAGAATCTAATATCCCAACTACCAATGATACTCACTTGGCCTAGGCCCGTGAGATCCATATAAATGTCGTCAGAGCATTTGACCAGAGGCTATGTTAAGAATCAAAGACGAAAAACAGGGAGCGGAAAGGAGTAGCTTAAAAGATTAATGTTTTTTTCAGCAAAAACTAAAGGTTGTAGGTACCGCCGCAATGTCTGTTTCTCCCACCAAATAGCAGTGTAAATACAATGTTGTGTTCCAGTTTGTAGGACATTTTAGCCCGAGTAACTACTGGGCATATTGAGACCTAACATATTACGTTTCAGGATGGCGAGCGCAGTGGAATGCCAAACATTGCTTTGATATTCGTGGTGTTGTTTAATTTTGCTACTGTTCATAGGCGGTCGCATCGCTTTACATCAGGCGGATGGCATACTCGTCTCGCCGTTCATTGCATTTTAAACTAAAATAATTAAAAAATAACGATTAAGGAACCCATAACATGAAGTTCAATAGGTTCTTTAAAAGTTAGTCAATATCCATGAACTATTGAATATTTTTTATTTTAAATAAGGCATTTCAACAGTACACACATTACATATCATTGTAAATAATTTTTCATTTAGAATTTTGTTCCAATATCCGCACTAATTACAGATATACACAGCTGTGTGTGCCAATTTAATATTAGTGCGACTAGATAATTTCCACCCGCCCTCGCGTGTAACCTGTGCCTGCCCACAAAGCTCCCTGGTGAAAAGATAATTCCGTCACGCGGCGCGGCGTTCGCAGTCAAACACGCCACCACATTACGCCATTACTCTGTGATCACATACAAATGTGGACTGTTTATTAAGTAAATACATGTCTTGTTGCTTGCTTTACTATTTTTATTCATTACTTTAGATCTTGTGGTCAGTCAGCCAGTACGGCTGTGTGTAGGCGGACAGAGATCGTGGATTTGAGTGGCAGATCGAACTATTTATTTTGTATTTGTAACAGGTCATATGAATGGCCATAGGAATGTGCCTCCAAAGGCACAAATGGTTAATCAAATCATGGCACGGATAGGAGCACGGAGCTTAGTACCTAAATTATGGAACTATTTTTTATTGCATAGGTCCAGCAAATCAGTAAACAGATGGTAAGTGATCACTGCCGCCCGTGAACATCTATAACGTTTAAATCACTGATGTGTTGCCGCCTATAAAAGTGGCGGGAACGGAATAGGAAGACGGAATGGGCATTGGGTATCCGGCAATCTCAATCACCTAATGAAACACGACAACAAAGCTGTCGCTTCACGTCGATCTCATGTGAGAATATGGTACTGCACCGGACGAGCCTGTTCATTCATGACTTACAACAGCATGGCTCTACCACTTTTAAACTAAACATCTGAACAATTTCTGAACAACTATTATACACTCGTACAGGCGTGAGCCGGCGTGTGACTGCTAAATTACAGATTAATCGTTCATTAAACAATCTCCATTTCGGAAAGGACGTTTTGTTTCTTTTCTATACTTAAATACATTTTTGTGCTATACAGATTTTCATGAAAAACATTGACGTAGTATTTAAAAACCTGGTATGGTAATTTAATGCTAAATTTGTTATACCACATATTAAAACCATACATGTATGATGATGAAAATGTATAAAATGAAACAAATAATGATCTTCACTTACGCGTAAAGCATAAACACATCATATCAAAAACAATTCTCTCTTTTTTATACCTTTATTGCGTATTCATTAGCAGTGTAAACGTGTAACGATAAACAAGGGAAGGCGTGCATAAATCATTCCCAACAGTTTGCGAGGCGGATGTGAGATTACGGACACGTTGTTCCGCGGCGGAAACAGCGCGGCGGCGGCGCACTATCACTGGAAATGTACTTTATTTAACTTGTCAAAATATTGCGTGTAAAATGAGACTTTTTTTGCAGGCACCCAGCAATAAAGTGAGTAGACGGAGATACCTATATTGCACGTTGGCTATTTGTCAGGCCTTTTTGTTTTAGGTTAAACAATGAGTGTTGGAGAGAGTAATTTCCTATTTTTTATTAACACAGCTTATCAAGCATTACGTGTAGCAGCGGTGATGTTTTCAGTTTTGGAACCAATTAAAATGGCGAGTGAGTGCGGTGGGTTAGTAATATTATTTTTTTAATAACATAGCTTATCAAGCATTACGTGTTACTACGAGCAGTGATGTTTTTGGCTAGTCGACGCAATTAAGCCGGCTTACCCGAACAGATACATACTAATTAAATTTGAAACACTAATACGGCGTTATTTCTTTATCTTTTTTGATACTGAATTCAAAAGTCACTCGAAAGGACTAAAATATATGTATAAACTATCTATGTAGAAGTCCATAGGAGAGTTTTATTTAAAACGTAACAAACGAGTAATTCTACAGATATATACTACTATCAACCAGTGGCGGTACTTCCATACAACCCCAAAAGCCCGGCTTGCCCTACTTAATAGGCATATACTCAATCTTAATGGAAAATTAGTAACATAAATAAAATACATTAGTTTAATGCAAAACGTCTATCATTTTTAAATTTACCGCGTCGCGTCGCCATAATGGAGCCCCGCGCCTGCGACGGAGCACCCGCGCCCGCAGCGCCACGCCCGGCAACTCGCCAAAGCGAGCGCCGCGGTCTAAAACTAACATAAAAATATTTCATTCAAAATCAACGCTGGTCCACGCGTGACGCAATATATAAAATATTATCTATCTTTTTCTCTCTCGTTTGCTTTTACCTGGCTTTTGGCGTATATTGCCCTCTCAGTCGCACCTATGGGTGAATTGCTACTACCATGACACTACGTACCTATACATATAGCTATTCTATAATGCAATTTGTACCAAGCAAAATGCCCGGCTTCGCGTAGTGAAGTTGTGCACTTGACGCGTCATATTATGATCCAAATTTATGGAAAAATATTTATGTTTTGCTATAAGTTATATTGGATAATATATAAAATACATTGATATTTTTTGAGACCGTATTATGATGTTTTAAATATGTTTATTAATATATAATTTGGAATTGTACATAATTTAGGACCTGTGGAATGTGGATAGTTTCACGTTTATTATTATGTCTTTCGAGCGGACGATTAACCAGTAATCACATAACATCTACGTTTAGTTTTCGTTTAATTATAGTATTTTACGTGTATTACGTATAATAATGGGTGAAAATGTGCCTTGTGATGGTTTGAAGTGCGTGCAAGTGTTGATCGGCGAGGAAAAGGTAAATTCATTACATTTCGTTGACGGACAACTACTCGTATCTGGTCCAAAACCTACGCCTGATTTGTTGTGATTTCTCAAAGTACAGAAAACTATATTATGCATTAATATCTTTTCATAATTCCGGTAAACAGCGTATAGAAACCTCTTTACGCGTCAGATACATATGTGATGAGATTTCAAAACATTATGCTCGCGTAGACAGTAATCGTAGTGTTTTTCAGAAATTAGTTGACACTGTTTGCCATTGAGCTCATCAAGAGCTTCCTTTCAGGGCTCATGATGAATCAAAAAATCACATGCATACACAAAAACATAGCATGAATGTATTAATAACAATAATTTCTAGCCGCGAAATTAAACACGGCGCCGTACTTGTGCTATTGTAGTGGCTTTTTATTGTTAACTTTATATTGTAATTAATTTACAAAATAATTGCAATGTAAAGTTACGTATGCATGCCCAAAAGTAATTTGACTTACACATTTGTTTTATTCATCTATTTAAAACTATGTAATGATAGGCCATTCAGTATTTTGGCAATATTAAATAGCTGGCTGTGAAAATCGCGCCATCTATTAGATTTTTTCGAAACAACTTATTGTAATAGATTTTTTCATAACGGTGATAAAGACAGTTATTATTTTATTAGTTTTTATCCTAATCTTATATAGATCGTGTGGTAGGTCTAGGACTGCCTCGATGGCGCAAAGTTGAGGTCTCGGATTCGAATCTCGGGTCGTTTTTCTATATATTTTTTTATCGCATAGGCTCGCCCCCTATCGCATGATGAACACGTTCTTCTTTCTTAATACCATTTTGCTCCTGAACCAATACATATTCTTGCTAAAAAAAATATTGGGCTTGCCCTAGTCCACAACCCTAGGCACGCCACTGCTATCAACGCTAATGCTACAGATATTAGGTAGAAAATGCCGACGGCATTAAGTCCGCCTGTACATATTGTATAAAGTTTAAATAAATAAATAAATAAATATTAACTACTATCAGCGCTGTAGCTTATGGTCGTTATGTATTCTTTTATTTCTTCCACACTCGAATGGTATGTGTGCACAATATCATACATGCCAGCAGCAAATTCAGACCTAGATAACCCAAAAGAGATTTTGAACCAAAACTTGAAGTTTGTTAAAATAAGTTGATTTCCTACTGTCTAAGTAAGCAAAAACTTCAAGATTCAGTCCACGCTGACCAGGACATAAAGCGAGACCGTATTAATGTCTACCCCGAAGGCTATTCTAGGATCTAAGAACATTGACGCAGCCGCGGGCGAGTCTTTTACGAGATGTCGTCACAGCGGGGTTTAAACGCGCATCATTTTTCCGCTTAGATTAACGCTCAACTGTTCGGAAGTAATGCTTTTTAGTTCTCTCGTTAATGTTAAGTTGGTATTGATGGATTTTTATTTAAAGGACAACCGTACCCTGTTGGTAATGTCTAATAATTTAGTAGTACTTATGAAATAAAATATACCGGGTATCCTATAATAATAATCCATTTATTTTTTAAAGAAGCAATGGTACGCAAGAGCTTAAAATCTTATTTTTGTAAATACATTTTGCCAACTTAATACAAAGATACATAAAAGATGCAAAAAAATCTTCCTTATTTTTGCGAAAACTTTAGTTTAGAATTTTTTTGTCGTTTTGGGTTGTAAGCTGGATATGCCCTGTATATTTCATACATGTTAAGGTCGTCTTTCCATCGTTTACACAGCCTTCCACTGTTTCATTTAAGAAGCCCAATACCCCATTTCTTTTCCCATATTTTCTTTCCCGATCTGGTGGGCTGGCTACAAATCTACGGCTTAAGGGTTATGGATGGTAACGGGCGGCAGTGATCACTTTTTATCAGGTGACCTGTTTGTTCATTTACAGACCTGATGAATAATAGCAAAAAAGGAGACCTCTGTGTTATACAATATGAACATGTTGGCAGTCTTCGTAACAAAATGAACAGGAACTCATCTGTGAAATAAGATTCCGCGGTTTCGATCGTCGTTTCGAAGCAAATGGTCAATAAAAAATTGTTTTAGCTTTAGGTGTGGTGTAGTTTGTCGTGCTTCCTGATATCAGTAGATATCTCCATGTGGAAAAGGGAGTGCAAATTTGCCTGGCTTTTATAGTAATTATTTATTTACCAGTGCTTCGTTTAACTTTTTCTTATGTCTCAGGCTGGCGAGCGCAGTGGAATGCCAAGCATTGCTTTGTAATTCATTGTGTTGTTTGGTTATGCCACTGTCCATGAGCTGTCATATCGCTTACTAGTCCATTGAAATATTACAATTTATGGACCGAATATTGCATTTCTTAGAGAACGCAATTTTATTTTTGGGACATGTTTGGGGGGTCAATAGAAGCTTAACCTCAAGTTTGTGGGGTCGCCACCCTTGTCCCCCGGCCGCCATCTTGGAAAAAGGGGTGAAAACACTTTTTTCGCGATAATTCGGAAACTACGCGTCTTACAAAAAATTTGTAAGAAAAAATTTGTAGCAAATTGTTTTACCTACGAATCTGTTTACTTAACTTTTTTCCCTAAATTAAAAATTAAAGAAGTTATAAGCAAAAAAGTGAAGAAGAAATTTCTTAAGGGAAATCTTCCCGTTTCCCTTAAAAGTAGACTCTTCGGCGTGTATCTTACAAATTCTCACATACAGTGCTCAATCCTGGTCTTCGACCGAACTTCAGAGGTCCAGGTCCAAGTTTGTCAAAAAGATATGGAGCACAGGATGCTAGGCGTAACACGTATGGACAGAGAGTACCCACTAACACCTTGCGTTCCATTACCAGAGACAAGAATGTTGCACAGAAATCAGATAAACTAAACTGGGATTGGGCGGGCCACGTCACCCGGATGCACCCGAAGAGGTGGGCAAAGATTGCCAATCAATAGATGCCTAAGGATGGCGAGAGGCCACGCGGCAGGCTTCGGAAAAGGTGGAGCGACGATCTCGACCAATTTAGCAGCACTTGGATGGCATCAGCAACTGATAGGGATAAGTAGAAGGAGTTGAGGGAGACCTTTGCCCATCAGTGGCATGAGATTTTTTTTCATAAAAAGTTTAAAAAAAAAAAAGATTTTTTTTTATAAATATTTACACACTTTTTTGCTTATAACTTCTTTAATTTTTAATTTAGGGCAAAAAGATATATAAACATTTTTGTAGGCAATACAATTAGCTAAAAATTATGTTTTTACAAATTTTTTGTAAGACGTATAGTTTCCGAGATAACGCGAAAAAAGTGTTTTCACCCCTTTTTCCAAGATGGCGGCCAGGGGACAAGGGTGGCGACCCCACAAACTTGAGGTTAAGCTTCTATTGACCGCCCACACATAACCCAAAAATAAAATTGCGTCCTCTAAAAAATGCAAAGCTCATGTAACATTTCAATGGACTATACCATCGAGCGAATGGTATGTTCGTTTCACCATTCAATGCAATAAAAAATCCTCCAAAAGCCACAAAGAGAATTTAGAAATTTCCCAAAGAGAGAACCGAATGATATAAAATCGTTTCATTTTATACACATTTCAAAGTACTTTTGATAAATTGAATCTGCTATTCCTTAATTAGTCACCAGCGTAGATACTTTCCAACCGTTATATCTCCAATAAACTCTATTCAATAATCTGACGCAGATGTTCATTGCCAATGTTTCCTGAATTGTAGGAAACAAAAGCGGTCAGAGCAACTCGAAAGTTAAACACAGTTTTTCCAGCTTAACGCACTGCAGAACCTATTGAGAACTTGGAATTGGTTAATGTTAGTGTAAACTAGTGAAGTCGGGAAAATACGGAGAGTTCCAGATAGAAAAAGTTTCGAGAAGCAATTAATATACTGTCGATGGTTGGAAGTTTTTAAAATCGCGACTTTGTAAAATGGCGAACAATAATTGAGAAAAGAGCGTCGATGTTAAAAGTTAGGTACGTTAAGGGTAAAATAAATGACTAAAACCTTGTAAAATTTGTTAAAGAGTATTTGTGGCGTAATATTGAAAGTAACTAAGTAGTATAATGAGAAGTCACAGCATTCTTTTTGTTTTCAACTACAGATTTGTTACGTATGTCGGAGTTGTTAGATCCATTTTTGCCCTATTTTCCGATACTGCCGACTTAAGGTGGGTCATTTTAGCATTGGGACTATGTGAGCAACTGTTTTTATTTTAAGTTTCTTAGTAAAGTGAAATTACACTTCACCTGATGGTAATATATCGCCTCCGAATATCAACTGTTTAATTTTCGATTACCACCTGCTACAATTTTGGCCTCATATTCAATTTCCTCCTTATTATGATTGTTTTTAAATAATGGCCCTATTGTAGCTGACATATTTATGATTAAGATTGTCAGTTTCGAAAACTCTTTTGGGTAAGCCGTGAACTTCGAAACATTTTTGATTGCGGCCTAAGTTGCGGTAAAGTTAATTTTGTGTCCAACAAGCAGCCAGCTGTGATACTCCGCCTAAAAGCGTTTTTAATCTTTCTTGTAAAGGAAGTTTGATTTAGTTACTTAATTCTTGGTGCGTGGATACGTCTTATAGAGGGTAGTCGAGGAGTTTTAATCTTCAGCTACTTTAATGTATTTTATTAGATTTATTACTTCGATTGAGGATTATAGAATTGTGATATTTGTTTTACAAAACATATCATAGCGACTCACGCAAGTGTGCGATTTAACTAGTAACCTGTGTATCTATCTAGCTGATCAGTATAATAGTGTAAAATTTACACTACCCCATATTTCTTTTTGCTTTATATCCATCCAAAGGTTGTCTGGCAGATATTGCTCAGAGCGATAAGACCGCCTTTTGTACATTTGTATTTTAGTTTATCCCTTTGTGTTTTTTTCTCTCGTTGCGGGGATCGTATTCGCGGCCCACGTTTCACATGCAGCGTCTAGCTGACTGCGCCACGATGGCTGTTATTGTCAAAAAACAATTGTCTGTCTAAATGTTTCAATGATTTTACGATGCGGACATTTATGTCTGTGTTCGAGAATTTTCCGAAATATTGACGTCAGCCAGTTAAATAAAGGGTCGGTTGTAAAACCGTAAACTCAATTCTTCTGTGTTACGCATACAAATCATGTTCATCTGATATCACGTGGATTTGATACGGGTCCAAAAAGAGAAATATATCTTTTATGCATATATTACATTTATATAAAAATAATACCCTATTTACCAATGGTAAATACATTAGGTTTTTTGTGATGAGTGTTTTCTGACTGGATATTTTTGTTGCAGTGAATGGTGAGACGAGACCGCTAGATACGACCGCTCACGAACAGTGGCAAAACGAAAGAACACTATGAATTACAAAGCAATCCTTGGCATTCCACTACTACTACTACTACTACACTACGCTCGCAATGGTGACACATAAGATCTTAAGTCTCGATATGTCCAGTAGTTACTTTGACTACAATATCCTATAAAATGGATATTTCATAATAATTTGGTGGATTTAGGAACGAAAGCAGTTTCATAATACAATTGAAACATATATACCTGTATCTGTATCAGCTCATATACCTCCCAGTGCAGGGCGGTGGCCTCCTCTACAATCGAGAGTACGATTGAGAGGGGTTAGGCAAAATGGTCCACCATACGGGCCTAGTGCGGGTTCGCGAATTTTACATAATATAAAAATTCAAATAAATCGAAGTAAGATCTCCAAACCTCAAACAATTGGCAAGGGTTAGGAAAGTTATTAAGTTCCAATTAGATACCTCAGGGGAGGTTCAAAGAGCATGTCTGGTATAGCTGGACTTCCAATTCGGCTTACTTTTGGATTAAAGTAGTGTTGGGCTAATTCCAAAAAAGTTTTGTACTTTTTTGTATAAACAGAGGTCTGACCCCACCCATTAGAGTTGATGAGATACGAGTGTACTATTTTGATTTGTAATTTATATTTAAATTCAATTATTAGTTTCTGTTGAAGTTGGAGTATTTTCAACAGTTTGATTAGTTCAAACGTTGAATGAAAGTTAATTAAAGGGCCACTGATAGTTAAACACGAACGTGTTTTTGTAAATTGCTGTTGAATCTTTAATATTCGCCTCGTAATTAAAAAAAGTCATGGCTCCAGTGGATTCTCAATTTATATTAAAGTTCTTCGTAGATGCAGAACTATGATTCATGAATACTTATTTATTTTGTTATAAACATTATTTTTTTAGACCATGTACCGTTATTAATATTAATAAATAACTTACAGGTCAGAAATTACGAAATTTCGAATTGATTTTAATTTCGTTGTAAGATTGTATATTAGATATGCATTATTGTTTTACGAGTCGTTATTTAATTAAATTATTAATAATTTTCATTTATTTATTTGAATAGTATAATTATGAAATCTAATAAACAACTTACTGAGAATATAATTTTCGCTAAAATTTAGATCATTGCTAATAAGCGGCTCCCATTCATCAGTGAAGATATCGAGTTGCGGGTAAACTTCCACGAAAGCATTTACGGCCGTTCTCTAAATCCTATCTATCTTTAACATGAGGTTAAAATAGTAATGATAACTATGTCGATGCAATTTTGAACTTCAATAAACAAAGATAGACATACGTATTTATCTTACCTAGTTGTCTATAAACATATGCACCATATATATATACCTCTCTATCTTTGTTAACTGAAACGTAAAATGCATCGGAATGCCTAATGAAATCTGTAGTTAAAGACAGATAGATTATAGAGAACGGATAACTGTTAGTTGACTGTTATGTTCTCAGTTGAGACAAATAAACCGTTTTTGTTTCTTTCAAATTTGTTACATAAAAATATAAACGTCTATTTAAAAAAATTATAACGCGACATTTGTATAGGCGTATAGACTAGACTAAATCTAGTAACAAAAAATATTTTTATCAAATTTAATTGTCTCGACTCTAGTCCATTATTCTTATACACGTGGACGTAAAACCTTATAATTTCGGTGGCCGCTAGATAGTTTGAAGTTTATTGCGGTGAAACTGTTAAATTTTATAATTACGGGCGACATAATTCATGTTTAACTTCAATATTAATGAAATCTCTGGCTCATCCGCGGCCATAGTGAGAATTTTCATAGCTTTTCCCAAACTAGGTAAGGAGAGGGTTGTACTGAGGGCAAACTTATTTACATATAATATTTCGTTTAGTATGTTAAAGCTGTCTTATTTATTTATTTAATTAAGGTTTCCAACATTATATACATTATTACAATTAATACTTATTTATACAAGTTGTCTTATTTATTTCACGTAAATTTCGACCGCCTTGGCGTAGTAGGTGATAAACCGGCTATGAAATAAGAGGGCGCGGATTCTATACACATGTAGAAAGAAACCAGACCAGGTGACCAGGTTCACTTATCATTTTCTACCCTCATCCACCTACAGCTGCACTTCATAGGTATATATCATCCATAGTAATGTTTAAGGCAATAAATTTAAATATACCAAAATGTAGATGAATGCCTAGTTGTCCCAGTTGTACTACAGTAAGACTACAACATGCGCGTATGACTGATGGGCGAAGGGGTCGAAAGGTTCTGTAGTGGAGGCCACGTACACGTACAGGCGAAATGTTGGACGCGCGCCTACAAGGTGGATGGACGACCTGGCTAAGGTTGCAGGAAGTCGCTGGATGCAGGCCGCTACCAACAGGTCGATGTGGAGATCCTTGGGGGAGGCCTATGTTCAGCAGTGGACTTCCCGTGGCTGAGATGATTCATTATCAGCCCAGAGTCGGGAATTTGTGCTTGATATGGCGATAGGCCCTCTATCACATCTTGGGATGGAACGGGAAACGTGGGTCCTAGTAGCAACACTGCCTACTCTTTCTGTCAAAAAGGCGTAAGTTTATGTCTGTAAAATCGAGATCCCATAAGACCCTATTTCATGTTAATAGGAATTAGGAACAGAAATTTCCCAAATACTGCGGTGTACATTGTCCTTACACGTGTAAAGACTAGCCGATTAGAGAATTCGGGCCAACGTTTTGTAGTCGATATCTTAGTGTTGATTAGAGTTAACCACTAATTACGACGTGGTTGGGGCCTGAGGCATAGAGTGAAGTTCTGATTTAAATCTATTGATTACCGGCTCTAGGCTTTGAAACTCACTTGATTGATCATCGAGCACATATTACTGGTGGTAGGTTTCTCATATATAGGATGCCCCATGGGTGTGTATGACTGCAATGACTATTTCTCTCGCACAACATCAGTGTAAATGCTCTTTTGTGTTCCGATTTGAAGGACATTGTAGCCAGAGTAACGATAGGATATAATGAGATTTAACATTTTATATCTTAGGATGGCGAGCGCAGTTGAATGCCAAGCATTGCTTCATAATTAATGGCTCTGTTTGGTTTTGCTACTGTCCTCGAGTGGTCATATCGCTTACAATCAGGCGAAGAATATTGTCGTCTCCCCATTCACCGTAATAACAACTAAAAGATTAGACACAATCGTATGACCTTTTTTATTTAAAAATATTGCTTGAGGTTATTTATAGTCCAAGTCCAGGCCAATTAATGATTTGTATAACTTAGTTAATTTGAAAACTTCACGTTGTATTGTATATTCGGATATTTGTAAAATTCTGAAAGGAGGTGATTTACATATCGAGTTAACACATGAACTAATTATTGCCGAAAAAAATTGATATTTTCGTGAATTATCAACGACTCAAATTGATAAGTACAAAAAACGAACTTTACTCCAACGAATACGCTCGGAGTTAAAAGAGCTAATTATTACGATTATTAATTTCTTATAGCCTGAGCGAAGAAGTTTGAAGTTGTAACAAGTTTTTATTCGTATAATTATTATATAATTCATCCAGTGGAAATTTGATCACGGCACTTTGTGCATGATAACGATAATGATTTTTTAGAAGTGGTAGAGACAAGCTGGTCAGCCATGACTCAGCATGAATGGGCAGGCTCGTCCGGGGCGGTACCACTGCCTCACAGGAAATCGACGTGAAGCGACAGTTTTGTTATCGCATTTAGTTGAGTAAGAGAGATTGCCGTATGCCCAATATTCTTTACCTACTTTTTTATTACTTGATTCTTTCCCACGCTCCTCCCGATTTTATGGGCTAGAAACACATCCATGCTCCAAGCGTTGTGGATATTAATGGCAGTGATCGTTTACCATCCGATGACCTGCTGGCTCGTTTGCCAGACCCATGTAAATTTAAATTCTCTATCACTTCACCAACCCGGGATTCGAACCCGAGATTTCAGCGTTGTAATCACACTGTAGTAAAACTGTGCCACCGTAGTATTATAATATTGCCAATACCAATTAATTGTTCACTGAAAGAATGTTAACTCCAGTAATGTAGATTAACAGGTTTACTGATACGTCACAACTGAAGCACATGTTCGCATTACATTTAATTAATTACTGTATTAATTTACAACGTGATTAAGGAACGGCTGGGTACATTTGTAGGTTAAATTAAGTTCTCGAAATTGGTTGTTTCAATATTAAATCATCTCGAATCGAATATACATATATATTACATTATTCATGTGGGAATGTTAATGTTATTTTCATTTCGTATGCTTATTAATTAAGCCTATATATTTTGACTGATCTTTAAATAAACATATTTTGGCATTGAAAAATCGGTTTTATTCACTTAAATAAGCTTATGGCTTTGATCTCGAGAAGGTCAACAGAGGTGGCATCATTAGCTATAGTTCATGAGACTATTTTTGCCCCAAGATGTGAAAGGTGAGCCAACCCTATAATATTTTTCGTTTTGCCCTTTACTATATTATATAAATGTATTCCAATGGAGTACGTGAAGGTTTTAAAAATGTACTCGCATCGTTCACAGATCATATGGAAGGATTTTGAGTTAATTTCATAGATGATATTAGTAGTATCTAGTATGAAATATTTTGGGATAATCCATGTTTATACAACACAGAATATGAGTTTTAGGTTTGGGTTTATATAAGTGTTAATCACATAATTAAATAAATATATATTTATAATAAACATCAAAATACATAGAGAAGGAGACTCCTTCATTTAAATCCATCCCATAGTTTTCTGTAAGATCTTCCTTTAAACGAAAAGACCGCCATTTGGAGATTTATTTCTCCTTTTTGTTACTGTATTTTTTGCGGGCACAATAATCTCATCCATAATAACATTAATTATAATTACATCTAGTGACAGTTTCACCAGTTCCTGATAAAGTCTCTGATAGTCACTCATCTGTCAGATAAACTTGGTTGCAAAAGTTCCGAATTTTGATGATTAGGGACTGGCCTGAATTAAAACTGGCCCTGAATGTAATAAAATAATTTAATTTATAGTAATAAGTACACCACAACCTATTTGACCCCTTAATAATATAGCAGGGCTTTCACAACACGATACACCGGTCTAGAACTGCGGAGAAACTTTTAATTACAACACCACGGCGTAATTCTAATTACGGCTTGTAATTAATTATTAACTTGTTAATTAGGTTTCAATGTTAATTTTGAAGCATATTAAGTGTATTAATATTATTGATATAAAATTAGAATAAGTTCATGCTGATGAGCCCAAGGAGCTGGGCAGAAATGCTACCACCCACAATTCGCTTAGTATATTTCCGTCGCAAGATGGAATACGTATACCATTTTGCACAATAAAAGTGACTGAGTATTTGAATTTGAAAATTCCAATATTCTCACAAAGTTACATGGGAATCCAATCCACGGAAGACAAAACTTCTTGGAAATAAATTTCTTATATTGTACCAATATACAATAATTGGCAAAATAATGTTATATACTGTTAAAATTGTTACATAAGATATGAACTATTGTTTCTTCTTCGCATCTACTACACATTCCGGAACGGTGGTAGCAGAAATTAACGATTCAAAAGATTTTGTAAAATACTATTCAATTATGAATTTTTGATTTGACAGATTTTCAATTTTATTAAAAAATAATGTTTTGTTTCTCCATTGTGTTAAATTCTTGTTAATTTTTTTCTCTATCAGTTTTATGTTGTGTTCAGATATTTTAGGTTGTACACAGCAACCTTATAATTTAAGATTTTTTTATTGTATATTTTATTGTAACAGCCATTTTTTGAGCCAATCTAATAAGAAAGAAAGATACCGGCCGTCCAACGAAGCCAATATTGCTTATAGAACACCATTTTTAATAAGTTGAATATAATTTACCGAGTTTAATTGAATTTCAATCCATTGAATTGACGAATGAACGTTAAGAAGCCCTCATAGATTTTGTAAATGATTTACTTTTTTAAATGATTTAAGTCGAAGGAATACCCAGGAGTCCTTTATACGCAAGTATATTATACCGATGTATAGCCGTTGGTATAATGTAGCTAGATAAAGCACATTTTTTAAATGAATATCGCAAACATGTTTGAGCTAGGGAAATCACTCGCAATTGATATTTTTCACATAACTCAATTTGGGATTTCGAAACCACATTTACGACAGTCTTTGTAGATCAAAGCTCAAAATAACCAATACAAAAATAAGCAACCATTAAAATGCGCTATACCAACATCAATTCAACGCAAAACGTTACAATTACTGTCAGTCATCCACATTCTGCAACACCTGTCCCGATATGTACAGAACCCGAGTGAACGGCTGTTAAAGATTCGGATACATCTCGTTTACTCCCTGGGAACGCAAGCCTGTGAATGAGTTTCAATTAATTTATCCGGGGAAAGTTGAACAGTGAATTGAGTCGGTATCTTTGTTGTGATTGAAGAGTTTAATTTTTTTTTCAAAATAACCTTTTCTATCCCATTGCTGGGCAAAGGTCTCCCTCAACTCCTTCCACTTATCCCTATCAGTTATTGATGCCATCCAAGTACTGTTAAATTGGTCGAGGTCGTCACGCCGCCTTTTCCGAGGCTTGCCACGTCGTCTCTTACCATCCTTATACAACCATTGAAAAATATATTTATTTGTAAATTATACTAATATTTTATTACGGATATATAGAGTGTATCCAGATTTCGAAAGAAAACGAAGCCGGGTAGTATTTATAGTGACTACAGATGCAATATATTTACCCTGTATGATTATTAAAAGCTGTATTAAAATGTCCAAGAATAAGTGAAACTGAATCAACGGCCCAGTAGTCACATACATATATATTCGACTGTCCCTATACCGAAATATTAGTCTCATGTCGTATCAGAAATTACGAGAGCCTTTTTGGCAAAACACGCAATATATAAAGTTTTGATAAGGGATATACATCATATGTACACATATATAATCATACAAAGTTTTGATAAGGGATTCAACAGTGATAGGGAAAGACATTAGAGCGACAGTTCTCTGAACAGCAAATAAATATTTTGGGTCTAGGTGCTGTGGCAAAAAGCACAATATAATATCTGACATATATTTTAGTGGAACTAGAATATTTACGTAGTATTTATTAATTGATTCATTGCATTGCTCAAACCGTATGTAATGTTTGAACAGCGCTCATACGGTAAATACGGTTTCATTTACAGCGAAATATTTGAATGTATCCAATTAGTTATTCCATGTTCGACATCTAGGATTAGCAAATGAACATTTTGGTAATATTAAATGCAATATAAGCACTCAATATGACTATTTTATTAGCTCGCTTTGGTATTCAATCAAACTAAATCTATATCTATACTGATGTAAAAAGCTGAAGAGTTTGTTTGTTTGTGCTCATTAATTACTACTATTACAATATTATTATTTTGTTAGATAGGTAATTCATCGAGGAATGCATAAAATCACGCTTTGACCAATAGGGGTGAAGCAGTAGAGAAAAATGAGTCAAAACGATTTTTTTTTAATCCTTTTGTGTTTGTTGAAGTGGAAGACGGTATTTTTCCTCTTAAAAAAGTCTAATGGGACAGGACAGGATGGAAAAAGCAGTAGAGAACGGCAGTCACGTTGAGTTTTAATATAAACCAGTAAATACACGAAATTATATGTGTCTAATTTGGACTGGAATTAAATGTGTACTGGAGTTAAAAAGTATCTGCACCCGGACGGAGCCGGGCGGGGCCGCTTGATAATTATTATACAAAACCAAGAGATGTACAAAAACCCTAAAATCCGTCAATAATTGAATTAATATAACAAAGTGTTACTGTTAAAGTTAGTTGTCCCCGCACGATACGTGCACAATAGTCGACCCAATTAATAACTGCATTTTCCCGCCGCGCTTACTGAAAGCCGGCTTTGTGAAAGCCATGTAGTTTCATTCAAAATTTGTTTATCGCTGTTTTAAATATCGCGAGCAATTTTGTCGCCGATACAGTTGCGGTCAAATCGGTAATGGCTATTGTGGAAAATATGGATGGTTTGGAGATTTCGGGTAAAAATATGTGCCAACAATATCGTTACTGTTTCGTGTGTTTATATACGCTTGGATTATCATATAGATAAATAATATTAAATTAAACCCAACAGTCACATATATAGTCCTGAACCCACACTAAGATCGAGTCTTGTGTCGTGGGTAACAGGAGCTACTAGCAACTTTTCGGTCTCACAAACACCCAGATCTGAAAGAAATATTTGTGGGACGCACAAACATTTTTCTTGGTGCGGGTTCGAACCTGCGGCCTCGCATTTTAAAGCCTGCGTCTAACCAACTGCGCTACGGAGGCGGTCAATAGATATTAATAAAAAAGTAAATAATCTGAAATCAGTAGTAGCTGAGGGAGATATTAGAGAGAGGATTTTATTTAATATTTCCAGGCAAGTAGAAAGAGTTTTTTCAAACAAAAAATATTTAACATCTACTGCCTAGGCAGATCCTTACAATCGCAAATCCTGGAACTCGCCATTGATTGCTAACTACTCTGCATTTATGACAATGAACGGACTGTATTATGTGTAAATAATTACAATAGATAAAGAATATAAAAATAACTACTTATAATGAAATTCAAATTATACAAAATCATCAAATTTCACCGGACAGTATTACTAGAAACTAGTTCACAACATTTCCAAGAAGTAATTTATTACACAGTTGTTTAGCTCGAACGGATCTTATCTGATATTCAACTATTAATTGACAGTGATTGATTGAATTTTTGAAGGCGCTGGTGAAAATATGAGGAAAACAAGTTGTGTAGGTTCTTACCCTGACTTTCGTTCGACAGATTTTAATTTTGTTTTGGAGGACATTTTTTTAAAATTTAGTAATTTATAAATGAAATACTAGAAGTTTGGTCAGCACCGCCAGACTTGCCAAGTTTGTTGAGTATTGGCAAGCCCTAAAATAGGTGAGCTATAAACGATAAAGTAACAAAAATCAGTCTCCATATCGTTGTAAATTATAATAAAAATGAAAAAACTCAATAGTCACATAAACAGTCTTGGATCGGGTCTGGTGTCATGGAAATCCAAAACTACGAGAGACTTTTCTGTCTCTCAAACACCCAACCCGAAACAAATACCTGTAGATCACACAAACGTTTGTTTTGGATGCGGGGATCGAACCCGCGGCCTCTATTCACAGGCGGCGTCTAACCAGGTGCGTCGGCTGTCATAATGGAATTGTTTTTGGTGTAGCAATACTTACAAGACAGCCTCTGTGGTTTTACCATATTACGGGTAATGCGAATTAGTGTCATTGTATATAAATGTTTTATAAGTTACCTTTCTCGTTATTTTTTCGTTTGTAGGCTGCCATCTGCCCCGAGTACCGAAATTGCCCACCCCAAGAGTCTCTACCTTGTCTAGAAGACCTCGCCTAAATAAAGCGATAACACCGTGCTTTGGACACTACTGTATTTTATTTATTTATTAATACTTTACTGCACACCTATAGGAAAACTAATAATCTAGGTATAACAATTATAAAAACTACAGATGGCGGTCTTATCGCTCTTGACGATTTCTTACAGACAACTTTAGGATGGATATAAGAAAATAGATATACAGTATTTTATTATACCTTCTTGCGTTTGTTGCGAGTTATTGTGTTTTGATTTTATTTATTAACTTATTTCTCAACCAAGTACCCACCGGTTTAAAAATTGTGACCTACAATAAACATTATTATTATTAAACAACTCCATTGTGCTTGTATGTGTATGTTAAAGTTGAAACAAAGATGGAAAGTTTTATTCCCCCGAGTTGACGGTAAATGGAGAACACACGTTAGCTCTCACCCCAGTTATTTTAACTTGTTGGTGGCTTTGCAATTGTTTTTTAAATTATTTATGTATGACGTCTCTTTTCCTGACAATTGAAGAGAGTTTGGGTTTGATTTACGATTGTCTCTTTTAATAGAAAATTTACACGACAAGACGCAAGAATTTTGATACATCCACCTATGCAATTCGATTGTTTATTTGGTTACAATTTATAAAATGATTCAGGTAAATGGCATGCTCGTCTGAAACAAAAAAGTCTGAAAAATGTTATACTATCGCTATACTGATATGATAGTGATTGAAAATATTTTATCTCCTATGACCGTATTTGTTATTCTATCATAACTACTCAATATAAGCTTGACAGCTCGTTAGTAACTCGTAACATGAAAACAACGAAAATATCCTGTGCCTATCCTTAAAATTAAATTTAATCTTACATGGTGTCGCGAGTCACCTTACTAATTTCTTGTTACAGTGTCTTATACATGATGTTCGTAAAATTGGAATCACTTCCCAAATACCGCTGACGTCACAGCAACAACAGGGTGATTAAAAAGTAACTTTACACCGAAGCGATAATGTCAGTAAACACCCGAACAGAATAAAAGCGGTGGCGTTTTGTTCATGAGCGATAGCGGGGAAATAAAATACTTACTAATCCGCATGTTGACATGAGAATATGAGTTTATTTGTTTGCTTAGGTATAGAAAAGAACATAAGGTTATACTTTTTATTCGAGAAAAACTGTATTATGCGAAAATATTTTGTTTTTACTTTAATGCTTTCTGTGACGCTCGAAATTGCTTAACAAAACCTATGATAACGTTTAGAAAGCTGTAAGCTCAACCTAGTTTTACGTAAATTAATAAACACGAAGTATTCTTACAGCACGCATTAAGCGGTGAAGCTGCACAACTTATTTTTGCCCCTTAATTCATTTCAAATAATTAATTTCACGTATATTAAAAATAAAAAAAAAATTACAAAAGAACTTACCGATTTCGCCATGTGCACGTAGTATCATCCAAAAGTCACATTGTCTTGTTCCAACGATGTCGTGTGTTGTAGTTTTGATCGTGACTTTTGTAGTTCGCACATTTTTTGATGACACAAACACTTGTCTTGTCAAATTAACCTTTCATTTTACAATTTTATTATATTTTTTAACACCACACAGCTTTCACTACACAATATTATGGTCTTTATTAATATATCGGCACAAAACTAATACATTAATAGTATTATTCAAGAAAGGCTTTCACAATTTAATTGGGTCCATACATACAACCGACACGGTACGCGTCTTGATGACAACTGATTTGTTTCACCGACTGACGAGTTTATATACAGTCACCAGTCACAAAATTACAAGTACCCTCATAATCATAAAAACGGAAAACCCACATTAATATATGTACTCATCATAATATTAACTTACTGCTGAGAACCTTTGTTCACGGTAGCAGAATTGCTAAGGAATTAAAGGCTCAATTATGTTAAACTATCTTTAATAGGGCTTCGTATTAAAGGATCTTGTGAACTATTAATTATGAGCTGGCGGTTAATGCTACATAAGTTATTACAGCAGAAGCTTTTGTAAAGAATCAGATTATCTTTGAGTAAGTTTTTTAAGTAGTTTATCTTTATGGTTGACGATAAAACATAAATTATATAAATAATATGTTTCGTATGAGCTAAAAAGGTGATTTAATTTCAAATATAGACGTTTATTCATCACTTTTTTTATTGCAATAAATGGGGACACGAGCTTGTTGTTCACCTGACGATAAGCGATACGACCGCTCATAAGCAGTAGTAAAACCAAATAACATCTTGAATTATAAAGCAATGCTTGGCATTCCACTGCGCTCGCCATACTGAGACATAAGATGTTATGTCTCAATATGTCCAGTTACTCTGTTGTTGTTACATCAGTCAATACAGATTTCTACATGATGGTACGATATATACATTGTTGATACGGCGATCACCACACAATGTATTGGAAAATCCATCACTGTGACTCAGGCAATTGATTTTCACTTCAGCCTGTGTACATTGTTTCAATTAAGCCTATAAAACGATGTCAACAAGCAAAATATAGCCATTTCTAACTGGGTACCTCAACATTATAGTAAATGTGTCTTTACAATACAAAAAAAAGTTTAAATCGCCAAATCTTATTCACCATACCTTCTCCCTCAGATAGAAGGAGCGGCCGCCATATTTGTGTTCCGTTAATTGAGGTTGGTTGGCCACTGAGCAAACACGCGACACACGAAATAATATGGCCAATTTTCTATCTAGTTTCATTAACTATTAATTATCATCAATTTGTTACGCTAGAAACTGAAAGGAATCTCCGATTTCATGAAAGTATATACTTACGTGTGTTAGCAATTATTTATTAATATTACGACACAATTAGTGACTGTACAGTCTCATAATTTATATTCTAAATGTTGTTTATAATTATTAATGAATACCTGTTAATACCATACTATGTAATGGGCCAGTTTGCATAAGGCCGTAAGACCGGAACTTCTTTGCTTAGAGCCTTAATATTTAAAAACCAAAATGTCAAAAGGCCGCTATTCAGAGACTTGCTGACATTGGCTAAATGTACAAGAAGTGCGAAGCCAAAAAGCAGAAAAAAAAGAGATTTGCTACGTGCCAAAAAGGTATGTATATTCTAACGCGCTCATTGTTTTGTATTGTATTTGGAATTTAGTAATGAATATGACAAATATAGTAATTTCAAGATATACCTACCGGCGTTTGATTCCTGATATCTAACACGTGTACATCGACGATATATTCGACAGTCACCGTGGCGCAGGCGGTTAGACGCCGCGCCGCATGTGAAACGAGAGGCCGCGGGTTCGATCCTCGTAACGACAGAAATGTTTGTGCAGTCCACAAATACTTCTTTCGGGTCTGGGTGTTTGTGAGACCGAAAAGTCTCTCGTAGTTCCTAATACCCACGACACGAGCCTCGATCTTAGTATGGGGTCAGGACAATGTATATGACTGTATGGTGTTATTATTATTATATACATATAAGGGAGTCTACTATCTGGACACAAACAGAGGTTGGTTGCATGAAAGCTTCGATCAAATATGTACTAGATACAGGGTCCGGAAAAAAATCACACGCCAAAAGTGGTCGAGGTAGCTTATACTTATACATTTGAATTTCGAACTACGAGATGTAGCAAAAGTCTTAAATTATAACCAACTTCAGGTAACAATAAACCTTATTCCTTTAAATTAAGATTAATTTTGTTTCGGACCATACTAAAATCAAATAAGAGCACACGCTTATTTGTGCTCTTATTTGCACTTGCCGTTTTTCAGGCCGTTCCTATAATCTAGTGTATTCGAACGAAGCATGAAATCATCAAAACATATTACCTACATTGTTGTTTCATATAAGGGTATGAACCTGGGTAATATTATCGTTATTTGATTTAGAGGGAGGTAGTATCTGTCTACATGGCCTTACCACTCTCAACCGTACTTTCGATTGTAGAAGAGGCCAGAAACCTGCAGTGGGGCGTATATGGGCTGATATACTACAACTGCATATATAAACTCACTTTTTTGTTCCATTATGGCTTCGGTCTATAGAATTCCCCTTATCAAAACTTTTGATAAAGCCCAGTGAAAAAATCGAATTAATCATAAAACACTTCTGTGTAACTTCCACTTAAATTGTGCACCTTTATAAAACTCTATTGAATAAAACGCCTTCTACTTTATACAATAAAACTCTGAAATTCAGCAAATTAAATATAAAAATAAAACATTTACTATGTGTAATTCGTACGATTTTCCCGCCAAAACTCCAAAATTTACTTTTTTTTCTCTTTATTTTTTTAAGAGGGGTTTTAAATACAAATATTTATGTCACCCTCATTGGGGCAAGTCACATACAATTAATCACCGCTACATCTTTTAATACCTAACATGACATATTTATATAAAGATTTAGCTTCATCCGACAAGGGATCAGACAGTATCGAATTAAATATTCCTGTTAACTTTATATTTATCTCAAATTTTGTATAAAAAGATAATCTTTCGGCTTCGTTTCGAACACATTCCTTTAATACATGCACAACATCCTCAGTTAACCCACACTCGTCACAATTAGGTGAATTTATTTTCCCCATTAAATGTCCAAAACGATTTAAAGGAATGTGTCCAGAACGAAGCCTAAATGCTGTAACTAAATAGTCCCTGTTTAAAGAAGAATTTACAAACCATGGTTTACAAGTGAGGCTAGGTTCGATGGTCCTATACCATATTCCTTTATGAAGAGATCTCTCGTCAAAAAACTCTATCCACATGTTTGTACATTGTTTTCTAACTATATATAATAGATCACTGCTACAAAAAAAAAAATACTTTTACAACAAAATAGTTAATAAAAACGTCAATAAAATTGTTCAAAAACCTTAAAGCCCGAAAAGCATTTTAATTAAATACTCTTTGGATACCGTGTGCAGCTGGATATTCTTTGCATAAAACCTCTTTGTAGTTTCAGCCTTATTGAAGTTTGCTGTAAGTTACAAAGGAGTTTGGAAAAGATTGCTCTATCGGTAACTTGGAGCGCGCTATTACAATTTCACTTTGAGATGAAACACGAAATATTTTAGCGTCGTTGGAAAGGTTTAATGATCTTTATGAAAGCATATTTTATAGATCAAAGTTTACAGATTATTTTGAAGGCATATGAATGTTACCAAGCCGATATAGATCAGCTTGGTTGTCGATTGACCATAAACTCTATGTCTATTTTTTTTTTCATTAGTCCGGCAGACGAGCAAACAGGTCACCTGATAGAAAGTGATCATTGCAGCCAATGAACATTCACAAAGCTAGGATCATAAATGTGTTGCCGGCCAAGTTGGAAGGACAATTTCACTCACCGAACGAAAGGCGACTGCAAAGATGTCGCCACACATGGATTTCCTGTGAGATAGTGGTATGTATCGTTTCGGATGAACCTTCGTATTAAGCCATGACTGTCAACAGCAACCAAAAGTGGTAGACTTTGTGAAATATTAATAATTATATTATTTTTCAAAAAAGCTTTTATATTATTTATTTGTTTGGTCACCAACAATTGTTTACACTAACTTATCACTAACTCTTTCATACATATTATATAATAACTAAGTGTAACAATTACTTATAGGTAGACACAACATGCACCTTTAGCGGTTAACATACTATGAAGAGAAATAATTTTGTATATAACATAAAATTAATATTTGAAATTTAACAAATTGAAATGATTTCTAAAAATATTTAAAAAGAAAAGGAATATATAATATTATGTTTTTGAATTGTCTGTACTTTTGAATAGTCATCTACTGAATACACTTTACATAATACAGTATACCCAGACTGCGACTGAAACTTCCATCTGGCTTCGTTTTCGTCTTGATATACCCTGTATATTATAATTGCTCTATAAAATACATTTTTTTTATATTTGTATATATTTGTGTATATGTCCAATAAAAATATACATAATATGTCATGCTGGCATGGCAATTAAATACACATAGCACATACTTGATTAAAGATTTAGTACATATCTATTAGATTATATTTATCATAGAAAGAATAACATAGATATTTTTCTCTTGTGCTATTAAAGCTTGTGCTTTATCTTTATAGCGATATGTCAGGAGCAAAATTGGTTTTTAATATTCCACACCTAACCCTAAAGCGGCAAAGGCAGGACATGACGTCATAATGTTACATTCTAACCTGAAATTAATCTTTACCAAACGTGATTAACATAAATCCAATATCCGTTTAAATACTTGATAAAAGAGTTAATATGGTGCTAAATTGAAAAGTCGACGCGGCCCGCAGGCGATCGGCAAACACAATCGAGATCCAATCAGGTTATGCAAATCAATTTTGCATGATCAGTTAACAATCATTTTGCACTGATTTTAAATAGATTATTTTTAGAATCCGAGTTATCAGGTTAAAGAGACTACAGTATATCTTATTTAGCGAGAGGAAAGCGCTTTCCAATCTTCTTCAAGCTTCTGGTGGTTTTGGGAGGAGGTCAAAAGCTCTATGTTGGAGTTAGCTTTTTAGCCAACCTTGTGAAACTGAATGGCGCTATGGTCGGGCCCTAACATAAATTCTATTGCGCTATACCTACTAAAAAATATTGGTAGCCCTCTCGAGTTTTATTGGCAACAGGCATTCGGTCAGTATCGCCCCTTAACCAAGGCTCTTGAAGACTGTTCCGCCATCGCACCCATTACAACTTTGGTAAACCATAAATATTGTTTTGGACTTGAATTTGCACCCAGAATGAAGCTACACACGGAAATAAGTAAAACGTGGTTGACATTGACAGCCTCCGTGGCGCAGTTGGTTAGACGCCGCCTGTGAAACGAGAGGCCGCAGGTTCGATCCCCGCAGCGAGAGAAATGTTTGTGTGGCCCACAAATATTTCTTCCGGGTCTGGGTGTTTGTGAGACCGAAAAGTCTCTCGTAGTTCGTGATACCCACGACACAAGACTCGATCTTAGTGTGGGGTCAGGACTATGTATGTGACTGTTGGGTGTTATTTATTTATTTATTTATTCATTGGTGAGTGGCTTTTCGGGTTCGATCCTCGCACCGAGACAAATTTTTGTGAGGCACACATGTATTTGTTTCGGGTCTGGGTTTTTGTGAGACCGAAGAGTCTCTCGTAGTTTTCGATACATACGACACAAGGTTTAGGTTAGGTTAGGAGGTTAGGACTATGTATGTGACTGTTGGGTGTATTTATTTATCCCTGCAAATCACCATGGGAATTTAAAATGAGCAAAAACCTAACTACTTCTTCTAACTCATCCCATATATTTATATACTTATGTATGTGTATAAATATATGTGTATATTAATATGGTGATATTTATTAATTACATTAAAAATACTTTTCAGTTTTATTTTATGCGCCACCATGATCTCTCTCTGCACCACGCAAAGGTTGACTGTCAGAAATTGCCTCAGGTATTAAGTTCGCCTTTAAACAATGTATGTATATAAAGTATTAAATAAATAAATAAAACACTTCTACCTTTGTAACCGTAATTCCTTCTATAAAAACACAATAAGCCGATGACCTTGACATATTTTCCAAATAAAGTCGGCTCAGACGCCGTCCAAGGTAAATAAGGGTGATATATAGTCCTTTTATTAAGCAATATTTCAACGTTCCATCCGATACACAATACTGTGTCAACCTCGACGTATCAGTTTTGATTGGCCCTTTGAGGAAACTGCCTCCGGACATGCGATGCTGATGTATCCGATTTTATATGAAGGACGGGAGCATAGCCCCCCAATATAGAAGGAACAGTACGGGTATTTTAACTTCGACTTTAAAAAAAGGAGATTATATATTCTATGTATATGTATGTAATTTTGTCAGAATTGCACAGTTTTTGGATGCAGTCAGATATCGAAAATTCTTTTTGCGTTCGATTAGGTATAGTCTAACTTAGGAGTTGTATAATAATAGAAATCGGTTGTGTAGTTTTTAAGACACAGCAAGGGTGTCCGACCTTTTTTGGTGCTCCCACACCGCTGTTAAAAATATTAGTTAACACTTTCTAACACTAATACATTTACTACTAACAAATGTTATAAATTGTTACATTCTGTAAGGAACTGTTAGATGTTTTGAGTGCTCCTATATTGATGGAGAATGTTCAAACATTTATAACATTTGAAAACATGACGACGTTCTCAGTTTTGGACTACGTTTCGAGGTATCTACACGAAAATGAAAGATTTGCTCATTGGATAAGCTTTTATTTTTTGTGTAAAAAAAAAGAAAAAGCGCTCTACATGGATGCGCCAAACGTTAAGAGCTAGAGAAAGGATAGTGCCACAGACTATCTCAGGGATTTAGGCATTGACTGTTGCCTAAATTTTTTAAGAATAAAAAGTTCAGTGAACCTTTTTCTGAATATATTATGTTTACAAAGAAATTATAACAAATGTTTTATTTTGTTACAATTTGTTAGTTAACAATTTTGTTTAGAAATGTTTACTGACATTATCTAAGATTAAAACATTTTCTAACATTGTGATTATATCTGATTAAATGTTTATTAAAAAATGTTGACTAACATTTTTTTTCAGCAGTGTGGGAGCACCATTTCAGTCCGCGGCGCGCCAACCTAGAATGGTAAGTATAATACGTTTAGATTAATACAACAGAAGGTAAAAGAAAAGAAGAAATAAAAAATAATTCAAAAAAATTAAACCGACTTGAAAGTTGTAATAAAAAGAGAGAAATAAAATTATTTTTTAATGGATCTAAATCCAAATCTAGATGTTGTATACCTAAATAGGTCAACAATTTATAGAGTTCGATGCCGGCCTTAATGTTTGAGATCAGCTGTCCCCCCAGGTTTAATGTACTGGCATAGTTCGTAGCGTGATGTTACAAGCTTAATAGTCGTCTAGCTGGCACCGACCTGTAAAAATTGTTATGAAAGGTCCCGGATTCGACTTCCAGGTAGAGCAGTCAGCATTACGTTACTGTTTTGGTTTTGGTTTGAGAAACCTACAATTTAAATTATGTAACTTATTGAGCAGTCAGTAAAGTAATTTGCGCGCAAATGACGAGCGTGGTCAAAAAAATGCTTTCCCAGAAATCAAAAATTCATTCGTGCTGATTGGATTGAAATGGTGTTACAATACAGCTTTTAATTAAATCCCGTACTGTAAAGGACCAATTAAATATCTCGTTACGTGTTAATTGACGCGATCGTGAACAATTTCCTTTTTAAAATGTTTTCCGAATGATTTTATATCGGAAATCGTGTAACAAGGATCGCGTTAAAACATCATTGAATATCGAGTTGAATCGGCACTTTTATGTACAACCAATTGTATGAAACTGCTTACGTAATCCTCATTATGAGGGCATTAAGACACAGTTTCCCTTACATGAGCAGCAACACTAACTTTGCACTCATATTCGATGAATATTGTAATGCTGCAATGCTGAGCTTTATTGCTGAAAACATAAGAATGGTTATCCTCTGCCATGAATCCAATAAAAAAGTGGTTTGGAATTTGTCAAACGTTTTCCAGTATGTTTGCTCACTTCACTCAACGTATCGGAAAAAGCAAAAAATGTAAGGGATGTTGTATGGAAAAGACAATGTAAATAAAGCATATTGAAAGAGTTATTTAATAGCTCACAGAATACATTTAATATTAATAATAATCCCTTTTCTATATCATTGCTACATTCGAACTTTGTGCTTCTAAATTTGAAGATTATATAGTCTGTGGTGCATATGAGACGAGAATAAACAAAGTATATAACAATTAACAAAGACAACTAGAAGAAACTAAAACACATTTGAATTACAATCAGCAAAAATATCAAATATTTATTTGTTTCTAAAACCTGTTGGTAAATATTTACCACCAGAAACTTACTCAGAGACTTGTATTTCCCCTACTGGCTTCTCAAAATGTGGGTGACGAAGGAGACAAGAGAACCAGGCTTATAGATGTAATACATAATGGCCATGCCGCATCTTATAAGGGTAAGCGAGTACTATAGTTCGCCAATTTGTTCGAACCTGACATATTTAATTTTATAGTTTTTTGTCTTCATAGAGAAACATCACATCACAATAAATAAAATAAATAATAATAATAGTATTAGAGGGGGATATATAGTACAAGACATTACCACCACTTCCGCTTTACTTTCACAAATGTACCCATGCATTCTCGTTGGTCCAGGGTAATTCTCTCCAAACCCTTATTTAATGTGTCACCGATTTAGCAAGCGCAGGTTGAAAGTTACGTTTCGACGCTTGGCCGGATTCAATTTTAATTGTAAAACATTTTCAAGTAAATAAAACAAGAGGTTGTAGGTAATATCAAAACTCAATTTTAAGAGCTAATGGTTATAAAACGAATCACCGGCTACTGTCAGCCTCCGTGGCGCAGTTGGGTACACGCCTGTGAAACGAGAGGCCGCGGGTTCGATTCCCGCACCGAGAGAAATGTTTGTGCGGGTCACAAAATATATTCAGATAAGGTGAGACCGAAAAGTCTCTCGTGTCAACAAGACTCGATCTTAGTGTGGGGTCAGGACTATATATGTGACTGTTGGGTGTTATTATTTATCATTATTATTAGTTATAAAAAGTAATAAATACGATTTTTCAAAGGATATTGATTTATGTACTTCAATTCAAATGGGGCTAATGGATAAGTATCATTAATTTTTGTGCGGTGTAGTCGGCTGAATTACTCACAGGATTTATTGGAACAATTTGTTACAATACACGGTAATTATGTGTCAGTGTTTATTAGATTGTTCACAGTTTTGTATTTCTTATTCGTAGTATTGGGACGGAACATACAATACGAAATGTGGGTGTCCTGGCACCTCTTCCTACCCTTTCTGGAAAAAAAAAGGCGTGAGTATATGTGCGACTTACAAAACTTTAATTCGAAGGTAAGTTATCAACATCGTTTGGCTTTTAAAAAACGATGTAAATTAGTAAAAATACTATGTGTTTTAATAACTTATTAAATTTCCTACTATTGATTAAACGGCACATAACCTCTTATAAATAAAACAGGTATTTTTTTAACAAACAACCTATACCTGACTACGAAACATACTTCCAAAAGCCTCAACCCCTTTAGAATAGTAATTTAGTTCATGTCTCTTGGATTATAATGACTCACGATTGACACCTCATCAATCAAGAAAAGTAAGTAGTTTTAGACCTTCGATGAAACATATTAAAAACACACATAACCATTTTACTTTTTTCCAGAAGGGGCAAGCAGAGGTACTACTAGGACACCCACAAGTGGCCTTGTATGTTCCATTCCACGATGTGCTAGGGGGCGATCCTATCGTAATATCGATGGTGAATTCCTGACTCCAGACTGATAAGGAAGAGAGAAATTCAACACCACTTTGCTCGAGGAACATTTTAAACTTTAAAACAGGCGTTGATTGCCAAAATCGTTACTTTCTCTTTTATCGTTTTTCCACATTCATGTAAAAGTTCTCCAAATGTCCTCCTAACGTTGCTCATCAAATTTCTACGTAGGTATTTAGTCTCCATTAGTAAAGTGAAACAAACGATACAACAAAATGCCATTATTCATATTAAATTCACATCGTACCATTGAGTAATGTAAAATTAACGAGTCACCTGGAAATTGCTTGAACTTGTTGCGAGTGTTTTCAAAAGATTGTGATTATGTACAGAACTATATCTACGTGTTTGTTTGTATAAGTTTTGGAATCACCTGAGTGTATTCTTTGCGGTTTCCATTCTGTTTATCAATGTTTTATCGTTCAACTATAGTTTTATTGTCGGTAATTTACGTGTATACGTACTGGAAAAGAACTGTGGTAAAATGAAAATGAAAATAATTTATTGAATGCATTAAAATGTTCAACTTCATTTTATTCAGTTATTTTTTTATATACCGCGAATGTAACATACTAAAATAAAACTGACCGTCAGCCCTGTGATCACGAAAGCTGTATCTGTCACGTCTAATCTGATCACGATTAAGTACAGATTAATCGAAACATCGCGTCGGGAAGTTAAAAATTAAACCGCGATAAAATCCTTAAAATTCATTTGTTACAGTGGTTAGTCTTAATTCCTGAGATTTATCAACGATTACGGTCTATTAAATATTTTTAATACTTATAAATATTTTTGGTTGTTGTTTCTTATCGAAATATTCATTTAAAACATACTAATTCAATTTTCAAAATATTCCACGCGATATATGACGATAATTTGTATTGAAATTCATTTAGCAGTTACAAATACCAGCGAAATCGCTGGGAACGCTCATCGGCACACGGCTGGTTTTAAATAATTAACTCGCTCCGCTTTTATGAAATTGTGGACTAAATACCTCCACCGAGTTTAATCTGTCTTCGTAACGAACCAATCTATCATCTATACACTCCTTTATTCTATGCTAATACCTTGAGATATTAATAGGCACATAGATGAATATATTTTTGGATAACACTGAAATTTTGTTATAAAAAACAGAGTCATAAACATTTTTAACAGGTGTCCCCAAACTAAGTTATGTCTGCTTCTTGGGGTACCAATACAAGCATACAGAATTTGAAGCTTTCATTAAAAAACAAAAGTTAAAAATTAAACAAACAGAGAGAAAACATTGCATATCGAACACTTATTTATAATTTTTAATTAATAATAATAAAATAGTAGTAGTGCGTGGTAGCCTGTTGGTAAATGGACCAGACGCGGCTGTGAAGAAAATCATCGCGAGAAAACCTTACATACTGTAGCGAATTTGTAAGAATTTCTACAGTATGTAAAGTCCGCCTAACCGCACTAGGCCAGTGTGGTGGACTATACGGCCTAACCAATCTCAATCGCACTCTCGATTGTAGAGGAGGCCCGTGCCGTGCAGTGGGACGTATATGGGCTGATACAGATACAGATACAATAATAAAAAAACATACAAACAAACATACAAGTGAAGCTAATATAAAGCGTGTAATTAAAGACGGTGTATAATATCTCTTGTACTATAGACAAAGAATAAATATGTCAAGACTCGAGACTACTTGCAAGGTTGAATAGATGTGCTAAACCTCTACTGGTACCTACGCTACGGTTCGCCGAGCTTATTTCCGTCCACAGATGCGACTGTCTCCGTAGCTGACACACTTTCCTGGGTCTTATGTGAGATTTATACCGGAATATATTGTAAAATAAATACAACAGTTACAATGCTTGACCTTGTAGTAAGATAAGTGTCTTGTATCATATTGGGTACCAACGACCGTACTAATTTCTTTTTTTCCTGTATCGTGTGATATTTGATGGTTTAATAAAGTGGTATTATTATTATTGACAGCCCGGCCTAGGAGGTTATTAAGTTTATGGTCCGAAACGTAGTTCGAATATTAGATTACATTTTTAAATTAAGTTAATTAAATTGTTTATTAAATCTTTCCTTAACCTAGGTACCAAACATTCTTTTTACATAATTCAAAAGTGCTTATACGTTTAGATATGACAGTAATAAAAATGTCCGGACTTCGTACGTAAACCTGCACGAATGTGTCTAGGTATTAGACAGCCTCCGTGGCGCAGTTGGTTGGACGCCGCCTGTGAAACGAGAGTCCGCGGGTTCGATCCCCGCACCAAGAGAAATGTTTGTGCGGCCCACAAATATTTCTTTCGGGTCTGGGTGTTTGTGAGACCGAAAAGTCTCTCGTAGTGCCTGATACCCACGACACAAGACTCGATCTTAGTGTGGGGTCAGGACTATGTATGTGACTGTTGGGTGTTATTTATTTATTTACTCCACGAAATGTTCGAGTTTTCTATAATACATCGTAACTCTAGACTTATATCAGAGTGAATTATAAGTATCATAGGAGTATTAGGTGAAAAACTTAAGTATAACTTACTTCGGACATCGAACAGCTTCGCCTGGATGTGGATATTTTTCAACTCCACATCAGACACATCTTATTCTTTGAAACTTTTGTATTCCTGAGCTAAATCTAGCTTAAGCTCATCCTACGTTCACTTTTCTTCACTCCTCGACCCGTCCTTAATAAGAACCAAAGTACTAAATATAACAATTTATATTAAACTGTAATTTCGTTTCATTGACGAATAACTTGAAAATTGTAAATATCTCGTATAAGAATACAAGATATTTACGGTCTTGTATTATCTATTAAAATATTATCTAGTGGAGGGTAGTTTCTGTAGTTATCTTGTGTCATCTTGCTGGACTAATATTCAGTTTCTCGTATAAACTTGCATGCATGGCGCACGCTCCGTTGGTGTGCTGAATTTCTTGACTAATTTAAGTTGTTTTGTGGACAATATCTTTGTAATATTTATGGATGTTGAGTGCTACTAGTACGGTGATCAGCGTTTCCTTCGGCGTCCAGCCAGCTTCAGCTGCGAGATTGAGGTGAGTGGTATGAATGTACTAAATTATTATAATTCATCGTTCATCTGTTGTTCTGTACACAATTTTAAATTGTAATTTTTAGAACTTTCCTGGAACTCCACAAATATTTCAAAACCTTAGCCAAATCGGTCCAGCAGTTTTAGTGAGACTCATGAATATTTACGATTAGAAATAATCGCAGTCAATGGTTTAATTGTAGAGAAAGTAATATTTATCCTGTGGTTAGTAAATACCTCGAAACATAAAACCGTCGTTTGTACTTAATCTTAGTATATTTCGTTCTTTGTTGGAGACGTGATGACATTAATTAAAACCGCTAACCGGGTGTAGCGGCAGAAGTTACACGAAATATTCAATTACATTCAACGGTTTTATTAATTATTTTTTACTACGTCATTATTCTTTTCTTATTTAAGACTGTTTATAAATATTGATTTTACAACATTGATGAGGTTCGTAATGTTACATTTTTAACGTGCTTCGTTAGAGGTAATCGTTTCGTAATCGCCAATAATTTCGCCAGAGTAACTACTGGACATATTGAGACTTAACATCTTATGTCTCAGGATGGCGAGCGCAGTGGAATGCCAAGCATTGCTTTGTAATTCAAGGTGTTGTTTGGTTTTGCTACTGTTCATGAGCGGTCGTATCGCTTACCATCAGGCGAACGGCATGCTCGTCTCGCCATTCAAAGCAATAAAAAAAAAAAAAATTCATGTCGTCTTTCTAAAATCTGCATATTCTCTATAGATAACTGATATCTATACTAATATTATAAAGCTGCAGAGTTTGTTTGTTTGTTTCAACGCGCTAATCTCTGGAACTATTGGTCCGAATTGAATGGTTCTTTCAGTGTTGGGTAGTCCATTTATCGAGGAAGGCTATAGGCTATGTATAATCACGCTATGACCTATAGGAGGAAAGCAGTAGTGATATTTCTAGCAAATACGAGGAAATTTTGGTCGAGGTCGATATTCTAAACTGACAGTCAGAATTAAACATTTTACCGCAATTTTAAAATGTGTATGCACCCGGGCGAAGCCGGGCCCGACCGCTAGTATAATATATGATAGTATAAGTAATACTACAACATATATCATAAAATTGAATCAAAATATCACTTATTCTCTACAATGTGTGGAATATTATTGTGAATACAGGGCTGACGTCTCGGAATGTCGACCCACGTCACGGGAAACCGAATGCCGTCACATCCGACAGGAAGTGGACGATGATTATGTGTTATCCAATGTTATGAGATTTGCCATTATGCCTTAGCCACACAAAGGATATTTGTAGATCGAGTTATATGTTTATTAAGGGACGAGATAAATACGTAAAAATTGTGTATTAAATGTAAGTAAAAAACCAAGGAATATAACTAGCTGCTATGTTTAGCGTTTGTGGACCATGAGAAAGCCTTTGATTCGATCGAGACCTGGGCTGTGCTACAGTCTCCGTATGCCGGAAAAACCAACACCGACGCCATTCCAAGACCATCGCACGCGACATAAGCCATTAGACGCCACTACTCCCGCTACATGATGGGACATCATAGTAGACCAAAGCGATGGCCCATGACAAGGGTGTCGCTAAGGGGGAGCAGATAGGGACAGCTGCCCCCCCTAGAGATTAAAAAAAATGCCAAATGTAAAGCAACCAAAATCTTTGACTTGACTTGCCCACTATACGGTAATTTTTTTGCATACCGCCGTAGATGATCGGTTGGCGACGCACCTGGCCCATGGTGTACAGAGGTCATGAGGTTAGAGTTAATAGGCTATAATTATTAAGTAGCTCCGCCCGGATGCAGACATACTTCTTAGGAAATATTCTAAAGCTAATTCAATTTTTTTTTTAAAAGGTCCTATAGTTTCAGAACTTATTTAACGCAAATAATAAAATATTTCCTCTTTATACTATTAGTATAGATAAGATTGATTGATAGAAGTGCATGTGCATACATACATAGCAGTGGCCTGTTGGTAAATGGACCAGACGCGGCTGCCAATATTTTCACGGTAGTCACGGGTTCGAATCCCAGGGCACACCTCTGACTTATCGGAGTCGTGTGTATTGATGACCAATCCCCACGCACAAACACGGTGAAGGAAAACATCGTGAGAAACCTGCATACCATAGGGATTGATAAGAATATCTATGGTATTAAGTCCGCCAACCCGCATCAGGCCAGCGTGGTGGACTGATATGGCCTAATCACTCTCAATCGTACTCTCGATTATAGAGAAGGCCCGTGCCCTGCAGTGGGACGTATATGGGCTGATACAGAATATATTAGATTGACGATCAGTTGCGCTATGACACTTTTTTTGCATTTATGCGGCAGACGACCTAACATATCACCTGATGATAAGTGATCACTGTGGCCCAATAACATCCACAACCCTGGAAACATATATGTTTTGCCGGCCCATCAAAATGAGAGAAGAGCGGGAAGGAAACAGGATGGGAAGAGGAGGGGTATTGAGCATCCGGTAAAGTCATTCAGGGAACGAACAGCAAAACTGTCACTTCATTTCCTGTGAGACAGTGGTACCACCCCGAACGAGCCTGTTCATTCATGCTGAGTCATGACTGACAACAGCGTGGCTATTATCAAGCTATGTGGCTTGCGAGTTCAGCAGAAGAAATACAAGAATTATTTTCAGATTTATTTTGAAAATTTAAATGAGCATGAATGGGAGTACAATAAGAAATCCTGGGTAAAACCGGGCCTGATCGCTGGTATAGAACAAATACAAGTATCGTTATTTAAAAAGACAACGGTAAAATGGGCATAGTAAAATGGGATCGTATTTCCCAGCTCTTAAAAGGTCGCAAATGATAATATTTGATCCTTTTTCATGTACTAAAAGCAGCTTGGGGCTACATTGATGTTTTCATTATTTCTGTAGCGGGGATTTTTTTTACCAAAATTGAGGAATATTCATGTTTATATTAGATAATTTTTTACAGTAGTGGGCGAAATTGAAATTACGTTATCTATCATATTTTTTTGTAAAGAGTTATACCATATACATATATTATATACTACAAAATAGTACTAACATACTAGTCACTAGTGTGTTTGGGCAAAAAAAGACAAAGTAGTGGTACATATAATATAATACATCTGTGGGTATATCATCGGGTTTAAATTAGCGGTGTTGTGTATTGACAAGCAGTCTAGTCCTATATGTGCAGTTTGTTACTCCTTTGGGCAGGCATGATAATAAATTTGTACAAGATCTTCAGTGAAAGAAAGTAGCTATATGTTTTGCCTTTTATGGCGTATAAAATTTATATTCAACGCATAAGCACATGACTTTTAGATTATATTAACAATTAGACGAGCAACAGTATTTTATGAAGGAAATGAAAAAAGAAGAAAACAGTTTTATTTGTCACAAACAATGAAAATAGCATACAAATACAGGTGTAAAAAAAGACATTACCTAATTCAAATAATCTATCAAAATATAGTGGGGGATATTCTCATAATTCCTGTGGTTTCAGAACTTATCAAAACCATAACAAGCGCTCTCTTTATCACTATACACTGCGCTATGCGTATGTGTCACACATTTGGCTCTGTTGCTAATTTACCACGCTGAAGTGTTGCAATTCAATATGAATACGTATGCAGCTTTTGGCGTTGCGCCACGCGGGCCTAATTCACGGCTTAGCAAATAGATGAGCGTAAATTGTGAGCGACACACACACAATCACACATAGACACACACGCTCACTTACACATGCAGATGTACAGACACAACAGGCCTGAGCAATGGGCACGCAGTAAATTTCAGCGGGATAGTGTTTTTGAGTAAATCAGAGATGGTCTATGTTGTGTTTTTTAATTTCTGCTCTATATAGTATTGTCTATGGATGTTTGCTTGTATAATGTGCCTAACATAAATATCTGGGGGCGCGGCCGAGCCCCTGTCCAAGTCGAGCTATAGGCCGTAACATCCTTTTCTCGAAGCAATTCAGATTCAGACCATTTTCAACCCCCTATAACTTTGTTGTGGCTAAAGCATGAAGCCTGAATTTTCAGTTACTAAGCAGGCATTATGTAAACATGGTATATTTAGAATTTCATTCAATTTGAACCAGTAGTTTAAGAATTGTAACTAGTCAAACTTTCTTAATTTTGTCACTCACTGACTGACCGATCATCAAAAGTCTAAGGCACTTCTAGCTGACATAGAACCTTCAAATTTAGAATATAATTAGTGTTTAGTGTCTAAAGCAAGGGAAAATTCAAACATTTCATAATTTGTGTCTAGTTTTCTAGATAGACCAACTGCGTGAATAACTTTGTAATCCCTTATAAATGTATAGGATTACAAAGTTACATTTACAGTTAATGAATCATTGTACCCGTATATAATGGGATAATAGTTGTAGATAGATATCTATATATATGAGGCATAACAGGAGGGGATATAGAGACGGAAATGGTGTATTCAGCCCATGAAACTGTACAACATTCCTCTAGAAAAACATGACGAAGAAAAACTTGCAAAAAAATAGACTAAATAGCTCGAAAATATCAATTACAATGAAAGAAAGAACATTAATAATCAAATCCGCTATATTTGTGATAAATTGATACCTACAAAAATAAGAAAAAATCCATAAGACAGAGGCTTTAAGAAAAATCGTTAGTGATATTCTAGAAGTAAGAAGTACCGAAAAGGAAAAAAGTAGGACTCTACAAAAAGACGTAAGATCCCATCAAAAACATCCTGTAAAAAAATTCCAAGTCTCGCAGCTCAGGTTTTCTACCGCAAAAAGTTGTGAGATGCATGTAATACCAAGTCGATTAATTTATTTAGTCCTCAAGGGACCTTCTATATAAAGTTATTACGTTAGTTATTACCATATCAATATTAAAAATTCTTTACGTTTTAAATAAATAGATCGACTTGGCCAGCAGCATTATGTACAAATTGTATGATACATTATGTTTTCATGCGATGGCCAAGTCGATCTATTTATTTAAAACGTAAAGAATTTTTAATATTGATATGGTAATAACTAACGTAATAACTTTATATAGAAGGTCCCTTGAGGACTAAATAAATTAATCGACTTGGTATTACATGCATCTCACAACTTTTTGCGGTAGAAAACCTGAGCTGCGAGACTTGGAATTTTTTTACAGGATGTTTTTGATGGGATCTCTCTATTCTATAACAGTCTTCGAGACAGTTGGTTGTGAAACGAGAGGCCGCGGGTTTGATCTCCGCACCGTGACAAAAAATTGTGTGATAAACAGGTATTTGTTTCGGGTCTGGGTGTTTATGAGACTAAAATGTCTCTTGTAGTACCTATCTTAGTATGGGGTCAGGACTGTGTACGTGACTGTTGGGTGCATTTATTTATTTATAATTCTGTGGTACGAGTGCGTTTTATTTAATACTAATTTATTTTAACACTAAGAACATCAATAAAACAGAGTCACGGGGTATACACCAGAATGTAGAGACTAGAGTTACTCCAGGTGGATCTCAGTTAACGAATACATCTCTGTCTTTACAGGAAACCCACCCCGAAAATATACAGGGTATAACAAGACTGCTACCGAAAACGAAGCCGGGTGGCAGTTTTAGTGACTACAAACACAATCCAACTAAAAATTTCGGAAAAAAACGCGACATTTTTTTTTAAAGATTTTTTAAAAATCGTCATTTTCGGGGGCTAAATCCATAGTTTTTGCTAAAATAATAGTGTATACCCTTTTATTTATAAGGGCTTTAAGGTATAAAAGAGTTTGAATCATTATTTTCGCAAAAACTTTGGAATTACCCACCAAAAATGATGATATTTAAAAGACCATAAAAAAAAATTGACGCATTTTTTTTCGAAATTTTTAGTTGCTTTGTGTTTGTAGACACTAAAACTACCACCCGACTTCGTTTTCGGTAGCAGTCTTGAGATACCCGGTATATACGCATCAATATGTCCGGCCGTAAAATAAAGATATCAAATAATTATTCAATATGAATAAAAATTACGCTATGTTGTATGCTATATTCGACGAATGTTTCGAAACTCAATAAAAATCATATTTGTTTCTTTTACTGAGAACTCATTTAAAATTATTGTGTCTGTCGTGTTAAAGACAATTAAATTATTATAGTTTCATGTGACATCAAACAATATCCAGAGAAATAATTAGTTTTATTATTCTAAATTAATGAGAGAATGTATTTACAAATTCCATCGCAACAAAATTTTCCAACGAACACCGGATCCAGCGTGGGTTTAGTTTAGCTAAATTATGAATGGAAATCATCACAGATAATATTTGTGTTTATACAAAACTATGATATTGTGACATCAAAGGGCTGCGACCGAAATTATCTTTCAGAGAATTTCATAAATGCGATGGAAATATGGAATATGTTAGATATGCTGTATTTGAGCGAGTGAAATAAAAATATTGGATAGATAAAGTGAAATACAAAAGTTTAAAAAGTATGCTTTCGCCAATTGATGGTCTGATATTGGCTGTGTAATGAAAAGACGCCGGTTTTTTTGTCGCATCATGACAAATAATAGGCTAGTGTCATCAATTTTTATTATTATTTATATCGAAAAGTTATGTTACGCATAATCAGATCACGCGTGCCAAAGAGAAACGAATGTCCCCACCGCACTATTAAAAATATTAATATCTCAGTCATTTTACAACCAATTTAGATGCTATTTTCAAGTTAAAGTTTTTATAAGCTATACTTTTCAGGAAAATTACATAGTGCTCAAAAGTCAAAATCAAACCTTGGATTCAACCCTATTGTGTGATCCATATGGGTCGTCTACAGTTTTATGTCGCCGAAAGCGCTATTGTCAAAATATTAAAACAGAAAAGGTTTTCTCTCTTCTTTGATCACATTGGACATGTTAGTAGTATCATTTATCGAAGATAAAAACTTTTTGTTTATATTATGAAAACATAATATCTTAAATTATCTGTATTAGCTGATATACGTCCCACTGCAGGACACGGGCCCTCTCTACAATCGACAGTACGTATTGAGAGTGGTTAGGCCGTATAGTCCACCACGCTGGCCTAGTGCGGGTTATCTTAAATAATGCGTTGACTCAATTTTTATTTATATATTTGTAATTTAAATTTCGTGACATGCCAATAGAACACAGATGACTAATAACTACTTATTTAAATCAGGGCGTTGCAGAACCAATAAGTTTTTTTATGTTTATACAAAACTATGATATTTTGACATCAAAGAGCTGCGATCGAAATAATCTTTCAGATTGACAGCCTTCGTGGCGCAGTTGGTAAGACGCCGCCTGTGAAACGAGAGGTCGCGGGTTCGATCCCCGCACCGAGAGAAATGTTTATGCGGCCCACAAATATTTCTTCCGGGTCTGGGTGTTTGTGAGACCGAAAAGTCTCTCGTAGTTCCTGATACCCACGACACAAGACTCGATCTTAGTGTGGGTTCAGGACTATGTATGTGACTGTTGGGTGTTATTTATTTATTTATTTATAGATAATTTCATAAATGCGATATAAAATATGTTAGATATGCTGTATTTGAGCGACTGAAATGAAAATATTGGATAGATTAGTCGGATACAAAAGTTTAAAAAGCATGTTTTCGGCAGCTGATAGTCTGATATCGGCTGAGTAACGAGAGGATATGCTACAAGTTTGTACAAAGGAAATTTTGTCCGAATTCCATAGCTGTAACTAAAACACTGCCCTTTGATCCTATTCGATCATGAATAAATTTTAGCAGAAGCGTGATTTTTTTACGACTGCTAATGGACCCGGATCTTGTTTTCGGTTTTGGATCAGTGGAACTTGTTGACAGAAAAATTTTCGGGATTTATTTCCATATTTTTTCATACAACTGAAAATTACTGTAGAGCAGATGTGATAGTATGTAACTTTAAACAATACTACATTATTTATTATTTATACCATAAATACTTAATAATATTAACACAGATCACAATTTTAGTAAAATACATGTATAATCGTTCAATAGTTATTAGTTCCGAGAACAACTTTATAAGTTCAATCAAATCAAATCAAATCAAAATATTCTTTATTCAAACAGTCTTTCACAAGATCTTTTGAATCGTTCATTTCTGCTACTTCCGCTTCGGAACGTGTTGTAGCTGTGAAGAAGAAGCGGCGCAAGAAACTCCCTCAGCAACACGATCTGTCTTCTGTTTTCTTTCATTTTCTTTTTTTTTAAATCGCCATTTACAATTACAATGGTTCATGTCACAAATCGCAATAATATCAGCTTTAAAATGTTAATTAATACAATTCGATACAAAAAATGAGCAATTTATTCCCAAACAGTTTTATCTTCCACATTATCAGAGATTCTATAATAAGCCTTTTTACACAGCTTAACTTTTACTACTTTTTTAAACTTATTAATTGGAAGTTCTCTGAAACTGTTGGGAAGCTTTGTTAAACAAGCGTACACTTTGACCCATAAAAGAATTATTTATCTTGTGGAGACGAGTAACGTGTGAGGCAAGATTATGTTTGTTCCTAGTGTTCTTACTATGCATGTAAATTGAGTTATATTTTTACGAACATATAATAAATGTTCATAAATATATTGAGATGCAACAGTAAGAATATCTTAATGAGCATGGAGGCTCAAAACGTTGTCTTTCTCACGTGAATCGTTAGGTTTTAATTAATAATAAAGTTTTCTTCAAACTAAATTGTCACTGAAAGAATTTCTGCTTGCGTGGCGTACGGTTGGAGAGACGTATGTATAATATCGTAAAAATAAATTACTGTTTACATGGTTAAAATGCCTTAGTGATAAATGCTTGAGGTTGCTCGTTATAAAAAGACGGATCTCTCACTATTTATGCTAGTTAGGAAAAATAAAAAAGATTATTAGTTTAATAAATGTAAAATTGTGCACAACATTGAAATAACACAGATGCACAAATGTATTAAGTATCATTCAACTATTCGTGTATTCTTCTTTCTTTTTTGCACACACCTATAATTAATACCAATAAAGAATCCTAATACCAACTCGCATATTTGAACCAGGTCGTTCATTCATCGCCCATCTTTGAGGTCACTAAGCTATTTTTGCACTTCTCATTCGGACCCAATTGGTGTGAACCGATGTCCTTAGGGTTCTGATAAATTGGCACCAATGAAATTTGATCGCTTTCTTTGTGCCCTCACCGCCCGTGGCTTATTGACAAATTGACACGCCGGCTGGTCGGAACTGCTTTTTTGCTCCTGTTTTTATCTGTGTAGGCTGTGGTTACATACATACATGAACACACGCCTTTTTCCAGAAGGGGTAGGCAGAGGTACTGGTAGCAACCAGTACACTCACGTTTCGCTTTATTTGTTCCGTCCCACAATGTGATAAGGGGCGAGCCTATCGCCATATTGGGCACAAATTCCTGACTCCGGGCTGATAATTAATTGAGATATCTAGTATCGCTTCGCCCGACCCGGGATTCGAACCCGAGACCTCAGCTTTGTCACCACACCGTAGTACAACATAGCTTTGGTTATTGATGTTTAAGTGACGAATTATCCTATGGGCTATTTGAATTGTTGATAATTTCATAGGAAAAATTACGTAAATTATTAATTTTAATGTTAGAATTTAATTGACATTTTTGCCTTAATCTTTAAAGAATATTTAAAAAAATGTTTATCAAACATTCATGTCATGTTTTCCTTCCACAACAACAATGTCATGTTTTCCTTAAGGCCGAAATTATTGAGATTTTTTGGTTTATTTTTTAGTTTTCGTTTTACTGTGTGGAAGCTTAGAAACACACTTACATAATACCCATTGGAATGTGTAAAAGAACAGGAAGCAAATTCCTAACAATATAAAAATGTTGCGTGTTTTTCCACAATGTTTTATTAGAACATTTTTACGCAATAAAAACATCCTCTGGCTTAAAATAGCAGAGAATATAAAGTTTTCAGCAGGCAGTTACCCGTGGACACGATATCCGCCGACGTAACCGCACCTGACCGTTTCTATACGTAACTATACGTTTGTACCGTTTGTTGTTCTGTATTCATGTTGTCAAATGAGGTCAAATGTTGTGCTGATTTTATTATATTTTTTTATTGCACAGTGAATGGCTAGACGAGGATGCCGTTCACCTGATGGTGAGCGATATGACTGCTCATAAACAGCGCTCGCTATCCTGAGACGTGAGATTTTAAATCTCAATATGTTCAGTAGTTACTTTGGCTACGTCCTTCAAACCGAAACACAACATTGTATTTACTTTGTTATTGGCGGAAGAAATAAAGATTGCCCTATTATATTACCCACCTTGGTACCTACCCAGGTGGCTTCACACATATGAGAAACCTACCACCAGTAAACACACTTTTGTATCAGCCAATATACGTCCCACTGCAGGGCACTCTACAATCGACAGTACGATTCAGAGTGGTTAGGCCCTATAGTCCACCACGCTGGCCTAGTGCGGGTTGGCGGACTTACATACCATAGAAATTCTTATAAACCGCTATGATATGCAGGTTTCCTCACGATGTTTTCCTTCGCCGTTTTAGTGTTAACACACTTATGCTTGTTTAACTTTTATTTCAGGAAAATGAAAATATGTGCCAGATGTTTAAAAAAAATAAGAAATTATCGACATTATTCCAGTGATTTTAAAGACTTTACAAACCTATATAAATTTTATCAAGAAATGATGGAAATCATTCCGGTATTTTTACGTGATGCATAAACCTATGTAATATACCTATGTGTAGGTAATGTTGTTAAGATAGGTGTGGAAGGTGTCCGTGTACTCAATATAAAACATACTTAGAACTGTCGTTATGCTAAATAAATGGTGCATGTTTAATATGAAGTCTTAAAGTGGTGTCAAAGTTCAGTGAGTTGTGAGCTTGAAGATACCGAAGGACTGCCACTGAAAGTAAGTTTGATTTTGTACTGATTATTTTACATTTCAAATTTTCATGATCAATGGATAAGAATAGACAGTAATGAATATTATAGTTCAGTCCAAGCAAGATTCTTACTCCGGAAGGCTGTTGAAGCTCCTTCTTATATAAATTAGAGCACTCAGTGCCCGACCACCTGGCATTGACGTAGAAGCCATCCAATAAACCGAAAGAGTAAAAAAACTGCAAACTAAGTGCGTCCATTTTTCCACGGAAAGCCTTTCTGTTCATTGTTTCGATGGAACAATGAAATATCCGCGCTGAACTGCATCGAACCGCCTCAAACCGGTTTGGTACGGTTGAATCGAGTTCGTGTTCAATAGGCAAAGTTTTTGAATGGATTCTACACGTTGCGAGAACAGTTTAGTAATTTATACATCCCTTTCAGGCCTCACGTGGAACGGCGTGAATTGTTAAATTTCCCATCCGGGCTTTAATTAAGTTTATTGGTTGCTGTCAAAGTTGTTTTTTATTGTTTTTTCAACCGTATTTGTTGGCTAAAATGTTAATCTCGGGGAATGATCACAGTAGTATGGCAAACATAACGTTACTTAGTTTGCTGCCTAAGTATAGTATAATTACCTACATAAACGCTTTTTCCGAGAAGGGGTAAGTGATACCAGGACACCCAGGTTTCGCGTTGTGTGTTCCGTCCCACGATGTGATAGGGGGCGAGTCTATTGCTGCATCGGGCACAAATTCATGGCTCTGGGCTGATAATGAATAGCAAAATCGAATATAACTTTGCCCGACTCGGGATTCGAACCCGACACCTAAATATAATCGTACCATAGTAAAACATTGCCACTGAGGCAGTCAATTAGTTACTATTAAAAATATAAGATTATTGGTGCTGTTGAGTATGTAAAATTTAATCTGGGGTCCTGTTGCAGCCTAGAATATAGGTTTAAAATCATATAAATCATTATTCGTATACCTAGAGTTCCAGTATAATAAATTTTTCGTAGTTATAAATTATTTAATATAAATATAATCCAGTGGAGGGTAGTTTGTCGTCGCTTGTCGCTGGGTACGTTAATTTGTATTGAGTCTCGTGTGCGCTTCGCAACGCACGCCGCGTGGTCCATCGCTGAACTAAATATTCGCGTACTCGTTCACGTGTCGTGGACTATATGGTGCAAGACTGTTCTGCGGGTCTATAATTACCACCGTCGTCGGCGCCTGCAATCCAACTTCGGGCACGGGACTCCGGTGAGTGGCTTTTCTATCGAACTTTTCGCTGGAATATCGTTTGTTCGTTTTCATAGTGGCTATTTGTGGCCACTTCAATTTACAAATAGTTTATGACCAGGTGTAGTTTTAAATAAATATTTTTACTGGACTCACGGACTAAATCTTATCTCGCATTTTAGAAGGTATTTATAAAATTTGAGTGAAAATATTTGTAGCATAAATTAACTATCAACCGAATCCTCCTCTTGACATCGTTTTCCTCATTGCTGAGGGTCGTGATCCTCTAAATATGGAGCAATCTGTGTTCTGACAATGTTGCGCCATCTTTTCCTATCCATGGCATAGTGGAGCGCATCGGGAAGTTTGAAGTAAGGGTTGAACTGATTTTGCCGACCGGCTGATGGGACATCGACCTCTCCCACGTTTGCCCTTGACTTTGCCAGTAACCATTAGTTGTTATGGGTTTTCTGCGTCCTTTCTAGTTGAAAAAACAGAAACAAAAAATTTAATGTACACGATATTTTGATAACTATGAATGCATAATCTTCAATCCGCAATTGTTCACAACGTGTATGCGAACCGTTTTTTGGTTCAATAAAACTGTATCCGGGTAATGCGAGTGAATTGTTCGGATGGTGTATGTGGAGGATTATCGAGAGCTGTCAGGATCGCTGGATGTGAATACGCATGGAGCCTCTCTGACATTACCATACGTGAGTGGTGGCCACACCTGTGCATAGCGACGCGTAGTGCGTAATGTACACTTGTATGAAAATGGGATTGATGAAATAATGACAAAAGTGATTTTTATGTGCGATTTTAGGTAGGTGTAAATTAACATATGACGTATAAATGGATCTCCTTGCTTTAAAAAAAGTCATATTATTAATAATTTAAAAAGGAAAGAATTAAGACTTTAAAGAAATACAAATAAATACTGAAAATTTAAAATAATGTGTGGTGGTGGTAGGTCTCTCATACGTGAGAGGTCGCCTGTGTAGGTAATACTGCTATGTTTATTTCTCCCGTCAACTAGCAGTGTAAATGCGCTGTTGTGTTCCGGTTTGAAGGACATTATAGCCTGCGTAACTACTGGATATGATGAGGCTTATCATCTTATGTGTCTCTCTGAATGGCATGTTCGTCTCGCCATTAGTAAAAAATATTTTAAGGAGATCCATTTTTTGTTTATAAAGTTTTAGTTTCAATATTAATCAAATTAAAACTCTCCCTCCATGGAGCAATACTAAATCACTTGCACAAAGAACCATTCAATTGGTTCATTGTTAAAAACATATAAGTGTCAAAATAAATCAAGAATGTACAGACGAATTAAGTAATATTTGCCATAATCATAATATTTCGTGTAAGAACAATAACTTAAAGAAAATTCCATGTATAAATACTTTTATAACGTGGAGACCAAGGCGGGTAAGGAGATGTCTTTGTAATTCTTGCGGTAGCGTGTGCCGCTTTGATGTTTACCGCGTACTCTGTTGTGAGCCGCGTGTTGCTATCTCGCAAATATTTCTTATCGTTTTATGGAGAGGAATCAATATGCCACAATTTCCGCTGCCAATTTATATTATTTAATGGCCTGGTTTTCTTAAATACCTACATATATGTTATCGTTTGTCGTAGGTTACACGAACGATAATGTAATTTTATTCCATTAGATCATATATTTTAAAATCATAAACCCTTTTGTTTTCGTTCGTTCTTAGCAAGGGCGGATCCAGGGTGGAGGTCATGGGAGTCATGACCTAGGCTGTCTCCAGATTGATATAATGTAGGTATTTATTATATTGTTGATGAAATTTATAATCACAATTAATTCTTTGTATGTCGATAAATAAAGTAAAAAAGCGTGTGTGTGTTCGAAAATAACGGCTGTAACAAACTTTAAAAAATCATTATTACGAATTCGCGTATTGAAATCGTACTATATGACCCCCCCCCCCCCCCTGGCGTAAAAGAACTATATGACCCCCCTGGCGTAAAAAAAACTATATGACCCCCTCCTGGCGTAAAAGCTGAATCCGCCCTTGGTTCTTAGACGCTGTAGCACCTTGTTTCGTCTACTAAGAAAATAATTCACAAATAAAGATACTGTAATATTCTTGGTAAATACACTTTAGTTGGCGAGTGTACATTTCAAAGCACGTTACTGAGAAGCTTTTACAGTCACTTAAGTGGTATTTTCTTTTGTTTAACGTGACTCCGCTTGACTGCTCTTAAATTATTCATAATATTTATTTACGAAAGTAGTAAATTATGATTTTCTTCTGAATATTTGAAGATAGTTTGTCTTGTGATATTGTGTACAGTAAAATGAGTGTTTAGTATTAAATTGTCGAGAAGATTGAAACTATGAATTGGTTATAAGGATTATATTAGACGTAATTTCCAAAATATGATATACAGATATATTGATTTTATATTGATTTAAAACTGAAATAAGTTGATATTGCCTAGACAACATTCATTTTGTATTTTAGTAGCATTTGGCATGTAGGTTTCGTATAATAGTAGCCCATACAATATCGCAGGACGAATATACGTAGCAATATTTGATACTCTAATAATATTACGATATATGTAATCAATATACACATACGATACTATTTCTTTAACTGCGACACTATCAGCTTTATTAAATTCTATCCTACTAATATTATAAATGCGAAAGTGTGTTTGTTATCTCTTCACGCCCAAACCGCTGGACCGATTTTGAAGAAATTTGGCATAAAACTAGCTGACACTGGATTAACACATTTTTATCCCGTCAAACTGTAGTGATCCCGTGGGATGAGTTAGAAATTCAAATGTACATATTGGCTACTCTATCAAATTTTAATGGGTGCTAAGGGATATACGGAATGAGACGGGACAGAAAGGTATATAAAGGGACGGGACGGGAGAAAAGCAATATAGTCGACAGCGGCGGTCACATAGAGTTTAAATATAAAACAGTACGCGAAATAATATTATGTTGTTGATGTGTACTGGACTGAAAAACTGCACCGAGTGAAGCGGGGGCCGGACAGCTAGTTAAATATCTATATATCTCTTATACATATAAGTCGCAGTTGTTATTTAAATAATGCATAAATAAGAATAGCTAACAATATTGCAAACACTACATTAATATGTGTCGTGACTTCGTGAATAAGAAACGTAAGAGAAACTTTTCCACGCCACAATATTTGTTGCGGCTTCTTATAAAGTGCGCTTCTTGCGTCGCGTAGACTTTCTCATTGACCTAATTGTACCGTTTAAAATCTCAATGTCACCCTTACATTCCAAGAATTCTGTTCCTCGTACATGTTTAAGTCTATAGATTAGCCTTTGCTGCCATTAGCGTTTGCTTAAATTCGGAATATTATTTTTAATTCATTTTGAGGATTGAATTTGCTTATGAGATTATCATGGGTCGTCAACCTGAAATCAACCCTTGTGGGAATAGGTAATTTTACGGCTTCGTAGCTTAATTTCCAACGTTGAAACTTCATGTTTCATGCCATGTTTTTTTTTCGCGTAATATTTTCCTCTCGGGTTGTTAATATACGAGTAGATCATAATTAGCATTGAATACTCACCCAATTTCAAAAAGTCTGGTTCGCTAACAATGAAGTCCTTGATTTTTTTTATATTTAGTTATTCAAAGACAGTTTTAAAATCTATTTTTGGTATCGTATATTCATTGATATAGATATAAAAGTTTTTGTTAAATTTATTCTTATAAGATAGTTTTGAGTATCCTATTTTTTTTCCTCTACGAACGACTTTGGATTTTGAGACAGTTTGAGTGAAGAAGACAAAACATTCGATGGTTGAAATAGGTTTAAATACTGTTTATGAATAAGATTGTTGGTATTTTTCTTTTCAGAAAAAAAGAGTTTTAGACAGATCTGGATCTGATCTGATCAAATTCCTTGTGTAAAGAATTTCGCGTATTTTTACGATATTCATTCAATTGAAATTCCTATCTGCCCAGAGCTGATTGACAATTTAGTACTACTAAGGCGACTTTGCAAATATATTTTTAACAAGGTCGCTAAGTTTATTGAATTTACTTAGAATTTAGGTTTAAGATCTCAGATCTCGTTATTTTAAACATTAACTCAGGCAAGTACTTTTTATTTTAAATTTAGGAATTTTCACTTAAATGCTATTAATATCTTACAAGGTTTTAACCTCTTCTATTTTATTCAAGATAAAAAAAAAAACATTGGGACCAATTTTTTTCAACACAGATGGATAAACGCAATACAATTGTTGTAGTACAATATCTGCCCTAATCTTTGAATATTGCTCGGTTTATTTCGCACGTTAGATATTTCTGTGGCGTCAACGTTATTAAATAAGGGATCTATTTTGTATCTGTGACAAAATGAAATCTTCTCAGGGAGAGATATAGCACGTACCGCGCCTTTTCCGACGCTTCCCTTTATACACAGCAAAATACCTTCATCCGAAGAATTGCTGCGCTTCGGAAATAAATTGACAGGATTTGAGGTGAGAAATATTATCGGGTTTTACAAAATTTACCAACTATTGAATGTGTGGACGCAGTTCCTAATATTTATAGATTTTTTTAGGGAAAGCTGAATAATTCTCTAGTGTATGTGTGTAGTGTATAAAGGCTCAAGGTGGGCTTAACATGTGACAAAAGTCTTTGCACATGTTTAAATGTTAAAATTAGATTCTTTGGCTGAGAATGACTATACCTCTTAATCATACAAAACCGCTTATCAACCACATAAGTGTATATTAGTTAAATCACGTTAATAGGAGATCAAACTTTCATTAAGTTTTGCTATTCATAGCGGATTTTCTCACATACTTTAATTATATATTGCCGCTAAAGATCAAAAAGTTTTTTCATTCACTAGACAGTAATATGAAACGTTTAGCTGAAAGACATCCGCAATTTTTTGCATAAAATGTGCTTAAACAAACAACAAAAAACAAGGGAATCAGCCATTTTAAAGTTAATGAGGTGTTAAATAGCTGATTAGTGTTTTTTTACGTCCATGAATAACGTTTTTGAGTCAGTTCATTTTCACGTCAATTAAAAACTGCTTTTAGTACTGATGAATAAGAGGGATACATTTTTGGCCTAGAATGACTATGACAAAAAAAAAACTAAAACAAATACAGGGTTTTTCAGGCATAGGTTACCAGCGTGATTACGCAAAATACAGGGTAAATACTGGTCCAATGTAAACAGCGAATCACAAACGTAAAGGTTTATAATTCCATTTGACGAAATCATTTGAAATTAATTTCACAGTTAATTTGTTTTCTTAGCAAATATTTAGATTAATTTTGAAGAGGTGTCAGCGTCGACTATTAAAAGTTTTTAAGTGGTTACATAATTTCAATAAAGCCTCGTCTTTGCGAAAGATTACGAATATATAATCAGTTTTCTAAAAAATCTTTTTCCGAGTTTGTGTTTTCTTAAACTAATACATGATATTTTTTGGAGGTATTAGGTTTGACTGTCAAGTTTCTTTAAATATTCTTTTCAGTCTGTATCTGTATCAGCTCATATACGTCCCACTGCACGGCACGGGCCTACTCCACAATCGACAGCACGATTGAGAGTGGTTAGCCCATATAGTCCACCACGCTGGCCTAGTACGGGTTGGCGGACTTACATACCATAGAAATTCTTATAAACCGCTATGGTACGCAGGTTTCCTCACGATGTTTTCCTTCACCGTTTTAGTGCGTGGTGATTGACTATCAATACACACATGACTCCGAAAAGTCAGAGGGGTGCCCTGGGATTCGAACCCGCGACCACCGTGAACATGTTGGCAGCCGCGTCTGGTCCATTTACCAACAGGCCACCACGCACTTGAATACATAATCTATACTTTCCAATGCATAATCTATAAAGTTAAATATATTTTTTTAAATGTGCAAGAGACGCACCTCTCTTTTGATAAGCTCTATAAATTGCACTGGCCATTAAGTGCATTATAGTTACATCTTGGTGCCACCACAATAAATCCATAGAATAAGTGATTTTCTTTCAATACTTATACTATAATTGATAGAATAATAGCTGTTTTAGAGCGGATTGATAGATAGTCTAAGACTTAAGCCTAATCCTCAGTTATAAATAGAAGAAATGTCTAACTACGAAACTGATATCATGTTATTTTGTTCAAATCAACAATTAATTGAGATTAATAGGTGGTTTTCTTATAGGTATAGTTGTTTTGGTATCCAAATTAGTATACAAAGGGAAACGCGGTTTCGTTGACCCCGGAACCCCCATTTCCGCAATAATTGCTTTCTCAATTGAGATCCATTTTAATGAATTGATGGCAAATTGATACTTGGCATAATTCATTTTAATTTGATTAATTTGTTTTGTAAATAAATATTTTTTTTTTCTTTCATTTACGTTTCAGATACGTAATTAGTATAAGGTTTTGAATTTTTGTCTTAGAATGAATGGATATTTTTCTTACATTTCAGTTGACGATTAAAATTTTAAACTCGTTTTAAGTGCCAGCCTCGGGTGAGCAGTTGCTTAGACTCCGGCTATGAAACGTGAGGCCGCGGGTTTGATCTCCGTACCGAGACAAATATTTCTGTGACCCATATGTATTTGTTTTGGGTGAGACCGAAGAGTCTCTCGTAGTTTCTGATATCCACAACACAGGACCCGATCTTATTGTGGTGTCAGAAATATATGACTGTTGGGTGTATTTATTTATGTAACTAAGACCTAAAAATGGAAGAAGTTATTAGTGCAAATTTATTTTTTAAAATACCTATGTTGTTTATTTTTTTATAAATCATGTGTCTATAGCTATTACACCCCCAAAGAAGATGAGACCAGTAGTAGACTTCTTGTAGCTGAAGACACAGAGAACGCGAGCAATTACAAGAAAAAAGTGAAATACATTTTTATTTTATATTATTGAGGAAAAACAAACAATTGTTACATTGTGTATGCATAATTTTACAATTCTATATTAAAAGTTATAAACACACAACCAACCACGTTCTTCGCAGAATATAAACTAAAAGTTAACTTTCAGGTTTTATCTTTTAAAAGAGTACATACTAGTTTTATAGCGTTAAAATAAATATGGCAGTATTGGCGCAGTCGTAATCGGTCGCGCGGCAACAGATCGACATGACAGGGTCTTCCTATCTGAGAAAATTGCATGGTTCTTATATTATGTTGGAATGTAGTTCTACCCAGATGAAGTCACGTGTAAAACTTAGTTTTATATTATACGAAACCAGGTGTATTTTATTTTTCATATGATGTGATTCGTACTTTCTTCGTTTATAGAGTCGACATAAAGATTTTCAACTTGAGAGAAAGATATCTCTGACTCTCCCTCTATCGTTTTTTAAATATAGGAAGTCATCTGCTGAACATAGATTTCCAAAAAGGTTTACCTCACCGACAGGAAGAGTAAGGGTGTCTAAAAATAATTGTCTATAGCGATCCGGCCGCCTATTACATCACACACAATTAACTTTATTTTAAATCTTTTTGAATTTATACAGATACAGTAAGAAAGATTTTCAAAAAAAATGATGACTTATTTTTCCAAGTTAAGGGTACTCTGAATGAAATACTGCGTTGGGTTAATATTTCTATCCGAATTTATCATTTGTAAGTTGATAAAGTGTTATTGCTGATTCGGTTATTCCTGCAATTGCTTTTGTGCTTTTTGTGTTTAATATTGACATTTTTCATATTAAAGTTATCATGAATTATTACCAACCCGCACTAGGCCAGCGTGGTGGACTATATGGCCTAACCACTCTCAATCGTACTGTCGATTGTAGAGTAGGCCTGTGCCCTGCAGTGGGACGTATATGGGCTGACACAGACGATTACGCCCCGTAACCACAAAAGTAATCGAAACGTTGTCGGAAAATAAAACAATAATTGTTTTTACCAAATCCACGATAACATTTGTTATACTCGTAATAGTTTTATTTCAACATGTAATACTCAAGTAAATCTAAGAAATCATTATAAATTATTATCTACTGCACTGATTGACCCAGGAGGAATTTAAAACATTTCATAGAATCTTGTCATATATTTTATAAATAATCTTATAAGTAAGTTGTTAATAAAAAACAATGATGTGGTTAATTTTAATTGCAATTAAATTTTATACAACTTCTTTCTACCTCGGCTGGAATGAGAAGTTTCGCATATTTGTATCTCAATCGCACGAAGTAGAAATAGTTGGTCAGAAACGGGAGCAAGGTCTGAAGTTGCGAAGGTATGCGTACTCTTTCAGACTGCAATAGAACAATGAGGCATATTAATAAATTGTGTTTCTTTATCAGCCCATATACGTCCCACTGCAGGGCACGGGCCTTCTCTACAATCGACAGTACGATTGAGAGTGGTTAGGCCATATAATCCAACACGCTGACCTAGTGCGGGTTGGCGGACTTACATACCATAGAAATTCGTATAAATATTAATAAATATTTTTTTAAATATTTTAATGACAGCGTTGATGTTATGCAGTCATTATGAGAAAATGTTTGCGCGTGTAAAGAAATCTATTGTGTTAATTCCATATAATTATTTCTAGACTGTTAATGAAATAATTATATGAAATGTGAATAGGTTTATACCTTTTCTAGAATTTCATGTAATGGAAGGACAGAGAAAGAGAAATGAGAAGAAAATAGATGCACTTACCTCAAGTGTAGGATATCAATGTATTGACATCCGTTTTAATAGCGCCGCGCGGTAGACAGAATAGTAGAATACCGTTATGATCTAAGGTGGCGTGTGGCGTTTTAGGATCCCTGTGTGTATATATGGTGGAGTATTCTTTGATCTGAACCCAAGGGCCACGTGGCAAAATTGTGATACCAAGAGATAACCATCGCCCATCGGTGGGTACTTTATTTCGACTGCAGTCTCATCATCAGAAATTGTAATTTATCGTGTCAAAACGAAGGTTGAATAACCTAATTTCGAAGGGAAATATTTTTTATAACCCTGTTAACCAAGATTATTACTCATTAATCAAATAAACTGCGTGTTGAACAAATAATTCCCAAGTTATATTTACGGTGTAAGCCCAGAGGCTCAATCAGCGGAACTTAACCGATTAGGGGCATGTGCGCGAGAACTTTTCAGCTCTTCGGCCGGATATAATTGTTGGGACTTCTTGGAGTTTCATAATACGTACGTTCACCTACGTGGAAAGATATTCAGTTGAGTTAGGCTTGATTATAATTAATATATGTACCTTACTTAGGCATTTTTTAAACGGGAAATGCATTTCTTCTGAATTATACCTTAGCAAGGCGTCTTTTAATGGGAAATGCATTTGTTTATAATATAGGATTTGGTTCAGACCGGCATAATTTGAGTATGAAATTATTGTTATAGTTGAGGTAATAATATCGGCTTTAAATATAAATAAAACATTAATTTTATTATTGAACTGATTCCTTTGATAATTATTTGTACTTTTTTAACTCTACGTACAGATTTAACTGGTGGTAGATCTCTCATAATATGTGGGCTGGGAGGTACACCGCAATGTATACCTCTCCCACCGAACTGCAGTGTAAATGCACTGTTGTATGCCGGTCTGAAGCACATTGTAGCCAGAGTAACTACTGGTCATAATGAGACTTAACATTTTATGCATCAGGATGGCGAGCGCAGTGGAATGCAAGCATTGCTTTGTAATTCATGGTGTTGATTGGTTTTGCTACTGTCAATATTATTTACCATCAGGCTAATGTCTGCTTGTCTTGCCATTCATAGCAGTAAAAAAATAGATGGCTATCCTGTGATTATGTTTATTTGAATTTAAACAAAATATATTCTTGAGATTTTTTTATTACTTAGGAATTATAAAATAAAACAAATTAATCAAAAATTCTTTGGTACATTTTATTTGACACATTAATAGCTTGATTACATAATATAATCCATTGACATTTATTACAAGGCATTTTTAACTCTATGTACATTACATACACTACTTTTTACATTACCAACGACTAAGCGAAAATTATTAATTCTAAACAATTATAGAAAAAAGTTGTTTGGTCAATGGGCTCAAAGTTCATTTAAGAACTAATTGACGCAAAAACTTTTATCTTTTGCAACCTTATATTTACATATTAACATGTTTGCTATTTGTACACTTTTACACTTACGGTATGTACACACGAGATTAATTTTATTCTGAGACATATTTGAGAAACTAACATTAATATAAAATTAGATATATTTTTATCTTAAATTTATTTACATAAAGCATTTTTATTGACAATGTTTTAATAGGATTTATATATTTTTAGTTCAAAGCAAACTTGGAAAATACTACAATCAAAGTTTACAGAACATTATTTTTGTGAACATTATCTTTTTATAAATAATGCTTTCAAGAACATTGATGATATTGAAAATGTATTGAACAGTGAGGGATAGTGATTGCAAAATTGCGCGATTTTTGTGATTAACCTCACTTTTGTTGAACACGATAATAATGCTTAAAACTCACTTATAAGTGACTATGAATAAAACATATTATATCACCCTAAGGTACACTATTATAAAATGCAATCAAATTATATTAGGAGGCGAAAAATAATTAAATTATATTCAACTGTGGCCATTGTTTACTGAATGTATTTCTTCAGTATACATTGTTTTCTCATTTCGTTTTATAAAAGTATTGGTTTTAGAATATTAATGGCAACTATCACAAAAGAAATTAAGTATGAATGGTTCGTAAATTATTTATTATATTATAGTATAATAACCTGTTGTTTTTTTCACTATTTATTACCTTTTGCATCGATCTAGCAAAAGCATAATTTATTGTTATTTATTTATTATACATAAAAAAGGAGCAAAACAAAGCAAAATTGACCAAAGATAATGTCCGAATGTATGTTTAAAAAGATTTTCTTCAGTATCTTTCTTCTGTAGTGTGTATGCAGCTTAATTTGAACAGGAGTCGGCAAAATTAACTGGAAAAGAGAAATCATAAATAAATTAGAAAGTTTTTATTGTTTAACTTCGAGACTTGTTAGAGAGCTATATTACTGTTCAACAACTTCTAGGAAATCATCTTGTTTTCATTGGAACATATAAAAAGTTTTATTGGAATTTAAATCTTTTATTAGTCTTTAAGAGCTACAGAGGTGAATGTCCTATCGTAAATATCAGTTATAAATATTATTACTGTAAGTTTTTCACAAATAATTTTTATTCAATAAGGTACTATTGTTCTGCGATATAAAATGTCGTAGGTTCATACAATTGTATTTTATTTTATTATTTTCACCTCTTTGTGTTTGGTCGTTCGTATATCGCTTCGAAGCGAATACAATTTCTATTGTATTTGAGTCAATATCGAGTTACTAAGTAAAAAAAAAATGCTATTGAAATATTTGAAGAGATTGACTTTGAGAAGTTGAATGTATCAGTATTTATTTCATGTTAAGTTTTTTAAACATGACAGAAAATGCGGACAACTATGTAAGAGATATATTGAACGTAAGTACTGGAAAATAGTTAGTCCAGTAGTAATATTAAACAATATAATATTTGCGAATGAAATTCGTGCCTTACAAAATATTTTAAGAATAAAGCTGCATTCCAAGAAGTTGATAAAAGAAGTAATAACGATGGTACTAAATAAAATGAAATTAATCGAAGATATCGAAAAATATTGAAATATTGGTCTTCAACTCGAGTTTTCCCAAGAATTTTGTCAAGAATCCACAGTGTACTTTGCGCAAAGTTTGTTATTTTATACCATCTGTTTACTTTATCAAAAAAGTTGCAGCAGTTTCTAATTTAATAATTTAGCTCCGTAACATTTTAATAAAAGAATCGATTATCTTTCGTCCATAAAGCTGACTTTCAGAACAAAATATTTTTGCATTTAATGAAATTTAGTAACAGGTGTGACAGGCAAGTTTCAGCTTTTCAAAATTTTAATACATATACATAAAGATTATTTTGACACACTTTTTCAGAAAGGGTAGACAGATTTCCATCCCACTATATGATAGGGGGCGAGCCTATCGCTATATTGGGCACAAATTCCTGGCACCAGCCTGATAATGAAAAGAAAAATCCAATAACATTTTGCCCGACTTGTGATTCGAACCCGAGACCTCAGCTTTGTAATTGTACCGCGTCACAACTACGCCAATGAGGCAGTCAGTTCAAAACGTTTGTATAACTAATGGCAACTAAAAGCGAGTGCATTTTTGAAGTAAATATATAATACGGTCTTTTTGGATTAAGAGATTTCCTTCAGTTAGTATTTGCTTTGCAGTCGTCACGTCCGTTTGTACTTTGAGTTACTTTGTATCTGGATGGAGCTGGTTAAAATATCAATGGGAATGAAATTATAATTAATTACATTTGAGGAATGACACGGCTAAGTTTTTTTTGGTAGCGAATGTTCATTTAATTAAGTTCTTGTGGCCTGTTAGTAAACGGACCAAAAGCGGCTGCCAACATGTTCACAATGGTCGCAAACCTCTGAATACAGGACAAATGTATTTTTTTAAATATGGATTTTGGATTTACGAAAAAAATCCTTGTAAATTAATAACACGATTTAAAATTCTATAACAACGTGAGTCAGAACAAGAGATCACATTCGTCTTGTTTGGCGAGGCATACGCCCGCTGTGCGTACAAATATATCACTCGGATTCCACCTCGTTGAGTATTCCATGTGTTTTACAGCCAATCAAAATGATATAGCGTCCTAATTTTATTTACTCAGGGATTTGAGGTGATTTTTTGGGGGTGATGGGCCCCAAATACTTCAATCTCACATGAGTTACTTTTTTAGTTTGGCTAGATGCCCTTATGCTATTCTTATGTGAGATGATAGATGCAACTTAACTTTAGTGTGTTTCAACATTTTAAATCCCGGCTGAAAATAATAAAAATTTTGACGAATAAGTGGTTTTTACTAATTCGATTGGAGTTTATAAACTTCATATAAGTTGTTTAGGGGTAGGTAGATATTGCACGAATGCCTCACATACTGTGCCGAGCTGTTTTACGTTCCAATAATTGTGATGAGGTATGAGAATTTCAACGCGAAATAAGAAATATGGCGCCGGCGACGGACCCTAGCTACATCTCTGCGTAGGTAATCTACATAAACACGGATGCTCTGATTCTATTTTATATATTTTAAGGCGAGTGGGATCGTCTATAAGCAGTATGCGCGACTTTACATATCATATATATGCATTGCTTCTGGCTCGTAAAAATACCGGTGTTAAAATTCCACATGGTTACGTATGATTCGGTAAACAAGGTTACTAAAAATGAATTCATGCTGCAATTTTGTGAAAAACAAAATATTATTTGCAGTAAACTTAGGAAAACAAAATAATTTTCTTATTATGATGAGTATAAAAATTCTAGCGCTGTCCAAAAGACTCCATTGATTTTTCGGGTCCCGTTTTTTGAGTCAAATCTAATATATTTTTCTCCTATGCATCTGCAGGTAATTCTGCAATAATTTCAGAGGAATGTCAACTACTTATGAATTTTCCGAGATATTATATATATGTTGTTAATTTGAAATGCAGTATTTTTACTACAAAAACATATTTTACTACCCAGTTGCTTCATATTGAGTAATATAAATTCAAATGTAACATAACATGTTTTCGGTATTGTAGTAAATACATAAATTACGGTAAAAGGTGGGTTTTCGTTAATCAAACAGAAAGGTACGTGATTTATAGAATTATTTACATAGTTTCGTGATAAATACAGGGTATATCAAGGCAGCGCCTAAATCAAAGCCAGGTGCTAGCCAACTATATTTATTGCAAAAAAAAGCGACGTTCCTTTTGTATTTTTTTTTCTATTTTGATAGTAAATACATAGATATTTCTAAAATCATAACGTACAGCCTTTTATTTTAATAGACGCTATAGTACGCATGGGTTTAAATTATTATTCTAGCAAAAACTATGCATTTTTAGTTACGATCATTCTCTATATCCTATCTATGTTTAAAAAGAGGTTAAAATAGCTACCATTAGTATGTCAGTTCAATTCTACGCTTTATTAAACAAAGGTAGACATATATATTTATCTTGCCTAGCTATTTATAAATATATGCACGAAATCTATACTGTAGCAGAGAACAGCACAATGGTATTTTAAGTGAAAATATAAAATCACATCATGTTACTTTATTAGTCAAAGATACCGAACAACAAACAGCAAACAAAACCAATAAACCTGTCAATACAATATTCTAAGTATAAATAAAAACATTCTAAGAAACGGCCAGCTTCAATTTATAGTTTGCATTCTTAACACATACCTCTCTCTTTGTTCACTGAAACATAAAATGCATCCAAATATCTAATGAAATCTTTAGTTATAGATAGATAGATTATAGAAAACGGCAAATCAATGAAATCTATGAAGTACCAAAACACGCTAGATATTATATCAAGTGAAGTTACTGTACTTTTATAGCCGTCAAATGAAAACCAAATAATATCCTAAGCAAGTTTCTAAGATAGTGATGAAAATGATGTATCTTAAAAACATAATCTTATTTGTTTGAAAACAATATGTAATGTAATAGATTTAATGAATAATCATGATAATATCAAAATTGAATCCCATTTTACCGCGGTGCATTTAATATTGGATTTTAAAAAAACATTTTAGATGTTCCTGTAACTTTACTGTTGTGTTTTTGTTGAAATGTTCCTGGTATAACTAACGTGACCATTTATTTTTTTTGCCAGAGCGGGACATCTGTGGAGTTAAATAATAATAAAAAAGTTTTTGGTGTTTTACAAGTTTTCATTATAGAAGATCGAATAACAAAAAATAATCATAGCACTAAACACGAAATAGTCAAATAGGCACGATTTATTAAGCACCAGTAGTGGCGTGACTTCCAGGCAGACACATAACATACTCAATAATTGTAGAAAAGTTTGTTTAATCAAGATTTTTTTACGACAGTGATGGAATAATTCGACCCAACGGTTTTCAGCAGTTGTTCGATAAAGCATTTCTAGCAGGAAATACTTTTTATTTATCGTTCGGTCTGTTTGCAAAAGCGGGACTATGTCGGCCTTGCTGGGGACACCGGGACAGACTCCCTGAAAGCGGGACAGTCCCGCCTAAATCGGGACGTATGGTCACGTTAGGTATAACAGTATATATGTATAAAAGTTGTTGTCAACAGGATAAAAATGCGACCGGTCAATGACTTCTTGGAGATAAATTAACTTTCTTTGCCACTTTCCTCTTCATTATTTGTCACATGACTGCCTCGGTGGCGTAGTTGTACTGCGGTATGTTCGCTAAGTTGAAGTCTCGGATTCGAATAACGAGTTCTGTTCACTATTAGGTCGGAGTCAAGAATTTGTACCCGATATGGCGACAGGCTCGCCCCCTATCACATAGTAGGCCGGAATGTACAACGCGAAATGTGGGTGTCCTAGTGGCACCTCTGTCTACCCTTTTCTGGGAGAAAGGCGTGAGTATATGTATCTGTGGACTCTTCTGGCATTATGATGAATTTTGCTCTTATTTTTGCATTGAGCATTAAAGAAAATTGTTACAAATATTAACCTACCTAAGAACACACTTCAAATGATATAAATGCGGTGATTATATTATCGAACCAATGATGATAAAATTAAATATTTTTTTACAATAAAAGGCAATAGGCAAAGGCAATAAAATGCAAAGAACTACTAAGACTACTTTCTACTACTAAAGTAATGATTATTTTAAAATCCTTTTAAATGTTCTTAACTATTGTTATGGGTATCCTAAATCCCTTGGACACTTAAACAGTTAAACTGAAAGCAATGGAACCATACGTTTCCATTTCTTTTTATCACAGCTTAAAACACCTAATGGCCAGCGCGATTTCCTGTGACGTTTTTATTTTCCGTGTCATAAGTAGCGCATCATGTAAAAACGACGCCAATAAATGAAACCAAAGTGGGTTTGTAGTCGTAAATACGGTTACAGTCGGCAGTAAAACTGATTTTTTTTATTACTTTACATAATATATTTTGTTATGGCTTCATACAAAGCTTCTGTTTTCATTGAGGTCTTGGCACTATATTCCTTTTATTTATTGTTCTCGTTGACTTGATTTATGAAGCCTTTGCAACTATTAAACACACGCGAATGTCGATTTCGTGGAAAAAATCTTTAGATGTTTCAATTTCTTTTAAAAATACAATGCCGGTTATTTGGTCTATGAGTAACGAAATGAAAGGGTCTGTTTTGAAAGGCTATGTGTAAGATTTTATGAACAACTAGACTTTATACCAACGACTTAAGAAATGAATGAAGTTGGCTAAGAAATTAAACGGTTTAATACTAACATTGTTAAAGTTCAAATATATTAACAATTTCAAATGTATATATCACTCTGGGAAATCGAGACATGGCCTGGCAGTAGAGGGAAAGATCTCAATCGTAGAGAAAGCCGTGTCTAGTGTGCATACATGATCACATTTCACGTTGAAATATGAGTACGAGTGAGTAGTATTTTTGTACAAACGCGGAAACAAAACGCCACGCAGCGGAATTGCAGCTGTGTAAAAGCAAGTGAGATTTGATAAACACCCTTGCAAATTTACAAGTTGAGTACAACACTGGGAATTTATATCCATTTCCTTTAAAACAAACAGTCCGGGCTACGTAGCCAGCTATTCACAACAGGCAGTAATAAAAGCTTTGCACATAAACATTTAGAGTTTGTGCTGGGAACACAGAACGTGTCCTGAGGCCATTTTACAGTTGCCAGTGAGTTGGCACAGCTAATATTGGTGGGTTATATTAGCATAAACTTGATCACAGAACTTGATCGGCTAGACTGCTAGGCTAGACATGAATAAACCCAGCTAAATGTCTAAAGATTATGAAAATATTAAATGTTTCTTGAAACTAAAGTAATTTAGGTAGATTTTGTAAAATAGGTTGTGGCGTCTATAATGTATATGTATGACTGTGCAAAAAAGAGTACGATGCGGTGACAAACGGCATTAAAGAAAAATTGTTATGGGAATACTATTAAAAATGTCATTGTGTTCATTGATTAATTTTAAACACACGTATTTCTATACATTTTCGTACGGCTTTTGTTCGTACTGTGATTTAAAATAAACAGAGACCCTGTTAAAAACAATAATTAAAAATAACAAATATCTAAACATTTGCGTTGATCGTACTTAGATGTATCATGTAACATAGGGCAAACAATTATATGTAATCATTTATTTCCTCTAGCGTACACGTAATATTATTCGTACCTAAACTATTGATATTGTAATAATATCTCCTCAATATAATACAGTATAAGGCAAGGGAATAATTTCAAGGAAATACAATATTATTAACAATAATAGAAGCTTCATCTTACCGTTGAGCTACAACGCAGATACTATGGGCTCCTTATCCGACGTAGTAACTGATTTATCTACAAACATATACATATTAACGCAGTCTTCATTAGGACTTGGGTTATCCTCTGGTTTCTCATCAGGACTTATATTGTTTATTCCATCTTCATCGTACCCTTTCATTTTATCATTAAATTCAATTTTATATCTAACTGAAGGCATTTTATTTACGGTTGATGTCAACAGCGATTCTTGAACTGTATCATTACCGTTGCAAGTCTTTTCTGACCTGTACATTCCTGTTCTTTCAGATTGGTTGAATTTTCTTTTTGCTTTCTTAGTTACTAGTGCACCTAGGCACGGCAGTATTTGTTTGAACTCCTTTCTGAAGTTCTCGTTGAGCCATGCGTACAGGAATGGGTTGTAGCATGTGGAAGACATAGCGATGAAGTGTGCAACGAAAAATAACACCATATAGTACCTCCAGTCTTCTGCTAATGAATAAAAATCGCTACTTATATTAATTAGGTTAAGTGGTAACCACGAGAGACCGAATATAGCCACCATTGCTATCAACATTCTATTCGTTCTCCTCTTTCTCTCTCTTTCTGCATCTTCCTTTTTACTATTCTTACTTCCCGGCCTAGATTTCAATCGATCATTTAATTTTATACTAACACATGTGTAACAAAATGCCATTACAATGAAAGGAATAACAAACTGCATTATGGTAGTGACTGCACCAAAAGCTTTCCTAATTTGATCTGATGGCCACTGTTCAGCACAATATATGTCTTGGAGGGCCATATAGTAGCCATAGGGGAAGGTAACTGATAACGCAAACACCCAAATGAAAATAATAAGCCCGATGCATGTCTTAATCTTCATGCGGGGTTTAAATGGATAGATGATGACGAAGAATCTGTCTATAGCGATGGAAGTTAGCGTAAGTGTTGAAATGTAGACACTACATCCTTGTGCATACGGCATTATGTGACAGAGAAGACTCCCGAACACCCATCTTCCTAGGAAAGTGTAAAGAGGGGTAAATGGTACTGCAAATACGCAGAGCAACACGTCAGACAAGGCGAGGTTCGTGATGAATAAATTAGTCACAGTTTGCATGGCACGGTTCCTAATGACAGCATAGCAAACTAACGCGTTACCGAAGATTCCTACAACGAAAATAATAGTGTATGCTACGCAAAATGCCGCCTGCACAGCTTTGTTCTCAATCGGGTCGATGATTGCCGAATCATTAGCGTTGTGGTAGCCATCGTTGTACGTGAAATTGTCATTGTAATTTGGTGTTTCAGTCGTCCATGCTTCGGTAGGCATAATTCTGCGTTCTTCTTAACTTGGCATCATAAACCTTTTTGGTTTGCTGTTATCATATTTACTTTGAAATTTAGCTTCTATACAGCGTTTTATTTGTAAGACAATCTGTTTCATAATGTTTAATTTTAAATTATCACGTATATTTCTATTTGTGATTTATATTAAATGTCTTGTCTTCAATCAAATTTCATCTTCAGTTTAATTTGCGTGATTTCGTTGATGAAACCTGTAACAGAAAGAGAAAATGGTTAGAGATATGATTGATTCGACAAATTACGAAATTTTGATCGAACGGCTTTGATAAATCGTTCAATTCCGTTTCCCAAAATGATTAAGGTTACCAAATTTGATTTGTCGCTAATGAATGGCTCTGGGTGTAATATATTACATTTACAATTCGTGTTGTAGCAATTTATGTGATAGCGTTGATCACATAACAAATTTATGAATTATTCATTGGGTGTTACATTGCGCTAAAATTTTATATATCAATTGTTCGTTCGTTAAAAAAATTATTGACGACAATTCTATGAATATTTATGTTATTTTTATACTAGATATAATGATAATTAGATCATTGATACGTTATCATAACATCAACTATGCATCCCTTTAACTATTATTATTACTAGTATTTTCCTATTGTTAGTACGATGCACTGGAATTGATATTTCAGTGATGAAATAGAATTTAAACGTAATTTATGTTTCTGCCTGAAACAAATTGAACGATATTGGATAATAATCGGATCCAACATGGAAATTAAAACCACATTTAATTCTATTATATTTATCTGTTAGCATAAGCTCATGATCAGCTGAAATTGTTTCAGTAGGTCAAATAGATACATTTCATTGGTCCTCGCTAAGAATGTTAAAAAACACTGAGCAACAAAATAACAGCTTTGTTGTCCCACCTAATGAAAACATGTATATTTTAAATCTTCGTAACCAAGGTATAAATGCACAGTAAATAAAAAGTCGGAGTTGGTGCTTGTTTTTTTTAAACATATATATTCATGGTTTATAACAAATAAAATGAATATTTACAAGTAATTATATTTATAGTGGTTTAAAAGGTACCGATTTCTTTGATTTTTTGGCTTTTCTGGTGTAGGACGACTCTGGCGTTTCTCGAACGATGGACCAACAATAATCGGCAAGCATAGAGGGTTCCCATTTGCCTTGGTAGCGTTTTTCAAATGACGCGATGTCTTGATGGAATCGCTCTCCATGCTCGTCACTTACGGCTCCCATATTTTGAGGAAAGAATTCAAGATGTGATTGCAAAAAATGTATTTTTAAGGACATTTTGCATCCCATTTTTTGATAAGCTTGTAACATGGTTTTGACGATTTCTACGTACTGTGGGGATTTATGATTTCCAAGAAAATTTTTGGTCACTTCTACAAATGACAACCAGGCTTCCTTTTCGACGTCATTCAGTGCTGCCAGAAACTCAGGATCGTGAACAAGTTTCCTTATGTCGGGTCCAACAAATATGCCTTCTTTTATCTTGGCATAGCTAATAGACGGAAATTTTTTTTTCAGGTATTGAAACCCAGGACCATTTTCATCCATGGCCTTTACGAAATTTTTTATTAGTCCTAACTTTATATGTAAAGGTGGCAATATAATTTTTTTAGGGTCGACTAAAGGTACATTTTTCACATTTTTCTGGCCAGGTATATAAGCTGTTCGTTTAGGCCAGTGCTCTCGAGTGTAATGTTCCAAACGATTCCTACTATCCCATTCACACAAGAAACAGCAAAATTTGGTGTAGCCAGTTTGAAGTCCCAGAATTAAAGCAACTACCTTTAAATCGGCACAGATAGCCCACTGAAAGTCTTTGTAGTTTATTTTGTTTAAAACAAGTCTCATCACGTCATATGTTTCTTTTAAATTTGCACTGTATGCTACAGGAATGGATGGAAGCTTGTTACCATTATGTAGAAGCACGGCTTTTAAACTTGTCTTAGAAGAGTCGATGAAAAGTCGCCATTCGGAAGGAACATGTTCATGGCCTAATTTAACTAACAAACCGTTAACATCATTACAAAAAACTAGGCCTTCCTCTTTCGAAAAACAACCAACAACAAAACTGTGACGTTTGCGATATTTACTTATAACGACTCCGGGTTCCAGCAAATTCCACTGTTTAAGTCGTGATCCTAAAAGTTCAGCCTTTTCTTTCGTCAGATTCAGATCCCTGGCTAGATCATCGAGTCGCTCTTGGCTCACTAACACTGGAGCATTGCTAGTAGAAGGCGCATCAAACTCAGGATCCGAGGACGAATTTTCCTGACTGTCTGATGATGTCTTGTTGTCTGCTGATGAATACGTTGGCAAATCCTCAAGTAGGTAAACAGGTTTGTCAACAGAACTTACGTCGGGATACTTTAGAGTATGTTTCTTTTTCCTGTTTAGCCCTTTGAGATCAGTGAGACAAAAATAGCAATCACTAATGTGATCTTTTTGTTCACGCCAAATGACCGGTTTCGTAAAGGGCAGCGTCACGATTTTCTTATGAGCCCAATCGGATAGATTTTTATAGCATGTTGTACAGCACACATGGGGCACCCACGATTTATCTAGATTGGCAACTTTAATTTTAAAATAGTTAAAATAACAATCTTGAATATACGGAGTAAAATTCTTTTTTTGGCTATCGGTTGTGAACTTTCCACACACGTAACAAAACTGATCCGGAGAATTTATGCAACTGCGCGACATTTTTGTACCTTACTGTATCCCGTTTCGAACAAGACTGAACTTGTGTCGGTAGTTTGCTTATTTTACGAACTACCGCCGTGATTAAAATGTAAAAATGGAGAATACTCGCAAGTCGTTTATTTCAATAACGGTAGCTAAGCGAACGTAAGTATTACTACTTTTGTGGTTAGGTGTACGGTGCCTAACAGAAACAATATAAATCACTTAGGTGGGAGAACCACTGTTGACTAGTGAAATGAATCGACTTCTTTTCGTCTGTAACGCAATAATATGTTAAATCAAATTATATCAAGTAACATAATACTGAGATATAAGTATTCATATTTAATAAATAATATGTATAATTTATTAAATAGGAATGAAAGTACAATACAATTTATTGTTTTGTACTTCTTGTAGCCAAAATAAACGTTTTATCTATCTATAATATTTGTAAAAATACAAAAATAAATGTTATGTGTTACATAAATTTGGAAAAATACGGAGTCCTCGAAACCGACGAGCGTGTATGAAGAGATTAATGACAGTTGAAGAAGCGAAAGAGATATGTATGGACTGTAGCACTTGGCGCTCAATAGTCTCTACCTACCTTAATGGGACATAGTTGTGAGTTTATGTATGTATGTATGTCATATTTGTATAAGCGTTAGGCCCAAACCTTCTTTATCGGTCTTAGAGAAGCTGTGTGAGGTAAGCAATTAGCAGAGATCAATTATGGGGAAAATCCAATATTTGTATCAGTGATTTAGCTTGGATAATACTAAATTTTCGAGATAAAGGTCGCCATGGCCCACACCTTTGACTTTTCGAACCTATGTGTAGGCGAAAAATTAATTATAATTTACGTTATAGGGAATCAAAACACCAACAGGTAATCTTCCCACCTCAAATTTTCCCATAATTTATAAGATTTCACTATCAGTTGGCTGTATTGAATTGACCAAATCTATTGTCGGTATAAATTAAGATTGTGCAGTGGAACATAATCAGCTGTTACAAAACCACAAAATACGACCAATTTCACGTCGCAACTACGGTGGGCGCTATCCGAGCGTGTACGAATCAACCGAATAATTCAATCTGCTATTACAACTGTCGAAAACGTAGTTTATATTCTTACATAATTTAAGTGAAATGTTTGGAATACATTAAGACTGGATGGATAGGTACATTCGAACATTTTGGCGTGCTGCCAACACATTACATCTGTGAATCATGTTGAGTGTTTGAAAAAATCTCGAGTGGTGTGATAAGATAGACTCGATTTAAGTGAATGGGAATTTATAAATCTTTTAAAATACATGAGTAGTAAGGCGCAACTTTCCATATTCATTTATGTCTGAAAGTTATTCAAATTCTAACGTTCTTTATGAGGAGTTTTTATTCAATGTTTTGATACCGTGTTCAATTAAGGACCTTAAAATAAATCAATTTAGAAATAATCTTAAAGAATTTCTTATCAAAGAAGCATATTACAGTATTACAGAGTTTCTATCGGAAAACTTAAATTGAAAAGATACCTAAGTAATAATTTGAATGAAAAATCATCTGGACATAAATTATCTACTAACCTATTGTTTGCCAATGTGGCGGGTCATAGTCGGACGAATAACCATATTATAACATCATATTGTACCTATGTTCCACAATAAATATAGTTGATTTGAGTTGATAAGATGTGCTTTGGTTGAAATACTTGTTGAATTTTAATAAGGTTTCTTTGTGCAATGTACATTTTTTGAGTCTATGTGTTGAAAATTCTTCAACGCAAGATAGGAATGATATAAGTTCAGAATAATTTAGTATTCGAAAATTGTAGGTACATTTTTTCTTACTTGTTAAATATAATGTTGAATTTCGTATCTAGTGGTAAGTTTTATTTGTCCTTCCCAGTAGCGAGTATCTTATAAGTATTTTTTTTTTAATTTAAGGAATGGCGAGACGAGCATGTCATTCGTCTGCTGGTAAGCGATACGACCGCTCATGGACAGTAGCAAACCAAAACACCATGATTACAAAGCAATGTTTTGCATCCCAATGTGCTCACCATCCTGAGAAACGACGTTAAGTTTGAATATGTCCAGTAGTTGCTTTGGCTACAATGTTTTTGAACCGGAATACAACAGTGCATTTACGTTGTTGTTGTGTGGGAAAAATAGCGGAGCTACCGAGGCAGCCTCGCACTTATGAAAGACTTATCCCCACGAAAAATCCTCCCTTAGTAAATCATGCGAACATGCCATGTTGGGGTTGAACTTGAATTTACGACCAGCCCTAAGATAACCATTTGTCGCTGAGGGATTTTAAATTCAATGCCTCCGTGGTGTTGTCGGTTAGACGCCGGCTGTGAAACAAGAGGCCACGGGTTCGATCCCCGCACTGAGAGAAATGTTTGTGCGGCCCACGAATATTTCTTTCGGGTCGGGTTGTTAGTGAGGCCGAAAAGGCTTTCGTAATTCCTGATATCCACGACACAACACTCCATTTTAGTGTAGGGTCAGGACTATGTGTGTGACTGTTGGGTGTTATTTATTTATTTAATTAGGAATGTACTATTCTTTCTGGTACACAATCACCTTTGCGTGGTAGTATAAAAAGGGCTATAATTTTAGCTTCAAATAGCAATATTTCTTAGTAAAATGTTAGATATTTTCATCACACTGTACATCAGTGAGCCGATATCTCCCCGTCGATTTCAATTTGGCGAAGGACCGATAATCTTTTTTTATTCCTTACGCCAAAATTCACTTCACAGTTTGTTCATTCGTGCTTGAATAATATTTGACGTTAATATAGTTAAGAGAATTTTCGCTGAAGACGGATGTAATAAATAATGAAACTGGATCACACACACATACACACACACACACACACACACACACACACACACACACACACACACACACACACACACACACACACACACACACACACACACACACACACACACACACACACACACACACACACACACACACACACACACACACACACACACACACACACACACACACACACATATATGTTATGGGCCATGTGATTAATCGAGCATTATTCATAATGCCCGGGCATTATGAATAATGCGAAGTGCCTATTGGGCAGAGTGATGTAAAGCAAATTAAAATCAGAACAATGAGCCGAAGTGGTAGAATTTAGAATAGAGCAGCACGAGGGGGTGGGTTGGGAGGAGTGGAGGGGGAGTGTCGCGCCACCCCTGGTAACACTCCCATGAAAAGGTAACGCACCATTCCTGAGAAATATATATTATAGCAACCTAACCCTTGAAACACTTGTTGTCAATACAAATTAGCTTATGCATCGTCTCCGGCGCTACGGGAAGTTCAGCCCCTTCGCCCTTGCGTAACAAAAGACAGGCACGCATGCTCACCTCCGCAGCTTCGGCTTGCTGATCGCCTCCGGCGACCTGCCTCAGCCGCTACGGCTCGCACTGTTGCCTATCCTTCGTTACAGCGGGCGGGGGCTGCTCTCCCTCCGCGCCTCCGGCATTTTATATACACTCTAGGGTCGATAACCAAAAGACTACGTCAAGTCGGGGTGTTCCGATTCGGTTTTGGGGCACAGTCGACCTAACTGATCCATAAAGTGGGTACACTAATTTTCTTCTGAAGATAATGTTTCGGACGTTAAAAAACAACTAAACATAAGCAGATCAACCTTTCTAATTTATAGATCTATCGCAGATGCGACAATGCGGCAGCGCACCACGTAAAAAATCACCTATTAATCACATTGCCCGATCATCATGTAGCCATATTCATAATGCCCGGGCATTATGAATACTGCCCGCATTAATCACTTGGCCCATAACATATATATATATATATATATTGTGGATTAGATATTCAGTTTCTTTTGGTACAAATTCGTTTTCGGATTTAGAATATAATATAAAACATGGTACGGTATGTAAAGTATAATGCATAATTTAAATAATTAAAAATGAACAAAATATTTCAAAACCTTTACGCAACACTGGTAGGTCTCTCATATATGAGAGGCTGCCTGGGTAGGTACCTCCAAATTGAGACTTAATATCCTATGTTTCAGTTTGGCGAGCGCAGAGGAATGCCAACCATTGCTTTGTAATTCAAGGTGCTATTTAGCTTTACTACTTTCAGAGCGGTCGTTATCGCTTACCATCAGGATGGATGTGGATGCTAATGTCGCCATTAATAGCAAAAAAAAACAACAGTGTATGATACATTTCCTATTTATTAGGGCCTAAAACATTCTCCCGCATAAGTAAACCAAGAGAAAAAGTATCAAGTAGTACATTAGTGATACGGTATTAAGATGTGCTGAGAGTGGGTGTTCCCACACAACACATTAGGCGCCGATGTATCTAATGCGTTCATTACGAGCAGGCGGTTTTTGGAACACTTAAATGTTTTACGCCTTCGCTCTTGGTTCAGTGTCATTTTGTAACAATGGAATTTAATGGTAGAAGGTCTCTCAGATATAAGAGCCCGCCTGGGTAGTTACCGCCGCAATATCTTTTTTCCCGCGCAACAGCAGTGTATATGAACTGTTGTGCCGGTTTGAAGAACATTATAGCCAGAGTAATTACTGAACATATTGAGACTTAATATCTTATGTCTCATGATAGCGAGCATAGTAAAATGCCAAGCATTGCTTTGAAATTCCTGGTATTTGGTTTTGCTACGATCGACGACCGATTTAATCGACTATCAGCTAAGTACCTGTACCAGAGCTTTTAAGTGCTGTACTCAGTCTATTATCGTCCGCTACTAAGCGCGAGACTCCTCTACAATCGGAATTTCGATTGAGAGGGCTTAGGCCATAATCCACCACGCAAGGCTATGACTGGCTTGCTTACTTCACATATCGTAATATTTCTTCGGTATTTTCTCTATTTATTTGTTTCAATGCAATTCGAATATGTACATGTACGTGAATGCGATGTCAGTGGTTTAAAATATATACGCTTAGTTTTGTGTTTATAACGTTTATTTAAATACATTCAAATCCTTACCTATACTATGATCAAAAATGATATGATATTTGATGATTTGTGTAGTGGGTATCAAAAAGTATAAGACATTTTATCGGTCTTATTATTCGGCCAAACGCTTAGACTTGAGACAAATATATGTGGAGCGTGTATACCACACAAATATTTGTTTCGGTCCGGGCATTGAACCCGCACCTTCTCATTTCACTACCAGCGTCTAAACAACTGCGCCATGGAGGCTGTCATTTAGGTCACCTTATACCTTATTTTTAGATTTCACTATTCACATATCTTTCTTTTTTATTACAACGTGTAATGGCCTAACAAATTAAAATACTTTTCTTAATACCGGACCCCGTACTTTCACAGACAAGAAAATTATTGCCGATAAGATACTTTTATTACCAGCGGTATTTCACGAGAAAGATCTAGAATAAAATCTAGAAAAACAAGGGGTGTTAGACTGTCTTTTTTTGTTGCTATGAATAGCGAGGTGAACATGCCGTTCACTTGATGGTAAGCGATACGACCACTCATAAACAGTAGCAAAACCAAACAACACCTTGAATTACAAAGCAATTCTTGGCATTCCACTGCGCTCGCCATCCTTAGACATAAGATGTTAAGTCTCAATATGTCCAGTAGTTACTCAGGCTACAATGCCCTTCAATCCGAAACACAACAGTGCATTTACACTGCTGTTTGACGGGAGAAATAGACACTGCAGTGATACCCACCCAGATGGCCTCTCATATAGGAGAGACCTACCACCTGTCTGCGGAGATACCATATTTGTGTGTTTGCAATAAATTATGTATTCTAGGGAATCTGAATTTTTAAGAATCAGTCTGAACAACAATTCTAAATCTAAATAAATGTTTAAAGATTTGATTTACATCCTAAATCATTTAGACAGTTGTGCAAACGGAATGAGTATCCATGTCTCGTAGATTTGAATCCGCATAAAAAAAGTCTAAACAAAAAATATACAAAAATGAAATGGTATTTGTACGAAATTCGACTTTATTTTCATAACACTATCTTATCTATCATGCTGCTTCATGGAGTGTAGTACTTATATACATAAACAATAGTTGGGCTAGAAACGTGCTGGAATCCCTACCAAGATTCCAATTTGTGAATTTTGAAGCAGACATTTTTTAAAACTATGTATTTATACACAGGCTATTACTGTTACTCATAATGGTGAATTACAAGATCGCGACGGAACTTTTATAATCGTAAGTTTTCCCAAGAATTTATATGTGAAGCCCACTTTTTTTATTGCAATGAATGGCGAGACTAGCATACTGTTCGCCTGATAGTAAGCGATACCGCTCATGAACAGTAGCAAAACAAAACCTTAAATTACTAAACCATGCTTGGCATTTCATTCCATCCTGAGACAAAATAGTTAAGTCTCAATATGTCCAGTAGTTATTTGGGCTACAAAATCCTTCACACTGAAACACAACAGTGTATTTACACTGCTGTTTGGCGGAAGAAATATACATTGCGGTGGTACCTATCTAGACGGCTTTTCACATCCATATGAGAGATCCGATATCAGTAAACTCTACTAAACTTAATTATTCTTGTTGACATGAAAATGAAGGTCAACATGCGCAACAGTTAGTCCTTATACGAGGAAGTTTTCATTTGACAAATATTTGTCCAACCCCCGTATTCACAAACAATACTATGAGGACGCGTAGTGCGGGCTAACGCACACAATCGCCAATTCATAAACAATATTTTATTAGTACATGTATTTATGTTTATTATGATTTTGATATGTTGATTGTTTGTAGTTTATATATATATATATATATTTGGTTTAGCTTTTATCCCTTACACCTTAAACTACCCTTTTCTTAAATTCTTAAAGCCATCCCATGGTTGTCTGTAAGACATTGCCTTTGTGCGATAAGACCGCTAATTGTACTTTTTATGTTTGTGAGTTTCGTTTTTATTTGTGTGTGCAATTAAGTGTACATAAATAAATAAATATTTAAGTGATGGGTCAATGTATGCGGTCAGTTACAGTCAGGGACCGAAACCCGCTATACATTACGGTACCGGTATCGACGAATTTCGGTTACCTTTACGATTTAGGTAACCACTATGACTCAGTATAAAGGTTACCCTTATATACGGTAACCATTTTAATACCGGTAACCTAAAAGACCGCGTTACAGCGACCTTCAGGTAAAATAGCTCGACGCTCGAAAATGGCTGGACGTTACTGGCCTTACTTAACGTAGCATTCCTTTAGGACAAAGTAAAGTATTGTTTGTAAAACGGGAATAAGAAAATGAATATTACTTTTTAAGTCTGTTGCAAGCTCTCCAAACAAAGTATCATACGAGTTGGCTTGTCAACACGGGTTTAATAGTTCATTTGTTAAACTTGAAGTTTGATTGCGGAGATAAAACGTGAACTAAATAGAGTTGGCAAGATAACAAGTGCATGGAGGTCATATAACTAAGTTTACTACTTTTTTAAATCTTTGTTTCGCGAGTTAAGTGAGAGTGAAGTACAAGAGATACTCTTTGTTACTTTTATACTAAGTTTTATAAAATATTGCTTTGTTAAGATTTTTTGTTGCCTTGGAAGGTATGAGTTAGTAATTATATTAGTAGCTTGTGTTGGCAATACAATGGATATCATAGATAATCATTACATAGTATAAAACAAAGTCGCTTTCTCTGTCCCTATATGATATATCCCTTTGTATGCTTAAATCTTTAAAATACGCAACGGATTTGATGCGGTTTTTTTAATAGATAGAGTGATTCAAGAGAAAGGTTTATGTGTATAATACGTGCATATTAATGTAGAGAAATCTATATGCACCCGGGCGAAGCTGGGCCGGGCCGCTAGTACACTGTATAGGAAAATGGGTATGGTCGAATTATAATAAGCTTTCGTAGACCATCCAGTTAGCTTTTAGAATTTAAACCCTCAGTTTAATTCTGCTGAGTTATAATGATGCGTAGTGAAAAATACATGATTGAAAGGGCATAAAACATAATGTTAACGCTTAATAAATTATACAAAATATATTAAAATTACGACTTATATATATTATATTGATCAATGATCTAATCTTTGTTTAATAATATGTTGTTTTTAAAAGCTAGAAGCATTATCAAGATTTAATAGCAACTGTTTAAACTGGTCTAAACATATTGTCTTTTATAACCACACAACTAAAAACTCATATTACCATAAAACATTCAGTAATGTAACAAAATAATTGTAACAAATAATTCTTACCAGCAGTTCAGCGTTTAAAATATTTATCACTTAAATAACGTGTGAGCTGTCCATTACCTCTGCTCGTACTGATCAAATCCATACAGCAATGTACGTGATAAGATATGAAAACTTTTTGAATATTACACGTTGTGTCGAGCCATCTGCGAGATAATAGAGATAAGCTTTTGTTCAGGTACTATGAAAGCTTAGGGGTGACTTTCAAAAAAGCTCGTATGAATATTTTTGAGGTTAATTTAAAATGAGATAGAAATGCATAAAAACATAATATATGTATATAATAATAGTCACAATATATACTCCTGATCCCACACTAAGATCGAGTCTTGTGTTGTGGGTATCTGGAACTATGACAGACTTTTCGGTCTCACAAACACCCAGACTCGAAACCAATGCTTGTAGATCTCTTGTCTTGGTGCGGTGATCGAACCTACGGCCTCTCGTTTCATAGCCAGCGTCTATTCAAATGCGCCTCTGAGGCTGTCAAACATACATAATATATGCATTTTAGATTGTGCTTACTAGGTGCCACAATTAAAAATGTTTTTAGCCATTTGTTGTGCTAAGTATTTTTGTTACTAGATGAAAATCTAAACTAGATGGAAAACTATTTTATAGGGTAGGTGTATAAGTCAAAGGCATTAAGTCGGTTCAAAACCTTGATAGAGCTGAACATTGTAGAAACTGTTTTAAAATTATTTTTTCTCGATTACCTAATTATAAGGCCAGCGTGGTGGACTATATGGCCTAACCACTCTCAATCGTACTCTCGATTGTAGAGTAGGCCCGTGCCCTGCAGTGGGACGTATATGAGCTGATACAGAACTAATTATAAAGTGCGTATTTTTCTTCTTATTTTGTTCTCACTACTTTTGTAAAAGTAAAGTGTTAATAATAAAATATAACATCTTTTGCGAATATTTTATGCGTCATTTCGTTTGAGATTTATTTGTAGTTTTTTTAGGAAAGCAAATATTCATACATAATTTAAGCCAGCAATGGAACGAAAATC